>OX387239.1:269843683-271093683 GCA_947561735.1 Cenchrus americanus
ATGCCCACCATACTGACACAAGCTATTAAACTTCTGAGCATAGCGGTACACTGAGTCAGATCCCTGACGGAGGGCCAACGCCTCCCTCATCTTCCTATCCATCAGTCCCTTGGGAATGTGGTGGCTCTTGAAAGCCTGCTTGAACTCATCCCAAGTCACAGCGTGCCCTCGCTGCATTGACTTGAAGTGGTCCCACCACATCAAAGCTTCCCCTCGCAGCTGCAGCGCTGCGAAGTTCGCTTTGTTCTCCTCGGAGCAAGGCAACACAAAGGCTGAGAATTTTGCCTCTATGGCCTTGACCCAAGCCTCAGCTTCCAGGGGGTCTTCTGCTCTAGCGAAGGTTGGCGGCTTCATAGTGATGAACTGGGCGTACGTAGTGACCTGGTTAGGCCCCTCGTGGTTGGCACCGTGTGGCGGCCCTCGGTTCATCCGTTGGGCGATCCGTCGCCGCGTCCGGGGATCCGGCGCAAGCATCTCGGTTTGGGTGGCCATGAAGGCCTCCGTCGGTGTCATGGGCGGGGGTGGTGGCAAGTCACCACTACCACTTGCTCCGAAACCGTTGGGAGAGCTGCGTGTGGTTCCCACCATCTGAAAAGTGAGCTTTATTAGTGAGATAACCAAAAGCTTACTCCAAATGATGACAAGCACGATCATGCATGATCACATCTCATTAGCCGGGTTTTAGAGAAGGTTATTCAAACATGATCCTCGGATCATAACATTATTAATTTCTAAACTTATTTATGAGTTTTTCCTTTTCAAGGTTTCTCATATAAGTCATCAATGAGACAATATTCTATAATGCCATATCATTTTCTCTTTATATTTTCCCACCGGGGTTTAAAGGAGTTTTAATGGCATACACACACGATTGGTTTCTCCTCAAGATTTTCCCATAGGGTTTTTGGAGGAGTTTTACAAGACAATATCCAAAGATGATTGAAGAAGAATTACATCAAGATCCCAAGAAGCAATTGATCAAGGGGAAGTGTTATGAAATATTGATTAGTGATCAATTAGCATAACTATGTAATTAGGGGAATCATTAGTGATGTAATTAGGAAGTTACAACCGCCTTATATGAAATTTTGGACATACACTTTGAAGGTAATCATCATCATAAAGATGTAGACCTCACAATGATGAGCAAAAGCCGCCTAAAGTATGGATCTCGGGGCAAATAAGCTCTTAGGAAGAACTTATCGCAGCCCGCGTGCTTAGGTCACATCACCTTGTGTTATTCCAAATTATATTTATAGACCTTAATTTTAATTTTGATTGATATTCTACTTGATGTAGGGAATTGATTTTTAAACCATGCAAATATAATAAATTGCATAAGAATTGTTCTAACACCTAGAAATGATCTCCCGATTATAAACATGAATAATTACTACGGTAATTATAATATTTAAATTATATAGGTGCATATACCGGATGGTACAAAATAATATTATTCATCACAACATAAAATTACGAACAATTCAAGGTCTAAATCATAAATATACGGCACTAATAAGTCCGAATATATAAAAGATAAAAGCCCGAGGGATAAATTAAAGTTCGGGGGGGTTTTCCGGACTTGTTGAAAGTTGAGGGGGGTCCGACGGACTTCTGGAACGAAGGGAGCTGTGCGGCCTGTGGGCCGTCCGGCCCGTGAACGACCCGCGAAGGCTTGCCGGCCCGGTTGGCCCATATGCCCGCGCATAAAGGAGGTGGGGGGTGCGGTTAGGGTTTCCCCAACCCGCGGCCGCCCCCTTTGATCCGCCGTGTCCGCCCAGCGGCGGTGGTGCGGCGTTGCCGTCGCGCCGGCGGTAGTCGGCCGGTCCGCCGATGGTGGTCCGCGGAGGCGGATCTTCAGGCTCCTGGTGGTGCTCCGCCCCTTCTCCTCTCCCCCTCTTCTATCTTCGTCCGTGGCTCCCGAGTGTGCCGGCGTGCGCTGCGGCCGCCGCCTATGGCCGGCCTTCAGAGGTCGAAGGAGGGGAGCCCCGGCGCGGCCGGGCTCTAGGTGCCACAACGGATGCTGCCTCTTGGGTCGTCGATGATGCGGACGGAGGTCCGCCGACGTCCCCGAAGAATGGCGGTGCGCCCCCGCGAGTCGTCATGGTCCCAAGCGTGAAGCTCGTGTGCGCCACCGTGGAGCATCCGGGCGAGGCCGGAGGTCATGTTAACGGCGAGTGAAGGAGGTGATGGCGGGAGGTCCAAAGCCGGTGATGCCGGCAGCCGTCATTTTCGCCGCTAGTGTGTTGAGGGCAGGTATGGATCTGATCCCCTCTATGGTGGTCTTTGTGCACTCGGAGGAGGAATGGTGAAACTGGAAACCGTCTGCACATGATCTGGTGCCAGTGTGGGTGATCCGGGCCGCCGGCCCGTGCTCCGCGGTGGAGCATGGCGAGGATTCTTTGACATGGTGTCCCGCGGGACGACATCCATGGCGTGGGAAGAAGCCGATGCTCCCGCCGCAGCAGCAACGGCCGGAACTCGAGGATCCCGCCGCCGTCAAGTAATTTGCCGATGGCGGTCTTGAACGAGAAGGACAAGGAAAATCATGGCCATGAAGTTCGATGACCGCAGCCACCGAAAAAAAAAAATAATATGGCCATGGTGCCCTTACCGTTGAGGCCTTTAGTTGTTGTGTTGTTCCACCGAGACGTGGTGATAATTAGGCCATGACAAAAGCCGGTAAAGCATCACAATTAAAGAACTCTTTAATGCTTACTGTTGTGTGATAAACTCTATCAATGGAGTTATGGATCGGAAGGCAACAGAATTTGATGCAGATCTTCACATCTTCTTACTTTGCAGAACGAAGGTGCTCCTGCATTGAAGCATGGCAAAGACTTCTGCGAGGACTTCCACCGTGAGGCGTCGAACGATGTTTTCAAGAAGCCCCGACGTCCATGGCCACAAGATACGAGATGTTGTAGCCTTCTTGGTGCCCGGAGAAGAGCAAAGTGTCCGATAACGTGTTGAGAGACAAAACTTGGAATGAGATGAGAAGTGAGGGAAATGAATTGATTGATTGATGAGGGGGTGAACCCCCGAATATATACACAGGGAAAGGGTGTGCCGCACCCCTTCGGGAGTGCCGCACCCCTTCGGGATGACCCTTCAACAAAGCGGTTGTAACTTCCTAATTACATCACTAATGGTTCCCCTAATTACATAGTTATGCTAACCGATCACTAATCAATATTTCATAACAATTATCATATGAATCGTGCATCAACGCTATAGTTGATGCCATCAATGTCATGAGCTAGCAAGCAAAGGCAAGCGCATGAGCATCACCTCACGTCCGCGTGAAACCACTAACATTAATTGTATCTAAAATATTATTGATTTAATTGAAAATAAATCCAACACAGTGAACGCGGTGATCTATGTTACATAGATACTCCAAGAGGGGTGACGTATCCGTATCCGATACTCGTTGGATACACGGATACGGATACTCGTATATACCATTTTAGTGAGATTTCTTCTCGAGAAAGTGCGTATCCTCGTATCTGATACGTACCGTATCGGATACCCGTACCCGTACTCGTGTAACATAGCGGTGATCACCTCCTCGTAGCCCCGAGCGGAGGAACTCGGGTTAAGATTGGAACGGAACGGGAAATGAGATGAACGGAAATAAGAAAAGTCTGTGCGTCTTATACATGAGATGAGACTGTGCACCAATCTCAGACATCGGAAAGTGAGATGGAAAAAAATCTTCTGAAAGATATACAGGCATTCCAGTAAATATAGGTTTTGTGCAAATGGGCCCTCATGGACCGGCTTGCTGATCCAAAAAAAAATATGAAGCTTCTTGGATGAACAAATCTCGGTCCAAATTATCTGGCAGGCAGTGAGTGCTTGAACGGCCCAACTTCTCTGAAGGTCAGCCCTCTTCTTACCACCTTGTCGTAAGCTGATTTCGGGCTATGCAAAAGTGATTACGAGAGGTGTTAGCAATAAATTTGAAATAAAATAAATTGATTAAAACTTTATTGATCAAGTGTTTATATATATGCGAAGTTAATTTAAATTAATCAAACATAAAAAAGATTAAATATGTATTAGGATTTTATTAATTTAGTCTAAGAATTTTTTGTAACGTTTGTTAGAAGTTTCGATAAGTAATCAAAAGTTTTTTAGATTCTCTTTCCTGTTCTACCTTTTCTTATTGCCTGCAAGGTTTTGTCCATTGCTTTTTTGCTAAGTTATATTTTCAAAGTTTTATGTTTCTTGTCGTTGTCATTAATAATGTGAAACTTTTGCTTGGCACTTTGAGCGGTACGGTAGTACTACCGCACAAAAAAGGAGAACGAGGGGCGAGCCATGTTTTTTTATATATCTCTACACTCTCTCAAATCCTACACTACTGGAAATACGGTCATTGCCTTGCGCCATTTCCTTTGCCGGGTGATTTCTATCGGGCGCACGGCAAAGGCCACTCTTTGCCGTGCGCCTAAGGACCAGCCGCACGGCCTAGATAAACGCACGGTGAAGACGTCTTTGCTGTGCGTCTAAACACAGGCGCACGACAAAGATATATATTTGTCGTGCGTTGTACCAGAGCGCACGGCAAAGGTCCCGGGCACATGCGCCGCCCGTGCCACGGCGGACGGCGGGGCACGGACGCTAACGGCCGTTAGCCTTTGTCGTGCGCCCTGTAGGGGACGCACGGCAAAGAGGGGCCTGTAGCTTAGGTACTTTCTTTGCCGTGTGCCCCATGTGAAACGCACGACAAAGATTTATCTTTGTCGTGTGTATCAAGTAGGGGCACGGCAAAGTTTTTTGTAAAACTTTGGTTTTTTTGACTTCTTTTGATTTGTCCACTACAAATGCATTACTTTGTACTTTGTATCTCAAGTTGGTACTTATCTCGATTTATTTGGTATTTTTTTATGAATTTCTTTCCTTAAAAGAATTTTCTTCACATAAATTAAAATTGAACTGCAAGTACATGAAATGACAAGGTAAAGTTCGTGGAAAAATGATATTCGTGTAATTGAGTCTTTTTAAGACCTTACCGGCCAAATTGGTTGAAATTATGTACATTTGATTCACGAATGATGAGAATTGACGTTCATTAGTAAAGTTTTTTAATTGTAAAAAATGCAAACGAAGTTAGAAAATCATGGGATTCATCGAGAGGTCATGATATGCTATGGGAAAGTTGTGATAAAGAGTAGGGAAGGTTTTGAATATTTCGTCACGCATAGTGTTTACAAACCGAAGCATCTCATTAGAAGTTCTATAGTGTTTAGAGTCATTGGTTTGTAATCTTAGTAAAATTTGAATTTTGTTTTTGACTTCAAAAAGTTTTCTCTAGCGAACATACAACATGCAATTGTCTCATGTTACTTTATGGTAATTTTTACATCCATTTAAACATTTATGCATAATAATAAAAACATGAAATTCATTGTAGTCTCTTTGCCGTGCGCCTTTTCCATGGCCCTTTGCCGTGCGCCAGCCGCCGAGCGCACGGCAAAGGTTGTGGGCCCCCATGCCAGCCAGCCATTGTGCGCATCGACCTTCGACCGGTCACTACTAGGAATCATCCCTTTGCCAACACCTATATATGGTTGCAATATGGCTGTTTTGGTTGCATCTGGAATCAGTTGCATCGAAGTGAGGTGGTAGACAGATGGTTGCAATTGGAACGGTGCAATAGCCTGAGGCAACCGTAAGATGATGTGTTGCAATAGAGTTTGTTAATGCAATGACCAAAAAATCCTATTGCAACCAATAGTTGGTTGCTAGAATAAATATTGCAAAGCAAAAGAAGCCTAATGCAACATGTACTAGGTTGTAATAACAATATGGCAACGGACAAAAAAGGAAATGCAACCAATATTTGGTTGCAAGAGTAAATATTGCAGCGACTTTATTGGTTGCCTCAGGTTATATTGCGACCAAACACTAGGATGCAATATTTCATGATTGCCACGACCAGATGTGTTGCAATAGAAGAGTATTGCCACTACAAAACTACGTAGGCATATGGTCTTATTACCACGAATTATGATCCATTGCATTACAATACTTTTGCAACAAATCAGATATGGTGGCAATAGATGGTATGTTAATGCAACGAACTAGTCTTCGAGGTAATATACATATGTTGCAACGAATTTGTGTTGGTGGTAATAGAGGTCAGATGCAACAAACAATGGTTTGCGGCAATAGATGATATGATAATGCAACGCATAAAGTTCGTTGCAATAATGCATATTGCAACCAAAATCAATTGTTGCCTATTATTCTATCGCAACACGGTGAATTTGAATAGTAGTTTACAAATCAATTGCACAGCATGCATATCACATTTAATAGCTGATAAATTCTTTATTTAAGATTGTCTCAAACCAAAGTAACATGTAATGACCAGAATTCTTCTTGAAAGAAGAAACCACAACTAACAAAATAAAGACGCCACATTTAACTAAGTTGACTACATTGTTTACTATATAATAAATGGATCTAAAAATTGTTGCTCCAAGTCCATCAGCTCCACGTCCATCATTCTTGTTGGCCGCCCATCAACAGTAAGCCATGGAAGCTTTCTCTAATTGTTTTGGCTATTTGAGTTTCTCTGCGAATCATGAAAACATATATGATTAAATTAATGGAGTAATTAGCAATCAAAGAACAAGAGCAATTGATATAGACAAATTAGATTCCATTTGGGGTTTCAAAAAAAACTATGTCGGTTCACTGAAGGGAAAAATAGTTTAACAATTCAATCTGCATACAAATTATATGAGAATCCAATGGGACACTAAAATGTGAAATATTATCCTGATCATATCATATCATATCAGCTACACCATCACAAATATTATCCTGATCACAAAAAAACAGCATCTAGAAAATTATATGCATTACTCAGATTTTCCTAATCATATCATGTTGACACTTCATGTGGATGTGTCAGATAGGTTACTTCTTTAGACATCCTAGACTAAAGGGTGAGACTAAACATCCTAGTCTGATTAGGATTTCCTTTTTTGACACAAAGACAATTCCTAGTCCACAGGACAACAGTTCAGTGTAAAGACTTAATCCCTAGGCCACAGACCATGGAGAAAGCGCACAAGGACCAATAGCTTACCATCTATAACCCTCTGTGGTCACAACTCAGTGTAGCTGACATGAATAAACCAAATTCGTATTGACAGGTATCAGCCTCTTTTCAGCCGCTAAAAAGAATGCAATTAAACATAAAAAACATCGTGCACTGCTAGCAAAACAAGTAGCTAGATCATTCTGAAGTAGCATATTTATAGCACAAAAAAAACTCATGCCAACTAATGTTTAGGTTAAACATTCTGTTTCTGGAACTAAATTACTAAGACTCACCAACACTATATTCAGGATTATGTATGATTCTTGGCCCAAGTGCTAAAAGAAAGGTTAGAAAAATAAGATAACATGGCTTTCAAAAAACTGAGAAGTGCAGCGTATAGGTGGAATGTTCTATAACTCATTACCAGAACCAATGGCCAAAATTGCCGATTGAGGATTTATGATGGCACATAATTGTTTGATTCTACTTTCCACCAATGTCCCGAACTTTCCTCGATTCTACTTTCCAAAGATAGCACACTTAGTAAGCACAACATACCTCATAATGTACCGGTTTTATACTATTATCTCTCGTCTTTTTGAGCCAACCGCTTCAACTCCTCAAAGAATCGCACTAAGTCCCTTGTTGTGTGCATCCCGCAAAGATAAGTAGCAGTTAGAATTTCTCCAAAAGAAGTACTAGTACATGGTACACTAATCGATGCCTTAAACAGGTCCATGCTAGTACTCCTACACGGTACACAAATCGATGCCTCCACATATTGGCATGTCTCTAACTTTGTTTGTTAACACGGTACACCATACTAACCTAATACATATGATCTTGACACCTACGTTTTGTATCTTCAGAGACTTTCCAAAAAGCAGATATTGTACCTTATGAGACTTCCCAACAAAGATATAATGTAAATGTGCCCGTATCGGATACGTAGATACTCATGTTAGCTCATGTGTCCTAAAAAATTTTCAGAACTTGTATATCAATTTCTAGATAATAGAAAATATATATTATGATATCAGGTAGAATATAAAATATCAATGTCCTTGGCACCGGAGCTCTTGTAATTTCAGGCCTTGTATATGATATAAACTAAGCCATGTGTTTAGGGACCTAGCATACCAATTTCATTGAACCAAAACATGAAGGGTAGAAAAGCATTTATTATTTTCAGAACCCACCTAGGACTGATCATTGGTCATGAAAAAATGCAAATGACATATCTTAATAAAAAAATATAAAGAAATGATTGCTTTTAGGTCGGGAATCTTCTTTTATAGTTAATGGGATTTCATGCAAGATGACTAGAAGTGCTAAACATTACACAAAAAACTAATCCACCATTGTCGGTGTTTTAGACCGGCAACCTACTAAGGGGAGTACCCGAAGTAGATGAACGTGGTCTCACCGAGATCGGTAACTCGAAGGAAGAGACACGTGGCACACAATTCGGGCCGCGAGGTGCGTAATACCCTACGTCTTGTATGCTGTGTAGCTCTGGATTGATTGGGCACAATTACAAGATGGTGTAATAGTGCGCAGTGAGATTGGATGAGTTGCTAGAGAAGGGTCCCTGCCTCGCCTTATATAGTCCGGGAGGCAGGGTTACAAGTCGGAGTAGGGAGAGAGTACTAGTCGAGTACGTCTAGGAGTCTTCCATACAGTGCAGGACATGTACAGCTTCCTAACCGAGTACCTCTCCTCCGTAGTCCTTGTGCTCCACGCCATCATGTGCCGTGTAGCGCAAGCCAGGTAGTCCCAGGGGCCCACCGAGTAGTCGGTCCTGGTACCCACCGAGGTAGTGGGCCCAGGGAGGTCCATACGACAACCACATCTTAGCAAATAGAGATGTGAAAAGTGATTCTGCTCATGGCTCTATACTTATGTAACTATAGGCTAGTACTGTATGCTTTCAAAGATCTCTACAAGTTAAAATAGTACATTATTAAACAAAATTTACAGGTGAAATAACTAATCCACGAGTTTATCTTAGTGTTGTAAATTGGTGAAACAGACCTCCAAACATATTAAGAACTGACAAACGAGCTGACAAAGTCTCCAGTACTGAAACAAGTACCACGCCATATCAATCCTAGGCTTAATTTGGTTAAAACAATATGTGAACGTAAGAATCAACAAGTCAAAAAAACATTTTGTCATAGATTAGAAATAACCAACACGTTGTATTCAGTCAAAACAGAATTATGACCTGGAATCGAAGTAATTCAGATTCGAAGGAACTAATCTAGTGAAAATTGAGACAAAATTCTACACCCATGTACATATGGAATTTACCAATCAAGCTTAGACAATACCTACAGCCCGGGAGGCAGAACATTGGGGAAAACTTGCCTGAAATCTCTCCAGAGTTGCAACAAGTTGTGCAGCCACCATGCTCGACACTGCCGTCGCACGGGACAGGGCATCACCAGCAGACTGCTCGGCCAAGGCACGCTCAGCCCGATGAAGAGACCTATGGCGACGCGCTCAGCCACGGGAAAGCGCGCGCCCAAATGAAGAGCCCAATGGCGCCGCTGGTATCGTAAAAAAAGAGTGCAGGTTCTGAATTGAGGAGGTTCTGCAATCAGAATGGACATGGTAAAACACTCAGATGATACTCATCATTTGATAGTAACACTAGGATCGTGCCCGTGCGTTGCTACGGGCAACACAAATTTATTTCAAGCATCAATATGATTCAGATGATAATAGATCCTTGATCAAAGCAAATTGTTGACCAAGAATAATTGAAAAGAATACCGAGACTAATCAATTCTTTCATTAATTAATGCAGAACATCTACACAAAATGCATTAGGTAAGTTGTCATCGCAGGGAATTGTGGACGTGACACTTAATTTTTCCACCTATTCCCTAAATAGCTACCATTAAGAAACCCTCTACACCATTTTAAGCATTCTTGCCATCTGAACCAAAACGAAAAAGACATTATCTCATTTGTAGTCACAAATTAACCAAGACACATATGAATCTCCATTCCATTACTTTCATTTTTCCTCAAGCTTCAACATAGCATCACCTTCAATTTACAATGATATAGAATAATAGTTAATAGAGTTATATTACCGTCGGTGAGAGTGTGAGCTCTGATCTGAGGAGGGGATTCAATACTTTCGCATTAGGGGCCTGGTCACTATGGAAAGCTAGAAATGATACAGTTTTAAATGGTGTTACTCCCAGACTGAATAGAGCTCTCCTGCTTGCACATGACGAAGCTAATCTCTAGATGCTTCCTAGGGCGAAAGGGCTTAGTGGTGTGGTTGCTACTGGACTTCCTGAGCAGTATTAGGAAGGCCGTGGTTGGGTCGCTTTATAGCTGAGTATGGCCAGCATTTGTGTTTTCAGAGAATCTCAAATGGTTGGGGTTAGTGGTGTGTTGTATGGCTATTTTGGCCTAAACTCTTCTCTCTTAATGCAATGATATGCAGCTCTCCGGCATATTCAAGAAAAAAGAAAACATTGTAGGCATTTATGGAAATCAGTAAAGGCGTAATTTTTGTGTGTTAAAAATGACACGTATCACTCTAATAATAACACATATTTTCTTCAAAAAAGCAACCAGCTTCTAGGCAGTAAACTCAAGTCCCATAGATGTGATCTCCATCTAGTATCGGAAAAAGAAAGGAATGTTAACTAAAGGATAAGGGGTCAACAATGAAACACTTCCAGAAGTAATCTGACAAGAGGTGTTAGTAACTTTGTAGTTTGAGTCACCAGATGTCACCATCAGTTTTTTTGATCAAAAGGGCTATAATGTTCACTCAAGTGATGAAAAAGAAGGCTTAACTTTTCACCTTTGAGTAGCACATTCAACGAAATGCCTAAAATGGTTATATCATGAGAATTGTTGGCCATCCTAAAGATACTATGAACATTCAATATAAGAAAATAATGTGGGCAGGAGTGCACAAGCTAAGATCTGTAGCTCCATACCTGAAAACCAATTATTCTTTTGAGTGGCGATTTCTTTATGCCATGCAGGGGGCTTGGGATTCTGGCTCTAGATGAATTTCTAAATAATACATGAATAATGAATTACAAATTATGCTTACATGCTTTCATTAACATTATACTTCAGCACATTAGACAAATGGCAGCTATGGAAATTATGGTTGCTATACACAGTAAATCTTAATGGTAATAGAAAGGAAGCCAACATAAAGTTCTCTTTGGTTATATGGCTGTTAAGGGAGCTAAATGTTATAGGCCTAACTTTTCACCTTTGAGTAGTACATTCAACGAAATGCCTGAAGTTGTTATATCATGAAGGTAACTGCTAACATGGATGCTGCAGGACATTGGGTTTTGTACGCACCGACATATTTGAGATAATATATGTTGCAGCCAAAGATTAGCGATAGTCCAACCATCACTATTTTCATTCAAGGACGAAACATGATAATACCATCATTGGCAAACTGCGCATGCATCTATGATTTCCACATGAAAAAAGATGATGTTGACATATTAACAAACAAATACTGTTGTTGTTTCAAGCTACTTCTCTAGAGAGTATAGACATTATTTTACAATCAGAAAGTGCACAAACATCAAGGAGCCTCGTGAACAAAACAACTACTGATTACCTGATGCATCATAGTAATGACAGTTCCTTGTTAATGCCCGAACAACTGCACCCTGAATGAAACCAGCACAAGTGCGAACTGTTAACTTTTGTGTGCATAAGACAATCACTTGGTAAAATGATTATTGCAATGATATTTGAAGGAACCTTTCCATTAGAGCAATAACAAATTGCAGTGAGCTGCTGGTAAACTAGATGTGGTCCAAGTCCAATCTGAATAAACTGAAACATTCTTCCTCACATTTGCAAACCTGACAAAAAGCAAAACTGCAATTAAGCTCTGGGTATAACTAATGAGCTGCCAGTAAATCAAATGGAGCCGAGGGAGAGAGAGAGTAACAAGGTGCCAGCACCACTCCCTTGGTTCGCCACTGCCACAAGCCCACAACTGGCCACCGTCCGTGTTGCCTTCGGGTCACCGTTGACCTACCTGGCCACCGTCGTGCCACCTCCAGGACACTGTGGACTTGCCGGGTGGCGTGGAGCGAGGTGCTTGCCCGAGCGGAGCCAATCCCCCATTGTGCCGCACCATGGTGAAGCTAACGTCCTCCGTGAGATCCACGACGATCTGATCATGAGAGCGGCGGGGCGAGGGTGCCCTCTGTGTGGAGGGCTGGAGGCGGCGGCGGCGAATCAAGATTTGAGATTGGGTGGGAGCAGGAGCAGAGGGAGAGGGAGTAGGACCACAACGCATCATGGCCAAGGCAACATCGAGGTTGCGTGGGGAGGCAATGGTGGTGGGAGGCGACGGTGCGTGGTAGGGGATGGGGTTATGAGAGGGTGAAAGAAAAAAGGGTGGGAGGCAAGGTAAGCTAGGTTAGGGATTGGGCGGACGGTGGAGAACATCAGAAAGGATTGGAGGGCCCGAATCACTTGCGCGGAGAGGAGGCGGACGCGCGGAGCGGGGGAGGCAGATTCACGATGAAAGTACGACCAAGTTTCTGTCTCCACTTCACACTTTTTAGGAGTAGAGATAACGAGGGACAAAGACAATCTATATAAAGTAGTATGATGCTTGGCCAGGTGTGAAATATATTCTCGGTACATGGCACCAAGTCTGCAAGTCACAAGGGAAAACATGGCCAAAAACAATCTACCAGAAAGGATAAAAAAGGGACCATCAGAGACTTAAATTGCCCTTTGGTGAAAGTAAGGGCATTCTTTTGCTAAAACTAAAGACAACTACTGCAAAGGTGACAGGATGCTGGAAACTTTTTTTCGAAGGTGACAACTACTGCAAAGGTGTCAAATTACAGCTGGCCGATCAAGCGTTGGATCTCACATTGATTGACTGCTACAATCGAATCAACAGTTGGCTAATCTGGAGCGGGCCAATTCACCAATCGATTGGACAAGACACATATATTCTAGCTACAGAGAGGGTGGGGAATAGATCGACACATTACTCCCTAATCAAATGCTCACACATCACAGAAACAGGAACAAGAGCAGACTCAAAAAAAAGAAGGGAAACTTTATCTCACCATGGATCATGATGTTGGGGGAGAGAGGTTGACTCGCCGCTTCCATGGAGCTCGTGATTGTGGCGAGGTGATATGTCCAAGGCGGTGTCGGCAGGAGGCAAGAAAGACGGGGAGGCAACTGCTTGGTCGCCAACCCGGGAGGCCGGAGGTAGCTTGATGGTGGGAATCTGTAAGAGAGCTGCTGCCGCCGCCGCTGGGAGGAGAAGGCGGAGGTGTCGAGGAGAGCCGCCGCCGCAGGGAGGAGAAGGCGTCGCGAGGGTGAGGAGGCCGGTTCGACCCAAGGGTCACCGTGGATCAACCGGGTCACGACCCTCTCTCTCCTTTTTCTTTTAGGGTTGACCCGCTTCAAACCATGGACTGAAATGAGGAGCGGAGCGACTTCGTAAATGGGCCGACCCGAACCCTTTGCAGGCTTAGCGAGGGGAAGGAGATGGCATTGGATGCCGACGGGAGACGCCTGAGAAGGGAGACGGCGGATCAGGGAGAGGAACGAGAGAGAGCTAGGGTTCATGAATGTGCGACCTTTTTATGGATCTCAGTAGCGAATCTGAGCCATCGAATCGAGAATAAATGGCTTCAAATAGTTGGGCCATTTTGACTGGAACGGGCCTTGATTCATTTACTCACTATCTAATATTTTTCTTTTCCTTTTCATTTTATTATACCATTGTGAAGTAACACTTAAAAATAATTATCTTATATGCACAAATATATTTTTAATATATAATAGTATGCATATAGGTTGTCACCTAGGAGTTTGACGAATTTTCAAGTAGATTTGCTATTTTATATCATTTAAATGAATTTCTGTATATTTACTGAAAATAATTCCAATATGACCTATATGCACCTCTAATAAGACTCAAAAAATCAAGACAATTATATTTAGACGCCTATAGTCCATTATAGCTCACATTTGGAAGATTGACGAAAAATTCAATTGATTTAGAGGGAAAATTCAAACTTCTATTAGTAATCTTATTATAAAATAATGATAATAATACCTAAATCTCGTCCATAAATTATGAAATTTGTCATGGAATCATTTTAAGGATGTTTAAACTTGACATAAATTTTTCAACAGATTTCTCAAAAAAAGGAATATACATTGTTCACAAATGGACACAACTCTTATATAGGTTAATACAATTGAAGACAAACTTTGAGATTCGAATACCTCATGATTATCTTGGAATCGTATGCATCTAAATTTTGGACACAACCTTATGTTGACAATAACATTAGCAAATATGAAGTTACATTACCTTTTTTTCTTAAAAAAGTTGGTTTTCTATTTTTAAATACCTAATAAAGGTACCTTTATGAAGTAACATGAAAATTAATTACCTTATATACCCCCAATACAGTTTTCACATGTAGCAAATAACATTTAAGTTTCCTTCTAGGCGTTTCAAGTTTTTTACGAATAGATTTGCAATTTTCTATCATTTAGTTAAATTTATGCGTGCTTGCCGAGAGTAATTCCTAGTTGACCTATGTGTACCACCAATAAAATTGGAAAAATTTCACAAAAATCATATTTAAGCTTCTATGTTCCATTCTAGTCCATATTTTTGCAGATTAATGACAAATTCAATTCGAGTTATAAGGAACATTCAAACTTTTATCTCAAAAGTACAACATAATAATTATAGTAATATCTAAATTTTGTCAGAAAATTTTACAAGTTGGCATAACATCTTGTTTTTGTCCAAAATCTTGTCATAAAAAAATAAGTGGTTTAAAGTATGTAGGATCATTCATTGTTTCGCAAGTGCAGTGGCTTTTTTAATAAAACGATAGCATCTCTATAATAAGCTAAATACTATACAAGTTTCACAAACAGCCTTACAGCATAGTGGTAAAGCACATGACTCCTACCCCCAAGACTTGGGTTCGAAACCTAGCCTCCCCACCCACTAGTGATTTTTTTTAATTATGCACACACATGCAATTTTTATTTTTTTCGATTGTTTCTTGCCCACACATACATATTTAATTACTATTTTTAAATTACCATTTTCATGCCCACTCATGTTTAGAAGAAAATTAAAAGAGTAACACGTCTTAGTTACTTTAAGTGACACATTTATTTTATTACCTTCAACTCCATGATGTTCTCATTTTTCAATCTATGACGGACACCAAATTTTCGTCACAGAAATTGGGTTCATTTTTCAATCTATGCTCATTGTTCGAATCCCCGGGGTCACACTTCTTCTTATGAAGATGTTGTGTTGCTTTTTATTATCTGTAATATATTTTATATCTGTAATATATAATATTTATTACCAAATTGCTTCGCAAGCAAAGTTGTAGTGCAGTGGTAAGTCTCTTCTGCAAGACCCGGGTTCGAATCTCCTTCTTGGCGCTGCCTTTTTTCTCTCTTTTCACCAGACTGGGTGGTGACGTGGTCCGTTGTGGCCGGTGACCTGTCTGGCCCGTGACATGGCGGGCCGACTAGGTGAATTTTATGAAGTAACTTGAAAATTAATTACCTTATATACCCGCAATACATTTTTCACATGTAGCAGACAACATTTAAGTTTCCTTCTAGGTGTTTCAAGATTTTTCGAATAGATTTGCTATTTTCTATCATTTAATTGAATTTCTGCGTGCTTATCGAGATTAATTCCTAGTTCCATTCGTAATCATATTTAAGCTTCCATGTTTCATTCTAGTCCATGTACTTTTTTACCACATGGACACCTCAAATTTGGATGCAATCTTACCCTTACTCTCTTATTAGTATTTGGAGATTTAGATTTTCAATTGTCATGTGAAAAAGTTGTTTTTCTATTTTTTTAATTACCTAATTAAGACACCCTTGTAAAGTAATCTACAAAAATTATGTAAATTTGCATAAAAATATGTTTTTGGTCCACAATCCTGCCATAAAAAATTTAAGTGGTTTCAAGAAAGTGACAATATACACTGCTCACAAATGGATACTTCTCTAACATAGTTTCTAATAACTCAACACAAACTTTGAGATTTGAGTGGCTATTTACATTTTCAAAGTTGTATGCATCTCAAACTTAGCTACAACCTTATGTTTATCATAACATTAGAAAATATGAAGTTATGTTACCATTTATTATGCAAAAATATCTTTTATTTATCCTCTTTCAGTAGAAGAATAGAAGCTATATAAAAAAGATAAATGGAATAGCAATTAGTATGCAAACAAACAACGTCACAGGAAAGATCATGATTTTACAAAAAATTAGAAAAAAGAATCACTGAATTTGAAGTTACTATGACCTAGAAACACTAGTTACAAATTTTTTGAAGTTACTATGACCTAGAAACACTAGTTACAAATTTTAATTATAGATTAAAAAACGACGGGAAAACGAGCTCATCATGCGCCACGTGGTCCCGACAAAGCAACTCAACCATCGCAGTGCTACCACGTGGTCCCAAACCTCGATTTATATAAAAAGAACTACAATCAAACCATCACACATAGTGAAGTGGTGCAGTGGTAGTCGTTCCATCTCTTGAGACCATGTGGTCTTGAGCTCGAACCACACTCCCCCCATTTGCATGGTTTGATTTTTTAAATTTTTATTAACTGATGACATGGTCAGGTGAGGTGGCGCGGCTCGCGTGGCAGTGATATGTGGTGCCTGGCTGAGGTGGCGCTCGCATGGCAAACAACAGTACCTATAGGTGTTATTCAAAATAAATAAATACTAAGATTTGGCATCAACAACCAAGTAGCACAGTGGTAACTTTTCTATCTCCCAAGTGGTTGGTCATAGGTTCAATTCCTGTTGCCGACATGTTTTTTTTCTTTTTTCTCGCGACGGGGTGCATACGCAGGCATGAGTCGGCCTTTTTTTCTTCTCAGGTCTTTTTTCCCTCTCCTCATGCGCTGGTGGGCTGGGTTGGAGGCATGATTTTTTTACCTAATTTTGTTAGCAAGCCGGCCACAACAATACAACCCAATTGGGCTTGCTTATATTTCTTTCTTCAAAAGTGCAGGTGGGTTTAATTACATCATCATAAAATCTTTTAGCGCAACCAAAAAAATCTAATGAATTCACCAAATTTATCGTGGCAATAAAACCTAATTGATGCAACGATTTGTTTTCTGGATGCAACAGTCACATGACCTATCGCAACCAGGTTTAAGTTTTAGGCAACATTAATTCATCGTGGTTGAAAGCCGACATAATCGCAACCAACTAAATATTCGTGGCAACAAACACACATCAAACGCAACGAATGATTTTTGGATGCAACAGGCACATCAGCTGTCGCAACAAAGTTTGCACTCTACACAACAAAATTTCATCGTGGCCATAGGCATGCATTATCACAACCAATTAAATACTTGTGGCAACAAACACATATCTATCGCAACATTAAATCGATACTATCGCAATGCACAATCAGTTGTGGCAATAGCTACCCATAAAGGCAGCAACCATTTTCACCGTGGCATTAACACCAACCTGTTGCAACGACTGTTTCAATAGACGCAACCCACATTTTTGGTTGCCATAACATCCAGATATCGCAACACATTAATACGTTGGTTGCTATAAAACCAACTATTGCAACCAAATACGTGGTGTTGCCAGAAAATTTGGTGCTCTAAGGGTCGATTCCTAGTAGTGCGGTGGCTGGCAGGTGGGGTCCCGTCTTTGCCGTGAGCCAGCCCCCGAGGCGCACGACAAAGGTTGTGGGGCCCCCATGCCAGCCAGCCATTGTGCGCATCGACCTTCGGCCGGTGGCTGGCAGGTGGGGCCCGTCTTTGCCGTGCGCCAGCCCCCGAGGTGCACAGCAAAGGCTGTGGGGCCCCCATGCCAGCCAGCCATTGTGCGCATGGACCTTCGACCGGTGGCTGGCAGGTGGGGCCTGTCTTTTCCGTGCACCTCTTTCCCTGGCGCACAGCAAAGACCGAGACAGGCAGGTGGGGTCCCGTCATTGCCGTGTACCTCTTTCCCTAGCGCACGGCAAAGACCAAGACAGGGTTAACCCTAACTCCCGCACATCTTTCTTCCTCACGCCGCATCTAACACCGCCCGCATGTGCCCGCGCCCACTGCCGCCACCGCCATCGCCGCGCCAGCGGACCGCGCCCCCGGCCTCCCCTACGCTACGCCCCCCACCGCGCCGCGCCACCGCCCCCCGCCGGCCTTCCCCCCGCGCCACCGCCCCCGTCGCGCCGCGCCACCGCCCCCCGTCACGCCGCGCCACCACCCGCCCCCGGCCACGCCCTCGGCCTCTCCCGCGCCACCGCCCCGCCGGTGCCGCGCCACCGCCCTCGCCCCCCGCCACCCCCGCTCCGACCGGTGGCCCGCCCGGATCCGTGCCCCGGCCTCCCCCGCTCGGGCGGCGGCGCCCCGGTGGCGCTCGCCTCCCCCGGCCGCGGTCTCGACGACGTCCTCCTCCCCCCCGGCCGAGCCCCCGCGGCGCCCGCCTACCCCGACCGGCCCCCCGTACGGGCGGACCGGCCTCTGCCCCGGCCGCCCTCCTGCTCCGGCCGCCCACCTCTCCGGCCGGCCACCACTGCCCTCCTGTGCCAAGGGGGGGACAAGGAAGGGGAGAAGTGAGTGGGCAGCCCGGGATAAAAGGAGAGGAAGGCGAAGAAGGTGGAAAGGAAGGAGGAGGAAAGGAGGGGAAGAAGAAGAAGGAAAGGAAGGGAAGAAGGGGGAAGGAGGAGAGGGAGAAGGAGGAGGCTGAGGGTGAAGAGGGAGGATGGGTGGTGCTCTCCGGCCGTGATCTCACACCACGCCATCTCGACACGTACGTCATCCTCTCGGTGAGCACTCCCTCAACCTCTATCGCATTTTTAGATGAAACTACTATGATGACCTATCGTTCATTACATAAATGAGTAGTGATGCATAGCTATGTGATGACCTATGTTAGATTAAATTTGTGATGAGTAGCTTGAACTCAGAAATAAAATTTGAGTACTACCTATATATGTTGCCTATGCTCAAGTGGAAAGAATGGCAAGTCTCATGTGTCCGGCCATCAAGCCGTGGGAAGAGCATTTGTTTTGTGGCCCGACCTTCGTGTCGTGGTATTTTCTTTGCAGGTTTTGAAACCTTCCATTATAGGGGGGTGATGCCAAATATTTTATTTAACTACGTTGCCTTGGTCTAATTTTGCAGGAGAGCCCCCGCCGCCGCATCCACCGTCGAAGGAGTAGCCCTGACTGTTTCCTCGGACGTCCGGTGAAGGAATAGCAGGAGGAGACCGTGTTGCTGTTGCCTCTTCGGGCTCCATCTTGCCGCCCGGCCCCGTCTTCGGCCTATTCGAGCTACTAGGTAAGCATGTGCAGATGACCCCCTCCTCCGCAATTTATTTACCTAGGTCACGTAACCTAGTTAGGCGTCTCCCGTTCGAAAGGGATACAGTTGTAAATATGCATATGCTTGCATATCTATGACTGTATCCGTTTTGAATTGTCCACGTTTTTTGGACAGCCCGAGGATGTGTAGATGGGTTTAGTTTCCATGTTCTGGTCTGATCTGAGACAGAGTTTCGGCACCACCTTCCTGTTGTTCTCTGGTTACACAATCTC
This sequence comes from Cenchrus americanus, assembly GCA_947561735.1. Taxonomy (NCBI): domain Eukaryota; kingdom Viridiplantae; phylum Streptophyta; class Magnoliopsida; order Poales; family Poaceae; genus Cenchrus; species Cenchrus americanus. Next base: position 269,863,400 of record OX387239.1, read on the forward strand.
CTTTCTAGGACATGTATTTGGAGAACAGCGGGGAGGTGCTGCTGAAATTCTGTCTCAGATCGGAGTAGAGCATGGAAACGAAATCCGTCTACACATCCTCAGGTGGGATTAGGACCTATCTTTACCTACTACTAGCATGATAGACAACGTGTAGAAGCAATCTACTTTATAAAATCTCCTAAGATTTCTATTTTTCGCACCAACTTGTTATATCACTAGTTAAAGGATGGATAACCGAGAGTGGATGTACACAGGTTGGAGGAATAAGCGAGACTACTCCGCTGAATTTGCACGCAACATGGATGCATTTTGTAAAAAATGCATTTGAGATGTCTCAACTTGATGGCATCGGGCGCTTAATGGCCCTAAAGTGCAAATTTGGCATCAGTCGAGACGGGTTCAATGAAATGCTGGTAGTTATTGGCACTCTGCTTCCAAAAGAGGATAGTCTCCCACAGAGCAGTTACGAGGCACAGAAACTCCTTCGTGTACTTAAGATGCCATATGAGGCGATAGATGCTTGTACAAATGGATGCGTCTTGTTTCGGAAAGACCATGCCGATGCAAAGTACTACCCTAAGTGTAAATCCTCTAGGTACCTCGAGTTAGACTCTGGTGGTGGTCATAAGAGGCAACTCGACGTACCAGTGAAAATCCTACGGTACCCTCCATGCATACCTAGGATCCAACGGTTGTACATGACCGAGGAAACTGCAAAGCAGATGACATGGCACAAAACTGGCAAACGATACCGTGGTGACGATATCATGGTACATCCAGCTGATGCTAAGTCTTGGCAATATTTCGACGGTTGTCATCGTGACAAGGCTGCGAAAGCTCGAAATGTACGTGTGGCGCTGGCTACAGATGGGTTCAATCCTTATGGACTGATGGTCGCGCCATACACTTGTTGGCCTGTGTTCGTTATCCCCCTCAATCTCCCCCCCCCCCGACATCATGTTTAAGCGGCAGTTCATATTTGTGTCTTTGATAATTCCAGAATACCCAGGGGATAAAATGAGTGTGTACATGCAGCCCTTGATTGATGAGTTGGAAAGTGCTTGGAACGATGGGGCGACTCAGCTTTCCCCCGAAAACCAAGTCCCCCTCGGGGGCTACTGCGGGGGGCATTCCCCCCCCCCCCAAAAAAAATGGTCCCATTTGTTCGCAAAAAAAATCGTTGCAAACATGCTAAGTATGCCTCGACCCAAACTCTGGGTGAATCTACGCGGGACGCGAGCAGACAAAGGGCGAAGAAGCGCGAGTCAGGGATAGCGTACCCTCCAGCAGGATACGGCCCTTCCCCCTCACCGCTTCGCCTACAGCCTACTTGTGCGAACGAAATTCCCCAGCTAAGGTTCACCTAAGAAAATGGGAAGGCAGAACAACACAATTGCCAAAAATAAACAACGAATGTTTCTATTTACAAACATCAAAGCGTTTTAAATAGCAAAAGTTTATTACACAGCCACGCAGCTCAAACACTAACACAAAAGCATAAAGGGCACAAACACCCAATGGTCTTCAGGCTTGGGGGCCACCTGCCGGGGAAGCGTTCGGGAAGAGGAAGTCCGTGAAGTCCTCGGCGAGGATGTCGGCGGCAGGAGCAGCAAGCGCGTCCGCATGGTTCATCACCACCTCGTCGTCGACGCCGACAGGAACGACGTAGCCCGTGGAAACAGCCTCGAGGTCGACCTGGTAATGGGAGACCACCACGCCGAGGGCCTTCTGGACGCCCAGGTGAAGGGCGCGGCGCAGGCGCTGGTAACATGCCTGCTGAGGGCGCGAAGGCGACTCGCCATCGAGCTCCCGGCCTGCACATCTCCCTCTTCGACCTCCTGGTACACCTCGAGGGCGGCGGCCCGTAGCTCCTCCAACTCCTGTTGCGAGGAGTTGTAGGTCGTCTGGAGGCACTCTACCTGGGCGTCGAGTTCCCAAGAGCGTTCCACAGGCCTGGAAACCACGAACAAAAAAAACTAAAATTGGGAGCGGATCCCAAATAAACCAAACCAACAGGCGAAAGGTAGAAAGAGGCGACTCACGTTCGACCTGTTTCTTCTCAGAGTCAAGGGCCTTGCGCGCGTCCTCGGCCTCCTGCCACAGGCTAAGGACCGTGGCTTCCTGCCCCTCAAGGGCCTGGCATAGATCCTCGTGCGAGACGCTAAGTTGGTTTAGCTCCCCGTCGAGCCGTGAGACTTCTTCGTCCTGCTGCTTGAGGGTTGCATGTGCCCCCTCGAGTGCGGCACGCTCTTGCTGGAGTCGGCCTTGGGTCTCTTCCCGCGCCAGACGCTCACGCTCGAGGGCAGCCCGAGCCTCAGCAAGGGCGGCCCGCTCCTGCTGGAGTTGAGCCTCCTCCTGATGGTGCGCATCCCGCTCCTGCTGAAGCCCCTCCTCCGTCGAGGCGAGGGAGGCGGCCTTGTCCGCCAGGCTGGTCCTCAGCAGCTCGGCCTCCTTGGTCTTCTCCTCGGCCTGGTTCTGCCAGGACCGCGCCCCCTCGAGGGTGGCGCGGTCTTGCTGGAGCTCAGCTCGAGCGGAAGCCAGCTCCCTCTCGAACTCCGCCGCCGCAACCCGCACCGCGGCCATATCCTCGCATGCCTTCCTCAGCGCCTCGTCCCGCTCCAGGAGCACCGTCCTCACCTTCACGACTGCTTTTGTGTCTTTCACAGCTTGGGCGTCCTACTCCAGAAGCTCGTCCTGCACAACTTGCAGCCGGTATTCCAGCCACCCGTTGTCGGTCCGCAGGGCTTCGACGAGAGCGTCCAAGGCGTTGTATTGGTCCCGGTACCAGTTGCACTCGGAGCTCAGCTGATTGAGGCGTTTGTACCTCTCTCGAGCCTGGCCCTCCAGCTCCTGTCAACGGCAAACAAGGTGCGTGAGAAGGCAAAGTCAGGGAACGCGCGGGCGCAAAAGCGACAAGGGAAACCTCGAATTTGACGATGAGAACACGTACCTTGAAGATCTGCCATGCGGGACCGGCATGGATCCGTAGGGCCTCGTTCAACGCATTGTTGAGCGAGGTGTCGTGGTCTCGAAACTCCTGCTATAGTGCCTGCTCGGCCTGGGCCTCGTTGAAGTGGGCCGACGACGCGCTGGCGGGCTCCCGCTCCTGCTCCAGGCGTGCCAGGGTGGCATCTGGGGCGGGGAGGCCGGTGTGTGATGACGAGGCCTCGGCACTGTGCGTCGGCTACCGCGGCATCACGCAACTGTCTTCTCACATCACTAGTACCCCCGTCGCGGGCTCGGGGGCTGGCGCGGGCCGGCTCTCCCCCGCGGCCCCCACCGGGCGGTAGGGCGTCATCGTCGGGGATCTCCACCACGGCCGCCCGATCAGCGCGCGTGGTGGGGACGGGCGCGGGGGAACCGCCGACGCGGCGGTCACCGCTACGTGGCCGCCACCTCCTCGCCGCGACCCCGTGGCCACGGCCGCGTCGTGCGGTGGCTCGCTCGTCGCCGTTGCGCTCTCTGCTACCCGCAGCGCCCTCGACAAGCGCCGCCTCGTGGGCACAGATGCGTCTGACCTTAGCGCCTTAGCGGCCGCGAGGGCGGGGACGGTCGGCGCCACCCTGCAAACACAGAGCCAAGAAGTTGAGCTCCAGCCCTTCGAAACCGGAACGTCTGGGGGAGCGACCACTTACCTCAAGGTAGAGAAGCCCCGCTTCCTCTTCCTCGAGGGTTCGGCAGGTGCCGCCGTGGCGCCCATCGTCACCACTGCAGCGCTCCCAGAATCTTTCGTGGCGCGCGCCAGCGCCTCCGCAGCGTGCGCCGTCTCTTCCATGGACCACTCGGCGGAGGGCGCTTCCGCGCCCGCCACAGGCACCTGCTCCTCTGCCGCCTCTGCGGCTCTTGGTGAGGGGGCGAGGGATTCCACCTCTCAGGGGGGCCTGCCCCCATCGCTCTCCTCTTCTTCCTCCTCTCCCGACGACGAGTTCTCCGAAGTCGCCGAGGGAGAGAGTCCCTGCTGCTCGCGCAGCCGGTACTCCTCGTCCCGCTGTTCTCGGCGCTCCCGCCGCCGGATCCTCTTCTCCTTCCTGCGCGTCGCCCGCTCCTGCACCCGTCGCTGCGTCGCGCGCGCTACCGCTCGGGCTCGGGGCGTGGGCGGGTTAGACCGCGGGGCGTCCACGGTCACCCTCTGCTAATGGCACTCGTCAAGGTCACACCAATTGTTGACGGTTAATAATTATATCCAAGTTCGTTTGTGACTTGCAAGCGGACAAGTCTCCCGTCGTAGTCAATGGACCCTTCTTCCCTTGAGTGGTGAACCCAAGGTATCGAATCCGTGGAACAAATGTGTGACGCAAAACTTAATCTAATAAAGCCGAGTAACTCCAATCTTCGATAAAAGAAACCCTAATGCATCTAAGTAAAAGACATGAAACTAATCTAATCTACTAAAGACCGGAGAAAACAAAGTAAGATTGGGTAGATAAACCGATCTAGAGGGATCGGGGTAAGCCTTTTGTTGAAGTTCCAAGCAAGAGAAGAAGTAGCAAATCGAATCTTATAAGAAGCGTCTTTAAATCGTGGTTTCCCGTCCAAATCCGAAAACATCCGCCTTTCGGAACCCCCGTTCTGTCACAACGCATCCCTACTCATACGGGGAGCTTAGGGCAAGTCAAAAGACAAGTCGAGATTCATTCGGAAGATCCGGCGTGTACCTCTAGCGACCGCGGCTACAAGAACACCCTATGTAATCTATCTCGAGAATAGAATTGGAATAAGCAAAGCCGATCGAAAAACGAAATCTTCGAGGAAACACTTGATCGCTAGGAAAAGATTCAACTTGATAATTCAACTATAACAATGATACATACACAAGATCACCACCGGGATCCTTCCTTGATCTTGCTTCTAGCTCTGGGAACTCCGACGTGGTCTTCCGTGCAAGGTTCCCACGTCGGCTAGGGAAACCCTAGTCAACTAGCTCGACCCTCTCCTCTCCGAGATGGTGTCCCTCTCTTCTCTTGCTCCTCGGCGGGCGATGACGAATTAGATGATGCGTGGCTCTCGGTCGGGGGGCTATAAATAGCCCGATTGGCGGCTAGGGCAAAGGGGAGCCTCACCGGGCCCCGGACGGGCCGGGCCGACCGGCACGGGTCGGCCGGCACAGGCCCATCCGGGCCCGGCCCCGAGGCCTCCTTTGCTCTACGTCGGTTCCCTTGCTTCCTGGATGTTTCCCCCTTCTGCATGTAGGTCCATGTCGTCAGTTTCTCTCCGAATTGGACACAACTCCTTGTCTTGCAAGATTCAGCACTTTTCTGGTTAGGTCCTCAGAGTTTGTCGTCTTCTCGGATCAAGTCCCTGGCTTCTTGGAGTTAAGTTTGCTTCATTGCATGACTTGTATGGGGCGTCAAGGTCTTGTCATGAGGTGCTTGATGAACTTATCCCGAAAGTCTTGCAGTCAACACTAAAACCCTGCATAAACACTAAACTCCAAAACTGACATGCACACGTGAACTTGTTATACCACGGGGGTTAGTACCAAAGGATAAGGTATAGAACTCGTGCCAACACCGAAGGTAAACTCATGGCTAGGTTGACGGATTTTCACCGTCAACATCTCCCCCATGCTTAAACCTTGCTCGTCCTCGAGTAAGCCTTCGATGGATATCATCATTGCCAAATAATGTTTAAACCTTGCACTAGATCATACATGAGAAAACATAATGCTCTCAAAATTTTAATTCGTTAAAGTTCCATAATGTACTAGCCTTCATCTCTACGGAGGGTAGATTCTTATTAAGCTTATCCCACAAGTATTAACATGCTCACAAAGTTTAAATAGATCTCGAATTTTTGAAATAAAGAACGAGACAAAGAAAAGCTAAACCAAGTTCACAAATTTAATATCATCTTGTATATTGCTCATGAACTCTCATCTCACTTGTCTCTCAAGCCTATATATTTTACTCCTTCCCCTCTCATAACATGTATGTGTGGTAGGCTTTATATGGAGCTTTGGGAAAGTTTAGTCCTAACAAGATTTTATAAATGAGGTGTTGTCAAAACAAGACAAGCTTCTCATGGTCTTACCGAGACTCGTCAAAAAGGTCATTGGAAAATAATGTTAAATCAAGGAGGGGAAAGAGAAAAATACACACACTTTAGATGAGTGGACATGTGCAAATGACAAAGAGTGGTCCCGAGGCACAAAGGAAGTCCTCGTTATCGGATTGCACATGGTTGGAAAATGAGAATGGATCTTTTAAACTTGAAGCCTTGAATGTACTCTTAGAGAACCGGGGAGTTCACTTTACGCATACTCATATTTTTTCTCTTTCTCATATTTCTCATTCTTTTCTTCTTTCTTTCTTTCTTTCTTCTTTCTTTCTTTCATTCATTTCATTTTTTCTCTTGTCATTCATTCATTTTTTTTCTTGTGAGACTTTCACCTTGGAAGTCACGTACATCGCCTTTGAATATTTTTTTCATTCATCATTTTTTAAAATACTCCCCTTTGAACTCTAAAACAGCACCGTACCTACCTCCTCCCCCATGCTTAGATGTTGCTCGTCCTCGAGCAAAAAGGCGATAAATAAGGTAGGTACCGGAAATATTTTTCCTTTGGAGAGATACTTGAAATCTTCAATGTTGGCACCGTCTTGCGATCTTCCTTGAATTGATGATCCATTCTCAACAATAGGTTGTGGTTGTTGACCGTGAAAATCCGTCAACCTAGCCATGAGTTTACCTTCGGTGTAGGCATGAGTTTTATACCTTATCCATTGGTACTAACCCCCGTGGTATAACAAGTTCACGTGTGCATGTCGGTTTTGGAGTTTAATGTTTATGCGGGGTTTTAGTGTTGAATGCAAGACTTTCGGGATAAGTTCATCAAGCACCTCATGACAAGACCTTGAAGCCCCGTACAAGTCATGCAATGAAGCAAACTTAACTCCAAAAAGCCGGGGACTCGATCCGAGAAGACGACGGACTCCGAGGACACGACCGAAAAGTGTTGAATCTTGCAAGACAAGGAGTTGAGTCCAATTCGGAGAGAAACCGACGACATGGACCTACATGCAGAAGGGGGAAACATCCAGGAAGCAAGGGAACCGACGTGGAGCGAAGGAGCCCTCGGGGGCGGGCCTAAATGGGCCCGGGGCCGGCGGGCCCAATCCGGTCGGCCCAGGCCCATTTAGGGCCCAAATGCCCCCTCCTTTGCCCTAGCCGCCAATCGGGCTATTTATAGCCCCCTGACCGAGAGCCTCGGAGAAAAGAATTCGTCATCGGCCGCCGAGAAGCAGAGAAGAGAGGGACACCATCTCGGAGAGGAGAGGGTCGAGCTAGTTGACTAGGGTTCCCCTAGCCGACGTGGGAACCTTGCACGGATGACCACGTCGGAGTTCCCGGAGCTAGAAGCAAGATCAAGGAAGGATCCCGGTGGTGATCTTGTGTATGTATCATTGTTATAGTTGAATTATCAAGTTGAATCTTTTCCTAGCGATCAAGTGTTTCCTCGAAGATTTCGTTTTTCGATCGGCTTTGCTTATTCCAATTCTATTCTCGAGATAGATTACATAGGGTGTTCTTGTAGCGGTGGCTAGAGGTACACGCCGGATCCTCCGAAAGAATCTCGACTTGTCTTTTGACTCACCCTAAACTCCCCGCATGAATAGGGATACGTTGTGACGAACGGGGGTCTCGAAAGGCGGATGTTTTCGGATTTGGACGGGAAACCACGATTCGAAGAGGCTTCTATTAAGATTCGATTTGCTACTTCTTCTCTTGCTTGGAACTTCAACAAAAGGCTTACCTCGATCCCTCTAGATCGGTTTATCTACCCAATCTTACTTTGTTTTCTCCGGTCTTTAGTAGATTAGATTCGTTTTGTGTCTTTTACTTAGATGCATTAGGGTTTCTTTTATCGAAGATTGAAGTTACTTGGCTTTAATAGATTAAGTTTTGCGTCACACATTTGTTCCACGGATTCGATACCTTGGGTTCACCACTCGAGGGAAGAAGGGTCCCTTGACTATGACGGGAGACTTGTACGCTTGCGAGTCACAAACGAACTTTGATACAATTATTAACCGTCAACAAGCCCCTTTTTTAACGGCGCCGTTGCCGGGGAACAAGTGATCAAGATTTGATTTTTTATTGCCTTTTTGTAATTTTCAGTTTTCTTTTTGTTTTTCTTTTTGCATCTACTAAATTTTGATCATCCTCAAAATACATCTAATCTAGTTTGTCTAACTCTAGTTTTTATAGATTTGTTTTTAACTTTCTAGTTTTTTGCATACTTTGTTTATTGCTAACCCTAACGGAGATGGACGGCTACCTCTCCAACAAACCCAATAATTTTGTGGATGATCCGGAAAAACTTTACGAGCTAAGGAGACGTGAAGCACATCAAGCTAAAAAGCTGGATTTTGTAGATTCGGAGTCGGAAGACAAAGGATCGCGAGGAATCTACGAAGAATTCACCACCTCAAAGTCCGCGGGAGAATCGACTTCCACCAATGGGTGACCAACCACCGGAAGAACGCAATATTGGGGAGCTATGCACCCCAGACATCATCGACCTACCAATCTTGAATCTTGAGGAGATCGGAAGACCGTTCGAGATCAAGACCTCAACAATCCGCATGGTGCAACATTCACCCTTCACCGGCAAAGAGGATCCGAACCTTCACCTCCAAGCATTCATTCAACTATGTCAGACTTTCAACATGGATGGGGTGACTCAAGACCAAATGAGGGCAAGGCTTTTTCCGTTTTCACTACTCGGGAAGGCTTTGCAATGGTTCCACTCTCAACCGGCGGAGACGGTGCAAAATTGGAACACGGCGATGAAGGCTTTCATGAAGGAATACTACTCACGGGTAAAACTCAAAGCTTGCGTAATAAGATTGCCACCTTTGTTCAATATCCTACGGAAACTATCTCGGAGGCATTCGAGCGCTTCAACGAGTACACCGGGCGGTTCCACATCACAAGTTCCCGAAAGAAGACCTCGTGCAAAAGTTCTATCAAGGACTCACTATGGCGTCAAGGACGATCATCGATGCATCGGCGGGAGGATCTATCATCGAGCTTACACCGACGGAAGCTTTCACGCTATTCAAGAAGGTCGCGGATAATGACACGTGGGCGTCGTCGGGCGCCTACATCCGGTTCAACCCACGGGGAACGTCAAAGGAGTCTTGCAAGTGGAGAAGGAGAACATACTTGAAGGCAAGATCGACTCGCTCATGAGGAGGTTGGAGAAGATGGAGATGGAAAAGAAAGAGGCTCAAGACTTGAAGGCCGCCGAAGCAAGGTCCACATGCGAAGAATGTGGAGAGTATGGCCATGTCCGCAAAGATTGTCGGAGGAAGCCAAAGTGCTCGACTACATGAGGAAGGGAGAATTGCCGAACTTCCGCTACGGGCAAGGTAGGCCTCAATTTAATGCAAGCTCATCTATTCCTAACGCGGTTCCGCTTCGTATACAATTGAAGGAGTTCATGGATGAGCAAGCTAAGATCAACAAGGACACCGTCACCAAGTTCAAGACCATAGACAAGGTGTTGGAGAACATCGATAGCAAAGTGACGGAGGTCGGAAGTTCCAATCATCAAGTGCTCAACATGATGAAGATGCTCGAGACGCAAGTTGGACAACTTGCGGGGCGCCTCACTAATGATGAAGGGAAGCTTCGGAACAACCCAAATGTCCCGAATCGGCGAAGGCCATTCAAACGCGTTCGGGGAAGGAGACCGAAGACCCGGAACGTTCCGCGGGAGCAAGGAAGCTTAAACCATCCACCGAGGTGGGAGGAGTTGCTAAAGAGAAGGTTACGGGGATCGTCACCGAGGAACCCGAATTCGAGATGCCGGAGGAAGACACGAGGATACCGCAACTCAAGCCACGCTTCTTCCGAGGTAAACTTGACAACCACTTTGAGAAGTTTATGGAAGTTGTGCGTAGACTTAGCATCAACATGCCATTACTAGATGCCCTACAAGTACCTACATATTCTCGTTACTTTAAAGACATACTTGCAAATAAATATGAGATAGCAACACTCGGGGTAGATCATGTCAAGATGTCCGAGGAGTGTAGTGCGGCTATTGCTAATGGGCTAGAGAAGCAAAAAGACCCCGGGTGCCCCACACTTCCATGTTCGGTTGGTTCTTTCAACTTCGAGAAGGCGTTATGCGACCTTGGAGCTAGTGTGAGCGTCATGCCGAGGGATGTGTTCGAGAAGCTACGCCTACCGATGGAGCCTACGGGAATATGTTTGGAGTTGGGAGACAACTCCATTCGCTATCCCTTGGGCATTGCTTGAAGATGTACCCGTGAAGGTCGGACACCACTTCATCCCCGTCGACTTCGTTGTGCTCGAGATGGGAGAGAGGGAGAAGCCGCCGCTCATCCTAGGGAGGCCGTTCCTCAAGACCGTGGGAGCTGCTATTGATGTTGGCAAGGGGGAGATCATGTTCGATATCAACGGAGAAAAGAGTTCCTTCAAGTTCCGTCCAAGGATTGAGGCATGCAACATGATTGAAGTGAAGGGAGAACCAAAACAAACAGAGGGGCTGAAAAAGAAGAAGGAGCCGAAAAAAATGAACGTAACGAAAATCAAAGAAGGTGTTGCATCCGTCAAGACAAAGGAAGAGAAGCCGCTGTGAAGACCAAAAAAATGACTAAGCCGACTAAGCGGAAGACAAGCCCGCGCCCAAGATGGTGCGGAAGTGGGTACCCAAGATTGCAACGCCCCCAAAGAGCGTTGATCCGGAGTAATCAAGTGAAGAAGTCTAGCTATAGACTATAAACGAAGCGCTAGGCGGGAGGCAACCCGTTTCGTCGAGTCAAGAATAAGCTACGGGAGGACAACCCGATTCCGGGTTTTTCGAGTATTTTTTAATAATTTAGTTTTTGAGTTTTATTACGCAAAGACATTAGACTTAGAAGTGGTTGAACAATATTAGAGACATAATTCTTGATTGAATGTTTGCTTTATCATAAACCCTTTGCATGAACCCTCCTATGTGCTTGTTTGTTCTTTTCTTTTCGAGAAACCTCAACCAAATAATTTCAGAACCTAGCTCAACCTTTCACCCTCATTATGGTGCTGAGGTTGACTTATTTTTCATGCTAAAACCACACGAGTAGAGCCACGATTTATGTTTAAGTGTTAATAAAATTCAGCACGTGGTAGGACTCGCGTGAACCTAGTAATCAAAACTTTTGGTTGGTTTTAAAAATCTATATCCTTGGTTTCTCTAGGATTAGAATTTTTCTAAGCCTATTCTAATTTTGTTTTATTCAAAATCTTTCTTATTTAGCCAAAATTAGAACCTAAACCTATGCCCCCATGATCAAGCCGGGAAAATGTCTGCTCTCAACCAATGAAGGCAAACTATACCGGTGAGACCGAAATCGACGTAGTCGAAAAATATTTTCGACTTACATTTGTTTTTAATGGTTTAAACACTTCTCTAAAATTATGTTTGAGCTCTTGCATGGCTCTGAAAAATATTTTAAATTTCGAATTAGAGGAGTGCTTAACCTTAAACACACCTAAATGGAGGCAATCTAGTTTGAATTAATCATGCATGCACCATTGGATTCCCTTTTATCAACTTTCACCAATTCCACATGCAAAGGACAAGCATGGTGGGCAGCAAGCATCAACTTTGCAGGAATTTCATGGTGGCATGTGAAGCAAGTGGAGCTAGGGAGCATGGACATGACCCAAAGCATGGAGCATCAAGTGGACCAATAATGCAAGAAAAGGAGTGGACGAGAGCGTTTGGGCGGTGCAACTCATGGAGCACGCGGGCGGGGAAAGTTGCGGAGGCGAAATGATCGTCTTTGGAAGAAAGACGAGGCGGGGAGGAGCCGGGAGGCCCCCAGGCCGGCCGGCCCAGGCCGGCCGGCCTCACCTACATAAGGAGCCCCCCGGCTCCCGTTTTCTCGAGCAAGCTTCCCTCTCCTTCCTTTGTTTGTGTGTTCAAGTTTGTGTGCTCAAACCCTCCATAGACATAGCCAACCTTCCCAAGCTTGATAGCTCAAGAAAAAATCCACATCCTTAATCCACTCAAAGTCCACATCCGAAGCAAAGAGTTTAAGTGCCTAGTTACCGGTTGCAACCCGGAGTTTTAGTTGAAGAAAAGAGTGCAGCAACCATGTGGAAGAAGACCACAAGTCTCTTCTCCAAGAAGAAGAGTTCGTCGTCATCCAAGCCGTCATCAACCACGTCTTCGAGGAGGCACTCGGTTTCCGAGTCTCCCGGAGCATGGAGACGGATACGGCACCACCGAGGAGGAACGATGCTCTCCTTCTTGGTGGTATGAGGGCGGCAAGAAGCACTTCCATGAGGTTCACCGAACCTCGTGGGCACACGAAGGAGCAGCCCGCGCCACCACGACGATCGACTCGCTCAACCGCGCCACCTCCTTACACCCCGACATACTCTTCGTACGGCTTCATCATCTTGTCGGTGGAGGAGGAGGAGAGGCTCTCTAATCTTGAGAAGAGGCTTGTGCCCAACGTCGAGTTCGACGACCAAGCACTCTACACCTTGGGTTTTGGCACCGACATATACTATATGTTGGGGCACCTTGGATGGGTGCGGTTCTCCAACGGAGTAACGGTGGACACCCATTTGGGGTTCGCCTTGGAAATTTTGATGACTATTGCACCCATCGTTGATGATGATGGGGTGCAAAGCTTGTCATTCCGTTTGGAGGGAGTCCAACAAGTGGTTCCCTACGAGCACGTTAGGGAGCTGCTTGGATTCCACAAGGGAGCTCCGGAGAAAGTTGACGTGCCACCCGGCATGTTAGCGGGATTTTGGAATATGATCTCCGGAGAAGCCCATCAACAACGCAATTGCATCCGCAACCCCATTATCCGGATATTTCACTCTTGGATGTGCAAGAGGGTATTAGGGAGGATGAAGGAGACAAAGGTGACCGACACGGAGTTGAATTGGCTATACTCGGCTTTAATTGCCAGGCAGCCAATAGACCCTTCTTACCTTATGATCAACCGTTGGTGTTGTGAAGCAACATCGGGGGCGGGTAATATTGGTTCGGGGTGTTACCTCTCCATGTTGGCCTTCTCCTTGCGGCCGGGGATCGCAAGAAACCCCGACCACCTTTTGCGTGGTACCTCTCTCGGCATTGAGTATTTGCGGCAAGGCAAATACACTAGTGGAGATGAGAGAGGAGGTTATCGGTTGGCCATAGTGAACCTACCCCTTCCCAACGAGAGGCTTAGGCTTTTCAACGAAGGGAGAGAAGATTGGTTGGAAGAGGGACTACTTGTCCCTGCAAGGAAGAACAAAAGAGGAAGAATCGTAGAGGAGGGAACATCCTCCGCACAAGCGAGTGGAGCACAACCCAATGTGCAACCATTCGGCGGGGTCCCTCCTCCGCCAAGTTATTACGGAGGGCCACAAGAGCAAGCATGGGGGGGTGGTGCACCGGTACCCCCACCAAATTATGTTGTGCCCAACGCTAACTTCGCGGAGTCCTACGCTCATCATCCCAACCACAACAAAGCATGGCCATAATTGGAGGGTATGCTGCAAGAAATGCTCAAAACATCGCAGCCATCCAAGCTAACGCAGCTCAACTTGGTGAAGGCAACGCAAATATTGCCTTTGAACTTGGACGCCTTCACCTTGTGGAGCCAAATCAATTCGTCGGAGGAAGTGTCCAATCATATTATGAGCAAGGGTATTATTATCAAGATCATCAACATCAACCACCGGCGGAGGACTAGAAGATTTAGGAACTTTAGTTTTCTTTTCTTTTCTTTTCCTCTTGTAATTTTCAGCTTTTGCTTATGTGTGTTTGCGTAGTATTTTCTGTTTTTATTTAAATTTCAGCAAGCATGTTTGTTTATTTTCAGTTTGTATTTCAACTTGATGTCATCATTAATAAAGACACCACCTTGATTATATCATTGGAGAAGTTACAAAATTCGTGCCATGATGATATATTATTAAAATTGCAGCTTTGTTCATCTTTGTAATTGATTTATGCATGTTTAAGCTAGTGCTCTCTTAAAAATACAAATCTGAATTGATTTAAATGCTAGCTTAATTTTCAGCGGAGGTTATGATTAAAATAAAGACCCATAGTGTTTTATGTGCTCTCAAGTTATGAATAGATTAAAGATGTCATTTATGCTCAAAAATATTGCTAACCTTGTCACAAATATCACTTGTGTGTTGCTCAACCTATCCAAATCCTTATATATATTTGAGTGCATAAACCATAGTGTACAAGATTTATTTTTGAGTGAGTTATTGCAGGCCATGATTTCTCTGGCCCGAGACTAAGAAGCTGGTCATTCCATTTTTGCGTATCTATCTTTTTGCTAGCCTTTTTATCCGTGCATTGTGTATCCCCGCATCGGAGATCTCACAAACTTCGCCGGATATCCACCCTTAAACCAAATATCATCTTTTGTGATTACCTCCTTGACCACAACCTATTGTTGAGAATGGATCATCAATTCAAGGAAGATCGCAAGACGATGCCAACATTGAAGATTTCAAGTATCTCTCCGAGGAAAAATATTCCGGTACCTACCTTATTTTTCGCCTCTTTGCTCGAGGACGAGCAACGTCTAAGCATGGGGGAGGAGGTAGGTACGGTGCAGTTTTAGAGATAAAAGGGGAATATTTTAAAAAAATGATGATGAAAGAAAAAGAAAAAAAAGAATGATGATGAGAAAAAATCCGGTGATAATCATGACTTTCAAGGTAAAGAAAAAAAATATATAATGAATGAAAGAAAAAAAGAAAGAAAGAAAAGAATGAGAAATATGAGAAAGAAAAAAATGTGCATAAAGTAAACTCCCCGGTTCTCTAAGAGTGCATTCAAGGCTTTAAGTTAAAAAGATCCATTCTCATTTTCCAACCATGTGCAATCCGATAACGAGGACTTCCTTTACGCCTCGGGATCACTCTTTGCCATTTGCACATGTCCACTCATCTAAAAGTGTGTGTATTTTCCTCTTTCCCCTCTTTGATTTAACATTATTTTCCAATGACCTTTTTGACGAGTCTCGGTAAGACCATGAGAAGCTTGTCTTGTTTTGACAACACCTCATTTATAAAATCTTGTTAGGACTAAACTTTCCCAAAGCTCCATATAAAGCCTACCACATATATATGAGAGGGAAAGGAGTAGAATATATAGGCTTGAGAGAAAAGTGAGATGAGAGTTCATGAGCAATATACGAGATGATTTAAATTTGTGAATTTGGTTTCGCTTTTCTTTATCTCGTTCTTTATTTCAAAAATTCGAGAGATATTTAAAACTTTGTGAGCATGTTAATACTTGTGGGATAAGCTTAATAAGAATCTACCCTCCGTAGAGATGAAGGCTAGCACATTATGGAACTTTAATGAATTAAAATTTTGAGAGCATTATGTTTTCTCATATGTGATCAAGTGCAAAGTTTAAACATTGTTTGGCAATGATGATATCCATCGAAGGCTTACTCGAGGACGAGCAAGGTTTAAGCATGGGGGGATGTTGACGGTGAAAATCCGTCAACCTAGCCATGAGTTTACCTTCGGTGTTGGCATGAGTTTTATACCTTATCCATTGGTACTAACCCCCGTGGTATAACAAGTTCACATGTGCATGTCGGTTTTGGAGTTTAATGTTTATGCAGGGTTTTAGTGTTGAATGCAAGACTTTTGGGATAAGTTCATCAAGCACCTCATGACAAGACCTTGAAGCCCCGTACAAGTCATGCAATGAAGCAAACATAACTCCAAAAAGCCAGGGACTCGATCCGAGAAGACGATAGACTCCGAGGACCTGACCAGAAAAGTGCTGAATCTTGCAAGACAATGAGTTGAGTCCAATTCGGAGAGAAACCGACGACATGGACCTACATGCAGAAGGGGGAAACATCCAGGAAGCAAGGGAACCGACGTGGAGCGAAGGAGCCCTCGGGGGGCCGGGCCTAAATGGGCCCGGGCCGGCGGGCCCCGGTCCGGTCGGCCCGAGCCCATTTAGGGCCCAAATGCCCCCTCCTTTGCCCTAGCCGCCAATCGGGCTATTTATAGCCCCCGACCGAGAGCCTCGGAGAAAAGAATTCGTCATCGGCCGCCGAGGAGCGAGAGAAGAGAGGGACACCATCTCGGAGAGGAGAGGGTCGAGCTAGTTGACTAGGGTTCCCCTAGCCGACGTGGGAACCTTGCACGGAAGACCACGTCGGAGTTCCCGAGCTAGAAGCAAGATCAAGGAAGGATCCCGGTGGTGATCTTGTGTATGTATCATTGTTATAGTTGAATTATCAAGTTGAATCTTTTCCCAGCGATCAAGTGTTTCCTCGAAGATTTCGTTTTTCGATCGGCTTTGCTTATTCCAATTCTATTCTCGAGATAGATTACATAGGGTGTTCTTGTAGCCGTGGTGGCTAGAGGTACACGCCGGATCCTCCGAAAGAATCTCGACTTGTCTTTTGACTCGCCCTAAACTCCCCGCATGAATAGGGATACGTTGTGACAGAACGGGGGTCTCGAAAGGCGGATGTTTTCGGATTTGGACGGGAAACCACGATTTAAAGAGGCTTCTATTAAGATTCGATTTGCTACTTCTTCTCTTGCTTGGAACTTCAACAAAAGGCTTACCTCGATCCCTCTAGATCGGTTTATCTACCCAATCTTACTTTGTTTTCTCCGGTCTTTAGTAGATTAGATTCGTTTTGTGTCTTTTACTTAGATGCATTAGGGTTTCTTTTATCGAAGATTGAAGTTACTTGGCTTTAATAGATTAAGTTTTTCGTCACACATTTGTTCCACGGATTCGATACCTTGGGTTCACCACTCGAGGGAAGAAGGGTCCCTTGACTACGACGGGAGACTTGTACGCTTGCGAGTCACAAACGAACTTTGATACAATTATTAACCGTCAACGGTGGTCAAGGAGGTAATCACAAAAGATGATATTTGGTTTTAAGGGTGGATATCCGGCGAGGTTTGTGAGATCTCCAATGTGGGTATACACAATGCACGGATAAAAGGCTAGCAAAAAGATAGATACGCAAAAACGGAATGACCAAATTTCTTAGTCTCGGGCCGGAGAAATCATAGCCTGCAATAACTCACTCAAAAATAAATCTTGTACACTAAGGTTTATGCACTCAAATATATATTAGGCTTTGGATAGGTTGAGCAACACACAAGTGATATTCGTGACAAGGTTAGCGATATTTTTAAGCATAAAAGACATCTTTAATCTATTCATAACTTGAGAGCACATAAAACACTATGGGTCTTTATTTTAATCATAACCTCCGCTAAAGATTAAGCTAGTATTTAAATAAATTCAGATTTGTATTTTTAAGAGAGCACTAGCTTAAACATGCATAGATCAACTACAAAGATAAACAAAGCTGCAATTATAACATATATCATCATGGCACAAATTTTTGTAACTTCTCCAATGATATAATCAAGGTGGTGTCTTTATTAATGATGATATCAAGTTGAAATACAAACTGAAAGTAAACAAACATGCTTGCTGAAATTTAAATAAAAACAGAAAATACTACGCAAACACACATAAGCAAAAGCTGAAAATTACAGAGAAAAAGAAAAGAAAAGAAAACTAAAGTTCCTAAATCTTCTAGTCCTCCGCCGGTGGTTGATGTTGATGATCTTGATAATAATACCCTTGCTCATAATATGATTGGACATTCCCTCCGACGAATTGATTTGGCTCCACAAGGTGAAGGCGTCCAAGCTCAAAGGCAATATTTGCATTGCCTTCACCAAGTTGAGCTGCGTTAGCTTGGATGGCTGCGATGTTTTGGGCGTTTCTTGCAGCATACCCTCCAATTATGGCCATGCTTTGTTGTGGTTGGGGATGATGTGCGTAGGGCTCCGCGAAGTTAGCGTTGGGCACCACATAATTTGGTGGGGGTACTGGTGCACCACCCCCCCATGCTTGCTCTTGTGGCCCTCCGTAATAACTTGGCGGAGGAGGGATCCCGCCGAATGGTTGCACATTGGGTTGTGCTTCACTCGCTTGTGCGGAGGATGTTCCCTCCTCTACGATTCTTCCTCTTTTGTTCTTCCATGCAGGGACAAAGAGTCCCTCTTCCAACCAATCTTCTCTCCCTTCAGTGAAAAGCCTAAGCCTCTCATTGGGAAGGGGTAGGTTCACTATGGCCAACCGATAACCTCCTCTCTCATCTCCACTAATGTATTTGCCTTGCCGCAAATACTCAATGCCGAGAGAGGTACCACGCAAAAGATGGTAGGGGTTTCTTGCGATCCCCGACCGTAAGGAAAAGGGCAACATGGAGAGGTAGCACCCCGAACCAATATTTCCCGCCCCCGATGTTGCTTCACAACACCAACGGTTGATCATGAGGTAAGAGGGGTCTATTGGCTGCCTGGCAATTAAAGCCGAGTAGAGCCAATTCAACTCCGCGTCGGTCACCTTCGACTCCTTCATCTTCCCCAATACCCTCTTGCACATCCAAGAGTGAAATATCCGGATAATGGGGTTGCGGATGCAATTGCGTTGTTGATGGGCTTCTCCGGAGATCATATTCCAAAATCCTGCTAACATGCCGGGTGGCACGTCAACTTTCTCCGGAGCTCCCTTGTGGAATCCAAGTAGCTCCCTAACGTGCTCTAGGGAACCACTTGTTGGACTCCCTCCAAACGGAATGACAGCTTTGCACCCCATCATCAAGGATAGGTGCAATAGTCATTAAAATTTCCAAGGCGAACCCCAAGTGGGTGTCCGCCGATACTCCGTTGGAGAATTGCACCCATCCAAGGTGCCCCAACATGTAGTATATGTCGGTGCCAAAACCCAAGGTGTAGAGTGCTTGGTCGTCGAATTCGACGTTGGGCACAAGCCTCTTCTCAAGTTGAGAGAGCCTCTCCTCCTCCGACGACGACAAGATGATGAAGCCGTACGAAGAATATATCGGAGTGTAAGGAGGTGGCGCGGTTGAACGGGTCGATCGTCGTGGTGGCGCGGGCTGCTCCTTCGTGTGCCCTCGAGGTTCGGTAAACCTCATGGACGTGCTTCTTGCAGCCCTCATACCACCAAGGAGGAGAGCATCGTTCCTCCTCGGTGGTGCCGTATCCGTCTCCATGCTCTGCGGAGACTCGGAAACCGAGTGCCTCCTCGAAGACGTGGTTGATGACGGCTTGGACGACGATGAACTCTTCTTCTTGGAGAAGAGACTTGTGGTTTTCTTCCACATGGTTGCTGCACTCTTTTCTTCTACTAAAACTCTGGGTTGCAACCGGTAACTAGGCACTTAAACTCTTTACTTCGGATGTGGACTTTGAGTGGATTAAGGATGTGGATTTTTTTGAGCTATCAAGCTTGGGAAGGTTGGCTATGTCTACGGAGGTTTTGGGCACACAAACTTGAACACACAAACAAAGGAAGGAGAGGGAAGCTTGCCTGCAGAAAACGGGAGCCGGGGGCTCCTTAAGTAGGGGAGGCCGGCCGGCCTGGGCCGACCGGCCTGGGGGCCTCGGTGCACCTCCCCACCTCGTCTTTCTTCCAGCACGATCATTTCGCCTCTGTAACTTTCCCCGCCCGCGTGCTCCACGAGTTGCACCGCCCAAACGCTCTCGTCCGCTCCTTTTCTTGCATTATTGGTCCTTCCACTTGATGCTTCATGCTTTGGGTCATGTCCATGCTCCCTAGCTCCACTTGCTTCACATGCCACCATGAAATTCCTGCAAAGTTGATGCTTGCTGCCCACCATGCTTGTCTTTTGCATGTGGATTTGGTGAAAGTTGATGAAAGGGAATCCAATGGTGCATGCATGATTAATTCAAACTAGATTGCCTCCATTTAGGTGTGTTTAAGGTTAAGCACTCCTCTAATTCGAAATTTAAAATATTTTTCAGAGCCATGCAAGAGCTCAAACATAATTTTAGAGAAGTTTTTAAACCATTAAAAACAAATGTAAGTCGAAAATATTTTTCGACTACGTTGATTTCGGTCTCACCGGTATAGTTTGCCTTCATCGGTTGAGAGCAAACTTTTCCCGGCTTGATCATGGGGGCATAGGTTTAGGTTCTAATTTTGGCTAAATAAGAAAGATTTTGAATAAAACAAAATTAGAATAGGCTTAGAAAAATTCTAATCCTAGAGAAACCAAGGATATAGATTTTAAAACCAACCAAAAGTTTTGATTTCTAGGTTCGCGCGAGTTCTACCACGTGCTGAATTTTATTAACACCTAAATATGAATCGTGGCTCTACTCGTGTGGTTTTAGCATGAAAAATAAGTCAACCTCAGCACCATAATGAGGGTGAAAGGTTGAGTTAGGTTCTGAAATTATTTGGTTGAGGTTTCTCGAAAAGAAAAGAACAAACAAGCACATAGGAGGGTTCATGCAAAGGGTTTATGATAAAGCAAAACATTCAATCAAGAATTATGTCTCTAATATTGTTCAACCACTTCTAAGTCTAATGTCTTTGCGTAATAAAACTCAAAACTAAATTATTAAAAAGACTTGAAAAACCTGGAATCGGGTTGTCCTCCCGGTAGCTTATTCTTGACTCGACGAAACGGGTTGCCTCCCGCCTAGCGCTTCGTTTATAGTCTATAGCTAGACTTCTTCACTTGATTACTCTGGATCAATGCTCTTTGCGGGCGTTGCAATCTTGGGTACCCACTTCCGCACCATCTTGGGCACGAGCTTGTCTTCTGGCTTGGTCATTTTTTTGGTTTTAACAGGCGGTTTCTCTTCCTTTGTCTTGACGGATGCAACACCTTCTTTGATTTTCTTTACGTTCATTTTTTTCGGCTCCTTCTTCTTTTTCAGCCCCTCCGTTTGCTTTGGTTCTCCCTTCACTCCAATCATGTTGCATGCCTCGATTCTTGGACGGAACTTGAAGGAACTCCTTTCTCCATTGATATCGAACATGATCTCCCCCTTGCCAACATCAATAGTAGCTCCCACGGTCTTGAGGAAAGGCCTCCAAAGGATGAGCGGCGGCTTCTCCCTCTCTCCCATCTCGAGCACAACGAAGTCGACGGGGATGAAGTGGTGTCCGACCTTCACGGGTACATCTTCAAGCAATGCCCAAGGGATAGCGAATGGAGTTATTTCCCAACTCCAAACATATACCCATAGGCTCCATTGGTAGGCGTAGCTTCTCGAACACATCCCTCGGCATGACGCTCACACTTGCTCCAAGGTCGCATAACGCCTTCTCGAAGTTGAAAGAACCAACCGAACATGGAATTCAGGGGGCACCCGGGGTCTTTTTGCTTCTCTAGCCCATTAGCAATAGCGGCACTACACTCCTCGGACATCTTGACATGATCTACCCCGAGTGTTGCTATCTCATATTTATTTGCAAGTATGTCTTTCAAGTAACGAGAATATGTAGGCACTTGTAGGGCATCTAGTAATGGCATGTTGATGCTAAGTCTACGCACAACTTCCACAAACTTCTCAAAGTGGTTGTCAAGTTTACCTCGGAAGTAGCGTGGCTTGAGTTGCGGTATCCTCGTGTCTTCCTCCGGCATCTCGAATTCGGGTTCCTCGGTGACGATCCCCGTAACCTTCTCATTAGCAACTCCTTCCACCTCGGTGGATGGTTTAAGCTTCCTTGCTCCCGCGAAACGTTCCGGATCTTCGGTCTCCTTCCCCGAACGTGTTTGAATGGCCTTCGCCGATTCGGGACATTTGGGTTGTCCCGAAGCTTCCCTTCATCATTAGTGAGGCGCCCCGCAAGTTGTCCAACTTGCGTCTCGAGCATCTTCATCATGTTGAGCACTTGATGATTGGAACTTCCGACCTCCGTCACTTTTCTATCGATGTTCTCCAACACCTTGTCTATGGTCTTGAACTTGGTGACGGTGTCCTTGTTGATCTTAGCTTGCTCATCCATGAACTCCTTCAATTGTATACGAAGCGGAACCGCGTTAGGAATAGATGAGTTTGCATTAAATTGAGGCCTACCTTGCCCGTAGCGGAAGTTCGGCAATTCTCCCTTCCTCATGTAGTCGAGCACTTTGGCTTCCTCCGGACAATCTTTGCGGACATGGCCATACTCTCCACATTCTTCGCATGTGGACCTTTCTTCGGCGGCCTTCAAGTCTTGAGCCTCTTTCTTTTCCATCTCCATCTTCTCCAACCTCCTCATGAGCGAGTCGATCTTGCCTTCAAGTATGTTCTCCTTCTCCACTTGCAAGACTCCTTTGACGTTCCCCGTGGGTTGAACCGGATGTAGGCGCCCGGACGACGCCCACGTGTCATTATCCGCGACCTTCTTGAATAGCGTGAAAGCTTCCGTCGGTGTAAGCTCGATGATAGATCCTCCCGCCGATGCATTGATGATCGTCCTTGACGCCATGGTGAGTCCTTGATAGAACTTTTGCACGAGGTCTTCCTTCGGGAACTTGTGATGTGGAACCGCCCGGTGTACTCGTTGAAGCGCTCGAATGCCTCCGAGATAGTTTCGTAGGATATTGAACAAAGGTGGCAATCTTATTACGCGAGGCTTTGAGTTTTACCCGTGAGTAGTATTCCTTCATCAAAGCCTTCATCAACGTGTTCCAATTTTGCACTTTGTCTCCGCCGGTTGAGAGTGGAACCATTGCAAAGCCTTCCTAAGTAGTGAGAACAGAAAAAGCCTTGCCCTCATTTGGTCTTGAGTCACCCCATCCATGTTGAAAGTCCGACATAGTTGAATAAATGCTTGGAGGTGAAGGTTCGGGTCCTCTTTACCGGTGAAGGGTGAATGTTGCACCATGTGGATTGTTGAGGTCTTGATCTCGAACGGTCTTCCGATCTCCTCAAGGTTCAAGATTGGTAGGTCGATGATGTCTGGGGTGCATAGCTCCCCAATCTTGCGTGGTTGGTCACCCATCGGTGGAAGTCGATTCTCCCGAGGACTTTGAGGTGGTGAATTCTTCGGAGATTCGTGCGATCCTTTGTCTTCCGACTCCGAATCTACAAAATCCAGCTTTTTAGCTTGATGTGCTTCGCGTCTCCTTAGCCTGTAAAGTTTTTCTGTATCATCCACAAAATTATCGGGTTTGTTGGAGAGGTAGCCGTCCATCTCCTGTTAGGGTTAGCAATAAACAAAGTATGCAAAAACTAGAAAGTAAAAACAAATCTATAGAAACTAGGGTTAGACAAACTAGATTAGATGTATTTTGAGGATGATCAAAATTTAGTAGATGCAAAAAGAAAAACAAAAAGAAAACTGAAAATTACAAAAAGGCAATAAAAAATCAAATCTTGATCACTTGTTCCCTGGCAACGGCGCCAGAAAAAGGGGCTTGTTGACGGTTAATAATTATATCAAAGTTCGTTTGTGACTTGCAAGCGGACAAGTCTCCCGTCGTAGTCAAGGGACCCTTCTTCCCTCGAGTGGTGAACCCAAGGTATCGAATCCGTGGAACAAATGTGTGACGCAAAACTTAATCTAATAAAGCCGAGTAACTCCAATCTTCGATAAAAGAAACCCTAATGCATCTAAGTAAAAGACACGAAACTAATCTAATCTACTAAAGACCGGAGAAAACAAAGTAAGATTGGGTAGATAAACCGATCTAGAGGGATCGGGGTAAGCCTTTTGTTGAAGTTCCAAGCAAGAGAAGAAGTAGCAAATCGAATCTTATAAGAAGCGTCTTTAAATCGTGGTTTCCCGTCCAAATCCGAAAACATCCGCCTTTCGGAACCCCCATTCTGTCACAACACATCCCTACTCATACGGGGAGCTTAGGGCAAGTCAAAAGACAAGTCGAGATTCATTCGGAAGATCCGACGTGTACCTCTAGCCACCGCGGCTACAAGAACACCCTATGTAATCTATCTCTAGAATAGAATTGGAATAAGCAAAGCCAATCGAAAAACGAAATCTTCGAGGAAACACTTGATCGCTAGGAAAATATTCAACTTGATAATTCAACTATAACAATGATACATACACAAGATCACCACCGGGATCCTTCCTTGATCTTTCTTCTAGCTCTGGGAACTCCGACGTGGTCTTCCGTGCAAGGTTCCCACGTCGGCTAGGGAAACCCTAGTCAACTAGCTCGACCCTCTCCTCTCCGAGATGGTGTCCCTCTCTTCTCTCGCTCCTCGGCGGCCGATGACGAATTAGATGATGCGTGGCTCTCGGTCGGGGGGGCTATAAATAGCCCGATTGGCGTCTAGGGAAATGGGGAGCCTCCACCGGGCCCCGGACGAGGGCCGGGCCGACCGCCCGGGCCTATCCGGGCCCGGCCCCGAGGCCTCCTTTGCTCTACGTCAATTCCCTTGCTTCCCGGATTTTTCCCCCTTCTCGCATGTAGGTCCATGTCGCCGCTTTCTCTCCGAATTGGACACAACTCCTTGTCTTGCAAGATTCAACACTTTTACGGTCGGGTCCTCGGAGTTTGTCGTCTTCTCGGATCAAGTCCCTGGCTTCTTGGAGTTAAGTTTGCTTCATTGCATGACTTGTACGGGGCTTCAAGGTCTTGTCATGAGGTGCTTGATGAACTTATCCCGAAAGTCTTGCATTCAACACTAAAACCCTGCATAAACACTAAACTCCAAAACCGACATGCACACGTGAACTTGTTATACCACGGGGGTTAGTACCAAAGGATAAGGTATAGAACTCGTGCCAACACCGAAGGTAAACTCATGGCTAGGTCGACGGATTTTCACCGTCAACACCAATACGTCGCGGGGAACCAAAAGGAAAGGGGAAGTCAGCTTACCGGTGGAGCGTCGAGGAGCATGACGAAAGACCAAAGGTCGTCGTAGCTGTGCCACCCGACCTTGAGGCTGACAGCATGCCTCGCTCTCGTGGCCGCGTATTCCCGGGGGAATTGGTCGTGCAGCAACCGCGAACGCGCCAACGCCATAGGGTTGGCCGCTTCGCTCATCTCGTGAATACGAAGCTCCCCCTCCATGAGGGGGACGATCCGCCAGTGGTGCAGGTTCGCGAGGACCGAAGCCGCCCCCCAACCTGGCGTCCGCCAGGCACTTCAGCGCATTCAGGAGCAAATCCAACCGCACCTGGTGCGAGGAGGGGGACACGCTGTGGTGCCAGGAGTCAGCCTTCTCCTTCAGCACGTTGCCAGTGTAGGGGGAAGGCCGGCGCCTTCGTTGCGGAGGTAGAACCACCCCCGCTCCTAGTCCGCATTATTGGAGGTCATTGTGCAAGGGATGTAGAACTCCTTGTGCGAGTCCCGCAGCGAGATCGACAGGCCATCGGCGCACACCGCGTGGCGCACCCACACCTCGGGCGTGGCGAGCGTGTGCAGCTCCACGTGGAAGAGGTGGACCCGGAGATCCCAGTTCATCGGGATCCCTAGGAACCCCTCACAGACGTCGACGAAGGTGGCCGCCTGCGAGATCACGTTGGGGGCGAAGTTGTGGAGCTCCACCCTGTAGTGGTAGCACAACCCGCGCATGAAGCGGCTCGCTGGTGTGGCGAACCCGCGCTCGTGATGACGAATGAAGCTGACGACGTAGTCGTACAGCGGGTTGGGCTCCCGATCCGCCACTGGTGGAATGATCCACGCCCGGTGTGACCCCATCACGTTCGGCGCCAGCTAACCGCCGTTCACCAGCTAGTTCAAGGCGAGCGCCGTCACCGTCGAGCGGCTCCATGGCAGCGGATCTAGCACCATGATTGGCTGCGGGGGGGCATTGAGGTCGGCGGCGGCGCACGGTGATGAAGCGGGCACTGGGCGAAAACAAAAGGGCACGCAACGCTCTGAAGCGAAGGCAAGAAGCAAAGGGCAGCGGATGCTAAGTGTTGAGGTAAGGGGCTCCCCTCTTGTCGGTGTTTTAGACCGGCAACCTACTAAGGGGAGTACCCGAGGTAGATGAATGTGGCCTCACCGAGATCGGTAACTCGAAGGAAGAGACACGTGGCACACAATTTAGACAGGTTCGGGCCGCGAGGTGCGTAATACCCTACGTCCTGTATGCTGCGTAGCTCTAGATTGGTTGGACATGATTACAATATGATGCGTAATCAGAGAGAAGGGTCCCTGCCTCGCCTTATATAGTCCGGGAGGCATGGTTACAGGTCGGTTTAGGGAGAGAGTACTAGTCGTGTATGTCTAGGAGTCCTCTACACAGTACATGGTATGTATAGCTTCCAATCCGAGTACTTCTGCACCGTAGTCCTTGCGCCTCACGCCATCTGGTACCGTGCGGCACAAGTCGGGTAGTCCAAGGGGCCCACCGAGTAGTCGGTCCTGATACCCACCGATGCAGTGGGCCCAGGGAGGTCCATACGACAAGCCCCGGAGTACTTTGTAGTCGAGCAAGATAGCTTCGAGTAGTTTTGACGGCATTGATGAGTTGTCCTCAAGCGTCCCCGAGTACTACAAGTCGAAAGTCCTCAAGAATACTTGAAGCATCCCGAGGCTGGAAGGTACTCCAGCTGATCTTTGAGTAATCCTGAAGTCTTCTCGAGTAGTCCCCAAGCGTCCTCGAGTTCTGCTCTTGAAGATCTTCAACAATACCCGTGTTGTCTTGAAGCCGAAATGTATATGGAAGTGCGATTGCAAAATCGCACTCCATATGGAGTAGCCCCGAGCCTTAGGTTGAGTTGCAGACTCTGGCTGAGGGTCAACCTGAAGTTCTGGCAAGATTATCCTGCAAAATCCGGAGAAAACCCGAAGGACACGTGGCACGGAGCCCCCGAGCCTTGAGTCGAGTACTTCATCTCGAATTGATGGGTCATCTTGTATGTAGAATGTGTCCTGAGTTGCTCTTGAATCTTGTCGCTACCCAGGGAATTGATTAGATGTAGCCGAGCCCCTGAGGTACGGCACATCGACTACTGGAAGTTGAAGGGTCAGGCGCTGCCGCTGAGTCAGCCGTGTTGAAACATATCCATCCGGCCATTGAGGACCCGCTTGTTGACTTATAAATAGAAGCCGAAACCCTTAGGGTTTTTCATCCCACGCACTTGAAGCCATTCAGAGCAAATCTCGCTTAGAATCCGCCGCCAGTGCACACTGCCACCTCAGTGTAGATCGTAGATCTAGGCGTGCCGCCGCGGATAGCCACCACTACAGCCCCTGAGCGAATGCGAGTAAAGACCCGGTGCACTTGGAGAATGAAGCCCTCGCCATCCAAGAGCATGAAGACCGCCGGCGGGAAGAAGAGATCCCGAGAGGAAGCCGCTGGATCCGCCGGAGGGTCGACGCCACCAGTATCTCCCCCACGCCCAAATCCCAACAAGGAATGGGAGAAGTCAAAGGCCAAGACCGAGGACCTGCTGGCGCTGCTCAACAGCAGATTTCTTCGGGAGAAGGAGGTCGACATGTGGCGCGCCGCCGAGGGAGATCCATACCCGATGGAGATCCGGATGAGATCCCGATGTTCACGCGATTCATGGAGCGCGGGTTGTCTCTCCCAGCGAGCAACTTCTTCAAGGGGCTCTTGGAGTACTACGGTATCGAGTACCTCAATCTCAACCCCAACGGTATCTTCCACACCTCCGTCTTCGTCCATTTTTGCGAAGCTTTCTTGGGGATCAAGCCCCACTGGGTACTCTTCCGGAAGTTTTTCCGCGTGAATCCCCAGCCGAGCGCCAGCGACCCCCGAGTAGTTGGAGGGGCCGACATCAAGATGTGCAAGGACACCGCGGAGCAGTACCTGGCATACAAGTTGATCGACTCCAACCAGGATTGGAAGTCGAAGTGGTTCTACGTCACCAACCACCACCCGGAGCTGCCGAAGCCCAGCGGGAAGCAGCCAAAGCACCGGCCCTGGTGGAACACCGAGCCGATGATGTAGGAGGGTATCTAGCTACCCGAACTGCTGGTGAAGATCAGGGCTTTGAGGGAAGCCAGGATGAGGGCCGAGCATGTGGCTTTCAGCTTTATGAAGAGGAGGGTGCAGCCGCTGATGGCTCGCGACACCCTCAGCTACTAGTACACCAGCGAGGGTGACTCGTCGCGGATGCCCGGCGGCGAGATCGACGACGACGACATCATTGACAGGCTGGGCAGGATCTTTAAGGACATGCCGGCGTACACGCCCTGTCCAGTGTGACGCCCCAGGTTTTTAATTAACCTTTAACAGCCGGTCAAATGGTCAATCATGGTCAAACCTAGGTCAACCTGGGCCCTCACCTCGCAAAACTCACTAACCCACCCTAGTGACCCTAATTGAATAGTAAACACACTTGTGGGGCCAACCCATGGTCAAAAGTTGGGTCAAACCCCTTGCCACACTAGTGTACACAGGTGTCTGCCGGAACTTTTGCCGCGTTCTCCAAAATTCACCTAAACACTTAAAATTCTACCTTTATGAAAGTTGTATATCTTGATGAGGGACACAACTTTCATGTAGATTGGCATTTCAAATTTTGAGGTGAAAAACTTGAAAAATCAAGTGCAAGGCGAAATCACTTCGTTTGCCAAAACAGCCGACATTCAAAGTTGGCATTCAAATATCTTCAAATCAGGCGAAAAAAAACCCTATATAGCCTTTGTAGAAAATGTTGTTGGTAGCTAGATCTACAACTTTGGTATTCATCACTTGGTCGACTTTTATACAAAATTTTGGAGCAATTGTATTTCAAAGACAAGTACCCGAAAACAAATTGGGCCGGAGCGTGCCACGCCGCGACGTCGCGCGCCCCCGCGCGCCGCCGGCCCCGCATCCGCGCCCGCGCCTCCCGAGGCCGCGCACGGCCCAAGGCACCTCCACCCCCGTGATCCCCGCGCCCCGACGCGCCCCGTCCCGAGGCACCCCGGCGTCGGCGCCGCCCTCCCCGGCCGGGGACCCAATTGCTTCGCTTTAAAACTTTGTAGGGTGCTTAGAGTAAAAGTTCGGGGCTAGTTTGTGAAGAACCCTATCTAGTTTTTCTTGCGCTAGGTCCAAAGTGCCTTGTAAAATGCCTAGAAATTCGTAGAAAAATCAGAAAAATCCGAAACCAATTTTGTAGGGTTCGGGATGATAAATCCCACCTCTTTTGTTATATACTCATGGCTAGATTCTAAATAGTGTTAGCAGGAAAAATATAAATGTGTTAAACCTAGATCTATCATAACTTGAAATCCATAACTTCTTTGTAGCCCAATTTTGGATATGTTGTGTGTTAGGATATGACTGGATGCTGTGCCAAAAATTGCACAAAGTTATGCAGTAGATCTTGCTAGATAAATTCTTTTCCATTCCTGCAGTAACTGCTTAGATGATTTTTCCTGTTAAATATATTTACGTTCTTGAGCTCAACTTGAGCACACTGTCTTGTAATACCAAAATACACATCTTGTGAATTAATCATGAATTTGGGATTAACAGAAATAATTATTCTTGATTTATACATGTTTTCCTTTGTAAATTAATAAACCAAGTTCAGTAGAGATTCCATGTGAACATGCTGGTTCTTTAGACTTGTTTAGGACCAGAGAGCATGCACAAGAAAGTTTGAATCAATTTGATGCTTATTTATTTTTATATGCATTTACTTTGAATCACTAGCTAGCCTTTGTTATTTTCAATAATATTTAATTTTCTAGCATCCAACACTTACATGTGGGTCCAATGGACCAGGATAGGTGCTAGTAGGCTTAAGAAACACTCATTTAATTTTTGGTAATTTAATTGTTTAATAAAAAGCTTAAAAGCCCTTTTAATATTAAAGGGAAATTAAATAAAGAAAAACCCCTAATTTATTCTTTCTCCTTTTTGAAAAGTATTATTTAATATAATTAAAGGATAATTAATTATCATCATTGATACGAAATTAATTCATAAATAAAAATATTAATTACACCTTTGTTGGTGAAGATAAAAGGAATTGAAGCTTTCACATGAAATGACAAGCTTAATATAAACCTTTATTCAATGTGCAAATAAAAGAGTAAACCATGTACACCCCATAACCTTCCTAAAAGAGAAACATTAGATGAATGCTTGTTAAGGTGAACATGACCAACCCGCAGTTGGATAAGACAACAAACTATCACATCACCTAAATCTTGCATTGCATTCCGTGTAGATCTTCCGGACGGAGATTACTCCCTTGTCCCGAAAACCGAGGAAGGAGGAGCGGAAGCGTCACCGCAAAGACGTGGAAGTACTCGACACCGAGGGTGCCCGGGCTAACCTAGGCGACGAAGGCAAGCTCCGGTGCATCTAACCTAGTTTTAAAGTTCTTTATTCCATTATCTATGAATGATTGTGCATTTACGTTCAGGAGTTGAATGAAACCCTAAATGCATGATCCATAGGTACCTTTGTCCTTACTTGTAGTGATGACCTCACTCGCGAGAATAGGTTCCTAGATAGGAATCACAATGTATCCTTAAATGGATTGCTCACGTGGTAAGAGCATGGGATCCGGGGCTCCGGTCCGGTGGTATGTGGGTGAAGTTCTTGAACGTACTAAGCACATGTCGGGTATGGGACCGGTAAGCCTAGTACCTTAATGAGACGGCTAGGGATGGAACCGACACTACCCTTGGAATTCGCTCTCACGGCTAGCTACGGTGGTGTATGGTGACTCCGGGTATCTCGCGGGGTATGCGGGATAGCTCGCACCAAAGATCGTGGCCTTTCATCCCGACCCGGGATTTTTGGGGACGGCTCGGGAAAGTTGTCCTTGCGGGGGCAGCCTACCGTGTGTTTGGGTCTACCTTGCAAGGTTTAAATCAATCGATTGTCGGCCTCTCACCGTTATCCGAGACTACTTACTCCACTAGTCATGAGATCCCTAATGATGGAAGTTGATGAATATGATGTTTGATTAATTGTATTGTCCAAATTTGTTTGTACTAGTTGGCTAATGTAGTAAAGATTAAACCTACTAGAACTTCTGCTAAAATGTTGAAAGTAAGGATCTACTCTTTGTTACTTTTTAGCAAAAGCAACCCAGTAGCCAAAAAGCCTTTCATGGTCTAGATTTGGTGAAGTAGTTATCACCGACGGGTAAGACTTGCTGAGTATTAGTATACTCAGCCTTGCTATAATTTGTTGATCCAAGTAATGCCTTCAGTGATGTGTGGCCCGGAGAGATCCCGCCCAGCTGGGAGCTGGAGTGGGTGGAGCACGACTACTGAAAGCATCATGGATGGCCTCCCGTGGTGTCTTCGCTTCCGTTAATTAAATTCCGCTGCTTGTCAAAAACTCTGAACTATTTCATCATGACAAAAACTACGGTTTGTAATAATTAAAGCCCTCGGGGTATGAATTTGGATTTTAATGTTGTTGTATCTCTGGACTCGCCTTCGAGTGAGTTTTAATGCATATATTCGATCCTTGTTGCTTTTCAAGTGATTTACTGGGCGTTAACCCCGCAACTAACGGCAGGATGATACTTTATTATTGCTTAATGACCAAAGTGGATCGGTCTTAGGCGATAGTATGGTATTTTCCTGGGCGGGTTGTCACAGTTGGCATCAGAGCTTATATGCACCAGAGATTAATTAAGAAACCGTAATCAATGGTTTTGAATAAAATATATCAAGATTGTCCAATTTTCAAAAAATACGTTGGTCCGCTAAGGATAAACTAGACCGAGAGGCCCTAGAGGGAATTTTGGGTTCTTTCAGGTGGCTTACTAACCTATGGTTTATTTTGCTAACTTCCAGCACATTACTTTATGTCAGACTTACTTTCTTGCACAACCAAACTAGGAGCCACGTGTTTTATACGTGTGTTGTTCCGCATCACGGGAATTGCGAGGGTTGATGGAGTGATCCATTCCACGGATCCCATCTTCGCGTCTGTTTATGAGTGGTGTGTCGCCACGTGTCTCATACGTGTGCATTCCGCATGTCGCTCGTGCGAGGCAAGGATACACTCCATTCAAACGGAGGGTGTCCGAGGTTGGACGCTGTCCATGCAGCGGCTTAACGCATGGATACCGTTTCTATAGTGAACGGTAATGTATGTGGACGCTTTCGTGACGTGCCTGGCACGAAAGGTTCGTTTTCTGCGCAGTACATAACGGCGCTTCGTTAGTTGTTAAGCGAGTACCATATAGCTCTCGACTAGATATTATAGGGAGAGACGAATAACCGCTCCTCAACTAGCTATCTTGTAAATAGCAAGTCTCAATCCTAGTTTCGTTGGTTTGGTTCACACTTTCCTAGGCACATCTAGGTTCTGTATCGTTCATCTTGCTTCCTTGATCGATGCTCAACCTTAAAAATCTTAATTAAAAGTATTAAAGGGTTAATGTAAAACTTGGGAAATTTTTGAGGTTTTTGGATTTTTGGTTATGAATTTTTATTCACAGCTGCCAGAACTTCACCATTTGACATGCCGTTCTCTATGAGATCTGACAGGAGTTACATTTGTGCACAGATGGATTTCCCCGTATTCCACCAGTTCGCCGCTGACGGTACGATCCGTACCAACGGGTTGCACTGGGAGGGTTTTCCGCGCCCGGCGTGGGAAGCACTCGGTCCGCGAGCTACCTCACCCCACCGACTTACGAGGTGAAGGAGTTTGAGCGCTTTGGCGTTCCCATTTGCGAGTGATCGTTCTTGTTCGCCACACCCGGACCACGCCGACCGGTTTGACTTGAGCTTTATCTACCGGGGATTTATCACTCACGAGTCCGTTGAGTCGGCCGCCCTCGGAGTACCGACGGACTTCGTGATCACAACCCCACCGTGGTAGCTCTTTCTCCGTTTGGATCGTTTCTCGCTCGTGAGTCCTCACGACCCGGAATGGTTGGACCGTATGGATCACTTACGGGAGCTACCGACACTAGCGAGCCATTGGATGTTACTCGGACGCTTGCCCGTTGTCCGAACGTGGTCTTAACACTTCGGGGGGGCTGCGTTATAACACCGCGATGATTATTGCACGGCGCTTGGAGGCATCTAGGCGCGATTGGGAGCGGCTTTCGGCAGACACCGGCGGCTCGAACTTCACGCTTACTCGGGTGCGGCGGGGAGAATGACAAGTCGCGTGCTAGGAGGTTCCGGTTGGAGCTTGAGAGAGGCGATCGCTTACGGAGGATCGTAGATCCGGAGGAGGAGAACCATGCACTAGAGGAGGATGCCGACGCTCACAAGATAGAGAGGCCGACACTACTTGCGGAACATTGCGGATATGCGGCAACGGGTGCGGGAGGCCGAGGTACGGGTGCCGGCCTTGCGGGCTATAGTGGCCTTATAGCCACCGCCCCCGCACGGCACACCGGAGGAGCGAGCGGGCCTTGTCCGTCCGGATCGGACAAGCCAGGCAGGACCACCGCTACCGACTCCCCCAGCTTCGCCTACGTACAATGGTGCTTCAGTGGGCAACTAGGTTGCCGACAGCAGGGAGAAGAAGGAGGTCGACCCTATCAAGTTGTCTTTGAGATGTTTAGAGTAGTGGCTTGACAGCACGTCTTCGTGCCAAGTAACTACTTGTATCGTGTCATGTCATGTTGTTTCAAATTCGAGTTGTAATGTCTTTGAACTTGTTCTATCGGGTTGTAATAAAGAATGCTTAAGCATGTGTGCTTTAAGAGAAAATTTATTTGTCATTCAAATTTGAAATCTTCTTGCGTATGAATACCAGATCCTTGGATAAACCGTTGCAAATGACCACGCTTGTCAATTTTGCATTTCTCACCTAAGAACGTTGGCAAACAAAAGCATTCTAGAGGCGTCACTCGTTGCCAGCGAATAAGTGCTCGTTCGTATACACCTTCGTTGGTATCCGAAATGACGATGATCGTTCGAGGGTGTTTATGAGCCGTGCAATTGAGTAATCGCCGTCCTAACCGTGTCGAGAAGAACGATTCTATTAATCTTGGTGGCAATAGAATATTGTTGATAAACCATTTATGAGAAACCTTGTAAGGAAAACTTATATAGGAAAAAGAGTGCAATGTTCATAATCGATGATTATGTATAGATTTATATTAAAGGAATGTCTCCCCCCGATTCTTGTAAATCTTTGAGTTGTCTCATGCCTATTCCAAAAACATATTTCCGGAATAATATTGTTGGTAAGGACATTGTGAATAAATCCGTAAGATTATCACATGATTTGGTTTGCAAGATTTTTATCTCATCTTTCTTTTGTAATTGATGAGGATATCTCCTCTTGAACCTTGCAAAAGTTTAAGTTGTCCCTCAACACTTACCACGAATACCATTCTACGATGTAGTGGTGGATAAGTACGTCGGTGAGTGCCTTTTGCAAGATATTTATTCTCTCATTTTGTAAAAGCGAGGATAAACATTTTGATCAATACAAGATGCATTATCATTTATGGATAATGCTAGTGATTATATGGAATCACATTTTATCATCCATTAAAGTCAAGCATATGAATATGATGCTTCGGAATGATATATAAAAGTTTATGTTGTGGAGTCCATTATGATGACTACCACGAAAACGTTATTATTTGTATCGATCTATGATCCGGCAATATACATGGGGATCGGTTAGCCAAAGCATCTTGATATCCTATTTGGTCAAGTCTTGAAATATTAATCAAGACTTTTTAGTACCATTTGATATATATGGATATCATTTTTCACTCCCACCAGCATGGTGTTGTTGGTGTTGAATTATAGCAAGGTATCTACAACTGCAATATTAAGCATGTTGTAATTCGTATGATACACAAGAACTTTCTTGGTACTAAAATTTATCACCCCAGGGTCTAAATGGATATTGATCATTTTTAGGGATAGAATGACCATAAGTGTTGATGGATATGTTTGTCCAATATTATTTGAATATTGGTACATGCTATAAATTAAATATTGATAAACCGATATATAATTGCACAAGTTGTAAACTTGAGCATAGTTTGTTTTACCAAAATTTCCATCTTAAATTCCGTCTTAAACTCGTTGCTTGTTTGATAATGTGTGTTTAAAGATGATGATGGAAAATCCAAGTTGGATTTGTTTATTAACACACATGCAACCATAGTGATTGAAGTAATCCTTCTATGCAAGATACTTGCTTTGTCGGTTGTACCACAATCAACTTGACTATTTCAAGTCATGGAGTGACTTGAGTGATACACAATATATGTCGCAATTTTTATTATTATTTGATCTTCCAATGATAAAGTATAGGAACATAATTTTTCACAAATACCACAAGGGTATGCTTCTCGGTCTCTCGCGTGAAACCATTGCTACAATATCTCATTATATCACCTCCTTGCTTTCATAAAAAATGCATTTGTGAGAAGATGGCATTATTGTGGTAAATCCCTCTTACTAGTGAATGAGATAAATTCTCCATAATTGCCACCTTTTTATTTGACCCAATTTGAGTGTTGATACACTCGCCTAGGACTTTTGGTCCGGATCCAGTTTAAGGTGTATAGCAATTTTCGGGAGTATAAGTCGACATTTATGTAGTCTTTGTATTATTGATTTGATAGAACCAATATAGCATGTGAAATATTAATACTTTAGAACTCTTATCTCATTTCCCAAGATGATAGAGTTATGATGTTCCAATGATGCCTCAGTGCCTAAATTTATGTGCACATGTACTGGGCTTTAGAATGTTAAACATTCATAGGCTTTGGATTTTCAATTATCCATAAAGTGTCTAACAACATATATGATGTTGATTTGCATTTACTATACTGGAGGATGTCTCCCCCTATTTCCGCGGATGCTTATTAACAAGTTATGTCCTTAGTGATCATCCTTCTCCCCCTCTTATTTTAATTTGGGAGTTGAGTGATCTTGTTAGATTTCCACTCTTTTACGGAACACCGATTTGTAGGGATTGAATAAGATGACACTTTTGATGAGTAAATGCATTTGGCGGAATATTTGTAATATGCTACAAATATATAAGATGTTACGAATCGATAGTTCGGATAGCTTTTGTATATACGTGAATGTGAGGATTGAATGTGATGTGTAATATTCATTTGTATTCCTAGCATTCTATATGTGGTATTAATCTCCCCCTAATGCCTGGAATTATCCTCAAGGTGTGATCAACATACGGGCTTTTTATGTAAATCCCTATAGAGACCAAAGGTATTATATGAATGACGGATAATACCTTTTATGTAGGTCCTTAATGCCCATGATGTATGTCGTGAGGTGGTGATATCGGTATGTGCAAAACATACTGACACGCAGATGGGAAATATTTGGTTGTGGCCAAGCTTTCACGTACTAACTACAACAGAGGGAGCCATATGATTGCAGCTTGATGAATGTAAAATATGTGGTGTGTAAATCCACATATTACCAACTTGATGTTGATATATTGAATTCTATTTTGGTGGTCATACAAATAAGTTATCGAATAAGAGATTCAATTAAGCCATAATTGATATGGACAAGTGATATAGTTCTCAAAACAAAATATTCCATATGAATGGATGTGATCTTGCGTCCGGGAAAATTTTTGCTCAAAGTTGAAAACTAGAACAATTAATTTGGTAATTCGCTATGCCTTATGATCGGTAAGGGACACAAATGGAACTATTCATAAATGACTTTATGAGCACTTGGTAGTGCTTAGATAATTCATAAATGGCTGAATATGAGGTCTACATCTTTATGATGATTACCTTCAAAGTGTATATCCAAAATTTCATATAAATGACTATCAAGTCAAATTTATTTCTACAGGAGTTAACAAAATCTTATACCTTAATTTTGTAAGAATCAATCTTACATTCATTATTTTGCTTATTTTACAACGGAATTTTACATCAGTAAAGTGATTTTTGTTGCAAGAATCATCTTGCCTTCACTAATAGTTGCATAATTATATTACCAACATGGTGATTATTTCCTAAAAATGACCTCCTAATATTACTATTGTAACACATATAAGTGGAATCTAAGGTATTACACTCATGCAAATTATACGTATAGCAACGAGTTCCTCATCCACCACTTTAATGTTTACACCATTACGGTCATTACCATTTGATGTGTTAATTCATCACTAGTATATGATGATCGAGTCATACTCGATAAGAATAGCGAAATCATCACCTATTAAATATATGGCTCATACTACTTGTAATTCAAATCGCATTTTGAAAATACAAGATTATACA
Source organism: Cenchrus americanus (assembly GCA_947561735.1). Lineage (NCBI taxonomy): Eukaryota > Viridiplantae > Streptophyta > Magnoliopsida > Poales > Poaceae > Cenchrus > Cenchrus americanus. Next base: position 269,900,346 of record OX387239.1, read on the forward strand.
TAAAATAATTCAAGATCCATCTTGAATGCATAATTTTAAGCATCAATTTTGGCTTAAATAATAGCAGAAAATGTGCAACATATTAGAAAGTATGTTTTGGCAATGATCATCAGATCATTTATTCTCACAAGAATAGAATCCAAAAGCATATGCAACGACTTCTGTCGCTTGTCAATTATAAGAATAGTCCACTTATAATCAAGTATCAACTTGATTTAAATAATTTTTGCACTACAACATATTTCATGCTATATAATTTACTCATCGAATAAATTCATTCAAATACATGATTAACTCATGTAGGACATGACTAATGTTTCTAAAATGGAAATATTGAATTTGCATTGGATTGAGTTTTCTACCCAATATGGGTACATGATATCAACGATATCATTGCAAGATTCATGGCATCCAAGCCACCATAGTTCTACTTTGAAGAAGTACCCAATACCATTCATAATTGAATTACCACACATACACCTTTGGTGTTACTAAATTTCCTCTTCGCATTTACAAATCCGAGTAACCATACGAACAAGATCCATTTATTTCCTTGAACTCCACGTAGAGTTATCAACAAAGAATAGAACTTTTCGTCCATAGTATTTACAACACAATGGATCTCATCTATAAAATGTCACTTTCCTTCAAATCTAGTGACCACAATGACCAACCTCAAGTTTGTCTATAGTGTGGTTGTACATTCATGTACACATGATTTCTGAATCAAATATTTGGTTCAGACCAATACCTCCATGTCATTGGAGGAAAGCGAATTCAAGGAGATCAATTTGAAGCGCACTTCAATAAATTAATCAGATCTCCATATGTTTCCATATAAATTCATGGAATTATCATTAGTTCAATACTATACTACATATGTAGTATATTGTCCATCATTAATATCTTGTACTTCAGACATGGTATTTATTTGGGATACACCCAGAAAGAAAAGGAATTTCATAAAGTGGATCACCACTATCACAATTGTGAAAGATATACTCTCCTCACGGGTATTCAATTATTTATTGTATATGCATTCATGTATTCTACAAATACCCCTAATTTCGTGGCATCCATTTGTATATGGTTTCATACCGAAACCCAATACCAAGGATAATGATGAAAAATCAGCACTCGACTTGGTCAAACGGATAAGAAAATTCAATATCCACATTGTTCTTTTCATATCATCCGGGACATGTTATATTTACATCCATAAATCCCGTATGACATGTTGCATATCAAATAATTTTTCAGTCTTGATTATATCAAGAATTGGCATTATAGCTTTGATCATCCTAACTCATGGATGATAAGAAAAATTATTATCAATACTATTGGTCATAGCATACATTCTCAAAATCCTCGCATTTTGTGCACCGCATGTGTCACTTGAGAATTAATTTTAAGGCCCTCTTACCTTAAAATTCTAAACAATAAGCCACACAAATCCTTGAATGCATTCAAGATAAGTTGGCATATTCAACCATTTATGGATTATCTAAGCACTATCAAGTGCTCATAGAGTCAATTATGAATAGTTCCATTTGTGTCCCTTACTGATCATAAGGCATCGCAAATTCCCAAATTAATTACTCTAGTTTTCAACTTTGAGCAAAACTTTCCTGGACGCAGGATTACATCCATTCATATGGAATTATTTGGTCCGGGGAACTATATCACTCGGTATCATATGTCCATACCAACTATGGCTTAACTAAATCTCTTATCGAGATAACTCATTTGCATGACCATCACAATAGAATTCAACATATCAACAAGCAAGTTGGTAATATGTGGATTTACACACCACATATTTTACATTCATCAAGCCGCAATCATACGGCTCCCTCCGTTGCGGTTAGTACGTGAAAGCTTGGCCACGCCCAAATATTTCCCATCCGCGTGTCGGTTATGTCCACATACCGATATCACCACCTCACAACATACATCATGGTCATTAGGGGACCTACATAAAAGGTATTATCCGTCATTCATATAATACCTTAAGTCTCTATGGGGATTTACACAAAAGCCCGTACGTTGATCACACTATGAGGCTAATTCCGGGCATTAGGGGGAGATTAATACCACATGTAGAATGCCAGGAATACAAAATGAATGTTACACATCACATTCAATCCTCACATCCACGTACATACAAAGAATATCCGAACTATCGCTTCGGAACATCTTATATATTTGTAGCATATTACAATTATTCACCAAATGCATTTACTTATCAAAAGTGCCATCTTATTCAATCCCTATAATTTAATGTGCCGGAAAAAGAGTGGAAATCTAACAAGATCACTCAACTCCCAAATTAAAATAAGAGGGGGAGAAGTATGGTCACTAGGGACATAACTTGTTAATAATCATCCGCGGAAACAGGGGGAGACATCCTCCAGTATAGTAAATGCAAATCAACATCATACATGTTGTTAGACACTTTATGGATAATTGAAAATCCAAAGCCTATGAATGTTTAACATTCAAAAGCCCAGTACATGTGCACATAAATTTAGGCACTGAGGCAACATTGGAACATCCAAACTCTATCGTCGTGGGAAATGAGATAAGAGTTATAAAGAGTTAATATTTCACATGCTATTTTGGTTCTATTGAATAAATCATACAAAGTCTATAAAATGTCGACAAATACTCCTCTAAATTGTTATACACCTTAAATTGGATCTAGACCAAAAGTCCTAGGCGAGTGTATCAACATTCAAAATTGGGTCAAATAAAAAGGTGGCAATTATGGAGAATTTATCTCATTCACTAATGAGAGGTATTTACCACAAGAATGCCATCTTCTCACAAATGCATTCTTTATGAAAGCAAGGTGGTGATATAATGAGATATTGTAGCAATGGTTTCATGCAGAGACCGAGCAACATACCCTTGTGGTATATGTGAAAATTATGTTCCTATACTTTATCATTGGCGGATCAAACAACTTTCATAGATTTGGATATACAAGTCTTCAACTTATTCCATATTCTATATCTAAATATAAATCGCAACATATATTGTGTATTACTCAAGTCACTCCATGACTTGAAATAGCCAAGTTGATTATGGTACAACCGACTAAGCGAGTATCTTCCATAAAAGGATTACTCCAATCACTATGGTTGCATGTGTGTTCATAAATAAATCCAACTTGGATATTCCATCATCATCTTTAACACACATAAACAAACAAGCAACCGTTTTATGACGGAATTTGAGATGGAAATTTTAGTAAAACCAAACTATGATCAAGTTTACAACTTGTGCAAATATATATCAGTTTATCAATATTCAATTGATAGCATGTACCAATATTCAAAAAATTGATATTGGACAAACATATCCATAAATACACATGGTCATTCAATCCCTAAAGATGGATCAATATCCATTTAGACCCCGGGATGATGAATTTAGTTCCAATAAAGTGCTTGTGTATCATATATATATTACAACATGCTTAATATTGCAATTGTAGAAACCTTGCTATAATTCAACTCCAACAACACCATACCGGTGGGAGTGAAAAATGATATCCATAGATATCAAATGGTAATAAAAGTCTTGATTAATATTTTGAGACTTGACCGAGTAGGATATGAAGATACGGCTAACCGATCCCCATGTATATTGCCGGATCATAGATCGATACAAATAATAAAGTTTTCATGGTAGTCATCATAATGGACTCCATAACATAAACTTTTATATATCATTCGAAGCATCATATTCATATGCTTGACTTTAATGGATGATAAAATGTGATTCCATATAATCACTAGCATTATTTATAAATGATAATACATCTGTATTGATCAAAATATTTATCCTCATTTTTACAAAATGAGAGAATAAATATCTTGCAAAAGGCACTCACTAATTTGCTTATCCACCACTACATCGTAGAATGGTATCCGTGGTAAGTGGTGAGGGACAACTTAAAATTTGCAAGGTTCAAGAGGAGATATTCTCATCAATTACAAAAGAAAGGTGAGATAGAAATCTTGCAAACCAAATCATGTGATAATCTTACAGATTTATTTACAAAGTCCTTACCAACAATATTATTCCAGAAATATGTTTTTGGAATAGGTATGAGACAACTCAAAGATTTGCAAGAATCAGGGGGAGACATTCCTTTGATATAAACCTATACATAATCATCTGATTATGAATATTGTACTCTTTTTCCTATATGAGTTTTCCTTACAAGGTTTCTCATAAAAGGTTTTAATGAGGCAATATCAATACAAGAATATATCACATATCACCTAATTTTCTACTAAGGTTTTAAGGGTGGTATTCAGGACATATTCTATGTCATATCTTCTGTTTTTCTCTACAAGAGTTTTTAAGAAGATATAGAATCCCTTCTCATATTTTTCCCATTGTGTTTTGGAGAAGGTTATTCAAACATGATCCTCGCATCATAACATTACCGATCTCTTCCTTTTCAAGGTTTTCTCATATAAGTCATCAATGAGACAAGTAATCTAAAATGCCATATCATTTTCTCCTTATATTTTCCCACCGGGTTTTAAAGGAGTTTTAATGGCATACACACACAGTTGGTTTCTCCTCAAGATTTTTTCCATAGGGTTTTTGGAGGAGTTTTACAAGACAATATCCAAAGATGATTGAAGAAGAATTACATCAAGATCCCAAGAAGCAATTGATCAAGGGGGGAGTGTTATGAAATATTGATTAGTGATCAATTAGCTTAACTATGTAATTAGTGGAATCATTAGCAATGTTGCAAATCGCGGGCTATAGAATTTAGCTGAGTCCTTCCGAAAAAGCTATAAGAGCAATAGCGCAGGCTGTAGCGGAAGCTATAACCTTTAGCGGTATGTTAAAAAGTAATAAAATTTAGACCTAAACATTATTAATTTTATGAATTTCAGCTCATATTTCATATATATGTGTAGGTATTAGTGAAAACATAAGTAAATCGGTCCCGATTCGGAAGACAAGTGATAAATCATAACTCATAGTTCATAAATGTCAAGTATATAAGTTCGTAGTTCAACCATAGCGGTGTTAGCGGTGCTAGGCTATTGAATTTAGCGGAGCTATTTCATGATATAGCGAAGTTAGCGGCATTAGCGGTAAAATATGCAATATCGTAGCGGCTTTGTCTCAAAAAGCTATAGCGGAGCTATATCGAAACTATAGCGGGCTATTTGCATTAGTGATCATTAGTGATGTAATTAGGAAGTTACAACCTCTTTGTTGAAGGGTCATCCCGAAGGGGTGCGGCACTCCCGAAGGGGTGCCTACACACCCTTTCCCCGTGTATATTCAAGGGTCCACCCCCCCATCAATCAATCAATTCATTTCCCTCACTTCTCATTTCATTCCAAGTTTTGTCTCTCAACAAGAATAATCATTGGGTGATTATTTGAAATGGTTGTTGAATAACGTAGTTACTAGTGTTCAATTACTAGGGTAATTGGAAAAGAAAAAAACGGATGTCGCCAGCTTCCACTATTAGTATAATTTAGTAGCTCGGTTGCAGCGGACTAAGATATTCATTGGTCATTTAGTGGTGCAAATTATGGATATTTGCTACCTACCACAAGTCTATAAAATAAAGCTATCATTTGTGGTCTATGTACACCTTCTTAAGATTGTCATGTTGCTACTCTCACCCATTCCTAACGCTAAGCACTGCGCACACAGCCTTAGCATGAGCAGAGCCTCTGAAACCAACCTCGCAAAGATCCTAGCGAAGCAATCAGGCTTTTGGGTAGCGCAAGTCGTGCACGACTGCTCAACGATCCTTGTTCAGTTTTTGCGATCGACTACATCTCGGTGACGTTTCAGCACTGTATCAACGTCTTCACTGCATAAACTCATACGACTACATCGAATCGAGCCGGCCCACGATTAACATGGTTAATCCAGCTGGTAATGGCGCACCCGGTGCCTCCGACAATGATCCCACCCCTGGGTACATCCTGAAACTCATTTGGATATTTGTGTTGTTCATGTTTTCTTGTGTGTTAATCATGAACACGAGAACATGCTTTGATATCTTGTTTTCGCTCCTTTACATCATGAATTTTTTGTTGAATTAAGGAATTAAAATATACTGAATAATGCTTGTATTTCTAACACACTGTTGTCGGCTCGCTTCGCTTGGGACCTCCCTTGGAGGCGGGGCAGTGGTGCTAGCTCGAGCCGCTCCAACACTAACTGGGATAGGGAGGTGCTTGTCATATGGACCTCCCCGGGCCCACTACCTTGGTGGGTACCGGGACCGACTACTCGGTGGGCCCCTGGGACTACCCGACTTGTGCCGCACGGTACCTGTTGGCGTGAGACGCAAGGACCACGGTGGAGAAGTACTCGGGTCGGAAGCTACACATACCATGTACTCGTGTAGAGGACTCCCTAGACGTACACGACTAGTACTCTCTCCCTAAACCGACCCGTAACCCCGCCTCCCGGGCTATATAAGGCGAGGCGGGGACCCTCCTCTCTCATAGGCATCGGATTACGCCATCTTGTAATACACCCAATCAATCCGGAGCTACGCAAAGCATACGGGACGTAGGGTATTACGCACCTCGTGGCCCGAACTTTGTCTAAATTGTGTGTCACATGTCTCTTCCTTCGAGTTACCGATCTCGGCGAGGCCACATTCATCTACATCGGGTACTCCCCTTAGTAGGTTGCCGGTCTAAAACACCGACACGGCGCGCCGGTAGGGGATCTCGCCGAAGATCATATGGCGAACTCGACGACTTCCATCTTCATCAAGCCAACCGTCGCCTTCAACCGCGGTGACACCTTCGTCTTCGGCTCCTCGGGTCCGTACCGCTGACGGTGCTGGATCCTTCCAACGCCGCCTCACCATGACGCCCAACCCGCAGACCGGGCTCGTGACGCTTCCCGAAGTAGTCACGGGCGATCTCGCCGGAAAATTTGGCGAAATTTCGCTCTACAACCAACACGCCGACTTCGAGCTCGGATCCGACTCCAACTCGAACTCGACATCCCCATGAGCTATCGCATGTGAGCTAGCTACCCAACCATCACGTGCGGCCGCCCCACTCCGTGAGCGCTTGGCATGTGGCCCCCGCAACGTCAGCAGGGCCCACTCGAAGGCTCCCACCACGCGCTGGGCCGGCAAGGAGATCGTACCCTCGGACTCCGACACCGCCCCCGGCTACAACTCGGACTCCAATCCTCTCTCCCGGCTTCTACTCGGAATCCTCCTACAAGTTCGACTTCGGGTCGGACCCCGATGAGCCCGAGTCCGGGAGCAACACCACGGAGCGACCCCCCCCGTCGGGACCGGCTTCCGGTCCGGTTATAACATCTACACCCGCCGGGAGATTCGTCTGCGGCCGGACCGCAAGCCCGCGGACCGACAGGGGAGGGAACTCACGCCGCGTCGCCTACCTCGACTCACTTCCCATCCGGAGGGAACACCGCTCGCTCCGGTGGGGGAGCACACTCGACGAGGTGGCAACCGGCGACTCCGGCCTTGGCTCTCCCGACCAGCAAAGTCTTCATGACTACCAACGAGACGCCGGGGCCCTCGGGGACGGTCCCCGACCGGTACCTTGAGGACATCTCGGCGGACGACTTGTCCGCCAACGCGCCCGCCCGACGAGACCAACGCCAACGAGAGATGCCCGACGTGAACGCAACGAGAAAGCAAAACGAACGGCGCCGACGTCTCCGTGAGTCCCTCCCCATCCGCAACCTCGCGAAGCACTCGACCAAGTCGAGAGCCGGCACACACTACCCCGGAGCAATGCCTCATGTCTATCACTACGATAGCACGTCAGGCTCGGGGGATGCGCGCGGGACAAGTCATCGCCAAGCTCGTGGAGGACGCCTACTTCATGCAAGTTGACAACGGGGGTCGGCCAAGTGCCCCCCGTCAGGAACCGCGACAACAAAGCCACAAGTCGCAGTGCGGACATCTGTCGCAACCATACTCGAGCGGAGCTACCAGCTAACCCCAACCGTACTCGGGCAACTGCCGGTGGACCCTCTCATGGTGGCAACAGCGCAGGTGGTGAGCGGGAGATCGTCCCTCACCGCGATCCTGGCGGTGGAGGCAGCGACGGCGGGAGCTCCAACCATGGGGCTAACAGGAGAGCTGGGGGCGGTGGCAACCACGGCGGCCGAGGCCACGCGGACAGCCACGTCTCCGGCGCCTCATGTGGCGGCTTCGACGCTCACCGAGAAAATCGAAGAACTACGGCGCAAGAAGGCCTCAACGGCGAGCGACAACGACGAGCATTCCCCGCCTTCTCCGCGCGACTTCGCAACCTACTCCTCCCAGAGAAATTCAAACCTCTGGGAATTACCAAGTACGACGCGAAGCAAGATCCGGTGCAGTGGCTCAGATGCTACGCCCTCTCCATCGAGAACGCTGGTGGCAACAACGACACCAAGTGCCTCTACTTCCCCTTTTGTCTGGACCAAGCCTCGCTCACATGGCTCGAGTCACTCTAGAAGTACTCGATCGACAAGTGGGACCAGCTGAAGGAGCAGTTCACCAGCAACTTCGCGGGCGCTATGGGCCACTCGGGTACTCGCATGGACCTAGCTATGGTGAAGCAGGAACAAGGCGAGACCCTTCGCAAGTACATGCGGCGCTTCTTCGACAAACGCGCCACAGTAGTCGATGTCTCTGACAAAGAGGTCATCGACCTCTTCCAAGACGGTCTCTACCACCGTCGCACCTTCGAAGACTTCGGTCGTCGCCGCCCAAGCTCCATCACCCACCTAAAGGACATGATCACCTCCTGGGCTGATGAAGAAGACAGGGCTAACGCCAAGTACGACGCCATCCGTGGCAAGAGCAAACGAGAACACGGGCGGCGGCGGCAAGTAACAACGAGAACCAAGGCGGTCGCAGCAACAACTACTCGGGTCCAAACCGCAAGCGCAAGCCGGACAACACCGTCGCGGCTATCCGGCGCCCCGCGAAGGAGAACTCAAAGAAGACCTCCGGTGGCTTCAAAGATTTGCTTTGAAGGAGAAGTGCCCATGGCATCCGGACGGCAACCACACCACCGAGCAGTGCTACCAACTCCGGCGAGCACTCAAGGACACTCCAGAGCCACGACACCCTCACGACAAGAAAGGCAAGAAGAAGACCGACGAAGGCAACGACGACTTCCGGAACCCGACAAGACGGTGAACGTCCTCTTCGGCGGACTACCCAACCGACGGGCTCGAAAGCTACCGGTCGAGAAGTCATGAGCATTGAACCGGTGGTTCCGACCCCTCTCCCGGTGGTGGAGGTGTCCATCACCTTCTCCCGCGTGGATCAATGGACAAGCTTCTCTAAACCGGGAAGGTTCCCACTCGTCCCGAAGCCGGTGGTCGTGGGCTCCAAGCTCAACGGTCCTCATCGACGGTGGAAGCGGGCTCAACGTCCTTTTCACCAAGACCTTGAAGAAGATGAACCTCAACATCACCCACATGCTCACCAAGAGCACCTCGCCCTTCTACGTCATCGTCCCCGGAACGCGGCTATCCCACCGGGCTCGGTGGTTCCGCTAGTTACCTTCGAGGAAACAAGGGACAACTACCGTACCGAGTATATCAAGTTCGAAGTTGCGGACTTCGAGACGTCCTACCATGCCATCCTCGGCGGACGGCTATCGCCAAGTTCATGGCGGTACCCCACTACACCTACTTGGTACTCAAGATACTAAGTCCAGCGGGTGTACTCTCCTTTGGAAGGGGACTTGAAGATATCGCACGGCGCGACACGAAGCCGTGGAAATCGCATCCACGAATCAAGTACCCAACGCAATGATGGAGATCTACGTCGCATCGAAGAAGATTGCCCCAAGTGAACTCGACAACCCGGATAAGTCGGACAAAGCCAACAAGCCTCGGCCCGGTGAGGAAGTTCTAGTCAAGACAGTTGACCTCGGGACGAGGCGACGACGCAGCAAGACCACCACCATCGGGGCGGGCCTCGACCCCAAATAGGAAGACATGCTCATCAACTTCCTTCGAGCTAACCGTGAAATCTTCGCGTGGAAACCGACGGACATGCCGGGGGTGCCCGGGGAGTTGATGGAGCATTCACTCAACGTCGACCCTAAAGCTACCCCCGAAGCGACAACACCTCCGACGCTTCGCCGATGACGGACGGGATGCCATCAAGAAGGAACTCGCCAAACTACTCGCGGTTGGCGTCATCGGAGAAGTCTTCCATCTCGAGTGGCTCGCCAACCCCGTCCTCATCCGCAAGAAGAACTTGAACGAGTGGAGGATATGCGTCGACTACACCGACCTCAACAAGCACTTGCCTCAAGGACCCCTTCGGGTTGCCGCGGATTGATCAAGTCATCGACTCCACGGCGGGGGCTGCGACCTACTCTGCTTCCTCGGCCCCGCTACTCGGGTACCACCGGATCGCGATCAAGGAAGAAGACCGAGGAGAATACCGCGTTCATCACCCCGTTTGGCGCGTCTTTGCTACACGACCATGTCCTTCGGGTTGAAGAACACCGGCGCTACCTACCAACGAGCTATCCGGGCTGTTTCAAGAGGCAACTCAATAAGAACGTCGAAGCTTACGTGGATGACGTGGTCGTCAAGACTAGAAACTCCAACACACTCATCACCGATCTTGAAGAGACTTTCGCATCCCCGTGAGAGTACCGCTGGAAGCTCAACCCGAACAAGTGCGTCTTCGGCCGTACCATCGGGCAAACTACTCGGCTTCATCATCAGCCACCGCGGCATCGAAGCCAATCCCGAGAAGATCTCCGCCATCACCAGCATGAAAGCTCCCACGTGCATCAAAGACGTGCAAAAGCTAACCGGTGCATGGCGGATGCAGACGATTCATCTCGAAGCTTGGAGAACGGGGGCTCCCCTTCTTCAAATTACTCAAGCATCAAGAGAAGTTCGTGTAGACTCCGGAGGCGGACCAAGCCCTTGCCCGGCTCAAGGACTTCCTATCAAAGCCTCCGGTCCTAACGGCTCCTCGTAAGGGCGAGCAGCGCTTCTCTACCTCGCCGCGACTACTCACGTGGTCGATCGCCATCATCATCGAGTGGCGGGGAAGACGGCCACGCCTACCCGATCCGAAAGCATCGAGTCTACTTCGTCGGCGAGGTCCTGTCGAAACCAAGGCACACTACCGGCCCGGTACGAAGCTTCTATACGCGGTGCTCATCACCTCGCGGAAGCTACGACACTACTTCCGGGAGTACTCGATCTCCGTCGTCACCGACTACCCGCTCGGCGACATCTGCGGGGGAACCAAGATGCTACGGGAAGAATCTCCAAGTGGGCGGTTGAACTCGGCGCCCTCAACATTGACTTCAAGCCACGCACGGCCATCAAGTCGCAGGCACTAGTCGACTTCATGGCGGAGTGGCGGGAGAATCGCCTACCTACTCCAACCGAGCGCCCAGAGCACTAGGTGATGTACTTCGACGGCTCGCTCAAGCTCGAAGGCGCGGGTGCGGGGGTACTCCCGATCTCCCCAACGGGCGAACAACTCAAGTACGTCCCGCATCTTCCGGAAGGTCTCAAACAACGAAGCCGAGTGTTGACGCAAAATGTGCACCTAGCGCCAAGCACACAGCAAGCCGAACAAGCTGGCTTCACACGTGCAGAGATCACAAGACGTGCCAGTCAATTTTCCCTGAAAATTAACAAAAAGATGAAGTAGTTAAATTCCAAAGCTTGGAACTTGCCGGGTGGTACCAGACAGTTCCATATTTACGGCTATAAAGCCAAATGAGATGACATATAGCTATAGAAAGCTATCTCGTCAAGAAACCGAAACCATTCGGGAGCATTAGAAAGGAAAAGTAACATAGCCGAATGGATGACGTAAGCATGACGACGATCGGTCTTTGTTTGGACAAAGATGCACGTGCGCAAGACTATGACCGATCCCCGTGGTGATTAACGTTAAATAAATAAATAAAGTAAAGCGCGAGCATAAACATGTAATAAACAAGCATGCATAGATCCAAAGCACTAGTCTACCGCATGTCTAGGTGCTTTAAAACCCGTCGGGTACGACGCCAAACAAATCTATCCACCGCATGATACAACTTGCATGGGGGTCGTAACACTTTCCACAAATAGATCTATCCACCGCATGATACAATCTAAATATGGAAAGCTAAAAGCATACATTATTTAAAGCATAAATTACGCACGTGTTCTACTCATGAGAAACATAACCGAATACGGCTGAACGTACCGATTCGGGGTCCATGAAGAAGGAATGAACATTACCAAGCAAGACAAATCTATCGATTGATTTGAAATCTAATCCACCTGGATGACTAGCTCCAAAGCAACCCAAAAACCTGCATCTACCGCGTGATACTCAGTTCTTTCAAGATTTATACAAACGTTGGCAAGCTTGAACCCGCAACACGTAACAACCTAGATCGATTCGGTTTCGGCTATCAAGGAGCACGTGATCCACGTGTTAAATTAGCCAAAGGCATGAACTTGACTCACATAAGGATCATTAAAAGGAATAAAGCCGATCCAAACCCATCTAGATTGGTCAAAAGGTGTTACATGAATTTAAACATAAAGCAAAAATTCAAAGCAACACGGGGTAACTTAATGAATCTATTGAATCTTGCCAAAAATCCAATAGAGCCGATAACTAGCTTCAAGCTAGATCTTAGCCTACTTGCATGGCTCATGACCTAACAAGAAACCCTCTTGAACCAAGCTTGAATCTACCGCATGACACTAAGCATGGTAACAAGACTACTTGCATCGATCTAAATCCACCGCATGATACTAGATATGATACAAGGTTGCAGTACTCACGGAGGTCGACGGATCGATGAACCCTCTCGAAGAACTCGACGACACAACAAATGGACTCTAGGGTTTGGCGTAAAGCCGGTTTGTATTGAGAATGATTATGTATATACTCGTTACATACATTCAGGGTTCATATTTATACCCTGCCAAGCACAACCTCGAATGGATTTGATACCTAATTTATCTCTAAGCTTGATCGCTTATCCATCCATTCGTCCTTCCTGCTTGAGCCACGTCACCGCACGATCCCGCAAAATCAGCTCAATAGTTCCTTTGCCGAACGGAAACAGATAGCCGACCGCGGATTTTTCTGCCGAACGCATCTGAAGAAACCTTCCTTCCACCGGACGGATTTCTCACCGAGCTGGACCCACAAGTCAGACTCCTTACCAAATTTTGGTGTTAACACATGCCCCTTCAATTACGGGATAAAAGTGATTTTATTCTGGAATTGACTCCGACCACCAACGTCTTCAAATCGAATCCGTTCAACACTGTTCTCTCTCTTCGCCGGAATCTTCGTCTAGATCCAAACCCTAGATCCCCTTGTTCGAGCTCGGATCCCCAATGGCGGCTCAAAATCAAGGCGCTCGGAGTAAATTCCTCTACCATAAGCTTCATTCGGCATTTAGGTTTTCAATTTTTACACGAGATTTATTTTCCGCTTTTCTTCGGGAGCTTTCCACCGAGCTTTTGATTCGTACCGAGGCCAATTCAAGATCCTACTACCTTGGCCCCGTGGGAGCCTCGATCCTCGAGATTTTATCGCAGTGAATCCCGAAGGATCCCCTTCAAAGCGGCTCGACCACACCTCCTCGGTGGCGGGATGCTTTCAAAAACGGCCCTTACCCCCAATCGCGGTCGGAAAAATTGGTACCGAGGATCCTTGCGGATAAGAGTGCTAGGACCCGGGCCGGGATACCCTCCGCATTGCTCAATGCTTGGAATTGTCTTTGGCCGAGACCCCGAAAAACGAAGACCTCTTGATAGCGGCTTGCCACTTCGGTCGAATGGCGTCAACGCCTTCCTTTTTGGTCACGGCCCGATGTCCCCAACTCGGTCGATGTGTACATGATCACCGGCCTTGACATTACGGGATTCGTTCATCCCCGGGATTTCAAAAATTCCACAAGACAAACGAGGGTGAAACCGGGGAGCCGATACAAGAATTATATTCTGAATCACATGAAGGACGGCCCCCTAGGTGAAGTTGAATACAGGGCGTTTCTAAACATGTGGCTATGCAGGTTTATCTTCTGTGGTAAAGCCAATGAGCCTACCCTGAATCATATTGCAATGGCTTCACACCTAGCCAATGGCAATCGCTTTCCTCTTGGAAAATTCCTTCTGGGCAGTGTGTACCACATGCTTCATCAAACTGTCACCCAGATGTACACCAGCCAGAGGATAGCATGTGTCAACGGTCCCTAGTGGTTTGTCCAAATGTGGCTGCAATTGCACATGCATCAGATTGTTGGTGTTGATTTGAACACCCGGCTCTTCCCTTCATCCAATCATCATGAAGGGGAACCCCAAGCTACCAGGGGATGCCACACTTATGGAGAAGGCTCGCTTCAACCGTTCTCATCAAGTAGAATGTCAGCCAGCTCTTCGAGCTCTTCTTCAAAGGTTTCCAAAATCCTCTCTGGCTCCCTTATTTGGATAATGACAATTTGACTCTCCCTTGTGAGTTTTCCTTCAAAAGCGAACGCCAAGATGGAAGATTCCCGGAGATCCTCAATATCATCATCCGCCCATGCATTCCGGTCGGATCCTCGGTGGAGGGAGGCGAACCACGGTACTTATGAATATTATACCCCGAGCCGAACACGCGAGAACAATGCCCCTTGCGCAAAATCCGCGAAAGATCCTCGAATCGGCAATCCATAAGTATCGTTCAAACGAAAACCCTTCGCATTCGGGAAGAAAAACCTCGTAACTGGGTATTCTAACAATGGCACGCTCGGCCGACCATCACTCCCAATGCACCCCCGGTCAATAAAATAGTCTGTTGAGATGCTCCGCAAATCCACTCGCACACTCATCCATCACTTCTCATTTTCTTCCACGATCCCTCGGAGGAAAAAACCCCAAGGCCTGGACAAAGGCGAGCAACCCCGTGAGAGCGACACTCAGAAGAAACGCACGATTCGAGAGTGAGTTTTCCCTTGATTTACTTCTTGTTTTCCATATGATCTTGCGCTTTACCTCCTCTCTACCTTTTCCTCTTTCGCCTTGATTTGCTTCCACGGAGAAATCATTGGAGATCGAAGACATGCCCGAGTACGTCTCCTCTGATTCTTCCCCTCGAAGCAGGGATGCCACGCCCGAACGAGAGAACTAGCCATCAACCGCGCGCAGCTTTGGGCATTAGTGGGAGGTAATGTTTCTAACCCTTTCGACTTAGACAGTTCACATCTGGACCTTTGCCCCTAATAACCACTCCCTCTTTTCGCATGTCACCGATAGGTACAACAACCTTGAAAGTGTCTTGGGACAACTTGGTGGAGGCGACAAATCATGGTCACCCCGTGCATTCCCAGCCGCCGTCACGGTGGTCTGGAGCAAGCGAAGAGGGAGCACCGAAGAAGCAAAGAAAATATTAAATCATACTTTCGCTTCTTCCTCCGGCCATCGCTTCCCACTTCCTCGGAGTCTCGATCGCCGGGGTTGTTGGATGTAAACCGGCAAGAAGCCAGCTTGTAATGTAGTTTTGTGCTATGGGCAATGCGACCTAGTAACGCGCCCCCGTTCCTCATCGTTTGTGAATTTTGTTCTAAAGGCGGCCTCGTTCTTGAGTGCCGGCTATTCTGTGTCGATGCATGTAATCCCACCTTGCTAGTGATCACTGATCGATTTTAATGCTAGGATAATATTTCTTCAAATATCTCCCATTTATTGCAATGAAAATTCTACTCCCAAAGAAGTTTTCAATATGTATGCATTACCAGGGACGCCGCGACCACGCGAAAGGGTCCTTCCCAAGTTAGGGGACCATTTGCCCGAATCGGCTGTATTCGGTTCCAATCGGCAATAGCGCTTTCCAAACCAAATCCCCTTCGCAAATTGCCCGACTTTTTACTTTCTTGTTATAATACTTGGCACCCGCAGCTTGTTCTTCTCGATGTTTTCCAGGGCCCTAAGATCGGATCATGTGCAAATCTTCTTAGCTCATCCATCATTAGGCCACTATAATCCTTGAGCTTAAATCTTTCTATAACACAACTCTCCTGGAATCCGATTATATCTCCCAAGGTAGAACCGCATGATGTCCTAAACCAATTCATAAGGAGAGGTCTTTGTAGCTTCCATGAGGGCCATTCGGTAAGCCCATAGTGCCTCACCGAGTACCGAATGCCACCTCCTTGGTTCGGTCTGATCTTTCTTTTAGATCGGCTTTATCCTCTGATCTTATTAGAAGCCCCTCCATGACATTAGCTTGGGCATAATAGGGAGAAGAATTAAACAATTTGATTCCCATGCTTCCGGCAAACTCCACGAACTCCAGGGACACGAATGGGCCTTGATCAGTTGTGATTGTCCGAGGGATTCCAAGCGATAGATGATGTGCTCCTTGACAAATTCAATCATGTTTTTCGACGTCACCTTCTTCAAGGGAATTGCCTCGACCCATTTGGTAAAATAATCAGTCAAAAGCACAAACTCATGCCCTTGCCAGATGGTGGAGTTAATCGGCCAATCAAGTCTATACCCCAACCTTCCGAATGGCCATGGCTTGATAATGAGATTTAATGCGCCGACGCGGGGACCCTTTTGAATATTCCCAAACCTGGGCAGTCTTGACATCCCTTGTAATACTCAAAGCAATCCTTTACATATCGCTCGCATAAAGCACCCCGACCTTGCCCGATAACCCATTTCATGCGGTAGGCCGATTGGGTGTGCTCCACATATCCCATCATGCACTTCACTCATCATCTTTTCGGGGCTTCTTTCGGACCCGGCTGCACTGGACAACACCCCATCTAATGATTTGTAAAACAAACTGGCTCGTCCAAGAACAAATTTTATGGCCTTGTACCCAGAGCTTCCTAGAGACCATTCGAGATGGATCTTTTAAGTAGTCAACGATCTCCTTTCTCCAATCATCCTCCGCCAGACGGCTTCTGCAATATGCCCGGCAAAGACGCTTCTTGACTCTCTTTGTAATCAGGAAGCGCTCGAGCCAACTTGTTTGCTTCTTCGTTATGTTCCCTAGGAATATGCGTCAGAGTTACCAACGGAAAGCTCTTCAAGATCTCCCCGCGCATTCCTCGTAGTAACTCCTCGCCGCTTCACTTTTACATTCGTATTGGCCATTCAATTGCTTGATCACCAACTCGAATCTCCATAAACCTCAACTGACAACAAATTTCCGGCTTCTCCCAAATATTGAAGCCCCCGCAGCAATGCTCGTACTCAGCTGAGATTGTTTGTAAGAAAGGTTGTATAGGGATGGAAAACTCAAACATCTCACCTCTAGGTGAAATCACAGAATCCCTACTTCACCTTACCACATGATGATCCATCAAAAAGGTCAGCCCAAGGAGTAATTTCAAGCAAATCAATTGACTCGATCACGATGCTCGCTTATAAAATCGGCAATGATCCGACTTTAATAGTTGCCGATTCGAACTTTTAACTCAAACTCCGATAAAGCCAAGATCCATTTGCCAATCCTCGCCATTCAAAATTGGCATAGATAACATATGTTTTATTACATCAAATTTGGAATATACAAAAGGCATTCGGCATTCAACAAGTAGTGCCGAAACTTTGTACACGAGTAGTACACGCACAAAAGGCACAAACCTTCTCTCCGTGTACCGAAACAATTCGGTTTCAGGGATCAAGTAATTTTCGGCTAAGATATGCCACTACCCGCTCCTTTCCTTCGAATTCTTGAATAAGGGCCGATCCAATGGTTTGGGTATCGGCCGCCACGTACAACTTGAAAGGCTTATCCAACTGAGGAGGGACCCAAAAGACTGTGGCTCCTTCATGTATTGCTTGATCTCGTCAAAAGCCTTTTGTTGTTCGTCACCCCATGTGAACTTCTGATCTTTCTTTAGTTTCAAAGAATGGAGAAAATGGCAAAACCTTTCGTGATAGATTTGAAATGAATCTCCTTACGAAATTAATTTTGCCGAGCAAAGGATTGCAACCCTTTGAGATTAGTTGGAGGGACCAACATCAATGGCCTTCATGCTCTTCTTGCCAACTTCTAATCCCCCTTTCTGTGGACCAAAATCCCAAGAATTCTTCCAAATGAACTATTCTAAAAGCGCAATTTGTTTGGATTCATCTTCAAACCATGCTTTCTAGTGCACTCCAAGGTCCTTTCTACATCTTCCAAATGTGTGTCATGATTTTAGGGACTTGATCACAACATCATCAATGTAAATTTCAACAACTTTGCCGATCAACTCGTGAAAGATGTAATTCATGGCTCGCCGATAAGTTGCAACTTCTAAGATTTTTCAACCCAAATGTCATGACTATCCATTCAAACAAAGCCCATATGACCCCAGCACATCCGAAGGCCGTCTTTGATATATCCTTCATTGCCATAAAAATTTGGTTGTATCCCGTACTGCCATCCATGAAACTCGATAACTTTTTGCCCAAGAAATTTCCGTCAACCAACAATTGGCAATAGGCATGGGGTAACCATCCATCGGAGTAGCTCTTGTTCAAATCACGAAATCTATGCAAACCCTCATCTTTCCATTCTTCTTGTAGACGAGGGACGATATTAGAAATCCACTCCGCGCATATGCGCCCGCCCGAACGAAGTTTGCATCAAGTAAACAAACACTACACTCTTACGACTCAGAATTTTATATCCCACATACCAACTTCCTAGGGTTGGATCTTCCACACTGAGGGACTATGGTGACTCGGGTCTAGACTCAATCTACCCCTCTGATGTCCTCCGCATCTTCTTCTCCCCCGCCGGTCCAGGAATGACACGTTCCTAAGGTGGAAATCGCTGCGTCTTCCAGCTTGATTTTCTAGTTCAAGCATATACTCGTCATTATGCCGCAACAAGAAATTCCGCCTATGTATGATCTCACTCAATTCTTGTATCTTTGCCTTGTCCTTGCGTCTTTCCTTCTTGAGGATAGCTATCATAGCTCGGGCTTCCTTCAACGCTTGAGCTGTACACTCCATTTCTTTAACTCTACATCTATAGATCCGGCGCTTCATAGAATATACTTTCTCCCACCATCCGCTCTGTGAGGGTGTTGTACATGGCTTCGAAAAGCAGACCGAGGTGACAAAATCGAATTGTAGTGCGAGTTGCTCAATGGGCAACTTCACGTTCGACCCAAAGTACAAATAAGTGTCGCTCAAGTATCGGGATTACTTTACGCAGTTGTCTATCTCGTCGTGTGCTTCCTACGTAGTTGTGAACGCTTTCGAGAGCAACCTTCCGCACCGTGTCGCGACAAGTTGCGCCCTTTGTGCCCTACACTCCCACTCTTCCTGCCAGGATTGGTTGGACACACGGAAATCTTCACCTTCACTTCACAACGAAGGAGCCGGGCCTCAGGTCATGACCTCACGGTCGAGTACTGCAAGTGGTGTACCCAAAGTCCCTTCGTGGTGTCCTTACCAAAAGTGCAGGAAATCCACCCTCCTCGAGGTAGTTCACGAGAGTCCATGATTCCACATCAACCGACGCAAATCCAGCGTTGTCCATCTGGACATAACGACAAAAGTGAGAATCAGGTCAAAAAGCAGTGTACAAGGGTAACTCGATCCACGAATAAGGGTAGGGTTAAGGTATGGGGTAACCATGTATACTAAAATAGCATCGTATGTTGAACTCGAACGAGCAGGCATACCTAAAGATACCAAGTTCTGGTAATCGGAAACCGAACTTCCTAACTCAAACCAGAGTCCAACACTTCTCAAATTTGCGTAGTAACTTAGCAAGGTCGTGAGACTCAAGTTGGGTGTGCAAGGTGGAGCTAGAAGATTAGGAAGGGTGCTATCTAAGAAAGATTTCAATGGTTCTAGGGAAGATGGTGCGGCATAAGGGTTGACTAACCGATCATAACTGCGGTAGACCTAAGCTATGATCGTGAACTTCTGTGCGTAAACCGCATTAGATTGGAAACAACCTAGATAGAGATCACCTAGACAAAAGATTCTGAGTGAGGACAACACTCTAAGCAACAATTTTAATAGATTTATGCACAACGACACATCTACACTTGAGAAGCTAGACAGACAAACACACCATCACTATTTTGCCGTAGAGAGCACGGAAATGTGCATGGGTCCGCTTAGGTTTTACCATGACTTTGAAGATGATGCAAAGATCAGATGGCCTCCTGGCTGGCATTCACCAAAACTCGAAGTTAGTTTGCATGGCACATACACGTATCTCCCTATATAATAACTAGTCGAGCACTAGTCGATGCTCAATTAGCGACTTACGAACGAGGTTAGGGTACCGTAAGATCACAACACAACGAACCTTTCATGCTAGCACTCATGAAAGTGTTCCCATACATTACCGTTCACTATAGAAACGGCATCCATGCGTTAAGCCGCTCGCATGGATTGCCGTCCAACTTCTGACATCCTCCGTTTGAATGGACTCGTATCCTTGCTCGCATACTCGACATGCGCAATGCCTACGTACGAAACATGTGGCGACACACAACTCATAAATAGACGTGAAGATGGGATCCGTGGAATGGATCACTCCATCAACCCTCGCAATTCCCGTGATGCAATACAGCACATGTATAAAAACACGTGGCTCATCTAGTTTGGTTGTGAAAGGAAGTAGGTCTGACATAAAGTAAATGTGCTGGAAGTTAGCAAAATAAACCATAGGTTAAATAAGCCACCTGAAAGAACCCAAAATTCCCTCTAGGGCCTCTCGGTCTAGTTTATCCTTAATGGACCGACGTGTTTTGCAAAGCCAAACAATCTTGGCAATTTTTATTCGAAAAATCTTGTGATTAAGGTTGTTAATTAAGCCTCGGGCATATAATCGCTTCCGATATTGGGCCGTGACAACCCGCCCAGAAATTACCATACTATCGCCTAAGACCGATCCACTTTGCTGCGAAGCAATAGTAAAGTATCAACCTGTCGTTAGTTGCCGGGTTAACACCCGGTAAATCACTTGGAATTCAAACAGAGGATCGACATATGCATTAAAACTCACTCGAAGGCAAGTTAGGAGTGCAACGCGAGTTAAAAACAATTTATTACAAACCATTGTTCATGACATGGAGTGAAGGTTCAGAGTTCGGAAAACAAATGGAAATAAAATTAGGCTAGTGCAACAAAGAAACATCACAGAGGCCCATCCATGATGTCATCACTTGTCATCACCCTTCCAACCAACCACACCGCAACTACGCTTTAAAGCAAGGTTGAGTATACTAATACTCAAAGAAGACTTAACCGTCGGGTGATAACTACATCACCAAACTCTAGACATGAAAGGTTTTTGGCCTAGAGGAGTTTCTTTATTTAACAAACTTACTAAGAGTAGATCCTTACTTTCAATATTTTAGCACAAGTTCTAGTTGATTATCATTTTTAAATGTGCCATCTTAATTCAGTCAAAAATTGGACAAGCAATTAATTCATACAACAATATTCTCCGAGTTCCATCATTACGGGATATCATGGCCGCCTGATTAAGGCCCTTGACAGACCTGAGAGGCCGATAATCGATTGATTTAAAACCTTGCAAGGTAAACCTAAACACACGGGCAGCCGCCCCCGCAAGGACAATCGTCCCAAAGCCGTCCCCATAAATCCTCGGTTTGGGGAACAGAGCCTACGCTCTTGGGTACAAGGTTAGCCGGAATACCTCCCCGCAAGGTACCCAAGGTCACACATGCACCCCTTCCCGTGTAGCTAGCCGGTTAGGTGAATACTCAAGAGTAGTAGGGAAAACTTCTCGTGCCGGCTCCTCATTAAGGTACTAGGCTTACCGGTCCCATTCCCGCAAGTGTTTAGTACAGTTCAAAAGCTTAGCCCACGAAAGCCACCGGACCGGGAGCCCAAATCCCATGCTCTTACCACATGAGCAATCCATTTATAAAGATCTTATGATTCCAACATAAGAACCTAATCTCGTGAGTGACGAACATCACTGACTTGTACCGGTCCTATAGCATAGCAACGCACGACCTAGCATACTAGTGATACAAGATAGGTACCTAGGGATCATGCATCTAGGGTTTCAATTCAACTCAAACGTAAATACACAATCGTAGCCAACATAATTGCATAATTTTAAAAGACAGGTTAATGATCCGAGGCTCGCTTCATCGGCAAGGTTGGCCTTGGGCCCTTCGGGACTTGGGTCCAGGTCTTGAGTTACGTCCACGTACGCGTTCTCTTCGTTCCGCACCTAGTCCCCTCCTTCCGCACGAGCGCACGTCTACCGGGCGAGTTCTACACGAAGATGCAAATGCAAGATTTATTCGACGATTTTTAATTTAATTTTAACCACAAACAATATATGAAAACCATGGGTGTATTAGTTGGACACATTCACCTAGATAAGAATACATTCAAGATACTCTTCCAAAAAAGAACAATATGCAGTTTCCTCTTTATTAAATATTCTTTTTGATAGTGATTGTGTACATATATATGTAAGTAATCTAATTTAACTTCACAAACAAGAGGGTGGGTATATTTAGCTTTAAAATGATTTACAACCACCCACAAGGTTATTAAGGATGAGTTGGTGACTTTTCCCATTTAAAGGACTATTAAGCCCTTAATGGCCTTCTTAGCTTTCATTCATGAAATTAATTAATAAAATCTGGGAGGGTGTGTTACACACTAAACACCTATAACAACCCATTGGACAAAAATGCATGCTTTGGATAGCTAGGAATTAATTATTTTTTGAAAATAACAAAAGCTAGCTAGAAGGACAAGGTAAATGCACACAAAAATAAATATTCAACAAAATAATCCAAACTTTCTCACACAAAGTTATATGGTCCAAAACCAGCCTAGATGCAAGACATACACCTAGAACCATTATGAAACTTGCGTTATGTATTTTTCAAAAAAAATCAAAAGCATAATTCAAGAATAAATACTTCCGGTAATTAGAAAATTCAGATTAATTCACCGAGGTGCATTTTGGAATAAAAAGACAAACATGCAAGAGTTTGTTGCAAAAATCTAATTTTGTAGCTACAAAAATCATTTGCGCATTCGTTAAATGGAAAACAATTTTTATAAAAATCTTACAACACAACTTTGTGCATTTTTGGTATAGGATCTAGTCATGACCTAACACACAACATATCCAAAATTGGACACAGAGGTTTATGGATTTTGAGATATCTCAGATCTAAGGTTTTCACATTTCTATTTTTCATGCAAAACCTATCAGGAACTAGCTCAGGCAGATACAACAAAAGTTGTAGGATTTTTCACAACGAATCCAACAAAATTGAGTTTGCATTTTTCTGATTTTTCTACGATTTCCTACGCATTTTACAAGAATCACTAAATGGCTTTACTATTTGAGATTCACTTTTGGTACGGGGTCCATGGGAGTTTATGTGCTCTTACGTAAAAGCCCTCGCTTAAGTGATTGCCTCTCAGAAAAACTTGAATCCTTGCAATGTGGTCCTCCGGCGAAGTCCGGCGGCGGGGTCGGCCCTGGGACGGCGCGGTGATGTCAAGTGCCCTAGGCCCGATTTCTGCCTTGGGTTGGCGTGGGGTGATAGCGCCGGCAGGTCGCCCGGCGGCGGCGGCCGAGGCGAGCGTTGCGCTCCTTGCTCCGGCGAGGCTGCGGCTCCTGGCACCCGATTGGGCGGCTCCTGGGCAGCCTTTGGTAGGGCTAGAGGAGATGTTGGAATGGCTGCTCGTGCCCGCGGGAGCTAGCGGGGACGCGCTCGGTGGTGGCGGCCATGGAGGAGGCGCCGACGAGGGATGTAGCGGCCGACGCGCTCTCGCACGCGAGGCGAGGGGCGGCGGACGCAGCAGGCGACGCGCGCGAGCCTTGCCGAGGGACGGCGGCCCGCGGGTCGTGGTACGGCGCGCAGGAGGGACGCCCGCAGGGACCATCGGCCTCCGTCGGCGTGCGTCCGGCCGGCCCCGGCGCGCTCGAGCCGCACGCGTGCGAAGGGAGGGAAGATTTCAAGGCGCCTAGGGACGCGGGGAGGCCTCGGGGAAAGGCGCGAGCGGCCCCGGAGGCGCGGCGCGGATTCCTAGGGGCGGCACGGGCCGCGCGCGGGGGTGCGCCGGCGTGCTGGAGCGCGGGTGGCGTCGTGGGCGCGGGCACGGCTCGGCTCAACGCATCCGACCGGCAACGCTTTGACCGGGTTTTTCTCAAAATTTTTGAATAGAAGTGCACAAAGTTAGGAATAGGAAAGTTGTAGATCTCACTATCCTCTACAACTTTTACAAAGGCCGTATGGTGTTTTTCTTCTCAACGGAGCATTGCACACCATCGCCAAACTTTGAATGTTGCCATGTTTCAAGGGAACGTGAGGTACCGCGTTGACCAAGTTTTTCACCAATTTCCTCTCGGCACTTGAAATGCCAATCTACATGAAAGTTGTGTCCCTCGACAAACTAGACAACTTTCATATTGGTAGATTTTTAAGTGTTTAGGTAAAATTTGGAGAACGCGGCAAAAGTTCCCGACGACATTCGCCGACGTCAATGGTTAAGCCGGGGTTTGACCCCTCAGTGTCTATGACCAAGGGTTGACCACGGGTGTGTGTAGACTTGGTCAAGGGGTTCAATAGGGTTCGTTGGCGAGGTTTTTGAGGTGATGACCCAGGTTGACCTAGGTTTGACCAGTGTCGGCCGGTTTGACTCGGCTGATCCGGTCATTAGCGTTAATGATGTTGATTAAAAACCTGGGGCGTCACAAGAGGCGACTGACGCGGGTCTTCAAAGACCGGATGATCCGATGCACCGTCGGCGGCATAGCGTCGGAAAGCAACTTGTGTCGTAGAAGTCATGTGCGGTGGAGGCAACGGCTAGTAGCACCCGCTAAACCGATGGGATGTCGGATCATTTGACGGTACTACTTTCACCACCTTTTGGCCAACGACTAGCTCGATGCCTTGGGCTATTTATACCTCCTCCACCCGCCCATTTTAGGTTGCTGGATTGAGTAGAAGTGCAGAGGAGTTCAAGACACATTGAAGATCATATCCAATCCATCCAAGTGCTTAATTGCTCATCCTTAGATTTGCATATGCTTTGTGTATATGCTTAGTGCTAGGCTTAGCTTAGAGCTGAGTGAGTGCAAGGTTGTGCCAACCTTGTGAGGTGATCTTGAGTGAATCAAGTTGTACAAGGTTCGCCGGAAGCCTTGGGGCCTAAGTGGCTCACCGGCAATCGTCATCGACCTCCGGCTTGGTGTGGGAGCGGCGAGGACACTTTGTGCGGGGGACGTGGAGACCCCTTCATTGGTGGAGAAGCTCCTTAGTGGATGCGGCATCAAGGTGACCAAGGGAGCTTGGCAAGTGCCTAAGTGGCTAGCCTTTGTGGCGAGTCAAGTGGTGCTCTGGGAGAGACTTGTGACCTGGAAGCAATACTCTTGTGTGAGTGCTTTAATGTGGACTAGTGGCTTAGTGCCTACCGATACCACGGGATAAATCGTGGTAAGTCAAGAGTTTGCTTCCTCATCCCCTTTACGTTTCCGCATTTACTTTATTGCAATCTTTGCTTGCCTTACTTTCCTAGAGTAGTATCATGCTAGGATTGACTATAGGTTGCAACCTTGTTTTGGGATGGGAATTTCACACTAGAACAACCATAGTTGCACATCTAGATAGTATATGTTCTAGTTTATATTTGTGTAAATTTAGTGAAGCCATAGGTTAAGGTTTTAAGTCACGAATTCACCCCTCCCCCTCTTAGGCTAACAAGCATATGATTCCCTTCACACTGTGACGACTGAACCTGGGAACGAGTCTACGACTCCCTCCTAGGCTCGGGGGCTACTGACGGGACCCAATATTATGGGTACCCAAAGACAGTGATTACGAGCGACTATCACAGCTACGATGACACTCGACATATTTTTTGGTGGCTTTGTAGATTGATTTTCATGAAGGAAAATGGCTCCAAAATCAATCGGTATTCGGGAATTATTTTGTGAAGGAAAACGTAGAAGACCACCTCCATCACCTAACATACAAGCCACTTCCGACAAACTGGAAGCATTCCAGAGTGGTATGCATGCACCAGGTCAAGATAAATACACATGGCAATAATGCCCAACAGGACAAAGGATGGTGGGACCCGCTGCATGGAAAAATACTCCTCCCCTTACGTGCCTATTTGCGGCATGCACAACCTCTTTCTCTTTTCCTCTCTCTTCACTAATGTAGCCCGCCCCCATTCGATAAAGGGTAGAGCAAGGTCCTCACGTGGGGGGCTAGCTCTTTTACTTCCTTTGTCCTCCTGTGAGGAGCACTCCCTTTCTTCTTCTACCTCCGTACTCAAATATGACTTCTACGCAGACTTGGGAACTCGGTTTCCTCTCTTACCCATTTGTACTCCCTACTACAAATCAAGAACAATACAACAGCACGAACCTGTGTAGGGTGTTACTCTCCGAGCCTCGAACCATTATAAATCCTGCGTACCCCTATTTGCGCAACCGTCCGAGGCCCGGCACGCAATCCAATACAAGTTTACCGCCGGGGCGGTAGAGAACCCGACACTCCATGTCTTGGGCCAGGTGGCGGCCTCATCCTCGTGTTGACCTTGATGCTTCGCAACGAGTTGAGAGGTGATGCGTGCCATCACGTCTGGAGCGGGCTCTTCGGCTAGAAGCGCCACCACGGAGGTGCTTCTTCAAGAAGCTTAATGGACGATGATTGAACTATCTCTCCTTCAAGCATGACGTTGCTCAGCGTAATACCATCACGGTGCCTACGTTGTCACAGGCCTTCGGCGTTGTTCCAAGTATTGCATGTGGCCTCATCACCCATCACTTTGCTCGGACCAGCTTCGCATGGACGGCTGTGTCACCCCTTGTGGGAATGGGCATGGCCATGCTTCTCCTTCGATCTCAGACGTGCATATTGCGTGTGAACCGTTGCTGACAGTGGGCTCACCCTCACGCTCTCAGCCACTAATGCCTTGGCCATGGTTGCTTTGGCCGCGGCAAAGTCTTCCATCTTGGTTGTGCTTGTCATCGAGCCTCGGGCCTGCTTTCCAAGCTGTTTGTGTTCACCTTCTGGTCTTAGGAGATTCGAGAATGGACTTTCGTATTAGGTGCTTCACGCTATAGGTCATCAGTTGTCACGCTATAGGTGACTTGGCTCGTGACAGTTTGAGCATGCTGACATCTCTGAGGTTGATATGATTGTGGTTGATGTTGGGCGGGGGCTTCTAGGTATCACTTCAGCGAAAAAACATATTGTCACCGAAGGAAACTAGCACACCGGGGAAATAAAGGTGCAGCAGGCAGGTGATGTTGTGGGTGGGTGAATGCATGCATGTAAAAAAAGTAAAAGGTAATGATGTCATCGTCATCTAAAGTTATTTGAAACTTAAAAACCTACTAGTAAGGTGCACGTGCGACACGCACGTGTAAATAACCTATCAAATATTAGTCAAGTGACATCACTCAATTTTTTATGAATTATGAATTATTATAGGCTAACATTCTATAGATAAATTATGAATTGAGAGAAATGTTTTGTGCACCCCGCAATGTCAAATTTGGAAGCTAGCGCGAGAAGCTCACGCAGCGGGGGTTCCGCTCAACGCGACTTGCCGGCAGCGCTGCCGTGCGCACCTCTCTTCTCCCGGGCATGTTCCCTCCGACCGGTACACGCTCATGGAGGAGAATGGCGCAGAGCTCCGCAAGCCGACCGCCCCGAGCTCGTCCTCGACAGGCGGCCATGCATCCTCCGCGTGGCTGTGGGGGAGGGGGCGACCGAGCCCATGGATTCATGGAGGTATAGAGAGAGAAGGGGGGAATTGAACAGGGAGACCGTAGGATCTGCGTTCGACTCGGTACGCGCGGCCGGCCGCGCGGGGAGGGCAGCAGGGAGCAGAGACTGGGTGCGGAAATTCGATGGGAGTAGCCGCATGGTTGGGTGGGGTGTCGCGGATGAGGAGTGCATAGGTGAAAGAAAAGAAAAAGAAGTAAATTTTCTTTCCACTCAGGACATGTACAACCCTGTGAGAAAGAGGCCGTCCGCACAATCCCTCGAACTTACGCATACGTACGTACGTACATACAACTCATAAAGCAACCCCTAGACAAAGAGGTCATCCGTAAGCCGTTTAATGCTTGTACGCAGTTTAAGATCAACTACAAACGTATTCGTATACCACCGTGTGGCTGTTTGATAACATGTTGCATTCATATAACAAGTAGCAAGGACAGGCTCTACAAGTTCACGACTGTTCAGCACAAATTCACGCTCGACAGGTTCACAAATTAGAAAAACAGCAATGTAATGGTTCTTCTCATACTTGTACTCTGCTACATGGTATTCTTCCATGTCATGGTTGCACTCTATCCATGCAAAAAAGAAGGAACAGTAAGACAAGATAACCAACACAATTTCCAGAGGTTGCATTCAGAAAATAACATGCAGATTTTAGAGATAATTTGACAGCATTCATAGTTTCGGAGATAGATAACAAAGAGACTGGTAGCATTTAGGTGAAATAATAGCATTCATAAGACCATAAAGACATGATAATTCAAGTGATATGATAGTTTCAGTGACATGATAATTAGTCACGAACCACAAAGAATGTACTGAACTAACAGATACTAATCAAAAGTTACCTGCTGAAACTATTATGATGCAACTACAAATATTTGTCCATCAGTAAAGATAGTTCAGGAACAGATCAGACAGTAGCCACCAATTGCTGAACCTTCATGAGCAGATCAGACAATTTAATGGGATCAAAATAGACCTGTTCACTCGGCATCCTGGCAGTTTAATGGAAACAAATAGACATATTCACTCAGCTTCATGACAATTTAATGGAAACAAAATAGCAAATCCACTAAATGTTAAACCTTCATAAGCCTGATGGATTTGTTAACATTAAGAAAAATGCAGCATATCCAGTAAGTATCATGAAGCGGTTTCACAAAACATTAAGTTGCCACATCATCAGGTCATGTAGGTTCAGTTTCAGGCCATTGCTCCATCAAAGGGGCCAGAAGCGAGGCTGTCGATGTTGCTGCGCGTCTGCGTCCCTGAGCTCGTCCGACCACCATGGCCTTTCAGATCGTACTGGCGGATGCGGTGGAAGGCGGGAGACGCCACGGCGTTGTCGTCTGGCAGCGTAGCCGTCCCGACCGCGACCGGCGGGCCTCTCCCCACGTGGAGGAGCAGGGTTACACATTCGCGCACGACCGACGCCCCGTTCGCTTGTCTTATCGCCCACCAGCCAACAAGATTTTCTCTCACAACAAATCAGCCATCAAAGAACTGCCCATCGCATTTTTCTCTCGAACAAACCAGCACCCGCCCATCAATACCGGGCCCAATCGAACAAAGGCCGCGAGATGAGGAGCGGAGGCCTCTCCTCCTACGCCGCCGCCGCTGTCCCGAGTTTGGCGGGGAGCAGTGGCAGTAACCCGACACCATGGGAGAGGGAGCGGCACGGCAACGCTATCCCTCCACCATGACCGAAGGGGAGCACCGTCGTCGTTGCTGTTTGTATACCATCGTGTGGCTATTTGATTGAATAATATCAAGTACTGGTGAACATCCGTGGGATCACCTGTACAGAATGATCCATCCGCACGGTTGCCTCCATTTTATACCGAGAATGACATAGTACCATTCACATTCAGATAGTGGCGCACCAAAATAACTGGCCATCAACAGTTTGCATTCACATTCAGAAAGTTACTGACATTTGCATTCACATTCACATTCACATTCAGTTGCAGCAACAAGCACCGATGGGAGAAAGGCTCAAACTAATGAAAAGTAAACTGATGGACACATAACAAAGATTGCATTATATTTTCAAAGCTTAAGTAAAGAAAATTGACACCATTTGACAGGTTCAAAGATTGCAACTAATAGTTCATAAATTTAGTAATATAGCCATTCAGATAACAGCTAGCAAGTATTATGACACCTATGCAGGCATGCAGCAAATGGAAGTCCTCATATTAATCCTGCAGAACTTGTTAAAAGGAAATAAATACACTATATTCAGATAAGATAACAGGTAGCATTAAGTTTCAGAGAAAAAATGACTGTATTCACATTTTTCAGTTTTAGATATTGCTAACACAAAGATTCACATGAGCACACAGAGAAACTGAAACTCTGAACACTACTGAAACTTGACAGTACAGACCACTGGAACTTGAGACTACTGAAACTGAGCACACGCTTCATGTGAAACCACCTGCTAACAAAAAAAATCATCACTGGATAACATTCTGAGAATCTATAGCTTCCAGTTTTCAGAAACTTCCAGTACAGGAACAACTATAGCTTCCACTAACTGAACATGATAGTTTATCAAATTTTCTGAAGTACATATTTGATTCAGAACAGATATATCTATTTGATTCATAACAAGCAGTACCTATTTTCCAAAATTTAGAACAATTCAGTACATGCAGTTTTTTCATGAATCCACCAAGTTATAAATAAACAGAGTAAGCAAAGACTAAACCTGGTAGTCAGTGCAAGCAAAGCAAAATGAATCTGGTAGTATTTTCAGAACTCCAGCATGACATCTTAATCGAGTAAAGATGGTGAACCAAATAGCAGCTAAATGGAGTATGCTGACATCTGAATGAGTATAGGATGGTGGAGAGGGGACCGGAAACCTAGCATCCAGTGATGGAGTCGGCACCGCGCCGGGAAGGATGGAGGATCCATCAATGGAGGATGCCAGATGGAGCCGTTGACGTGATGTACCTAAGTCCACCGGAGTTAGGTGAGCCGCCACCGCCGCTGCCGCCGCCGCCGATCTGCTCCAGCGACCTAGGGTTGAGCCGCAGAATCCATGCCCAAGGGCAACAAGGAAGAAGAAGGAACTGGAGCCTTCTTCCCCGCGCGCACGCTCTTTCTCCGTGCGGATCCGGCTCCCGTCAACGCCAGCAAGCGTTGTTTCAGCCTAGGAGACCGGGTACTGCCCGTCGTCTTGTGAGAGGACGCGCGGGGCAAATATCGCGTCACATTACGGGGTATATCACCGGGTTGTACATGCCAAGGTGGTCGCTATCCGCTGGTATAGGGTGGGCGGGTACACACGCCGTGGGTGACAAAAAAATTAAGCTTTTACCAAAAACACTCTTCAAATCAGCGATTTTCCTGCTTCATAGCCCTTCCACCTTATCCACTTCCAAAACCATATGACGGTGGGTCCCATGAGGGTAGCGCGATTCAACACGAAAAGTTTCCAATCATGCTCGTTCCTTATAAGATACATAAATCACAAACCAAACATCAAAATTAAATTCCCATTGCACCATTGGATTTCTCCGACAACAAAATCTTCAAAAACAAGATCTCACTTGACTATATTTTGACAAAAAACTTTTATTCGTATTTTTTATTAGGGTTATATACTCTATTATCGCTAAAACAAAACAAATGAACAAGTTTTTATGTCATCTCAAACAAACAAATGTAGTGTCAGAATAAATCAGAACAAAGGTCAGAACAGGTTATTATTATAGAGCGAACAAGTTATTATTATAGCCTGAAAAGTTATTATTATAGCAAGAAAAACTTATTACTATAGTTGGAACGACTTTGCATGCCATCTCGAACAAACAAAATTTAGTGTCGTAACAAAATGAGAACAAGTGTCGAACAAGATCATATTATAGCCAAAACAAACTTATCGTGGAAGAACAAATATTTATAGAAGACGAACAAATATATAAAAGACAAAAAATCATAAAGAATTTGAAAAATAACAAACATGAAAATAATGAAGGGATGAAAATAAATTAACTAATTAATTAAAAAATAAAAGAGAAAATAAAATGAATAGAAAAATAAGAAAGGGAAAAAATATAGAAGGGGAGAAAAAGCAATATATGATATAACATGAAAGAAAACAGCACAAAAAAGGAAAACTCATAAAGAATAGGGAAAAAGGAAAAACATTGAAGAAAATAATGGAAGAATATAGAAGAGGAAAAAAATATGAAAGAAAAATAAAAATAGATAGAAACAACCAAATATTCACCTAGGTGGAAAATTTCATTGAAAGAAAATAAATATTCACCAAGAGAAAATATTAAAAAAATAAGAAATAAAAAGACGAATAGAAAAAATAACAATATTAAATAAAAGAAACAATAAATTAAAAAGAAACAAGAAAAAGGAAAAGGAAAAAGAAATGGAAGAGAAAAGAAAAGAAAAGAATAATAAAAAGAAAGAAATAGAAAAGAAAGAAAAAAAACGCAGTGCAGCCCCGCGTCTCGCGCCCCTGCGGCGCGATGCTTCGCCATTTTGTCACTAAAGCGATGCATATGAATCCCGACGCACTGCAGCCCCCGCAGCGCGATGCTTCACCATTTTGTCACAGAAGAGACACATATGGTTCCCAATTGGAGGCGCGGTGTAATTGATCAAGCCGACATTGGCCCGACTAGTGTAGGGTTGGCCCAAGCACTATTGGCATCATGTCGGGTTATGTTAGTGTCGGGCTCGGGTCACCCAGTTGCCCTGTCTTATCTGGCTACTGTAGCGCCAATTTCGTAGCTCACATTATGATATGATATCCTCAATGCCGTTTGCACCGCAAAATTTGGACCAAACGTCCTTAGTAAGAAAAAGAGTGAATTTCACCATAGGTCCGTTTCAACTATTCTCGAGTTCTCATCTAGGTCCATCAACTTAAAAGTGGTCATCTAGATCCAATAACTATTGAAAAGGATCATTTAGGTTCAAAAGTGTCCACGTAAGCATCTTTTGTGTACACGATGATGCCGCATAGCAATAATTTGCAAAATAATTCTTCCATCTCTCGTTTCTCACTCTCCGTCCTTCATCTTCACACCTACACGGTGCAGTTCCGCTCCTCGCTTATTGCTAGCCGAATTTTTTTTTATTTTGTAATCCTTTTTAATCTAATTTTTTTAAAATAACCCGGTCCAACTAAATTTGCAAAAAGTAGTTCTTTGTCGCGGCTGCCACGGGCGGCGACCGAGGCTCCACGCCGGTCGGCGCGAGACGGCAGTGCCGAGGTGGCGGGTGAGTCGCGCCACATGCTCTAGCGTGACTCAATCGTTCTAAGCGGCGTGGCGCGACTCACATAACATACCGGGGGCTGCTGGGCCCCTTTCTTCCTTCCTCCTCACATACTTTCCTTCTCCACCCGAATAGAATAAGCCCCATGACAGCCCCCCGCCGCCACTTCTAGATCCACCCATTCTTTGGTGGTTTCGAGTGGAAACGGTGGGAATTTCTCCTTGAAGGTAACTCCTCCATTTGTCTTGCTAGATTTTCAATTTGGTTGTTTTGGTAGGATTTGAGTAGCCTAGGGTTAGGTTACATTATGAGTTTGAATGGTGGTTTTAGTACGAATCGATCACTGTTATTTGTCTTGTATCGATGCATTGAATGATTATAACACCGATCTATCGTGTAGTTTGCAATGCATGTTTCGGTTTCGATAGATTTGGATGGTGTAGATGTTGACTATGAACAAATGCTATGTAGGCTAATGTTTTATTGTCACTACCGTCTAGTAGTAGCTTTGAGTAGTATTTTCACTAGCATTTCTTTACTTTATCTTTTAGTAGTAAGATGGTTTTTCACCAACTTAGAGAGCATGTGTAAATGAAATGTAGGTTATGTTAGGCCTTATTGTATTTTGATTAATATTTGAAATGCAAGTTGTTAAATCAATACTCATATAGTAGTGCTTGTATGATGGTACTAGCTTAGTCATGACTTAGTAGTTTTTTCACTAATAATTTTTTTCAATAGGTGTATGTATGTTGGAGATAGTAGTGCTCATCTAGTAGTATTTCCTTCACAAGTTGTATGCATGTTGGAGATAGTAGTATGTATCTTGGTGCTCATCTAGAAGTATTTTCTTCGCTAGCTTTTCTTATGAATTTTAATTTTAGAGTAAAAGTGTACTAGCATGTCCCTAGTCCAATGGCAGGCCACGGCCCCTAAATCCTCGGTTGACCATTCAAAGTCTCAAACTTGTTGGGTTATGTCATCCCGGTCCCAAAACTTGTAGATCAAATGTTTAGATCACTAAACTTGTTCCAAAGGTGTCATCTTCGGTCCCCAAACTTAGTTTTGCATCTCATCTATATAACAAATAATTCATAATTTTTTCATATGAACTTCGAATGAAGACAAACTTATATCAAAATTGTAACACTTGAAGTGATGTACAACTTTGTGGTTGAATTTTTAATTAAACCGTTTAAGGTCCCAAAATTTAATTTCAAATTTCAAAATATTTAAAGCATACAACAATATTTTGGGTCCTCAACAATTTAAATTCAAAAACATTTCACTCATAAAGTTGTTTACCACATTAAGGGCTACAATTTTGATATAAATTTTGTCTATATTTGAATTTGTATGAAAAATATGAATTACTTTTTTTGATAATTACGATTGCCTCTAGGTTTACACCAAGTTTGGGGATCAAGGTGATAACCGAACAAGTTCGAGGATCTAAATGGGTAACTTGCAAGTTTAGAGACCGGGATGACACAACTCAACAAATTTAAGGACCTAAATAATTTGAAAGTTTAGGACCGGGATGACACACCCTCGATAGTTTAGGGACCGCCGTGCACTTTACTCTTAATTTTACTTCACATATTCATGCAATTTTTTAGGTGGGTTATAAATTTTGTTTTCTTTATTTAGGACCATGGCGCAACAAGAGCAAAGACTACCCATCCCGTATCCACTCTCATAGAAGTACTATGATGACAATCACTCGTGGGAGGAAGCTTGAAGAGCGTTTGAGGCAGGGGATTAGAAGCACTTGTTAATTTGGTGATGGATGGATTGAAATTGGATTGTCATAAACCAATCATTTGTTGTCAACGTTGATATTTGTTTGCAGGTTTTGAATCCTTTACGACCCCGCACTCACACTCCTCTACAATGATGATAGATACACACCTTTCATTCGCCGATCGGGTTTCCTCCCGCTTGCCACATTGATCAAGACAGGGCTCCCGAAGATGGATAATGCCGCTGATGCTGCTAGTGGACCGTTGGAGGCCCAAGACACATAGCTTCCACCTTCCCCGTGGTGAGATGACTATCACACTTGAGGATGCCGCCATGCCGTTTGGCCTTCGTGTTGATGTATGCCGTGATCGGTCACATAAATCCACAAGATTGAGGGACATTGTTGGGAGGCATTGCTAGAGTACTCGCCGTATGAACCACAAGAAGGTGTGAAGGATAGGAAAACCACCGGAATGAATTCGTCTTGGTTGGTCCAAAGACTTTGGTCATCACCCACCACCACATGCTAATGCCCTCCGTATTCGCATGCATGCTCGTGCATGGTTGTGGCATATGGTGTTGGATTTCTTTTCCGATTCTAGCGGAATACCATATTCGATGTGGATACCAATGATCAGCAAGAATGGTATGGCTTTAGATGAATGTGACTCCGCCGAGATCGGTAACTCGAAGGAAGAGGCACGCGACACACAATTTAGACGAGGTTCGGGCCGCGAGGTGCGTAATACCCTACGTCTGTCTTGGCGTGGCTACGGATTGATAGGGCACGGTTACGAGGGATGGTGCAACGGTGCGCGGTGAGTTGAGATTGGATGAGGTGATCTGGGATCGGTCCACCGCCTCGCCTTATATAGTCGGGGAGCGGGGTTACAAGTCGGAGTAGGGAAGGAGTACTAGTCGAGTACGTCTAGAAGACCTCTACACGGTGCGGAACATGTACGAGTCCTGTCCAAGTACTACTCTGTCTTTGTCCTTGTGCTCCACGCCTTCGGGTGCCGTGTAGCGCAAGTCGGGTGATCCCGAGGGGGCCCACCGAGTAGTCGGTCCTGGTACCCACCGAGGTAGTGGGCCCGGGGAGGTCCATACGACAAGCCCGCGAGTACTTTGTAGTCGAGAAGGATGGCTTCCGGTAGTCTTGACGGCCTTAACGAGTAGTCCTCAAGCGTCCTCTGAGTGCTACAAGTCAAAAGTCCTCAAGAGTAGTCGAAGCATCCAGAGAATTTGGAATGTACTCCGGTGATGTTTGAGCAATCTTGAAGTCTTCTAGAGTAGTCCCAAGCGTCCTTGAAATCCGCCTTCGAAGGTCTTCAAAAATGCTATCTTGTCTTGAAGCGGAGGCGGAAGTCAGGAAGATACGATTTGCGGAACCGCAATCCACGTAGGGTAGCCCCGGAGCCTCGAGCCGCGGGCTGCTGGTGAGGATCTATCCGAAGCCTTCGCGAAAAATCCCGAAAAATCCGGAGAGAAAAAACCGAAGGACACGTGGCACGGAGCCCGGGAAGCCTTGAGTCGAGTACTTCCTCTCGAATTGAAGGGGTCTTCTTGAAGAATGTGTCATGAGATGCTCTTGAGACTAGCCGCGTCCCGGGTAGTCGAGTAGAAGTGGCCGACGCCGCCGGGGGTGAGGCACGTCGGCCTAGTAGAATACGAAGAGTCACGCGCGGCCCCGGGTCGGCCACGCGCGGACTTCTCCGGCCGCCCGTTACGGGGGCGATTTGGCTTATAAATTCAAGCCGAAACCCTTAGGGTTTTTCACCCAAGTGAGCCGCAATCATTCGCCACTTGAATCTTGAAGTAGATCCACTCCAACGAGCAACGCCGCCGCGGTAGATCCAAGCGCATCGCCACCAGGGCCCGTAGGGTAGCCCCAGAGCGGATGCGAGTGAAGACTCCTTTTGTTCTTGGAGGATGAGCGAGTCCCCCGTCGAAGCCGTTGAAGGCCGGCGGGAAGAAGAGGAGCCATGCGAAGGCATCGCGGCGTGCGGAGCGGCGCGCCCCACGTCTCCCCTCGCGGCCGACCCCAAGCGCGAGTGGAAGGTCGAAGGTGAAGACCGAGGACTTGCGGCCTGTTGAACTCGGGTTCATCGGGGGAGAAAGGAGATCGATATGTGGAGAGCTACGGGGAGATCCCTATCCAATGGAGAAGGCGCAGGGGACGAGATCCAGATGTTCTCGCGCTTCGTGGAGCGCGGGCTTGCGCTCCCGGCGGGCGATTTCTTCAAAGGGCTTCTCGGGTACTATGGCATCGAGTACCTCAACTTGAACCCCAACGGAATCTTCCACACTTACGTCTTCGTCCATTTTTGCGAAGCATTCTTGGGGATCAAGCCGCATTGGATTCTCTTCGGAAGTTCTTCGCGTGGCGCGCAGCCCGGCGCCTCCAGCCGGAGTAGTCGGCGGGGCGCGGGATCCGGTTGAGGGAAGATGCCGCGGAGTAGTACAGGCGTACAAGCTCGTGGACTCCAACACGGATTGGAAGACGAGGTGGTTCTATACCACGAACCACCATCCCGGGGCTGCCGGCGAGCGGACGGCGGCCAAGCACCAAGAGTGGTGGAACACGGAACCCACCATGCAAGAGGGGATCCGGCTCCGGAGTTCTTGCGGGACGAATCAAGACCTTTGCGTGATGCGGGGCGGGGGCGGCGAGCATGTGGCCTTCGGTTTCATGAAGCGTCGGATCCGGCCGGCGTCGGCGCGGGATCCGATGGGCTTCGAGTACACCGGCGACGACGACACGTCGCGGATGCGGGGGGCGAGTGAAGACAACGACATCATCGAGAGGTTGTCGAGGATCTTCAAGGACATGCGGAGTACACGGCGTGCCTGTCGAGGAGTTCTCGCCGCGCGCCCGCCAACGAGGTAAGTAGCCGTGCCGCCTCGTCGAGTAGTAGGCACTTGTAGCGAGTTGCTAACGCCTTTTGTGTCTTTTTGATGCGGGACGATGTGAAGCGGTTTGTCTCGGGAGCCGCAGCCACCACCGAGCGGGATTGAGATTCCGGCGGTGGAGGGGAAGGTGAAGGAGCGCGGGGTAGTCGGAGACGACGACGATCCCGTCATCGTGGAGGATACCTCTCCGTTGACGAAGAGGGCGAGGAGACGGCTATGCGGGATCGCTTCCCGGTGCGGTCGAGGTTTGGCGGCGTCCGGGGCTTGCCTCATGTGCCTCTCATCCAAGACCCTCGGCTGGCACGGAGGCTAGCCTTCTTGCGCCGCGGGGAAGCGGCGCAGCACGTTTAAGAAGCGGGTGGCCAAGAAGATGAAGGTCTCGGAGACCACGCCTCCGGAGAGGTAAGTCATCTTGAGCGGGAAGGGCGTCGAGTACCCGATGATCGAGGTACGGTCTTTGACGAGTAGTTATCCCCATGTGCGGGGAGGCCGCCGGCGGCCGTGGAGGAGGGCGATGAGGGCACGTGGCCCACGGTGGGGGGCCGGGCGGAAGCCGAGTCCGGCTCCCCGCGGGCGGCTTCTAGCGCGGCGGAGCGCCGGCCCCGCCCCCGGAAGGGAGCGAGTACCGCGGCCGCCGCCGGCGAGGGGGTGGAAGCCGCGGGGGCGCGAGGAACGTCTGCGCGGCCACCGCCGCCGTGGAAGAGGCGGTAGTCGGGAGGCGGAGGAGGAAACGCCCCGCCGAGTGTGGGCCCCGGTTGACATCGCCGGCATCCTCGGTGCGCCGGCGGTGACTATCGTCCCGGTCGAACTTGTAAGTACCACGCTTTACGAGTAGTACTCATTGTGTAGCTCGATGTTGTGCGATGAACCTTTGTGGATACTTGTGCGGAGAAAATCCGCAGAGCTTGAGGGCGGGACGGAGAGGAGCCCGCGGCAAGGGGCGGTGAAGAGGCGCGCGCCGCGAGTCGAGGAACCCGCTCCCGGAAGCCCAAGCCACGGCCGAGCCCCCGGTGCCGAACCGGCGGCGCCGCCGGAGGCGGTCATAGTCGAAGGTGAGTACTCTTCCGGGGTTGTAGAGGCAAAAAGAGTAGTCGAGAATGCGTGCGCGTGTTCCCTAGTGACGGGCGGCGAAGGTGGTGACATCCCTTGCGGGGGTGCCGTGCAAAAGTTGACACCGAGGCCCGGAGGCTGCCGACGGGGCCCCCGAGCCCGTGGGGGAAACGCGTCGAGGGGGGGTCCGCGGAGGAGGAGGCGGGCGCCACGTCGCCGGGGGGTTGCCCTGGAGGTGGCGTCCGGTCCCCGGAGATCCAAGACGCGGAGCCTATCCGCTCGGCGCCGATGACGGAGGCTACGACAAGTAGCGGTGGCGGGGATCGAGGAGTTGCTTCGCCGACGATCTCGTCGGGCGGCGGTGTTGGCGCGGCATGCGGAGAGCGATGCGGCGGGGGGCGCGGTGGATGAAGGTACGTAGCCGTTGCCTCTCGAGGTAGTCAATCCTTTCGTTGAGTACTCTTTTTGACTTGAAATTGTCTTGCGGGACGTCGCGGAGCGATCCCGCCGAGAAGTCCAATCTGTTGCAAGGCTATGGCGACACGGTCTTGCGAGCCGAAGCCTTGGAGGAGCAGCTCATGAAGTCGAGGAAACACGCAGCCGCCATGGGTCGAGAAACTTGACGCCGCCTTCGCCAAGTACCACAACGACGTGATGGACTTGCGGGCGAAGAGCGACGATGCGGTGCGGAAGAACAAAGGCCTCCGCAACAAGAATAAAGGTATGTCTCTTGACTTGTCGGGTACTTGTTGGGAGTCATCAAGCTCGACCGTTGTTGTGTTCTGTGTTGTAGAACTCGAAGGCCGGTGGAGCGTACGAAAGGCTCGGAGATCGGCATGAAGAATCTCTTCTACGGGAGCAAGAAGCCCGCCGAGGGTACTTGAACTCGACTACAAGGAGGCTGGCCTTCGAGTGCGAGAAGCACATGGAGTTGAGAATTGCATCGGCGGGATCTCGTCGGCGCTACAAATCTTTGCGAAGTTGAACGAAGGCGGAGGCGCTCGGGCCCCGAGTGAAGGACCTTGAAGAGGCCTGCCCTCCCGATCGCGAGGCTCTGGTGCCGCACCGGGGCGGCCCCAAGATTGCTCGTTGGCGGATCGACTTCGTGAGGCGCCAAGCCCGGCCGCCTACGTGAAGCACATGGCCAAGTCAATCCCGAAGGGAGGCCGGCCTTCATGAAGTCGTACTTCCGAAGGCCCGGTGGAAGTAGTCGCGGCGGGGTAGCCGCCAAGCTGCTCGAATGAGCGATGTGCGGATTCTTCTGAAGCGAGATGGCTCCCATCGCGGAGCGAGGTGGCCGATAAAGGTTGAATCTCCGGTAGCCACCGCATAGATAGCTAGTAGCCATGGTTGTATAGGAAACGATTGTAATG
The DNA here is from genome assembly GCA_947561735.1 of Cenchrus americanus. Taxonomy (NCBI): domain Eukaryota; kingdom Viridiplantae; phylum Streptophyta; class Magnoliopsida; order Poales; family Poaceae; genus Cenchrus; species Cenchrus americanus. The sequence goes on from OX387239.1 coordinate 269,940,439, forward strand.
AACTATCTCATATATCAATGAAATGTGAAGTTCCATCAATGAGTACTCGTAACCGCGATCTCGAGTGTGGAGCGCCCATCGTGGAGTAGGTGCGAGTAGTAGTACTCGGCTTGGTAGTCCGTCGCGAGGGGTAGACGGTAAAGAAGTTGATGAACAATCAAACTTTATTGCGAAGAAGTACACACGGGTGGCCGGGCCGTAGTTACAAGTAGTCGCCTGGACCGGAGGCCGCTTACGGTATCGAGTAGTCCTTGGAGCGGGTAGCCGCTTACGGTGAGTGATCCGTAGGTAGCCGTGTGAGGCCGGATCGCAGATCCGTAAGTACGCCCCCGCAAGGTCGGATCTTTGGGGTGTGGTCTTCTTGGTAGACCGGCGTGCTAGAGTCCTTGACGCTCGTTGCGGCCCGGGGGTCCGTAGGTAGCCGCACGGGCCGGACACGGAGGAGAGTAGTCCGGAGACTTGAAGCCGGGACCGGAGGGTCGCATGCGGCTAGGGGTGTTGATGCGGTCGTGTAGACTTGAACCCGGAGTAGTCGAGGTAGACTAGGCGTAGAATCGACGAGAAGGTGGTCGACGTTCCACGAGTTGTTGACTTCTTCGCCTTCAAGTGTTTGGAGGCGGTAGGGAGCCTGGCCGGTCACCTTAGCCACGGTGAAGGGCCCTTCCCGAGGGGGCTGAGTTTGTGAAGTCCTTCCGTGTTCGGATACGGCGGAGGACAAGATCTCCAACGTTGAAGGAGCGTTCCTTGACGTTGCGATCGTGGTAGCGTCGGATACCCTCCGAGTACCTTGCTTGATTGGACTAGGGCGGCACGGCGAGCTTCTTCGAGGCCGTCGATGTCAACTCGTCTCTTTGTCTTACGAGACGCCTTCGTCGTAGTGCTCCACGGCCGGCGAGTTCCATATGACATCCGCGGGGAGGATGGCTTCGGAGCCGTAGACCGAGAAGTAGGGGGATTGCCCCGTTGGCTTGGATGGTTGAGTCCGCGGCCCCCGAGTGCATTGGGTAGTTCCTTGATCCACTTGCCCCCCTTTTGAGTTAGCGAGCGTCGTGTAGCCGCTTCTTGAGGGCGTCGAGCACCATCCCGTTGGCGCGCTCGACTTGTCCGTTGGCCCGTGGGTGGGCGACGGAGACGTATCCGACGTCGATTCCGCCGTTCTCGCGGTACCCCCGAAGCGGCGGTGGTTGTTGAAGTTGGACCCCGTGTCCGTGATGATGCGGTGGGGTAGCCCGTAGCGGTGTACGAGTTCATCCGGGAAGTCGAGTACTCGTCGCCCTTGGGGCATGTGACCGGCTTGACCTCGATCCACTTGGTGAACTTGTCGATAGCCACCGGTACCCTGTTGAATCCTCCCGGCGCAGGTTGGCGGTGGCCCAATCATGTCGAGCCCCCGGCGGGCGAAGGGCCGAGGTTGGCGGTATGGTGACTAGCTTGTAGGCGGGGACGTGTTCCCGCTTGGCGAAGAACGCGACATCCTTGGCACCTTCGACGAGTTCTTCGACATCCCCCGGGCCGTGGGCCGGTAGAAGGCTCGCCGGAAGGCCTTGCCGACCGGCGTGCGGGAGGACGCGTGGTTGCCGCGGACACCCTTGTGGATCTCCTCCAAGATGTCCTTGCCTTCTTCGCGAGGGACGCATTTCATGAGTACTCCGGAAGATGCGCCTCGCTTGTAAAGCTTGTCGCCGACGAGGACGTAAGACTTGGCGCGGCGGACGAGTTGTTCGGCTGCGTTCTTGTCGGAGGGGACCTTCACGCTCGGCCGAGGTAGTCGATGAAGGGTTGCCTCCGGTCCACGTCGATCATCATGACCTCTGCCCACCGATGGGTTAGCCGGGACGGTGGTCGGTGGCGCCGGCTCGGGATGGATGGCGCGTGAAGCTCATGGACGAAGACGCCGCGGGTACTTGGGCGCGGGTGGATCCGAGCTTCGAGAGGACGTCCGCCGCAACGTTGTTGTCGCGAACGATGTGGTGGAACTCGAGACCATAGAATTTGTTCTCGAGCTTGCGGACTTCTAGGCGTAGGCGTCCATGTTCTCCTTGTTGCGGTCCCGGGACTTGTTGACTTGGTTGATGACCCTTTGCGGAGTCGCCGTAGACTAGTAGCCGCTTGATGCCAAGTGAAGCCGCGAGGCGGAGCCCGTGTAGGAGGGCTTCGTATTCGGCTTCGTTGTTTGAGACCTTCCGGAAGATGCGGGACGTACTTGAGTTGTTCGCCCGTTGGAGAGATCGGGGGTACCCCCCGCGCCCGCGCCCTCGAGGTTGAGTGAGCCGTCGAAGTACATCACCCAATGCTGCGAGTCGCACGGTGGGAGTAGGTAGTTGGTTCTCCCGCCACTCTCGCCATGAAGTCGACTAGAGCTTGCGACTTGATGGTCGTGCGTGGCTTGAAGTCGATGGTGAGGGCGCCGAGCTCGCCGGCCCATTTGGAGATCCTTCGGTGGCGTGCGGGTTCCTCGGGATGTCGCCGAGCGGTAGTCGGTGACGACGGAGACCGAGTACTCACGGGAAGTAGTGTCGTAGCTTCGCGAGGTGATGAGTAGAGCGTACGGGAGCCTCGCACGGGCCGGTAGCGAGCCTTGGACTGCGATAGAACCTCGCCGACGTAGTAGGCGGCGAGCGCCGGACCGGGTAGGCGTGGCCGTCTTCCCCGCCGCTCGACGACGATGGCGATGCGACCACGTGAGTAGTCGCAGGCGAGATAGAGCGATAGGCCGCCGCCTTTGTAGGGAGCCGTGAGGACGGGTGGCTTCGACGGGGAAGTCCTTGAGCCGGGCAAGGGCTTGGTCCGCCTCTGCGGTCCATACGAACTTCTCATGGTGCTTGAGTAGTTTGAAGAAGGGGAGACCCCCGTTCTCCTAGCTTCGAGATGAATCTGTTCAATGCCGCCATGCACCCCGTCAGCTTCTGGACGTCCTTGATGCTCGTGGGAGCTTTCATGCGTTGGTGATGGCGGAGATCTTCTCGGGGTTGGCTTCGATGCCACGTTGGGCGATGATGAAGCCGAGTAGTTTGCCCGAAGGTACGCCGAAGACGCACTTGTTCGGGTTGAGCTTCCGGCGGTACTCGCGCAGCCGATGCGAAGGTCTCTTCAAGGTCGTTGATGAGGGTAGCGGAGTCCCCTGGTTTTGACAACCACGTCGTCCACGTAGGCCTCGACGTTCTTGTTGAGTTGCCGCTTGAAGCAGGCCCGGATGGCCCGTTGGTAGGTAGCGCCGGCGTTCTTCAACCCGAAAGACATGGTCGTGTAGCGCAGCGCGCCAAACGGGGTGATGAACGCGGTCTTCTCCGGTCTTCCTCCTTGATTGCGATGCGGTGGTACCCGGAGTAGCGATCGAGGAAGCGAAGCGGAGTCGCGGCCCGCCGTGGAGTCGATGACTTGATCAATCCGTGGCAACCCGAAGGGGTCCTTGGGGGCGGTGCTTGTTGAGGTCGGTGTAGTCGACGCACATCCTCCACTCGTTCGAGTTCTTCTTGCGGACGAGGACGGGGTTGGCGAGCCACTCGAGATGGAAGACTTCTCGATGAAGCCGGCGGCGAGTAGCTTGGCGAGTTCCTTCTTGATGGCGTCCCGTCCGTCGTCGGCGAAGCGTCGGAGGTGTTGTCGCTTGGGGGTGGCCTTTGGGTCGACGTTGAGGCGGTGCTCGATCAGCTCCCCGGGCACCTCCCGGCATGTCCGTCGGCTTCCACGCGAAGATGTCGCGGTTAGCCCGAAGGAAGCTGATGAGCGCGTCTTCCTATTTGGGGTCGAGGCCGGCCCCGATGGTGGTAGTCTTGGTGGGGTCGCCTGTTCCGAGGTCGACCGACTTGGTGAGCACCTCCTCGGGTGGCCGAGGCTTGTTGGCGCTGTCAGACTTTTCTGGGATGTCGAGTTCACTTGTGGCAAGCTTCTTCGACGCGGCGTAGACCTCCATCATTGGGGTGGGTACTTGATTTGTCGAAGCGATCACCACGGCCTCTGTATCGCAGTCGTGAGAGATCTTCAAGTCCCCTTGGAGGGAGAGTACGCCAGCTGGACTTGGCATTTTGAGTACCAAGTACGTGTAGTGGGGCACCGCCATGAACTTGGCGATGGCCGGTCTGCCGAGGATGGCATGGTAGGAAGTCTCGATATCCGCGACCTCGAACTTGATGTACTCGGTGCGGTAGTTGTCGCGAGACGCCCCGAAGGTGACTGGCAGTACCACTGAGCCTAGTGGGATAGCCGCGTTGCCTGGGACGATGCCGTAGAAAGGCATGCTGCTCTTGTCGAGCATGGGGGTGACGTCAAGGTTCATCTTCCTGAGAGTCTTGGTGAAGAGGACGTTGAGCCCGCTTCCGCCGTCGATGAGCACCTTGTTGAGCTTAGAGCCCGCCACTGTTGGTTTCAGGACGAGAGGGAAGCGTCCTGGTTCGGAGAAGCTGGTCCATTGGTCCGCGCGGGAGAAGGTGATGGGCGTCTCTGACCACCTGAGAGGGGTCATAACCGCTGGTTCAATGGACATCACTTCACGGCGAGTAGCCTTCTGCTCCCGCCTGCAGGGTAGTCCGCCGAAGAGGACGTTGACGGTCTTCTCGGGTTCTTGGAAGTCGTCGCCGTCCTTCTTCTTGTTCTTCTGATCGTGAGGGTGCGGTGGCTCCGGCGTATCCTTGAGTGCATGCCTGAGCTGGTAGCACTGCTCGGTGGTGTGGTTGCCGTTCGGGTGCCACGGGCACTTCTCCTTCAGCAGGTCTTTGAACCCGCCGGAATTCTTCTTCGAGTTCCCTTTTGGAGGGCGCTGGATAGCCGCGACGGTATTGTCGGCTTGCGCTTGCGGTTGGAACCCGAGAAGTTGTTGTTGTTGTTGTTGTTGTTGCGGCCGCCTTGGTTTGGATTGCTGCTGTCGCCGCCACCTTGGTTCTCGCTTGGACTTGCCGCGGATGGCGTCGTACTTGGCGTTGGCCTTGTCCTCTTCGTCCGCCCGGAGACGTGATCATGTCCTTGAGGTGGGGAATGGACTTGGGGCGGCGTCGGCCGAAGTCTTCGAAGGTGCGGCGATGGTAGAGCCCGTCCTGGAAGAGGTCGATGACCTCCTTGTCGGTGACGTCCACGACGGTAGCGCGCTTGTCGAAAAAGCGGCGCATGTACTTGCGGAGGGTCTCGCCTTGTTCCTCGCTTGATCATGGCAAGGTCCATGCGAGTACCCGAGCGGCCCATGGCGCTGCGAAGTTGCTTGTGAATTGCTCCTTCAGTGGTCCCACTTGTCGATTGAGTGCTTGTCCGGCGACTCGAGCCACGTGAGTGGGGCTTGGTCCGAGCGAAGGGGAAGTAGAGGCACTTGGTGTCGCCGTTGCCGCCGGCGTTCTCGATGGAAAGAGCGTAGCATCGGAGCCACCGGATGGGATCCCGCTTCGCGTCGTATTTGGTGATCCCCAAAGGCTTGAACTTATCGGGGAGGAGCAGACACAAAGCCGGGGTGAGAAGGCGGAAGCCGTCGCCTTCGGCAGCCGGTCGTCGACTTCTTCGCCGCAACTCTTCGATTCTCGCGGCGAGCATCGTACCCGCCGTGAGGGGCGCCGGAGGCGTGGCTATGCGCGTGGCCGCGGCCGCCGGGCGGGCGCCGCCGCCTCCGGCTTTCTTGTTGGCTCCGTGGTTGGAGGCCGCCGTCGTCGGCCGCCGCCGCCGTCGGGGTCGTTGCCGCCACCACCGGCCGGAGCACGGTGGGGGACGACTTCTCGGTTGACGTTGTCTTGTCGTGAGGGTCCGCCGGCGGTGGAGCGTCGACGGTTTGGTTCAGGCCGGGATGTCGCCCCGACTACGGTTGGGGCCGGGGTCAACATCGGCGACTAGTAGCCTCGTTGTCGCGAGGCTTGGGCGGGGAGAGGTTGGGCCGACTCTCTTGTCGACCCGCATGAAGTAGGCTTCCTCGGCGAGCTTGGCGATGACTTCTCCCGGCCGTATGCCCCGAGCTCGCCGTGCGATCGTTGTGATCGACATGAGGCATTGCTCGGGGAGTGGTGTGAACTCGCTCTCGGCGGCCGAGAGCTTCCGCAAGGTTGCGGATGGGGAGGTTGTCTCCGAGCCGCCGGCGTCGTTCGTTGCGCTTCCTGTTACGTTCGCGCGGGCGTCCCCGTTGGCGTCGGTCTCGTCCGCGGGGCATCGGCCGGACGGCTCGTGCGCGGAGATGTCCTCCGGGGTACTTGTACGCGGCCGTGCTCGAGGTTCCCGGGGTGTCGCCGGCGACCATGAAGACTTGACGATCGGGGGTACCCAAGCTTGGCTCGAAGGTGCCACCTCGGTTGGTGTGCTTGAGTCGGCTTGGGCTAGTGGTGTTCCCTCCTGGAACGGTAGCGAGTCGATGTAGGCGACGTAGCGTGAGTCCTCTGTTGTCGGCTCGGCGGGGTTTGCGGTCCGGCCGTAGGACGTATCTCCCGGCCGGCGTTGATCTTATAACCGCCCCGAGGCCGGCCCCCGACAAGGGAAGCTCGGAGGAGTTGTCTTCGGACTCGAGCTCCTCGGGGTCCGACCCGAAGTCGAACTCGTAGTCGGGTTCGAGTAAAACTCGGAGAGAGGGGTCGGAGTCCGAGACGCGGTTGGAGACGGCGTCGGAGTCCGAGTTGTACTCGGTTACGGGCCCCTTGCCGGCCCGGCGTGGTGCGAAGCCTCCGTGCGGGCCCGGCTGGGAACGCGAGGGCCACGCGCAGAGCGCTGGCGTGGAGAGGGGACCGCCTGCGATGGCTGAGGAGCCGGCTCGCATGCGATGGCCCATGGCGACGTCGGGTTCGAGTTGGAGACGGACTCGAGCTCGAAGTCAGCGTGGAGGTTGGAAAGCGAAATCTCGCCGAACTTGCCGGCGAGCTTGCCCGTGACAACTTCGGGAAGCGTCACAAGGCCCGTCTTCGAGTCGGGTTGCATGATCAAGCGGCGCTGGAAGGAGCCCGCACCATCAGCAGTGCAGACCCAGGCGCCGAAGACGAAGGTGTCGCCGCGGTTGAAGGCGACGGTTGGCTTGATGTGAACGGAAGCCGTCGAGTTCGCCATGTGATCTCGAGCGAGAGCCCCTACCTGGCGCGCCAGCTGTCGGTGTTTTGGACCGGCAACCTACTACGGGGAGTACCCGAAGTAGATGAATGTGACTCGCCGAGATCGGTAACTCGAAGGAAGAGGCACGCGACACACAATTTAGACAGGTTCGGGCCGCGAGGTGCGTAATACCCTACGTCCTGTATGCTGCGTAGCTCTGGATTGATAGGGCACGGTTACAGGATGGTGCAACGGTGCGCCGTGAGTTGAGATTGGATGAGGTGATCCTGGGATCGGTCCCTGCCTCGCCTTATATAGTCCGGGAGGCAGGGTTACAAGTCGGAGTAGGGAAGGAGTACTAGTCGAGTACGTCTAGGAGACCTCTACACAGTGCGGAACATGTACAGAGTCCTATCCGAGTACTACTCCTGTGCTGTCCTTGTGCTCCACGCCTTCAGGTGCCGTGTAGCGCAAGTCGGGTAGTCCCAGGGGCCCACCGAGTAGTCGGTCCTGGTACCCACCGAGGTAGTGGGCCCAGGGAGGTCCATACGACACTCGGCAACTCGGATGTGGCCGGATGCCCCCAAGATCGTTTCGCATGTATTCCTCAAGCCCGGAGAGGAAATCAAAGAACTTACTCAAACTAGCGAGAGTCTTTCGGTATGTGTGCGGTCCTTCGTTTTTACACCTGGCCTTTCATACCCACAACAATAGCTCACCCCACCTTCAACTCCCGGTGGCAAGAATTCCATGATCATATCTTCGGTGAGCCCGTACACTTGTTCCGTACGAGTTGATGCTCGATTTCCGGCCAATTTCGAGAGGTAATATGATTAATCCTTAAATCGACATTTCCTCTTTCAATCATGATTCGATTTTATTTCTTTTGCCCTCGAACACAATGCCCGCCCCTCCGGCCGGGGATATTGCTTACAATGCAAAAGAGGGCCCAATCTCGGCATTGGGATTCAAATCACCAACCCCGGCTCGCTAATGGCTAGGTATGCCACAACAGATCCAACTCTGTCCAGCATTACTGCTGACAGGAGGCAAGGCTTGTCTCTGATTGCTCCTCCAAATGCCAAGAGGAGAAGAACCATCAAGAAAGTCCTTGTTGAGGTAAAACTTCTTCCTTTTTTGATCACCGGATTACTCTTTTTTCGATAAATCATATCTTATGCATTTTCGGACTAGAACTCAAAGAATCCTCGCCTTCGAACCCGCCAATGCTCCATCCACTGGTATGACCTTTACTGTCTTTTTCTTGCGGATGAACACTGGAATTCATTCTTAATTCGGCATTTGCAGAGGAGACAATAGAGGATCAACTTGTGGACGTCCCAGTGTCTCAACAAGCAAGTCCACCCAGGGCTGAGCCACCTGTCCAAGTGGAAATCTCATCTTCATCAGGGACTCAGTCACCCCCTGCTCAAACAGAAACACCAGACTCGCCAGAGATGAATTTCCCAATCCAATCGGAGCCATCAAGTTCTCCAAGGGTTCAATCACCCATGGGTCAGGTAGAAACATCAACCCCAGCAGAGGTGAACCCATTTCCTCCTCAGCCAGAAGCTCCTGAGTTGCCAGAAACTGCATCAGCGCCCTCTCACACAGAAGCTTCAGCTTTGCCTGGAACACCTCCTTCACCGGTGGCCGCCCCTGAACAAAATCCTGCTCCAGTTCAGGAAATCAGACATGAGGTACTTATTTGCACTCAACCCTGCTATTTTTTACTTTCAACACCCTGACTCGGCAATATTGCTCTCTTAGGATCAGGCCCCATCATCATTAAGTCCATCAATGGGGAACAATCCAGTTGCCGAGGCGAGGGAAAGGGTACCTCAAGCCTTGTCAAAGGAAGTGCAGGAAAAGCTCAAGGAGATTTTTGCCTAGCTGCAAAAAGATGCGCGAGATCAGTTCAAAGATCTCGATCACTTTGAAGAAATGCTTGAACCTATCAGCCAAGAGCTCCCTGAGGACATCAATGCCTCACTTGAATCCATCTCCAGTCTGGAAATTAATTATGTGCCCATAAGACAAGCTCTGAAAAAGGTATCCTCCCGCCCAGTTGTTGAACGAAAGAGGGCCAGAGCTGAACAAGCCGTGAAGGGGGCACAATCTCAGACCGAGAGCCACAAAGATACATTGGCCAAACTGCAAGCTTCTCGTGAATTGAAGATCGCCAGAAAAGCCGCTTTGGAGGCAGAACTGAGAAGCCTGTCAGCTGAAATAGAGGCCGATGACAAGAAGATAGCCGAGCTCCCTGGATTGATAGAAAAGACCCAAGAGGCAGCAATATCGGCCATAGCTGCGGCGAATCAATGTGATGCAGAACTTTCCACCCTGTCCAACGCCCAGAGAGATTATCAAGAGCGGATGGAGAATTTTCGCCAAGCAACATCGAATGTCCGTAGTGTAATTGCGAAATATTTGAACATCTAGACGCTTCAATCGATGTGTAACCGAATTGGTCGCTCTTGTAACATTTGTTCTTGCAATTTTATTTCTCTTTTCTTCTACGCATCCTTAGATGCAACGTTGAACGACCCATTCGGTAAAGAGATGCCAATACCCGAATGGCACTTTGACTCCTCTCAGCCGAGCCAGTCAACCAAATATGACTCAGCCTAGAACTCCAAACGACCCGTCGGCGGACTGGTCAAGGAAACCTTTCCACCTTCCGATTTTCTTGGGATATGCGCCACGATCCGAGCCACGACCCGTGGCCACGATCTGTCTTGCCGGGCCTATAAATGAAAACCGTAGGTGCCCCTAGTTCTCCACCAAGACTTTAGCTCTCAAATCTTTGCCAATCTCAAGTCTTCTTCTTTTCTCCAAACAGCGCAAATCCCAGAGACATGGTGCGCAGCCTCAACCGGCGCCGCGCCTCGATGAGGCGGAGGGAAGCCGCGCCGGTGCGCGCGGAGGCAATGATCGTCAATCCCTCTTTTTCGATTCACCTTTGATCCGCTTTTGTTTTGACGATCATCCTTTTTTCGAGTTGATTCAATGGAATCCATCTCCCGCGCCGGCCGGTCAGCCCCTACCGGACGACTCCTCGGAGTCCGACGGTCACTCCCCCGTGCCCTACGGGGGAACTCGACGCTCTCTCGTTTCAAGGCGGACCCGGAGGTGGCCCAGCGAGAGCTGGAGGATGTCTCCAAGAAGGCCGGCATAGCCGAAGTGGAATGGGAAGACCGGCGCAAGCGCTGTCGGAGACCATCGATGGTACGGCTTTGAAACCGCTCTTTGATTCAATCCGGCCTTTGATGCTAATCACCTTTCTTCTTGCACTTTGCGGACCGTGATGCCGAGCTCAACCGCCTAAAGATGCGGGGTGGAGCAACCGGGCCGATAAGGTGAACGCCCGCGGAGATACGCCGGTGGAGCGCCTTGCCGCGGTGGAGCACCGCGTGGATGAAGTGGCCACCCATGGCGTCCGCTTGGGCACCACTTTGGGCCTGGCCGCCATGGCGACGCACACCGACGTCGACTACTCCACCAGGCCGCGCGGCTTCCGGGGCGGCGCGCCAGAAGACATCGAGGAGATCGAGATCATCTTGGAGCACCTCGATGGCCACGGCGACACCATTGCCGAACTCACTCATCCCCAATCTGTGTTGAACAGGCTCTTTGACTAGATTGTATTAGGGATGTTTGAATATCGGTAATAAATAAAGAACTTTTGATCTCTGTGCTTGCACTGCGATGATTTCCTCTACTTTTGCATCCGTGAATCTTGTTTTTCTTAAACGTATTCGGGAACTTGCTTAAGCCGAACATGCGAAAACAAGATGCCCCTTGGCGCAAAATCCACAGAAGATCCCTGAATCGGCAATCCGCAAGCACTGTTCAAGCGAAAACCCTTCGCATTCGGGGAGAAAAACCCTGCCGCTTGGTATTCCAATAGTGTACGCTGGCCAGTCATCACTCCCAATGCACCCCTTCGGTCAATAAAATAGTCTGCTGAGATGCTCTGCAAATCCACTCGCACACTCATCCATCACTTCTCATTTCCTCCCCTGTCCTTAGAGGAAAAAACCCCAAGGCCATGGACAAAGGCAAGCAACCCCAAGAGAGCAGTACTCCGAAGAAACGCACGATTCGAGAGTGAGTTTTCTCTTGATTTACTCCTTGTTTCCCCATATGATCTTGAACTTTACCTCCTCTCTACCTTTCCTCGTTCGGCCTTGATTTGCTTCCGAAGAAATCATCGGGACCAAAGACATGCCTGAGTACATCTCCTCCAATTCCTCCCTCGAAGCAGAGGACGCCACGCCTGAACAGAGGACCAGCCATCAATTGCGCCGCCGCGTTCGGCACCTGGAGCATGACCTCAGGGACATCACCGCTCGTTGCCAGGCCGAACGCGAGCGTCGCATGGCTTTGGAGGCATTAGTGGGAGGTAAATGTTTCTGACTCCTTCTTGACCTTGCGCTCACATCTGGATTTCTTGCCCCTAACAACCGCTCCTCTGTTTTAGATGTCTCTGATAGGTACAACAACCTGAAAGCGGCTTGGGATAGCTTGGTGGAGGCAGCAAATCATGGTCACCCTCATGCATTCCAAGTTGCCGTCACGGTGGTCCTGGAGCAACTGAAGAGGGAGCAGCCCGAAGAAGCAAAGAAAAGATTGAATCATACTTTCGCTTCTTCCTCCAGGCCTTCTGCTTCCCACCTCCTCGAAGTCCTGATCACCAGGGTTGTTGGATGTAAACCTGCAAGAGGCAGTTGTAATGTAGTTTTGTGCTAAGGGCAATGCATCTAGGCACTGGCCGTTCCTTCTGTTTGTGAATTTTTTGTTCTAAAGGCGGCCTCGTTCTTGAGCGCCGGCTATTCCTGTGTCAGATGCATGTAATCCCACTGCTGGTGATCACCGATCGATTTCAATACTAGGATAATATTTCTTCAAATATCTCCCATTTATTGCAGCGGAAAATTCTTCTCCTAGTAAAGTTTTCAATATGTATGCATTACCGGGGACGCCACGCGAAAGGGTCCTTCCCAGTTAGGGGACCATTTGCCGAATTCGCTGTATTTGGTTCCAATCGGCAATAGCGCTTTCCAAACTAAATCTCCTTCTGCAAATTGCCTGACTTTTACCTTCTTGTTATAGTACTTGGCAACCCGCAGCTTGTTCTTCTCGATATTTTCCAGGGCCCTGAGACGGATCATGTGCAAGTCTTCTAGCTCATCCATCATTAGGCCACTGTAATCCTTGGAGCTTAAATCTTTCTGTAACACAATTCTCCTGGAATCTGATTGCATCTCCCAAGGTAGAACCGCATGATGTCCATAAACCAATTCATAAGGAGACGTCTTTGTAGCTCCATGAGGGGCCATTCGGTAAGCCCATAATGCTTCACCGAGTACCGAATGCCACCTCCTCGGCTTCGGTCGATCTTCTTTTGTATAAGCTTGATCATGATCTTATTAGAAGCCTCTCGCCCGACCATTAGCTTGGGCATAATAGGGAGAAGAATTAAACAATTTGATCCCCATGCTTTCGGCAAACTCCCCGAACTCCGGGGGACACGAATTGGGCCCCTTGATCGGTTGTGATTGTCCGAGGGATCCCAAACCGATAGATGATGTGCTCCTTGACAAATTCAACCATGTTTTCCGACGTCACCTTCTTCAGGTGGGATCGCCTCAACCCATTTAGTAAAATAATGCGTAGCCAAAAGCACAAACTTATGCCCCTTGCTAGATGGTGGATTAATGCGGCCAATCAAGTCTATACCCCGGCCCCCGAATGGCCATGGCTTGATAATGGGATTTAATGCCGACGCGGGGACCCTTTGAATATTTCCAAACCTCCGGCAATCTTGACATCCCTTGTAATACTCAAAGCAATCCGCTAATATCGTCGGCCAAAAGCACCCGACTTGCCCGATAACCCATTTCATGCGGTAGGCCGATTGGTGTGCTCCACATATCCCATCATGCACTTCACTCATCATCTTCTTGGCTTCTTTCGGACCCGGAGCATCGTAACAATACCCCATCTAATGATTTGTAAAACAAATTGTCATCTAGAAGAACGAATTTTATGGCCTTGTACCTGAGCTTCCTAGAGACCTTTCGGGATGGATCTTTCAAATAGTCAACAATCTCTTTTCTCCAATCATCCTCCGCGAGATCCGTTCCCAGTGCACATGTATCTGCAGCAAACGCTTCTTGACTCTCTTTGTAACCGGAGGCGCTCCGAGCCGGCTTTGTTCGCTTCTTCGTTATGTTCCCTAGGAATATCTCGTAGAGTTACCAACGGAAAGCTCTTCAAGATCTCCCTGCATTCTTCGTAGTAACTCCTCAGTGCTTCACTTTTGCACTCGTATTGGCCGTTCAATTGCTTGATTACCAACTCGAATCTCCATAAACCTCAACCGAAACGGCCCCGACTTCTCTCAAATATTGAAGCCCCCGAAGTAATGCCTCGTATTCGGACTTCATTGTTTGTAACGGTGGTCGTATAGGGATGGCAAATTCAAACATCTCACCTCCGGGTGAAATTAACGAGAATCCCTACTCCCCCACCTTTACCGCATGATGACCCATCAAAAAATAAAGCCCAAGGAGTAATTTCAAGCAAATCAATTGACGGATCACGATGCTCAGTTATAAAATCGGCAATGATCTGACCTTTAATAGCTTTTGCCGATTCGAACTTTAACTCAAACTCTGATAAAGCCAAGATCCATTTGCCAATCCTGCCATTCAAAATTGGCATAGATAACATATGTTTTATTACATCAAACTTGGAATATACAGTGCATTCGGCATTCAACAAGTAGTGCCGAAACTTTGTACACGAGTAGTACACGCACAGGCATAGCTTCTCCGCGGCCGAATACTCGGTCTCGGGATCAAGTAATTTTCGGCTAAGATATGCTACTACCCGCTCCTTTCCTTCGAATTCTTGAATAAGGGCCGATCCAATGGTTTGGGTATCGGCCACCACGTACAACTTGAAAGGCTTGTCCAGCGAGGAGGGACCAAAGATCGGTGGCTCCTTCATGTATTGCTTGATTTCGTCAAAAGCCTTTTGTTGTTCGTCGCCCCATGTGAACTTCGATCTTTCTTTAGTTTCAGCAATGGAGAAAACGACAAAACCTTCGTGACAGATTTGAAATGAATCTCCTTACGAAATTAATTTTGCCGAGCAGTGATTGCAACTCCTTGAGATTAGTTGGAGGGACAACTTCATCAATGGCCTTCATGCTCTTCTTGCCAACTTCAATCCCCCCTTCGTGGACCAAAAATCCCAAGAACTCTCCAGCTGATACCCCAAAAGCGCACTTGTTTGGATTCATCTTCAGGCCATGCTTTCAGGTGCACTCCAAGGTTCTTTTCACATCCTCCAAATGCGTGTCATGACTTAGGGACTTGATCACGACATCATCAATGTAAATTTCAACAACTTTGCCGATCAACTCGTGAAAGATGTAATTCATGGCACGCTGATAAGTTGCACCGGAATTTTTCAACCCAAATGTCATGACGATCCATTCAAATAGGCCTATATGACCGGGACATCCGAAGGCCGTCTTTGATATATCCTCTATTGCCATAAAAATTTGGTTGTATCCCGCATTGCCATCCATGAAACCGATAACTTTGTGTCCGGCGGCGGCGTCAACCAACAAATCGGCAACGAGCATGGGGTAACCATCCATCGGAGTAGCTCGTTCAAATCCCCGAAATCTATGCGGACCCTCATCTTTCCATTCTTCTTATAAACGGGGACAATGTTAGAAATCCACTCCGCATATCTGCATGGCCGAACGAAGTTTGCATCAAGTAATCTTTCAACTTCTTTCTTCACATCGGCCAATACCTCATCCTTGTAGATTTTCCGGGGTGGTTGCATATATGGCTTGAAACCAGATTTGATTGGCAACCGATGCTCAACAATAGAACGGTCCAGTCCAGGCATCTCCGAATAATCCCAGGCGAAGCAATCTTTATATTCCTTGAGTAGCTTGATTAATTCCTCCCTGAAGTCTGATTGCAAGTTTGCGCCGATGAACGTAGGCCTTGGCTTGTCACCGCTTCCAATGTCAACTTCCTCTAATTTATCGGCCGACATGAATCCTCGCCCCAACTTGCCATCGGTGCCATCGACGGGGTTATCCATTAAAAATTGCTATAAGAGCCGACCGCTTGAATCGGTCGTTGATCGCCGCCGACGGAGTTCAACAGACCTTCTCCCCGCCTTTCCCCGAGAAACGATCAATGCCTTGATACTTCCGGAAAGTTGGTTCCATGTTTGCAACGCTCACGGAGTCATCCGCTTGGACCACCTCAATATCATCACCCACCCATTGGATGAGCTGCCGATGCATGGTGGATGGGACGCGAGCAATTGGCGTGAATCCGGTCCGTCCAAGCGAAAGAGGGCCGTAGGCTCCTTTACCTTCGATGACAAAGAAGGTCGTGAGCGGTGTCTTGGACCCGATCATCGATCCACGTGAGCGCATCCCTTGGTGTCCGAAGGATTCCCGGCGAAATCGTTCGGTATTATGCTTGTAGGCGTCGATCGCTAGGGCCCATGCCAAGTTTCCCGAAGGTGGTGTACGGCATTACATTGACCGCCGGTCCACCGTCGACAAACATCTTGGTCAATGGCTTGCCATTGACATATCCCTTCAAGTACGGCGGCCTCATGTGTCGATTTTTGGTCGGTTTGTCGAAGATGTCTTGTTTGGCTAGCACCCACCGCGCCATCGGCCCCTCGATCGCTCATCGTCCGGGGACGCCTCTTCCGCACAATCGATTAGCGGGAGCCATAAATTCATTTGGCGTAGAAAATATACCATGCACGCCGGAGCCGAATGCTTTGACCCTTCGTGTTTATCCTTTGGACGCCACACCCGCCTGGTCCGGATCCCGGCCCGCCTCGGTTCACGGTTCCTCAAGCGTTGAACCCTCCTCTTCGACTTTTTCTTAGGCCGGGCGGGCACCATTGCCCCTTTTGCCGGATGTACTTGTCCTCGTCTTCCTCTTGATCGGCCCACTTCAAATCAGCTTGCCTTTTTCTAGGATGATCAATGATTTCAATTTTTTTTGACGCCGATCCTCGCTAGGATGTATCCTTCCAATTCTTTCATGGACGGATCGGTGATTGGCGATCTCCCCGCCTCGTACTCAAAATGCCTATCACCGCACTCGGGCGGTTTCTCGGCGTGGGCGGCTTCAAACCTTCGTTCCAACAAGGCTCGAAGAACGCACATCCCCGGTGCACGCGCTCCGCTCGCGCGTGTATTGCTCCGCATCTCTTCGCGTGCTTCCTCTTCGGCCTTGCGCCTCTCCTCCTCGTACTTCTCGTTTTCGGTAGCGCTCTTTTTCCACTGGCGCCGCCACTTATTGAGGAGGATGCGCGTGGTCACCCCGGGTTTGGCTTTGGATGATTCCCCGATCTCGACCCCGGCTCTTGAGAACGCGGGGAGCTTCACCATGCACCCGTTCCAAAGTCACTTGTCGTTTCGGGTCTACCTGCTCCATCCTCGCCTTTCCCCGGGCCGAGGTGACCTTGCCCTTCTCCTCGACTGTGACCATGTTGACCGAAAAACCCACCATGTTCCGAGGGGAAAGGGTGGCCATCCGGCTTCATCTTGTTATCAAATTTGAGGTGTCCCTCCTGGATGGCTTTCTGGATCCTCATTCGAAGACCCCGCAAGTCGTTGATGGAGTGCGATTTCTGTCGTGGAAGCCACGGTAACGTTTCTCCTTTACTCCATTGGGCCGAAGCATGGAATGCCCTTCGGTGCAATCCGATTCGGCCTTCCTTCACCAGAGCTCAAACGGCTTGTCGGCTTTTGTGATGTCGAAATCATAGGTGCCTTTGGTCCGTTTGACCCGGCCGATTCATAGTCAATGGCTCTTTTCCCCACATGATTTCGGGCCGCGCCCACGTTCGGTCATCATCGAATCCTCCATCGGTCGGCTTTGTCCAGAACTGGTTGTAGATATCCGCCACGTCGTGCTGTTTGCCGAACCTGGCATCCTTCTTGAAACCGTATGCTTGGTTGCTCATTAATGACAGCTTTTGGGACAGTTGGCCCAAGTTATCGAACTCCATGCCAAATAGCTTCTCACGCACGGCCGGCAGCATCCCGGCAATGGCCATGTCGGCCAACTGGTCATCTGGTAGATTGAGCGAAAAACACATGCCCTTCACTTCCCTGAACCTCCTGAGGAATTCCAAGGGGGTCTCACCGTGTCTCGCTTCAGGGTAGCGAGGTTGATCGGCTTCTTTTCCGAGCTGCCGCTGAAATAGTGGGCGTGGAATTTTCGTTCCAGCCTCCTTCCACGTGCTAACCGATTGAGGGGGCAAAGATGAAAACCACCGGAACGCCGCACCCGTCGGTGACCGGGGAAGTATTCGACTCGAACGCTTCCTCGGATGAGCACTCTCCAAGTTGCATCGGGTGGCGAGCGATATGCTCCACCGTGCTCGTGTCATCCCGCCCGAGAGAACTTTGTGAATTCCGTCGGAGGCTTCACCCTTGGCGGCAAGATCACGTTGTAGTACCACTCCGAGAACGGCGGCGTGTAGGTAGGTCCTTGCATTTTTGGTTTGAGGCCGAATTGATTCTGCATCAAATCGGCCATCTTCGCGCCGGGATATCGTCCTCATGCGCGCCCGCAACCGGTCCGTAACCCGGATTCGGGAGAGCGTCGATGGATCCGTAGTTCCCCACCTCGTGGTAGCCTCCGCCGTATAGATTCCTCTGCGAGCTCGTTGCTTGCCGGAGCAATCCCGTAGCCGGAAGCAAGCGGGGCCCCGTGTGAGCCGAATGCCACTTCCGTACGTGGGGCTGGTACGGGTTCGGGCCGTTGCACGGAGTTGACCTGTGCCTGCCCCGCGGTGGTGGCCGGACCGGCCGCCCTCCCCGCGGCCTGCGCAGAGGGGGGCCGAGCGGCCGACCCCCAGCACCTTGTGGAGGAGGCTGGAAAGCTTGGCTCCCAGCGCTCTGCGGAGGAGGCCGGGCCGGGCTGGCTCTGTAATGGCGGTTGAGAACTGGACTCGCCCATCTCTATGGTGCCTCCTTGAATAGGTGTCTTGTTGAACGCCTGTTCCATGCCTGGACCGAAGACAGCCACCATCATTTGTTTGAACGCACCCAGGAAAGCCCTGTGGTGCCTGCTTAGGACGTGGTCCGCGGTATCTCGGAACGCTTGCATGCATTCCTCCCTCTCCTGCTGGGTTGTAGCATCACTTTCCCCTAGCAACAACACCCTGGGCATCTCATTTTTCAAGTACGGGACGCCGCTCCTGTTCTTCTTGAATGATAGCAAGCACTTTTGTTGGAATTGGTCCACGGCATCCCGAGTACCGTTGCCGTTGTTCAGGAGAGAGGTCTTCGATGTTGACATCCATGATATCCCCGATGTCAGGCATCTTGATTTTCGGCTGTTGTCCCACTGGGCATGCCAAAAAATGTGTTGACGCAAAATGTGCACCTAGCGCCAAGCACACAACAAGCCGAACAAGCTGGCTTCACACGTGCAGAGAATCACAAGACGTGCCAGTCAATTTTCCCTGAAAATTAACAAAAGATAAAGTAGTTAAATTCCAAAGTTTGGAACTTGCCGGGTGGTACCAGACAGTTCCATATTTACGGCTACAAAGCCAAATGAGATGACATATAGCTATAGAAAGCTATCTGCCAGCAAACTGAAACCATTCGGGAGCATTAGAAAGGAAAAAGTAACATAGCCGAATGGATGACGTAAGCGTGACGACGATCGGTCTTTGTTTGGACAAAGATGCACGTGCGCAAGACCGTGACCGATCCCCGTGATGATCAACGTTAAATAAATAAATAAAGTAAAGCGCGAGCATAAACATGTAATAAACAAGCATGCATAGATCCAAAGCACTAGTCTACCGCATGTCTAGGTGCTTTGAAACCCGTCGGGTACGACACCAAACAAATCTATCCACTGCATGATACAACTTGCGTGGGGATCGTACCACTTTCCACAAATAGATCTATCCACCGCATGATACGATCTAAATATGGGCAGCTAAAAGCATACATTATTTAAAGCATAAATTACGCATGTGTTCAACTCATGAGAAACATAACCGAATACGGCTGAACAGCCGATTCGGGGTCCATGAAGAAGGAACGAACATTACCAAGCAAGATAAATCTATTAGATTGATTTGAAATCTAATCCACCAGATGACTAGCTCCAAAGCAACCCAAAAACCTGCATCTACCGCGTGATACTCAGTTCTTTCAAGATTTATACAAACGTTGGCAAGCTTGAACCCGCAACACATAACAACCTAGATCGAATCGGTTTCGGCTATCAAGGAGCACGTGATCCACGTGTCAAATTAGCCAAAGGCACGATCTTGACTCGCATAAGGATCACCAAAAGGAATAAAGTCGATCCAAACCCGGCTAGATTGGGCAAAAGGTGTTACATGAATTTAAACATAAAGCAAAAATTCAAAGCAACACGGGGTAACTTAATGAATCTATTGAATCTTGCCAAAAATCCAATAGAGCCGATAACTAGCTTCAAGCTAGATCTTAGTCTACCGCATGGCTCATGACCTAACAAGAAACCCTCTTGAACCAAGCTTGAATCTACCGCATGACACTAAGCATGGTAACAAGACTACTTGCATCAGATCTAAATCCATCGCATGATACTAGATATGATACAAGGTTGCCGGTACTCACGGAGGTCGACGGATCGATGAACCCTCTCGAAGAACTCGACGACACGACAAATGGACTCTAGGGTTTGGCGTAAAGCCGGTTTGTATTGAGAATGATTACGTATATCTGTTACATACATTCAGGGCTCATATTTATACCCTGCCAAGCACAACCTCGAATGGATTTGATACCTAATTTATCTCTAAGCTTGATCGCTTATCCATCCATTCGTCCTCTCTGCTTGAGCCACGTCACCGCACAATCCTGCAAAATCAGCTCAGTAGTTCCTTTGCCGAACAGAAGCAGATAGCCGACCGCGGATTTTTCTGTCGAACGCATCTGAAGAAACCTTCCTTCCACCGGACGGATTTCTCACCGAGCTGGACCCACAAGTCGGACTCCTTACAAAATTTTGGTGTTAACACCGAGTACGAAGCTCGCTACACGGGCTCCGCCTCGCGGCTTCACCGGGCATCAAGCGGCTACTAGTCTACGGTGACTCGCGGTGGTCATCAACCAAGTCAACAAGTCCCGGGACCGCAACAAGGAGAACATGGACGCCTACGCCTAGAAGTCCGCAAGCTCGAGAACAAGTTCTATGGTCTCGAGTTCCACCACGTCGTTCGCGCCAACAACGTTACGGCGGACGTCATGTCGAAGCTTGGTTCTACTCGCGCTCAAGTACCAGTGGGTGTCTTCGTCCACGAGCTTCACACGCCATCCATCCCGGAGCCGGCGCCACCGACCACTGATCCAAGACATCCCCCGGCCGGCAAGGAGGTCATGATGATCGACGTGGACTGGAGACAACCCTTCATCGACTACCTCGGTGAGCGAGAAGGTTCCCTCGGACAAGAACTTGGCCGAGCAACTCATCCGCCGAGCCAAGTCCTACGTCCTAGTCGGAGACAAGCTCTACGGGGCGGGGCACATATTACGGAGTACTCATGAAGTGTGTTCCCCGGGAAGAAGGCAAGGGCATCTTGGAGGAGATCCACAAAGGCATGCGGAAACCACGCGTCCTCTCGCACGCCGGTCGGCAAGGCCTTCGACGAGCTTTCTATTGGCCCACGGCTCCGGGCGACGCCAAAGAACACGTCGAAGGTGCCAAGGGTGCCAATACTTCGCCAAGCAACAACACGTCCCGGCCTACAAGCTAGTCACCATACCGCCAACCCGGCCTTTCGCCCGCCGGGGGCTCGACATGATTGGACCACTCCCAAGCCGCGCGGGTGGATTCAACGGAGAGTATCGGTGGCCATCGACAAGTTCACCAAGTGGATCGAGGTCAAGCCGGTCACATGCCCCAAGGCTGACAGAGTACTCGACTTCCTGGATGAACTCATACATCGCTACGGACTACCCCACCGCATCATCACAGACCTGGGCTCCAACTTCAACAATCACCAGTTCTGGGAGTACTGCGAGAACAGCGGGATCGACGTCCGATATGTCTCAGTTGCCCATCCTCGGGCCAACGAACAAGTCGAGCGCACCAATGGGATGGTGCTCGACGCTCTCAAGAAGCGGCTACACGACGCTGCCAACACCAAAGGAGGCAAGTGGATCAAGGAACTACCCAATGCGCTCTGGGGGCTACGTACTCAACCCTCCAAGCCGACGGGACAATCGCCATACTTCCTGGTCTACGGCTCCGAAGCAATCCTCCCTGCCCTGATGTCATGTGGGACTCACCAGCAGTAGAACAATACGACGAAGGCATATCTAAAGACAGCAGACGAGTTGACATTGATGGACTCGAAGAAGCTCGCTGTGCCGCCCTCCTCCTATAAGCAAGGTACCTCGAGGGTATCCGACGCTACCACGATCGCAACGTCAAGGAACGCTCCTTCAACATTGGTGATCTTGTCCTCTGCTGCATCCAGAACACGGAAGGACTACACAAGCTCAGCTCGCCCTAGGAAGGTCCCTTCACAGTAGCAAAGGTGACCGGACTGGGCTCCTATCGCCTCCAGACGCTCGAAGGAGAAGACGTCAACAACTCATGGAATATCGACCAGCTCTGTCGATTCTACGCCTAGTCTATCGACTACCCTGGGGACTCAAGTCTACACGACTACTCAAAGACCCCTTCACCGTAAGCGGCCCTCCGGTCCGGGCACCGGTCCTCCGGACTACTCTACTCCAAGATCCGGCGCTAACGGCTACCAACGGGATCTTGGGCTGCTCCGAGCAACAAAGGACTCCGGCGGTCTACCGAGAGACCATATACCCCTAGATCCGGCCTACACGGCTACTAACGGATCTCCGACCGTAAGCGGCCAAGAGCCCTAGCAATATCTAGCGAGAGGCGGCCTCCGGTCCGGGCGACTACTCGTACCAACGGCCCCGGCCATCCGGGTGTACTTCTTTCGGTAATAAAGTTTGATTACCTATCAACCGATTTCTTCGTCTTTCTCCCTCAACAAGGTCTCGGCGAGTACGACTACTCGTGACAACTCCACATTAAGAACTCCGCATACACACTCGCGACAACGAGTACTCATCTCCGAGAAGTTTTTATCATTTCATACTTAAACAAGTTCATTACAACTTTGTTTATCTACAACTACTGTTACGAGCTAACCCTACAGGACTACTGGAGGTTGAGCTTCTCGGCGACTTGTTCAGCAATCGGCGCCATCTGCTCCAGCAGTTCCGCGTACTGCTCGTCCGTGCAGTTGACGGCTAGTCCGCCGGCGACTACGTCAAGCGGGGCCTTGGAAAGTACGACTTCATATATGCCAAGACCGGTTGGGGATCGACTTCGCGGGTGCTTGACGTACGTCGCCGGACGGCCGGGTGCTTCCCTCGGCCCGGTCCACCAATGGAGCTATCTTCGGTCCACCCGGTGAGGCACCGGTAGCCTCGCGATCGGAAGTGTGGCCTCCTCGAGTTCCTTCATCCGCGCCCGCGCTTCTCGCGATCCTCGTTCGGCCTTCTCGCAAGGATTTGTAGCGATTGACGAGGTCACGATCGGAGGCAATGCGCGGCTCCATGTGCTTGTCGCACTCGTAAGCTAGCCGCTTATAGTCATATTCAAGTACATCACGGGCCTCCTTCTCCCGGTATGTTGACAGATAAAAGACGTATCCCTCTACGATCCGCAAGCGTACGGACCCTACACCTTTTTCACCACAAGGATTCCCAAGGTTCTTGTCAATTCGCGGAGCAAGGGGAGTACAAGCGTTCAATCTACTTCTACGCACTAGCTATTAAAACCCTAACTATTATTATACTAGAAAACAACTAAGCTACACTAGAGAGAACGATAAGCAATCAAGGTAGGAGACACTCGCCCATGGGTCTACGATCATGCAATCAATTAAAGACATTAAACCAATCTAGTCTATCAGGAGTTGTGACCACGGTTTCGCCCTTTCCCTCCCCTCATACCGTCACTACGCGAAGGTATTCATGACTAGACCTATGATGGACACGACGTATTGAATGGATCCAAGGAAGCATTGAGGCCTTTACTCCCTTTACGGCATGGTAGCTAACCTTAAGCATTAAAGTATATTCAACACAAGATGATAGATAGATAATCCAACAAAGTATAATTACATCTCAAGATCGATTACAACCCATGGACGAATAAGGAGATTACCCCATCAAGGTGCTGGACATAGCACCGTTGATCATGGTTTCCCTTCCGACGGTGTCTACCTTCTTCTCCACGAGAGGGTGCTTCTTCGAGGTGGATGATCTCCCCTCCGGAGATCTCCCTCCTCTCTCTCTAGCTTGTGGATGGCCTCCTGGTGAGAATGGCTCTCCCCCTCCTTGATGGCGGCGCCTCCGGGCTTTTAGGGTTAAAGATCCTTCGGGTGCAAGGAAAGGGGGGGTTGAACCGACCACGGGGTGGCCGGGCCGGCCGGCCTAGGCCGACCGGCTCGAGCCCATCTCGACCCGGTTCGGTCGCCCCTTCGTACCCGTGGGTCCTCGGTGATTATGCACTTTGCCCCCTCCACTTGCATGATTTTGACGATGTCATCCTCGCGTCCAAGATGGAGGTTCTCCGCGCATGAAGTTCGGTCTTTTACGCTTCAATCCCCGGGGGTGTTCCTCGTAGCACTTCGGTCCTTGCCACCATTGGAAGTGATTCATCAAGCTCATGAACACGAACAAGACTCCGTAAATGCTCCTTTGAACTTGTTGCGAATCTGTCCTTTATGTCCATGTTTTCCTACATAAACACAACACTTCCAAATGCATGCACATAGATGAACTTGTTATATGATTAGTGTGCCTAGTGGCGGGTTAGTTCCATAATCAAATCCAAACCAAAGTGTAATGAACATGCTAGGTGTACCAAAATACACCATCAACATCTCCCCCACGCTTAGCTTTTGCTCGTCCTCGAGCAAGTACTCGTAAAAGAATTTCGTCCAAGGTGTTGTAATCGTGTACCGCTAATCCTTCTTCACAAGTTAGAATATGTAGGGATATCAAGGACGAGAAGATTTAGAATGGTGGACATGTGCAAGGGCAAAAGAAAATTATGACTACAAGGCACCGATGACGTCCTCGTTGTCGGATTGCACATGGTTGGAAAAGAATGAAAGTTTCGTCTCTCAACAACGTGACATCCTTCCTTACACTTTCTTTTTCTTTTCTTTCACTTGATCCATCCCTCTTATATCTTTATTGCTACCTCCTCTTCTTTTTCTTTTTCTTCTTTCTTCTTTCATTCACATATTCTTTCTTTCTTTCTTTCTTTCTTCATACTTTTCTCTTTATTTTTCCCTCTCTTGACAACTTTTCAAAGCTCTCAACTCCTCTCTTTCTTGCATGCATACAATCTGAAATTTTAAATAAATCATGCTAGAGACGAGACGAAACTTTGAGAATAGGTTGTGTTCAAAGAATGCGATGTACAAAAGAGATGTATAGGGTTGGGTATGGAATTCGGCGATGTACTGGACTTACGATGTGAAAGTCTCGTTACCGAATGTATGACGAGGCTAGCAACAAAAGATAAGGACAAGAACATGATCATTGCTCAAAATTAAAACTCACAAGAGAGAAGGGTCCTAGCCCAACTCATCGTGCTAATCACACTTATGGTGGAGCAAAAAATAAATTGGCTTTGTATAGGATTTTTTTCTTACTCTCATCTTGGAAAAAGAGGTTTTGCTAACCTTTATTACAAGGGTTTTAAGATAATTTTCAGAACTGAAATCCTCCAACTTTTAGCATTGAACATAGCACAACTAACATGTGAAGCTCAAGATCGAAGTGTGGTATGGGTACTTTTAGTAGTAGCAATTCCACTAAGAACCACGGTAAACATTTTTCAAACCATTCGCTTATGTTCATATACCAAGAATCAAAGATTAAACAAACAAGATGAATAAAGATAAGCAATACATAAGACACAAAAATATATAAAGACTCTTTTTATTTGATTTTCTTTGACTCAACACTAATTTAAGACACTTGTAAAAATTTAAAAACACACTCAAAAACTAAAGACTCATTAAACTCTAAGACTCTCACTCGAAGATTAAACCGAACCTAAACTTGAAGCTCAAAAGCTAAGGCTAGCTAGCTAGCTCTCCCCCACACTAAAAACATATGACGTTCTCATCGTATCTTACAAAATTCCTAAGGGGAAAACTAGACCTAGTGGTACTTTCCACAACTATTGCACCACTTGCCTCTCATGTTTCCAACCATGCCAAAAAGTTTGTGCACGTTACGGTTTAGGAACTTGTAGTCATCTTCGACTACGCGCTCCAAGTCCTCCATACGCCGCCTCATCGCTTCCATGGCTTGGAAACATTCGTCGGCCGTAGCGTAGAGATCCGCGATGGAGTGACGACAAGCTTGACAACACACCAGATGTAATCCGAAGGGGTCGTCATCGCCGTTGTCTCCACCATCATCACCGCCGTCGTCGCCACCTCCATTGTCGCCGCCGTCGTTGCCATCGTTGCCGCCGCCGTTGGGGCCTTCGGGAGTCCTCTCCTTGGGCTCCTCATCCCAGATGTAAAGATCGTTATCATCTCTTCCGGCGGCCGCCCACGAGCTCCGGCCGTGATCGTCGGGAGTAGTCGATACCCCCGTAGTCCATAGGCTCGGGCGACGCCTCCTTGTAGTCTTTCCGCTTCATGCCACGGATGTATGCCGACCTTCGAACGGGATGAGGGATGTTCTCCTTCTTGACGAGTCGCGAGGTGCGATAGCTCCGGTCGGGACACGCCCTCCGCAACGGATGCGGGCGGTCCTCTTGATCTCGACAGGTAGCTTGAGCTCGCATCGCTTCGCCTCCTCCATCGATGGCTCCTTGGCTTCTTGCTTCAACTCTAAGCTTCTTGGGGACACAATGGCTGCTGCAAGGGTGCAAAATTTTGCTTGGAGGGGTTGATTCCCGAGCTCCCAATTTGGCCAAATAAATAGTTCAGAGAGGGAAGCCCTGGGAACCTCATTTTCCTTTTTTAAACTTCCCTTAAAATTTTCTAACCAAAGAAGGAAGTCAAAAAGGAGCAATTCAGGCAAAAATCGGGGACGTCGGCCGTCGGGACCTCTTTGGGCCGGACCGAGCCGGCTGGCCCACCCCCCCCCTCGGGGGCCGGCCGGTCCGTTTTTTCGCGCACTGCCCTTATTTCACCTCCTTATCCCATGGGAAAAAGTAGGCCCAAGTAAATCTTCGTGAGAAATTCCAGAAAATTAAAAGAAAAACTATTTACAAAAACCCATGCCTTGTTTTTCATCCTAGGCCGGACGTTCGGGCTCTTCTTCCATGGTGAAGACATCAACATGGTGAAGGGGTACAACGTCGGGTTCGTAGTAAACCTTAAGACGTTGGCCATTTACCATATATTGATCGCCTTTCATATCCATAACGGTTACCGCTCCGTTGGAGAGCACCGAATGCACAACATAAGGTCCGTCCCACTTGCTTTGCAATTTCCCCTTTCCGAAGGTTTTAAACCTCGAATTGTAGAGGAGGACCTTATCTCCTTCTTTAAATTCTTTCTTTTTCAACCTTTTATCATACCACCTTTTGATTCTCTCTTTGTATATGCTTGCATTTTCATATGCTTTCAACCTCATCTCCTCTAGCTCGCTTATTTGGATCCTTCGTTTCACCACCGCGGCGTCAAGATCAAGGTTCATCTTTTTAATCGTCCAATAGGCTTTATGTTCCAACTCAACCGGAAGGTGGCAAGCTTTTCCATAGACGAATTGATAAGGGGTCATACCTATCGGTGTCTTGAACACCGTTCGGTAAGCCCATAAAGCTCCGTCTAATTTCTTTGACCAATCTTTGCCTCCCTTCTCTATGGTTTTGTTTAGGATACCTTTTAATTGCCTATTTGACGTTTCCGCTTGTCCGTTAGTTTGTGGGCGATAGGCCGTTGAGACCCAATGTTTGATTCCCAACTTGGACAAGCACTTTTTGAAATTCTTTCCGGTGAAGTGAGTTCCTCTATCACTTATCAAGATTCTCGGTGTACCGAAACGAGGAAAAATCACGCTCTTGATCATAGTAATGGACTCCTCCGTGGAAGCTTTACGACATGGCATAGCCTCTACCCACTTGGATACATAATCAACCATGACTAGGATATACTCATATCCAAATGAGTTTTTAAAAGGCCCCATGAAGTCTATACCCCATACATCGAATATGTCGATTTGTAGGTTGTATTTCAAAGGCATAGAATTTCTTTGAGAGATGTTTCCGGTTCTTTGGCATTCGGGGCATGATGCAACATATCTTTTAGTATCTTCATGCATCTCCGGCCAATAGAATCCGCTCGACCATACTTTCGCTTGGGTTCGAAAATGGCTATAGTGTCCACCGTACTCCGCCGAGTGGCACTTTCTCAAAATCTCGACCCTTTCTTCTCTTGGCACACATCTTCTCATCACTCCATAATTGCCAAGTTTGAAGAGGTACGGTGCATCCCAAAAGTATTTCCTACTTTCGAAGATTATCTTCTTTTAAGAGTTTTTATCTAGATGATCGAGAGGCATCTTTCGAATTGCTTGAATGACATCGATCATCCAAGTACCTTTATCAAGCACTCTATAGAGGTGGTCATCTCTCATCTTATCTTCTGTGGGCTCTTTATCATCTTGTTCACGATTCATCCTAGACAAATGATCGGCCACAACATTTTCCACCCCCTTTTTGTCACGAATTTCAACATCAAACTCTTGGAGAAGAAGGATCCAACGAATCAAACGTGGTTTAGCTTCCTTCTTAGCCAAGAGATACTTGATGGCTCCGTGATCGGTGTAAACAATGACCTTCGAGTTCACGATGTAAAATCTGAATTTTTCGAAAGTGAATACCACCGCTAGTAACTCTTTTTCCGTAGTGGCATAATTTAATTGTGGTCCACTAAGAGTTTTGCTAGCATAGTAAACGGCGTGAACTCGACCTTCCTTTCTTTGACCCAAAACCACGCCTACGGCGTAGTCACTTGCGTCACACATGATCTTGAAAGGTTGGCTCCAATCCGGAGGTTGAATGATGGGAGCACTCACCAATGCACTTTTCAAGGTCCGAATGCCGCTAGGCACTTCTCATCAAAGTCAAAAGCCACATTCTTTTGAAGGATATGCGTTAAAGGCTTAGTGATCTTTGAGAAGTCCTTAATAAATCTTCTATAGAATCCAAGCATGGCCTAGAAAGCTCCTTAAGGACTTAACATCCGTCGGAGGTGGGAGTTGCTCAACCGTCTCTACCTTAGCCTT
The DNA here is from genome assembly GCA_947561735.1 of Cenchrus americanus. Taxonomy (NCBI): domain Eukaryota; kingdom Viridiplantae; phylum Streptophyta; class Magnoliopsida; order Poales; family Poaceae; genus Cenchrus; species Cenchrus americanus. Next base: position 269,968,814 of record OX387239.1, read on the forward strand.
GTACACTTCAATGCCTCTCTCGGATATAACATGTCCGATCACTATGCCTTGCTGAACCATGAAGTGGCACTTTTCCTAATTTAACACCAAGTCTACCTCCGCACACCTTGTGAGGACCTTTTCCAAGATTGCCAAGCAATCCATGAACGTCTTCCCATAAACGGAAAAATCATCCGTGAACACCTCGACAATTTCTTTGATGAATTTCGAAAATACGGCCATCATGCAACGTTGAAAAGAGGCCGAGCGTTGCATAGACCGAAGGGCATCCTTCTATATGCAAATGTTCCATAAGGGCATGTAAACGTTGTTTTGTGTTGATCTTCCGGTGAATGGGAATTTGCATGAACCCCGAGTACTCATTGAGAAAGCAAAAATAAGCGTGGTTTGCTAACCTCTCGAGCATCTCGTCGATGAACGGTAGGGGGAAGTGATCTTTCTTTGTCGCTTTGTTAAGCTTACGAAAATCGATACACATCCGCTATCCGGTCACGGTTCTTTGTGGTATCAATTCGTTCTTCTCATTCTTCACCACGGTCAAACCTCCTTTCTTTGGTACATGTTGACGGATAAAAGACGTATCCCTCTATGATCCGCAAGCATACGGACCCCACACCTTTTTCACCACGGGATTCCCAAGGTTCTTGTCAATCCGCGGAGCAAGGGGATTACAAGCGTTCAATCTACTTCTACGCACTAGCTACTAAAACCCTAACTATTATTATACTAGAAAACAACTAAGCTACACTAGAGAGAACGATAAGCGATCAAGGTAGGAGACACTCGCCCATGGGTCTACGATCATGCAATCAATTAAAGACATTAAACTAATCTAATCTATCGGGGGTTGTGACCACGGTTTCACCCTTTTCCCTCCTCTCGTACTGTCACTACGCGAAGGTATTCATGACTAGACCTATGATGGACATGGCGTATTGAATTGATCCAAGGAAGCATTGGGGCCCTACTCCCTTTACGGTAAGGTAGCTAATCCTTAAGCAATAAAGTATATTCAACACAAGATGATAGATAGATAATCCGACAAAGTATGATCACATCTTACGATCGATTACAACCCATGGACGAACAAGGAGATTACCCCATCAAGGTCCTGATCATGGCACCGTTGATCATGGTTTCCCTTCCGACGGTGTCTTCCTTCTTCTCCACGAGAGGGTGCTTCCTTCGAGGTGGACGATCTCCCTCCGAGATCCTCCTCTCTCTCTCTCTCTAGCTTGTGGATGGCCTCCGGTGCGAATGGCTCTCCCCCTTGTCGATGGTGGCGCCTCCGGGGTTTTTTTAAGGTTCAAGATCCTTTGGGTGCAAGGAAAACGGGACCGAACCGGCCACCTAAGTGAGCCGGGCCGACCGGCCCGGGCCCACCTCGGCTCGGTTCGGTTGCCCCTTTCACTCCCGTGGGTCCTTATGCACTCATGTACTTTCCCCCCTCCACTTGCATGATTTTGACGATGTCATCCTCGCGTCCAAGATGGAGGTTCTCTTCGCATGAAGTTCGGTCTTTTACGCTTCAATCCTCGGGGGGTGTTCCTCGTAGCACTTCGGTCCTTGCCACCATTAGAAGTGATTTCATCAAGTTCATGAACACGAACAAGACTCCGTAAATGCTCCTTTGAACTTGTTGTGAATCCGTCCTTTATGTCCATGTTTTCCTACATAAACACAACACTTCCAAATGCATGCACATAGATGAACTTGTTATATGATTAGTGTGCCTAGTGGCGGGTTAGTTCCATAATCAAATCCAAACCAAAGTGTAATGAACATGCTAGGTGTACCAAAATACACCGTCAACATCTCCCCCATGCTTAGCTCTTGCTCGTCCTCGAGCAAGTACTCGTAAAAGAACTTCGTCCAAGGTGTTGTAATCGTATACCACTTATCCTTCTTCACAAGTTAGTCAATCCTTTCATATTTAATACATAAACATAAAGTAATGATCATCAAACATAAACTTGGACGTTTAGAATTTTTACCACGTCAAGATTTACCCCACAACTCAAACTCTTCACCTGAAGTCTTCAAATTCAGCCATACTTACTTCTTTGCTTCCATCAGAGGGTTTTTATGATTTTAAAAACAAAATCCCTGCAACAAGTATTAGACAAAAACCTTTCTCCAAGCTCTCGCAAGTCACTCATATGAGGTGGCTATCCTAAACCAATTTTATAAAACTCTCACCTCCCATAAGTCTCTCATATAACATGTAAAGTGAAGCCATAGGTAGGCTAGCGCAATCAACACATGTATTGTCAAACTAAGAACTTCCAATAATGGTTGTTCACCTTTCAAAGCCAATGATCATGAGAATTAACCATATGTAGGGATATCAAGGATGAGAAGATTTAGAATGGTGGACATGTGCAAGGGCAAAAGAAAATTATGACTACAAGGCACCGATGACGTCCTCATTGTCGGATTGCACATGGTTGGAAAAAGAGTGAAAGTTTCGTCTCTCAACAACGTGACATCCTTCCTTACACTTTATTTTTCTTTTCTTTCACTTGATACATCCCTCTCATATCTTTATTGCTACCTCACCTTTCTCTTTTTATTTTTCTTCTTTCGTCTTTCTTTCATTCACATATATATTTTTTTCTTTCTTTCTTTTCCATACTCATACTTTTTCTCTTTATATTTTTTTCTCTCTTGACAACTTTTCAAAGCTCTCAACTCCTCTCTTTCTTTCATGCATACAATTTGAAATTTTAAATAAATCATGCTAGAGACGAGACGAAACTTTTGAAAGTAGGTTGTGTTCAAGGAATGCGATGTACAAAAGAGATGTATAGGGTTGGGTATGGAATTCGGCGATGCACGGGACTTCCAAGGTGAAAGTCTCGTGACCGAATGTATGACGAGGCTAGCAACAAAAGATAAGCACAAGGACATGATCATTGCTCGAAATTAAGACTCCCAAGAGAGAAGAATCCTAGCCTAACTCATCGTGCTAATCACACTTATGGTGGAGCAAAAAAAATAAATTGGCTTTGTATAGGATTTTTTTCTTACTCTCAACTTGGAAAAAGAGGTTTGCTAACCTTTATTACAAGGGTTTTAAGATAATTTTCAGAACTGAAATCCTCCAACTTTAGCATTGAACATAGCACAACTAACATGCGAAGCTCAAGATCGAAGTGTGGTATGGGTACTTTAAGTGGTAGCAATTCCACTAAGCACCACGGTAAACGTTTTTCAAACCACATACTTACGTTCATATATCAAGAATCAAAGATAAACAAATAAGTGAATGAAGATAAGCATCACACAAGACACAAAAATATAAAAAGACTCTTTTTATTTGATTTTTCTTTGACTCAACACTAATTTAAGACACTTCAAACTTGCAAAAATTTAAAAACACACTCGAAAACTAAGACTCATTAAACTCTAAGACTCTCGCTTGAAGATTAAATCGAACCTAAATTTTGAAACTCAAAAGCTAAGGCTAGCTAGCTAGCTCTCCCCCACGCTAAAAACATACGACGTCCTCGTCGTATCTTACAAAATCCTAAGGGGAAAAACTAGACCTAGTGGTACTTCAAGCAAGTATTGCACCACTTGCCTCTCATGTTTCCAACCATGCCAAAGAGTTTGCGCACGTTACGGTTAAGGAACTTGAAGTTGTCTCCAACTACGTGCTCCAAATCCTCCATACGCTGCTTCATCGCTTCCATGGCTTGGAGACATTCATCAACCGACGCGTAGAGATCCCCGATGGATTGACGGCAAGTTCGACAACACATCGGATGCAATCCGAAGGGGTCTTCATCGCCATTGTCTCCACCATCGTCACCACCATCGCCGCTGCCATTGTTGTCGTTGTCGCCTTCGTTGCCATCGTTGTCGTCGCCGTTAGGGCCTTCGGGAGTCCTCTCCTTGGGCTGCTCGTCCCAAATGTAGAGGTCGTTATCTTCGATGGCCGCCCACGATCTCGGGCTATGATCATCTCCTTCGACGGGGTTGCGAGATGCAAGCGCTCCAATCGGGACACGCCCTCCGCAATGGATGCGGGCGGTCCTCTTGAAGGGTAGCTTGAGCTCGCATCGCATCGCCTCCTCCATCGATGGCTCCTTGGCTTCTTGCTTCAACTCTAAGCTCCTTGGGGACACAATGGCCGCCGCAAGGGTGCAAAATATTGCTTGAAGGGGTCGATTTCCGAGCTCCCAATTCGGCCAAATAAATAGTTCGAAGAGAAAAACCCCGAGAACCTCATTTTCCTTTTTTAAACTTCCCTTAAAATTTTCGACCAAAGAAGGAAGTCGAAGAGGAGCAATTCGGGCAAAAATCGGGGACGGCCGCCGTCGGGACCCACCGGGCCGGTCGGCCGGCGCGGCCGGCCGCCCACCCCGTCTCGGGGGCCGGGCCGGTCCGGTTTTTCGTGCACCGCCCTTTTTTTCGCCTCCTTAGCCCATGGGAAAAAGTTGGCCCAAGAAATCTTCGCGAGAAACTCCGGAAAACTAAAAGAAAAACTATTTACGAAATTCATGCCTTGTTTTTCGTCCTAGGCGGGACGTTCGGGCTCTTCTTCCATGGTGAAGACATCAACATGGTGAAGGGGCACAACGTGGGTTCGTAGTAAACCTTAAGCCATTGACCAATTACCACAAATTGATCGCCGTTTATATCCATAATGGTTACCGCTCCGTTGGAGAGCACCGAATGCACAACATAAGGTCCATCCCACTTGCTTTGCAATTTCCCCTTTCCGAAGGTTTTAAACCTCGAATTGTAGAGGAGGACCTTATCTCCTTCTTTAAATTCTTTCTTTTTCAATCTTTTATCATACCACCTTTTGATTCTCTCCTTGTATATGCTTGCATTTTCATATGCTTTCAACCTCAACTCCTCTAGCTCGCTTATTTGGATCCTTCGTTTTACCACCGCGGCATCGAGATCAAGGTTCGTCTCTTTAATCGCCCAATAGGCTTTATGTTCCAACTCAACCGGAAGGTGGCAAGCTTTTCCATAGACGAATTGATAAGGGGTCATACCTATCGGCGTTTTCAACACCTTTCGATAAGCCCATAAAGCTCCGTCTAATTTCTTTGACCAATCTTTGCCTCCCTTCCCTATGGTTTTGTTGAGGATGCTTTTCAATTGCCTATTTGACGTTTCCGCTTGTCCGTTGGTTTGTGGGTGATAGGCCGTAGAGACCCTATGCTCAATTCCCAACTTGGACAAGCACTTTTTGAAATTCTTCCTGGTGAAGTGAGTTCCTCCATCACTTATCAAGATTCTCGGTGTACCAAAACGAGGAAAAATCATGTTCTTGATCATAGTAATGGACTCCTCAGTGGAAGCTTTACGATATGGTATAGCCTCTACCCACTTGGATACATAATCAACCATGACTAGGATATGCTCAAATCCAAATGAGTTTTTAAAAGGCCCCACGAAGTCTATACCCCATACATCGAATATGTTGATTGGTAAGTTGTATTTCAAAGGCATAGAATTTCTTTGAGAGATGTTTCCGGTTCTTTGGCATTCGGGGCATGATACAACATATCTTTTAGTATCTTCATGCATCTCCACCCAAAAGAATCCGCTCGACCATACTTTTGCTTGGGTTCGAAAATGGCTATAGTGTCCACCGTACTCCGCCGAGTGGCACTTCCTCAAAATCTCTACCCTTTCTTCTCTTGGCACACATCTTCTCATTACTCCATCATTGCCAAGTTTGAAGAGGTATGGTGCATCTCAAAAGTATTTCCTACTTTCGGAGATTATCTTCTTTTGAGAGTTTTTGTCTAGATGATTGAGAGGCATCTTTCGAATCGCTCGAATGATATCGATCATCCAAGTATCCTTATCAAGCACTCGATAGAGGTGGTTGTTAACACCAAAAATTGGTAAGGAGTCGACTTGTGGGTCCGGCTCGGTGAGAAATCCATCCGGTGGAAGAAAGGTTTCTTCGGATGCGTTCGGCAAAAAATCCGCGGTCGGCTATCCGCCTCCGATCGGCAAAGGAACCGTTGAGCGATTTCGCGGGATTGAGCGGTGACGTGGCTCAAGCGGAGAGGACGAATGGATGGATAAGTGATCAAGCTTAAAGATAAATTAGGTATCAAATCCATTCGAGGTTGTGCTTGGCCGGGGTATAAATATGAGCCCCGAATGTATGTAACATATATACGTAATCATTCTCAATACAAACCGGCTTTACGCCAAACCCTAGAGTCCAATTGTCGTGTCGTCGAGTTCTTCGAGAGGGTTCATCGATCCGTCGACCTCCGTGAGTACCGGCAACCTTGTATCATATCTAGTATCATGCGGTGGATTTAGATCGATGCAAGTAGTCTTGTTACCATGCTTAGTGTCATGCGGTAGATTCAAGCTTGGTTCAAGAAGGTTTCTTGTTAGGTCATGAGCCATGCGGTAGGCAAGGATCTAGCTTGAAGCTATTTATCGGCTCTATTGGATTTTGGCAAGATTCAATAGATTCATTAAGTTACCCCGTGTTGCTTTGAGTTTTACTTCATGTTTAAATTCATGTAACACCTTTTTGCCCAATCTAGATGGGTTTGAATCGGCTTTATCCATTTTGATGATCCTTATGCGAGTCGAGTTCGTGCCTTTGGCTAATTTAACACGTGGATCACGTGCTCTTTGATAGCCGAAACCTGAATCGATCTAGGTTGTTACATGTTGCGGGTTCAAGCTTGCCAAAGTTGGTATGAATCTTGAAAGAACTCGGGTATCACGCGGTAGATGCGAGTTTTTGGGTTGCTTTGGAGCTAGTCATCCGGTGGATTAGATTTCAAATCAATCTGATAGATTTATCTTACTTGGTAATGTTCGTTCCTTCTTCATGGACCCTGAATCGGCTGTTTAGCCGCATTCGGTTATGCTTCTCATGAGTAGAACACGTGCGTAATGTATGCTTTAAATAATGTATGATTTTAGCTTTCCATATTTAGATTGTATCATGCGGTGGATAGATCTATTTGTGTAAAGTGGTACGATCCCACGCAAGTTGTATCATGCGGTGGATAGATTTGTTTGGCGTCATACCCGACGGGTTTTAAAGCACCTAGACATGCGGTAGACTAGTGCTTTGGATCTATGCATGCTTGTTTATTACATATTTATGCTCGCACTTTACTTTATTTATTTATTTAACGTTGATCACCACGGGGATCGGTCACGGTCTTGCGCACGTGTATATTTGTCCAAACAAAGACCGATCGTCGTTATGCTTACGTCATCCACTCGGCTATGTTACTTTTTCCTTCTTAAAGCTCCCGAATGGTTTCGGTTTTTGACGGATAGCTTCCTATAGCTATATGTCATCCCATTTGGCTTTGTAGCCGTAAATATGGAACTGTCCGGTACCACCCGGCAAGTTCCAAGCTTTGGTATCTAACTACTCGTCTTTTGTTAATTTTCGGGGAAAATTGACTGGCACGTCTTGTGATTCTCTCGCACGTGTGAAGCCAGCTTGTTCGGCTTGCTGTGTGCTTGGCGCTAGGTGCACATTTTGCGTCAACACACTTTTTGGCACGCCAGTGGGACCACAGCCGAAAATCAAGATGCCTGACATCGGGGATATCATGGATGTCAACATCGAAGACCTCTCTCCTGAACAACGGCAACAGCTGCAGGATGCCGTGGACCAGTTCCAACAAAAGTGCTTGCTATCGTTCAAGAAGAACAGGAGTGGCGTCCCCTACTTGAAAAATGAGATGCCTAGGGTATTGTTGCCGGGGGAGAGCGACGCCACAACCCGGCGAGGAGAGGGAGGAGTGCATGCAAGCGTTCCGAGATACTGCGGACCACGTCTTGAGCAGGCACCACAGAGCTTTCCTTGGTGCGTTCAAACAAATGATGGTGGCTGTCTTCGGTCCAGGCATGGAGCAGGCATTCAGCAAGGCACCCATTCAAGGAGGCACCGTGGAGTTGGGCGAATCCAGTTCTCAACCGCCATTGCAGAGCCGGCCCGGCCCAGCCTCCTCCTCAGAGCGCTGGGAGCCAAGCTTTCCAGCCTCCTCCACAAGGTGCTGGGGGTCAGCCAGTTCAGCCCCCACCGCAGCCGCGGGAGGGCGACCGGTCCGCCCACCACTACAGGGCAGCACGGGTCAACCCGTGCAACGCCCGAACCCGTACCGGCCCACGTACGGGGAGTTAGCATTCGGCTCGCCCGGGCCCCCGCTTGCTTCCGACTACAAGATTGCTCCGGCAAGCAACAAAGCGCGCAGAGGAATCTATACGGCGGAGGCTACCACGAGGTGGGGAACTACGGAGCCATCGACGCTCTCCCGAACCCGGGTTACGGACCGGTTGCGGGCGCGCGGGAGGACGATATCCTAGCGCGAGAAGATGGCCGATTTGATGCGAATCAATTTGGCCTCAAACCAAAAATGCAAGGACCTACCTACACGCCGCCGTTGCCGGAGTGGTACTACAACGTGATCCCGCCGCCAAGGGTGAAGCCTCCGACGAAATTCACAAAGTTCTCCGGGCGAGGATGACACGAGCACGGTGGAGCATATCGCTCGCTACCCGATGCAACTTGGAGAGTGCTCATCCGAGGAAGCGTTCGCAGTCGATACTTCCCCGCGTCACTGACGGGTGCGGCGTTCCAGTGGTTTTCATCTTTGCCCCCTAAATCAGTTAGCACGTGGAAGGAGCTGGAACGAAGATTCCACGCCCACTATTTCAGCGGCAGCTCGGAAAATAAGCTGATCGACCTCGCTACCCTGAAGCAGAGACACAGTGAGACCCCTTTGGAATTCCTCAGGAGGTTCAGGGAAGTGAAGGGCATGTGTTTTTCGCTCAATCTACCGGATGACCAGTTGGCCGACATGGCCGTTGCCGGGATGTTGCCGGTCGTGCGTGAGAAGCTATTTGGCATGGAGTTCGATAACTTGGGCCAACCGTCCCAAAAGTCGTCGTTAATGAGAAACCAAGCATACGGTTTCAAGAAGGATGCCGGTGTTCGGCAAACAAGACGATGTGGCGGATATCTACAACCGGTTCCTGGACAAAGCCGACCTAATGGAGGAATCGATGACGACCGGGACGTCGCCGCGGCCGAAATCATGTGGGGAAAAGAGCCATTGACTATGAATCGCCGCCGGGTCAAACGGACCAAAGGCACTTATGATTTCGACATCACTAAAGCCGACAAGCCGTTTGAGCTCCCGGTGAAGGAAGGCCGAATCGGGTTGCCCGAAGGGCATTCCATGCTTCGGCCGATGGAGTAAAGGAGAAACGTTACCGTGGCTTCCACGACGAGAACTCGCACTCCATCAACGACTGCAGGGTCTTCAGAATGAGGATCCAGAAAGCCATCCAGGAGGGACACCTCAAATTTGATAACAAGATGAAGCTGGATGGCCACCCCTTCCCTCAGAACATGGTGGGTTTTTCCGTCAACATGGTGACAGCTGAGGAGAAGGGCAAGGTCAAAGTCTTGACCTCGCCGGGGCAAAGCGGGGATGGAGCAGTGGACCCGGAGCGTCAAGTAACTTTGGAGCAGGTGCATGGTGAAGCCCCCCGCGTTCTCAAGAGCCACGTCGAGATCGGGGAATCATCCAGAGCCAAGCCCAAGGTGACCACGCGTATCCTCCTCAATAAGTGGCAGCGCCAGCTGGAAAAAGAGCGCTACCAGAAGTGAAAATACGAGGAGGAGAGACGCAGGGCCGAAGAGGAAGCACGCAGAAGAGATCTGGAGCAATACACGCGCGAGCAGGAGCGCGCGCACTGGGGATGTGCGTTCTTCAGGCACTGTTGGAACGAAGGTTTGAAGCTGCCCACGCTGAGAAACTGCCCTGAGTGCAGTGATAGGTATTTTGAGTACAGGCAGGAGACTGCCAATCGCCGATCCGTCCATGAAAGAATTGGAAGGATACATCCTAGCGAGGATCGGCGCCAAAAAATTGAAATCATTGATCATCCCGGAAAAAGGCAAGCCGATTTAAGGTGGGCCGATCAAGAGGAAGACGAGGACGAGTACATCCGGAAAAAGGGGCAATGGTGCCCGCCGGGCCTAAGAAAGAGTCGAAGAGAAGGGTTCAACGCTTGAGGAACCGTGAACTGAAGCAGGCTGGGATCCGGACAAGGCGGGGGTGTGGCGTCCAAAGGATAAACCTGAAGGGTCAAAGCGTTCGGCTCCAGCGTGCATGGTATATTTTCTCGCCGAATGAATTTATGGCTCCCGCTAATCGGGTTGTGCAGAAGAAGCGTCCCTGGACGATGAGCAGATCGAGGGGCCGATGGTGCACTGGTGCTAGCCAAGAGAGCCATCTTCGACAAACCGGCCAAAAATCGACACATGAGGCCGCCGTACTTGAAGGGATATGTCAATGGAAAACCATTGACTAAGATGTTTATCGACGGTGGAGCGGCGGTCAATGTAATGTCGTACACCACCTTCGGGAAACTTGGCATGGGCCCCGGCGATCCGACGCCTACAAGTATAATACCGAACGATTTCGCCGGAATCCTTCGGATACCAAGGGATGCGCCCACATGGATCCGATGATCGGATCCAAGACACCGCTCACAACCTTCTTACTTATCGAAGGTAAAGGAGCCTACGGCCCTACGCTTGGACGGGACCGGATTCACGCCAATTGCGGCGTCCCATCTACCATGCATCGGCGAGCTCATCCAATGGGTGGATGATGACATTGAGGTGGTCCAAGCGAGATGACTCCGTGAGCGTTGCAAACGTGGAACCGGCTTTCTAGGAGTATCAAGGCATTGATCGTTTCTTAGGGAAAGGCGGGGAGAAGGTCCTGTGGAACCGTCGGCAGCGATCAACGGACCGATTCAAGCGGTCGGCTCTTATAGTAATTTTTAATGGAGAACCCCGTCGATGGTACCGATGGCAAGTTGGCGCGAGGATTCATGTCGGCCGACAAATTAGAAGAAGTTGACATTGGAAGCGGTGACAAGCCAAGGCCGACGTTCATCAGCGCAAACTTGCAATCAGACTTCAGGGAGGAATTAATCAAGCTACTCAAGGAATATAAGGATTGCTTCGCCTGGGATTATTCGGAGATGCTCGGACCGGACCGCTCCATCATTGAGCATCGGTTGCCAATCAAATCTGGTTTCAAACCATACAAGCAACCACCCCGGAAAATCTACAAGGATGAGGTATTGGCCGATGTGAAGAAAGAAGTTGAAAGATTGCTTGACGCAAACTTTGTTCGGCCATGCGGATATGCGGAGTGGATTTCTAACATTCTCCCCGTTTACAAGAAGAATGGAAAGATGAGGGTCCGCATAGATTTTAGGGATTTGAACGGAGCTACTCCGATGGATGGTTACCCCATGCCCGTTGCCGATTTGTTTGGTTGACGCCGCCGCCGGGCACAAAGTCATCGGTTTCATGGATGGCAATGCGGGATACAACCAAATTTTTATGGCAATAGAAGACATATCAAAGACGTCCTTCGATGTCCCGGTCATATAGGACCTGTTTGAATGGATAGTCATGACATTTGGGTCGAAAAATGCCGGTGCAACTTATCGCCGAGCCATGAATTACATCTTTCACGAGTTGATCGGCAAAATTGTGGAAATTTACATTGATGATGTCGTGATCATGTCCCTAAGTCATGACACACATTTGGAAGATGTCAAAAGGACCTTGGAGTGCACCCGAAAGCATGGCTTGAAGATGAATCCAAACAAATGCGCTTTTGGGGTATCATTTGGAGAATTCTTGGGATGTTTGGTCCACGAAGGGGGGATTGAAGTTGGCAAGAAGAGCATGAAGGCCATTGATGAAGTTGTCCCTCCAACTAATCTCAAGGAGTTGCAATCACTTGCTCGGCAAAATTAATTTCGTAAGGAGATTCATTTCAAATCGTCACGAAGGTTTTGCCGTTCTCTCCATTGTGAAGCTAAAGAAAGATCAGAAGTTCACATGGGGCGACGAACAACAAAAGGCTTTTGACGAAATCAAGCAATACATGAAGGAGCCACCAGTCCTGGTCCCTCCTCGGTTGGATAAGCCTTTCAAGTTGTACGTGGCGGCCGATACCCAAACCATTGGATTGGCCCTTATTCAAGAATTCGAAGGAAAGGAGCGGGAAGTAGTATATCTTAGCCGAAAATTACTTGATCCCGAGACCGGATATTCGGCCGCAGAGAAGCCGTGCTCGTGCGTATACTACTTGTGTACAAAGTTTCGGCACTACTTGTTGAATGCCGAATGCACTGTATATTCCAAGTTTGATGTAATAAAACATATGTTATCTATGCCAATTTTGAATGGCAGGATTGGCAAATGGATCTTGGCTTTATCAGAGTTTGAGTTAAAGTTCGAATCGGCAAAAGCTATTAAGGGACGGATCATTGCCGATTTTATAACTGAACATCGCGATCCGTCAATTGATTTTCTTGAAATTACTCCTTGGGCTTTATTTTTTGATGGATCATCATGTGGTAAAGGTGGGGGAGTAGGGATTACGTTAATTTTACCCGGAGGTGAGATGTTCGAATTTGCCATCCCTATACAGCCCACTGTTACTAATAATCAGGCTGAATACGAGGCATTACTTCGGGGGCTTCAGTATTTGAGAGAAGCCGGGGCCGTTTCGGTTGAGGTTTATGGAGATTCAGAGTTGGTGATCAAGCAATTGAACGGCCAATATGAATGCAAAAGTGAAGCGCTGAGGAGTTACTACGAAGAATGCAGGGAAATCTTGAAGAGCTTTCCGTTGGTGACTCTACAGCATATTCCTAGGGAACATAACGAAGAGGCAAACAAGTTGGCTCAGAGCGCCTCTGGTTATAAAGAGAGTCAGGAAGCGTTTGCTGCAGACATGTGTGCACTGGGAACGGATCTTGCGGAGGATGATTGGAGATCGTTGACTATTTGAAAGATCCATCCCGAAAGGTCTCTAGGAAGCTCAGGTACAAGGCCATAAAATTCGTTCTTCTGGATGACAATTTGTTTTACAAATCATTAGATGGGGTATTGTTACGATGCCTGGGTCCAGAAGAAGCCAAGAAGATGATGAGCGAAGTGCATGATGGGATATGTGGAGCACACCAATCGGCCTACCGCATGAAATGGGTTATCAGGCAAGCCGGGTGCTTTTGGCCGACGATATTAGAGGATTGCTTTGAGTATTACAAGGGATGTCAAGATTGCCAGAGGTTTGGAAATATTCAAAGGGTCCCCGCATCAAGCATTAAATCCTATTATCAAGCCATGGCCACGGGGGCCGGGGTATATACTTGATTGGCCAAATTAATCCACCATCTAGCAAGGGGCATAAGTTTGTGCTTTTGGCTACAGATTATTTTACTAAGTGGGTTGAGGCGATCCCACTGAAGAAGGTGACGTCGGAAAACATGGTTGAATTTGTCAAAGAGCACATCATCTATCGGTTTGGAATCCCTCGGACAATCACAACCGATCAAGAGGCCCAATTCGTGTCCCCGGAGTTCGGAGAAATTGCCGAAAGCATGGGAATCAAATTATTTAATTCTTCTCCCTATTATGCCCAAGATAATGGTCGGGCGAGAGGCTTCTAATAAGATCATGATCAAGCTTATACAAAAGAAGATCGACCAGAAGCCTAGGAGGTGGCATTCGGTACTCAGTGAAGCATTATGGGCTTACCGAATGGCCCCTCATGGAGCTACAAAGACCTCTCCTTATGAATTGGTTTATGGACACCATGCGATTCTACCTTGGGAGATACAGTCAGATTCCGGAGAGTTGTGTTACAGAAAGATTTAAGCTCCAAGGATTACAGTGACCTAATGATGGATGAGCTAGAAGATTTACACATGATCCGTCTTAGGGCCCTGGAAAACATCGAGAAGAACAAGCTGCGGGTTGCCAAGTATTATAACAAGAAGGTAAAAGTCAGGCAATTTGCAGAAGGGGATTTGGTGTGGAAAGCGCTATTGCCGATTGGAACCAAATACAGCGAATTCGGCAAATGGTCCCCTAACTGGGAAGGACCCTTTCGCGTGGTCAGATGCGTTCCTGGTAATGCATACATATTGAAAACTTTACTAGGAGAAGAATTTTCCGCTGCGATAAATGGGAGATATTTGAAGAAGTATTATCCTAGTATTGAAATCGATCGGTGATCACCAGCAGTGGGATTACATGCATCTGACACAGGAACAGCCGGCGCTCAAGAATGAGGCCGCCTTTAGAACAAAAATCCCAAACAGGGGAAAACGGCCAGTGCCTAAATGCATTGCCCTTAGCACAAAACTACATCACAACTGCCTCTTGCAGGTTTACATCCAACAACCCTGGTGATCAGGACTTCAAGGAGGTGGGAAGCAGAAGGCCTGGAGGAAGAAGCGAAAGTATGATTCAATCTTTTCTTTGCTTCTTCGGCTGCTCCCTCTTCAGTTGCTCCAGGACCACCGTGACGGCAACTTGGAATGCACGGGGGTGACCATGATTTGCGGCCTCCACCAAGCTGTCCCAAGCCGCTTTCAGGTTGTTGTACCTATCAGAGACATCTGAAACAGAGGAGTGGGTGTTAGGGGCAAGAAATCCAGATATGAGCGCGAAATCAAGAAGGAGTCAGAAACATTTACCTCCCACTAATGCCTCCAGAGCCATGCGACGCTCGCGTTCGGCCTGGCAACGAGTGGTGATGTCCCTGAGGTCATGCTCCAGGTGCCGAACGCGGCGGCGCAGTTGATGGCTGGTCCTCTGTTCAGGCGTGGCGTCCTCTGCTTCGAGGGAAGAATCGGAAGAGATGTACTCAGGTGTGTCTTCGGTCCCAAGGATTTCTTCAGGAAGTAAATCAAGGCTAAAAGAGGAAAGGAGGAGAGGAGGTAAAGCGCAAGATCATAAGGGAAAACAAGGAGTAAATCAAGGGAAAACTCACTCTTGAATCGTGCATTTCTTCGTCGCTCTCCGGGGCCGCTTGCCTTTGTCCATGGCCTTGGGGTTTTTTCCTCCGAGGACAGGGGAGGAAATGAGAAGTTATGGATGAGTGTGCGAGTGGATTTGCAGGGCATCTCAACAGACTATTTTATTGACCGAAGGGGCGCATTGGGAGTGATGACTGGCCAGCATACACCGTTGGAATACCAAGCGGCGGTGGTTTTCTTCCCGAATGCGAAGGGTTTTCGCTTGAACAGTGCTTACGGATTGCCGATTCAGGGATCTTCTGCGGATTTTGCGCCAAGGGGCATCTGTTTTTGCGTGTTCGGCTCAAGCAAGTTCTCGAATACGTTTAAGAAAAACAAGATTCACGGATGCAAACATGAAGAAAGTCATCACGGTGCGAGCACGAAACCAAAAGTTCTTTATTTATTGCCGATATCAAACATCCCTAATACAATCTAGTCAAAGAGCCCACGTTCGGCACGCATTGGGGATGAGTGAGTTCGGCAATGGCGTCGCCGTGGCCATCGAGGCGCTCCAAGATGATCTCGATCTCCTCGATGTCTTCCGGCGTGTCGCCCGGAAGCCACGCGGCCCGGTGGAGTAGTCGACGTCGGTGTGCGTCGCCATGGCGGCCGTGCCCGCAGTGGTGCCCAAACGGACGCCATGGGTGGCCACTTCATCAACACGGTGCTCCACCGCAGCAAGGCGCTCCGCCGGCGTGTCTCCGCGGGAGTTCACCTTATCGGCCAATTGCTCCACCAAGCATCTTTAGCCGGTTGAGCTCGGCATCACGGGCCGCAAAGTGCAAGAAAAGGAGGTGATTAGCATCAAAGGCCGGATTGGATCAAAGAGCGGTTTCGAGCCGTACCGTCGATGGTCTCCGGCGGCCGCTTGCGCCGGTCTTCCCACTCCATTCGGCTATGCCAGCCTTCTTGGAGACATCCTCCAGCTCTCGCTGGGCCACCTCCGGCTCCGCCTTGAAGCGGAGAGCGTCGAGTTACCCATAGGGCACGGGGGAGTGACCGTCGGACTCCGAGGAGTCGTCCGGTAGGGGCTGACCGGCCGGCGCGGGGGATGGATTCCATTGAATCAACCTGAAAAGAGGATGATCGTCAAAACAAAAGGAGATCAAAGATGAATCAGAGAAGAGGAATTGACGATCATTGCCTCCGGCGCGCACTGGCGCGGCTCCCCTCCGCCTCATCAGAGGCGCGGCGTCGGTTGAGGCTGCGCACCATGCTTCTGGGATTTGCGCTGTTTGGAAAAGAAGAAGAAGACTTGAGATTGGCAAAGATTTGAGAGCTAAAGGCTTGGTAGAGAGCTAGGGGCACCTACGGTTTTCATTTATAGGCCTGGCAAGACAGATCGTGGCCTCAGGTCGTGGCTCTGGATCGTGGCGCATATCCCAAGAAAATCAGAAGGCGGAGAGGTTTCCTTGACCAGTCCGCCGACGGGTCATTTGGAGTTCTAGGCCGAGTCATATTCGGTTGACTGGCTCGGCTGAAAGGAGTCAAAGTGCTGTTCGGGTATTGGCATTTCTTTACCGAATGGGTCGTTCAGCGTTGCATTTAAGGATGCGCAAAAGAAAAGAGAAATAAAATTGCAAGAACAAATGTTACAATAGCGACCAATTCGGTTACACATCGATTGAAGCATATAGATGTTCAAATATTTCGCAATTACACTACGGACATTCGATGTTGCTTGACGGAAGTTCTCCATCCGCTCTTGATAATCTCTCCGGGCGTTGGACGAGTGGAAAGTTACGCGTCACATTGATTCACCGCGGCTATGGCCGATATTGCTCGCCTCTTGGGTCTTTTCTATTAATCCGGGGAGCTCGGCTATCTTCTTGTCATCGGCCTCTATTTCGCCGACGGAGCTTCTCGGTCCCGCCTCCAAAGCGGCTTTTACGGCGATCTTCGGTTCACGAGAAGCTTGCGGCTTGGCCAATGTATCTTTGTGGCTCTCGGTCCGAGATTATGCCCCCTTCACGGCTTGTTCGGCCTCCGGCCCTCTTCCGTTCAACGGTGGGCGGGACGATACATTTCTCGCAGCTTGTCTTATGGGCACATAATGAATTTCCGGACCGGGAGATGGATTCAAGTGAGGCATTGATGTCCTCGGGGAGCTCTTGGGCGATAGGTTCAAGCATTTCTTCAAAGTGATCGAGGTCTTTGAACCGATCTCGCGCATCATTTTGCAGCCGGGCGAAAATCTCCTTGAGCTTTTCCCCGCACTTCTTCGACAAGGTTTGAGGTACCCTTTCCCTCGCCTCGGCAACTAGATTGTTCCCCATCGATGGACTTGATGATGATGGGGCCTGATCCTAAGAGAGCAATATTGCCGAGTCAGAAGTGTTGAAAGTAAAAAAATAGCAGGGTTAAGTGCAAATAAGTACCTCATGTCTGATTTCCTGAACTGGAGCAGGATTTTGTTCAGGGGCGGCCACCGGTGAAGGAGGTGTTCCAGGCAAAGCTGAAGCTTCTCCGTGAGAGGGCGCCGATGCGCTTCCGCAACCCGGGAGCTTCGGGTCGAAGAGGAAATGGGTTCACCTCTCGCCGGAATTGATGTTTCTGCTTGACCAGTGGGTGATTGGGCCCTTGGAGGACTTGATGGCTCTGGTTGAATTGGGAAATTCATCTCTGGCGAGTCCGGTGCTTCGTCCGAACGAGGGGGGTGATTGAGTCCCTGATGAAGATGAGATTTCCACTTGGACAGGTGGCTCAACCCTGGGTGGACTTGCTTGTTGGGATACCGGGACGTCCACAAGTTGATCCTCCATTGTTTCTTCGCGCAGATGCCAAATTAAGAATGAAAGTGTTCATCCTCAAGAAAAAGACAAGAAAGGTCATACCGGTGGATGGGGCATTGGCGAGGTTCGAAGCCGAGGATTCTTTGAGTTCTAGTCCGAAAATGCATAAGATATGATTTATCGAAAAAGGGTAATCCCGTGACCAAGAAAGGAAGAAATTTTACCTCGATAAGGACTTTCTTGATAGTTCTTCTCCTCTTAGCATTTGGAGGAGCAATCGGAGAAAAGCCTTGCCTTCGTCGGCAGTAATGCTAGACGAGTTGGATCCGTTGTGGCATACCTCGCCATTAACCGAGACGAGATTGGTGATCCGAACCCCAACGTCGAAATAGGGCCTACCGCATTGTAGGCGATCTCCCCGGCCGGAGGGGCAGGCATTGTGTTCGTGGGCAAAAGAAATAAAGTCGGGATCATGGCCGGAGGAGGGAATGTCCGATTTAAGGACTAATCATATTACCTCCGAAGTTGGTTGAAAGTCGGTGCATCGGTGCTACACGGAACAAATGCACGGGCTCACTAAAGATGTGATCATGGAATTCTTGCCACCGGGAGTTAAAGGTGGGTGAGCTACTGTTGTGGGTATGAAAGGCCAGGTGTAAACAGAAGGACTGCACACATACTGAAAAACTCTGCTAGTTTGAATAAGTTCTTTGATTTCCTCTCTGGGCTTGAGGAATTCATGCAGAAACAGTCTTGGGGGCATCTGGCCACATCCGAGTTGCCGAGCCATCAGGTTGGGCTGATAATATTCATAAGTACTGTGGTTCAGCCTCCCTCCACTGAATTCAGCCGGCAGAATGCATGGGCGGATGATGATATTGAGGATCTCCGAGGAATCTTCCGTCTTGACGTTCGGTTTCAAAGGAGAACTCACGGGGGAGAGTCAAGTTGTCATTATCCGGATAAGGGAGCCGAGAGGATTTTGGAAACCTTTGAAGAAGAGCTCGAAGAGCTGGCTGACATTCTGCTTGATGAGGACAGTTGAAGCAGCTTCTCCATAAGTCTGGCATCCTCTGGTGGCTTGGGGTTCCCCTTCATGATGATTGGATGAAGGGAAGAGCCGGGTGTTCAAATCAACACCAACAATCTGATGCATGTGCAGTTGCAGCCACATTTGGACAAACCACCAGGGACCGTTGACACATGCTATCCTCTGGTCGGTGTACATCCGGGTGACAGTTTGATGAACCATGTGGTACACACTCGCCCAGAGGTATTTCCCAAGAGGGAAGCGATTGCCATTGGCTGGGTGTGAAGCCATTGCAATATGATTCAGGGTAGGCTCATTGGCTTTGCCACAGAAGATGAACCTGCATAGCCACATGTTCAGAAACGCCCTGTATTCAACTTCGCCAAGGGGGCCGTCCTTCATGTGACTCAGGATATAATTCTTGTATCCGCTCCCTGGTTTCACCCGTATTTGTCTTGAGGAACCTTTGAAATCCCGGGGACGAACGAGCCCGTAATATCAAGGTCGGTGATCATGTACACATCGGCCGAGTTGGGGACATAGGGCCGTGACCAAAGAGGAAGGCGTTGACGCCATTTGACCGAAGTGGCAAGCCGCTATCAAGAGGTCTTCGTTCTTGGGGGTCTCGGCCAAAGATAACTCCAAGCATTGAGCGATGCGGAGGGTGTCCCAATTCCGGGTTCCGGCACTCTTGTCCGCAAGGATCCTTTGGGACCAATTTTTCCGACCGCTATTGGGGGCAAGGGCCGGTTCTTGAAAGCATCCCGCCATTGAGGAGGTGTGGTCGAGCCGCTTTGAAGGGGATCCTCCGGGATTCGACCGCAATAAATTCTCGAGGATCGGAAGTTCCCACGAGACCAAGGTAGTAGGATCTTGAATTGGCCACGGTATGAATCAAAAGCTCGGTGGAAAGCTCCTGAAGGAAAGCGGAAAAGAAATCTCAGGTAAAAATTGAAAACCTAAATGCCGAATGAAGCTTATGGTAGAGGAATTTACCTGAGCAGCTTGATTTTGAGCCGCCATTGGGGATTCGAGCTCAGAACAAGGGGATCTAGGGTTTGGATCTAGACGAAGATTCCGGCGGATTGCGAAGAGAGAGAACAGGTGTTGAACAGATTCGATTTGAAGACGTTAGTGGTCGGAGTCAATTCCGAATAAAATCACTTTTATCCCGTAATTGAAGGGGCATGTGTTAACACCAAAAATTGGTAAGGAGTCTGACTTGTGGGTCCAACTCGGTGAGAAATCCGTCCGGTGGAAGGAAGGTTTCTTCAGATGCGTTCGGCAGAAAGATCCGCGGTCGGCTATCCGCCTCCGATCGGCAAAGGAACCGTTGAGCCTGATTTTGCGGGATTGAGCGGTGACGTGGCTCAAGCGGAGAGGACGAATGGATGGATAAGCGATCAAGCTTAGAGATAAATTAGGTATCAAATCCATTCGAGGTTGTGCTTGGCAGGGTATAAATATGAGCCCTGAATGTATGTAACAGATATACGTAATCATTCTCAATACAAAAAGGCTTTACGCCAAACCCTAGAGTCCAATTGTCGTGTCGTCGAGTTCTTCGAGAGGGTTCATCGATCCGTCGACCTCCGTGAGTACCGGCAACCTTGTATCATATCTAGTATCATGTGGTGGATTTAGATCTGATGCAAGTAGTCTTGTTACCATGCTTCGTGTCATGTGGTAGATTCAAGCTTGGTTCAAGAGGGTTTCTTGTTAGGTCATGAGCCATGCGGTAGGCTAAGATCTAGCTTGAAGCTAGTTATCGGCTCTATTGGATTTTGGCGAGATTCAATAGATTCATTAAGTTACCCCGTGTTGCTTTGAGTTTTACTTCATGTTTAAATTCATTTAACACCTTTTTGCCCAATCTAGATGGGTTTGGATCGGCTTTATCCCTTTTGATGATCCTTATGCGAGTCGAGTTCGTGCCTTTGGCTAATTTAACACGTGGATCACGTGCTCTTTGATAGCCGAAACCGAATCGATCTAGGTTGTTACGTGTTGCGGGTTCAAGCTTGCCAAAGTTGGTATAAATCTTGAAAGAAGCGGGTATCACGCGGTAGATGCTTGGTTTTTGGGTTGCTTTGGAGCTAGTCATCCGGTGGATTAGATTTCAAATCAATCGATAGATTTGTCTCGCTTGGTAATGTTCGTTCCTCCTTCATGGACCCCGAATCGGTACTGTTCGGCCGCATTCGGTTATGCTTCTCATGAGTAGAACACGTGCGTAATGTATGCTTTAAATAATGTATGCTTTTAGCTTTCCATATTTAGATTGTATCATGCGGTGGATAGATCTATTTGTGGAAAGTGGTACGATCCCACGCAAGTTGTATCATGCGGTGGATAGATTTGTTTGGCGTCGTACGGACGGGTTTTAAAGCACCTAGACATGCGGTAGACTAGTGCTTTGGATCTATGCATGCTTGTTTATTACATATTGATGCCCACGCTTTACTTCATTTATTTATTTAACGTTGATCACCACGGGGATCGGTCACGGTCTTGCGCACGTGTATCTTTGTCCAAACAAAGACCGATTGCCGTCATGCTTACGTCATCCATTCGGCTATGTTACTTTTTCCTTCTTAAAGCTCCCGAATGGTTTCAGTTCGCTGGCAGATAGCTTCCTATAGCTATATGTCATCCCATTTGGCTCTGTAGCCGTAAATATGGAACTGTCTGGTACCACCCGGCAAGTTCCAAGCTTTGGTATCTAACTACTTTGTCTTTTGTTAATTTTCAGGGAAAATTGATCGGCACGTCTTGTGATTCTCCGCACGTGTGAAGCCGCCTTGTTCGGCTTGCCGTGTGCTTGGCGCTAGGTGCACATTTTGTGTCAACAAAGTGGTCATCTCTCATCTTATCTTCTATGGGCTCTTTATCATCTTGTCCACGATTCATCCTAGACAAATGATCAGCCACAATATTTTCCACCCCCTTTTTATCACGAATTTCAACATCAAACTCTTGGAGAAGAAGGATCCAACGAATCAAACGTGGTTTAGCTTCCTTCTTAGCCAAGAGATACTTGATGGATGCGTGATCGGTGTAAACAATGACCTTCGAGTTCACGATGTAAGATCTAAATTTTTCGAAAGTGAATACCACCGCTAGCAACTCTTTTTCCGTAGTGGCATAATTTAATTGCGCCCCACTAAGAGTTTTGCTAGCATATTAAACGGCGTGAACTCGTCCTTCCTTTCTTTGACCCAAAACCGCGCCTACGGCGTAGTCACTTGCGTCACACATGATCTCGAAAGGTTGGCTCCAATCGAAGGTTGAATGATGGGAGCACTCACCAACGCACTTTTCAAGGTCCGAATGCAGCTAGGCACTTCTCATCAAAGTCGAAAGCCAAATCCTTTTGAAGAAGATGCGTTAAAGGCTTAGTGATCTTTGAGAAGTCCTTAATAAATCCTCTATAGAATCCGGCATGGCCCAGAAAGCTCCTTAAGGACTTAACATCCGTAGGAGGTGGGAGTTGCTCAACCGTCTCCACCTTAGCCTTGTCCACTTAAATTCCTCTCTCGGATATAACATGTTCGAGCACTATGCCTTGCCTAACCATGAAGTGGCACTTTTCCCAATTTAACACCAAGTCTACCTCCGCACACCTTGTGAGGACCTTTTCCAAGTTTGCCAAGCAATCCATGAACGTCCGCCCATAAACGGAAAATCATCCATGAACACCTCGACAATTTCCTCGATGAATTCCGAAAATACACCCACCATGCAACGTTGAAAAGAGGTTGGAGCGTTGCATAGACCGAAGGGCATCCTTCTATATGCAAACGTTCCGTAAGGGCATGTAAATGTTGTCTTGTGTTGATCGTCCGGTGAATGGGAATTTTCATGAACCCCGAGTACCCATCGAGAAAGCAAAAATAAGTGTGGTTTGCTAACCTCTCGAGCATCTCGTCGATGAACGGTAGGGGGAAGTGATCTTTCTTCATCACTTTGTTAAGCTTACGATAATCAATACACATCCGCCACCCGGTCACGGTTCTTTGCGGTATCAATTCGCTTTTCTCATTCTTCACCACGGTCAAACCTCCTTTCTTTGGTACACAATGCACGGGGCTAACCCATTCACTATGCGGAACCGGTAGATGATTCCGCATCAAGTAACTTGATGACCTCTTTCTTTACTACCTCTCGCATGGCATGAGTTAGCCTCCTTTGGTGGTCCACTACGGGCTTACATTGGTCTTCCATTGGTATACGATGAGTGCAAAAGGCCGGACTAATACCTTTGAGATCATTAATCGAATATCCAATCACCTTCCTATGTTTTTTCAATAAAATCAGCAACGCCTCATTTTTTTTCGGGACTCAACTTGTCGCTCACAATGACCGGATAAGTCTTGTCCGGGCCCAAAAATTCATAGTTTAATCCTTTGGGCAAAGGTTTAAGGTCTACCTCGGGCGCTTGTGGCTCCTCGGGTTTAATTTCTCCTATGTCTTCGAATTTTCCTTCCTCCACGCTTCCATCATGTGGCTCTAAGCCTTTTGTTGCTTCTTCTAGTTCTTCATCTTGTTGATCACTAATTTGATTTTCCATCGCTCTTTGCGGCGAGTCTCTAAGAGTTTCAACAAAACAAAGACTATCTATCTCTTCTACTTCTTCATCTTCGGGAGGAAAGGGTGTAAGGTGCTTAGAAGCACGAAGAAAGTTATATGTGTACTTTGTTCCATTAAGGTTCATTGTTACTTTGCCTTCTCTCGGCATCTAAAACGGCATCAACCAACTTAAGAAATGGCCTACCTAAGATTATGTGATCATGATTACTATGGTAAGCATCAATAACAAAGAAATCGGTTGGTATATAGTTTCTAGAGATTTTTACTTTCATGTTGCAAGCAATACCTAGAGGTTTGATAGTTCTACCATCTCCCATAATTAATTTCGTTGATGTTGGAGCTAAGTCTAGGTTGTGGTCTTGAACTTTATCATAAATTTTAGAAGATAGGACACTTACTTGGGCTCCGATGTCGCATAAAGCTTTGCATTGAACTCCGTTGATCTCGCAACTCAAGTATGGTGTCGCCTTCTCTTCCTCTTTGGATCCTATCGCGTAGACTTCGGCGAGGCGAGCGTATGGTGATGCTTCGGGCTTGATCCCCATGATTCTCTTCACCTCGGCTATGTGTTCCGGATCCACTACGTCATCTCCAAAGAGCTTTTGAAAAATCTCACCGGTGGTCTCAAGGTCGTATGAATTTCCCGCTTTCTTCTCCGGTGGGAAATCCACTTCCAATGCTCTCGCAATTCCCTTTTGATTAGGGAACGGTCTTCTCTTGTTGAATACTTCTCTGTAATCAATAGGAACCCAATCCATGGGCTCGAACTCCCTTAGTGGCTTCGCTCTTGACATGCTTCTCTTGTTCGTCTCATTTGGTACGGCGAAGTCGACGCCCGATGTAGTTCTTGACTTGATGTGTTCTTCTTCAAGCTTTTCCGTGATTAGTTCCTCTTTTGTGACTTCCGGGGTTGTCTCTTTAGAAAATTCAGCACACTTCTCCTTCCTCGAATTATATTCCGGCTCTTCCGCAAGTCTTGTTTCCCAATCTCTTCGCATGGCAGCCGCTTTACTAATTTTTTGTAGAAGTTGAGCGGCTTCCGTGAGTGTTTTCTCCATGAGATCCCCACCTGCACACATTTCGACGTGTTGCATGCAACTAGGGGTTAGGGAAAAGAAAAATGTATGCAAGAGTACGTCACCGGAGAAGCCGAGTCTTGGTCCTTGTTCGATCAACCCATTAAACCTATCCCAAGCTTGGTCTATCCCTTCCTCTTCTCCTTGCATGAAATTGATCACTTGCCTCCTTAGATGTTGAACCTTGCTAATTGGAAAGAACTTCGCGCAAAACTTCTTTGTCAACTTGTTCCAATTGCCTTCAACTTCAAAGGACGCAAACGAGTACCATGTCTTTGCATTGCCGGCAAGTGAATAGGGAAAGAGATTCCATTTCAACCATTCATCGGGGACTCCTTCTTGACGCACTGTGTTGCATATCGTCATGAAATGCCTTATGTGTCTATATGGGTTCTCCGTAACCATCCCTTCAAACGGGTTTGCCGCCACCATCTTGATGATCTTGGGTTTAATCTCATACTTGGTCACTTCGAGCTTCGAATCCGACTCTTGTACTTTTATGTCTTCACATCGAGGGCTAGCATAATCCCTTAGTGATTTCTCCGGTTCTTCC
This sequence comes from Cenchrus americanus, assembly GCA_947561735.1. NCBI lineage: Eukaryota > Viridiplantae > Streptophyta > Magnoliopsida > Poales > Poaceae > Cenchrus > Cenchrus americanus. The sequence goes on from OX387239.1 coordinate 269,993,672, forward strand.
ACGGGTTGATTAACGAATGCCATCTAGACAATAAGATAAAAACAAAAACAAAAACGAAACAAGTGTTTTTCTAGATAATATATGTTAGATAAAGCAAATAAAAGATAAACTAAAATGTAAAACTAAGTTAAATGCAAATCAAACGATGTAAACTAGCTTGCTCCCCGGCAACGGCGCCGTAAAAAAGGGGCTTGTTGACGGATAAAAGACGTATCCCTCTACGATCTGCAAGCGTACGGACCCCACACCTTTTTCACCACGGGATTCCCAAGGTTCTTGTCAATCCGCGGAGCAAGGGGATTACAAGCGTTCGATCTACTTCTACGCACTAGCTACTAAAACCCTAAATATTATTATACTAGAAAACAACTAAGCTACACTAGAGAGAACGATAAGCGATAAAGGTAGGAGACACTCGCCCATTGGTCTACGATCATGCAATCAATTAAAGATATTAAACCAATCTAATCTATCGGGGGTTGTGACCACGGTTTCGCCCTTTCCATCCTCTCGTACCGTCACTACGCGAAGGTATTCATGACTAGACCTATAATGGACACGGCGTATTGAATTGATCCAAGGAAGCATTGGGGCCCTACTCCCTTTACGGTACGGTAGCTAATCCTTAAGCATTAAAATATATTCAACACAAGATGATAGATAGATAATCCAACAAAGTATGATTACATCTTACGATCGATTACAACCCATGGACGAACAAGGAGATTACCCCATCAAGGTGCCGATCATGGCACCGTTGATCATGGTTTCCCTTCCGACCGTGTCTTCCTTCTCCACGAGAGGGTGCTTCCTTCGAGCCGGACGATCTCCCTCCGGAGATCCTCCTCCTCTCTCTCTATCTTGTGGATGGCCTCCGGTGCGAATGGCTCTCCCCCTTGTCGATGGCGGCGCCTCCGGGGTTTTTTTAGGGTTCAAGATCCTTCGGGTGCAAGGAAAACGGGACCGAACCGGCCACCGAAGTGAGCCGGGCCGGCCGGCCGGGCGACCGACCCGGGCCCACCTCGGCCGGTTCGGTCGCCCCTTTTGCTCCCGTGGGTCCTTATGCATTTATGTACTTTGCCCCCTCCACTTGCATGATTTTGACGATGTCATCCTCGCGTCCAAGATGGAGGTTCTCTTCGCATGAAGTTCGGTCTTTTACGCTTCAATCCTCGGGGGTGTTCCTCGTAGCACTTCGGTCCTTGCCACCATTGGAAGTGATTTCATCAAGCTCATGAACACGAGCAAGACTCTGTAAATGCTCCTTTGAACTTGTTGCAAATCCGTCCTTTATGTCCATGTTTTCCTACATAAACACAACACTTCCAAATGCATGCACATAGATGAACTTGTTATATGATTAGTGTGCCTAGTGGCGGGTTAGTTCCATAATCAAATCCAAACCAAAGTGTAATGAACATGCTAGGTGTACCAAAATACACCGTCAACACGGTAGAAGAGGTTCTTCATGTCGACTTCGAAGCTTTTCACTGCTCGACACGAGTCTCAAGCTCGCAATCAACAAGCAAGGCGGATCGGACTATTACAAGATACTCCCAATAGGTACTCGACAAGACAACACGTACCTTTATTCTTGTTGCGGAGTGACTTGTTCTTCCGCACAAGCTCGTCGCTCTTCGCCCGCATATCCCGGACTTCATTGTGGTACCGGGCGAAGGCGCTATCTAGCTTTGACCGAAGCATGGCGGAGTGCTTCGGGCCTTCACGAGTTGTTCTTCTAAGGCCTCTGCCGAGCACCGCGTCGTCGTACCCCCGGAGCATGCCAGACTTCTAGCGGGATCTCTCCGCGACGTCCTGCCGGCGGACAACGGATGTCAACTGGGTACTCAGAATCCACGGCAGATTGACTACTTCACAGTATCGACAACTCACCTTCATCCACTGCTCGACCTGGCGCATCGCCTCCAAGTGACGAGCTACCACCGCCGGGTCGACAAGGTCATCTGCCAGCAGCTCAATCCCACCACGACTACTCCTGGCGGCTCCAGACATTAGCGCCGAACGGATTGGCTCCGCATCCTGGATCTTCGGCGAACGGACGACTACTTCCGAGTTGATTCGGCGCACGTCGTCGCGTTCTCCTCCGCCATCGCGGGGGGCTTCTCCGCCGGCCACCTCCATCGGCTCGGGGGCTCCTCCGGCAGCTCCTTGGGTCTCCGGCGCCTGGCCTTCCACGAGCACCGCTTCGGGAATATTGCTTCTCTCAACTTCAGCACTCGTCAACAAGAAGACAACGGGATTAGTTACCCTTGGTGGCTACGACTACTCCTCGAGGTTACTTGCACTTCTGCAATGTACTCACCTTCTACGATGCTGGCCTCCGGCAATGCAGCCTCCACGGCCGGCGCCTCGGACTCTGCCTGAGGGGCGGGGAGCGGACTCCACGGCGGCCGGCGCGCACTCCTTTTCCGCCACCGCCGCGCCGGGTTCATCCCCATCCTAGGTAAAGTCCGTCGATTTCCTGCAGAGTACACAACTGGTTGTCAACCCAGTACGACTACCAAATCAAATGTGCTACTCGGGAAAAATCATCACTTACAGATTCGACCGGACTACCGTCACGGTTGGGGCGCCGAGGATGCCGGCGATGCCGACCGGTCCCGGCCTCGGCGGCGCCTCTTCTTGGGCCTCAGTAGCCGCTGGCTCTTCAGTGACAACAGTGGCCGGTTCACTGCTCCCCTCAGCAACTGGGGGCTGGCGCGTCAGCTGCGCCACGAGTTCTTCCACGGTGGGGGCTGGGCTACGGCTACCTCCAGCCGGCTCTCCCACCGTATCCCAGTCGCCTTCGTCCCCCCTGCTCTACGGGGTCAGAAGGCGGAATCTCCTGCAAGCAATGGAGTTTCACCGTCAGCACACTACATTGAGAAACAAGTACTCGACTACCCCACTCAAGGAAGCTTACCTCCTGAGATGTGGTCTCCGTGACCTTAAGCTTCTTGGCCACGTGCTTGTGGGCCACGTTGTGCGGCTTCCTCGGCGGTGTGACAACCCCACCCGAGATAATTCCGTACTATCACCTAAACCACTCCCTTTGGTCATTAAGCGATAATAAAGAAGAATCCTGTTGAGTGTTGCCGGGTTTACACCCGGTAAATCACTTGGAAACACAGAGATGATCGAACGTATGCATTAAAACTCCCACGAAGGAGAGTCCAGAGTGCCTTACAATTTAACCATCACATCCCCGTAGGGGTCATTATTACAAACATAGTTCTTGACATGAAAGTAAATGGTTCAGAGTTTATTGAAAACAGCGGAAGATAGCTAAATGATACGATCACATCATAGGAGGCCTGTCCATGATGCAATCACTCTTCGTCATCCACCCATTCCGGCTCCCACTGGTGGAAGTTCTCCGGCCACACCTCGGATGCATTACCCGGAACAACATTTATAAAGCAAGGCCGAGTATACTAATACTCAGGCAAGTCTTACCCGTCTAAAAGAAAAGACTTTACCTCTAGTCATGCAAGGCTTTTGGCTAGTGGGTTTGTTTGCCAAAAAGCTGCTAAGTAGTGAGTCCTTACTTTCCCTGTTTTAGCTCATGTTCTAGTTGAAGTAATCATTACTAGATAAGCGACTATTACAACCAAAGTTGTACAAGCAATTAATCAAATAATAATCTTCACAAAGTTCCATCTTAAAGGGATATCATGGCCAGTAGGGTAAGTAGTCTCAGGTGACGGTGAGAGGCCGACAATCGATTGATTCATAACCTTGCAAGGTGGACCTAAACACACGGTAGATGCCCTCACTAAGAGTTCACCAACCAGGCGGTTCCCATCATTCTTCGGTTTGGGGATAATAGCTCACAGTCTTAAGTACAAGGTTTATCTGGGTTACGCCACCAAGGTCACCCAGCCTCACGCATGCACTCGGGTGGCGAGCCCGGGGCCACAACCCTAAGAGTAGTGATAGTAAAACCCCGTACCGCCTCATTTAGGTACTAGGATTACCGTGCCCATTTCTGACAAGTGTTTAGTACTTTCAAACACTTAACCAATGAAGCCATTAGACCGGAGCCCAAATCCCATGCTCTTACCACATGAGCAATTCATTTATCAAAATGGTGATTCCATAGAGGAGATCCTATTCTCGCGAGTGACGAACATCACTCGACTTGTACCGGATCCTTAAGCATAGCAACTAGTGACCTATCATGCTAGTAAAAGATCATAGGTACTTATGGATCATGCAACTAGGGTTTCATTTCAACTCCCGAACGTAAATGCACATACAATAACATGGAGTAAATTCGAAGTTTTAAAGAAACACCGGGGTTAATGAATAACCCGAGGCTTGCCTTCGTAGGCACAAGTAGTTAGACACACTTCGGACTTTGGCCGGGTCTTGCTCTATGGTGACGTAGTGCATGTCTCCTCCAGCTCCCTCGTTCACGTCCGCTGGCACGAGCGTGTAGCTACCGTCGGGAACTTCTACACGGAGGATGCAATGCAAGACTTAAGTGACCATTTGATTATTACTTTCCAAACATCTTATGACAACATGGGGTGCATGATTGAACACAACCACCTAGATAATAATACATTCAAGCATACCCTTCCTATAAAGGAACAATATGCAATGCTTGATTATCTAGACTTTTAATAGTGAATGTGTACATATATATTTAAATGGATTAATGTAATTCACCCAACAAAACAGTAGCAACAGCTACAAATTGGATAGGGTTGGTGATATTCACCTTAAGAAATGCATTTAAACATTTCTCCCTTTTAAAGATAATTAACAGCCTTTTAGCCTTCTCTTTAATGTGATTGTGTGCACATCTATTAAGGAACATCTTATTTAAATACAAACAGCAAGGAATTTACTTTTGCACCACCATTCTACTTTTCTAACTCATTTTTGTCACTTATGCACAAAAGGAGGCATTTTTCCTATTTTCCTTTTACTAAATTAATCTAGTTTGCACTATTGTAAACAACAAAAAACACATCAAACTGTTCCAGCAGTACCCACTAGTTCTAATGACCAGGAGTACTCTCTTGGACAGCAAGGAATTGATTTTGCACCACTGAATTTGATGTACAAAATTTAAAGGCATTAATAGTTAGCATATAAGGGAATAATACATATTGAAATAAATATAGCAGAAATGCATGCAAACCTTCTTCCACACATGCTTTGGTCCAAAACAAGCCTAAAGAACCAATAAACACACATATAGCCCTTATGGATCTTGCTACACATATTTATGATTAAAAACAAGCATAAATGAAAAAATAATATTTCTAACAGAGATAAACTCATGGTAAATTCATCAAGGATGCATTTTGATATAGAATGACAATAGCCAGAAGTTGGGCTTAAAAATAATTATATTTTTAGCTACAAAAATCATCTAGGCAGATTTATCAATTTCACAAAATGATTTTTATAAAATAATTTCTTCAGTAACTTTGTGCAATTTTTGGCGCAGAACCTAACCATACTGGTTACCACAACATATCCAAAATCCAGCTCAAGATCTTGTGTGGACTTTGCAGAAACACAAATCTAAGTATTTTGCATTCCTATTTTTCAAGCAAAAACTATAACTCAAAAGTATATACATATTTGGAGAAATTTGTAGTTCTTGTTACACTGAGCACAGAAAAATTGGGTTTGCTATTTTTGGATTTTTCTACAATTTGTTATGGATTTTACAAGTTGCAGCTAAAAGCACTCAAAGGGTAAGAAACCTTTTTGCGCGCGAGCCCTTGGACAGTTTCCCACCTTCACGGATCTACCCTCGGATTGCACAAAACACCCTGGAAGTTTTGGGGGCTTCGCAATGTGGTCCCCGGGCTAAGGGGGCGGTGCGGCTCGGAGGAATTCCGGCGACCTCGCCGGCGACCTCGGCCGGGAAGTGCTTGGGAAGGCTCTAGGGGCTGCGGAGAACCGACTTGGGCGCTGGTTTGGGGCGACAACGACCACCGGCGAGCAGCACGGCGGAGGACGACGGAGGGCGCCGCTGGAGCTTGGGCTCCGGCGAGCTTGGGGTTCGACCAGGGCAACGCGAGGGTGGGGAAGCTACGGGGAGGTCCTAGTGGAAGTACAAGCAAGACGGGTTGGCGACTACGTGACTCGGCGGGTGGAGCTCTAGGTGACCACCCATGGTAGCGGCGGCGGCTGCGCAAGGGCGCCCGCGCGTGAGGAGAGGGCGGCCGGCTTTTGAAAGCCAACAAAGGAGATGACGAGAAGAGGAAACCGGGTGTCGAAGGAGGAAGAAAAAGCGATTACGCAATGAGAAGGACCAAACAAGTGGGTACGATAGGGATATTTACGGTGTCGGGGAGTTTGACCAAGAAAAATCGAAGAACCGATGCAAGTGTACGCCACGAGGGAGGGTCATAGGAATGACATAAACAATCTAGTGGGAGCGGGCATACGATAGCTACTTAGGATTTCATGTCTCTATTTCTTAATTATGTAAATAATATTTTTGTCCTTTCCTTTTGTATAAATAATCTGATGAAATTTTATGTTTTTCAGGCCAATGGCAGCGAGCAGAGGGAGGCATGATGATCTCGTTCCACCGCCTCTTCCGGTTCCTATGTGTCATTGTGGCATTCTAACTCAAGTGAAGCAATCAAGGGATGAGGCAACAGCTGGAAGGGCGTTCTACACATGTGCAAGAAACTGAATACTAAATGAAGATGGCGGCCCAAGCCAATACAACATAGCACCTTGCTTTTTCCACCAGTGGATTGATGGTCCGGAAAAATTTGACCCTACGATCTGATTATTTCCGTGGCTAGAATCGGTGGTGCAACCCTATCATGAGTTCAGACGGTGGGTGCCACCACCACCAAATCCACCAGAAATGACATTCCAAGAAAAACAAGAGGCGGGATGCAAGCATGTTAGCAACCCTCCATTGTGTCATTGTGGGAGGAGAAGTAAGTTGCAACTTCTTGATCTTGGCCTTCCCGACAAATTCACACCATTCTTTCGGTGCAAGCAAAGAACACATGTAAGCATCATTGCTCTTCCCGACAAATTCATTGTGCTCGATATTTTGACATATAGAGGTCTCATTGAATTTGTTGTGCAGGATGGATGGCCCCTATGTGATTTTCAGGAGGACATATATAGTCCAAAGTCTCATTGGCCGTCAGAAGAAGACGTGCAAGCATTCAAGAGTGGGGAGAAGCCATGGCCATGTGATGAGCCTTATAGGCCTCGTTGCAAGTGTGGAATACTCGCTCAAAAGGGTGTGGTTCCATATGAGCTTGGATATGGATGGTATTGTGGTAACTCATATGGAGATTATTGGGTAAAGTCACTTTCCTAACTTTGTATCCATGTGTTGTGCCAATTTAAATGGTTACGTTGCCTAAAAAATGACATTCATTTTTGGAGGGGAGAACATGTGATTGGGAGAGCTTTGCAGGGAGGGAAGCACTCCGTCTACATTTAGGGCAATGTTCAGGGTATTTGAAAATCAAGGAAACAGCCAAGAGGAAAAATAAATTAAGAGAAAATATGATGTCCCAATTCCATTGGATAAAGAGTTGTTTGGACACATTGCTAAGGATAAACTTGCTAGAGAGAAGGGATGTTCACAAACTAGTGTAGGAGAGGGCATTAGAGAGGGCCTCATTGAATTTTGGAGGCGGAATAGGATGAACTATCCATCGCCACGAAGTGTGGATGAGAGGAGGAGGAAGAGGGGGAGGAGGAAGAGGAGGAGGAGGAGGAGGAAGAGGGGGAGGAGGAGAGGAGAGGGACATGCATGCGTAACATGAGGGAAAAGTGGCACCGTGATTGGAGTGAGTTTGATCCATCTAGAGTATTTACAAAGGATTCTGTAGCCGAGTGGTTCCAAATGGCGGAGGCAAAGAAAAGAGGGATTAATGTGAAGCTGGCTAGAATTGAGGTAAAAATGGTGCAATTGCAGCTAATGAAAGCTCTTGTGAGAGAATTGCCAAAATTTACAACACAAAAAAAGAGTAGCAACAATGTAGAGGAAATTGTGGATGCGACTACCAAATTTCAATGGGAGGCGATAAAGACACTTGCTACCAAGGCACAGGAGGTGGAGGACAAGGGCAAGGGCAAGGTGCAAGAGGTGGAGGACAAGGACAAGGGCAAAGCCAAAGTGATTGAGGTGGAGGATGATGATGAACTATTGTTTGATTTTGATTCAGAGTAGTGAACTTGTGTTGTGTACCTCATCAACTATTTTAATTATGCCATGTAATGAACTTATGTCGTGGACCTTGTGGAATGTTTGAACACTGTGGCTATTGACATTGCTAACGTCATCGACTAGAAACGGATATAAGATCCATCTCTATCGACGACACTAGAAATGCAAATATATATCTTAACATGATGCTAAGTGTATATCAGATGTTGCTTTCAGATAAACTAAAAGGTGAATTCCGACATGATTCATAGCACAACTCGATATAGATTGTCAGCCCTGACAGGTGTGCTTGAAAACACATGGATATGGTACTCTTACATATGCCTTGGATCTCGATATATATAAACAGGGAATCCGCAAGCGCACAGATATGAATATACCATTGTAGCATTTTAACCAGGAGTAAAACCAGGTATCACATTTATATTCTACCACAGAGAAAGAAGTCTTTCTAATCCATAATAGCTAATACATGCTCATCTCTTAGTTTTATAATGTAGAGTGGACAAAATATATCAGTTGCTATAAACAGGGGTAAGTCACATAAAGATATTGATAGCATTGTTCAAATCATAAAATCATTAGCAGCTAGAAAGTGTCATTATAGCAGGAGAAACATAGCAAAGTATAGTTATAGAGGATACTCCTCGGTAACTCTAAACTATATGTCAATGCAAACTATGATTAGTGCAAACATTTAGCAATCATGGAAGAAGAACTATTAGATTACCGCATGGGGAGACTATCCGGGAGGATCAAGGCCGAAACTTGAAACAACCCAAACAATATAAGGCTCAACTAGTCCTATATACGGGGGTGGACTGCGAAGGACTCAATAGTGCTGTCACCACCATGATCTACCACACGACCCGACATATAGGGTGCAATCGCGAGATAAATACAATATAAGCACCACACTTACACCGCATTTACCATTCACCCATGTTAACAAATGATCTAGGTGAGGGCTATACGACTCCATACATGAATATAAAGGCAACTCAACTATGCTAAACATGAAATCATAATAAACATCAAAGCATATAATGTCGAATATAATCATTGATAAGAACATATGTCTGTATAACAAATGTAAGGAACTAGATAAGAACTTACAAGAGTGAAGCTAGATAAGTATCTCGATCAGCCTCTAGACGATCAGGAGCCAAGTAGACGCATTGCCTCCTCCAAGATCTAGACTAGCTAGCTACTCTGCTATATGGTGTTTCTAGGGCATAGTATCTCTGACTTGATGACTTGATCTAGTGTATGCAAACTTAGGTTTCCAGATGAGTTCCAGATGCCTCTGCCAGGGGGCAAGGGGGCTGCTTATATAGTCCTGAGGGGTAGACGTGCACCGTAGGATCAAACCGACCTAAACATGTGTCTTAGATTGATCCTCATAGGCGGTGGAAAAACCTTCTGGAAGCTGGGCCCATTTGGCACCAGGGGGGCCGACCGGCCCCACCACCAGGCCGCTCGGGCTGGGGTGGGCCCCCCTCGGGGTCCACTTCGGCCAGGTGGGTCCTTGATCCTTGGGTTAATTGGAAATATGCCATTACAATTTTCAAGGATTGGAGATCCGGCATTAAAAATCGCCTAATTGGAAATTTGCCATTGCAATTCAACCACATGCCGAAACTTGCCATTGCAATTCGAGTGATATTGGTGTTAACACCAAAAATTGGTACAGAAAGGGACCGACTTGTGGGCCGAGTTTGGTAACGAAATGCCATTCGGTAGGAAAAAATCTCCTCGAGAGGATTCGGTAAAGATGCTTGCGGTCGACAAACGCCATCATTCGGCAAAAGGACCGTTGGTGCTTTTAAAAGGAAGTTTTCGGGAATGCGTGATGACGTGGCCCGGATAAAATGAAGGGACGAGTTGATGACGAGTACGAGATGGACATTGGCGCCGGAGCATTAATTTAGGTATTAAATGTTGTACTCGTAGTCGACGAGGAGTCGTGTTAGGACAAGGGTATAAATATAAACCCTTGATGTCTGTAATAGGGATCGAACAATTTCACAACAAACCGGCCTTACGCCAACCTTTCGAGTCCTTTAGTCGAGTCGTCGAGTTCTTCGAGAGGAGTCATCGATCCGTCAACCTCCGTAAGCACCGCAACCTTGTATCATGTATAGTATCATGCGGTGGATTTAGATCGTGATGCAAGTAGTCTTGTTACCATGCTTAGTATCATACCGTGGATTTAAGTTTGGTTCAAGAGGGTTTCTGTTAGATCATGAGTCATGCGGTAGGCTGAGATCTAGCTCCAAGCTAGTTATCGGCTCTATTAGATTTGGCAAGATCTAATAGATTCATTAAGTTACCACGTGTTGCTTTGGATTTTGCTTATGTTTAAATTCATGTAACACCTTTTTGCCCAATCTAGATCGGTTGGTTTCGGCTTTATCTCTTTGAGATCCATGCGATGTGCTTTCAAGTCTTTGTTTATCATTAAGGATCAAGGGCTCTCAATAGCCGAATTTAGATCAATCTAAATTGTCACGTGTTGCGGGTTCAAGCTTTGACTTTTCAAATGTTTGTTCCTTCTCCACGGAACTCGGATCGGTTGAACGACCGTATTCGGCAATGCTACCACGAGTGAAACATGTTCATAAGTTTGTTTTAAATAATATATGCTTTTAGCCTTCCATATTTAGATCGTATCATACGGTGGATTAATCTATTTGTGGTTGGTGGCTTGGTTTCAAACAAGTCGTATCATGCGGTGGATTAACTTGTTTGGTGTCATGCTCGACGGGTTCGAAAGTACCTAGACATGTGGTAGACTAGTGCTTTTGGCCTATGCATGCTTGTTTACTTCATATTTATAATCATGCTTTCACCTTATTTATTTTTATTGTTATTTATCCTCGAAAATCGGTAATATTTACTTGCGAGCAATGATGTTTAAACAAAGACCGATCTTTCGTCATGCTTACGTCATGCATTCGGCTATACCCTAGTTTCATGTTTTAAAGCTCCCGAATGATATTTAAACCGCCGACGAGATAGCTTGTTGTAGCTATATGTCATCTTAATTGGCTTTCTAGCCGTAAATACGAATCGTTCGGTACCACCCGGCAAGTTCCAGGTTTTATCTAACTATTTTTCATCCTTCGTCAGTTTCAGGAAAATTGACTGGCACGCTTCGGATCTGGCACGTGTGTTAAGCCAGCTTCATTCGGCTTGTTGTGTGTTAGGCGTGAGGTGCTGATTTTGCGTCAACACACTTTTTGGCACGCCTGGTGGGACCATCTAGCTGATTCAAGATGCCTGATATTCAAGATGTCATGGATGTCACCATAGATGACCTGTCTACGGAACAACGAATATAGTTGAAGGATGCCATTGGCCAGTTTCAACAAAAGTGTTTAATATCATTTGGCAAGAACAGAAGTGGTGTGTCGTATCTCAAATCTGACATGCCAAGGGTTCTACTACCAGGGGAACCTGATACCACATCTGCTGAGGAGAAACAGGAAGCTATGAATGCTTTTCGGCAAACTATGGAAAGCGTAATGGTCAAACATCATACTGCTTTTTTGACTATGTTCAAGCAGATGATGGTAGGAGTCTTTGGCCCAGGTATGGAAAGGACGCTTAATCGAGTATCACCTCAAGCATCTACTGTGGAGGTTGGAGAAACAAGTGCTGTTGTCAATAGTCAACCGGCTCGAGATGCAAGTGCTCGGCCGCCTCTACAAAGCGCGGGACGTCAACCACTCCGGCCGCCTCTACAAAGTGCGGGGGTCGCCCGGTCCAACGACAGAACCCTTATCGTGCAATGCCTAAACAGGCCTACTTATGGGGATTTGGCATTCGGTTCTTCCGGGGTTCCACCCAACTCTACTTATAGAATAGCCCCGCAAACAATAGGCTACGAGAAGAATATGTATGGAGAGGGGTATTTAGAATTCATGGACTACGGCGCCATTGATGCTTTCCCAAACCCGGTTATGGTGCGGGCGCAGGGGTGTCTACCGCACCTACTGGAAGGCCAGGAGATCAAGATGCTAATGTTGACCTTATGGTGCAAAAAATGGCCGATGTTTTGCAAAATCAATTCAGCCTGAAACCTAAGAGCAAGGGAAAGATTATACACCTCCTTTCCCAGAATGGTACCACAGGGTGGCTTTGGCACACAGGGTGATACCCCTGCAGATTTCACAAAATTCTTTGGGCAAGATGATACTAGCACTGTTGAGCATATAGCTAGATATTTGATGCAGCTTGGGGAAGCTTCAGCTGATGAAGCATTCAGGATCAGATACTTTCCCTTGTCATTGACGAGCCCGGCTTTCACTTGGTTTGCTTCTTTGCTCGCTCAATCGATCCGTTCTCGGAAGGATTTGGAACGAAGTTCCATGCTCATTACTTCATTGGCGTAATGAGAAAAAGCTAATTGATTTGACCACCCCGAGACGAGAGGCACAATGAAACACCCATGGAGTTTCTCGGAAGGTTTAGAGAGACTAAAAGCATGAGCTACTCTTTGAATTTGCCGGATGATCAATTGGGCGACATGGTCGTTGTGGGTATGTTGCCGCCTATTCGGGAAAAACTATTCGGCATGGAGTTCGACAATCTTAGCCACTGTCACACGGTCGTCATTGATGAGCAATCAAGCTTATGGATTCAAGAAAGACTCCGGCTTTGCCAAACACAATGATATAGGCGACATCTACAACCAATTCCTCGAAAGAACTGATCAAGGGGAAGAAGTTGATGATGACGAGGATATAGCCGCAGCTGAGATGGTGTGGGGCAAAGAGCCACTGACAGTGAACCAGAGATGGATCAAGCAAGCCAAGGGCACATATGACTTTGATGTGACCAAGGCCGATAAGCTCTTTGAGTTCCTTGTAAAGGAAGTCCGAATCAAGTTACCGAGAAGGGCATACTATGCTTCGGCCCGATGGAGTTAAAGAGAAAAGATCTGTGGGTTTCATCAAAGGAACTCTCACTCCATCAACGATTGCAAGGTTTTCGGGATGAGGATCCGAAGGCTATCCCAAGAGGGGCCATTTGAAGTTTGATAATAAAATGAAATTGGATGGCAACCCTTTTCCTCGGAACATGGTTGGATTTTCGTTAATATGGTGACCGCTTAGGAAAAAGGGAAAGTGAAGGTTTTAACTTCAAAGCAAGGGCCAAGCGGAGATGGATCGGTTGACCCCCGCTCGGCAAATAACGATGGAACAAGTCCACAAAGAAGCACCTCGCATCCGAAAAGCCAAATTGAGGTTGGGGAATCTTCTAAATCCAAGCCCGGGGTGACTACGCGTATTCTCCTTAACAAATGACAGCGTCGGCAAGACAAAGAACGCTATCGAAACGAGAAATACGAGGAGGAGAAGCGAAGGTTTGAAGAGGAAGCGCATAGAAGAGAACGGGAAGAACATGCATGAGAGCAAGAGCGTGCGCATTGGGGATGTGCATTCTTCAGGCACTGCTGGAATGAAGGTTTGAAGCTCCACACGTTGAACAATTGCCCTGAATGCAGTGACAAATACACTGAGTATAGGCAGGATACTGTTAATCGCCGATCCGTCCATGAAATAATTGGAAAGATATACCCTAGTGACGGTCGGCGCGTAAAAATAAATGAAGTTGATGATCACCCAAGGAAAAGATATGCTGATCATAAGTGGGTTGATCATGAAGAGCAGGAGCGTGAGTATGTCTAGCGAGAAGGACAGGTGGTGCCCACCGGCTTGAGGAGAAGCCAAAAGAGAAGAGTTTAGCGCTTGAGGAATCAAGAGTTGAAACAAGCGAGGAATCAAGAGGAAGCAAGTGTGGCGTCCAAAGGATAGGCCGATGGATGCGGTCGTTCGGCTCCAACATGCATGGTATGCTTTTTGTCGAATGAGTTCATGGCTCCGGCTAATCGGGTTGTGCGGAGAAGAAGAGTCGCCGGACATCAATCAAGATGAGCAATTGGGCTGATGGCGCAGCTAGTGTTGGCCAAGCAAGCAACTTTCGACAAGCCGGCCAAAAATCGACATATGAGGCCGCTATACTTGAGAGGATACGTCAATGGCAAGCCATTGACCAAGATGTTTGTTGACGGTGGTGCTGCGGTCAACGTGATGCCATACACTACGTTCAGGAAGCTTGGCATGGGCCCTGGGAACTTGACGCCAACTAGTATAGTTCTGAATGATTTTGCTGGAAATCCTTCGGACACCAAGGGCTGCGTACATGTGGACCCGATGATTGGGTCTAAAACTTTGCTCACGACCTTCTTTGTCATTGAGGGCAAAGGGGCATATAGCTTGTCGCTTGGACGGGACCGGATCCATGCAAATTGCTGCATCCCATCTACCATGCACCAACGACTTGTTCAATGGGTAGATGATGATATAGAGGTGGTCCGAGCAGATGATTCGGTGAGCGTGGCTAACGTGGAACCGGCCTTCCGGGCAGTATCAAGGTATAGATTGCTTCTCGGGTAAGGACCGGGGTGAAGGTCCCTGTTGAACCGATCGGCGGTGATCAACGACCGATTCAAGAAGTTGGCTCTTATAGCAATTTTTAATGGATAATCCAATTGATGGAACCGATGGAAAGTTAGGGCGTGGATTCATGTCACCGACAAATTGGAAGAAATTGATATTGGAGATGGTGATAAGCCAAGGCCGACATTTATTAGTGCTAACTTAGATTCAAGTTTCAGAGAAGGATTGATCAAGCTACTGAAAGAATATAAAGATTGCTTCGCTTGGGATTACTCGGAGATGTCCGGTTTGGATCGTTCCATTGTTGAGCATCGGTTGCCAATCAAGCCTGGTTTAAACCTTAGAAGCAACCTCCCCGAAAGATCTACAAGGATGAAGTATTGGCCGACGTGAAAAAAGAAGTTGAGAGATTGATCGAAGCAATTTTCATTCGGCCATGCGGATATGCGGAGTGGATCACTAACATTGTCCCCGTTTACAAGAAAAACGGAAAAATGAGGGTTTGCATAGACTTTAGAGATCCGAACGAGCTACTCCCATGGATGGATATCCAATGCCCGTTGCTGATTTGTTGGTTGATGCAGCTGTTGGACATAAAGTTATTAGTTTCATGGATGGCAATGCAGGGTACAATCAAATTTTTACGGCAATAGAAGACATAACGAAGACAGCCTTCAGATGTCCTGGACATATAGGCCTTTTTGAGTGGATTGTCATGACATTTGGGTTAAAAATGCTGGTGCAACTTATCAAAGAGCCATGAATTATATCTTTCATGAGTTGATCGGCAAAATTGTTGAGATATACATTGATGATGTCGTGATCAAATCTTTGAATCATGAATCACACTTGGATGATGTGAGGAAAACTCTAGAGTGCACCCGAAAGCATGGGTTAAAGATGAACCCGAACAAGTGTGCCTTTGGGGTTTTAGCTGGAGAATCCTTGGGATTTTTGGTGCATGAAGGAGGAATAGAAGTTGGCAAGAAAAGCATGAAAGCTATTGATGAAGTTGTTCCTCCAACCAATCTCAAGGAGTTGCAATCACTGCTTGGCAAGATCAATTTTGTGAGAAGGTTCATTTCAAATTTGTCACAAAAGGTGTTGCCTTTTTCTCCACTGTTGAGGATCAAAAAGGATCAGAAGTTTGTATGGGGTGACGAACAACAAAAGGCTTTCGATGAGATCAAACAACGGTACATGAAGGAACCACCGGTGTTGGTGCCTCCACGGTTGAACGAGCCTTTCAAGTTGTACGTGGTGGCCGATACCCAAACTATTGGATCGGCCCTTATACAAGAATTTGAAGGAAAGGAACGGATAGTCGCGTACCTTAGCCGAAAATTGCTTGATCCCGAGACAAGGTATTCGTACCGCGGAGAAACTTGCCTTTGTGTTTATTACTCGTGTACAAAGTTTCGGCACTATTTGTTGAATGACGAATGCGTTGTATATTCAAAGTTTGATGTAATTAAACACATGTTATCTATGCCAATTTTAAATGGAAGGATTGGCAAGTGGATTTTAGCTTTGTCCGAGTTTGAATTAAAGTTTGAATCGGCAAAAGTCGTTAAAGGTCGATTATTGCTCGATTTCATTACCGAGCATCGTGATTCGTTGATTGATTTGCTCGAAATCACTCCTTGGGCTTTATTCTTTGATGGATCTTCATGTGGCAAAGGTGGTGGAGTAGGAATTTTATTGATTTCACCCGAGAGATGAGATGTTTGAGTTTGCTATCCCTATTCAACCTACCGTCACAAATAATCAAGGCGAGTATGAAGCACCGCTTAGAGGGCTTCAATATTTAAAAGAAGCAAAGGCTATTTCGGTTGAAATTTATGGGGATTCGAGCTAGTTATAAAACAATTGAATGGACAATATGAATGTCGAAGTGATATCCCGAAAATTACTATGAGGAGTGCAAGGAAATCTTGAAAAGTTTTCAATTAGTGATTCTACAACATATTCCTAGGGACCACAATGAAGAGGCAAACAAAGTTGGCTCAAAGTGCTTCGGGTTACGAGAGAAAGCCAAGAGATGTTTGCCAAGGAGGTGAGTGCTTTCGAGAGTGATCTAGCGAGAAGAGGATTGGAGAAAGGAAATTGTTGATTATCCGGAAAATCCATCCCGAAAGGCTTCTAGGAAGCTCGGGTATAAAGCTATAAAGTTTGTTCTTCTTGACGGGCGTTTATTTTATAAATCATTAGATGGAGTGTTGCTGCAATGCTTGGGTCAAGAAGAAGCAAAGAGAATGATGAGTGAAGTGCACGATGGGCTTTGTGGAGCACACCGGTCGGCTTATCGAATGAAATGGGTTATCGAGCATACCGGATGTTATTGGCCAACGATCTTTGGAAGATTGCTTTGAATATTACAAAGGGTGTCGGGATTGTCGAAGTTTGGGAATATCCAAAGAGTTCCAGCATCAGCTCTGAATCCAATTATCAAGCCATGGCCATTCAGAGGATGGGGTATAGATTTGATTGGCCACATAAATCCTCTGTCTAGCAAGGGGCATAAATTTGTGCTTTTGGCAATAGATTATTTCACCAAATGGGTTGAGGCAATTCCATTGAAGAAAGTAACATCAGAAAACATGATTGAATTTGTTAAAGAACACATCATCTACAGATTTGGGATTCCTCAAACAATTACAACTGATCAAGGAGCACAATTTGTATCTTTAGAGTTCGGGGAATTTGCTAAAAGCATGGGGATCAAATTGTTGAATTCTTCTCCTTATTATGCCCAAGCAAATGGTCGGGCGAAGCTTCTAACAAGATCATGATCAAGATTATACAAAAGAAAATTGATCGAAGCCAAAGAGGTGGCATTCGGTACTTAATGAGGCCTTGTGGGCTTACCGAATGGCTCCTCATGGAGCTACAAAAACATCTCCTTATGAAGCTGGTTTATGGGCATCATGCGTTGTTTTGCCATGGGAATTACAATCGGATTCGAGGAGAGTGATTTTGCAAAAGGATTTAAGTTCTAAAGATTACGGTAGCTTGATGATGAACGATTTAGAAGATTTGCACATGATTCGTCTTAGGGCTCGGGAAAATATTGAAAAGAACAAGATGCGAGTTGCTAAATATTACAACAAGAAAGTAAAGGTCAAGCAATTTGCGGAAGGAGATTTGGTTTGGAAAGCATTACCGCCGATCGGGACTAAGAACGGTGCGTTCGGATAGCTCCATTTCTCTCAACATTCAAGCATTTCACGTCATAACCCACCGCACGTCATATCACCATCCACTATACACTATGTCATTATCCACCCGACCATCTATTTATGCCTTACCGATTTTTTTGGCTAATAGCATGTATTTGTGAGTAGCACACCACAAAATTTCCGCAGTTGAAATACATGTAGGATCAATCATTTTAGAATGGTACCGAGACCGACCTTATAGATCACATGCCCACCAATGTAGAGCACACTATTATTCAACCTAGTGATCTCGGCAAGCAATCGGTTCGGACATGGCGCTCGGGTGCTCTCCCTCTCCCCCTCCCCCCTTCTCCCTTCACTGCCGCTCCACGGCTAAGGCGCAATGATGGGATTCAAGCTAAGTTCTCCTTTTGATTTTGAGTCTCTTGCGTCTCTCTTCCTGGTGATTCCTGGTGATTTATCTTCTTCACGGTTTTTCTCTTCACCGGTTCTGGTTGTTTGGTTTCTTGCTTCTCATCTTGAGTACCCTTGGTCTTCCTGCTCTCTCCGGAAATGGATTACTTATTGAACAAGCTTGATTTTAGTATTAGTAAAGCGTTTGAGGCATGATGTCCACCGCAAGACCGGAAGACACATTCATTCTTATTCTCGGTTTGAAAAGGGCTTCTATCTTTTGGCAACATTCGGGAGATATCTTTTTCGGATCAATGAGGAGTCGTAGCAATGGCCCTTCAATCTTGTACGGGTGGACTTGCAAAATCCTTTCGGGTTTCCTATCGAGTCACAACCATTTCCGGTTCATCGTTTCCTGCAAGGCTGTTGGCTTTGCCATTTATAATCTGCGTAGATTCATCGGGGATTCTTTCGATGTTTATTTTCATCTTTGGAGCAATGGCGCCCCTCACTGGGAACGTGAGAAAAGGCTTTGGGAGGCAGAAGAAGCCAAGCAATGGACTAAGGTTCTCTCAAAGAATAAAAAAGAGTGGCTTCTAAGTCTTCTTCTTCTTCCAAGATTATCAGGAAAAGAGTTCACTTCGTTGAAAGAATTATGCAAGACTCTCCGGTTACCAAATCAAAGCCTTCGGTTTTCCTCGGTTTATCAAAATTGGCAATTTGGACGTCAAGCTTTCATGTTTTAATTCGAAGTTTCACAGATTCGTGGAGTTCTTAAGAAATCTTTTGATGAAGTTTCATCGGGCCAGTGTCAAGGCGGTCGAGCTGCGAGGAACATGAGAAAACTCAAAAGCTTTCTGCTCGGCAGTGTTCCCAAAGCTCTCATTTTTCCAAAGCTCCTCATTCACCTTCGCCGCTATGTTTAATTCCTTTTTTTGGAGAAATTAACCGGTTCGGTGCTTGGAGGTTGTGCTCGTTGTCTTGAATTAAATCACTCTAGGAGTAATTGTTCCTGCCCCCCAAGATGTGCTGCGTGCTTTAAGAGGGGTCACAAATTTAAATTCTGTCAAACTAGAAACATGCCAAGGGTGTTTTGGAGGCCCAAGGTGCGTGAGAACCAGCCCAGCCCGGTACCTCAAGCGTCGGGTGCAGAATATCAAGAGACGGGTCCTACAGTGTTTCTCCCCCAAATTCGCGAATTCCAGAAAACCCCAACCTCTACCCAGCGTCTCCCGCCTTGGAAACTGCGCCCCTCTTCTGCAATCCCCCTTCCCAGGAAGCTCCGCCGAAGGCGGAGATGGCGAACTTCGCTGTTGATCCCGCTCCATTTGTTCCAGAGGGTCTGGAGATTGAAGATTGGGCGCGCCCTGCTTGCGGCCAGATTGTCATCAATGGTAATCCGCCGCGTCGCCATGACGAGTACGCCATCATCTCTCTTGCTCCTCCTCCCTCGCCACATCAACTTCATGAGGCCATGGAAGAAGTAGTGGCATTTCTGGAAGAAGAGTAGCATGCGGTTATTCGTTCCTGTTGCCTGTCTCCTCTGGGGCTGTGTCTTGTACAATTTTCTTCCTTATTGGAAAGGCAAGTTATGATCAGTTGCAGCCCAATGCAACTTGATGAACTGCGGGAAATCGTGATTGTTGAGCATGATAGGGGGATAAACTTTCGCAATTGCCCTTTCACTCGTACATGCTGGATTATGTTTCTGGCCTTTCCCTTGGACTTTCAAACCAAAGAAATTATCACTCAAGCTGTGGGTCTGTTCGCGTCAGTGATTAACTGGATCGAAAATGCCAGATGCCGCTCTGGCCTTGTTCTCAGATGCAAGGTCACCCTTGTTAGCAGAATCCCTAGAAGCATTGTCATCAGTGAAGGAAATCCCATGGGTGATCAAGGGAACGGTTGGATCGTGCTCGTTTTTGTTTTGAACAGTGCTCAAAATGATGTCATGGCTGGGGATGAAGACCCAATTCGGGGAATGGTAATCCTCACCCCGAGCACCCTCGGCGGGAATGAAGTCAATGGTAAAGGCAACCAGTTTCACGGGTTTTTTGAGGCTGTCCAAGACTTAGATGAAGTGCACCAGGAGAACGCATCCCCCGCCACAAGTCAATCATGAAGGGTGGGCTCGGTGGCCGAGCCCCAGGTTGAAGAAATTGATGAAAATGAGGTGAAATTGGTTAATAACTTAGCCGACGCGGCAGTTGCTAATGCCGTAGATAATGTAGTGATGCGGCATCTCGAAGTGCCCCAAGATAGTCACTGCGTGAGCAGTGATGTCCAGGCTTTCTTCAGAGCTCAAGGTGCCCCTGTCACGCTTGAGCTCCCTATACCCAATGATGCTTCTGCAAACAGAGTTGTCCCGGTTGCTGGGGGCAATGATATTGTTTTTGAGGATGACAGTGCCATCAGACAGATAGCTGCAAGAATTGGTATTCACCAGTGCTATGGACCCTCCCCATCTGTGGCTATGCTTGTCCAAGACCTTGCTGCTCATGTTCAGTCACTCATTGCCACAATGCCAATGAAGGAACCTCTTCCAGCTCAGTCCTGGAATTTCGTCCCGGCCTCCTCATTTGCTGACACCTAGTTCTTTTGTGTGGACAATCCTGCATGGGGAAACAATGCAGAAGCCTCTTCATCCAGGGGAGCTAGAAAGCCAAGACTGACGCTCATCAGTTCTCCCCACTCGATCAGTGCTCCCAATCAGTTGAACGCTCCGAAGCACATCGGTAACGGGGTGACAATCGGTCAAATAAACTCGATCAAGAAGCCTGCGATGGCCGTGCGGTGGACATGGACCTTGACTCCCCACCCGCCTTGTTTCGAAACTATTTCTAGTCCTCCTACGCCAAGAAGTGGAGAGGAAGACTTCACACTCCCATTGTGGATGATGAGGTGCGTAGGAGCGCCGGACTCGGACATGTTGCCCCTCGGGATCACATCCGGCTTGATGGTGAACCAAGAAAAAGGAAAGGTGCCACCAAGAAATCTCGTATCCTTTTCTTCTGTCACTGACCTACAGAAAGCCATTGTCAGCAGTAGCCTTGATGATGCTCTCACTGAGTTTGAAGTTGCCCCTATTCAAGCTTCAACATTGGCTGACCTTGGTACCTCCTTCTGTGGCGTTCCTCCTTCTGAGTTGAGCCTTGCCACTTTGCTTCATAAAGAACAAGATCAATGATCAGGGACAATTGGACTTCCTTCTGTTCCTGGTGTCATTTTGTTTGCTTTTGCACTGGGTGGTATTTTGACCTTGGCTGTAACTTTGTGTTTCCTTGGTTGCTTTGTCGAAAACCGGGTTGCCCGTCATGGCTCTTTGTGGTGGTCGTGCCCCCGCAGCTTTTGGTTTTTGCTCTTCCTTTTGTTTACAATGACTAATCGTGCTTGGAATGTTTTGTGCTTTGGAACATTCGCGGTTTAAATGACAAGGATAAGTGGAATTCTATTAGAAATAAGATTGAGGAAAGTTGTGCTAACATTTTCTGTCTGCAAGAAACTAAAAGAGAGGCTATTGATCTACAGTTTATTCGTAATTTTGCCCCTAAAAGATTCGATAACTTTGATTTCAGCCCCTCTGTCGGGGCTTCTGGGGCATTCTTGTCTGCTGGGCCCCCAATCATTTCTCTGGTAGTACCGTTGAGAAGTATTCTTTTGCTATAAGTCTCAAAATGCACTCCATCCATTCTCAAATTTCCCGGAATCTTGTTGTGGTGTATGGACCCTATAGGCAGCCTGCTAGAGATCAGTTTGTTCAATGGCTCCTTAATCTGCAAATTGAGGATGATGAGCTCGGATGCTTATGGGGGATTTTAATTTTTATAGATATCTTGAAAACCGTAATAAAGTCGGGGGTAATTTTCAAGACACTCTAACCTTCAACAATATTATTAGTCACTTGGGCCTTATTGAATTGCCTTTAAAGGGTAGAAGCTATACCCGGAGTAATATGCAGTCGCCCCTCTTCTTGAGAAAATTGATTGGTTCTTCACCTCTCCGTTGCTTGATTGGTATCTTTCCTTTTTCGGTGGTCCTTCCTCTTGCTAGGATAACGTCCGATCACACCGCCCCGTAGAGTCCGGATTGGCACTAGCATAGCCAAGGCTAATATCTTTAGATTTGAAAATTTACGGCTTCAAGCACCCGAATGCTTGGAGCAGATCAAAACCGTTTGGCTCACCCCCCGTCAATGTCCGCAACAAAGTGCACATGCTATTAGTGCCAAATTCAAACTTCTCCGAGAACTCTCAAACTTTGGTCCAAGAACCTTTCCAACTTATCAAGATTTATTGCAAATTGTAATATGACAAAGTGGCTTTCTTTGATAGATTGGAAGAAATCAGATCACTGTACACCAGCGAATTGAAATTTAGAGATATCATCAAGGAGCACATCAGATCTCTTCTGAGAATGCAAAATCATTACTGGAAGCAGAGATTCACCCAGAGGGTTATGCAGTTTGGTGATGAGAACACTAAATTTTTTCACTCCATGGCCACTGAGAGATATAGGAGAAATGTCATTTCCCAGATTGATGATGGCTCTGGGAGAATGGTCCAGGATCATGGGGAATTAAGCTCCATCTTATGGCAGGAATTCAAAAGGAGGTTGGGCTCCTCGGTAGGGGTGACCATGCAGTATGATCTTCAGGATTTAGTCCAGAGCTACCCCAATCTTGAGTTTTTGTGTCTCCCATTCTCCTCTAAGGAAATTGATGAGATCATTCTTGATCTGCCTACTGATAAGGCCCCTGGTCCGGATGGGTTTAACAATTTGTTCTTTAAGAAATCCTGGCATATCATTAGGGGAGACATGTACAAGCTCTGTCAGGACTTCTTTCATCATCAGGCCGACCTCAAGAGTATCAATCATTCCTTTATTACCTTGGTCCCCAAGAAGGATAATCCTGAAACTGTGAATGATTTTAGGCCAATTTCACTTTTAAACTCATATATTAAGCTTATCTCAAAGCTGCTTGCCAACAGACTTCAGTCTATTGCTTTAAAAGTTGTCCATGAGAAACAATATGGTTTCATCAAGGGTAGAACGATCCAAGACTGTTGGTTGGGCTTTCGAATTTTTTCACCAATGTCACCATTCTAGAAGGGAGATTATTATCCTGAAGCTGGACTTTGAAAAAGCCTTTGATCTGGTTGAGCATTCCACTGTTTTGGAGATGCTTCATGCTAAAAGTTTCCCCCCGAAATGGTTGAGGTGGATTGAGGAGCTGCTGTCCACTGCCACATCCTCTGTCCTCCTTAATGGCACTGCTGGAAAAGATTTTAAATGTACCAGAGGTGTTAGGCAAGGGGATCCCCTCTCCCCTCCCCTCTTTGCCATTGCTGCTGACCTCCTTCAATGTGTAATCAACAAGGAGTATAATCTTGGCAATCTTTTGCCCCCCTTCCCCCAAAGAGCTGATGCCCCCTTCCCAATTGTTCAGTATGTTGACGACACCATCCTCGTTATGCAAGCTAATGAGGATCAGTTGGCCATCCTAAAAGGAATTTTGTACTGCATTACCCTTTCTAGCGGTCTTGTGGTAAATTACCACAAATCTTGTCTCGTTCCAATTAATGTTTCTCCTCAGAAGGCTTGCTCTCTGGCTCAAACTTTTGGTTGTGTGGTGGGCTCCTTCCCCTTTACTTATCTTGGTCTCCCTCTGGGCCTGACTAAGCCTCAAGTGAAGGATTATGCACCTCTAATCTGCAGGATTGAAAGAAGGTTGTCAGCTACTTCCCAGTTCCTCTCCTATGCTGGAAGATTATAGTTATTTAACTCGGTCATCTCATCTCTCCCCACTTATTACATGTTCTCTCTGAAACTTCCCCTCACAGTCATCGAGATTATTGATAAACACAGGAAAAACTGTCTCTGGAGAGGCAAGGACTTCAATAGCAAAAAGTACAATCTTGCTGCTTGGGATCTGGTCAGAAAACCTAAAGATAAAGGTGGGCTTGGAGTTATCAATTTAAGTATTCAGAATGATGCTCTTCTCCTCAAGCAGCTGCATAAATTTTATAGTAAGGCAGATATTCAATGGGTTGCTCTTATCTGGCAGAAATACTACAATAACACTGTTCCTCATCTGACAAGAGAAAAGGGTTCCTTCTGCTGGAAGGACATTTTTCGGCTTCACACCCAGTTCAGAGGTGTTGCCATCTGTAACCCAAACCGAGGTGATACTGTCAGTTTCTGGGAGGATATCATTGATGGGGTCATTCATTCCGAGAAGTTTTCTCACCTCCTGCACTTTGCTCGGGACCCTACCATTTCTCTGTTCACCCTGAGGATGTCTGACAATCTGCTGAATTGTTTCAGGATCCCCATGACCAGAGCTGCTTACAATGAGTTTCTGGATTTACAGGTCTTTCTGAATAATCTTCCCCCCATCAGCCCCAGTTCCAAAGATTCTTGGCACTTTATTTGGGGGCAACGTAGGTTTCTAAGTTGTCACTTTTATCGTTATCAGTTCAGAGATCTTAGGCCTAGTAGGGCAATTCTTGGCATATGGAAAACCAAGTGCATCCCGAGGATCAAGTTTTTTGCCTGGTTACTCATCAATGATAGGTTGAATACAAGGAACATTTTGAAAAGGAGAAGGAAAGTGTTGGATGAAGGATATAATTGTGTAATGTGTCACAATAGTGAGGAAGAAACTTCTGCCCATCTCTTTTTTAGTTGCCCGCTTTGCCCGGCGGATGGTCCGCTTTGGGAATTGTTTGGGAGGAAAATCTAAGTGTTCACCGGAAGATCTTGCAAGTCGGACCCGTTTTCGAGCACCCTTTCTTCCCCGGAGATCTTTATGATTGGTGCCCGGTGTATTTGGAAATAGAGAAACGATGTCATTTTTGAAGACAAGCCTCCACACCTTGCTGTTTGGAAGGCTATTTTCAAAGCACTTGTTTTGGATCATCTCTCTGCAGAATCAAGTCAAGTCTTCACTCCTCGATCAAGCTCCGGCTTAGTGCTCGTAACTTTCCCCGTAGTGCTATTTTGTTGTTGTGTTGCACCCACTCCTCTCTCGCCTCGTCCCCGTAATTTAATCTGTTGTATTTTCTTTGCTAGTCCTTCTTGATGCCTAACCTCTGGTTGGGCCAGCTGTAAGTTCTTCCTTTCTGTAAATTTGTTTCCTCTTTTTTAATATAATCTTCCCGCCGGGGGCGTTTCCCCACGGTTTTCGTTCAAAAAAAAAAGAACAAGGCGTTCGGCAAATGGTCCCCGAATTGGGAGGGTCCTTTTCGGGTAGTTAGATGTACACCGGAAATGCTTATATCTTGAAAACTTTACTAGGAGAGGAGTTTCTCGCTGCTATAAATGGGAGATATTTGAAGAAATATTATCCTAGTATTGAAGTTGATCGTTGATTACAAGCACCAAGATTACAAGCGTCGAAACACGAGAGATAGCCGGCGTTCGGGAAAGAAGCCGCCTTTAGAACAAAAAATCCTAATAGAGGAGATGGCCAATACCGAAGTGTATTGCCCTTTGCACAAAAATATTGTACATTACAAATGTTTCTTGCAAGCCTTTATTTGACAACCCGACTACTTAAGATTACAAGAGGGTGGGAAGCGAAGGCTCCGAAGGAAAAAGCGAAAGTATGCTTCATTCCTTTGATTCTCGCATTTTTCCTCTTCGACTCTTCCCTCTTCAACTGTTCCGAGACCACCGTAACAGCAACCCGGAAGCTTCGGGGGTTGCCATGACTTGCGGCTTCCATCGAGTCGTCCCAGGAAGCCTTCAAGTTGTTGTACCTATCAGAAACATCTGAAGAAGGGAACAGTTGTTGAATGTGAGATATGGATGTAGGAGTCAGATAAAGATGAAGATCTTACCCCCTATCAATACTTCCGAGCTCATGCGGCGTTCGCGTTCGGCACTGTAGCGGGTGGTGATGTCTCGCGGGTTGTGTTCTAGATGCCGAATGCGGCGGCGCAGTTGGTTGATGGTCCTCTGTTCCGGCGTGGCGTTTTCTTCTTCAGTGGAGGAATCAGAGAGGACGTACTTGGGAACCTCTTCAGTTCCAAAGATTTACTCGGGGAGCGGGTCAAGGCTGAAAATGAAGAAGGGTGAACCATGAGATTGCAATCGAGAGCAAAAGAAAGGATTGACGGAACACTTACTCTCGAATAGTACGTTTCATTGATAGAGCGTTGTTCTCCTTGATGGGTTGCTTTCCCTTGTCCGCCATGGCCTTGGGGTTTTTTCTCTCCGGGAGCGGGTAGAGGAGATGTGAGGTGATGGAAGTGTATACGAGTGGATTTGCGGGGCACCTAGGGGGTTATTTTATTAGCCGCGAGAGCGCATCAAGGGTGATGACCGGTTGGCATGCATTGTTGGAATACCAAACGGCAGGGTTTTCTCTCCGAATGCGAAGGGTTTTCATTGAACAGTGTTTATGGTTCCCGAATTGAGGATTTTTTGTGGATTTTGTGCCAAGGGGCAGGAGTTTTTGCGTGTTCGACTAAGACAAAGTTCCCGAATTCATTCAAAAACAGTGAGGTTCGCATCCACGAGCAAAAGGGGATCATCACAATACGAACACAGGAATTAAGATTTCATTATTTATTGCCGAAATTCCAAACATCCCTAGTACAAACTAGTCAAAAAGCCTGTTTAGCACAGACTGGGGATGGATGGAGTCGGCAATGGCGTCGTCGTGGCCGTCGAGGCGCTCCAGGATGACCTCGATCTCATCGACGTCCTCGGTGCGCCGCCACGGAAGCCGCGCGGCCGTGTGGAGTAGTCGACACCGTGTGCGTCGCCATGGCGGCCAGGCCTAGGGTGGTGCCCAGGCGAACACCGTGAAGGGCCACCTCATCGACACTGTCTTCCACCGCGGCAATGCGGGCTGCCGGTGTGTCCCCGGGGGCGTTCATCTTGTCCGCCAATTTCTTCACCAGCGTTTTCAGCCAGTTGAGCTCAGCGTCGCTGTCTGCAGCATTGCGGGGCAGTGGCGGTTAGTTCAAAGTTGAGTTAAATTAAAACAAATCAAGAGATTTACCATCAATGGTCTCTAACAGTTGCTTGCGCTGATGCTCCCATTCGAGCTCAGCGATTCCGGCCTGCTTGGAACATCTTCCAGCTCGCGCCGGGTTTCCTCGAGCTCCGCCTTGAAACGGAGGGCGTCGCGCTCGCTGTAGCGCGAAGGAGAATAGTTGTACGACTCCGAAGAGTCGTCCGGCAAGGCCGGATTTGTGGCCGGCGCAGAGCCGGATTCCAATGGATAAGCTCGAAAATACAAAGAGGATCGTCGAAACGAGAAAGAATTTTAGACAAAGTCGTAAAGGAAGTTGATGATCACCGCCTCCGACGAGTGCCGGCGCGGCTTCCTTCGGCCCTCGTCACCGGCTCGGCGCCCGTTGCCGCTGCCCGCCATCAAGTTTTTGGGGAGTACTAGTGCTGGAGAAAGAAGTTTAGATTGGCAAAGGCTTGAAGGCAAAAGACTTGGTGAAAGGCTGGGGGCACCCACGGTTCTTATTTATGGGACTGGCAAAGAAATCATGGTCAGAGATCGTGGTGCATATCCCGAGAAATTTGGAAGGTGGAGAGACTTCCTTAACTGAATCGTCGTCGGGTCGTTTGGAATTCAAGCTGAGTCATATTCAGTTGACTGGTTCGGTTGAGTTGCGGTCGGATTGTTGTTCGGGTCTAGTCTTCGTTTGACTAGAATTGCCGAATGGATCGTCTAAGAATGCTCGCAAGGCAAGACGAGAAAGTGGAAAGTGAAATTTATGGTAAACAAAATTACAAGGACGATCAATCATTCGACTATAAATTGTTTGACGCAATCAAATGTTCAAATACTTTGAGATTACACTAGAAGCGTCCGATATCATTTTGTTGATATTCTCCGGCAGTTTCGATCGGCTTCTTGAGCGTTAGACGGGCGGAAAGTTTTGTCTTGAGCTAGCTTGATTCAATCGTAGCCGCCGAAGCTTCCTTTTGGATTTTCTCTGTCAATCCAGGGAGTTCGGCTATCTTCTTCTTATCAGCCTTGATTTCAGCTGTCAGATTCTTCAATTCAGCTTCTAGTGCTGCTTTCCTGGCAATTTTCAACTCAAGTGCAGGCTGCAGTTCGGCCAGCAATTCCTTGTTGCTCTGAATTTGAGCCTGTGATTCTTTCACAAATTGCTTGGCTTTAGCTCTTTTTTGTTCCAGGATCGGTCAAGAGGATTGGTTCTTCAAGGCTCTCCTCACCGCCGCAAAGTGATTGTCCGGTTGAGAGATAGGCTCCGTAAAGGCTTTGATATCATCGGGAAGCTCTTGATTGATGGATTCAAGCACTTCTTCTAGGAGGTCCACATCCCCGACTTGGTCTTCAATATCTCTTTGCAGCAAGGAGAAGATTTCTCTCGGCCTTTGCCTCGGTTTTCCCTCGATAAAGCTTGGCTTGAAGATCCTTCATCACCTTTTTCGGCGGCCTAAATCATCCACAAGTGAATGAAAAGCTTGGTAGTGATGCAACCTGATCCTGAAAAGGAAGGTTTGCCGAATTAAGGATGATTTATTGAAAGAGAATAACAGAATTGAATGCCCATACTTACTTCATTCCTGGTCTCCTGAATTGGAGGAGGGATTTTTTCAGGCTCAAGGGGGAGTTCCTGGGTGATCAGTTGAGGAGGAGCTTTAGGGGTTTCTGGTAAAGCTGAAGCTTCTAACTGAGGGGAAGCTGGTGAGTCCCTGGTAGATTTGAGGCTTCTGGCTGAGGTGAAGATGGATTCATCCCTGGTAAAACTGGAGCTTCTACTTGAGAGGGGGATGATTGAGTCCTTGGTGAAGCTGAAGTTTCTGCTTGAGGAGAAGATGTTTGGACCCTTGGTGAATTTGGATTTGAAGCATGTTGAGGAGAAGAACTCCCCACGAGTTGATTCACCAATGCTTCTTCGCAAATAGAGAGTAAGTGCCAATGAAAGAATGGTTTTTGAAAGAAAATAGTAAGGATCATACCAACGGATGGGGCATTGGCGGGTTCCGTAGTAGTTGATGGTTGCTTTGAACTCGGTCCGAAATTGCACAAAGCTAAATTTATCATAAATAAAAGAGTGGTTTTGTGCTCAAGGAAGGGAAAGATGTTAACCTCTATAAGAACTCTTTTGGATGTTCTTTTCTTCTTGGCAATTTGGAGGAGCAACCGGGGATGGAGCTTTCCTCTTATCGAAGTTGAACCGATAAGATTTGGGTCCGATGTAGCATATCCGGACATCAGCCGAGCCGAGTTGTGGATTTGAATCCCAAGGCGAAATTGGGTCTGCAAAGCATTATAAGGAATTGTCCTAGCGGAGAAGCGAGTAATCGTATTCCGCAAAAGGTGGCAAAATCATGATCGTAAGGAAGGACATGCTTGAGAAAAGAAAAAGATAAGTGCATTACCTCGAAGTTGGCCGGAAGTCGGGCATTAGCTCAAGGCAAAAAGAATGTCTTGGTTCACCGAAGATGTGATCATGAAATTCTTGCCACCAGGAAATAAAAGAGGGATGAGCTATTGATGTTGGTACAAAGGGCCAAGTATAAACGGTTGACTGCATTGATATTCAAAGACTCTTCGGCTTGCGTGTTTTCTTTGATTTCCTCTCTAGGCTTGAGGAATTTGTGAAGGAATAGCCTTGGAGGCACTTGGCCACATCCTAGCTGTCGGTCCATCATGTTTGGCCGATAATATTCAAAGGTACTATGATTTTGCCTTCCTCCACAAAATTCTCGCTGGCGGGATGCATGGATGGATGAAGATATTGAAAATTTCTATGGATCTTACATCGTTGCATCCATTCTCAAAAGTGAATTCATAAGGGAGGGTCAAGTTATCATTGTTCAAATAAGGAAGCCAAAGGGGATTGGTGAAGCCTGCGAAGAAAAGCTCAAAGAGCCGATCGATGTTCGGTCAATGGATATGGTTGAGGCGGCTTCTCCATAAGTTTGACATCCTTTAGTAATTTGAACTTCTCCTTCCTTATAGTTGGATGAAGGAAAATTTCGACTGTTGAGATCAATACCAACGATCTGGTGCATGTATAGCTGCAGCCACATTTGTACAAACCACCAGGGGCCATTGACACAAGAGATCTTTTGGCTGGTGTGCATCAAAAGGGTGGTCGATGAAGCATATGGTATGCACTCCCTAGGAGATACTTTCCAAGGGGAATGAGATGACCAAGCAGACCAAATCTTCAGCCATTGCAATATGGTTCGGGGGTTGGCTCATTGGCTTTGCCACAAAAGACAAATCTGCATAGCCACATGTTCGGGGAAGGCCCCGTACTCAACTTCGGTTAGAGGGCCATCGGACATATGATTCTAGATATATACCTTATATCCAACTCCCGTCTTCACTCCTCTTTGCCTGGTGGAGCCTTTGTATTTGTAAGGATACATGGATCCCGTGATATCAAGGCCGGTCATCATGTATACATCGGCCGTAGTAGGAGACATTGGTCCATGACCAAAAAGGAAAGCATTGAGGCCATTTGACCGAAATGACAGTCGCAATCGAAGACTCTCATTCTTGGGAGTTTCGGCTAAAGATAACTCCAAGCACCGAGCAATGCGAAGGCCGTCCCGGTTGCCGGTTTTTACACTCGTCGTCATCAAGTATCCTCTTGTACCCGCTTTCTCCAACCCGCAATTGGAGGCGGGGGCCGAGGTTTTGAAGGCGTCCCCGCCACTCATGGGGTCTTGACAAAGCAGCTTTAAAGGGGATTCTGCGAGATTCGGCTTCAATGAACTCGAGGGGGTCGGAGATTCCCACGAGTCCGAGGAAATAAGATGATGATTTGTCCTCAATGGGAATCAAAATCTCGGTGGATAGAGCCTATCAAGAAAAGACAGGAGAAGAAATCTAAGATGGGAATCGAAAAGTAATACCGAGTGGACCTTAGGGGATGAAATTTACCCGGAGAGCTTGATCTTGGTCCGCCATTTGAAGATTTGAGCTTTGGGGATTGATGACCTAGGGTTTGGATCTGAGCGGAGACTCCAACGGATTGCAAGAGGAAAGAATGGGTGTTGAACAGATTTAGTTCAGAGACGTTGAGCATTTATGGTCAATTTCGGAATAAAATCACTTTTATCCCGTAATTGAAGGGGCATATGTTAACACCAAAAATTGGTACAGGAAAGGGGCTAACTTGTGGGCCGAGTTTGGTAGTGAAATGCCATTCGGCAGGAAAAAGTCTCCTCAGAGCATTCGGTAAAGATGCTTGCGGTTGGTAATACGCCATCATTCGGCAAAAGGACTATTTGCGCTTTTTAAAGGAAGTTTTCGGGAATGCGTGATGACGTGGCCCGGATAAAAGGAAGGGACGAGTTGATGACGAGTACGAGATGGACATTGGCGCCGAAGCATTAATTTAGGTATTAAATGTTGTACTCGTAGTCGACCGGGAGTCGTGTTAGGACAAGGGTATAATATAAACCCTTGATGTCCGTAATAGGGATCGAACAATTTCACAACAAACCGACCTTATGCCAACTTTTCGAGTCCTTTAGTCGAGTCGTCGAGTTCTTCGAGAGGAGTCATCGATCCGTCGACCTCCGTAAGCACCGGCAACCTTGTATCATGTCTAGTATCATGCGGTGGATTTAGATTGTGATGCAAGTAGTCTTGTTACCATGCTTAGTATCATGCGGTGGATTTAAGTTTGGTTCAAGAGGGTTTCTGTTAGATCATGAGCCATGCGGTAGGCTAAGATCTATCTCGAAGCTAGTTATCGGCTCTATTAGATTTGGCAAGATCTAATAGATTCATTAAGTTACCACGTGTTGCTTTGGATTTTGCTTATGTTTAAATTCATGTAACACCTTTTTGCCCAATCTAGATCGGTTGGTTTCGGCTTTATCTCTTTGAGATCCATGCGACGTGCTTTCAAGTCTTTGTTTATCATTAAGGATCAAGGGCTCTCAATAGCCGAATTTAGATCAATCTAAATTGTCACGTGTTGCGGGTTCAAGCTTTTACTTTTCAAATGTTTGTTCCTTCTCCACGGAACCGGATCGGTTGAATCGCCGTATTCAAAGAATGCTACCACGAGTGAAACATGTTCATAAGTTTGTTTTAAATAATGTATGCTTTTAGCCTTCCATATTTAGATCGTATCATACGGTGGATTAATCTATTTGTGGTTGGTGGCTTGGTTTCAAACAAGTCGTATCATGCGGTGGATTAACTTGTTTGGTGTCATGCTCGACGGGTTCGAAAGTACCTAGACATGCGGTAGACAAGTGCTTTTGGCCTATCAATGCTTGTTTACTTCATATGTATAATCATGCTTTCACCTTATTTATTTTTATTGTTATTTATCCTCGAAAATCGGTCATATTTACATGCGAGCAATGATGTTTAAACAAAGACCGATCTTTCGTCATGCTTACGTCATGCATTCGGCTATACCCCGGTTTCATGTTTTAAAGCTCCCCAATGATATTTAAAGCTGCCGACGGATGGCCCGTTGTAGCTATATGTCATCTTAATTGGCTTTATAGCCGTAAATACGGAACTGTCTGGTACCACCCGGCAAGTTCCAGGTTTTATCAAACTACTTTTCATCCTTTGTCAGTTTCAGGAAATTTGACCGGCACGCTTCGGATCTGGCACGTGTGTTAAGCCAGCTTCGTTCGGCTTGTTGTGTGCTTGGCGCGAGGTGCCGATTTTGCGTCAACAATTGGAAACTTGCCATTGCAATTCGGAGCGATATTGGAAATTTGCCATTCAATTTCAGCATCCGGTTGAACCGCAATGGCGTATATCCAATTTCATGAATTGTAATGGCATATCTCAAAACGACAAAAGTTGTAATGGCTTATTTCCAATTAACCCTTGATCCTTCTATATGCTTCTTTCTTAGGTGCTAAGTCACGTTGAGTTCCGGAGCCTTCTGGAGTCTTCTAGAGTGGTTTCTTTACATATTTTCTAAATAGTCCCTGTAGATTCATAGATTCACCAAAACTCGTGGAAATTGTCAATATAAACCCTAATAAGGTGATCCAATTATATTTTAGTCCTTTTTCCAATAAATGTGAGGGATAAAATTCATAGATAAAATTCAGTATTTCAACTATTTTCGATCTATATTGCTTAAGACAAGTCCTAGTGAAACCCTCTCAAACATGAACTACTAAATCTACAAAAAACTTAGCCAATTTCTCGAACTACTCTTATTTGCAAAATGAACTACGGCAAAACTGTTCTTGGGTCTCCATTGGCGCGACTACTTCACGAGTCACAACACATGTCTTGGCGCGACTAGGAACAGAGTCACGCCAAGCGAGGTGGCGCGACTTGTGAAGCAGTCGCGCCAATGGAGATCCAAAAACAGTTTTGCTGCAAGTACAAGAGTCGCGCCAAGACACATGGCGCGACCGAACTTTGAGTCGCGCCAATTAGCATGAATCACCAAAATCAACTTGAACAAATGGCAAATGTGGCCATATCAACTACAACGGTGGCATTGAAAAATGAGAAATCTATTTTTCAAAATAGGTTTAGTATTATTGGATCAACGTGTTAAATATGTTGTCCAGAACAGAGCCAACTAGTCAACTTTGGAACTACTTTTTGAGAAATTTTAGAATAAAACCTTGGACATGTTTTGAACTACAAGTGAATTTGGATGTTTGTAGAGAATTTTGAATAAGTTTTTGCCAATAAAATCAAATAATTCATAACTTAATGGAAGCTTAAAGTTGGAAAGTTGTGACATTATGAAAATAACACAACTTTCCAACTTTAAGCTTATCTTAAACTATGAATTGTTTACTTTTTTACCAACAACTCATCCAAAATTTTATATGAACTTCAAATTTGACTTGCAGTCCCAAATTGTCTAAGGTCTTAGTGTAAAATTTCTCGAAAAGTAGTTCCAAAGTTGACTAGTTGACTCTGTTTTTGGACTTGGCATGTTTGATGTGTTGATCTAATAATAATACTTAGCCTATTTCGAAAATAGATTTCTCATTTTATCCACCATGATTTTGAGTGCAAATAGTTAAAATGGAACGTATACACTCTATAGATCATAAATCTCAAATTTCACAAATTTTAGAGTTCATTTGCTAATTAAAATGATGAATGAAACATGACTAAATGAAAACTGGAACTCCCATATTAGTCATGTGAACAACCCAGATTAGTCATGTGAACAACCCGAGTCAGGCAGGCCGCAGTATATGGCTTGACTCACGCAAGAAGCGCGGCAGTCTGGCACAACTCCTTTCTCCACGTCAGTTGTGACTTATCCAACGATTAGTCACGTCGCGGAGCTTGACGACCAAAAGATGCTAGTTCTTGAAAATATATAATTTGAGAGGGGTTATTTTTAAAATTTTAGTTTAAAGGGGGTTAAAATATTAACAAAAATTCCTCCCCCTCTCCTCAAATTTATCAATCACATTCACTCACTTTCGTGCACGTGGAGCCAAGTATGGCAATGCATAAAATTTGTTCCACGGAGATTAAATTGTTGGAGTATATGCGCTAGAATCTTGGGTAAGTTTCTAATCACATTGATAAGTGAATCTGGTTGCGAATCCTGACCAGATGCGCACATAAAACATCAGAATTCAGGACCTGTGCCAAATTCCACATTACTATTAGTAAGGCCTATAGAACGGATAAAAGTTTGCATGAGCTGGCTTGTCGGTTTCATCTTCTTCCTATATATACACATCCATTCTTGTGGCCTACTGCCTACACACCGAGACTGATTATCATTAGCATCGTCATCTTCATCCAACTAGAGAAGATTAGGTTGCAGTAGATAGCAGTAGCAGTGATCCCCCATGAACGCAGTAACATTGGCGTCGGGTCTGAGGGTGGTTCTCACCGTATTGCTACTTGTTGCCGCAGCTGGAGCTCGCGAGTACGTTCACAGAACCATCGAGGTATGTATGTGTTCGGACGTCGATTCGCCTGTTTGTTGGTTGATTGCTGATGGAACGGATGCCATGCATGTGGTGCTCTTAGCAGAGCGGCGACGGCGACGTGATTGACTGCGTGGACATCTACCAGCAGCCGGCGCTCAAGCATGCGCCGCCTGGGAGCCGAGTAATTCAGGTGTCGCCATCATCTAGCTTTATATATGATCGATAATTCCTTCGATTCAAACACTTTGCATTGTGTTATTAATCTAGAAAAAGATCACTCTTTTGTTTCTTCTTTTGCTGATTCATTTTGGCTGTGATGATCCATCTCTGATCATCGGATCGCGTGGTCTCAGATGAAGCCCGAGACGAGCATGGAAGAAATGGTCGCCGCGGCGACCTCAGCTTCGAAACCGCAGAAGCGGCTCCAGACCTGGCGGAAGCACGGGAGCTGCCCGGCAGGGACCGTCCCCATCCGGCGACCCTCGGAACACGCCAACCTGGAGATCACCGAGCTGGTACGCCGGTCGTCGCCGTTCGGGCGCCCTGTCAGAAGTAACGGATCAATACAATCTCTCCGACGCCGTCATGCAGTTCGGCCGCCGTGCAGGCATCTTCAATCAATCCGCCATGGCTGCACCGCCGGGGGGGGCAAGTGGAGGTAATTCAGCATCAGCTAGATTAAATTAGTATGGTCGACACAGCATATACGTACACTTCTGTGCACTGCATCTCTGCATATACGTATCGCAGGTGGCGGCTGCGTACGTGACGAACGGGCCGTACCTTGGTGCTCGGGCGGACGTGCCCTGCTGGAAGGTTGACGTGCACCCTGACGAGTTCTCCATGAGCTACATTCTTGTCGGTAACACGCTGGACACCAACTATAAGCCGATTAGAGGGGCTGACCCGCCTGCACACCTTAACAACCAGATCGCTGTTGGTCTCGTGGTAAGGCTCTGATCGATCTTTTGGAATGCTAATCCATGCATCTCGCGTACTACACGTATTAGCAGTTTTGTTTGAGACGAATTTCACAAATTGTGTACTATCTACTAGTACTATTTCCAAACTACAACGTGGTGGCATTTGCAAACCACGTTTATTTTGTTTTTTTATTAAAGTTTTTTTGTTGAAATAAATTTTAGGGAAGATTCATTGCGCTGCTTTTCATTTTCTTTTATAGATTGGGCTTGCTATGTTTTCTCTGGCCCAGCCTAAAACAACTTTGTTCCTTTCTGGCATAACCACACCCACTGCACCCACGAAGTATCATTTTGAAATCGTAGTTTATTTGCCAGAAAGCGTAGTTCCTGACAGTTGGGGAAAAATAAAATAAAACCGAGTGTATTTTCACAGGAACTCATATTTTGCTAGCTTTCGGATGAAATTTCTGCACAAATTACTTTCTCTTATTAACACTAACACTGATGTGCACATGGCGATGTAACAGGCTTGGCCTTCTCTCTATGGAGATTCCTTACAAAGATTTTTCGTCTATTACAGTGTAAGTGCTCCTCGTCATTTGTGAGTTCAACTTCAACAGATCCTATGGTATCGTCACTAGCACGCCCACCACCGGCCTCATTGTACAAAAATCACAATTATTCACAAATTAAACAGAATGCCGTCTCAATACCAAGGTGCACCAAAATGATATTTTTTTTATGTTCTCACATGTAGTAGCTTCCGTCGTTACACTGTCATTGTTCTGTTTACATGCAGAATGACGGAGGAGTAGCGAACAACTGTTTCAATCTAGACTGTGGAGGATTCCATGTCACAAGCACGGACGTTGGTCTTGGAGCTTCATTTGCCAATAGCGACTCGCAAGTTGGAGGCGATTTGTACGGTGTAACATTTGCTATCCACAGGGTAAATAAGCTCGATCGATCTCTTCCATGCTTACATGTACCGATCTCGATACCATATCATCTAAGTCGTCGTCCACCTGCACCACCAAACATTTAACAAGGCTAGCTGGCTGTTCTTTCCCGTCATATATAACATGCAGGATCTTAGCGGGATGAGGTGGTGGGTTTCAGTGGGAGACCAGGACATCGGCTACTACCCGGAGTCCGTGTTCGACACGAGGTTCACTGATGCCTGCTACGTGGAGATGGGCGGGCGAGTGCTGGACGCCAGGGCCGGCGGCCTCCACACGACCACGCCGATGGGGAGCGGCATGCCGGCAAGCGCAGGCTGGCGCTTCGCGGCGACCATCATGAGGTACTACGGCGTCAGCAGTGGTGGGGTCCTCTTCAACGACGACGCCAGCCGGACCATCGCAACGACGCCCGGCTGCTACGGAGTTGATCCTTTGGGTATTGACAGGTCGAGGGGTGGTTTCGACGTTGTGTATGGAGGACCAGGAGGAATCTACTGTGACAAGTAGTAGTACTAGGTAGGCTACACTATTTTTTTAATAAGGGATTACATAATCCGGCCTCTACATCCAGGGATGTACACAGCCAAACTAGGCTACACTATATGTATATGGATCATCAAGCAGCACCGACGACAATGCAAGTTCGATCAGATGACACCCACGCCATGGGCTTTTCTTCAATGTTCGATTGCAACGATGTCTAATTTCCTTATCACTAGTTCATCAACTCGTGCCACTGCACGGGCTAGCAACTTTATCATAATTATAGTGTAGCCTAGTACTACTACTGCACCAGCCAGTCGAATAGAGATAATATTACATAAATATAAATGGCCACACATTTAGTTTATTACCTAAAAATGTCATTATTTTTCCTTATATCCAATATTTTATCCAACAGCTTGCACCAATCAATCTGATTTAAGATCATTTTGTTGTAGAGCGAGTAGTAGAATACTTAAATAAAATGAATTAATATTGAAGATCCAGTACATCCTCCTTTTTTATATATCACAATTGCTTTATCACAAATCAAATATGTCCAACTTTGACCAAGTTTATAGATATAAATATTATTCAACCAAATATATGCATTATCAAATCATACTACATGGTGAATTTGATGATACAAATATGGTATCATAGATGTTGTTATAGTTTCAATAATCACCTCAATGTAAATGCATTTGTTTCATCACTTTTCCCAAATGCAAGAAATTGTTATGTAAGTATGTAACTATTTGTGCCCCATTAATATATTTAATTAAGTAAGAATCAATCGACCATGCAAAGTTGTTTGTACTAATATTGCCTGCTTCATGGAAATTACGTAAAAATATCAAAAAGAGAGGTCAGAATGAGTTGTATCTATACAGAGGCAATAAGATCTTTAATTTCTAGCGGCTAGCGAATATATACTGCTACTCACATGTCATCAACTCAGCATAATCCTAAAATCAAGATATCTTCAAACTATAGTGTATTCCTTTTTTATCTTAACTGTGTCAACTATTTTTGCACCACCTATGTCCATCAAACCCTATCATCATAGGACATAAAAACTTGATATTTTGGTTAGTAAAATCAGTTTTATCTGATCACCAGTGAAAATATGCAGGAATACAACCTCGATTGTGTACTTTTCTCCCTCAATAGGCATGCATGCTTTCTCCCGATCTCAAACATAACAGTTAGTTTGAAGTTGTTTAATTTTGTTAGTAGCATCATAATAAGGTTCATATTGTTTTGCCAAACGGGCTGAACATTCAATATATTAATTAGCATTTTGTCAGCATAATTGGGGAGTGAGATCAATATAATATAATTCTAAGATTGTGTTTTGTACTATGCTTGAAAATGATAAGTATAATTGTTTTTGTTTTTAATGATAGATCCACCACAATAGGAAAGTGCGAATCACAGTGTTATAGTTTGCGTCCTAATGTAGCAATTGATCGAAACAATTTAAGTATATAGGTGGGTTGGAGGCTTGCCTTTTTGAATTCAACTGCATATATATCTGCATTTAAATGGCAGATATTATTTTATCACATGTTAATAATAAATTATTATTTATTAATAATTTTTTAACCATTACCTGTAAAGGCTCCACCACAGTGTATTGTTTGTTTTATGTGTCTCAAGATTTGCTTCATTTTTCTAGAACCATGGTACCCAGTAGATGGTAGGTATATCTCCAGCGATGCTTTCCGATCTTATGCTTCTTCAATGACGTTGCACACAAAGGACACTGATAGGTTAGGGTAACCAACAAAATAACATGTCATCATAGCATCTTGGTATTTTTTTTCCTTGTAATTTGTGCATCTTTGCAAAGAACATGGTAATACTATCCTCTTTCCAACCTAGCCAGCTCTTTTGTCGCCCATTTCACCAGGACAACGCTTTCTATAATGCACAATACATGTGCTAACGGGAATTGATTTAAAATTGATGCAATATGGAAAGATAGAGTTATATGAAGAATTTAAGGTGTAATAGCGAAAAGAAAATGTATCTAAAAAATCTTGCATATATCTGAATTCTGAAAAGAGCACACCTTAGATAATTAGATTATTGTGTTTTCATATTATTCTAGGTTGGTCGGGTCCTATAGACCTATAATTGATCCACGTGTTCTTTAGAGAGTGTATAGAAAAGGGTAGGATGGTGATTAGTATGTTACCTCTGCAATATCATTGTAACTTTGTAGGTTGGAGTGATGGAGATGTTGATGCCTTCTAGCTATATGGAGACGATGATATTCAGTTGACTTGCCGTCGTCAAATGCTATCCGCACTTCCGTAGCGAGCATGGTCAAATGGCATCCATCAAATAGCTTTTAGATGGATTCTATGGAACCATGCATGGGATTGGTTGTGTTCTCTTTAATAGGTGTGTGAAAACAGAAGAAATTTATTTTTTTTCGTTTGTTGGTTTAGAGATAGACTTTTTTTGCAATACATGTCATCGCTAAGTTAGATTATTTGGGGGTTCGTATCATCTCGATAGATGGCTGTTGGGGGGTTACCCGAAAAATTCGGATGATTCCCCTAACATTGGCGCCCACCGTGTTTCAGCCGAAGAAAAGCTCACGATGCCACCTCAGAAGAAATCCAAGAAGAACGTTCCGGCAGAGACAAATCGAGATGATCACCATCCTCCTCAAAGGAATGAAACCTCTTTCGTTCCTGAACCTTCTAACACAACAGATCAAGAGCGGAGAGCGAAGCTCGAAGCTCTGATGAAAGCAAGAGCAGAAAAGACGGCTCACACCCAAGAACAACCTGCTGAACAGCAAGAATTTGAGAATGTCGATGATGATGATGACACCATAGACAGGGAGCTAGAAAGGGTTCAGCAAAAGATACAGCAGCTACAGAAAGACAAGGAAAAATTCGCAAGTCAACTGCAAGCGAAAAGAAAGATCTCTGAAAAGCAAATTGAAGTAATACAAAGAGAAATCGATGAGATGAAAGAATAAGAGAACAGTTTCCTGTGGCAGGAATCACCGCACCAGAACTCTGGGCCAGCGAGAGAACCCCCGAAAGAGAACTTCTTCACGGGAAACGGAATCTCACACTTCGTGGATTCTGAGTCGCCACTGTCTATTGGGCTGCAAACAGCACCTTGGCCGCCGAAGTTTAAGCATGTCTCTCTCCCCAAATATAACGGCATCGGAAACTCTAGGCAATTCCTCATGTGATACGAATCAGCTGTGAATTCGGCGGGAGGGGATGATGTTGCATTGGCCAAATCCTTCATCATTGCTTGCGAAGGACCAGTACTGAATTGGTACTCCTTGCTGCCTCCGCACTCGCCCATACGCGGGTAGACCTCAAGACAAAGTTCATGCAAGCATTTCAGATGTTCCACAACACAACTGTGGAAGCATCAGATTTGTACAACTGCAAGCAGAAAGACAGAGAGCCACTGCGGAACTTCGTGAGAAGGTTCATGCAACAAAGATCTCAAATCCCCGAAGCTGATGAAAAAACAACAATCAATGCGTTAATCAAGGGCCTCACTCCAGGGCCAACAGCTCCGCATCTCACAAGAAAGAAACCCAAGACGGTTGAGGAACTTTTTCGTGAATTGGAAGAATACATTTTGTCTGATGATGACCATCGCAAGAGAGTGGCCGAGCGGAACGAGGCAAGGCAGGGCAATAGAGAGATGACATGGAGAGCACAATCCCAGCATCCGCGAAATGTCAACAATGTCGAAAACCCACAACATGAACAAAGCAACAGGCCAAGCACCAGGGGAGGATTCAATCCCAGAGGAAGGGGGAGAGGAAGAGGACCCCCGAGACTTACGAACCATAACCCAAAAGATCCTTACTTCTATTGCCAGTATCATGGGAGGGGCCATAGCACCGAAGGGTGCCCAGAAATGAAGAAAAACATGGCAAGAATTCAGCAAGAAAAGGCGCTAATGAGCATCGCATCCTCAATGCCAAGCCAATTTCGCCCGAATTTTTGGCAACCGCAATTCGCGAACTCGCAGTCAAGTTCTGTCCCAGTTCAGCAATTCCCGCAACAATAGTCATCGTGGCAGCCGTCGTGGCAATTTTTCCCTCAGTCGCAAGCAATCCAGTCAATCCAACAACCGCAGCCGATTCGGGAAATATTGCCACCACCTCCAGAAAGTTCGTCAAGGCCACAGTCAAGTTCAAGACCTCAGAACTCCAAAGCATTGCCATCTTTCGGGACTATCATGCCAATCACAGGTGGGTCAGCTATGGAATTCGAGACCAAGAAGCAAAGAAGCAACTACTTCAGGTCTGTGAACACCATTATCAATGACGGCCCAGCCGCACGTCCGGAGTGGGCAAAGGTACCAATCACTTTCACAGAAGAAGACTTCAGGCTGAAATCCGTGATTCACAATGATGCCATGGTCATTGAGGTGAACATAGCTGGGTGGGTCATAGGAAAAGTCCTAGTTGACAATGGAAGTTCAGCGGATATCTTGTTCTTGAAGACTTTCGAAAAGATGAATCCGAGCCAAAGACATGTTGGACCCCCAGAGTACCCGCTGCAAGGGTTCGGAGGAAAGCCTATCAAGCCGGTTGGAAAGATATCACTCCCGGTTTCCTTCGGAGATCTTGAAAATGCCAGAACGGAGAGTCTCACCTTCGATGTGGTTGACATTTACCACCCGTATCGCGCGATTTTCGGCAGAGGTTTCATGAACAAGTTCGACGCAGTCATAAGGCAGCAGTTTTTATGCATGAAAATGCCTGCGCCCAAAGGGGCCATCACGGTGTTCGGCAATCAACAAGAGGCCAGAAACATAGAAAAAGGCCATACACCTGGACAGACGAACGTATACCAGCTGAAAACAGCTGACGAAAGGACATGAGCTTACAAAGAGGCCAAGCGGGATAAAGAAAGAATTGAAATGGCCGCAGATGGTGAAACCAAGAAGGTGTATCTGGATGACATGCCCGATAGAGCAGTCACGATAGGGCCAACCTCAGTGTTGAAGAGGATAGGGACCTTGTACAATTCCTGAACAAAAACAAAGATGTTTTCGCATGGTCAGCTAAGGATCTGCAAGGTGTTGACAGGGATATCATCGAACATGCCCTGGAGACAGACGAAAAAATACCTCCCAAGAAGCAGAAACTTCGGAAAATGTCCGAAGAAAAAGTGAAAGCAGTGGAAGCTGAAGTTCAGAGATTGCAAGACGCGCAAGTAATCAGAGAAGTGAAGTATCCGATCTGGCTAGCCAACACAGTACCAGTCAAGAAGAAAAATGGAAAGTGGAGAATGTGCGTGGACTTCACAGATTTGAACAAGGCATGCAAAAAAGACGATTTCCCCTTGGAAAGGGTAGACAAAATCGTAGATGATGCAGCCAACAGTGAAATGCTATCACTCCTGGACATGTTCTCTGGGTATCATCAGATCAGGGTCCGTAAAGAGGACGAAGAAAAGACGAGTTTCATCACTCCATTCGGAACATTTTGTTTCGTGAGAATGCCAGAGGGGCTAAAGAACGCAGGATGTACATTCTCAAGAATGATAGCAATAGTACTTCATCCCCAGCTACGGAGGAACATCTTGGCGTATGTGGACGATATAGTCGTCAAAAGTGTTCAGAGAAAAGATCACATCAGTGATTTGGCGGAAACATTCGCGAATATGAGAGCAAGCGAACCTGAAGCTGAATCCAGAGAAATGTGTATTCGGCATTCACAAGGGGAAAGTTCTCGGATGTCTAGTTTCAACAAAGGGCATAGAGGCGAATCCCGACAAGATCAGGGCTTTGGTGGAAATGCAAGACCCGAGCTTTAGTGAAGGATGTACAGAAGCTGACAGGGAGAGTGGCTGCCCTTAACGGATTCATTCCCAAGGCTGCAGAAAGAAGCTTACCATTCTTCCAAGTTCTCCGAAGTGCCAAGAGTTTCCAGTGGTCCGAACCTCAGAAACGAGCCTTCCAAGAATTGAAAGATTACTTGTCCAATATGACCAAGCTCTGTCCTCCCGAACCAAAATCGCCACTTCTGCTATATGTGTCTGCATCAAATTCGGCAGTAAGTGTGGGGCTAGTGCAAGAAAAGGAAGAAGAAGGAAAGCTCAAACAAATTCCTGTTTACTTTGCTTCTGAAGCTTTGTCTGGTTCCAAGATCTTCTATTCCGAACTGGAAATAATCGCATATGCGGTCATTATGGCAGCAAGGAAGCTAAGGCACTACTTCGAGGGTCACAGGAT
Source organism: Cenchrus americanus (assembly GCA_947561735.1). NCBI lineage: Eukaryota > Viridiplantae > Streptophyta > Magnoliopsida > Poales > Poaceae > Cenchrus > Cenchrus americanus. Next base: position 270,037,361 of record OX387239.1, read on the forward strand.
AAGAGTCATCACCAACCAGCCGCTGAATGATCTGTTCGCAAATAGAGAGGCATCTACCTGAATCATCAAGTGGGGCGCTGAACTCTCTGAGTATGTGGTAGACTTCGAGAGAAGAAGTGCAATAAAATCGCAAGTTTTGGCAGATTTTGTCGTGGACTGGACTTCACCTACTCAGAACTTCGAGGAAAATGCACCTGAACCTTGGATAGTACAGTGTGATGGGGCCTGGTGCTACAAGGGGGTCGGAATTTCGGCTGTCGTGACGTCCCCGACAGGCGTAGTCATAAGGCTCGTATTCGCGAACAACGAACATTCCACGAACAACACAACGGAATACGAAGCTCTTTTGTTGGCATTAAGGAAAATGAAAGCCTTGGGGTAGCAGACCTTCATAATCAGAACGGATTCGAAAGTAATTCAAGAACATATCGAGAAAGAAAGCGAAGCAAGAAATCCCGTTCTCATGAACTATCTAGAAAAAGTCAGGGAAATGGAAAAACACTTCAAAGGCTATTCGGTCCCAAAGATATCCCAAGGGATGACAAGAATGAGGCGGATAACCCGGCGAAAGCAAGAACCGTAAATCAAGAACTACCCCCGGATGTGTTCTTCGAAATCATCAGAGAACCGTCCATCAAGGATTCGAGGGCCAAAATCGTGAATGTAGTGGAGACTCCCGATTGGAGAGCAGAATCATGGCTTATCTGAGAGGACATTATGAACCACAAGATGAGTTAGAAGAGAAAAGATTGAAGCAAAGGGCACGGAGCTATACAGTAGTGAATGGAGAATTGTACAAATCAGGAGTCACTGAACCTTGGCTGCGGTGCATCACCTCCAAAAAAGGTCAGGAGCTTCTAAAGGAAATTCACGGGCGCACATAGGCACCAGGGCTTTGGCTGGAAAGGCAATAAAGCAGGGATTCTATTGGCCCACCATAAACATTGATGCCAAGACATTAGTTCGGCAGTGTGAAGCATGCCAGAAAACGGCGAACCAACAGAATTTGCCTTCAATGCCAGTTCACTTAATTCCACCGACTTGGCCTCTGCAAAGGTGGGGAATGGACCTAGTGGGCCCGTTGCCAACGGCTCAGGGCAATTGCCGATTCGCAGCTGTTGTCGTCGATTATTTCACAAAGTGGGTGGAGGCAAAACCACTTGCGAATATCAAAGCAACAACAGTTCAGAAATTCTTTTGGCAGAACATAGTCTGCAGGTTCGGGGTTCCTAGAGAACTAACTGTTGACAATGGCAAACAGTTCGACTGCTACACCTTCAAAGAGTATTGCAAAACCTTGGGCACTCAGGCGAAATTTTCGTCAGTATATCACCCGCAGTCCAACGGAGCAGTTGAAAGAGCCAATGGCCTGATTTTTTCGGGAATCAAAAAATGTTTGTTCGATCAGAAGAAGGGAAAGTGGGTAGATGAATTACCGAAGGTGATCTGGTCCCACAACACCACAATGTCGAGAGCAACAGGTTTCACGCCTTTTCGCCTACTTTTTGGCACTGAGGCTATGACACCGGAGGAAATTAAGAATGAAAGCATGGGAGTCTTGAAAGGAAAAGAGATCGAGGAAATCGATAAGAAAGTGGAAAAGGACATGATCGAGCTGATGATCCTTGAAGCTGCAGAAAACATTGAGAAATACCAAAGAGAGACAAGGGCTTGGAGAGACAAGAAGGTGGTCCGAAAGGACATCAAAACTGACGACATTGTGTTAAGAAGGAAGAAAAATTGGGAGAACCCAGGAAAACTTCACGAGTCTTGGGAGGGGCCTTACATTGCCACGGAAACAGACATGCCAGGGGCTTTCCGCTTAATGGAGCAAACCGGCGAAGAGTTACCATATTCCTGGAATGCTGACAGCCTGAAAAGGTATTACCCATGAGAACCCAAGCTATAGCTAGATGTAATATATAGTAGTTTTTCAATTTTCGCAAGTTTGTATTCTAAAAAACTAGAAAATCCGAATCACGTGTCTATAAGTGATTTCGGGAAAAAACATTAGCTTTTCTTTTCCTAGTTATAGTAGAATAAGAAGGACCGTACTCTTTTCCTTGCAAAGGGGGATCTAAATCAAGAGGCAAGGTTTTTAACGAGGCAGATCCTATGTAAATACTCTTTGTGATATATATGAAAAGAGTCTTCCCCCAAATCGCGTATAGCCAGAATTCCATCGTGAAAAAAAGAAAAAAGTTCGTGAGAAAGGTTTCGAGATAGCCAGAATTCCATCGTGAAAAAAAAAGAAAAAATTTCGTGAGAAAGGCTTTGTGATAGCCAGAATTCCATCGTGAAAAAAGAAAAAAGTTCGTGAGAAAGGCTTCGTGATAGCCAGAATTCCATCGCGAAAAAAGAAAAAAGTTCATGAGAAAGGCTTCGTGATAGCCGAATTCCATCGTGAAAAAAAAAGAAGAAAGTTCGTGAGAAAGGCTTCGTGATAGCCAGAATTCCATCGTGAAAAAAGGAAAAAGTTTGTGAGAAAGGCTTTGTGATAGCCAGAATTCCATCGTGAAAAAAGAAAAAAGTTCGTGAGAAAGGCTTCGTGATAGCCAGAATTCCATCGCGAAAAAAGAAAAAAGTTCATGAGAAAGACTTCGTGATAGCCAGAATTCCATCGTGAAAAAAAGAAGAAAGTTCGTGAGAAAGGCTTTGTGATAGCCAGAATTCCATCGTGAAAAAAGGAAAAAGTTCGTGAGAAAGGCTTCATGATAGCCAGAATTCCATCGTGAAAAAAGGAAAAAGTTCGTGAGAAAGGCTTCATGATAGCCAGAATTCCATCGTGAAAAAAGAAAAAAGTTCATGAAAGAGTAAAAAAAGAGGCCTGAGACAACAACAATTTGTGGCCTAAAATCCCATCCACAAAGGGATTCCCACCAAAAAGGCCTGAGATAACAACAAGTTGTGGCCTAAAAATCCCATCCACGAAGGGATTCCCACCGAAAAAGGCCTGAGACAACAACAAGTTGTGGCCTAGAATCCCATCCACAAAGGGATTTCCACCAAAAAGATTTAAGGAAACAATGGTTTGTAGCCTGAGTTCTCATGACAATTTCGATCAAGTGAATGTGCAAGGAGTTGCTTAAAAATTTTTCCTTAACGCAAATTGCTGAAAAGTTTTTCGCAATAAAATTGTTGTAATAAAAGGGCAAGGGGCTCGTGCGGAAATTCGTAGAAAATCTTGGTTGAAGCAACTGAGGGTTGCAATATCAACCAAGGCAAGTCTGCCAACCGGATCAAGTCCACAAAATTCGAAAACAAATTTTGTCGACTTGCGTAACGACGGTTGAAGTCTTCAAAAATTTACGAAGATTTCTACAAAAAATGTGCTCGATCAAAATACTCGAATAGTAAACTTCGACAACTTACCTTCGAAATTTTCATGCAAAACGGCAAGGTGGGGGAGGGTGACGTTTTTTCAAGGAAAAACGCAGTCATTGCTTTATTTGCATAAAAATTTCGAAAAAGTTCATTAACGATTACAGCACTTAGTACAAGATCTAGAACGAAAGTTCGACAACATGTCCGGGTTTACAGCTATTGTCTTCGGCAACGTCGCTAGCGTAAGCGAACTCGAGGGCGTCTGATATAGGGCTAAGGGGCTCCTCCTTCGGAATATTCGCGAAACACGAAGTCGCGGGTGCAGAACTTTCCTTCTTACAAAACAAGAAAAGGAAGAAAGATCGAAACATCCCATAGAAAATTTAAGCGAAGTCTCGAGCCAAAAATCAGAGAAGTCTTGTTCGAGATAAGCTCGTTTGAACAAGCGCCACGCTTCGCCGCTAACAAACATCCTATCCCGATGAATGCACAATGGCATCACGTCCTGCGCAGGCCCAGCTTGCAGGACCTACGCAAGTTAAAGTTTACAAAACATTTGTTCAGAAAAGCTAAGTGAATGTACAAATATATAGACAGCCCCGAAGGTGTGAATAGTTCGGATAAAACATCTAGTCCGTGACGTCAACCTTCGGCGAACTCTCATCACGTCCAGAAGCTTGCCCGTCGTTGTTGTCCTCATTGCTGATGCTGCTGCTGCCCGAACCCTCTTCGCCCGAATCGCTAGAATCTTAGTCGGAAGTAGACCCTTCGGGGGACGCAGCGACATTCTCACGATCTTCTTCCTCGTTCAGCTGAAAAAGATAGAGAAACGAATGTAAGGGGAATTCAAGAAACTAAAACACCGATAGCCAGTATTAGCGACGAAATCGTATGAAAATTCACCTCAACAAGTTTAGCACGCGCGATGACCTTGACAGTTTCTTTTCCGTTGGCAAACCAGAATTCCCTCACGAATTTGTTCTTAATAGCTTGGACATCTTCATTAGCTCGAATTATTGAAGTACTCGTGGCACTGGGGAATTGAGAGATCTTTTCGCGGAACTTCTCCAGATCGGCGCAGTCGAAGTCATGAAGAATTTTCAGTATACTCTCGACAGAGAAGGCTGCTGCGAAGTCACTGGCGCCGGAGATAACTTCGGAGAGAGCCTTGAACTCAGTTTCCATCCAGTCCATGAATTCAGGAATTCCAATATCAGTCGGAAGAGGAGCAGGACGAACGCCAAACTCGTTCAGCGATTTCTTGTATTCCTCGAACAGGAGTTTCAACTTCTCCAAAATTTCGGACATGTTCTTTTTCGAAGTATCATCCTGTTCCGCAAGCGCTTTCTCAAGATCCAGAATTTTACGGTCTTTTGTACTCAAGGACTTGGCGAGATTGGCATTGTTAACTCGAAGACCTTCGACAGTTTTTGCGGCCCTCATGTTTTTCACGAAGGTTTTCGATCAAACTAAGATCGTCCTCGTGAGCCTTTCGTACCTTTTCCAACTCCTTCTTGGACTACTCGAGCGCTACCTCAGCAATCTTCTTTTCGTCCTGACTGATCTTCAAGGCCTCCGCCAGTTCAGCCACCTTTCTCTCAAGATCGATGTTCGCGGACTGAGCGAGAGCGAAGCTGCGCTTGAGTTGATTGGACTCCTGAGAAAGTTGCTTGTTCACCTTCTCCTGGTCAACAAGCCGCTCAACAGCAACTTTCCCGAGCATAGAATACTTCAGGGCGTAGTCTTCTTGAAAACGCACCAGCTTTGACGGAGGGTAAGAACGAAGAAGGTCCTTGAATTCTGAAAAATTCGTGACTAAATCTCAAATCGAAAATTCGAGAATCTGAAAAGCACAAAAAGGTAATGAAAAGAAACGAACCTTGTTTGCTGAAGTGTTGCATGGTGACCTTCTTCGTCGAACCCGAAGAAGCCTTACCCTGTGACGAAGGGGTGGTTTCGGGAGCAGGGTGAGGCCCCTTCTCAGAGTCCCGAGTAGCTCCTCCGGGTTGTTCCGAACTCTCCACTCCTGTTTCATCAACAAGTACAGGCGATTTTCATAGTGTTAAAATCTTGTACGTCTTGCTCCCGACGCTAGTTGTCTTGAAACCAACACTTAATAGCTCGCCGCAATGAGACGTACCAAAACTCTTGTTAAAAGCAACCAAAGAAGGAGAGGGGGCCTGATCTTCGGGAACAACCTCCCGAACTTCGAGCAAGGGAGCACGTTCGACAGGATCCTCCCCCCTTTGAACGGTGAGTTCAAGTTCCTTGGTGAATTCGGGGGGAAGCCTCGTCACGGGAGCGAGTAGGCAGAGAAACATCGGCACCAAGGGCTTCGACAGCAGCGGGGGCTTCAACAGAGGCAATGGCTTCAGCAGCAACAGTGGTTTCAGCGGCAACGACAGGTGCAGCCTCTTTGCGAACTTCGGAAGCAGCATCTGAAAAAGAATCAATATCCACGAACTCATTCTCAGAACTCGACGGACAATTGTCTCGAAATTTAAATCTCAACAGAGGCCAGAAGCAAAAACCTTTCTGGCTATCCGCTCCCACGAAGACAACGTCGTCGAAGGCAGATGGAACCCGCCGAACTCCGGAAGAAGAAACCTTCTTCACCGCCTTCTTCAACTTCTTGCGGCTCATCTGGGCTAGGCCGGAAGCCGCCTGAATCTCAACGTCCGAAATTCGTTCGGAGGTCTTGCGCTTACGTTTCGACGACTCCAAAGATCTTGTTCTAGAGGGCTTAACCCCAGAGGAAGTGCTTTCGCTGATAGCTGACGAACCTCGGTTCGAAGATCTTCTTCGGGGGGCATTGATAGGGGCAGCCGAACAACTAGCCACAGTGACTGCGGGAACCTTCAACTTGGGACCTGGGCTTCGAGAACTAAAAGATTTATCTCCACAGACCTCAGTGAACACACGGTTGATCCTCTTCTTGTGTTTCACTAGCGCCTTGTACGCCTTGTATTCATTCATGGTATATTCGCCTATCATGAGATTCACTCTCTTTTCAATCTCGATCATGAAGGCATCAGCGCTTTGATTTTCACGAAGCTTAATCCCGAACTTCGGGAAAGGCACTTCTCGAGCTGCCTAGTTGACGTTGAAATACACGATCTCGATGTGAGCCCAACCACTGGAAATCGGCCAAATCTGGGAAGCAACGAACTCTTCAATGATGTCGCGGCCCCCAAGTATAGTGCTGGCGAGATGAAAAGCACTCTCGCAGTTCCTAATCCCCACTGCCCGGTGATTGAATTCGGCGTATTCACCGCGATCGGGGCGTGATAGGGCAAGACAAGGGGTGAGCTGGGCCCGCATAGCCAGAAACTTCGGACATGTTGACCTTCAAATAGAACCAATACGAATTTCAGTCGTCGGTGAGGTTGGTCTTGCAGCAGGGAGCGATCTGGATTCGAGTGATCCCTTTTCGGGTGTTCTGGCACCGGGTATTGAAGGTGCAGCACGCATGCTGAGCTTGGTAGAACTGCCCGTCGCTGACCTTGATAACGTGGGGAACAATTACCAGTTCATAGAATATTGCGAAGGCGTCAACACTGAGGTTACAGCCAAAGGTCTTCATGATCCAAATAAATTTCGACATCTCAAGAAAAGACGTCGGCGAAAGTTGGTGGATTTTCACCGAAAAGGCATCCAAGATCGCCGGCAAAATCGGGTCACAAGGGAATCTGAGTCCACAGATAAAGAAATCCCGAAAGATGACAACCTCTCCATCCTCAGGGGCAGGGATTTGTTCGTCAAGTGGGGCTCGCCCAGCGCCCGGAGGGAAGAACCCGGCTGCTTCATATTCTCGGATCAGGTTGGTCGTGACTTTGGACTCTCCGAAGACAAGAGAGGGTGGCAGCGGTCCTGCAGTCTTTGCCCTAACCAGATCACCGACGCCGGCGTCCACATCCCCGATATCTTCGTCGTCGTCTGTTCGAACCTCCCCATCCTCGTGACTCCTGGAGCCACTAGGAGAGCCTGCATCTTCAGCTGGTGCAACATTCTTAGCACCTTCGACAATTGGATCAACTGGGAGGCCAGCTGCAATAAGTTCTTCGGTAGTCATGGGTCTCACGGTGCTTTTGACTCGAGCCACCTAACCACCAGAGTTACACGTACGAAGAAATGAGAACAACATTCGAGAATGAAGTCCACAGAACAAAAAATACCATTGCAGCAAAAATGACAAGTAAGAATTGAAAGAGAAAAATAAATAATACCTTAAAGAGATCCGAAGAAAACCGGAAGTTCGCGAACTCTTAAGCAGAAGACGAGATTCCGCGAGCAGAAAGATTCACGACTTGTAACAAAAGCAGGAGAGCCGTAAAATTTTTTAACAGCAGGAGCCTCCTATTTATAGGGGCGGGGAGGGGTAGTTCCACGAAACCTGCGTCGATCAAACCGTTCTAGGGTTTCTGGGCGACACGTGTCCCCTCCGACGTTCCGAGGGTGACGTTTTTTACTAAATTTCCGAAATATTCATGGAATCGGATCGTCGGAGTCAACCCGCTTCCCCGAGGGGCTAGTGTTGGGGAATTCAGGAAAATTCGTCACCCTCGAAACGTTAAGTTTGACAAAGTTCTTGAGATATGTTTTTCAGGAACAGGGAACTCACGATTTTCGGAATCCTGGAACCCGCGAAGCTTCAGATTCGCGGATATGTGAAGTTCGGGGATCGTGATTCGGAGAAGACGTGGAGTCGCGAACATGCGGAAGCCCGGAACCTCGAGCTGGCGGTGGCGCGAACTTCGAAGGGCGGCTGATTCGGGAATCTATCGGGGACCCAGTTCGGGAGGCACGCATGAAGACATTCACGAACCGACGAAGAAGCAAAGGCTGATTCGGGAATCTGTCGGGGACCCAGTTCGGGAGTCACGTATGAAGATATTCACGAACCGTCGAAGAAGCAAGTCAAAGTTGTTGTCCCAAAAAGTCCCGGTTTTGAGTGTGAACTAGTGGCAGACTTGTAAATGTGTTAGACGAGAAAGACATTCTTGTATGCGTTCACACTAGGAATATTCTCTGAGCTTGAGGGTGTTTTAGGAATGTAAAAGTCCCTTCGTCTCCCTATAAAAGGGGGCGCGAGGGCACATGTAAACGGATTCAGATTTTTGGGACTTGTGCAATTTGCTAAGAGAATCATTGGCTCTCAGCGTTCTAACCTTGTGCTTGAACGTGTCAAGAACTTTCTCTCTCGTGTTAGGGAATCATCCGAATTTTTCGGGCAACCCCAACAATAGCCACCTTTATTTAAAATTATGGATGGGCATGGCTCGCCCCTCATTCTCCTTTTTTGTGCGGTAGTACTACCGTACTGCTCAAAGTGCTCAGCAAAAGTTTCACATTATTAATGACAACGACAATAAACATAAAACTTTGAAAAAAAAACTTAGCAAAAGCAATGGACAAAACCTTGCATGCAATAAGAAAAAGGCAGAACAGAAAGGAGAATCTAAAAAAACTTTTGATTACTAATCGAAACTTCTAACAAACGTCGAAGAAAAGTCTTAGATTAAATTAATAAAATTCTAATACATATTTTAACTTTTTTATTTTTCTTGATTTAAAATAATTTCATATATATATAAACCCTTGATTAATAAAGTTTTAATCAATTTGTTTTATTTCAGATTCATTGCTCGTAATCACTTTTGCAGAGCTCGAAATCAGCTTACGTCCAGGTGGTAATAGGCCTGTCAGATAATTTGGACCAAGGTTTGTACATTCCAAGAAGCCTCTTTTTCTTCTTTAATCCCACCAAGCACGATGGTCCATGAAGGCCCATCATCAGCCGCACGCACGAGCCCAAATAGCCCGAGTCGCTGACGCTTTTCGCTTCTTTCGCAACACTTCTTCCATTCAGCTCGGCGGCCACCGGCAATCTCCCAACTCCCCAAAACCCCTCGCCGCCTCCGCGAACCTTCGTCCCCCCCCGCGCCCGACGATGACCTCCACGCCCGCCGCGGCCGCCGGGCCGGTGCCGGTGCCGGCGACGCGGACGGTGGCCTCGGCGGTGCTCCGCGTCCAGATGGCGCTCCTCGACGGCGCCGCGGCCTCCAACGAGCCCCTCCTCCACGCGGCCGCCTCCGCGCTCCTCTCCCGCGCCGACTACGACGACGTCGTCACCGAGCGCACCATCGCCGACGCCTGCGGCAACCCCGCGTGCCCCAACCCGCTCCCCGCGCCCGCCACGGCCGGCGGGCCCCGGTTCCACATCTCCCTCCGCGAGCACCGCGTCTACGACCTCGAGGAGGCGCGCAAGTTCTGCTCCGAGCGCTGCCTCGTCGCCTCCGCCGCCCTGGCGGCGTCGCTCCCAACCGACCGCCCCTTCGGGGTCCCGCCCGAGCGGCTCGACGCGGTGGTCGCGCTCGTCGAGGCCGGCGGCGCGGGGGAGGGGCAAGGGTTAGGGTTACGCGATGCGGATGGGAAGAGGAACAAGGACGAGGGGAGGAAGCTGGAGATCAAGGAGAAGGAGGTCGCTGGGGCTGGGGAGGTCAAGCTGCAGGACTGGGTTGGGCCCTCGGATGCCATTGAGGGGTATGTGCCCCGTCGTGACCGCACCACCGAAGGTGAGCACTCCATAATTTGCATTTCACTCACAGCTGCATTTGATGAGAATAGCTAGGTGCTATTACCTTCACACTTCACTTGTGTGCTCAGCATCGTATGACAGTTTTTCGCCTTCACGTTGAAGTAGAAATATACATATAGAGCTGATTGTATATCAAGAACTTGGGAAGATTGAATCGGTTTCCAAAATAAGAGATGAATTTAGGCCAGTATAATTACTTTGATCCTCAGATGTGTAACACTTGCTCTTTATGTATAAATAGTAGTAACTAGAAATTAATCAAAGATGACTGCTAGAGCTTGTTGTGCATGGATTTTCTTACTCTTGCATCCTTTCTTGGAACTGAGATGTGGTAAATGTGTAACATGGTAGGACAAACATGACCGTCATGTCTCCATAATGGAGGTTGCTTCATCCTCGGCGTTTTAGCCATTTCAATATGCTTGACCTCTACTGCTGCATTTAAAAACATCATGACTGTACTACTGAGGGGGTTGAAACTGCACTTTGAAGAACATTTGCATTTCTTTAGGATACACAGCTTTGCTGCAGGGATTCCTACTAATTTTACTTAGGAAACACACTCTAGAAACAAAATCAGGGTTCTGAATGGGTTGTTCCATTGTTTTGTACAATAATTTTCCAGTCACTGGTGACTGGTGTAACAATGTCTACAAGAGTAATGGTAGTTTTATTTGCAGGCACATTTCTGTACATGAAAGGATGCTTAACTCCGTTCTTGCCCTTTGTTCGGGCTATCTTAACTTTGGAACAATTGAAGAAACAGTGAGCTTGTGTTCTGTTTTCAGGGCAAAAGCCAGCTAAGTAGAACAAAGTTGCTGGACCTGAACTGCCCGGAACCGAGAATGTGGATTGTAGGAATGCTGCTCTTGGTGTCTGGTGAAGACTGCATGGCAAGTTCATCTCTATCAGTTGAAGCACACATGAGATCAGAGGTAATAACTGAGAAGATGGGAAACATGGTTCTTAGTGAGAATACAAAGACTCCTAGAAAGAAGACAACTGCAACCTCATCGAAGATGTTGAAGCAGGAGGACGATAGCAATATGCTGTCATCTTGCATATCTGATTCCATTGCAAAGCAGCTGGAAGATGTAGTTTTGGCAGAGAAAAGTGGTAGCAAGAAAATGAAAGCAAGTAAAGCATCATCAAGGTCGCAGAAGAGTAAGTCTAGAAAAAGGCCTGGTGGAAGTGATGGGCATGAGGTGGACTTCACGAGCACCATCATTATTGGGGATGCTTCGACAAACATGGAGCAAGGGACTATGAATCAGTATAACTACTTGTATAATTCTCTATTGACAGACAATTATGCCTCATCATCTCAGTCTACAGCAAAAGATCCAACGCAAGCTTACGCTGAACAGCTACACAAAGAATTTAGTGAAGCAGTGAACATTGGAAAAGATGAGACAAGTGATGAGAAGAAGATGAAACCTGCACTAAAATCTTCAATGAAGGCCCCCGGGTCTAAGAGTGGAATGCAATCTGTGACATGGGCGGATGAGAATGGAAGAGTTCTACAAGCAAGCAAACTGTATGAAAGCCCTTCAAGTAATATAAAACAGTCTGAGGAAGACATGGACATTTCACTAAGGCGTGCATCTGCAGAGGCCTGTGCTGCTGCACTCATTGAGGCGGCAGAAGCTATTTCTTCAGGCACGTCAGAAGTAGATGATGCTGGTGAGCATATATTCACTATCCTAATTCCTAAACATTGCTATATAATTTGAGGCATATGATTTTGTTATTTTTATTAGTACTGACTTGTACCTTTCTAAATTCAGTTTCAAAGGCAGGAATCATCATATTGCCTGATGCGCTTCACCAGAAACAATTTAGCAATGACAAAAGCAGTGGTGGAGATGAAGAATCTGAAATTGATAGGGATGTCTTGAAGTGGCCTAAGAAGACTGTGCTTCTAGACACAGATATGTTTGAGGTCGATGATTCTTGGCATGACACGCCACCAGAAGGTTTCAGTCTAACAGTGAGTATTCTTGAGGAAAAAAAGTAGCACTTATGCATCATTTGATTCAATGTTAGCAACTTAACATGACATGAATTTCTTTACAGCTGTCCAGTTTTGCAACAATGTGGTCTGCGCTTTTTGGATGGATCTCCCGGTCATCTTTGGCTTATGTGTATGGTCTTGATGGGGGTTCTGTGGAAGATTTATTGGTTGCCTATGGGAGGGAATGTCCTGAGAAAATAGTTTTGAAAGATGGTCACTCAGCGGAAATTAGAAGAGCTCTAGATACATGTGTTTGCAATGCCCTGCCAGTACTTGTATCAAACTTGATGTTGCAGATCCCGGTTTCAAAGTTGGAGATTACTCTGGTAAGAGTCAGGTTTCTCATGAACTAATATCATAGTCCGTCTGAGAACTGATATGCATTAATTTGAAGGCTAGCTTGATACTACTATCTGTGGAGATTTTCAGATCATCTAATGTGATTGTCTTTTTACTACCAGGGCTACTTGATTGACACAATGTCGTTTTTGGATCCATTGCCATCTCTGCGATCAAGGCAGTGGCAATTGGTGGTTATGGTACTGCTTGATGTGCTCTCCGTTCACCAGCTTCCAGCTCTTGTTCCAGTCTTCTCAAATTCAAAGCTTGTGCAAAAGGTTACCAACTGATTTCAGTTTTCCTTGACTTCTTTTTGTGCCAGCAGAAGAATATACCTGCTTTTGCTTTCTACACAAATTAATTTGCTTCCCTGACTATTTGTGCTGCAGATGCTGAACGCCGCTCAGGTTAGCAGAGATGAGTACGACTCGATGGTCGATCTCTTCCTCCCTTTTGGAAGATCCATGGACACATCCATGCAGATATAGCTTAAATGTGAAGCCGTGTAAATCGGCCTTCTGAAAGCTGCGCGATCTGGCTGCTGCGCTGCGTAGGATCAGATATATTGGTGGTGCCTGAACAGACGAGTGTGAATACAAGTTGCTATCTACGAGTCGTGGTTGGCTGTTGAACAAACTGCTACCGGGCAATTTCAATGAAGCCGAAATGCCTGCGACCGTGACGGATCCTTGTCCCTTGCGAAATTCCTTGTGCGTCTGCGTAGGCTGTGAGGACAGGCAATCTTTCCCGTCACGCTCAGCAACTGTTTCACTTTAGTGTGTGGGGGGCTCTGAGAGCAAAAGATAACTCACTATGACAAAGATGTTCCGATCGTAATTTCTGTCTTGGACTTTACCATCAGGTAGATAACCATCCTTTTTTTCCTAGAGAGACTTATGGTACACATTCTCTGTGCGTTTTTACTTATTGTTATCCTGAATACTACTAGTGTAGCGTGGATTTGGCAGCCGAACCCATGGTCTGCCATTTGACCTATCCAATCGGTTGGTCGCTGGTGAATTGTGCGTGATTGGCACAGGTGCCTACTAGTCCACTTCCATCTGCTACCTGCTCAGCTAAAGACAAATTTGATTGATTGTGTGTTTGATATGAAACAGCGTTATCCTTGCACTTTCATGGTCAGATGCAGTGGCTGCGCCGACTACTACTATCTAGCTTTCTCACTCAGCTATGAGCACGAATGAACCATGCTCGGACTAGATAGCTGCTGCTCTTCTGGTTTTATATATTTTCCCCCTCCGCTTGTCTTATCACTTTATCAGGCCTGCTACGTTTTTCCAAAGGTTATGCTGTTTACGGTCGCCTGCCAAATGTATTATTACCGAAAATACACATGTATTCATGCTAAGTCGTAGAGTAATAACCAGATAGGCAGGCTAACTGGAGACTCGAATCAAAATCAAGTGAACAGGCTGACCAGATTGAACACATTCCCTACAAGGCTACAAGGAAACAAACCAAGCGAATCACAGAGCCACACTGGACATGGAGCAACGAACATCATCACTGATAAAGTGATAAGCAAGCTGTCAGCTTCAGGTCGACTCTACTCTAAATTATTCCTCTTTCAAGGCGACAACTGGCTCCTCAGGTCTCTAGCCACCAAGCAGTTCACGGCTGACATGAGCAATGACAGTTTTGCCGCACTTCCTCCATTACAACAGAAAACATGTACCAGGAAGTAGCAAGTGAAGCACAAACTGACGTTATCAACTTCAATAGATATATGTACAACAGAGAAAAGTGTTAACAACAGCATCGACAACTAGCTTAAGGGTGAAAAAAGGGTACAGAGTGAAAAAAAAATAACCTACAAAACTGCTGGCTGCTGCTGCAGCTGACCTGCCTACCCCGCAGCAGCCTCTCAACAAGTGGAAGCTAGAACCGGGTCCTCATGATCCGTCAATCAGTGTTGTCAGCGAGTTGTATTTACATGTCCGTCCCGAACCGATCCTACCCCCTCAATCAACAGCGGCCCCAACCTCGCTTCAAGTCTAGCGGTGGTCGGTCTCGAGCCAGCTCCTCAGGTTGCAAAGCGCCTCCGTCGACAGGCTCTTGCAGCTCCTTGGCCTCACCGGCTGCTCTTGCTGCTGCACGCCCAGCTCCGACACGAAGCAGACGACAATAACAGTCAGATTGTCGGCTGTCTCTAGCCGCTTCGCCTCCATGACAAGCTCCCTCGCGCACCGCGCGGGGTCGTCGTGCTGCCGCAGACCCCTACGCACCAGGCTCACGGCGTGCTGGCTCGTCATCACGTCCCAGATCCCGTCACAGCCCATGATGAGGAACTCGTCATCCTCGCTGAGAGTGGCTTGTTGGAACTCTGGTTCCGCAATGAGCGGGGATGCCGAAGCATCAGGAGTCTTCATGTCCCAGTCCCCAAGGGCCCGGGTCACAGACAGGACACCGTTGAGGTAGCCATCCTCGATGAATCCCCCGGACGCGGCAACCCTTTCACACTCCTCAATGTAATTAGCCCTGTGATCCCGAGACATCTCCATGGCTATGCCTTTCCGGCATAAGACTGCTCGGCAGTCTCCAGCATTTGCAACCAACAGTTGCCTGCAAGGTAAGGGAAGCCCAGTCATGTTAAACAAGGCCAATGCAACCCAAGTAACTGCCAGTTCACCACAGTGCACCTTACCTCCCAAACACTAATGCAGTAAGTGCAGTGGTTCCAGAAGAGCGGCTGATATCCAAATCATCAGCCAGAGCAAGATCTGCCTGCAGGAAAGCTCGGCGAACAGAGTTCTCAACAGACTGGAGGTACAACTCATCGACTCGCGATGCTTGTGGGAACTCACTGTCCTCGAACAGGAACCTCATTGCATGCCTTTTCATGTAAGCCGCAGCATCCGGACCTCCATGGCCATCGAAAACCTGAAATACAACGGGACACAAATCAACACAGGTAAGCGATAATTCAGGGCTTCAAGCAGTGCTGATGAGGATATAACAGGACTACAGGAGCGAGCATCTACAGAGAAGAAAATCGCGCTTACTCCATAGAAGGCACTCGGCAATGGGCAGACCAACAGCGAGCCAAGATGAGCAGAAAGATCATCTATCCGGATATGTTCATCTTCCATGTATCTCCTAGGCCCGATATCCGAAAAGCTACCAGACCGGATATTAGGCACAAACTGTAGCATCTCCAGAGAGACACTTGGTGCAGCTTCAGGCTGCTCCAGTCCCTATATAAAAAACAAAGACAAATTAGTGCCTTGTTTGTTGAATGGTAGAAAGTAACACCCTGCGTCAATGGCTCTCATGCTAAACTATTTCAGTTTTCAAAAAAGTTCCTAGTATGCTCATAAGATTAGAAGAGTCTACTCGTTGACAAATTACGCACCCAAATAGATGAACATACTACAGACATATGGTTCCATCCACTACCCCACTATACAACTACAGGCTAGGAAACTGTGGAGCAGTGAAATTTCTTCCGCGGAATAGGCCAACGGTTAATGACCAGATTAAGAACCTAACTCATCTGATAATTCGAACTTCTGCAAAAGCATGTATCACAACTCAACCACCACCACGCACTACAGCTAGCGATATTGGTCCAATAATTTCACCACCCACTTTATCGTCCCCGAGGGCTACAACTGTGCAACCACCACACTAGACCTCCCCCTAGAAAAGGAGCAACCTTTCTCAAGCAAGTATACCAGACTTTTGCAAGATCTTTTTACCCCAAAACGAAAAGGAAGATGGAAAGACAACTCCTGAGCTTGTCCTACACACTTCAAGAACAGTATCACAACAGTAATTGTTAGCAACACCTACCATGGAGATGTTTAGAAACTAACAAGCAACCCTCCGAAAAAGGCTAGATGTTCCCAATCTGACGATCTCCAAAGGAAGATGATTTTCTTTTATAGCAAAAAAACTGGAACAGAAAGACCCAGAGCTTGGGTAACTCACCATGCGAGGCACCTCGACGGCGACCTCGACCTCGACCTCAACCTCCGCCGGCGCGGCCACAGCCACCGCCGCCGCGGACATCCCGACGACCTCGTCGACCCCCTTGGTCACGCACCGGTGGTACTGGACCTCCAGCACCGGCACGGGCGCCTGATGCATCACCTCCGCCTCAGCCACCATCTCCGCACCTCAACAAGCCAAACTACTCCCGATCCAAGGACGAACGCCGCCGTCGCCGCCGCCTCGCCGGCAACCAGAAAAAGAAGACCCGCCCGATCCGCAAACCGATCCGCCCGCCGTGCCTGAAAGAGCACTAAAAGCTCCGAAAGCCGCCGTTTTTGGACGATCCGAGGGGTAGGAAGGGCGATCTCGATGGTTTCCAGGACACGGTTTCTTGATCTGAAGAGGACGAGGAGGAAGAAGAGAGGGGAAGAAGAAATGTGCAAACGGGAGGGGGGTGGTTGGTATTTATCCGTGGCGTGTGCGTGCACGGAAGTGACCGGCGGCGACCGGTGGGAGCGGGCCCGTGACCCGGTGATGGCAATGCGTTTGGGAGGCGCGCACGCGGCTGCTGGACGGACACGTGGCCGTCGCTTGCCCGTGTGATTGGCTGCCGACCACGGCACGGTTTTCCCTTCCCCAGGGGGACGTGATATTGGGCATGTTTGGACGAGGTGTTAGTGTTAGAAGAAACTAACACCAAAACTAACATTTTTCATCCAAACACGTGTGTTAGTTTGGTGTTAGTGGGAACTAACACCCCTAAAAAACTAACACCTCCAAGATGTGGTAATTGGTGTTAGTTTGGTGGACCCCACCCCTTTTCTCTCTCCCTCTCCTTTTTCAAATGATTGGAAAATTTATTTTAAATGCAAACTAACACCTCCATCCAAACATCTAAGGTGTTAGTTTTTTATGTGTTAATTTGGAGGTGTTAAAAACTACCACTACCACTAACACTAACATATACCATCCGCATACGTGGCCATTACTGGAGTAGTTATTGGAAGAAGTAAATGGAAAAAGCGTGTTTTGCGACGTGGATATTATGTCATTTAGTACTTATTGAAGTGTTTTTGGTTTAATAGAAAATGTTTTTGGTTTGATTATTGGTTTGAGCAAAACATGTTTTTTTACTACTCCCTTGGTCCTTGCAACGGAAAAAATGTGTTTCTTGCTGTCACAAAACAATTACTTGGAATATTTAACTCGTGGTAAAAGCATCAGTTCTCTTGTTTCATTTTAGAAAAGGAATGAACCAGCTGCTAACAAACCTGCTGTTGTAAGTAACACACAGGTCGTGTATATCCTGTGTCTTTTGGCGGGAGAAGAGCGAGGATCACATGGTAAAAAGATTAGTGGAGCGAAGAAGCGAAGTATTTCTTCTTTCACGCACGGCAACAAGTGAATCTCCGGCATCCCGTCGATGTATTCACTGCTCACTCTCAATTAATCTATGATAGTTCCATTAGCAATAATTAGGCAACAGTTATATAATCACATGTAGCTAGAGATTGCAAGCGGGTGTTCATGGGCGATTCTGAATTTATTTGGAATTAGTTTGTTTGGAAGAGTTTTGGGTTGATACAGACAACAACAAAAGAAATTTTTAAGCAATCCTGAACTTTGCACAGAGGGTCAATTTTGTCCATCAACTTTCAAACTGAACAATTTAGTCTCTGAACTTTCAATTTTGGTCAAACTCATTCTTGTGTTGCTACGATGCTCTATGTTAGCATTAAACTAAAGCAAAAAAAATTCATTTTACTCTTGGATCATCTATGTCAAACATGTACTCATACTCTCTTAATAATCAACACATACATGTAATAATATATTTTTAAAACCAAACACAAAATAGTGTTTCTAAAAAATGTATCTACACATACTATTTTAATGTCATGTGTATGCTCATATGATTTTGATAAGCAAAATATATGTACTCAAACAAGTATTTACTCATATTCTTGTGGTATATAAACAACTCAATGTGTGTATGTTCTGAAATCAATATGTGCTCGTATATTCGCGGTATGTTATACATGCTCCATGTATGTATTCATACTCCTTGGGGAAAACATATGCATCCTCACATTCATTTCGGATCATACATTATTAAAATTTTAAAGGTGAAAATTGAAGAGAGAAGAGACACAATAGTTTCATACTAATATGAAAGCACATATCAGTACAAGGATGAGTTTGACGCAAAAACGAAAGTTGAGAGACTAAATTGGCCGACGTAAAAGTTGAGAGGCAAAGTTGACCCTATGTGAAAAGTTCAGGATCAAGATGCCTATTTTGCCTTTTGTGTATCTGTAACCATAATACAAAGAACAATAAACGTTGAATGATACATCAACAGTCATCATCACTAATTATAGAACAATATGAATAATGATAATAAAATATAGCAATGATTATACTAATAGAAATCAATCCATCCATTAATATAATGCGCATTATGTTGGATTTTTTATTGACAAATATTCAAATCTTTTCATTACGAAACCTGGCAAATAAGAAGACAAGAGAGAGTGGTCACGTCGCAGGCCTCTCCTGGCCGGCGGATTGGTCGAGGAAGGGTCATTTTGTAGAAAGCCCTTCCACTTAGCAAATATTGTATCCATAGTTCATAAAATTTTACGAAGGAACCCCAGAAAAATCAATCCAAAACCCGACCTTTCCAAACAAAACTTACCGAATAGCCCTTCCAATTAGCAATGTTGTGCCCATGACCTTAGTTTTTTACAGAAAAATCCCTAAACTTTTGGGAAAATTTGCTTTTCACGCACATTTTTACGAAAACAATGTACTACGCAACAGTCGGTCCAAAACCCACTCTTTTCACAAAACTTTGCAGAAAGCCTTTCCACATAGTGGAAATCATGCCCATGATTCAGATAACTTTGCAAAAAAACCCTTCCTCTTAGCGAAAATCATATTCGCAATCCACATTATTTTACAAAAAAACCCTAAACTTTTAGAAAATATGCTATACACCCACAAATTGAACACAAAAAACTCACACCACAACAACTGATCCAGAAAGCTGATCTTTTCATAAATCAACGTATTACATTTGCACGCGAAGACCCTATATTTTCAAAAATTAACACACAATCCACATATGAGCCCCATGTGTTCTGCAAACGAAATCCACAGATGACTCTCATGTTTTTCCACAAACTGGACCCTCAACTTCATGAAATTGAACCCTCAGTCCATAGATTTTTGTAGAAAGACCCACAAAGTTATAAAAGACCCACAAACTTTTAAAAAAACCGCTTTCCACTCACAATTTGACAAAAAAACACCTACACTTTTCAACAATCCATTCGAAGAATTGATCTTTACACAGAAAAGGCCTCCAATTTTTGTATAAATCAACACATAGCCTAAATTCATTTAAAAACCATGTGTGCATGTTTGCTTACAAGAGAACAAAGTGTCACACCGTGTAGCTTACATGTGTGCATGTGCCTAATCACTACTACCTCCGATACTACCTCCTTAGTAAGTACTTCTACACGGTTTTCTCCACAATAAATATAGCAAAAAAGTACAATAGCTCTATTTCAGTACCCAAAATAATATATTTCTTAATAATGCCTACACGACACTTGAGCATCCAAAATATACACCGAATGCAACAACATGTTGCAAACCATGTCACGCATACGAAAAAAGACACGACACATTTACTTTCCAAATATAATTCCTTCATTCATGAAACAAAGTCTACATCAATTGAATACCATGACGGAATACAGGCCCTACACGGCAACGCCACGTGCGTTTTCTAGTTATACCCGGTGCCTGGTGCACAAAAGTTGCACAATGCAAGTACATCCATCCTCAAAATAAATTAAAATAGCATCGGCTTTGTATCATTATATATACATTATTCTTTCTCAAAATGAACTAATAATGTTATTTTAGAAATTTTAGGTAAAGAGAAATCTCTTTTTTTTATTTAAAAAATGTACCTTGACGGCAAAGAGTGTACAAGCTACCCACCGATACACCGTGTACGTATGGTGTTGGCCATTTTCCAAAAACAAAAGTTTCGACCAGACGTACACGTACTACCGTGATTTCACTGGCAAGCAGTACGTGGTACGTGGACACAGGCTTGGGTTGGGAGTTTGGGACCTGGGAGTTGGAGTTCGGTCGCTCTTGGCTCCTCAGACCATCCACACTCTTCATTCTTTATCCCCTCTTCAAAACGGAATATTCTTGTCTGGTTAGAAAGATTCCTACCTTTATATCCACTTTCGCATTCATCATCATTTATTTTTCTCCTTCGTCCAAACTACCCTACGCGGGACCCACTGGTAATTCTCCCCTCTTTTTCTCTCTCCCGAAATCCCCCACCCCGGCGCATCGAGGTCTCCGCGGCTTCTTCGACGGGCCGGCGCCGGCGAGCCCGGCCGCCCCCGCATCCCGACCCCGGCGATCTCACCCCCGGCTCCGGCGCGGATCCCCTCCCTCTGGCACTGACGAGGCAGGCAGGCAAGGCGGTCCCTCGAGTCGAGCTCCTCCCCACGCGCCGGCGCCATGGCTGGCCGGAGGTGGGGCTGACTGTAGAGCATCATGCGGTGGCTCTTGATCCGGATCTAGAGCACCCCATCTTCTTCCTAGTGGCGATTGGAGCGGCGGCGCGACATTTATCCTGCCAACGCAGTGGATCCCCTCACGCCATGACGACGAGCTGCTCCCTCCCATGGTGGAGCTCGCTGGTGTCCCAGATTGCGGCCCCCGCCCTTGAGCTCATACCAGCGTCACGACGTGAAGCGTCCCCTCATCAGAGGTGACTAAATGTGACACAAATACCAGTCCCAGGAGGCTGGTAACACATTTATTACAACAGGTGGATCAGTCTTTTACATCACGGCGACACAGAGGGCACGGTAGTGCCAACGCTACAAGGAACAACACCAACGCTAACGACCATACTACGATAGCAAAGGCTTCCATAGCCTCCTCGCAGTACCACACCATGGAAGCTTTCGGTAGGGGCCCCGGGTACACGAGCACGGTTGGGTGTAGGGGCGACGACCTACTCAACGTCTTCGGGAATGTAATCGGGATCCTCCTCTGTAAAATTGTTAGTAAAACAAGGGTGAGCACATATGTACTCAGCAAATCCAACCCCACCCACGGAGGGGCTTATAAGCAGAATCATGCATAGAGTATAACAAGGATCAGGTTAAGGTTCATTTTGCAAACTTACTCATGCAGGGGTTTATTTCAAAAAGGTTTTCGCAAATCATTTTCATATCCAAAGTGACTCAATTGTTTTAGGAAAACCACTGTGGAACTACCGGACTTCCCGCCCGTCGTAGCCGTGCACACGGCCCACACACTTCACCCGGAAAACAACTCACACTAGAAAACATCCCATCCCAAACACTAGTTTTTGTGACCACACCGTGACTCGTCCAATACCGTGGACACGGCTATTCGAATAGGTTTGACACTCTGCAGAGGTTGTACATCTTTACCCACAAGTAGGGTACCGTCACACGGACACCTCGGTGCGGTACGGATCCTATCAAAGCCATTACCCACCTTAGCTAACACTACGAGCCACCACGGAAGCACCCAAGGGGTTATCCCACATAACCGGGGCGTACCTCACACGAGAGCGTACCCCTACTCCTTGGTCTCCCCGTCGCTCACCCGCACACCGGATGGCAAGTAGATTAACTAGTGGGGTTTATGCTAAGCCGTTGCCACATACAACGGTCGAGTGGTTGTACGATGATTTGGGTCGGGTGAGATGTCACGCAACCCGGTCCTTAATCGACAAGATGGACAACTCCCAACACGCTCAACCACACGGTACGAGCTCACCCATACTCCCGACACACACGTCCATCCCGTCTACCCGGTTCTTTACTCATTTTCCAAACATATCCCCTTTTCATTTTTAAAGCACTCACACATTTTGAAAGCACTCACACATTTTAAAGCAAACATTTAGGCCAAAACAAGGTTCAATCATAGCAATCAAGGGTGGCTATCCTACCATGTTTTGCAGTAAAACAATATGCAATTTATAAAACGGGTATAGGGTATATTTATAAAACTAGGACAGAAGCATGCATCAAAGGATGAGATTGAACTTGTCGTCTTCGAAGTCTTCGGGGAGTGCCGGCTCGGCGTTCGGGACCTCGGGCTCCTGCTCGCAGTAGTCGGCTCCGGTCTCCGGCTCGAGGTACCTTCCTTCGTCTACTCCGTCGGCTATAGTGCACACATAAGCAAGCAAGCAATATAAGCACACATATCATCGGCCGAGCTCGAGGAGGGGAAGATGAGCGGAGAGGGGATATATATAAGTCCTAGGGAGGGGGTTGGTTCGGCGGGGGTACTACTGGGAAAGGGGTGGTGAACTTTGGATTTAATCGGGAATAAAATCGTGCATGAAACGTCGAGTTAAAGAGATGTTTAGAATTAATTAAGGTCGGTTAGTAATTTAGTTTGAATTAAAAGGACCTACATATAATATTTAGGTAGGGTGGGGGTTTAATTAAACTAGCCTAGGGGTCTATCTAAAAATAACAGGGGTGTTTTGGTGAAGAAACTTATGGTTTAGGGGGGTATCTTGGAAAAGAAAAGAAGGGAATAGAAGGGGGGCTCGGTGGGGAGAAATAGGAGGGTGTCGGGGGGGGTTTTTGGCTAAATAGCCTTCTTCCTCCTTTGGTTTGCGCCCGGTCGAGGCGGGGGAGGCTCGGGCGGCGGCGGCCCGCCGGCCTCCCGGCCACGACCGCGGCCGGCGAGAGGGGGAACAGGGAGGGGGC
Source organism: Cenchrus americanus (assembly GCA_947561735.1). NCBI lineage: Eukaryota > Viridiplantae > Streptophyta > Magnoliopsida > Poales > Poaceae > Cenchrus > Cenchrus americanus. The sequence goes on from OX387239.1 coordinate 270,060,393, forward strand.
GACGAGGGGATCCTTCCCCCTCACTCACCTTGGACCGAGGCGGCGCGGGGAGGGAGCTCCACGGGTGGCGGCGGACCGGTGGTGGTGGTGCTTGGTGGTGGCGGTGTTCTAGTGCTCGGGCAAGGAAGGAGGTGGTCGTGGTGAGGTGCGGCGGCCCGGTGGGCGGCGGCTCTTTTATAGGCGGTGGAAGGCGGTTCGGGCGGCCGATTTTTCGAGCTCGAGGAGCTTCTAGGGTCGTCAATGGAGGTGGGGAAAAATCTTGCCGTTGACGCTTTTCCGGCAAGGCTGTGGCCGGAGACCGCGGTGGGGCTGTGGTGCTGTGCGATTAGACGCGTCGTGCAGGTGCTCGCGGAGGAGGGGGGCGACACGGTGGCGTGTCCGGCGAGCTCGCCTTTAATGGCGGTCGCCGGCTCGTCCGGCCGTGCTCGGGCGAGGGCCCCCTCCCCGCGGGCGGCTCGCCCGGGTGGCGTGCGTCGGCCGGCGCGGGCCGGTGTGGCGGGGGCGGGCGCGCCGTGCCGGCCCGGCCGGTCAACGGCGCCGGGCGCGGCGCGCGCCGGGTTGCGGGAGGTGGGAGAAAGGAGGAGGGAGGAAGAGAGAAGGAAGGAAGGAAAGGAGAAAAAAAAGAAAGAAAGGAAGAAAGGAGAAAAAGAAAAGGAAAGAAAAGAAAGGAAAGGAAAGGGAAAAAATGGGAAAAGAAGGGAAAAGAAATAGAGGAAAAGGTTTAGAAAATTGGGAAAATTGTTAGGAAAATAGGGGAAGGGTTTTTGTGGTGTTTTATGATTTCCGGGCGTTGGCGTGGTTTTCGGGACGGCGGTGATGGCGAGGCGGACCGGCCGGCGGGACCGCGGCGTGCGCGGGAATTCCCGGCACGGTGGCCGACCGCGGCGTTGGGAAGGCACGCGTGGGTGCTGGTCCGGTGCGGGCGGTGCCGGCGGGATTCGCGGTACGCGCGTCGGGGTGAGAGGGAGAGATGATGGTTAGGGTTTGAAGGGGGTAGGCGAGCTCGGTACGGGACGAGTTTTGAAAATACACACGATTTATTAGGTGATTTATTTGGTGCTAAAAACGCGGGCGTTACAAACCTACCCCACTTAAAATGAATCTCGTCCTCGAGATTCGGCTAGGTTTCGAATCGGTGGGGAAACTCCTTCTTCAATGCGTCCTCTCGTTCCCACGTAGCTTCTTCCACCCCCGTGTCCGCTCCATTGGACTCGCACACCCGTACTTCGTCGTCCTTGTCCGCTTGACCACAGTGTCTAAAATCTTGACAGGCACCTCCTGGTACCTAAGGTCCGGCTGTAGATCGATGGTCTCCACCGGTACTCGCTTCTCTTCCGAACCTTCAAACATCGGCGTAGGCCGGGAGATATGGAACACCGGGTGTATATCTGACATTTCTTCGGGTAGCTCCAACCGGTATGCTATCGCTCCGACTCTCTTTAGCACTTTATACGGTCCGATGTACCGAGGGGCCAACTTCCCATGTACTTGAAATCTCCGAGTCCCCCGGATGGGTGAAACCTTGAGGTACACGAAATCTCCGGATTGAAGCTTGCTTCACGCCTCTTCTTGTCCGCGTAGCTCTTCCGTCGTGACCGGGTGGCTCTCAACTTTTCTCGGATATCGGCTACTCGCTCTTCGGCTTCCTTTATAAGTGCGGGCCCAACCGGGGCACGCTCCCCTACTTCGGACCACATTAGGGGTGTCCTACATTTTCTCCCGTACGGTGCTTCGAATGGCGACATTCCCGGTGCTTGCACGGTAGCCGTTGTTGTAGGAAAATTCGCATATGGCGGGCTCGCTCCCAATCTTTTCCATAGGTGAGGACGCATGCTCTCAACATATCTTCCAAAATTTGATTCACCCTTTCGGTTTGTCCGTCCGTACGCGGGTGGTATGCCGAGTCGAAGTCTAGCTTGGTACCCATGGCTTTGTGCGAGGCTTTTCCGAACCTAGAGGTGAACTCGGGTCCCTCTATTTGAGACTATTCTCGCTAGGCACTCCATGCAGCTTCACTATATTTTCTATGTAGAGTTTCGCCAACTTCTCTCCACCATAAGTGGTCCGTACGGGTAGAAAGTGAGCGACTTTAGTGAGTCGGTCCACGATCACCCATATGGAGTCATGTACCTTTTGAGTCCTTGGAAACCCTACTACGAAATCCATGCCTATCTCGTCCCATTTCCATACCGGAATTGGTAGAGGCTGCAACAGGCCTGCAGGCTTCTGGTGTTCGGCTTTGATCCTCTGACAAGTGTCACAGTGGGCGACAAATCGGGCAATATCTGCTTTCATCCCATTCCACCAATACTTCTGTTTTAAGTCCATGTACATCTTGGTGGATCCCGGGTGAATAGAGTATGCCGAGTTGTGTGCCTCATCCATGATTATCGTCGAAAATCTCCGCCTTCAGGCACGCATATCCTGTTTTTGTACCACAGGGTACCTTGGTCATCTACTCTGAAGTCAGGGGCCTTGTTCTCTCCGGTGTGCTTGCGGATCCTCATCAGATTCTCGTCGGATTCTTGGGCCTTCCGGATCTTCTCTTCTAAGGTAGGCTGAACACTCAGCTGGCGGATGTAGCCTTGGGGGACAATGTGTACGTTGAGCCGTGCCATCTCCTCTTGCAACTGGGCACTCTTGGGGGCTGCCTTCTCGTAGGTTTTCCGGCTTAGGGCATCTGCTACTACATTGGCCTTCCCTGGGTGGTAGTGAATCTCTAGGTTATAGTCTTTGACTAGCTCTAGCCACCTTCTTTGCCTTATGTTCAGGTCGGACTGGGTGAAGATATACTTTAGACTCTTGTGGTCCGTGTAGATTTCACACTTGTTCCCAATCAGATAGTGCCTCCAGATCTTCAAGGCATGCACTACAGCTGCGAACTCCAGGTCATGGGTGGGATAATTCTGCTCATGGGGTTTGAGCTGACGGGAAGCATATGCCACTACCTTCCCGTCTTGCATGAGAACACATCCCAACCCTTGTCGGGAAGCGTCGCAATACACGACAAAGTCCCGTTGAATGTCTGGTAGAGTCAAGACGGGGCTGTGGTCAACCTCTTCTTCAACTCTTGGAAACTTCTCTCGCAGGACTCGGTCCAGTTGAACTTCTTCTCCTTCTTGAGCAGCTCTGTCATGGGCCGGGCAATCTTGGAAAATCCCTCGATAAATCTCCGGTAGTACCCTGCTAAACCAAGGAAACTCCTGATCTCGCTCACATTGGTCGGTTGCTGCCAGTTGGAGATTGTTTCAACTTTCCCGGGGTCTACAGCTACTCCTTCGCGGTCGGAATATGCCCAAGGAAGGATATTTTCTCTAGCCAAAATTCACACTTGCCGAACTTGGCGTATAGTTTGTGTGCCCTCAATTTTCCCAGCACTACTCGAAGATGTTGTTCATGCTCCTCCACTCTCTTGGAGTAAACAAGCATGTCGTCAATGAAGACCACGACAAACTTGTCCGGCTCTTCCATGAACACCTTATTCATGAGGTTCATGAAGTATCTTTGGTGCATTGGTTAGTCCAAAGGACATCACCGTGAACTCATACCGCCCGTAGCGAGTGACAAAGGCGAGTCTTGGGGATATCACTTTCCCTAATCTTGGGGTGGTGGTACCACGACCTTAGATCCACCTTCGAGAAATACTTGGCTCCCTTCGGTCGGTCAAACGGGTCATCTATTCGGGGAGAGGGTACTTGTTTTTAATAGTGACCTCGTTCGGCGAGCGATAGTCCACGCACATCCTCATGCTCTTATCCTTCTTCTCCATGAAAAGCACTAGGGCTCCCCATGGTGATGAGCTTGGCTCGATGAACCCACTTCGCCGGGAGTTCGCTAGCCGCTTCTTCAATTCTCGCCAACTCGGGGGATGCCATCCTATAGGTTCTCTTGGCTATGGGAGAGGTTCCGGGGATGAGGTCGATGACGAACTCTATGTCCCTATCTGGTGGCATTCCGGGGAGTTCTTCCGGGAACACATCCGGGTATTCTCGCACTACCGGGACATCCTCTATAGACTTGGCTTCTATGTTGAAAACCATTATGTCCGACCTATGTCCTTGGGTGTGGCGAGGTCACTTGTATCCCGTCCGGGTTGGTCGGGTGCACTACTTTATCGGCGCAACTTATGAGGCCATGGTGTTGGCTTAACCGGTCCATCCCAAGGATCACATCTATCCCTTTGGACTTCGGTACTACCGAGTCCGCTAGGAACTCTACCCCACTTAAAATAATCCTTACCGGGGGCATCCCGATTGACACTTAATGTCACCTCCGGGCGTTCGAGTTATTAGGGGTGCTTTTAGTAGTATCGTAGGTATGCTATGCTTTTCCACAAAGCTTGAGGATATGAATGAGTGCGATGCTCCCGAATCGAATAGTATGGTAGCCAAAAGCGAGCCGACCGGGAACTCACCGAGTACTACACCTTGTGCTTCCCGTGCCTCTTGCGCATTGATGTGATTGACCGGGAGCGTCCATACGACCGCCGGGGCTGCCTCATCCTGGCCGGTTGCTTGTTGTTGTTGCCGAAGTTATTGTTGCCGCGCACCGGCATGCGGTTGGCTCTCGACACAAGCGGCCTTGGCCCGTTCACCGAGTTGGAGTAGGTGGTGGTGGTTGGCTTTTTGGCATACGGGCGGTTGGCGATGAAGTGCCGGTTTCTCGGCGGTTGAAACACAATCGGGAGCCGTTATTGTTGTTGGCGGTGATCCGGTAGGTGTTGTTCCGTGGGGGCTTCATGGCACTCCGGTTGTTGTAGGGCTTGAACCGGGTTACGGGGGCTTGCGAGCTCGTGGCTTGGGATTGGGTTACATCGCATGGGAGATTGGAACCTGGACATGGGGTGTCCAAAGTTTCTCGGCCCCTGGGACCGCTCTTGCTGCTTGGCCTTATGCTCCATAAACTTGCGCTTGTTTTCCTTCTTTTCTTCAGCCCTTGCTCTCTCCATGAGTATTGCCATGTTCATGAGGGTGTTAAAGTCCGGGTAGATCTGAGGAGTCAGTAGTGTCCTCAGTTCCGGAGTCAGCCCCTTCTTGAACATTTCTTGCTTTTTGGAATCTTTATCCACCTCCTCGGGGGCATAGCGTGCCGGCTCTATGAAGCGGTATGTGTATTCCTCCACGGACATGTTGCCTTGGCGGAGTTCACGGAACTCATCCGCCTTCCGCTTCGGGGGTGGCCTCGGGATGTGGTAGCGACGAACTCTTCCACGGATTCATCCCATGTGATGGCGGAGGGATCCTTGGGTCGCCGCGCGATAATTCTCCCACCGGGCTAGGGTCGTCCCGGTGAGCCGGTGAGCCGCCGAGAGAACCTTGTCGTGGTCCTCACGGTTGAAGGGCTCTAGCTCTCTCAGAATGGCTCTCAGCCAATCGTCAGCATCCAAAGGATTCACCGACCCGCCAAAGGTGGGCGGCTTAGTCCTGAGGAACTCAATCAGCTTCTCGTTCATGCCCAGAACCCGTGGTCTTAGGCGGTTGACGGCGTTGAAAATGGCCTCCATCAGGACAGTCTGGTTGGCCAAGACTTGTGCCAAGTCAACGGGAGGGGGTGGCGGTGGCAGGACCACGTTCTCTCCTCCATCTTCATTTTGGTTAACTTCTCGGTCGTGAAGACGCTCCCTCCGATCGGCTTGCGATCCTTCGACGTCCAATCGGTGGGTCCTAACATGGCGTCCGGAAACCATCTGTAAAGAAGCGGGTTTTCTAAGAGATCTAGTTTTATGTGATGTTTAAGTGGATTATATCGGATTTCTTTTTGAAAAGGCAGGGTCTACTCCTGCCGGTTAGCACACAACAAGCACATAGCAACAAGCAAGCACAAACAAGTTTTTATTACAAACCAGCGAGGAGGATACATCCCGACTACGCGGACACACTACACGACTAAGGACTAAGGGCGCGACTTGGACCAGTACGGCTTCATTCCCTGGGTCAGGGTCACTGGGGCACGCTACTCGCGAGGAGAGCCGTCTTCTGGGGTCGAGTGTTCTTCCAGCGGGATGAGCAGCTCGTCATCGTTTCCGCCTTCGGGGTTTCCGTTTTCCTGAGGCTGTGCCGCGGCTTTCGGCGGTCGTTGTTGGGGGTTCGGTGACCGCCGGTGGCTGGCGGGACTTCGATAGTTCCTCCCCATCCTACAAGGGGTGTTCCCAGCAAGACTTGAGCTTCTCCAATGGCTGGAACGGGTGTTCCGCCGTTGGTCCATTCTTGCATGCGTTGGTCCCGGATTCTCCCGAGGCTTTCCGGGCAACGGCTTCACCGCTTATGGCGGCCGCGGTCCTTGCTTCGGCCTTGAGCCACTCGGACTTGGTGCATCCTCACCGTGACTTCGGCTTGCTCGGCCCGACCGATTTGTTCTCTCAAGTGCCCGGCCCGGTCATCAAAGAGCTTATCCGGGGAGACAAGGTAGGCGACTACGTGGTACGGCGGGTCTTCTTGGTGGCGGCGTCGTTCCGGGTTTCTCATGCGGGCACCGCCAAACCGGGGTTCGATGGTGGGAGGGAAGTACCTCATTGGTGTGGGGACGAGGTGTTCTTCGTAGATCCGGCACGGGTAGCGGAGGGCTTTTACGAGGGCCAAAGGATAGGTGTCTCGGTGTCGAAATCTGTGGCGGTTACGTGCCACGGCTCGATGTTGGTGTGGCGGTTGCTTCTAGCGACGGAGAGGACCACTCTACGGCGAAGAGTGCCGAGTTGCTCGTACTCTCTGCCGTAGTACCTAGGGCGCTCGGGGATACCGAGGCGCTCCGGGGAGTTGATAAAAAGGCGAGCAAAACCAGGCTCCTCCCCGGCACACGCCTTGGGTCCATCCATCTTCCGCCATCTGAAAACAAAGGTAGAGTTGAACAGGTTGTGGTGGGGTACAAGAGATGGATAACTTTGTTTAGTAGCAAGGTAGGGGTACATTCTTCGGGGTACACTTATTATTACTAGGACTCAGGTTCTAGCCTAAACACCCTAGGCTTATCCTCACGGTGTTTCTTCCTCTAGCTGGATGCGGCGCTTCTTCAATGGGAGGTCTTTCTCCAGTATCTCATCCTCAGTCTGGGTTCCTTTGTCCCAGTGAGTTTCTTCGGGTTCTTCCTCATCCAAGTCAGCTTCTTCTCTTCTCCTTCTACGTTCCCTGTGGAGCTCATCCCATAGCTGTTTGTGGAACATCTCCGAACGTTCTTTTTCCCTGAGGTAGTCTTGCTCCATGTTGTGTAGCTCAACTTCGCCATGGTTGTCTTTATTCTCTCCGGTTCTATCGTCCGCTCTCGCTCTTTCCGCTCCGTCAATCCGTCGCTTCGATTCTTGCCGGGCTTGCTCCCGATAAAGGTGGTCTAGGCCTCCGAGGTAGATGGATAGGTGGGAAAGCGCCTCTTCTAAGTCTTCTTCCTCTCGTTCTAGTCCTCTCATGCGATCAATCCACGAGCGTCCTCTCCCTCCGGAGGGTGGAAAGAATCCCATTGGAGTCCTTCGGAGGTGCCGTCTATAAACCACTCGTAGGCCGTCGCGGGGCCTTCCGAGCGACCTTGGGGTAGGTGTCGGCGAAGCGAAAACCAGTGGCGGAGACGAACCATGGTTCTATGTCGGGGTAAAGCGTGCTTCTTCCCACAAAGATCAGCAGCTTACACCGAAGGGTGCCGTAGCGTTCGTACTCCCGGTAGACGAACTCCGGCGGATCCCTTACTCCGACGCGCTCTAGGCTGAGTAGCAACAGGTTAGGGAGGCCAGGCTGGACGGGGCAGATTCCTCCGTTCCATTCGGGGTTAGCCATCTGGAAACAGGCAAGAATCAAGGTAAGGATTTGGGAAAAGGTGAGCTTAGCAAAGGAAAGGTTAGAGAGGGCCAGAGGAGGTCTTGCATCCTAGGGGTCGTGTCCTACGGCCAACCTACGGCTCTGATACCACCTGAAGCGTCCCCTCATCAGAGGTGACTAAATGTGACACAAATACCAGTCCCAGGAGGCTGGTAACACATTTATTACAACAGGTGGATCAGTCTTTTACATCACGGCGACACAGAGGGCACGGTAGTGCCAACGCTACAAGGAACAACACCAACGCTAACGACCATACTACGATAGCAAAGGCTTCCATAGCCTCCTCAGAGTACCACACCATGGAAGCTTTCGGTAGGGGCCCTGGGTACACAGGCACGGTTGGGTGTAGGGCAGCGACCTACTCAACGTCTTCGAAAATGTAATCGGGATCCTCCTCTGTAAAATTGTTAGTAGAACAAGGGTGAGCACATATGTACTCGGCAAATCCAACCCCACCCACGGAGGGGCTTATAAGCAGAATCATGCATAGAGTATAACAAGGATCAGGTTAAGGTTCATTTTGCAAACTTACTCATGCAGGGGTTTATTTCAACAAGGTTTTCGCAAATCATTTTCATATCCAAAGTGACTCACTTGTTTTAGGAAAACCACTGTGGAACTACCGGACTCCCCGCCCGTCGTAGCCCAGGCACACAGCCACACACTTCACCCGGAAAACAACTCACACTAGAAAACATCCCATCCCAAACACTAGTTTTTGTGACCACACCGTGACTCGTCCAATACCGTGGACACGGCTATTCGAATAGGTTTGACACTGCGAGAGGTTGTACATCTTTACCCACAAGTAGGGTACCGTCACACGAACACCTCAGGTGCGGTACGGATCCTATCAAAGCCATTACCCACCTTAGCTAACACTACGAGCCACCACGGAAGCACCCAAGGGGTTATCCCACATAACCGGGGCGTACCTCACACGGAGCGTACCCCTACTCCTTGGTCTCCCGCCGCTCACCCGCACACCAGATGGCAAGTAGATTAACTAGTGGGGTTTATGCTAAGCCGTTGCCACATACAACGGTCGAGTGGTTGTACGATGATTTGGGTCAGGTGAGATGTCACGCAACCCGGTCCTTAATCGACAAGATGGACAACTCCCAACACGCTCAACCACACAGGTACGAGCTCACCCATACTCCTGACACACACGTCCATCCCGTCTACCCAGTTCTTTACTCATTTTCCAAACATATCCCCTTTTCATTTTTAAAGCACTCACACATTTTGAAAGCACTCACACATTTTAAAGCAAACATTTAGGCCAAAACAAGGTTCAATCATAGCAATCAAGGGTGGCTATCCTACCATGTTTTGCAGTAAAACAATATGCAATTTATAAAACGGGTATAGGGTATATTTATAAAACTAGGACAGAAGCATGCATCAAAGGATGAGATTGAACTTGCCGTCTTCGAAGTCTTCGGGGAGTGCCGGCTCGGCGTTCGGGACCTCGGGCTCCTGCTCGCAGTAGTCGGCTCCGGTCTCCGGCTCGAGGTACCTTCCTTCGTCTACTCCGTCGGCTATAGTGCACACATAGGCAAGCAAGCAATATAAGCACACATATCATCGGCCGAGCTCAAGGAGGGGAAGATGAGCGGAGAGGGGATATATATAAATCCTAAGGAGGGGGTTGGTTCGGCGGGGGTACTACTGGGAAAGGGGTGGTGAACTTTGGATTTAATCGGGCATAAAATCGTGCATGAAACGTCGAGTTAAAGAGATGTTTAGAATTAATTAAGGTTGGTTAGTAATTTAGTTTGAATTAAAAGGACATAAATATAATATTTAGGTAGGGTGGGGGTTTAATTAAACTAGCCTAGGGGTCTATCTAAAAATAACAGGGGTGTTTTGGTGAAGAAACTTAAGGTTTAGTGGGGTATCTTGGAAAAGAAAAGAAGGGAATAGAAGGGGGCTCGGTGGGGAGAAATAGGAGGGTGTCAGGGGGGTTTTGGGCTAAATAGCCTTCTTCCTCCTTTGGCCTGCGCCCCGGTCAGAGGCAGGGGAGGCTCGGGCGGCGGCGGCCCCGGCCGGCCGCCCGGCCACGACCGCGGCCGGCGAGAGGGGGAACATGGAAGGGGCGACGAGGGGATCCTCCCCCTCACTCACCTTGGACCGAGGCGGCGCGGGGAGGGAGCTCCACAAGCGGCGGCGGACCGGTGGTGGTGGTGCTTGGTGGCGGCGGTGTTCTAGTGCTCGGGCAAGGAAGGAGGTGGTCGTGGTGAGGTGCGGCGGCCCCGTGGGCGGCCAGCTCCTTTTATAGGCGGTGGAAGGCGGTTCGGGCTGCCGATTTTTCGAGCTCGAGGAGCTTCTAGGGTCGTCAATGGAGGTGGGGAAAAATCTTGCCGTTGACGCTTTTCCGGCAAGGCTGTGGCCGGAGACCGCAGTGGGGCTGTGGTGCTGTGCGATTAGACGCGTCGTGCAGGTGCTCACGAAGGAGGAGGGGCGACACGATGGCGTGTCCGGCGAGCTCGCCTTTAATGGCGGTCGCCGGCTCGTCCGGCCGTGCTCGGGCGGGGCCCCCTCCCCGCGGGCGGCTCGGCCCGGGTGGCGTGCTTGTCGGCCCGGCGCGGGCCGGTGAGGGCGGGGGCGAGGCGCGCGCGCTGTGCCGGCCTGGCCGGTCAACGGCGCCAGGCGCGGCGCGGCTGGTTGCGGGAGGAGGGAGAAAGGAGGAGGGAGGAAGAGAGAAGGAAGGAAGGAAAGGAGAAAAAAAAAGAAAGAAATGAAGAAAGGAGAAAAAGAAAAGGAAGAAAAAGAAAAGAAAGGAAAGGAAAGAAAAAATGGGAAAAGAAGGGGAAAGAAATAGAGGAAAAGGTTTAGAAAATTGGGAAAATTGTTAGGAAAATAGGGGAAGGGTTTTTGTGGTGTTTTATGATTTCCGAGCGTCGGCGTGGTTTTCGGGACGGCGGTGATGGCGAGGCGGACCGGCCGGCGGGACCGCGACGTGCGCGGGATTCCCGGCACGGTGGCCGATCGCGGCGTTGGGAAGGCACGCGTGGGGGCTGGTCCGGGTGCGGGCGGTGCCAGCGGGATTCGCGGTACGCGCGCCGGGGTGAGAGGGAGAGATGATGGTTAGGGTTAGAAGGGGGTAGCTAAGCTCGGTTGGACAGTTTTGAAAATACGCACGATTTATTAGGTGATTTATTTGGTGCTAAAAACGCGGGCGTTACACGACGGCGGGCGGCCCTCCTCCCCGGCACCGACGGAAGAAGCAGGGGTGGGATGCCCCTCCAGGCCGGTGGAGGAAGCGCTCGAATCGAGCTCCGACACCGCCCTCTGCGTCGCCACCATCATCTCTCCCTCTCCTCCATCTCTGGTCGAGGCGGATCCGGCGAGGCAGGGGCTCGGACGGATCCGGCGGTGGCACATCCGGAGCAGGGGAGGGCATTTCCGGCGATGGCAGTGCAGTGCGTCGTCCTCCCTGGGGGTCCTCCCTGGGCCGGCCGCGGGCCGCCTCCTCCCCGACAACCGAGGAGGGGCCTCGATTCGAAGCTCGGTGGCGGTGGCCATGGCTCTGCTGCCCCTGCTTACGCGGCGCGGTGCGAAGTCGTTGGGGGAGGTTGCGCGGCGCGTGGTGGGCCCTGAAAGGACCTTGATGCCGCCTAGAGGGGGGGGGTGAATAGGCGCGACGACCAAATAAAACCCTTTTCCCCCGAAAAACTTGAGCTTCACTGGTCAAGGCGGTTAGACCGCCTGTACCAGGCGGTTAGACCGCCCTTGATGTGCAGAACCACAGGGGGGGCGGTTAGACCGGGTCCAGGGGCGGTTAGACCGCCTAGTCCAGTAAACCTGCAAAACAACTCAAGTCTTCTCTTGACTTCTAGCACGAACCGAAATTCTTGAGTAGCTCCTGTAGATGATCACGAGCAGGGTAATGATCCCTGCACTCAAAGACAAGCACACCCAAGTAGATCGAGTGGAAGAAAAGTAAATGTGCTAGAGATCAAAACAAGTGAGGCAAACCACAAAGGAGAGACGAGGATTTGTTTCCCGAAGTTCACCGCCCACAAAGGAACGGCTATGTCTCCGTTGAGGAGCTTGTAAGGGAATTCTCCCACAACAAGCCGGGTCTCTTTCAACCGCTTTCCTCACTTCCACTAAGGGGATCTTTTCCACCAAGAGGCAAGATCGCAGCCCTTACAAACCTGCCGCTGCTCACCACAACCTTGGGAGCTATCCGGCGACGCCTAGCCGTCTAGGAGGCAAACCTCCAAGAGTAACAAATGCTTCAAAGGCTTTCCGACGAGAATCACAAGTGCTCAAGCTATGGGATGCTCTTGCTCAGCTCACACAAGCTCACAAAGGCTTAAACTCTCAACCCAACACAAGGATATGGCTTGAATAGCTAATCTCACAAAAAGAGAGTTGGGGAGGGTTTCTTTGGCTTTGGCTTATGAAAAACGACAGGGGAAGCACCTCGGCAACCCTAGAATCAGCGAGGCCCAACAAGTGGAGCTCGTGGGGTACTTATATCCCTCACAAGGAAAACTAGCCGTTAGTTCTCGACAAAGGCGGTTAGACCGCCCGGTCGTGGCGGTTAGACCGCCCCCCAACGGTCGGTTGAAAACTAGCCGTTGGGTCGCTAGGGGCGGTTAGACCGCCCCCCCCCTTGGGCGGTTAGACCGCCCTGGCAGAGGGAGCCCTAAAACCCTTCTCTCTTCTCACAAGCACTTCAACATGAGTTGAAATGGCAAAGGCTGGGTTAGAGGTTTGTTAGACTACTCAGAGACTCTCTCAAGGCTGGTTCTCGCTTAGGTCAACTAATGAGCACTATTGATCTTTTGTCTTAGAGCTAATGTTGCATCCCTCTTGATAGTATGGCATACCTAAACTCAAGAGTAAATATAAAACCGGTTGATCACTTGAGTTTGTAGATCTTCAATCTTGTCGTACTTTGGTAAATCCAATGAGAGGGCTTTTAACATAGCCGATGTCTTGAGCAACTCCATTCTTGAGTTAGTGACTTAGGATTTTCCCTCTTTGCATGAGAGTGAACACTTTAATCCTTAAGTCACTCCATATTGCCAATCATAACATTTTGATATGTTGCAACGCTTCCCTCGCTTAAGGCTTGGATATGATACTTGAAGACCCCACGGATGCTAGAACTTCACCCTAGCAAAACACCGATGGCGGCGGGCCAAGACCCTAAAGATTGCTTAGTCCCTCACCCTAGACATCTCGGTTGGTCTCTTCATCACTTATCCAATCCACTTTGAGTTCCACTTTGCTTCATACACAATTAACCTTTCATTTGAAAAACCCGCTTCAAATGCTTGATCTTGATTGACAACGGATATGCAAGCTTCCATTTTTAGAACCATAGTGTGTACACTCATCATCTTGTTCTCTTTTAATAAACTCATGAAGTCTTGCACCATATACATGTCTTTAAAGATGTGAGCCGAAATATTCATCCATAATCAAGTACATCAAAGATTGCTTGTGAATATATAGAGAAAACCTGCTCACAATCTTAGACAAAATCATTAGTCCTTTAATCGTCTTGTCATTCAATTCACCAAAATCCACTTAGGGGCCTAGATGCACTTTCAGGCCCGCCACCTCCTGGAGGAGGGACTCCATCCATGCCGAATACGAAGGAAATGGGAGGGCAACGCCATTTTGGCGTGCTCCTCCAGGAAGCCGCTGCAGCGCTTTCTCCTTCAAAAACTCCCTCCAGGAGGCGATCCCGTTGTTTTACAGTGACCAGTGCGGATGGACTTATACACTTGTCATCCTTTATTCCCTCCTTCAAAACAGAATATTTCATCCTAGTCATCAAAATTCTCTCCTTCATATCCACATCTACCACACTCATCATCCTTTATATCTCTCCTTTATCCCAACTAACCAACTGCGGGACCCATTCGTCATTCTCACTCTTTTTACCCTTTCCCCACTGCCCCTTCCCACCCCATTCCCCCCTCTCCGCAACGGAGGTAGATCGAGCTCCCTGGCGCTCATCCTCGCCGGTGGAGGCGGATTGAGCTCCCTGGCGCCCATCCTCATCGGCGGATCCACCACGACGCCTCACAAGCAGCGGGGACGACCTCATCCCTCGTCGGTGGAGGATTCGACGTGAGGGACGGCGGGGCGACCTCCTCCCTCGCCAGCGGAGGATCCGAGGCGGGGCGCCCTCCTCCCTCGCCGGTTCCGGGGACGACGACATGCAGGCCGGGCTCGGGCTTCTACGCACCTCTGCCTCCGCTGTGGGCTACATCGTGCTCGTCGCCCTCCTCAACTACGTCGCCTTCCATGCCATCCTCACTGCGGGTGTTGCCGCCCCCAAATCCGGGCTCCGACTGCGTGGATTGGAGGCAGGTGTGGGAGGCGTTGGAGCTCCCCGAGCCGGATCCACCCTCGCGCTCACCGAGATCGCGAGCGACAGTCACCCTCCCCCGACAGCTCTCCTTCCCTTTTGTGAGGCTCAAGATCGGATCTGGCGACCCCTTCTTCCCCTGTTCCGTCGGCCATGGCAGATTCGCCAGCGGCGGCGAATGGCGCGAGGTGCGGCGGTCACGAGCTCCGGCGGCTGGGGCTGTCTGTGGCGGCCTGTGGCAGCGGATGTGCTCACGACGCGGCCGCCCCTCCCTCTCTCCCTCTGTCCCGGCTGTCGCCACCCTCCCGGTGCGGCAGGCTTGAGCTCGGCGGAAGCGGGGAGGTAGTTGGGTGCACGCGGCAACAAGGCGCTTGGTGGGCCCCTTGCCTCCGGGAGGAGGCCCTCCATTCACACCATTCGGGAGGCGACGAGAAAACCCAATCCCTCCTGGAGGAAGCCGCCGCAGGGCCAAATCCTCCCGGTGTAGGTGGTGTTAGAGACAAAGTCAAAATGAAGTCTTCTGCAAGAGTTTTTACTCTTGATGATTTACTAAGCCAAAAGCTGCCTTTTTATATTGCTAGACATAGCAATGCATGTTGGCAGGGCATGAATGACGGATCTTGTATCTGGAAACCGTTAGACAACTCATGCTGAAACAAGACCGGCCGTTTTCATGTGAAACTCACATGTCGAGTCATGTGGCTTTAATTTCTAGTGCTCCAACAAGGCAACAAGGCCATATATTTGGTTACTTTTTTGGCAAAAAAAAAAACTATTTGGTTATTACTCTTTCGAAAGTAAAAATGAAGAACCTACTATTTGCTTACTCGTGCCCTCGTAGTGATTTGCGAGACAGGGTAAAAGTGGTGAGCAATAATTTGTCTGAAAGTATGCCCGATAAATAAGGTTTTCAAAAAAAAACATCACGAGCTCTTTATGAAAAGTAATTCGAGTATGTCACTGCTGCAAGCCATTTGCAGATTTGCCTTCAAGCATTTAAATTCTAGTGCAAAGTTTTAAAAAAAATCGCATTGCTTTTAATTTAAACGGATGTTAGTACTAGTTTAGGCTTTGTTATTTTCAGCTTCTCTGGACTTTTGGACAGATAGTTTTCTACGTTTACAAAAGTTAATGTCCTCAAAAGTGAAAAACTGAAAAACTTATATTCAGAGACATCTTCTCACTTTCAAATATACCGAAAGCTATCTATCTAAAAATTCGCTGTAAGCTGCAAACAAACATAACTGAACCGGACGACTGCCAAGAGAGTGCCACACTCACTTCGACGATAATTTCACACAAAAAAAATGATGGTATTCATCCAAGTGCCCCTGTTCCGATGTTGATGTGTCAAAACACCTGTGTCCAACCTATGCTTATCTTATTTTTCCTTTTGCACCTGGGTCCAATGAGAGAGCAACAAGTCATCACCAAAAACCAGAATAGTGGTGGGGTGACAGGTGAGGAGGAAAGATGCCCTTTTCCTTTGGCTACACAGTTCTGGTGTTGGTTGAGAAGATCGGCGAGCACACAGGTGCCGTGGCACCACCCAGCTTGTGGATTATTGCGAGAAAGATATAGTGGTATCTTTGATCATCTCCCGGCCTCCAAAAGATGTGTTTGCAGCAGTCACAAATTCAGGAAGAAGCTTCTAGATGTGATCTTTATATGCAGGAAACTTCTAGGATATTCTGTGTCTGGATAATGGGAGAAGCTAGGTAGAGACTTCACTTTTCTTATCAATGAAGCCTAGCTATGATAGATAGCTGCAATTTCTCCATTATACGTGATGCTAAAACATGGCTAATAATAAGCGGATAAACCTCCATTTTCAGCAGACTGAGATGTTGGAAGTAATTACTTGATGCCTCAACTTGTAGAAGTTTCGTTTCAGTTGTGTCATGGGTTGCAGTAGAACAGTAGAAGGTATTCCACAAGCTCCTTGGGCCTGATTGGATTGAGGCCAAAGTTGTCTGGCCAAAATTTTGACCACCAATTCAAAATCTTAACCAATTTTGACAATTCAAATGAACTAAGGTGCACAAGATAGATGAACCTTTTTAGCCACCCATTCATTTATATTATTCAAATTGGTTAAGATTTTGAATTAGCGGCCAAAATTTAAAATGACCAAAATTTGAGTTGGGCAACTTTGGTCTCAATCCAATCAGGCTCCTTGGTCCTGATATCAGCTCAGGCTAATCTCATCGACATCATCTGATAACGCAATGTAACAACCCTGGCGAAAATGACGCTGCAAATGGGATTAGATGAATGCTCCACTGGGTTAAAAGTTGACAAGAACAGTTTTGTAAAGGAGAAAGTACTGCTAGGTCTTAGCCCAGCCCAAAAGTCTACATGTATGTGTCCATAAATGGCCCACGAAAAGGTTTACATGTACCAGCTCTCTCTACATATATGATAGTCTAGAAGAAAGTACATATAAGCTCATTGCTTGATGGTCTACACAATAGCGTCCAAACAAGTTAATTGTTATTTTGGAGGATTGATTCATTTAATCCACTTGTTTATTCACGTGGTGCTCGCTAGATTATTGTTTAATAGTATATGCTAGCTTATCCTTTTCCATGTGGAAATTAAATCGCTTTAGCTTAGGACAAACTAGATCAAGTCCATCTCTTTCACATTCTACTTGCTAGCTCCTTAACGACCTAATCCATTTAAGAGCAGCTTTGAGAGAAAAACCTTGCCAGAAGTTCGATGCATGTCCCCCTTTGTCAACTGTCATGTATTTTGATGTGAAAGTACAACTAACTACCTAAGATGCTGCTCGCTACTAGTACAATTTGTCGGGGACAGTCATAAGGGTCCCCTAAACAACCGGTGGTTCGTAAAAAACAAACTCAAACGAACCTATAGGCACGCACCGGATAAACCCACCGGCCCCACGGCCCACCGGACAATCGGCCTAGCCACCCTCGGGGCGGAACTCCGCTTCGCTCGAGGGAAATGGTGCCGCGCGGGTAAAGCCCCCGCCTCGCTCGAGGGCCGATCGCCCCCTCGGGTGAGGTTCCGCCTCGCTCGGGGGCCGGGCGCCCCCTCGAGCGGGGTTCCGCCTCGTTCGAGGGGCGGACGACCCCTCGAGTGGGGACCCGTCTCGATTGAGAGCCGAACGCCCCCTCGAGCAAGGCTCCGCCCCACTCGAGGACCTCACTTGCCCGCCGCCTCTACACGTGCTCCCCGGCAAGAGCATTTAATGCACCGACACACGCGGCGCTCGGGTCAAAGGCGAATCCATGCTAGATTATCCTTTTCCATGTGGAAATTAAATCGCTTTAGCTTAGGACAAACTAGATCAAGTCCATCTCTTTCACATTCTACTTGCTAGCTCCTTAACGACCTAATCCATTTAAGAGCAGCTTTGAGAGAAAAACCTTGCCAGAAGTTCGATGCATGTCCCCCTTTGTCAACTGTCATGTATTTTGATGTGAAAGTATAACTAACTACCTAAGATGCTGCTAGCTACTAGTATACAATTCGGTAGTTGGACCCCCCCCCCCCCCCCCCAAAAAAAATGAAAACCCCATCCTACTAAGAAAACAAATTGAAGTTGTTTGTAAAATTCACTTACATTTTTTAGATGAAGATGCCCCACAAATTTATCGTGAAGCACCTTCAAAAATCCTCGAAAACAAATTGGAACATTAACATGCAAAAATCTACCACCAGTGGGCTCAAATTTGACAAACTTCAAATCTGAAACAATTAGTATACATGGAACCCTGCTGCATGCATAAATTCCATACCAACGAAATGTCAGGATCGCTGCAACCTGTCATAAAAACGCAACCGATTTTCTTCCCCACCATCTACCAAATTAATGTAGCTGACAAATTAAACCAAGTTTGGTCCGGTTGAAATTTCAAACAATATGTAGTTGATAAGTACATGCATGGCATGCTCTTCAAAGTTCAAACTTAATTTGAAGACTGCGTGCATGCCCAGTATGAAAACAATGACGTTTCCAGGCAGCAGACAAATCATTCTAATGAACAGAATATAAAAGCATGCACTTTAGCCGGACTACTACTAATTGCCGTGTTCTGAATTCTTTGATCCGTCGTGCCGGCCGTGAGCGGCCGGTGATGATGAACAGCTGCACTGTCACGTCGACCTGTGGGTCTTGGTCTCCTGCCTTTTCATTTGCTTATTGGCTCCTCTTGAATTTTAAACTCTCAATTTTCGGCTGGTTTGTTTAAAATTTGTTCACGTCAGTAGTTTAGTACGGCGTGATTGGACAGTTAGTTACGCTGGCATCAGGAGAGAATCCTTGTTTGTCGAGATAGATGGTGATGATGATTGGGCTGTATAATACTGTGAAGTTGTTTAACTCTGTCGGGCACCGTATCTCTCTCTCAACACACTCATTGTGTATAAAATATAGTAGCGGACATATTAGCAATACCAGATAGTATTCCTACCTGATGTACGTGTACGCATGACGGAGGTAGACGATACGGTACGTGCTCTGCTCAGTATAGTAATTATTAATTATCTTTGAAGGGCTATTTTACGGTGGAACATACACCCCATACCACTGGTGAAAAATGACCAGTATGAAAGGATCCGACGACTGAGATTAATTGTATACCACCACAACTTGCACATGTGATATATGCTGGTATGCATAGGTGATATGAGTGGTATAGGGGTATTATTGGAGGTTTTATCTCGGTGGCATAAACGAAATATATGATTTGTTCATTTCAATTGTTTTTCATTTCCATTTGGTGATATGGCCAATTTTTTAATTTTAAACGGAATTTTTCATTTCAAATTTCAAAAGTAAACATTTTCAAATTTAAAAAACGAAAAATTTCAGTTTTTTCATTTCAAATTTTCATGACATATTTCAATTTTTCAAATTTCAAAATCATTTTTCAATTATTTCCATTTCCTCTGGCCATTTTTTCAAAATTAAAAACAAAAAATTTCAATTCAAATTTCAAAAATGATTTTTTTTCAAAATTTTTCATTTAAAATTTTCCTTATGACATAAACAGATTTTTTCTTAGCCCGAGGTTGCCAAATTTAGTAAAAGGTTGCAAAAATTACCTATTTACCCTTAAAAAAATAGTCGTATACTGCATACCACCACTTGGTGATATGGTCCACCGTAAAAGAGCCATAACTTGCTCACTATAATTATAAGACATATACAAGCTACTCTCTCCATCCCAAATTGTAAAAGGGAGTATCATGTTATTAGAAAAAACAAGGAAATCTAGGTTCGTATTTATACGTCAAGGTTTTGGATTAAAACCGGTGCTAGGAATATCTACTAAACATAGGTTGGTAGCTCATTTGAGAAGAAAAGTTACGAACACAACAAAAAGGTGCCAAAAAAAGGTCTGCGAAGCACTATAATACCCAAGCTTTTTCTCGACAGGCATGATCGCCAAGCATCAATGAGTAGATGCACTCGCAGAGCAGCTTTACAACACAAGGAAAATAAGTGCAAGTGTAGATTGCAAGGCCCAATAACATAATCTAGCAAGGAAAAGTGAGCCAAAAGGTTGTTGAAAGATTTTTCTGATGATTACTGATGAGTCTGGTGACCGGCCTAGCTGCAATATTTATATATATACAAGTAATATTTGGTAGCTAAGCTACAACGGCATGCTTTTTTATCTAGTATCTAATGGATTTATTCTGTTTTTGTTGTCTCCGGGCGGGCAGGAAAGATGGAAGAGAGGCGGAGTGGGCGCCATGCTCCGACCACGACAGCCTGTGACGGACCCCTATCATTTGCCGTCTTCACTTCAGCTTCAGACCCATGACTGAATTATATACATACATATCTAACTCAACTGGACTGGACACATACAGATATCTTCTGGTTTCAGCGAAAATGTATTCGTCGATACTTTTATCAGCAAAAGTTTAATACAAATGATTTTGGACACATACAGATATCTTCTGGTTTCAGCGAAAATGTATTCGTCGATACTTTTATCAGCAAAAGTTTAATACAAATGATTTTGAGGTTCGTTCTTAAGAGCAACTCCACCATTGGATGGAGTAAATTTCATCCCCTATATGATGTTATTGGGGGTGGAGTAAAAATATTTTCATCCCTAAAACACAACTTCGCTCCAAATAGCTTCCCTATTTTCCTTCCCAACTCGTGGGTCTCACAATGCCACATCATTATCTTCTTTATAAAGTGAGTGGGTCCCACCGATAGGGAGTGGAGGAGAGGTTCCTTTTATAAAGGGGATGGAGAGGGAGTTTTAGTCCAATGAAGAAAAAGAGGGAAAGGGATAGGGAGGGGGCATTTGGAGAGGTTTTTTTATCATCCGATCCCCTATATCACTTTTTTTTGGTATTGGGGATAAGAAAGGGGGGCTGCTAAAGTTGCTCTAATAGTCGTATCATGAGCTACTTTTCTTTCTCCTTTTTCTTTGAAAAATTAGGCCATAACTTAAAAGAACACATTGTGATCTCCCATTTCAGGAGAGGGCAAGTCGAACCTAAAAAATATTGGATGGCATATCTCGGGGCATCGAAGGTGTCGCATGCATAAAAACCTTGTGATAAGATGCATTTTTAAAGATGAGACATGTACAAGGCACATCGTCTAAACGAGGAGGAATACTGTGAAAACCATTGATCCAGATGCCACCAGTTTTCCTTCATTTTCATCACTCTGAACTGCATAACAAGCTGAAACTTCACCTCTTTCATTCTTGCTCACCCTATAGGTTCTATTTTTGAAAACCTACAAATTCTAAAGGTAAGAAGCCAAATTTTGAAGGAGAAAAAAAAAAGAAAAAGGAAAGAGGAGAGGATGAAATGCATTTGGCGCCGCTGGACCGGAACCTTTCAACGGTCAAACAGACACCATAATAATATCAGTAAAAATTCCAGCTTTTCCCCCTTAATAAATAAATAAATAAATGATAATTGCTGTCCTGCAATTTTCTTGTGCGTTATAACTTGTCTTTCTTTCCCCGGCGTCGCCTCCCTCCCTCCCTCCCATTCCGCCCCCCTCTCTTCTTCAATCCTCCCGGCTGCCGGAGTTGGAGGGAGAGGGGAGACGCTTCCCGCCGTCAACCCTGCGGCCCAGCGTCGCCGATCCGCGCGCCGAGTCGATCCGGTAATTCTTCTATCTATCCCTTTTTATTCACTCCCGGCGGCCGCGCTCGTCTCTTTCGTCTCTTCTTGGATCCGGCGATTTGGGGCGTGCGGCGGGCGCTTGATTCCGCCGCGATTCCCGCGGCGGCGATCCGTGGGATCGACGAGCGGTGGTGTTGTGGAGCGGGTGGGCGTTCGGTTTCGGGCGTCTGGTTTGGTTCCATTTCCGACGGGAAAGGTGGTTCTTTCCTTTTTACCAATTTTTTCATGTAGTATAATTTCCAAGGAGTAGACGGGTTCCATGGTTTGTTGTTGCTCGTTGATTTCCTCCATCCTGCGTGAGTAAATGGAGATGGATTGGTAGGGAAAGGTGGAAGCTTGGCGCGAATTTGATGATCTGCGTCGAGAATGTGTTCTTTCTTTTTGGGTCGGTTAGAAGTTGCCATATGTTGTTGACGCTGCTGTGATGTCATCATTTTTATTTATGATCATAGCTGAATTGCTCTCATGAAGTGGATAATCTGGACAGACATCTATTCTAATTGATTACGTCTAGGGACAAGAGACTTCCCGAATTGGAAGGGTTTGTGTTTGTCCCCCCTTGTCAAGTCTCCCAGGTCTATCTAGCAAAATGCAGCATGCCAGCAAGTGAATGTGTTTCCACGGAACCTTTCATCAGACCACATATTTCTCTAGCTGAGCGTCCCAATCATCATGCGTTTTTGACGTTCTGTAATCATGCTCTTTGCAGGTTGATCAAGCGCATCACGTCTTTAGGGAAGCCCCTTGAACAGTAGTTTGTGTCAGATAATTCTGTCACAGCATGGCCTTGGCAGGCGTGGCACGCTCTTCTTTGGGATTTCAGAATGACACAAGTTCTAGTAGTGACGCAGATCGACTTCCAAACGAGTTGGGTAATATGAGCATAAGGGATGATAAGGTAATCGAATTCCCTCAAGTAACTTATAAATTGCTTTTTGGTGGGTCATCAGTTTGTAGTTGGTTTTGGCTGGGGAACAATGCAGGACATTGAAGATATTGTAGTTAATGGCAATGGAGCAGAGCCAGGTCATATCATAGTGACAAGCATTGATGGGAGAAATGGGCAGGCTAAGCAGGTATTTCAACAAAAAAAAAAAACATATGTTGTGTCTAGACAATAGGAAACCCCTTTCTTTCTATTTACTTCTACCTCATAAGTCATAACAAAAAAAATATTGTGTACTGAATTTCTGAATGAATATCTGCACTGCAGACCATCAGCTACATGGCCGAGCGTGTGGTAGGTCATGGGTCCTTCGGGACTGTTTTCCAGGTCTGTTACTGAACAATTGGTATCACCTTGAGTAGTTCAGTGTTTCTTAGCATACATCTGTGGTACTGACTAATGGCTCCTTCACTTTATAAAAATGAATGATCTTGTACAGGCCAAGTGTCTGGAAACTGGTGAGACTGTAGCTATAAAAAAGGTTCTTCAGGACAAGAGATACAAGAACCGTGAGCTGCAAACAATGCGAGTGCTTGACCACCCAAATGTGGTGGCTCTAAAGCACTGTTTCTTCTCAAAAACCGAAAAGGAGGAGCTTTACCTCAATTTGGTGCTTGAGTATGTGCCAGAGACTGCTCATCGTGTCATTAAACATTATAACAAGATGAACCAGCGCATGCCTTTGATATATGCAAAACTTTACATGTATCAGGTAAAGCTTACTCTGTTGTAACATGTCCAAATATAACTGCATGATAGTCACGACGACATGTAAAACCTTGTGATTGACAGATTTGTAGAGCTTTGGCATACATTCATAATTGCATCGGAGTGTGCCACAGGGACATTAAGCCGCAAAATCTCCTGGTATATCTGGATTAGTCATCTCTATCTGTTTGAACATATCTTTATTCAATTATAAATTCAGCTTCCGATGGTTTAATGCATACTATTTCTGCTACAGGTGAATCCTCATACTCATCAGCTGAAATTGTGTGACTTTGGCAGCGCGAAAGTTCTGGTATGGTCATAATTAACTGACGTTCACATTAATTGTTGTATTTTCTGTGTGGCTAATTATTTTCTACTGTTTTAGGTAAAAGGAGAACCAAATATTTCTTACATCTGTTCTAGGTACTACAGGGCACCAGAGCTCATATTTGGTGCTACTGAGTACACAACAGCAATTGATGTTTGGTCTGCCGGGTGTGTTCTTGCTGAGCTGCTTCTAGGGCAGGTAAGGGATCACACAATTTACATGGTCATGGGTGGATCATCCAGCTTCTCTCTGCCTACAATCTCTCTTCTTTCCATTCCCAACAGCCTCTATTCCCTGGTGACAGTGGCGTTGATCAGCTAGTTGAAATCATCAAGGTAAATTATTATCTTCATCCAATTAAACTGCTGCCTATTGATTTCTTTCCCTTCATGTTAATCTCATTTTTCTCTCAGGTTCTGGGTACACCCACACGTGAAGAAATCAAATGCATGAATCCAAATTATACTGAGTTTAAATTCCCACAAATCAAAGCTCACCCATGGCATAAGGTACGAATGTTGTTTGGACTGCACCACCTCTCTCCCTAACTCTTATGTCTACCAAGGCTGAGATCTTACGTTACGACTTACCATCATTTTGTGCCAGATTTTCCATAAACGGATGCCTGCTGAAGCAGTTGATCTTGTGTCCAGGCTTCTGCAGTACTCACCTAACCTTCGGTCCACAGCAGTAAGTACTAATACAACTTCATTGTGTGAGCTAAGATGGGGCATGCCATTTAGTACCCTTATCACTGTGGTTTCACTGGTTTAAGCGTTCGTTATAACTTATAACTGCATCATATATGCAGTTTTTTTCCTTAAGTTCTGGCTATTACTGTTATTTACACTGCGAGTTGGTTACTCATCGCAGTTGGAAGCATTGATCCATCCTTTCTTTGATGAGCTTCGGGATCCAAACACACGCTTACCAAACGGCCGTTTCCTTCCACCTCTATTCAACTTCAAGCCCCATGGTAAGTCTGGTATACTGACTTCACTTGCTCTGATAAAACTGTCAAAACTCCTTATCAACTAATCTTTTTTGCTACTCTGGTGTTATCAAAACAGAGCTGAAGAGTATGCCAATGGACTTCCTAGTGAAGTTGGTCCCTGAGCATGCACGGAAGCAGTGCGCCTTTGTAGGATGGTGATCTGTGACTGAGAAGGATGGCTTGAAGATTAGTTGAGGACCAAATTGATGTCTGTTAGAAACCAGTGGAGATCGACATTGCCTGTTGTCCTATAAGATAGGCAATGCGTGGATTTGTTTTTGTCCGAGATTATTACCCCCCTCACCCCAGGAAAGGAAAAAAAGGTTGTTGATGCAACAAAACCGTCTGCGGTTCTGTAAAGTATTAGAAGAGTGATGGAGCATGCCCCCTGAGTCCATGTATCAGTTTGCACTGAATTCAGTTTGCCTGATTTGTACTAGCACCATGCAAGGATGCACCCTTTGTATGCCGATGTTCGGTCCAACATTTGTTTGTGGATCGAGGCTATTCATTGATTTATACTTGCCACGCTCTTTGTTGTACCAGTGACCCCCTATGTGATTCGTAGGCAACACCTAAAAGTTAATCTTATCATCTGGTATGGTTCTGGTAACCTGCTTTAGGAAGCATCACAATGTTGGGGTCACGAACCACTTTCACGGCACACATAGTACACAATAGAAAGTTAAAGAACGCTATTGCTTCCGCAGCTCCGCTACGGCACCAGCCCAGCTAACCATACACCCTCCAAGTAAGAACAGAACGGCAACAGATTAGCACAAAAGCTTGAAGAGGCCCTATCACAGGTGTCTTCAACGCACTCCTGATTTCTTTCATAAATTCATCTAGGCTACAGTCAGCTCCTGAATACAATACCAGGGCCTCGAACAAGGACCAAAACCACTTCTGCACAAAACCTGGTTGCTTTTGAGTTTGGATACAAGAAAATATTACCCATCATATACGCAAAATTGAAAATAAATGAACTATTCTAACAGTTCAGATTCAGTGATGGTAGCATCCATTAACTGAATCATCACCAAGTAAAAGAAAACCTAATTAAAAATTGCTTTGAAAAAGGCGGAAATCAACTTTGAGGGGGTGCGAGTTGCCATGATCTACAGAGATGAATGATTGCTAAATGTAGAAACTTGTACACAGAGCCAACTAAAAAGGTTAAGAGAAACAAACAGGTGGAAGAAATATTAACCACTGCACATAAAATTCTACACTTGTGCACTGTAACAGCTACGGGATCTGTCACAGTTTAGTTCTAGCATCCTACATTTACAGATCATGTGATGCTACAAGTTCATGGCAATTTGTCAAGGCGAGAACTCACTAAAGATGGATCATGTCAGTCGTCAATTGACCCCCAGTGCAGTCCTTACTCTTTTAACAACACGGGCATATTCATAGAAACGGTTGATATCCATGCCCATTGTTGTATTTACTGTTGTACCACCTTTACAAGAAGTATAATTCCCACCAATAATTAGGTCAAAACCACCAAACTCGGTGATAAAGTCTTCAATCACTTGTATTTTCAACTTCCAGATTCCAGGCAACTGCCTCAACTGTCCAGTCTGTTCTGTTTTCAGCCACCACCTTTTCAGAATTTTCCTATTCACCTCAGATTCCTCAACAGATACCAGACACTTCAGAGGAATACCTAGCCGATGGAGGGTTACTTCAGCACCTCCAATTCCACTATAGATGGATAGTACTCTGATCCCGTGTGGAAATTGGTCTTTCAGGACTGACAAAAAGTACGACAAAGTGTCAGTCTGAAATGCATATCTCATTGCAGCAAATCTATCTGATTGATTTAGTTCAAACAGATTTGTGTGGTTATGTGGGTAACCCAGTATCCTTTCCACCTGACGAGGTTCCAAAGGACTTAATTTGTCTCGGCCAACCCAAATAAGGTTTGAAATCCTGCATTGGTGCATAACCTGCATCTGCTTTTCTTGTGAAAGCATTCCTCTTGACTCTCTAACCATCCTCCCCAGTCTCTCACAGGTCTGATCAATCCCAGCAGCGTCTATGGTAACAACACTGATATGCTTCCTTGTATCCCATGAGGGCCACCATTGTCTTGTGAATGGAAGCGCTTCTTCAATAGTCATTGGTGACTTTGGAACCACAACACGCCTTCCCTCCACTGGAAGGTTATGAATATAACCTTCCTTTCGAGTCAAAGCGGAGAAGAACTGACTGTTCACAATCTCAGGTTCCACATTGTATAAGAACTGTTTGAATTGATGCCATGTATCTTTTGGGATCTCAACGACATTTCCATACAAGAAATATGGGGGCTTAGCAAGGTCACCTTGTAGTTTTGCACGACAGCCTGGTGTTACTGCATCAAGTTCTACCTTAAGAGGAATATCACTGGTCCCTGCACAGCTCCCCATAGACCATGGATTGGCAGAGTTACTACTGGAGGCCCCTCTGTCATTCATAAATATATGCTTAGACCTTTTAACCCGTATGTTGTTGTCATCATCATCATGACACCTCACTGCAGAGTATGAGGTCTGGTATGTCGAATAATCAGTTTCTGCTTCGCCGAGAAAGTCAGATTCAACCTTTACCTGCACAGGAGTGCAAGAGACCAAGATTAAAACAGAACACCAGTCTGACAGAAAATTTACAGCATTTCTGCAGCTGCAACAGCTGTTTTAAAGAATGTTGTTTCATGGATCATCAAAACGAGTTGTTACAGATACACATGTTCTGATTGATCAAGTCAAAATCTGAGAAATACTTCAGGGAACATTGATCAGGATACCATATAAATCATTTGAATCTGGACACGAATGGTAAATTGTGCACCATGCTATGGCATAATATGTGATTTTGGAAAAGATTCCTCACATGAAATGAATTTTAACATGCCCACTACAAACATACAGCAGTAAGAATGAAATGCCATTTAGTTACCTCCTTTTGCTCAATGCTATTCGCTATTCGCCTTGCCAAAATTGAGTCCTCAAGCACCTGCACTGTTGCTCTGTGGCCTGAAATGAACATGCATGTGCCATTTTAATCATTTTCAGAAGTCCTCGAAATATTGAGCAAAATTTGAAGCATCTTTTAATCATTGACTTACCGAAACTGTCAATAGCTGATGATACCTCTTCCTCGGTATAACCTTTTTGAAGTAAGCTAAGTGTTTTCTCCATGATACCAAACAGTGCTTCAGCCTTTCCCTGAAAAAACATTTTAGTATATAATTCTTGACGTTAAGTTTTAGAACTAGCAACCACAGTACGCATCTCCAATATAACCATATCCACATCAGCCATTTGTCATCACTGAGTGCTGAAATCTAAGGTAAAGCAGAAAATATTCACAATGATCAACCATAGTGCCTAGAAATATTTCTAGTATAATCAATACAAGGAGTTCCAGTCTATGCCAAGTGAAGGGGAAATAGAAACAAATAGTGAGTGCCACAGTTTATACGACACGAGCCAGAACCTACTAAGTGTAGAAAAACAAGGAAGTCTAAAAAATTGGTGGGGAAAGATGAAACAAAACTGCAGAACAGGGGACAAGATGTTCAAAAGAATACAATGCTTTCACAAACACCATTATGTAGTAGAAACTGGAACCATCAAAGGAGAATTGGGCAAGAATACAATGTTCTAGCCTTTAACTGATAGGTAGTACAGTATGCAGCATGATGAATGTTGCATAGAGTGATACATTTTACCAAAAAAAAAGTTTGAGAATGCAAATCCCTATTTCGAAGACTTTTGTAATAACTATCTCACTTCATGTGTCAGGGGATAATCCACATACAAAAACTACATAGAATTAAACAAACAGGCAACAGGATAAACCTCATTTGTAGTGTCACCATTTTCCAGTCCTCCAGAGGATCCTCCTACTTGAGCACTGACAATGCAGTTCACGAGCTGTTCCAATGGAGCTTCGTCGCCTAAAATTAAGCATATTCTGTAGTATTACTATATTGCATACTGGGCATCAAGAAAACATCTCGGATTATCAAACATGTCCAATACATATTTTAAAAGCCTTGAAACAGTAGTCTTAAGAGTATTGAATGAAGCAAAGCAACAGCACAAAATCTAAACCAAGCATTCATTTGTCAATTGCGCAAGAGCTTGTACGTACCTAGTTTCTTGAAGGCTAAATCAACTTCTTGCTGTGAAAACTGCATTGTTCGGAGTAAATATGACCACTTTTCAGAGAAAGAATCAGGCTCCGGCTGAAGACAGAGAAATTTCTTAAGAGTGATTCAGAAATTCTAAACAAGTAGGACAAGGATTAATATCTTCTGCTAAGAGATCACCTTGATGTCTTGACCGATTCCTTTCATAGACTCTAAAGGAGAATTGTTTTCTTCATTATCAGAATCAAAGAGACTTCCCAAAGAACCTGACGATTCAGAACCTGACTGCTGAAGGTCCTATATAACATAAAGTAATGAGAGAACTTCAAGTCCATACTTTATTTTTCTTTCCCGACACAAAAGGCACGTTAATGGGCTACAATGGGGATGCAAATGAATCTTATTAAAATATACAGATCAGATGCTCAATAGAGTTAGGGTACAAAATCCAGCCAAGTAAAACATAATTCCAATTACTTCAAGGTTCTTAAAATAAAATTAACTAGCAAAAGTGTAGGTGAAGGAACAATTAAGGAATTTCTTTTTTAAAAAACTATAGAAAGTATAAAGAGTCAAAATGGATAGTGAGATCTAACTGGACTTGTACTACTCTTTCTTAGAGCCTTGTGTAATGAATGAAATGTAAAGAGTGGTTTATTCATGTAGATAAAGTCCAGCAGGCGGTAATCTGTTTTCCAGGGCTCTGGTCCTCTTGCTGTCCAGTGAGGCTGTTGCCTTCCATAGCGTGTGCGGGTGTTGTGTATTTCTTTTTTTGGGTTTCTTCTTATTTTCTTTGTGTTGACACAAATGCACAACACACTATTCTGATATGCATTAATTTATTAAGAGCTTAATATGGATACAGTAGCACTATGAGGATCACAATGGACAGTAGAATAGTATCAGGGAAGGAATCAACAACACAGGGTATAATAAAGGTCGACAAAATATAATTAGGTGCATTATGTAAGGAAAACATTTACAAGACACGAGGTTAATTAATTTTAAAGTTATATTAGACACTGACCAGTGACAGCTGCATCAACTAGACAAGAAAATTGGCAACACACTTACAGAATAGGATAAAAGAGATTCCAAAATGGTGTTAGAATCATCATCACCTGCGTGAAATATATATGCAATTAATTTTTGGACTGCAGGGCCAAGTATTTCAAGAGCTTTGACTCTGGCTATCGTTTCATTTCAATATACACTTTTTTGGGGGACAAGACATATCAATATACACTTGAAAAGATAAATCGTAGAAAAAAAGCATACCATGTCTTTTGAGCACCTTGTCTACCAGCTTTGGTGAGAACCCCATTCCGATAAATTGTAATCTTAAACTACTGGATGAAGAACTTGGTTGATCTTCCTATAGTGTGCATCACGTCAGTATCATAATTTGAGTAAAAGGAAATTGATGCACCAAAATTGCTATAGTCTATTCTGGTGAAATAGAAGTGTCTAGTTCTGTTTGCAAAATTTAATAGCTACCATTCTTACTTCCAAATATTCACTAACAAGAAACAAACCGTATCTCAGCTTCAGTGATGTTAAATGGCAATCCAAAATCTTAAGCATATGTTAAATCAAGAACATGTAACATATTTGGACTTGCATAATCATTAAATCATGCTGGATTGGATCTATGAAAGGACAGATAAAATAGATTGGTAAGAAGAAATTTTACTTGCTAGAAACAGCAAAGCATAAAAGCGCATAACTCGAGCACAGGATGCAACTGGTGTCTTAATAATTTTTCCTCACTAAAGGTGTGTCTTAATAATTTTTCCTCTATGACAGAAACCACAGCCTACAAGCTCTAATTATCAAGGAGCACATCACCTCCTTCAAGCTGGCATGCACCGAGCCAGGCAGCAGACCCACAGCCACTTCCCTGGGAACCCTGGCATCAGCATCTGCGCTGCCGTCCTCGGTAATATCTTCGATTTTGACCTGCATTACACCAAGAGGACAACGAGTTAACACAGTATACACAGGTAGGAAACACAAACATATATACACAGGGCAGAGCAATAGAGCAGAATGTCGACATCACCATTTTCGATCAACTACTGACTCCAGGCACGTATGCCCCTGCAAGACACAGAGAAAAAAGTCATGCAACGTTGCAGCAGCAGAAGGGTTTACTGGCAAGTCGAACAATAGTGGGGCGTAGGGATTAAGTTGGAAAATGACGGGGAATAAACGAGTGCCGGCACTCCATCACGCAACAAAGAAATCGAATCGCAAGTCAGGGCCGGACCCAGGACAGGACATGGATTTTTGCCGAAAAGAAAATCTTAGTTTGTAGGTGAAATACATGGTCACATACTCAGATTCGAATACAAGAAGCATGCATCGGGGTTTTGGGTGTTCGATTTCGCACAGCAGCAAGGGGAAGAGAAGGGGATGGAAGAGCATACCTGTTGGCCGCTCCACGCCGGCGAAGCGCCGACGAAGAACCGGCCAAGGGCGGCGCGCCGGTGCCACTAGGAAAAGGGGGCTGGAGACGAGAGAGAGAGAGAGGACGGCGTGTGGGGAGAAATAAGAAAATGGGTTTATTTGGTTCCAAGCCATTTAAGTTCGGAGAATCGCTATTACTATTTGCCTTATTGGAGAAACGCTATTGCAACTCTCCGGTACCCGCAAGCTTGCCATTTTCTACGTTTGCCGCCGCGTTGGGCCCATTGTCAGACTGTGTATTTTCGTATCTGGACGAAAATGCCCCCCACCTCAATCTGGATAAGGCGTCTGCGGTCTGCTCTCATGCCGTCGGCGTTGTCGCCGGCGATGACATCGCAGCACCCAGCGCCGCGTTAGGAGCTCGACCTCGACGCGTTCCTCCCCTCCTCTCCAACTTCTTTTGCGGCCTCCGATGCCGACGCCGACCACCATCTCGCTGACGACCTCCCGTTCCTCCTCTCATCGTCGAACTCCGACTTCGAGGAGTCCGCCCCCGTCCCCAGCACCAGTAGTCGAGCCCTACCCCGCGTCCAAGCCTCGGCGCCGCCCGCCGAGCCCTCGCTGCTGCGTTCCCCGCCCGCTTCGCCGTCCCGGAGGAGATCCACATCCGCCGCGCCGTCAGAGACCCTCTCCTCCCTCTTCGCGAGAACCTTCTCCGGCAACGGTGCCTCCTCCTCCTACTTGAAGCCGCTGCCCTCTCTCTTCCGCGGCGTCCATCCCAGCTGTAAGTGCATCTTGGCCCCTAATTATTTTGGTGATAATGACAAGCACGATTTGTGGTATTTAATGCTTGGTCAAGATGGGTGCAGGTCTTGAATGAATGAAACTCATATGGTTGATCAAAGTAAGGCCCCCAATTTCAAGTCGTTGCTTTCAACTCGAATCAAGGCTTAATTTCATTTTATTTTTGAATTTGAGTATAGGAAACACCGTACTATAAAGGAGGATGCAAATCGATAGCCAAGAGATGCTAAAAGTGCTCTAGAAGGTAATCCAAGTGAGTGAGAAGAGTTGAGAGTCACTCGTGCACAAATGCTACTCTTTTCTCAAACTCTCCGCCCGGTCGGTTGTACCGACACCGTGCTCGCACTACCGACGGTAGTCCATCGGTAGTACCGGGCTAGGGCCGGTATACCGATATGGCTTCTCTGGCGAGTTTTAGCCGGGGGGTCGGTACTACCGACCTAGTGTCGGTACTACCGATGAGCCAGTACTATTAGGGTTCTGAAACACCCTCTCGGCAGTACCGACACCGTGTCGGTAGTACCGATGAAACACGATTCTGCACAGTAACGGCTAGTTTTTGGCCCTTGGTATTTAAGCCCCCTTCTCCCTCCTCACTCATTGCTGACCAATCACGAGACAAACACTTCCTTGAGCATTCACTCCACCTCTCCCCTCTCCTCTAGAGCTAATCCTTGGTTCCCTTGAGCTAGGGTTTTAGTGGAGAGGTGAATTCTAGTGAAGTGTGCACAAGCTTTGAGATCTCCATCGTCTTTCTCCTTCTCAAGAGCACTTGAAGCATCTCCGGGTTTTTGGTTTGCATTTGTTACTCTTGAAGCTTGCTTCTAGACGGTTAGGCGTCGCCCGCGAGTGCCCTCTTTGTGTGGTGCACCCGGGATCGTTTGTATTGCCCTCTCCTTGGTGGAGAATTCTTAGTGAGCACCAATCTTCCTTTGTGGGGGTTGGAAGAGGAAAAGAGGCTCTTTGTGATAGCCCTCCCTTTGTGGGATCCTCAATGGAGACGTAGCATCCTTTGTGGGTGTGAACTTCGGATTAAATCTTGTGTCTCCTTTTGCTTGCTTGAATTCTTTGTTTCTAACTAACCCTAGAACTTGTTTTAGCCCGATCTATCACTATCCAACTTATTTCGTGGTTGCGGTGGTTCTTAGCCTCTAAACTAAGACTTTGATTCAAGTAGATTTGCTAGAAACCTTGTAGAATTCAAATTCCGTTTTAAGTCGGCTCTATCCTGTCGGTAGTACCGACCGGTACCGGTAGTACCGACCCCGTCGGTAGGAACCGGCACCACGTCGGTAGTACCGATAGGAGTTTTAACCGCTGCTTTTGTTTCAGAAATTTGAAGTGATCCTATTCACCCCCCTCTAGGCATCACAAGGTCCTTTCAATTGGTATCAGAGCCTAATCCCTAGATTTAGGCTTAACCACTAAGGGATCAAGATGTCGGGGATTGGAAGCAATCCAACCGCCGAAGAAATTGCCGCAAAAGAAGCTCAAGAGAGAGAGCTCAAGGCAGCTCAAGTCGGCGACCTCGTCGGCGAGGGCCCCAAGCCGTACACTATCCAACGTTGATAGCTCCGACGATCATCATCGATTCCGACTCCGACTCGGACTCCGACTCAAGCGATGAGGATGTCAAGGATGATGACCATGCGGCAAAGAAGGCGGCAAAGAAGAGAAGAAAGGCCAAGAAGAAGAAGAAGGCCAAGAAGATGGCAAAGAAGCTCCTCAAGAAGATGATCAAGAAGGAGCAAGCCAAGTACTCTCACTCCGGCTTCTACGAAGTGCCCCACAACTACGGGCAAATTCCGGGCAACAACTCTAACGACAAATTTTATTCCGTGCATTTGGGAAAGCCTCCTCATTTCGATGGGAAGGACTATCCCAAATGGGCTTATGATATGCAAATGCACCTTTACGGGCTTCACCCTTCTCTTTGGAAGATTGTGGTTATAGGTGTGACAATTCTCGCCGAAGGAGAAGCTCTCACTATTGAGAATGAGCAAGATCTACACCACAATGTACAAGCTACAAGAGTCATCACGGGATCCTTATGTGCACAAGAGTTCAACAAGGTGCGGAACATCCAAATTGCCAAAGTAATTTGGGATACACTCAAGGAAGCACATGAGGGAACCGAGCATGTGAGACAAGGAAAGATGGACCTAATCAACGGAGAGCTTGAGCTATTCTTCATGAAGGATGGAGAGACCGTACAAGAAATGTATGATAGGCTCATGGTACTTGTCTCGAACAATAGAGCTCTTGGAAGTAAAGATTGGGATGACTCAAAGGTCACAAAGAAGTTGCTAAGAGCTTTTGCCCCTAAGGACAAGAACTTGACACAAATGATAAGAAGAGATCCAAGATATCCAACAATGACTCCCACTCAACTCCTTGGAGAAATATTGCATCAAGAACTTGTTGACCAAGATGTGGAGAAGTCTCTAACCTTGAAGATGGGCAAGAGTCTAGCTCTCAAAGCTAGCTCTAGTGAAGTAGTTGAAGAGAAGCCCAAGCCCTCCAAGAGCAAAAAGGAGGACACTAGCGATGAAGAAAGCACGGATGAAGAAACCGCCTTTGCTATAAGGAAGTACAAGAAATTCTTGAAGTCAAGAAACTCAAGAAAAGGTGGAGATGATAGAAGGAAGAAGTCACAAAGGAAGTGTTATGAGTGTGGAGAGTATGGACACTTTATTGCCGAGTGCCCCAAGAACAAGAACAAGAATGAGGAAGAGAAGAAGTCCAAGGAGAGGAGCAAGGAGTACAAGAACAAGTACCAAGGGCATGCACACGTGGGTCAACAATGGGACTCAAGTGATGAAGATGAAGAACCAAAGAAGCAAGGGATGGCAACAATTGCCATGGCACAAGGCTCATCTTCACCACGCCTCTTCAGCAACCTCTCCGATGATGAAGACCACTCTCACTTTTGCCTCATGGCAAGGGGGAGCAAGGTACAAGAATCTTCCGTCTTATCTTCTCCAACCTCCTCTTCATCCACTCCTAGTAGTGACATAGAAAACATAGATGAGGAAAAGGAAATAGAGAACAACATGATAAAGAAATTTGGTAAAAATGGCCACAAGGAAATTAAAAGGCTTTTGGACAAACTAGAGAAAAAGAAAGAGATTCTTCATGAGCAAGAAGACTTGCTTATCCTTGAAAAGGAAAGAAACCTTGCTCTAGAAAAATCTCTTGCCGAAGAGAAGACTAAGGTTGAAAAGCTGACCATGGACCTGTCCTTGATCAACGATTCTAATAAGAGGATGTCAAAGGATTACACCTTGGCAAATGAATCTTTAGCTTCCCTAAAGGCTACTCATAGTGAGCTTCAATCAAGCTTCTCATGCTTGACGGAGAAATACAAAACTCTTGAAGCTAACTTTAGTAGTCTTTGGGAAAGCACCAAAGCCACTCCATCGGCAAGATTGGACTCTAGTGCCTCCACTAGCAAAACTTGCTCTTCTTGCGCTAACATTGATATGAATGCTATCAAGACTAACCATGCAAGGCTTGAAGAGAAAATTAAGAGCAAGGACAAGGAAATTGCCCGATTGAACATGTTGTTTACACAAGGCAACATTAGTGCCAAGTCCATACCCAAGGTAGTGGACAAGCAAGGACTTGGGCATCGCAAGAACAACAAGGCCAATGGTAGAGTGGCAGTGAAAGGGCATGAGATTCCCTTGTGGAACAAGGGGGGCTACCTCAACACAATAATGGATATTGCCCATGGAGTCACCACATCTACCACAACCAAGGAAATTCCAAAGATAGTGCAAACCACAAAGGAAATTGGTGGAGGTAACACTCCACCTAAGGCATCGAAGAATGTGGTCGAGCACAAACCCTCACCCAACTACACTTGTGATTACATTGTAACCTTGGACCATAATGGTAAAATGGTCGACAAGTATGTTGGGGCCTATGCCATGAAGGCCATGAGAAAGAGTGTGTGGGTTCCAAAAGTTTATGCATCTAACCTCCAAGGACCCAAATCCTTTTGGGTACCTAAACCAAGAGCTTAAACTTGTTTTGTAGGCCTACTCCTCCGGTGGAAGCGCATGGTTGATTGATATGGTGCCACTAATCATATGATCGGAGATGAAGGCTTGTTTGCATCCCTTGGTCATTACGACAACCCTACGTAAACAATCATTTATGGAGACAATGGTCAAGGGGATGTCATTGGTCTAGGTAAAATTGCTATCTCAACAACAAATTCAATTGAAGATGTTTATCATGTGCAAGGGTTGGGATACAACTTGTTGTCGGTTTTACAACTTTGTGAGAAAGGCTACAATTGTCTATTTACTCATGAGGGTGTGACCGTCTCTAGAAGGGAGGATTCCTCTATTGTCTTTGTGGGTCATTTACGGGGAAAGATTTACTATGTGGATTTCACAAAAGTAAAGGTGGATCCAAAAGCTTGCTTAGTGGCAAAATCCGACTTGGGTTGGCTATGGCATCGCCGACTAGCCCATGTTGGCATGAGGAACTTGGCCAAACTTCAAAAGGACGAGCACATCCTAGGACTAACGAATGTTGTTTTTGAGAAAGATAGGTTGTGTAGCGCATGTCAAGCCGGGAAGCAAGTTGGAGCTCATCATCCCACCAAGAACATTCTATCCTCATCAAGACCATTGAAGCTACTACACATGGATTTATTCGGACCAATTGCCTACATAAGCATCGGTGGTAACAAATATGGTTTTGCAAGATAAAAGTGAAGCAAAGGGAATTGTGAAGAAGTTCATTAGAAGAGTTCAAAATGAGTTTGAGCTCGAGATCAAGAACATAAGGAGTGACAACAGCTCGGAGTTTAGGAACACACAAGTTGAAGAGTTCCTAGATGAAGAAGGCATCAAGCATGAACTCTCCGCTCCATATACCCCTCAACAAAATGGCATCGTTGAGAGGAAGAACCGTACATTGATAGAAGCGGCAAGGACAATGCTTGATGAGTACAAGACTCCGGACTCATTTTGGGCGGAAGCCATCAACACCGCATGCCATGCCGCCAACCGACTCTACCTCCACAAGTACTTGAACAAGACTCCCTACGAAATCATCACCGGTAAGAAGCCTAGTGTGCACTACTTTAGAGTCTTTGGGTGTAAGTGTTTTATACTTAACAAGAAACCCAAAGCCTCAAGGTTTGCATCCAAGGTTGATGAAGGTTTTCTACTTGGTTATGTAACTAACGAACATGCCTATCGTGTTTTCAACAAAACCACCAGTTGTGTTGAGACCACGGTAGATGTGAAATTTGATGAATCCAACGGCTCTCAACGAGAGCAAGTTAGTGAAAACCTTGTAGATGATGAAGAGCCTCCAAGCGTATCCATCTTTAGAATGGGGACCGGTGAAGTGATGCCACGGGAGATTCAAGCACAAACTCCGGATGACACAAGCACTCAAGATCCATCATCATCAACAAGAGTGGAACCACCTAGTTCTCAAGTTCATCAAGATGAGAGTCAAGTTCATGGTGACGATCATGGACGGGGCTTTGATCAAGGGGGAGAACTAAGTGATGAAGCTCAAGGAGATACACCACAAGATGAAGATGATGATGACGAAGGACCCATCCAACGTCAATCTAAAGAACCACACCCAAGGGTACATCAAATGGTTCAACGAGATCATTCCGTTGACAACATTCTTGGGAGTATTCAAAGAGGGGTAACAACTCGATCTAGATTGTCAAACTTTTGTGCATTTTACTCGTTTGTTTCCTCTTTGGAACCTCTTAGTGTGGAACAAGCCCTTGAGGATCCGGATTGGATTATTGCCATGGAGGAAGAATTGAACAACTTCAAGAGAAATGAAGTTTGGGAGTTGGTACCAAGACCCAAGCAAAATGTGATTGGCACCAAATGGGTTTTGGAACAAGCAAGATGAATTTGGTGTCGTCACGAAGAACAAGGCAAGGCTTGTTGGCAAGGGTTACACGCAAGTTGAAGGCTTGGACTTTGGAGAGACTTATGCACCCGTAGCAAGGCTTGAGTCAATTCGTATTCTTTTGGCTTATGCTACTCATCATGATTTCAAGCTTCATAAAATGGATGTGAAGAGTGCCTTCTTAAATGGACCTCTCCAAGAAGAAGTGTATGTGGATCAACCACCGGGCTTTGAAGACTCAAGATTTCCAAACCATGTGTACAAGCTCCATAAGGCGCTCTACGGGCTTAAACAAGCTCCTAGAGCATGGTATGAATGCCTTAAGGATTTTCTTCTCAAGAACGGCTTTGAGATAGGCAAAGCCGATTCTACTCTCTTCATGTCGGGGACAGCCCTAGGGGTCCCCTTAAACAACGGGGAAATCCCCACTTAAAACCCACAACAAAACCAAAACACGGTGTGCCTAACCATGCGAGATACGACCCATGCCGCGGGGACCCCGACGGCCCACCAAGGCGGCCCTCTTGAAGATCCCCTCGAGCGAGGCTCCGCCTCGCTCGAGGATGCGCGTCCCCCTCGAGCGGGCTCCGCCCCGTTCGAGGGGGGTGTGCTTCCCTCGAGCGGGCTCCGCCTCGCTCGAGGGCCCGCTCCCCCTCGAGCGGGCACCGCTTCGCTCGAGGGTCCGTCCCGCCCTCGACCGGGGTCCGCCACGCTCGAGGGCGCCCCTCACGCATGCGCCGCCCCCGTACACGGGCATTTAACGCCCCGACACCGGCGGGACGGCGCCATCATGCGCCGGGGCACGCGTCCCGTGCCGCCGCACCAACTCCCCGGGGAGGAGCCCGTCCCCATCACCGTGGGGAGGGACCGTGCGCGCGGCCGGTGTCGTCCCGTGACGCCGTGCGCCCGCTCCAAAGACGGCTAACGCGCCGAGCCCTCGAAGGGGGGCCGGTTGCACCCTTGATCCGCTTTCTTGTGACCCTACGGGGTTAGGTGGAGGCGCTAGGCCGGTGGAACACCATCCCCGCCACCGTAACGGCATGGCCGCCGTCCTCGCGCGTGCGGCGTGCGCCGTACGCCGTTGCAACGACTCCAAAGACCGTGAAGCGCGTTGGGAAGGGACGCCGTTTTACCTACTCCCGTGCCCCGCATGGGCCAACGTCGACACCTCCCTCGAAGCCTATCGAAGGCGTTACCACCATCCGCCCCCTTCTACCCTCGAACCGCCACTATTCGGGTACAAGATAGGCCATGATGGCCGGATCGCCGCAAGGATCGTCCGACGGCCGCCCACTCTACAGATAGCACGTCGTGCTTCCCCATGTAGCTAGATAGCGCGGCGCGCATGTAATCCGCCTCCTCCTTGATCTATAAAAGGGGGGGCGAACCCCCCAGCCGCGGGGGACACACAGACAGACAGACAGGAGCACACGAGACATAGAACAACAGATAACGCACAGCGCACCACGTACTCATTCTCTAATTCTCCCACAATATCTTCAGCCACTCCACCAGGGACTTGGAAGCCACGCTTCCTCTCCCGCCTTGCTTGTAGCAGCCCCACTACAGGCACCCCGGTGCTGAGCAATATAGTGCCTTGAGCACACCACTGCTGGACGTACGGCCCCCTCGGCGGGAACCAGGATAAATCCCGTGTCTCTTGTTGCTTAGAATCGACCATTGAGGGATAGACCACGGCGCTTTCTACCGGTTAGTGTCGGGACCATATTCCGCACCGACGGTTGGCGCCCACCGTGGGGCAATTTGAGCGCCCGAGGTCATTCCACCAACTCCCTCCATGGTGATCCGCACCGAGTACCGTGGTACACGCTCATCGCATGGGTAGCTCGGACCCCCCTCCCCAACCGGGTTCGAAATTCGCTTCGGGGACCTGAACTTTCAGGCCACGGGGAACGGCTATCTCATGCGCCTCACCAACCGTGAGGAGCTCGCGCGCGCGGCGCCGGGCCGGGTCGGCTCGGCCCCCGCCGCGCGCACCACCACGCGCGCAGCGCCGCGCAGCACCGGATGCCGCGGGCCCGTCGACGCCACGACGCCGCCGTCGCTGCGGGCGGCGTTCGCGCCGGGCGCGGTCCGAGCGGCGGCGGGCCGAGCGCGCCGCCACTCGGCGCGGCGCGCCCGCCGTCACGACGGCCACCATCCCGGCGGGACGGCGCACGGTCTCGGACCACGCATCCCCATCGGGCCGCGTGGCGCTACGTCGGCCTACAACGCCAACATCAACACCACGATGCGCGAGGGTTCCGCCCGGCCATCACGTCTTCGTCGCCGGGGATCCCGACGCCTCGGCCGGCGACGAGTCGTCCCCGGGTTCCCTCGACGCGTTGCCACCCGCCAACCGCCACGGGTACGCGGGAGTGGGGACTTCTCGGCGTGCCGGACCCCGTCATGTTCCGGCGTTTCCTAGACGCTACGGACTGCGGTTCGGCCGCTCCGACGACTCCAACGACCGGGAGTTACGACCCCGCGCGGGAGTGCTACGCCGTCATCACCAACGACCCGGCCAACGCCGCCGGCGCGGTGGGCGCCGGGAGACGGGGAAGTCACGCCCGCCCCTGGGGATCGCCACGCGCCCGGCCGCGGGGCCAAGCGCTCCCCGCCGGGGCCGACGCCGACTCGCACCGGCCCAAGCTCGCGAGCTCGAGGCCAAGCCGGCGGAGGAATACCGGACGGTGCGGCCGCTCCGCGCCTCAATGGCGGGGGAAGCCTCTACGCGCGGCGAACGCGCGCGGGAGCCGGGGCCGACAGTCCGCGACCGCATCAACACCGCCCCCAACATCGACAACGCGGACGCGCCCCGCGCGGCGAGCCAAAAGCTCATCGCCGCCGCGACGCCGCCGCGGGCCATGCCGCACCCTCGACCCCCGAGGCTCGAGACCCGCACCGCGAGGTGCAAACTCTCATCGAGCAAGCGGTCGTCCGGCCAGGCCGAGAGCTCGGCCTCACGCATCCGCCAACGGGGGGGATGCGCGGGACGACGGAGCCGCACGGGGGGGCGAACCCTCGGTCCACGCGGGGAGAGGACCGGCGGGGCGACCCGCCGACCAAGGGCGCCGCCGGCCAAGGAGCGGCTCCTTGACGCACGCAGGGGCGCCGGATGGCGACGCCCGCAACGTCATCAACGCCGGTGCACAAGCGGGGGCGGACGCACGAGCGGTAGTGGGCTACCACCCTCGACGGGGTGGACGCTACGACGGGGCGGCGAGGACCGCTCCCCGACGTCGGAGCCCCCCGGGGACCCGTGTGTTCGGCGGGAGATCCGCGCGGCGGCGTTCCCCCAACGCTTCCGCCAGCCCTCGACCATCGTCAAGTACAATGGGGAGACGGACCCCCGCGTGTGGCTCAACGACTACCGCTTGGCTTGTCAGCTGGGCGGGGCCACCAGCGACGAGGTCATCATCCGCAACTTGCCCCTGCATCTCGGCGACGCGGCCCGGACATGGCTCGAGCACTTGCCCGCTAGCCAAATCCACAACTGGGATGATCTGGTCCGCACGTTCGTGGGCAACTTCTAGGGCACGTACGTGCGCCCGGAAATTCATGGGACTCGCGCTCCGCACGCGAAGCCCGGCGAGTCGCCGCGGGACTTCATACGGCGCTTCTCCAAGCGCCGCACCGAGCTCCCCGCCGTGGCGCGTCCGAGATCGTGCACGCCTTCCTCGAGGGCACCACATGCGGGACCTCGTGCGGGAGCCGGGACGCGCCCCGCCCGCGGACTCCAACGAGGCCGTTCGACATCGCCACCGGCTTCGCCTGCGGGGAAGAGGTCGTGGGGGCGATCTTCGACGGCAAGAAGGGGAAGCGCTCGGAGGACGCGCGCGTGGAGGGCAGCAAGTCCAAGGAGCCCCCACCGCAACGACAAGCGGGGCAAGAAGGGGGAAAGAAGCCGCGCCGCGAGGCGCGTGAGCGAGGGGTGCGACGGTGGTAATGCCGAGGCCCTTGCCGTTGACCCGGCTCGACGGGGCCCTCGACCGGCCCCTCGAGGCCCGGGGGTGTTCGATGACATGTTAAAAAAGTCGTGTCCTTACCACAAGACCCCGGTAAACCACACCCTTGAGCAAGGGCGACATGCTCAAGAAGTTCTATGGCCGCGCCGCCGCGAAGGAGGCAGTGGCCAAGAAAGACGGAGGCGATGGCGACGCAGGCGGCTTCCCCGCCGTCGAAAACGTGTTCCTCATCTTTGGGGGGCCAACAGTCGACATGTCGACCCGCCAGCGCAAGAAGGAGCGGCATGAGGTCC
Source organism: Cenchrus americanus (assembly GCA_947561735.1). NCBI lineage: Eukaryota > Viridiplantae > Streptophyta > Magnoliopsida > Poales > Poaceae > Cenchrus > Cenchrus americanus. Next base: position 270,102,179 of record OX387239.1, read on the forward strand.
TCGCCGCGGAGAGGGCGCCTCCGTCCTTCCTCAATTGGTCGGAGGACGCCATCACCTTCAGTCGGAAAGACCACCCAAACCGCGTCCCCAACCCGGGCCAGTACCCGCTGGTGGTCGACCCCATCATCGGGAACGCACGGTTCTCGAAGGTCCTCATGGACGGAGGCAGCAGCCTCAACATCCTCTACGCGCATACGTTGTGCCCGATGGGGATCGGGTTGGACCGAGCTGCGGCCCGAAGACGAAGCCGTTCCACGGCATCGCGCCCGGCCAGCGGAGTCCGGCCCTCGGGCAGATCGACCTGCCAGTATGGTTTGGCACCCCGAAGAATTTCCGCAAGGAGATCCTCACCTTCGAGGTGGTGGGGTTCAAGGGGGCCTACCACACTATACTTGGGCGACCCCGTTACGCCAAATTCATGGCGGTCCCCAATTATACCTACCGAAGATGAAGATGCGGGACCAAACGGCGTCATCACCGTCGGCTCGTCCATCGAGCACGTATTCGACTCGCGACGTCGAGTGCGTGGAGCACGCGAAGCACGCGGCGCCGGGATGAAGCGCCGATAACCACCTTGGAGAAGATGGTCAACGGCGACCTCGACTCCGCCGCCAAGCACGCCGGCACCTTCGAGGCCGCGGAGCGGACCAAGGGGGTCCCCCTCGACCCTTCGGCCCCGAAGGCAAGGCGTTGAGGGTCAGCTCCGCCCTCGATCCCAAATAGGAAGTGGTGCTCGTCGACTTCCTCCGCGCCAACGCCGACATCTTAGCGTGGAGCCCCTCGGATATGCCAGGCATCCCGAGGGAAGTCGCCGAGCACTCCCTTGACATCCTGCCTCACGCCCGTGCCGTGCAGCAACGGCTGCGCCGCTTCGACGACGAGCGGCGACGGGGCAATCGGAGCGGAGAGCTGCGGAAGCTTCTCGAGGCCGGATTCATCAAGGAGGTGTTCCACCCAACGTGGCTAGCAAACCCCGTGCTTGTAAAGAAAAAGAATGGGAAGTGGCGGATGTGTATAGACTACACTAGTCTTAATAAAGCATGTCCTAAAGTTCCTTTTCCTTTGCCACGCATTGATCAAATCGTTGATTCAACGGTCCGGGTGCGAATTGCTTTGCTTCCTTGATGCCTATTCCGGTACCACCAAATAAAGATGAAGGAGTCCGACCGGCTCGCGACTTCATTCATCACACCGTTCGGGACGTTCGCTACGTCACGTTGCCGTTTGGCCTCGAAACGCGGGTGCAACATACCGGCGTTGCATGCAAGACGTTTTTGGGGATCACATCGGGCGGACGGTCGAAGCATACGTGGACGACATCGTAGTAAAGACCGGGGAAGGCGGACGACCTGGTTGGCGACCTTGGCGTCGCGTTCGGCTGCCTACGGGCCAATGGGGTCAAGTTAAACCCCGAAAAATGTGTCTTTGGAGTGCCGCGAGGCATGCTCCTGGGATACATTGTCTCCCAACGGGGAATCGAGGCCAACCCTGAAAAGGTTGCGGCCCTCGAACGAATGGGACCGATCCGGGACCTCAAAGGGGTGCAGAAGGTGCTGGGGTGCCTCGCCGCCTTGAGCCGCTTCATCTCGCGGCTCGGTGAGAAGGGCCTGCCCCTCTATCGCCTCCTCAAGAAGCACGAGCGCTTCTCCTGGACCGCCGAGGCCCAGGATGCGCTCGACAAGCTGAAGGCGTCTCTAACGCACGCCCCGATCCTCACGCCGCCGCAAGATGGCGAACCCCTACGACTCTACGTGGCCGCAACCACCCGGGTGGTCGGCGCCGTGATCATCGTGGAGCGCACGGAGGAAGGGCACGCCTTGCCCGTACGGCGGCCGGTCTATTACATCGGCGAGGTCTGTCGGATACGAAGACGCGCTACCCCCGTGTCCGAAGTTGCCGTACGTGGTAGTCCTTGCGTGGCGCAAGCTCCGCCACTACTTCGGGCCCACCCCGTCACGGTGGTTTCCTCCTTCCCACCGAGGGAGATCATCCGCAACCCCGACGCCGCGGGCGGGATCGCCGTTGACGGTTAATAATTGTATCAAAGTTCGTTCGTGACTCGCAAGCGTACAAGTCTCCCGTCGTAGTCAAGGGACCCTTCTTCCCTCGAGTGGTGAACCCAAGGTATCGAATCCGTGGAACAAATGTGTGACACAAGACTTAATCTATTAAAGCCAAATAACTGCAATCTTCAATAAAGAACCTAATGCATCTAAGTAAAAGACACAAAACGAATCTAATCTACTAAAAACCGGAGAAAACAAAGTAAGATTGGGTAGATAAACCGATCTAGAGGGATCGGGGTAAGCCTTTTGTTGAAGTTCCAAGCAAGAGAAGAAGTAGCAAGTCGAATCTTAATAGAAGCCTCTTTAAATCGTGGTTTCCCGTCCAAATCCGAAAACATCCGCCTTTCGAGACCCCCGTTCGTCACAACGTATCCCTATTCATGCGGGGAGCTTAGGGCGAGTCAAAAGACAAGTCGAGATTCTTTCGGAAGATCCGGCGTGTACCTCTAGCCACCATGGCTACAAGAACACCCTATGTAATCTATCGTACGAATAGAATTGGAATAAGCAAAGCCGATCGAAAAACGAAATCTTCGAGGAAACACTTGATCGCTAAGAAAAGATTCAACTTGATAATTCAACTATGACAATGATACATACACAAGATCACCACGGGATCCTTCCTTGATCTTGCTTCTAGCTCGGGAACTCCGACGTGGTCTTCCATGCAAGGTTCCCACGTCGGCTAGGGAACCCCTAGTCAACTAGCTCGACCCTCTCCTCTCCGACATGGTGTCCCTCTCTTCTCTGCTCCTCGGCGGCCGAAGACGAAATCTTCTCTCGCGTGGCTCTCGGTCGGGGGACTATAAATAGCCCGATTGGCGGCTAGGGCAAAGGGCGACGGTTTTGGACCCAAAATGGGCCTCGGGCCGACCGGATCGGGGCCGGCCGGCCCGGGCCCATTTAGGCCCGGCCCCGCGGCTCCTTTGTCCGAGGTCGGTTCCCTTGCTTCCGGATGCTTCCCCCTTCGCATGTAGGTCCATGTCGTCGGTTTCTCTCCGAATTGGACTCAACTCCTTGTCTTGCAAGATTCAAGACTTTTCCGGTCGGGTCCCCGGAGTCCGTCGTCTTCTCGGATCAAGTCCCCCGCTTCTTGGAGTTAAGTTTGCTTCATTGCATGACTTGTTCGGGGCTTCAAGGTCTTGTCATGAGGTGCTTGATGAACTTATCCCGAAAGTCTTGCATTCAACACTAAATCCCCGCATAAACATTAAACTCCAAAAACGACATTCACACGTGAACTTGTTATACCACGGGGGTTAGTACCAATGGATAAGGTATAAAACTAATGCCAACACCGAAGGTAAACTCATGGCTAGGTTGACGGATTTTCACCGTCAACAATCGCCAAGTGGTCCGTGGAGCCGATGGGCGAGACGCTCGCCTACGCCCCGCGCAAGGCCGTCAAATCCCAAATCTTGGCGGATTTCGTCGTCGAATGGACGGACACGCAGCCTACCGCCGCGTTGACGGTGTATTTTGGTGCACCTAGCATGTTCATTACACTTTGGTTTGGATTTGATTATGGAACTAACCCGCCACTAGGCACACTAATCATATAACGAGTTCATCTTTGTGCATGCATTTGGAAGTGTTATGTTTATGTAGGAAAACATGGACATAAAGGACGGATTCGCAACAAGTTCAAAGGAGCATTCATGGAGTCTTGTTCGTGTTCATGAGCTTGCTGAAATCACTTCCAATGGTGGCGAGGACCGAAGTGCTACGAGGAACACCCCCGGGATTGAAGCGTAAAAGATCAAACTTCATGCAAAGAGAGCCTCCATCTTGATCGTGAGGATAACGGCGTCAAAATCATGCAAGTGGAGGGGGCAAAGTAGATAAGTGCACGAGGACCCACGGAGCAAAAAGGGCGACCGAACCGGCCGAAACTAGGCTCGGGGCCGGCCGGCCCGAGCGGGCCGGCCCGCCCACTTCGGGCACCGGTTCGGTCCCGTCTTCCTTGCCCTCGAAGGATCTTCGACCCTAAAACCCCCGACGCGCCGCCAATACCGAGGAGAGGAGTTACTCGCACGGGAAGGCCATCCACAAGCTAGAGAGAGAGGAGGAGGATCTCCGGCGGGAGATCAACCACCTCGAAGGAAGCACCCTCTCGTGGAGAAGAAGGAAGACACCGGCGGAAGGGAAACCATGATCAACGGTGCCATGATCAGCACCTTGATGGGGTAATCTTCTCATTCGTCCATGGGTTGTAATCGATATTGAGATGTAATTGCACTTTGTCGGATTATCTATCTATCATCTTGTGTTGAATATACTTTAATGCTTAAGGCTTGCAACCATGCCGTAAAGGGAGTATAGGCCTCAATGCTTCCTTGGATCCATTCAATACGCCGTGGCCATCAAAGGTCTAGTCATGAATACCTTCGCGTAGTGACAGTACGAGAGGAGGGAAAGGGCGAAACCGTGGTCACAATCCCCGATAGATTAGATTGGTTTTTCATGTCTTTAAGCGATTGCATGCTCTAGTATCGTAGACCCGTGGGCGAGTGTCTTCTTCCTTGATCGTTTACCATTCTCTCTAGTGTAGTTTAGTGTTTTCTAGTATAATATAGTTAGGGTTTTAGTAGCTAGTGTGTCGTTGTTGATCGAACGCTTGTAATCCCCTTGCTCCGCGGATTGACAAGAACCTTGGGAATCCCGTGGTGAAAAAGGTGTGGGGTCCGTACGCTTGCGGATCGTAGAGGGATACGTCTTTTATCCGTCAACAAGCCCCTTTTTCCGGCGCTCGTTGCCGGGGAGCAAGTTAGTTTACATCGTTTGATTTGCATCTAACTTAGTTTTATATTTTATTTTATCTTTTATTTGCTTTATCTAACATATATTATCGAAAAACACTTGTTTCTTTTTTTTGTTTTGTTTTTATCTTATTGTCTAGATGGAGTTCGTTAATCAACCCGTGGAAGAACCGGAGAAATCATTAAGGGATTACGCTAGCCCTCGATGTGAAGACATAAAGGTACAAGAGTCGGATTCGAAGCTCGAAGCGACCAAGTATGAAATTAAATCCAAGATCATCAAGATGGTGGCGGAAAACCCATTTGAAGGGATGGTTACGGAGAACCCATATAGACACATAAGGGATTTCACGACAATATGCAACACGGTGCGTCAAGAAGGAGTTCCCGATGAATGGTTCAAATGGAATCTCTTTCCCTACTCACTTGCCGCAAAGCAAAGACATGGTATTCGGTTGCGTCCTTTGAAGTTGAAGGCAATTGGAACAAGTTGACAAAGAAGTTTTGCGAGAAGTTCTTTCCGATTAGCAAGGTTCAACATCTTAGGAGGCAAGTGATCACTTTCATGCAAGGAGAAGAGGAAGGGATAGACCAAGCACGGGATAGGTTTAATGAATTATTCGAACAAGGACCAAAACTCGGCTTCACTAGGTGACGTACTCTTGCATACATTTTTCTTTTCCCTAACCCCTAGTTGCATGCGACACGTCGAAATGTGTGCGGTGGGGATCTCATGGAGAAAACACTCACGGAAGCCGCCCAACTTCTACAAAAAGTTAGTAAAGCGGCTGCCATGCGAAGAGATTGGGAAACAAGACTTGCGGAAGAGCCGGAATTCAATTCAAGGAAGAAAAAGCAAACTACTTTTTACAACTCGTGATTGGATGTGAATGCCGAAAAGACGAATCTACTAAGGTTTTTTTTATCTGCACTATTAGTGCTGCGGTATTCTTTGGAGAAAATCATAAATTAAATAGGCTCATTATATTCATCACGTTAAAGCTGCACTCATCTTTAAAAAAACTTGACTGTGGGAGGTAAGACCACTCCACGACATTGTATTAAGAAGAAGACGTTAGAAATATAGGTCGAGAAAACCAAAGCAAGCTACACTGTACATGGGGGCCCGTTATGGCGTTGCCCATGAGATGGGACGGGCCTTGCCATATGCGCTGCGTGGGACACACGAGGGGATTTTAACCTTAATTTGAAACCCGCTCCGTCCGGGAGACAAACTTAGGATCTAGGGAGTGCCACCCTCCATCTTACTATTACTAATTAGATGTAAACGAAGCTCGTAAATCTCATCCCCAGGATACGAAATTGGGAGCCAATCTAAAAGCAGAAATACGCATAAATTTTCACAAGAAATCGAAACATTCGGCCATCAATTTAACATCTTTGATCATAATAGCCATTAGATTTGTTACCTTTCTAATAAATTACCCACCTACGCTATTATGAAAATAGACTAAAGTAACCCTCTAAACATGTATTTATATTACCCACGTACGGCTTTGTTAGTTTGAGTACATTGGGCGATGGGCTAGTGCGGTTGTTGTGAGAAAAATGCTGTGGCTAGTTCTTTAATTGGTCGTTTGATACGAGAGAAAGAAATGCGCGGGTTTGGTAGGCCGATAAAGCGAAACGAACGAGGCGGTATGCAATTATGAAAAGTAATGTGAATTAGCCCTTAATTTTCATGTAAATTATCCAACGATGTGCTTATTAAATTTAAGGTAACCCCTAAATACGAGATCTTAATCATATAGTTATAATAAAATCTTAAAGTGCATAAATATACAATTTTTAAATTACTATTTCTATAATTATGAATAATATTGTTGTGTTTTCCCAAAAAATTATTATTTATGTTATTGTTTATATAAAAAATAATTCCATAATGTGTGTCGTCATATACTCATATATTCATAAATGAGAGACAGGTAAGAATACCACTTTTTATGTTGTTCGTAGCTTAAAATAAAGTGTTCGATTAAATACAAATCAAACACATGTGGAGGTAGGCAATTCTTTTTTTTAACTATCATATTACGATTATTACGATATGTAATAGATGAATGAACGTAATAACAATTATTAGCTATTTCTATCCGGCTTCTTTGTGAAGACACAGTTGATAGACTTAGTCTAACCATCGAATAGAGGTTAGGCAAACTGCACTCACATGTGAAAAAGTTTTGTAAATAGAATTTATTTAGGGGCTGTTTGGTCCGGGACACAACCCGCCTCGCCACCGGCTTCGGCTTCCGTGGAGGGCGAAACGACCGCCGCGGGACTGTGGGGAGCGGCACAGCGCCATGGCAGGGGTGGCCACCAAACAGACATCCCCTTAGGCCTTAGTACTTCTACGTGCAAGGTTCCTTTAGGTAATTTTTTCACCCTGAACTAAACACGACGATGCTTCCGGTACGCCTTTGCCGCTTTCATCATTTCCATGTACGCAGAAGCCACCATGGCCGGCAGGTGCGCGGGCGGCTGGGTGGTGGCCGCGGCCGCGGAAGTTGCAACTGACTGGATTGGGCCGTGCGTCGCTCGCCGAAATCTTCCCCACCCTGTTCTCTCTTGTTCAGGGGTGATGGTGCCTGTGGAACCCCTGCCGCGCAGGCTAACTGCACATCCTCGTCCTCGCCCTCCAGCATGCATCCCCCTCAACCTCGCCAAGTCCCTGACCGTCGTGGCTTGGGGCCTTGGGGGCAGCGGTGACCCCACTCTCCTCGTCCGCATACTACAAGCTGGGCTCAAATGCACTGCCGGCCGATCCTTTTGTCGACCTCATCTAGCACAATGCTGCTACTCCGCAGTGCAAACACTTCTTATGGCTCATCCACCGGGGAGAGGCTTCCCGATAACTGCTCTGCTTCACCACCAAGGAGCCACTTCTTTTTCTTGGAGCACCCTCTTTAGAAGCAACGTAAACTAGTTGTAGATAAAACTTATATACCTCAGCCACTCAATTCACAAATCCCGTATGTAACAATTTCGCATATTAATATAAATTTTCAGGCGAGATCTTTGCTTGTCGTAGCCCCCTTGAAAAAAAGAAGCTGAGTCCACTCTAATTCTAAGGAGTAAGCAATACAATAACGGTTTGTGTCAATACTTATTGATTAAAGAAAAATACATTTATAAGTTCAAATATTAAATCCTAAATTTAGCCACGCTATTAGCATGGATCAAGTTTCTAATATTACCTAAATTTATTGTATAGCTGACACCCCCCCTCTTCGTGTTAGTGGAGAGTATATGGGTAAGTGCTTTGGACCCAAAACCCAAATTACCCAAATTGTTGGTCTATTCGGGTTTTTGGGGTTCGGAGTTCGGTCCGGATCATTTTATAATTCGGTGTTCGGGTTCGGTTTCCAGTTCTACGGGGTTCGGGTTTCGAGATTCGGATTCGGTCAGGATAAATTTATGATTCGAGTTTGGGTTCGGTTTCGGTTTTTGTGGTGCATGACACGAATAGACCGAATAACCGAAATTCAATATAAATTTCATATTTTGATTCAAACTATGATGTTACAACTTTACTATTTTTTGAAATTTTTTTTCATGAACTTGTTAGTTACTTGCTTTAATCGAGTAGTCCTTAAATCCATAGACGTGAAATGAGCTAGGAATTTGAATTTTTACCATCGAGTTTTGAGAGGTGAAAAGGATACACAATGAAAATTCGAGGTAATTTGATAGACCGAATAGGCCAAGACCAAATAATCAATCTATTCGAGTTGGTTCTATTATTCTTTTTAAAACTTTGGTTCTCAAAAACTCGAAATTCCCAAACCTTGAATATACCAAACCGAAATGTCCGAACACCCACCACTGGTAGTACCTTTGGTACCAATTGTTGGAGATGACCAAGAACTCATGCATCCAACAACGTGCTCCCCCTCCGTCCCGTGAAAAATGCAATCCTAGTATTTGAAAAAAAATCTCACAAAGAGGTACAATTCTAGAAAATAAGTTGTGGCTACTTATTTAAGTAATCGGATACGATCGACGTATTTAAAACTTACCACATGTGACTAAAAAGTAAGGGTACGAGTCTTTTTTTGCAGTAATCTAGTAAAAAATTAAATTGCACTTTTTTAAGGATCGGAGGGAGTAGGTCACGAAGTAGTTTTGGTGCTGCTAAAACTTGCAGCGTTTTTTCTTTATATATAACTCTGGCAAACTTACAAGTGACAAACAAGTCGAGGCCATCATGGCCGCGACGCACGCGCCACGATCTTCACCTGGTTATGCATCCCAGAACACAAGATCGATCGTGCCGCAGCCACTGCAATGATTAAAGCCCCCTCGTGGACACAGCACGCGTCGGATCGGACATGCACAAGACGCGCTCGTTGACACAAGTCCGAGCTCAACATGCTTAACAAACTCAAACGAAAATCGAAGGAAGGAAACGTGATAACAGGAGCCAAATCTGCATGTGCGAAACAGCATTTGTGGAGCTCCAAATTTGCACACAGCCAGCTATCCTAGCACATGCAGAAACTGATGAACAAAACTAACAAGAGACCAACTAACGAACATTGCACACTGAACAGAAAGACTATAAAATCTGAATGTGCGAAACAGCAATTGTCGAATGATTTAAGTGTAGTCGCCGAGGGGGCCGTACGTCCGGGGCAGGTTATGCTCGTGGCACTATATTGCTCGATGACCGGGGGTGCTTGTAGTGGGGCAAATACAAGCGAAGCGGGAGAGGAAGCGTGGCTTCCAAGTCCCCGGTGGAGTGGTCGAAGATGGTAGGGGAATAAGAGAGTAAGTGCACTCGCGCGTAGCGTTGAACTTCACTTCCCCCCCGCGGCCGGGGGCTCGCCTCCCCTTTTATAGGCCAAGGGGGCGGCGAGTTACATGCACGCCGCCTATCCACCTACGTGGGGGTGCACGTCGTGCTATGCCGTAGAGTGGGCGGGGCCAACCGACGATCTTCGCCGCGGTCCCGCCGATGATGGCCTATCCCGCACCCGAACAAGCTGGCGTTCGAGGGTAGGAGTGGCGAGCAGATGGTGGTGGTGTTCCTTCCGATAGGCTTAGGGAGAGATGTCGATGACGGCCGGTGACGGGGGGCAAGGAGCAGTCGACCGGCGTTCCTTCCCAATGCGCTCCGCGCAGCGAGTGGCTGTGCAGCGCGCCCGGCGTGCGCCCGCGTGCCTGGGCGTGCGCTCGCACGCGTACGCGGCCGCGCCGTTTGCGTTGACCGGGATGGCCATCCACTCCGCCTAGCGCCCCCCACCCAACCCGTAGGGCCGCGGGAAAGTGAAATGGAGGGTGCGCCCCGCCCTTCGAGGGCCTGGGCGCTAGCGTCGTACCGTAGTGGGCGCTCTGGTCACGGACCGACACGCCGTACGCGCCACCCATCTCCACAAAGGGCGGGGATGGGGCTTCCTCCCCGGGGAGCGAGGCGGCGCACGGGTGCGAGCCCCCGGCGCATGATGGCTCTCGCCCCGCGGCGTCGCTGGGCGCGAATGCCCGCGCACGGACCGCGCACGCGCGTGGGCGCCGTGAGCGTGGCGGGCCCCGACCGAGGGCGGGAGCGCACCTCGAGCGAGACGAGATCCACTCGAGGGGGTGGGGCGAGCCCCGAGCCGGGCGGACCGGCCGAGGGAAGCGCTGCCCCTCGAACGGGCGAGCCCGGCCGAGGAGGAGGCGCCGAGCGGAGGCGGAGCCCTCGCTCGAGGGGTTTCTCGCGGCCGTCTTGGTGGGGCCGGGCGGAGTCCCGCCGCGTGGGCCTGCCTCCCGCACCTGCTGTTAGTTACCCTGCAGGTTAGGGCTTAGCGTGTTTCGATGCCGGGTTTTGGCGGGAGGGGGGTTTCCCCCATTGCCTAAGGGGACCCCTATGGCGGTCCCTCGACAAGAGTCCCTAAGCACTCGCGCGGCTTGCCATTGAGGCTCCCGGAGCCGTCGAATCTACCGACAGGACGTTCTTCCCTCCTCGTTCGCGAACGCGCTTCCGTGGGGCCGCGTCGGGCCGGACCCGGCGGTCTAGCTCCCGAAGCCCCGGCGGAGTGTGGGTTCTCCCGCAGGGGTTGACCGCGAGAACTTTGGTCGTAAAGGCGTGGCACATGCCAACCGCACGACGTGCTTCAAGCCACCGAAGCCGGGGTGCACGCTCCCCCGTCACCGCTCCCACCGGGGTGTACCCCTGCGAGGAGGTAGCCGTGCGCCGCTCCCCGAGCCTCCTGGCCCGCGTTCGAGGCGACGGCCGAGCTCGACGACTTGTTTTTTAACGCGCCGCCCGGCCCCTCCGCGGGCCCGAGGGTGAGGTCTCCACGACCCCATCGAGGGGGTCGCGAATCGCGACTTCCCGTTCTAGGCCGGCTAGAGGGTGGTTCAAGGGACGCCCATGCCCCGTTCGATAAGGGTAGCCCGCGCGGTCCGAGACAGGCCCATGGAAGCGCCTCCTTGCGTGGGTTCGCTGTGTGGGGCCCCTGTCCCCGTTCGCTAGGGACCGAGGGCGCTGAAGCTCTCCCCAAGGGGATCCCCCGCCAGCCGCCCGCCGGCTCTTGAACACGACATGTGGGGCAGCTCGAGCCAACGGGCTCGAGGAACGCTCGAATGCGTGTGCCCTCGTCGTCCCTAACTCCGTGGTTCGAGGCGCCCGGCGCCCGAACCCGTCGAGGGTCGCTTCGAACCTCTCGATCGCAAGGCCGTGCGGGCCGTGTCCGGACGGCCCCGTCTTTTCACGCTGCGCCGGCGAGGGGTCCGGGCGTGCCGACCCCTCGAGGTGGCGGTTGGTGGCACAAACGATGTGCTTTCTTTTTAGAGAGGGTTGACATCATCTCGAGCCAAGGGTCATGCCACTCGAGGGTTTTACGTGGGCATGGGGTGCCTCGCGGCTGCCTCGCTCTACACCGACAGGTGTCCCGACGGCCTTCTCACGTTGATATCCCGTCGAGGGTCGCCTTTGCTTCGAGCCGGGGTCCGCCCCGCTCGAGGGTGCTCCCTTGCTTGGCAAGGGACCCGGCATTTAAATGCCTCGCTGGCCGTGGCCGCGGCTTTGGCAGCCGGTGGGCGCGCCTTTTTAGGCGCCGCAGCGCGCGCGCGCGTAGTGGGCGCGCGCGCGGGCGGACGTGACGGTTTTGCCTCTGCCGGCCGCCGGTCTTTGCCGTAATGATGACCCGCCCGCAAAGCGTTAGCCGCCGGCGGCCGTGGTGGGGCCCGCCCGTCGACGCGATGGGAAGATTCCCCCGCTTAACAGCTACCGGGGCGTCCGCTCCGAGAACTCGCCCGTCGGCCTATAAAACCGCGGGGAAGAAGGGGACGGCGGTTTTTTACCTTAGCTTCTCACCGTTTTCAGCTCTCCGCCCCTTCGCCTTCGTCCTGCTCTTGCCACCGCGCGCGCCGTTAAAGCTTTTTCCTCCGTTTCCTCGCCCTCCGCCTTCGCATTCCTTCGTTCCTCCTCATGGCGCCGCCCGCCCTCCCCGCAAGATCCCGGAGCCGTACGCCCGGGAGAGGTCGACGGTGACCCGGCTCGCCCGGCGAGCCGGGCCGCCGCCGCCGCCCGTTCTGCCAACGAAGACGGCGCCCGCGGAGTGGATCGTGCCGGCGCGCACCATGAGCCCAACCCGGCGGAGGGCTACGTGGTGAGCTTCCTCCGCTACCACGAGCGTGGCTTCAACGCGCCGGCGAGCACCTTCATGCGGCGATGTGCCACTACTACTGGGTGGAGCCGCACAACTTCGCCCCCAACGCGATCTCGCAGCGCGCCCACGTTCGTGGGCGTCCGCGAAGGGTACCCGGGGGATCCTGGGCCCGAACTGGGAGCTCGGGTTCACCTTTTCCCGCGCCGAGCCTCCATCACGCAGCCCACGTCGGAGCCGAGGACCCGCCGTGCGGTGCGCGCTACGGATGTCGCCGCCCGGCGGCGGCCCTCAAGGATGTCTACATCCCCCGCACCATGACGACGAATAACGCCGGGCCGGGAGCGGATGGCTCCTCACCCGCGCAACGCCGAGCCCGGCCTTCCCCCTACACCGACCGGGTGTCTAAGGGGAGAGGCCCCGCCTCCCCGGGGGCTACGGGTGTCCACACCCCAAAGACGGAGGCGGCAGAGCCTGGCCCGGCCGCGCCGCAACCGCCCGGCGAAGCTGGGGTCGAACGCGATGGGCGTCCCCTCGCTTCCTTCATCACCCCGGATGTGCCGCTGATGGAGAGGCCGCCTTCGCATCTTCGAGATGACAAGAGGCGGCGAACCCCGTCGACCTCGGCGAGGTCGCTGATGCTCCCGACGCCCCTCGAGCGCCGTATGCGCTCACCCGGCGCGAGCGCCGTCGACACCCGGCGCCGCCGCTGCCCCCGGGGCGGACCCCGTGGGACATCGAGATGCTCCCCCCTCCGCCCGTTGGTGAGTGTGGTTCTCGATCTCGTTTTGGTTCTTTAGCGTTGCCTTTGCCTCCCGACACGCCTTTGTTGCTCCCGTGTGCACCGGTGAAGTTCAACATCGCCAAGTCCGTTCCGCCCACCCCCCCCCGACTCCCCGTGCGCCGGGCCGCGGCGCGGCGATGAGCAAGCAGAGCGGGCGGCGCGCAAGAGGGAGCACGCCAGGCCGCCGACAAGCGCGCCGCGACCGCGGCCGCGGAGTACGGCCGGCGCGAGGAGCCGGGGCCTCTCTTCCCGGGATATCGAGGAGCCCTCGTCTTCTGGACGAGGACGAGGAGGAAGAGGCCGAGGGGGGAGGGCCCCTCCGACATGTGGCGGCCCGCGCCCCCGCTCACCGAACCCGCGCCGACGGCGGGGCGGCGTTCGTCCGGGGCGGGCGCACCGCGCCCGCCGCCGTGCAATCGTCGGCGGGCGGCACGCGCCGGCGGAGGTGCCGGCGCGCGCCACGGAGGTGCGCGCGGCGGACGCGCCCTGCGCGCGTCGCCGCGTGCCCCGCGCGCGCGGGGAGCGTGCCCGCGCGCGCGCGTCATCGTCACGGGGCGCGACGGCGAGGCGTGCCCGCGCGCGGGCGAGCGTGCCCCCCGCGCGCGGTGGCACCTTCGAGAGGTGCGGCGTCGGCGCGCCCGCGCATGGGGCGGGCGTGCCCGCGCGCGCGAGGGGCGGCCGGGGGCCGCGCGCGGCCCCCCCTCGTCCGCGGAGGCCTCGAGGAAAAGGAAGCGGGCCTTTTCCTCTCGCGAGGTAAGGAGCCCGTCCTTTTCGTTTGGTTTGGCTCGTCGATGACTAAGTGCTCGACCCTCCGTTCGTTCCTCGCGCAGGGCGGGTGCCCACCGGTCCCCTCCCTCTTGCACCAGCCAAGGTGCCGAGGACGGACGCATCGATCCCCACCCCCCGCGGCGCGCTCGTCGAGGGGGTCGCGCCCGGGGACAAGTACGGTGGCGTGCGCGCGAGCCTCGCAAGACCCCGCCGGGGGCCTCGAGGCCCGGCCGGCGGGCAGCATCGGCCGCCGCGCGCGCGCGCCCGCAGGCCCCCGGGGGGACCCGCCGGCGGCCGGTCGCCACGGAGACGCGGGCCGCGGCGGCGCGCGACGGTGGAGGTGCGCCCCGCGGTGGGCGCATCGCGGAGGAGGTGGAGCGGGGCGCGACCTGCGGGAGCGCCCCGCGGATGTGGCGCGCACGGCCGGGAGGTGGCGGCCACGGCGGCACAACGGCGCCCATGGCCGCGGAGGCGCGTGGAGGTGCCGGCGGAGGCGCGCGAGCACTGCGCCCGCCGGCGATTTGCGGGGCGGAGGTGGTGGAGCTCTCGATGACCCCCGCCGCCCGGATGGAATCGGTGGGCCGCCCGGCCCACGAACTCCTCCGAGCCCCAAGAGGGGGCCCTCGTGAGGCGCACGAGGGTCACATGGTGGTGGGGGCCGAGGACACCGTGCCGAGGCCTCGTCCCTCCCACGCCGGCCGCCCCGCCCGGTGGGAGGGGGCGCGTGGGAGGATCCCCCCCGCGTTCGCCGACGCCTAAGGGGGAGCAGGAGCTCCGGGGCGAGCTCCCCGAGCCATGGCGCCACGCTCAACCGCGCGCCGAACGAGGCGCCGCGGGTCCATGGCGGCCCGCCGGCTCGGCTTCCGGTGAGCCATGGTTGCTCGCCCCTCTTCCCTTTTTTGTTTTCGCATGCTACACCTCAAGTCTTGGCGCCACGGGATCCGACGTGTGGATGCCGGGGAGCTCGAGCGCCGCGCCCACGACAAATACGGCGCGTTCGACCGGGTGAACGCCGAGTCCTGGGCCGCCTCCCGGGAGCAATGCGGCGCTTTCGACGCGCTTGCGGCACGCTCTTAGGACGCCGGACAGCCGGTTGGCGTACCGGCCCACGGGGCACGGCCCTCGATGAGCTCCCCGAGAGCTCGAGGGAGCACGCGCGCGTCGCTCGAGCCTCGAGCGGGTCCGCGCGGCCCTCTTCGATCGCGACGAGGCGCCGTGGAATGCGCGCGCGGACTCCGGAGAAGACGCGACGTTGGCGCCAACCGGGAGGCGGAGGTGGCCACCGCTCGCGCCGAAGCCCGGGAGCTCCGCACGTCGCTCGAGGGGCGCAGCGCAACGCCGCCGGGCCGAGGAGCGGCGCGCGGGTTGGAGCAAGCGCGCCAAGGAGGCGGATGACCCGAAGGCCGCCCTCGACGCCGAGCTCGCGGCCCTCGTCGTCGCCGAGGAGCGGCTCCCGCAAGAGAGTGCCGCCCGCCAAGGGCCGAGGGGCGGTTGCGGCGGGGCGAGGGCCGCCCTCGTCGATGCCCGTGCGCGCCGGGAGCGGGAGCGCGCCGCCCACGAGGGGACGCGGAAGTCGTTGGAGGAGGCGGAGCACCGCGCTCTCCAAAGTTGAGGACGAGGCGCTCGTGCTCGGCATCGACAACGCCAACCGGAGCCGGCCCTCCGCGAGCGGGCGAAACCGTCCGGCGGCCGCCGAGCCGTCGCTCGAGGCCGTGCGCCGGACTTCGAGATGGAGAGGAAGCAAGTCGAAGGTGAGCCACCGTTTGACTTTTGCTTGCTGGTTTTTTGTTTGGGAACTCTCCCGCATTCCCTTTTTCTTAATTTCTTCTTGTCTTGTCGATTCCGTGGCTTGCGCACCGCCTTGGGGCACGCCTGGCGAGCGGGCGGAGGCGGGGCCGCTTCCTACGACTCCTCCGAGCAGGGAGTTGCGGGGATTGCGCGATGCGCCCTCGAGACCGCCACGTCGTCGAGGAGGGCGAGGCCCGTGCCGCAGCTCCCCCGGCCGGCGGGCTCGCGTGCCCTCGGTGGCCATGTCACCGAGCGGATGCGCCGGCGTTGCGGGTCGGGGGGTCCGTAAGGCCCTCTGAGTGGTGCGATCCCACTATGAGGTGAACTTCGAGGCGCCGCGAAGGCTAGGTCGTGCCCGAGGGCGACGAGGACGAGGTGGCCATGGAGCGCGCGGATGCGCTCGCCGCCGACGCCGCCGGGTCGCTCGCCGAGGCCTTCGAAGAATTCCTCTTCCCGACGCCGCCGATGCCGCTGCTTCTCCTCGCCTGAAAACGCTGGGCGCTAGGCCCATTTTTTGTTTATGTGTATCGACCTCCGGCCTCGTGGCCTTTTGTAAACAAGTTGTTTCATGAACATGGGTATTTGATGTAAATGAAATCGTTTGTTTATCACGCTTTTTGTTTCTCCTTCTTCCCCGAGTAGATTCTAGTTAGGGGAGTTCGATTTTCGTAGGGGGCCCGCCGGGTTGGAGGCGAGAGAGAAGGGCCATAGCCGCGCGCGTAGGCTATCTCCGGCTCGCGCGCTCCTTGCGCCGTGCCGCCCGCGCCTCCGTTCGAATCGTGGCTCGAGGTTGAAGTAGGAAACAACTTAGCGCGTGTTGTTTTGTTTTTTGCGCGAAAAATGGGACCATTTTGGGGGGGGGGGGGGGTGCCCCCCCCGCAGATAGGCCCCCGAGGGTAACTTGGGTTTTCGGGGGAAAGCCGAGTTGCCCTTTTATTAGATTTGGAGCGTTTACATAGTTGACACCAACGGGGTGTTGGCCATGTGTTTTTACAACGAAAGTACTTGGAAAAATCCTAGCTAAGGGTAGAAGCGACGTAGCCGTTGGATGTTCCAAGCGTTGGTGAGCTCTTCGCCGTCCTCGTTGGCCGCCTTGTACGTGCTGGCCCGAGCACCTTCACCACGACGTAGGGTCCCTCCCATGGGGGCGATAGTTTGTGGCGCCCTCGGTTGTCTTGGCGTAGCCTTGGGACCGCATCCCCTTCGGCCGAAATCCCGTCGACGTATCTTGCGCGCCCGATAGCGTCGTAGGGACTGTTGACTACCTCGCGGAATGCATCAAGGCTACGAGGCGTGCCTCGTCCGGTTGGTCCAGGCGAGTCCTCGCGGCCGCCGGTTGGCATCCTCGTTGTAGCCTCGAACCCCCGGGTGACCGTATTCCAAGTCCGTGGGGAGGACGGCCTCCGCGCCATGTACTAGGAAGAACGGGGTGAACCCGTGGCTGCGCTTGGGGTTGTCCTTAGGCTCCACACGACCGCCGGGTAGTTCTTGGAGCCATTTTCGCCCCGATTTGTTGAGTCGGTCGAAAATTCGGGGCTTGAGGCCCCGTAGGATCATGCCGTTGGCACGCTCCACTTGGCCGTTGGTCCGTGGGTGTGCCACGCCCGCCCGGTCCACGCGGATGTGGAACTTCTCACGAACTCCAAGAACTTCCGCCCGTGAATTGGGATCCGTTGTCCGTGATGATGGAGTTTGGCACTCCAAAGCGGTAGACGATGTCGGTGAAGAACGTGACCGCCTTCTCGGCCCTTAAATTCGTGATGGGGCGTACCTCCACCCACTTGGAGAATTTGTCGATCGCGACTAGTAGGTGGGTGAAGCCCCCCGGCGCCTTCCGCGAGGGCGGCCGACGATGTCCAACCCCCACACGGCGAACGGCCATGTCACGGGGATCGTTTGCAGGGCGTGAGCGGGCAAGTTGGACTTGCGGGCGTAGAATTGGCACCCTTCGCAGTGCGTACGATTTTGCCGGCGTCCGCGACCGCGGTGGGCCGCAAAAGCCTTGGTGGAACGCGTTGCCGACGAGGGTGCGGGGTGCGGCGTGGTGGCCACGGTCCCCGCATGGATGTCCCGTAGGAGCTCGCGCCCCTCGGGAATGGGCACGCACCGTTGTAGGATGCCTGACGCGGCGCGCTTGTACGCCTCGCCGTCGGCGAGGGTGAAGGATTTGGCCATCCTGGCGATGCGCCTGGCCGCGGCCCGGTCTTCGGGGAGTTCCCCTCGAGCGATCCAGGCAGTATACTTCTCCCGCCGCTCCGCTTGGACGGGGGGCCGGCTCGATGTCCATCGCGACGGCCTCGTGGGAGCCGTACCCCTCGAGGAGGGAGAGCACGTACGCCTCGTTCGAGGGGTCCTCGTCCATGGGCTCCGCGCCCGCTGGATTCGAGGGAGCCCCGAGGGTTCGTTGTGATTCGAGGGGTAGGGCTCGAAGACGACCGAGGGTTGAGCGATGTCACGCGCGAAAACGTTCGGGGGGACGGTGATCCGCCCGGACGCGATCTTGGCAAGTTCATCCGCCTCTTCGTTGTATCTTCGGGGTACGTGGTTGAGCTCGATGCCGTAGAACTTGTCCTCGAGGGCCCGCACGGCCTTGCAGTAGGCCTCCATCTTGTCGTCGTGGCAGCTCGCGTTCTTCATGACTTGATCGATTACGAGCTGCGAGTCCCCCCGCACGTCGAGGCGCTTGACGCCCAACTCAATGGCGATTTTGAGGCCGCAGAGGAGGGCCTCGTATTCTGCCATATTGTTGGATGCGGGGAAGTGGAGGCGCACTGCGTAGCGCATGTGCTCTCCGAGGGGTGACACGAAGAGCAGGCCCGCGCCCGCTCTCCGTCTTCATCACCGAGCCGTCGAAGAATCGCAGTCCGACGTCAGCGAATGCGAGGGGCGGCGGCTCGCGTGTCTGTCCACTCAGCGACGAAATCGGCTAAGATTTGCGATTTGATGGCCTTACGCGGGGCGTAGGCGAGCGTCTCGCCCATCAACTCCACGGACCACTTGGCAATCTCGACTGCCGGCGTCGGGGTTGCGAATGATCTCTCCTAGCGGGAAGGAAGAGACCACCGTGACCGGGTGGGCCTCGAAGTAGTGGCGGAGCTTGCGCCGCGCGAGGACTACCGCGTACAACAGCCACGGACACCGGGGGTAGCGCGTCTTCGTGTCCGACAGGACTTCGGCCGATGTAGTAGACCGGCGCTGCACGCGGCAAGGCGTGTCCCTCCTCCGTGCGCTCTACGACGATCACGGCGCCGACCACCCGGGTGGTTGCGGCCACGTAGAGCCGCAGGGGGGTTCCGCCGTCTCGCGGCGGCGTGAGGATTGGGAGCGTGCGTCGCGAGACGCCCTCGCCTGTCAAGCGCGTCCCGGGTCTCTCGGTGGTCCAGGGAGAAGCGTTCGTGCTTCTTGAGCAGCCGTAGAGGGGCGGGCCCTTCTCACCGAGCCTCGAGATGAAGCGGCTTAAGGCGGCGAGGCACCCCAACACCTTCGCACCCCTTTGAGGTCCCGACTGGACCCATTCGCTCGAGGGCCGCGACCTTTTCGTGGTTGGCCTCGATTCCCCGCCGGGAGACGATGTATCCTAGGAGCATGCCCCGCGGCACTCCAAAGACACATTTTTCGGGTTTAGCTTGACCCCGTTGGCCCGTAGGCGGCCGAACGCGACACCAAGGTCGTTAACCGGGTCGTCCCGCCTTCTCGGTCTTGACGACGATGTCGTCCACGTAGGCTTCGACCGTCCGCCCGATGTGATCCCCAAAAACGTGCCGCATGCGGCCGCCGATATGTTGCGCCCGCGTTTCGAGGCCGAAAGGCATCGTGACGTAACGTAACGTCCCGAACGGTGTGATGAACGAAGTCGCGAGCCGGTCGGACTCCTTCATTTTTATTTGGTGATATCCCGAGTAGGCATCAAGGAAACGAGTAGTTCACACCGTCGTTGAATCAACGATTTGATCTATTCGTGGCAAAGGAAAAGGAACTTTCGGACATGCTTTATTGAGACTAGTGTAGTCTATGCACATCCTCCACTTCCCATTTTTCTTTTTTACAAGCACGGATTGGCTAGCCACGTAGGGTGGAACACTTCCTTGATGAACCCGGCCTCGAGGGAGCTTCCGCGGCTCCGCTCCGATCGCCCGTCGCCGCTCCTCGTCGAAGCGGCGCGGCCGCCGGCCGCACGGCGCGGCGTTTGGCGAGATATCAAGGGAGTGCTCCGCGACCTCCCTCGGGATGCCCTCGGCATGTCCGAGGGGCTCCACGCGAAGACGTCGGCGTTGGCGCGGAGTAAGTCGACGAGCACCGCTTCCTATTTAGGGTCGAGGGTCGAGGCGACCCTCAACGCCTTACCCTCGGGGGCGGACGGGTCGAGGGGGACCCCTTTGGTTTGCTCGGCGGCCTCGAAGGTGCCGACGTGCTTGCGGCGGAGCCGAGGTCGTCGTTGACCATCCTCTCCGGCATGTTCACCGGCGCTTCATCCCGCGCTAGTGCCTGCGCATGTTCCACGCACTCGACGTCGCGGTCGAATGCGTGCTCGATCGACGACCCGACGGGTGATGACGCCGTTTGGACCCGCATTTTCATCTTCGGGTACGTGTAGTTGGGGACGCCATGAATTTGGCATAGCAAGGTCGCCCAAGTATGGCATGGTAGGCCCCTTTGAATCCCACCACCTCGAAGGTGAGGGTTTCCTTGCGGAAATTCTTGGGGGTACCAAACCGCCGCCGCGGATCGATGCCCGAGTGGCCGGACCTTGCTTGCGGGGGCGCGATGCCGTGAAACGGCTTCGTCTTCCGGGCCGCGGCCGGTCCCGTCCGATCCCCACCGGCGCAAAGCATGCGCGAAGAGGATATTGAGGCTACCGCTCCGTCCATAAGGACCTTCGAAAGCCGGCGTTCCCACTGATGGGATCGACCACCCGCGCATCTTGGCCGGGTTCGGAATGCGGTTTGGGTGGTCGTCCCGCTAAAGGTGATGGCATCCTTCGACCGGTTGAGGAAGGCGGGAGGCGCCCTTTCCGCGGCGAGGACTTCATGCCGCTCCTTCTTGCGCCGCTCGGGTCGACATGTCGACGGTAGGTCCCCCAAAGATGAGGAACACGTTTTCGACAGCGGGGAAGCCACCCGCGTCGCCATCGCCTCCATCTTTCTTGGCCTCTGCCTCCTTCGCGGCGCACGGCCGTAGAACTTCTTGAGCATGTCGCATTGCTCAAGAGTGTGGTTCACGGGAGTCTTGTGGTAGGGGCATGGCTTTTTCATCATGTCGTCAAACACCCCCGGCCTCGAGGGGCCTGGTCGAGGGCCCCGTCGAGCCGGGTCGACGGCGAGGGCCTCGGCGTTGCCGCCGTTGCGTCCCCCGCTGCCGCGCGCCTCGCGCGCGGCTTCTTCCCCCCTTCTTGCCCCGCTTGTCGTTGCGGCGCGGCTCCTTGGACCCGCTGCCCTCCGCGGGCGCGTCCTCGGAGCGCTTGCCCTTCTTGCCATCGAAAATCGCCCCCACGGCCTCCTCTCCCGGAGGCGAAGCGGCGGGTGGCGATGTCGAACGGCTCGTTTGAGTCCGTAGGCGGGGCTGCGTCCTAGTTCGCGCACAAGGTCCCCGCACGTGGTGCCCTCGAGGAACGCGTGCACAATCTCGGACCGTGCCACGCCGGGGGAGCTCCGTGCGGCGCTTGGAGAAGCGCCGTATGAAGTCCCGCGCCGACTCGCCGGCTTCACGCGTGCGGAGCGCGAGTCCCGGGAGTTCCCTGGGGCGCACGTACGTGCCTCCGGAAGTTGCCCACGAACGTGTGGACTAGATCGTCCCGGTTATGGATCCGGGCCGGCGGGCAAGTGCTCGAGCCATGTCGCGGCCGCGTCGCCCGGATGCGGGGGCAAGTTGCGGATGATCACTTCGTCGTTGGTGGCCCCGCCCACCGACGCAGGCTGGGCGGTAGTCATTGAGCCGGACGCGGGGTCCGTCTCCCCGTTGTATTTGACGATTGTTGAGGGCCGACGGAAGCGGCGGGGAACGCCGCCGTGCGGATCTCCCGCCGAACACCCGGGTGCCGGGGGCTCGGTGTCGGGAGCGATCCTCACCGCTGTTGTAGCGTCCACCCCTTCGAGGGTGGTAGCCCCTTGCCGCACGCGCGTCCGCCTTGCCGGTGCGCCGGGCGTTGATGACGTTGCGGGCGTCGCCATCCGGTGCCTCGCGCGTGTCAAGGAGTCGTTCCTTGGGCGGCGTGCGTCCCGATCGGCAAGTTGGCTCCGCGTGCCCCGAGGGTTCGCCTCCTCGGTGCGGCTTCATCGCCCGCGCATCCCCCCGTTGACGAATGCGTGAGGCCGAGCTCTCGCCTTTGTTGGACGGCCGCTTGCTCGATGAGAGTTTGCACCTCGCGGTGCATATCTCGAGCCTCGGGGGTCGAGGGTGCCGGCATGGCCCGCAACGGCGTCGCGGCGGCGACGAGCTTCCGGCTTGCTCGTGGCGGGACGTCCGCGTTGTCCGCGTTGGGGGGGCGGTGTTGAGGCGGTCGCGGACTTGTCGGCCCGGCTCCCGCGCGCGTTCGCCGCGCGCGCGGAGGCCCCCCCGCGCCATCGAGGCACGGAGTAGCCGTACCGTCCCTATTCCTCTGCCGCCTTGGCCTCGAGCTCGCGGGCTTGGGCCGGCCGTGCGTCGACATCGGCCCCGGCGGGGAGCGCTCGGCCCTCGCGGCCGGCCGCGCGGCGACCCCTGGGCGGGCGTGACTTCCCCGTCTCCGGCGCTGCGCGCCGGCGGCGTTGGCCGGTCGTTGGTGATGACGGCGCAACACTCCCGCGTGGGGTCGTAGCTCCCGTGCGGAGTCGTCGGAGCAGCCAAACCCGGTAGTCCGTGGCGTCGAGGAAGCGCCCGAACGCGGCCGGGGTCGGCACGCCGGAGAAATCCCACTCCGCGTACCCATGGCGGTTGGCGGGTGGCATCGTGTCGACGGAGCCCAGGGGACGACTCATCCGCTCGCCGAGGTGCCCGGGTCCCCGGCGACGAAGACGTGGTGGCCGGGCGGAACCTCGCGCATCGTCGTGTTGACGTTGGCGTTGTAGGCCGTCGTGGCGCCACGCCGCCCGATGGGGACGCGTGGTCGGAGACCGCACGCGGTCCCCGCGGGGGCGGTGGCGGCCACCGTGACGGAGGGCGCACCGCGTTGGGCGGCGGCGCGCTCGGCCTGCCTCCGCTCGGACCGCGCCCCGGCGTGAGCGTAGCCCCGCAGCGACGACGGCGTCGCGGCGTCGACGGGCCCGCGGCATCCGTGCCGCGGGCGTACGCGCCGTGTCGTGCGTGCGGCGGAGACCGGGCGGACCTGGCCTCGGCGGCGCGCGCGAAGCTCCTCACGATTGGTGAGGCGCATGAGATAGCCGTTCCCTTGTGGCCCGGAAGTTCGAGTCCCCGAAGCGGATCTCGAACCCGGCGGGAGAGGGTCCGAGCTACCCATGTTGTAGCGCGTAGCGTGGTACTCGGTGCGGATCACCATGGAGGGAATTGGTGAAATGACCTTAGGCGCTCGTTGGCCCCACGGTGGGCGCCAACCGGTCGGTGCGGAATATGGTCCCGACACTAACTAGTAGATAGCGCCTAGGTCTATCCCTCAATGGTCGATGCCAAGCAACAAATGACACAAGGTTTTATCCCGGTTCGGCCGAGGGGGCCGTACATCCGAAAGCGGGGGTTGTGCTCGTGGCACTATATTGCTCGGCACCGGGGTGCTTGTAGTGGGGCAAATACAAGCGAGGCGGGAGAGGAAGCGTGGCTTCCAAGTCCCCGGTGGAGTGGGCGAAGATGTTGTGGGGGAATAGGAGAGTGAGTGCACGGTGTGTAGTGTTGAACTTAACTTCCCCCCCCGCGGTCGGGGGCTCGCCTCCCCTTTTATAGGCCAAGGGGGCGGCGAGTTACATGCACGCCGCGCTATCCGGCTACGTGGGGGTGCACGTCGTGCTATGCCGTAGCGTGGGCGGCCGTCCGGACGATCTTCGCCGCGGTCCGGCCATGATGGCCTATCCCGTACCCGAACACTGGCGGTTCGAGGGTAGGAGGGCGGCGGCGATGGTGGTGGTGTCTTCTCGATAGGCTCGGGGAGAGATGCGATGACGGGCGGTACGGGGCACGGGGAGCAGGCGAACGGCGTTCCTTCCCAATGCGCTCCGCGGTAGCGGAGTGGTTGCTATAGCGCCGGGCGTGCGCCCTCGCGGTGTCGGGCGTGCGCCCGTACGCGTGGGTACGGCGGCCGCGCCGTTCCGGTGACCGGGATGGCCATCCACCGGCCTAGCACCCCCCACCTAACTCCGTAGGGTCATGGGAAAGTGAAATCGAGGGTGCGCCCGCCCCCTTTCGAGGGTCGGGCGCGTTAGCCATCTTGTAGTGGGCGCTCGGTGTCACGGGACGACACCGGCCGTACCGCGCGGTCCATCTCCACGGTGGCGGGGATGGGCTCCTCCTCGGGGAGTTGGTGCGGCGGCACCGGTGCGAGCCCCGGCGCATGATGGCTCCGTCTTCGCGGCGTCGGGCGTTAAATGCCCGCGTACGGGGCCGGCGCACGCGTGCGGGGCGCCCGTGAGCGTGGCGGGCCCCCGACCGAGGGCGGAGCGGACCCTCGAGCGAGACGAGATCCACTCGAGGGGGTGCGAGCCCTCGAGCGGGGCGGGACCGCTCGAGGGAAGAGTTGCCCCTCGAACGGGGCGGAGCCCGCTCGAGGAGGAGCGCGCCCTCGAGCGAGGCGGAGCCCTGCTCGAGGGGTCTTCTAAGCGGGCCGTCTTGGTGGGCCGCCGGAGTCCCGCCGCGTAGGCCATGTCTCGCACGGTTAGTTACCCGCAAGGTTAGGCTTAGCGTGTTTCGATGCCGAGGTTTTAAGTGAGGGTTTCCCCATTGTTTAAGGGGACCCCTAGGGCGGTCCCCGACACCCGAAGTCACAAAAGAGGAGCCAATCATGGAAAAGCTTGAACAAGAACACATCAAGTCAAGAACTACACCAAACGTCGACTTCGCCGCACCAAATGAGACGAACAAGAGAAGCATGTCAAGCGCGAAGCCACTAAGGGAGTTCGAACCAATGGATTGGGTTCCTATTGATTACGGAGAAGTATTCGACAAGAGAAGACCGTTCCCCTAATCAAAAGGGGATTTCCCACCGGAGAAGAAAGCTGAAAATTCATACGACCTCGAAACCACCGGTGAGATTTTTGAAAAGCTCTTTGGAGATGACGTGGTGGATCCGGAACATATTGCCGAGGGTGAAGAGGATCATGGGGATCAAGCCCGAAGCATCACCATACGCTCGCCTTGCTGAAATTTATTCGATCGGATCCGAAGAAGAAGAGAAGATGACGCCGCACTTGAGTTGCGAGATCAACGGAGTTCAATGCAAAGCCTTATGCGACATCGGAGCCCAAGTAAGTGTTCTATCTTCTAAAATTTACGATAAAGTTCAATACCACAACCTAGACTTAGCTCCAACATCAACGAAATTAATTATGGGAGATGGTAGAACTATCAAACCTCTAGGTATTGCTTGCAACATGAAAGTAAAAATTTCTAGAAACTATATACCAACCGATTTCTTTGTTATTGATGCTTACCATAGTAATTCTGATCATATAATCTGAGGTAGGCCTTTTCTTAAGTTGGTTGATGCCGTGTTCGATGCCGGAGAAGGCAAAGTAACAATGAACCTTAATGGAACAAAGTACACATATAACTTTCTTCGTGCTTCTAAACACCTTACTCCCTTTCCTCCCGAAGATGAAGAAGTAGAAGAGATAGATAGTCTTTGTTTTGTTGAAACCCTTAGAGACCCGCTGCAAAGAGCGATGGAAAATCAAATTAGTAATCAACAAGATGAAGAACTAGAGGAAGCGACAAAAGGCTTAGAGCCGCATGATGGTAGCGTGGAGGAAGAGAAGTTCGAAGACATAGGAGAAATCAAACCCGAGGAGCCACAAGTGCCCGAAGTAGACCTTAAACCTTTGCCCAAGGGATTAAAATATGAATTTTTGGGCCCGGACAAAACTTATCCGATCATTGTGAGCGACGAGTTGAGTCCCGAAGAAAATAAAGCGTTGCTGATTTTATTAAAAAAACATAGGAAGGTGATTGGATATTCAATTAACGATCTCAAAGGTATTAGCCCACCTTTTGCACTCATCGTATACCAATGGAAGACCAATGTAAGCTCTGTAGTGGACCACCAAAGGAGGCTAACTCATGCCATGCGAGAGGTAGTAAAGAAAGAGGTTATCAAGTTACTTGATGCGGAATCATCTACCGGTTGCCGCATAGCGAATGGGTGAGCCCGTACATTGTGTACCGAAGAAAGGAGGTTTGACCGTGGTGAAGAATGAGAAGAACGAATTAATACCGCAAAGAACCGTGACCAGGTGGCGGATGTGTATTGATTACCGTAAGCTTAACAAAGCGACGAAGAAAGATCACTTCCCCTACCGTTCATAGACGAGATGCTCGAGAGGTTAGCAAACCACGCTTATTTTTGCTTTCTCGATGGATACTCGGGGTTCATGCAAATTCCCATTCACCGGAAGATCAACATAAGACAACGTTTACGTGTCCTTACGGAACGTTTGCATATAGGAGGATGCCCTTCGGCCTATGCAACGCTCCGGCCTCTTTTCAACGTTGCATGATGGCCGTGTTTTCGGAATTCATGGAAGAAATTGTTGAAGTGTTTATGGATGATTTTTTCCGTTTACGGGAAGACGTTCATGGATTGCTTAGCAAACTTAGAAAAGGTCCTTACAAGGTGTGCAGAGGTAGATTTGGTTTTAAATTGGGAAAAGTGCCACTTCATGGTTAAGCAAGGCATAGTGCTCGGACATGTTATATCCGAGAGAGGAATCGAAGTGGACAAGGCTAAGGTAGAGACGGTCGAGCAACTCCCACCTCCTACGGATGTCAAATCCCTAAGGAGCTTTCTAGGCCATGCCGGATTCTATAGAAGATTTATAAAGGACTTCTCGAAGATCACTAAGCCTTTAACGCACCTTCTTCAAAAGGATGTGGCTTTCGACTTTGATGAGAAGTGTCTAGCGGCATTCGGACCTTGAAAAATGCGTTGGTGAGTGCTCCCATCATCCAACCTCCGGATTGGAGCCAACCTTTCGAGATCATGTGTGACGCAAGTGACTATGCCGTAGGCGCGGTCTTGGGACAAAGAAAGGAAGGCCGAGTTCACGCCGTTTACTACGCTAGCAAAACTCTTGCGGGGGCACAATTAAATTACGCCACTACGGAAAAAGAGTTGCTAGCGGTGGTATTCGCTTTCGAAAAATTCAGATCTTACATCATGAACTCGAAAGTCATTGTTTACACCGATCACGCAGCTATCAAGTATCTCTTGGCTAAGAAGGAAGCTAAACCACGCTTGATTCGTTGGATCCTTCTTCTCCAAGAGTTCGATGTTGAAATTCGTGACAAAAAGGGGGGGTGGAAAATGTTGTGGCCGATCATTTGTCTAGGATGAATCGTGGACAAGATGATAAAGAGCCCATAGAAGATAAAATGAGAGATGACCACCTCTATAGAGTGCTTGATAAAGATACTTGGATGATCGACATCATTCGAGCAATTCGAAAAGATGCCCCTTGATCATCTAGACAAAAACACTCAAACGAAGATAATCTCGGAAAGTAAGAAATATTTTTGGGATGCACCATACCTCTTCAAACTTGGCAATGATGGAGTAATGAGAAGATGTGTGCCGAGAGAAGAGAGGCTTGAGATTCTAAGGAAGTGCCACTCGGCGAGTACGGTGGGCACTATAGCCATTTTCGAACCGAAGCAAAAGTATGGTCGAGCGATTCTATTGGCGGAGATGCATGAAGATACTAAAAGATATGTTGCGTCATGCCCCGAATGTCAAAGAACCGGAAACATCTCTCAAAGAAATTCTATGCCTTTGAAATACAACTTGCAAATCGACATATTCGATGTATGGGGCATAGACTTCATGGGGCCTTTTAAAAACTCATTTGGATTCGAGTATATACTTGTTATGGTTGATTATGTATCCAAGTGGGTAGAGGCTATACCATGTCGTAAAGCTTCCACGGAGGAGTCCATCACTATGATCAAGAACGTGATTTTTCCCCGTTTCGGTACACCGAGAATCTTGATAAGTGATGGAGGAACTCATTTCACGGGAAGAACTTCAAAAGGTGCTTGTCCAAGTTGGGAATTGAGCATAGGGTCTCCACGGCCTATCACCCACAAACCAACGGACAAGCGAGAGAGACGTCAAATAGGCAATTAAAAAGCATACTTAACAAAACCATAGAGAAGGGAGGCAAGGATTGGTCAAAGAAATTAGACGGAGCTTTATGGGCTTATCGAACGGCGTTTAAAACACCGATAGGGTATGACCCCTTATCAATTCATCTATGGAAAAGCTTGCCACCTTCCGGTTGAGTTGGAACATAAAGCCTATTGGGCGATAAAAGAGATGAACCTTGATCTCGATGCCGCGGTGGTGAAACGAAGGATTCAAATAAGCGAGCTAGAGGAGTTGAGGTTGAAAGCATATGAAAACGCAAGCATATACAAAGAGAGAATCAAAAGGTGGTATGATAAAAGATTGAAGAAAAAAGAATTCAAAGAAGGAGATAAGGTCCTCCTCTACAATTCGAGGTTTAAAACCTTCGGAAAGGGGAAATTGCAAAGCAAGTGGGATGGACCTTATGTTGTGCATTCGGTGTTCTCCAACGGAGCGGTAACCATTATGGATATAAACGGCGATCAATTTGTGGTGAATGGTCAGCGACTTAAGGTCTACTACGAACCCGATGTCGTGCCCATTCATCATGTTGACGTCTTTACCATGGAGGAAGAGCCCGAACGTCCCGCCTAGGACGAAAAACAAGGCACCAACTTCGTAAATAATTTTTCTTTTAGCTTTCTCGGAGTTTTTCGCGAAGATTTCGGGCCAACTTTTTCCCATGGGCCGAGGACGAAAAAATAGGGCGGTGTGCAAAAAACCGGACCGGCCCGGCCCCCGAGCGGGGTGGGCCGGCCGGCCCGGCGGACCGGCCCCGGGGGTGGCCCGACGCCCGATGACCCCGAATTTCGCCCGAATCGCTCCTTTTTGACTTCCTTGTTTGGTCGGAAAATTTTAAGGGAAGTGTAAAAAAGGAAAATAAGGTTTCCGCAGCTTTTCCCTCGGGACTATATATTTGGCCGGGTGGGAGCTCGAGAATCAAACCTTTCAAGCAATGTGTTGCACCCTTGTAGCGGCCATTGAGCCTCCAAAAAGCTTAGAGTTGAGGCAAGAAGCCAAGAAGCCATCGATGGAGGAGGCGATGCGATGCGAGCTCAAGCTACCCGTCAAGAGGACCGCACGTATCCGTTGCGGAGGACGTGTCCCGACCGGAGCTCTTGCATCTCGCAACCCCGTCAAAGGAGAGAAGGTCCCTACACCCGTTCGAAGGTCGACACGTCTCCACGGCATTAAGCGCAAGGATTACAAGGAGGTGTCGTCGGAGCCTAAGGATTATGGGGATAGCGACTACTCCGACGATCGTAGCCCGAGCTCGTGGGCGGCTGCCGGTAGAGATGATGATGATTAGTGTCGGTGCGGAATGTGGTCCCGACACTAACCAGTAGATAACGCCTAGGTCTATCCCTCAATGGTCGATGCCAAGCAACAAATGACACAAGGTTTTATCCTGGTTCCGGCCGAGGGGGCCGTACGTCCAGCAGGGGCGTGCTCGTGGCACTATATTGCTCAGCACCGGGGGTGCTTGTAGTGGGGCAAGTACAAGCGAGGCGGGAGAGGAAGCGTGGCTTCCAAGTCCCTGGGAGAGTGGTTGAAGATGTCGTGGGAGAATAAGAGAGTGAGTGCACGATGTGTTGTGTTCCTCTGAATTCGTCCTCCCCGCGGCTGGGGGCTCGCCTCCCCCTTTTATAGGCCAAGGGGGCGACGGGTTACACGCACGCCGCGCTACCTAGCTACGTGAGGGAGCACGTCGCGCTACGGCATAGAGTGGGCGGCCGTCCGGACGATCTTCGCCGCGATCCGGCCACGATGGCCTACCTTGTACCCGAACAGTGGCGATTTGAGGGTAGGAAGCCGGCAGATGGCGATGGCGTCCTCTGATAGGCTTCGAGGGAGGTGCTGATGATGGCCGGTACGGGGTACGGGGAGCGGGCGAACGGCGTTCCTTCCCAATGAGCTCCGCGGTAGTGGAGTGGTTGCTGCGGTGCCGGGCGTGCGCCGCGGAGTCGGGCGTGCGCACGCACGCGTGGGTACGGCGGCCGCGCCGTTACAGTGGCCGGGATGGCCATCCACCGGCCTAGCGCTCCTCACCTAACCTGCAGAGTCACGTGAAAGTGAATCGAGGGTGTGCCCGGCCCTCTTTCGAGGGTCGGGCGCGTTAGCCGTACAGTAGTGGGCGCGCGGTGTCATGGGACTGACACCGGCCGTACCGCACAGTCCATCCCACAGTGGCGGGGATGGGCTCCTCCCTCCGGGGAGTTGGTGCGGCGGCACCGGGGCGTGAGCCCAGGGCGCATGATGGCGCCGTCCTGCGGCGTCAGGGCGTTAAATGCCCAAGTACGGGGCCAGCGCACGCGTGCGGGCGCGCCCGTGAGCGTGGCGGGCCCCGGCCGAGGGCGGGGCGGACCCTCGAGCGAGACGGGACTCGCTCGAGGGGGGAGCGTGCCCTCGAGCGGGACGGGACCGCTCGAGGGAAGGGTCGCCACTCGAACGAGGCGGAGTCCGTTCGAGGAGGGGGTTGCCCCTCGAACGGGGTGGAACCCGCTCGAGGAGGAGCGTGTCCTCGAGCGAGGCGGAGCCTGCTCGAGGGGTCTTCTAGACGGGCTGTCTTGGTGGGCCTCCGGAGTCCTGCCACATAGGCCATGTCCTGCACGATTAGTTTCCTGCATGGTTAGGCTTAGCATGTTTTGATGCAGGGATTTAAGTGAGGATTCCCCGTTGTTTAAGGGGACCCCTAGGGCGGTCCCCGACAGTAGCCCCCGAGCATCTGCGGGTTTGCCATTGAGGCTCCCGCAGATGCGGAACCTGCCGATAGGACGTTCTTCCCTCCTTGTTTGCGAACGCTTTCCGTGGGGCCGCGTCGGCGGGCCCGCGGGTCTAGCCCCCGAAGCCTGCAGGGAGGTGTGGGCTCTCTGCGGGGGGTTAACCGCGAGCAATTCGGTCAGAAAGGCGTGGCACATATGCCTACCGGCATCGGCGGTATTTCGGCCCGCATCGGGGGTGCACGCTCCCCTGTCCTTGCTCTCCCGGCGGGTGCAATTTCAAGGAGGTGTAGCCGTGCGTCAAGCCCCCGAGCCTTGGCCCGTTCGAGGCGATCGGGTCGAGCCTGACGACTTGTTTTTTAACACGCCCTCACCGTCCCTCCGCGGGACGGAGGGTGAGGTCTCCACGACTCCCATCGAGCGGGTCGCGAATCGCGGATTCCTCGTCGAGCTGCTAGCGGGTGGTTCAAGTGGACGTCCATGCCCCGTTCGATAAGGGTAGGCTGCGCGGTCGGAGACACGTCCATGGAAGCGCTTGCGTGGGTTTGCTAGGTGGGGCTCGGTCCCGTTCGCTAGGGGCCGAGGGCGCGGAAGCTCTCCCTCGGTGGGATCCCCCGCCGCTAGGCCCGCCCTCGCCGGCTCTCGAACACGACATGTGGGGCACCCTCGAGCCGACGGGCTCGAGGAACGGCTCGAATGCGCGTGCCCTCGTCGTCCCTAACTCCGTGATGCGGGGCGCTGTTCGAACCCGTCGAGGGTCGGGCTTCGAACCTCGATCGGTAGGCCGTGCGGGGCCGTGCATGGACAGCCCCGTCTTTTCGCGTTTGCGGCCGTCGAGGGGTCCGGACGTGCCGAGCCCTCGAGGTGCTGGTTGGTGGCATGGCGCGGCATGAGTGCTTTCGGTGCCGCTCTATTTCAAGCGTGACCTCGGGCGATCCTCTTACGCGCGTGCCTTCTTTTAGAGGGTTGACATTGTCTCGAGCGGAGGGTCATGCCGCTCGAGGGTTTCACGTGGCATGGGTGCCCGCGGTTGCTGCTCTACACCGAGCGGGTCCGGGCGACCTTCTCACGGCTGATATCCCGTCGAGGGTCGCCTCTCGTTTCGAGCCGAGGGTCACGCCACTCGAGGGCTTCATGTGGCATGGGTGCCCGGCCGCCTGTTCTACACCGAGCGGTCCCGGCGACCTTCTCACGCTGTCATCCCATCGAGGGTCGCCTTTGTCTCGAGCCGAGGATTCGCCTCGCTCGAGGGCTCTCCTTGCTTGGCAAGGGGCCGGGCATTTAATCGCTTTGCGGTCGTGGCCGCGGTTTTGCGGCGCGGGCGCGCCTTTTTAGGCGGCGCGCCGCGCGCGCGCGTAGTGGGCGGCGCGGCGGGCGGATGTGACGGTTTTGCCTCGGTCGCGGCCGTTCCTCGCCGTAATGATGACCCGCCCGCGGTGTTAGAGCTGCCGCGGTCGTGGTGGGGCCCGCCCGTCGACGCGATGGAAAGATTCCTGCAGTTAATGCTGGCGGGGCGTCCGCTCCGGAGAACTCGCCCGTCGCCTATAAAACTGCGGGGAGGAGTGGACGGCGGTTTTTTACCTTGGCACCTTACCACTTTCAGTCCCCCGTCCCTTCGCCTTCGTCTCGCTCTCGCTGCCGCGCGGTCTCGCTGCTTAGAGCCTTTTCCTCGTTTCCTTGTCCTTCGCCTTCGCATTCGCTCGTCCCCCCTCATGGCGCCGCCTCAGCTTCCCATTAGGATCCTGGAGCCGTACGCCTGGGAGAGGTCGACGGTGACTCAGCTCGCGCTTGGTGAGCTGGTCGCCGCCGGCCACCGTCGCCCAACGAAGAAGGGCGCCCGGCGGAGTGGATCGTGCCGCCGGCGACGCACCTCGAGCCCAACCCGCCGGAGGGCTACGTGGTGAGCTTCCTCCGCTACCACGAGCGCGGCTTCAACGCGCCGGCGAGTACCTTCATGCGGGAAATGTGCCACTACTACGGGGTGGAGGCCGCACAACTTCGCCCCCAACGCGATCTCGCGGCGGCCACGTTCGTGGGTGTACGCGAAGGGTACTGGGGATCCCGCGTCAACCGGGAGCTACGGGTTCACCTTTTCCGCGGGGAGCTCGTCACGCAGCCCACATCGGAGCCGAGGACCCGCCGCGCGGTGCGCGCCGGCGGGATGTCGGCCGGCCTCGCGGGGGGCGGCTCAAGGATTTCTACATCCCCCGCACCATGACGACGAACAACGCCGGGCCGGGAGCGGGGGATGGTTTTATCCGCGCAACGCCGAGCCGGCCTTCCCCCCTACACCGGCCGGGTGTTCAAGGAGAGGCCGCCTCCCGGGGCTACGGGGTGTCTACGGCCCAACATCGGGCGCGGCAAGAGTCCGTCCTCGCCGCCTGCGGCGGCCGGCGAGGGAAGGGCTCAACGCGATGGGCGTCCTCGCCTTCCTTCATCACCGGCGAATCGTGCCGTTGATGGAGAGGCCGCTCCGCATCTTCGAGATGACGAGAGGCGGCCAACCCCGTTGACGTGGCGAGATCGCGGATGCTCCCGACGCCGGCCCCGGAGCGGCCGTACGCGCTCACCCGGGCGCGGAGCGCCGTCGACACCAGGACGCCGCCACCTGCGGGTCGGACCCCGTGGGACATCGAGATGCTCCCTACGGGCCCGCGGGTGAGTTGGGTTCCTGATTTCGTATTGGTTCTTGGTCTTGCTTTCGTCTCCTGATCCGCCATTGTCACTTTTGTGCGCAGCTGGTGGAGTTCAACATCGCCAAGTCCGTTCCACCCACCCCCGACTCCCGTGCGCTCGGCCGGGCGGCGCAGCGGGAGCAGCAGGAGCGGGCGGCGCGCAAGAGGGAGCACGCCGGGCGTCGCCAAGCGCGCGCGCGACCGACGGTCCGCGGAGTACCGGTGGCGTGAGGAGCCGGGGCTCTCCTCCCGGATATCGAGGGAGCCCTCGTCCTCGGAGCGAGGACGAGGAGGAGGAGTCGAGGGGGGAGGGCCCCTCGGACGGAGTGGCGGCCCGCGCCCCCGTCGCCGGAACCCGCGCGGCGTCGGGGGGTGGTTTCGTACGGGGCGGGCGCACGGCACCCGCCGCCGGGCATTCGTCGTCGGGGCGGCGCGCGCGCGCGGGGGTGCCGGCGCGTGCGCGGAGGTACGCGCGGCGGACGCGCGCGCGCGCGCGTCGAGCGTGCCCGCGCGCGGAGGGAGCGCGCCGCCGCGCGCGCGGCGTCGTCGTCAAGGGGCGCGTCGGCGGGGGGCGTGCCGTGCGCGGGGCAAGCGTGCCCCCGCGCGCGGTGGCGTCATCGGGGGGTGCGGCATCGGGCGCGCCCGCGCGTGCGGTGGGTGTGCCCGTTCGTGCGGCGGCGCGCGTCGGGGAGGCGGCTTGCGGCGGGCACGGCCGGCCGCGCCGGTCTCGTCCACGAGGCCTCGAGGAAAAGGAAGCGGGCCTTTTCCTCCGCGAGGTAAGGAGCTTTGTCTTCCTTCGTTTGGTTTTAGTTTGCTGATGATTAGATGCTCTAACCCTCCGTTCGTGTACGCGCGGGGCGGTGCCAACCGTTCCTCCTCTTGCACCGGCCAAGGTGCGCCGAGGACGGACGCGTCGATCCCCACCCGGCGGCGTTCGTCGAGGGGGTCGTGCCGGGGACAAGCGCGGTGGCCGGCACGAGCTCGCAAGGCCCGGGCGGGGCCTCGAGGTCCCCGGCCGGCGGATCGGCCCGCCGTGGCGCGGCCCGAGAGGGTCGCGGGGGCGGCCGGCGCCGGTCGCCATGGAGGCACGGGCCGTAGAGGCGGCCACGGAGGAGGTGCCGCCCGCGGTGGCGGCCCCCGCGGAGGAGGCGGAGCGGGCGCAACCTGCGAGAGCGCCGGCCGACGCGGCGGCACGGCCGGAGGTGGCGGCGACGGCGCCACTACGGCGCCCGTGGCCGCGAGGCGCGGGTGGGGGCGCCGGCGGAGGCGGAGCGAGCGGCTCCTCCCCGCCGGCGGTCTCCGGGCGGAGGTGGTGGAGCTCTCGGATGACTCCCCGCCGCCTGGGTGGAACCAGTGGGCTAGCTGGCCCACGAACTCCCCCGACCCCCAGGAGGGGGCCCTCGTGAGGGCGGCGCGAGGGTCGCATGGTAGTGGGGGGGCGAGGGCACGATGCCGAGGCCTCGTCCTCCCACGCCGGTCGCTCCGCCCAGGTGGGGGGGGCCGTGGAGGATCCCCCTACGTTTGCCGACGCCAGGGGGGAGCAAGAGCTCTGGGGCGAGCTCCGGAACCACGGCGCCACGCTCAGCCGTGCGTTGAACGAGGCGCCTGCGGGTCCACGGCGGCCCGGCCTGGCTCGTCTTCCAGGTGAGCCGCGGTTGCTCGTCTCTCTTCCTTTTTCGTTCTCGTGTGCCACATTCAAGCCTTGGCATTTACGAGATTCGATGTGTGTATGCCAGGAGCTCGAGCGCCGCGCCCATGAGAAGTACGACGCGTTCGACCAGGTGAACGCCGAGGCCCGCCAGCTCCGGGAGCGATGCAGCGCTTTCGACGCGCTTGCGGATGCTCTCAGGACGCCGGACGGTGGGGCCGGGTGTGCCGGCGATGGCGTGGTGCGACGTGCTTCCCGAGAGCTCGAGGCGGGACACGGCGCGTCACTCGAGTCTCGAGCGGATCCGCGCGGCCCTCGTCGATCGCGACGAGGCGCCGTGGAACGCGCGCGAGGACACGGACAAGACGCGAACGGCCGGCCGCCAGCCGGGAGGCGAAGGTGGCCACCGCTCGCGCCGAGACCGGGAGCTCCGCACGTCGCTCGAGGGGCGCGGGCGCGGCGGCGCCGGGGCCGAGGAGGCGGGCGCGCGGGGCGGAGCGCCGCCAAGGAGGCCGATGACACCGAAGGCCGCCCTCGACGCCAAGGCCGCGGCCCTCGTCGTCGGCCGAGGAGCGGCTCCCGGCAAGAGCGCGTCGCCCGCCGGGGGGCGAGGGGCGGCTCCGGCAAGAGCGAGGGCCGCCCTCGGCGACGCCCCGAACGGCGCCGGAGCGGGAGCGCGTTGCTCGCGAAGCGGCGGAGAAGTCGGCCCGGAGGAGCGGAACGCCGCATTCTCCAAGGTTGAGGATGAAGCGCTCACGCTCGGCATCAACAACGCCGGCCCGGGGAGGGCGGCCCTCCGCGAGCAAGGCGAGGCCGTCCCGGCGTCTCGAGCGGCACTCGAGTCCGCGCGCCGCGACCTCGATCCGGAGAGGAAGCAAGTCGAGGGTGAGACTTTTCGACTCGTTTGTTGGTTTTTTGCTTTAGAGGGTTCGCTTCTCCCTTTCGATCTCCTTGTCGTCTCGTTGGTTCCGGGCTTGCGCACGGCCTTGGGGCACACTGGCCGGGCGGGCCGAGGCCTGCGGAGCTTCCTACAACTCCTCCGAGCGGGAGGCTGCAGGAGGCTGCGTGACGCGGCCCTCGAGACTTGCCGCGTCGTCGAGGAAGGCGAGGCCCGGGCCGGCGGCTCGGCGGCCGCCGCCCGCGCGCCCTCGGCGGCCACGTCACGGAGCGGATGCGCCGGGCGTTGCACCTAGGCGTCCCGGAAGGCCCTCGGAGTGGTGCGATCCCACTACGAGGTCAACCTTGAGGCGGCGGCGGAGGGCTATATCGTGCCCGAGGGCGTCGAGGACGAGGTGGCCATGGAGCGCGCGGACGCGCTTGCTCGCCGACGCCGCCGGGTCGCTCGCCGAGGCCTTCGAAGAATTCCTCTTCCGGACGCCGCCGATGCTTTCTGCTCCACCCGCCCGAAAGCATCCGGGCGCTAGGCCCGTTTTTTGTTCATGTGTATCGAGTTACGGCCTCGTGGCCTTTTTGTAAATAAACAAGTCGTCTTGTGAACATAAGCGATTCTTGTAAATGAAGTTGTTTGCTTATTACGCCTTTTGTTTCTCCTTCTTCTCCGAGTAGATTCTAGTTAGGGGAGTTCGTTTTTCGCGGGGGGCCCGGCCGGGTTGGAGGCGAGAGAGACGGGCCATAGCCACGCGGCGTAGGGCGTGTCTCCCCGGCTCGCACGTTCCTTCCGCCGTGCCACCGCGCCTGTTCGAATCATGGCTCGAGGTTGAAGTAGGAAACAAACTTAGCGCGTGTTGTTACATTTTTTTTTGCGCGAAAAAATGGGACCATTTGGGGGGGGGGTGCCCCCCCCGCGGTAGCCCGAGGGTAACTTGGGTTTCAGGGGAAAGCCGAGTTGCCCTTTTATTGGAGTATTTACATAGGTGACGCCAACTGGGGTGTTGGCCATGCGTTTTTACAACGAAAAATACTTGGAAAACCTAGCTAAGGGTAGAAGCGACGTAGGGCCGTTGGATGTTCCAAGCGTTGGTAAGTTCTTCGCCGTCCTCGTTGGCCAGCTTGTACGTGCCCGGCTTGAGCACTTTCACTACGACGTAGGGTCCCTCCCATGGGGGCGATAGCTTGTGGCGCCCTCGGTTGTCTTGGCGTAGCCTTAGGACTAGATCCCCTTCGCTGAAATCCCCGCGACGTATCTTGCGTGCTTGGTAGCGTCGTAGGGACTGTTGATACCTTGCGGAGTGCATCAACGCCACGAGGCGTACTTCGTCTAGCCGGTCTAGTGAGTCCTCGCGGGCTCGGCCGGTTAGCCTCTTCGTCGTAGTCTCGAATCTCGGGCGACCCATATTCCGGAGTCCGTGGGGAGGACGGCCTCCGCGCCATGGACCGGGAAAAACGGGGTGAACCGGTGGCTCGCTGGGGTTGTCCTTAGGCTCCACACGGCCGCCGGTAGTTCTTGGAGCCATTTCGGCCGGATTTGTTGAGCTGGTCAAAAATTCGGGGCTTGAGGCCTGTAGAATCATGCCGTTGGCGCGCTCCACTTGGCCGTTGGTCCGTGGGTGTGCCACGGTCGCCCAATCCACGCGGATGTGGAACTTGTCGCGAGAACTCCAAGAACTTCCGACCCGTGAGCGGGGACCCGTTGTCCGTGATGATGGAGTTTGGCACTCCAAAGCGGTAGACGATGTCGGTGAAGAACGTGACCGCCCGCTCGGCCTTCAAATTCGTGATGGGGCGCACCTCCACCCACTTGGAGAACTTGTCGATCGCAACAAGCGGGTGGGTGAAGCCCCCGGCGCCTTCCGCGAGGGGCCCGACGATGTCCAACCCCCACACGGCGAACGGCCATGTTACGGGGGATTGTTTGTAGGGCGTGAGCGGGCAAATTGGACTTGCGGGCGTAGAACTGGCACCCTTCGCAGGTGCGTACAATTTCGTTGGCGTCCGCGACCGCGGTAGGCCAATAGAAGCCTCGGCGGAACGCGTTGCCAACGAGGGTGCGTGGCGCGGCGTGGTGGCCACGGATTCCCGCGTGGATGTCCCGTAGGAGCTCGCGCCCCTCGGGGATGGGTATACACCGGCCGGAGGATGCCCGACGCGGCGCGCTTGTACGGCTCGCCGTCGACGAGGGTGAATGACTTGGCCATCCCCGGCGATGCGCCCGGCCGCGGCCCGGTCTTCGGGGAGTTCCCCTCGAGCAATCCGGGCGATGTACTTCTCCCGCCGGTCCGCCCGGACGGGGAGCCGGTTCGATGTCCATCGCGACGGCCCTCGTGGGAGCCGTACCCCTCGAGAAGGGAGAGCACGTACGCCTCGTTCGAGGGGTCCTCTTCCATGGGTTCCGCACCCGGCCCGGGTTCGAGGGGAGCCCCGAGGGTCCGCCGTCGCTCGAGGGGTAGGGCTCGAAGGTGACCGAGGGGCGCGCGATGTCGCGCGCGAAAACGTTCGGGGGAACGGTGATCCGCCGGACGCGATCTTGGCAAGTTCATCCGCTTCCTCGTTGTACCGGCGGGGTACATGATTAAGCTCGATGCCGTAGAACTTGTCTTCGAGGGCCCGCACGGCTTTACAGTAGGCCTCCATCTTGTCGTCGTGGCGCTCGCGTTCTTCATGACTTGATCGATCACGAGCTGCGAATCCCCTCGCACGTCGAGGCGCTTGATGCCCAACTCAATGGCGATTTTGAGGCCGCGAGAGAAGGGCCTCGTATTCCGCCATATTGTTGGATGCGGGGAAGTGGAGGCGCACTTTGCGTAGCGCATGTGTTCCCCGAGGGGTGACACGAAGAGCGAGCCCGCGCCCGCTCCTCGTCTTCATCACCGAGCCGTCGAAGAACGAGTCCGGCACTCGCTCGAATCCGAGGGGGCGGCAGCTGCGTGTCCGTCCACTCGGCGACGAAATCGGCTAAGATTTGCGATTTGATGGCTTTGCGCGGAGCGTAGGCTAGCGTCTCGCCCATCAACTCCACGGACCACTTGGCAATTCTGCCTGCCGCGTCGGGGTTGCGAATGATCTCTCCTAGCGGGAAGGAGGAGACCACCGTAACGGGGGTGGGCCTCGAAGTAGTGGCGGAGCTTGCGCCGCGCGAGGACTACCGCGTACAACGCCTTTCCGGACACGGGGGTAGCGCGTCTTTGTGTCCGACAGGACTTCGCTGATGTAGTAGACCGGCCTCTCGCACGGCAAGGCATGCCCTTCCTCCGTGCGCTCCACGACGATCACAGCGCTGACCACCTGGGTGGTCGCGGCCACGTAGAGCTGGAGGGGTTCGCCGTCTCGCGGCGGCGTAAGGATTGGGGCGTGCGTCGGCGACGCCCCCGGCTTGTCGAGCGCTTCCCGGGCCTCGGTGGTCCAAGAGAAGCGCTCGTGCTTCTTGAGCGGCCCGGTAGAGGGCGAGGCCCTTCTCACCGAGCCTCGAGATGAAGCGGCCCAAGGCGGCGAGGCATCCCAACACCTTCGCACTCCCTTGAGGTCCCGAATTGGACCCATTCGCTCGAGGGCCGCGACCTTTTCGGGGTTGGCCTCGATCCCCCGCCGGGAGACGATGTACCCTAGGAGCATGCCCCGCGGCACTCCAAAGACACATTTTTCGGGGTTGAGCTTGACCCCGTTTGCCCGTAGGCGGTCGAACGCGATGCCAAGATCGCTAACCGGGTCGTCCGCCTTCTCGGTCTTGACGACGATGTCGTCCACGTAAGCCTCGACCGTCCGCCCGATATGGTCCCCAAAAA
The DNA here is from genome assembly GCA_947561735.1 of Cenchrus americanus. Taxonomy (NCBI): domain Eukaryota; kingdom Viridiplantae; phylum Streptophyta; class Magnoliopsida; order Poales; family Poaceae; genus Cenchrus; species Cenchrus americanus. The sequence goes on from OX387239.1 coordinate 270,141,932, forward strand.
CGTGCTTGCATGCGGCCGATATGTTGCGCCCGCGTTTCGAGGCCAAAAGGCATCGTGACGTAACGGAACGTCCCGAACGGTGTGATGAACGAAGTCGCGAGCCGGTCGGACTCCTTCATTTTTATTTGGTGATATCCCGAGTAGGCATCGAGGAAACGAGTAGTTCACACCCTATGTAGAGTCAATGATTTGATCTATACGTGGCAAAGGAAAGGGAACTTTTGGACACGCTTTATTGAGACTAGTGTAGTCTATGCACATCCTCCACTTCCCATTTTTCTTTTTTACAAGCACGGGATTAGCTAGCCACGTAGGGTGAAACACTTCCTTGATGAACCCGGCCTCGAGGAGCTTCCGCGGCCTCCGCTCCGATCGCCCGTCGCCGCTCCTCGTCGAAGCGGCGCGGCCGGCTGCGCACGGCGCGAGCGTTAGGCGAGGATATCAAGGGAGTGCTCGGCGACCTCCCTCGGGATGCCCGGCATGTCCGAGGGGCTCCACGCGAAGACGTCGGCGTTGGCGCGGAGGAAGTCGACGAGCCTTGCTTCCTATTTAGGATCGAGGGTCGAGGGCGACCCTCAATGTCTTGCCCTCGGGGGCCGACGGGTCGAGGGGGACCCCTTTGGTTTGCTCGGCGGCCTCGAAGGTGCCGACGTGCTTGGCGGCGGAGGCCGAGGTCGTCGTTGACCATCTTCTCCGGTGTGTTCACCGGCGCTTCATCCAGCGCTAGTGCCTCTGCATGTTCCACGCACTCGACGTCGCAGTCGAATGCATGCTCGATCGATGACCCGACGGTGATGACGCCATTTGGACTCGGCATCTTCATCTTCAGATACGTGTAGTTGGGGACCGCCATGAACTTGGCATAGCAAGGTCGCCCAAGGATGGCATGGTAGGCCCCTTTGAATCCCACCACCTCGAAGGTGAGGGTTTCCTTGCGGAAATTCTTGGGGGTCCCAAACCAGACGGGCAGATCGATCTGCCCGAGGGGTTGAACCTGCTTGCCGGGCGCGATGCCGTGAAACGGCTTCGTCTTCGGCCGCGGCCCCGGTCCCCGCCCAATCCCCATCGGGCGCAATGTATGCGCGAAGAGGATATTGAGGCTACGCCTCCGTCCATAAGGACCTTCGAAAACCGGGCGTTCCCAATGATGGGATCGACCACCGGTGGGTACTGGGCCGGGTTCGGGATGCGGTTTGGGTGATCGTCCCGGCTAAAAGTGATGGCGTCCTCCGACCAGTTGAGGAAGGCCGGAGGTGCCCTCTCTGCGGCGAGGACTTCGTGCCGCTCCTTCTTGCGTTGCCGGGTCGACATGTCGACAGTAGGTCCCCCAAAGATGAGGAACACATTTTCGACAGCAGGGAAACCACCTGCGTCGCCATCGCCTCCACCCTTCTTGGCCTCTGCCTCCTTCGCGGCGGCACGGCCATAGAACTTCTTGAGCATGTCGCACTGCTCAAGAGTGTGGTTCACGGGGGTCTTGTGGTAGGGGCATGGCTTCTTCATCATGTCGTCGAACACCCCCGGGCCTCGAGGAGCCGGTCGGGGGCCCCGTCGGGGCCGGGTCAACAGCGAGGGCCTCGGCGTTGCCGCCGTTGCGCCCTGCTCGCGCGCCTCGCGGCGCGGCGCTTCTTCCCCCTTCTTGCCCCGCTTGTCGTTGCGGCGCGGCTCCTTGGACCCGCCGCCCTCCGCGGGCGTGTCCTCGGAGCGCTTGCCCTTCTTGCCGTCGAAGATTGCCCCCACGGCCTCCTCTCCCGGAGGCGGGGCGGTGGCAATGTCGAACGGCTCGTTCGAGTCCGTGGGCGGGCTGCGTCCCGGCTCGCGCACAAGGTCCCGGCACGTGGTGCCCTCGAGGAACGCGTGCACGATCTCGGATGTGCCACGCCCGGGTAGCTCCGTGCGGCGCTTGGAAAAGCGTCGTATGAAGTCCCGTAGCGATTCGCCGGCATCGCGTGCGGGGAGCGCGGATCCCGGGAGTTCCCGTGGCGCACGTACGTGCCCCCGGAAGTTGCCCACGAAGGTGTGGACTAGATCGTCCCGGCTATGGATGCGGGCGGCGGGCAAGTGCTCGAGCCATGTCGGGCCGCGTCGCCCGGATGCGGGGGCGGGTTGCGGATGATTACTTCGTCGTTGGTGGCCCCGCCCGGTCGACAAGCTAGGCGGTAGTCATTGAGCCGGACACGAGGGTCCGTCTCCCCGTTGTATTTGACGATCGTCGAGGGCCGACGGAAGCGCCGGCGGGAACGCCGCCGTGCGGATCTCCCGGCCGAACACACGGGTGCCGGGGGCTCCGGTGTCGGGGAGCGATCCTCACTCCTGTCGTAGCGTCCACCCCTTCGAGGGTGGTAGCCCCTAGCCGCTCGTGCGTCCGCCTTCTTCCGGTGCGCCCGGCGTTGATGACGTTGCGGGCATCGCCATCCGGCGCCTGCGCGAGTCGAGGAGCCGTTCCTTGGCCGGCGTGCGTCCCCGGTCGGCGAGGTTGACCTACGTGCACCGAGGGTTCGCCTCCTCGGTGCGGGATCATCACCCCGTGCGTCCCCCTTGTTGGCGGATGCGTGAGGGCCGAGCTCTCGGCCTGCCGGACGGCCGCTTGCTCAAGGAGAGTACGCACCTCGCGGTGCATGTCTCGAGCCTCGGGGGTCGACGGTGCCGGCATGGCGCGTAGCAACGTCGCGGCGGCGATGAGCTTTGGCTCGCCCGTGGCGGAGTATCCGCATTGTCGACGTTGGGGACGGGGTTGAGGCGGTCACGGACACTGTCGGCCCCGGCTCCCGCGCGCGTTCGCCGCGCGCGAGGGCCTCCCCCCGCCATCGAGGCGCGGAGTAGCCGCCTTGTCCGTACTCCTCCGCCGGCTTGGCCTCGAGCTCGCGGGCTTGGGCCGGTGTGCGTCGACGTCGGCCCCGGCGGGAGCGCTCGGCCCCGCGGCCGGCGCGTGGCGATCCCGGGGCGGGCGTGACTTCCCCGTCTCCGGCACCCGCCGCACCGGCGGCGTTTGCGGGTCGTTGGTGATGACGGCGCAACACTCCCGCGTGGGGTCGTAGCTCCCGCGTCTTTGGAGTCGTCGGAGCGACCAAACCGCAGTCCGTGGCGTCGAGGAAGCGCCCGAACGCGGCCGGGTCCGGCACGCCGGAGAAGTCCCACTCCGCGTACCCGTGTCGGTTGGCGGGTGGCATCGTGTCGACGGAGCCCAGGGACGACTCGTCGGCCGGCCGAGGTGCGGGATCCCCGGCGACGAAGACGTGGCGGCCAGGCGGAACCCGGCGCATCGTCGTGTTCACGTTGGCGTTATGGGCCGTCGTGGCGCCACGCGGCCCCGATGGGGATGCGCGGTCCCGAGACCGCACGCGGTCCCACCGGGGCGGTGGCGGCCGTTGTGATGGTGGGCGCACCGCGTTCGGCGGCGCGCGCTCGGCTTGCCGCCGCTCGGACCGCGCCCGGCGTGAGCGTAGCCCCGGAGCGACGACGGCGTCGCGGCGTCAACGGACCCGCGGCATCCGTGCTGCGGGCGCTGCGCCGGTGTCGTGCGTGCGGCGGAGACCGAGCGGACACGGCCTCGCGCTGCGCGCGAAGCTCCTCACGATTGGTGAGGCGCATGAGATAGCCGTTTCCCGTGGCCTGGAAGTTCAAGTCTCCGAAGCGGATCTCGAACCCGGCCGGAAGAGGGTCCGAGCTACCCATGTTGTAGCGCGTAGCACGGTACTCAGTGCGAATCACCATGGAGGGAGTTGACGAAATGACCTTAGGCGCTCGTTTTGCCCCACGGTGGGCGCCAACTGTCGGTGCGGAATGTGGTCCCGACACTAACCAGTAGATAACGCCTAGGTCTATCCCTCAATGGTCGATGCCAAGCAACAAATGACACAAGGTTTTATCCTGGTTCCGGCCGAGGGGGCCGTACGTCCCGACGGGGCGTGCTCGTGGCACTATATTGCTCGGCACCGGGGTGCTTGTAGTGGGGCAAGTACAAGCGAGGCGGGAGAGGAAGCGTGGCTTCCAAGTCCCCGGGAGAGTGGTTGAAGATGTCGTGGGAGAATAAGAGAGTGAGTGCACGATGTGTTGTGTTCCTCTGAATTCGTCCTCCCCGCGGCTGGGGGCTCGCCTCCCCTTTTATAGGCCAAGGGGGCGACGGGTTACACGCACGCCGCGCTACCTAGCTACGTGAGGGAGCACGTCGCGCTACGGCGTAGAGTGGGCGGCCGTCCGGACGATCTTCGCCGCGATCCGGCCACGATGGCCTACCTTGTACCCGAACAGTGGCGATTCGAGGGTAGGAAGCCGGCAGATGGCGATGGCGTCCTCTGATAGGCTTCGAGGGAGGTGCTGATGATGGCCGGTACGGGGTACAGGAGCGGGCAGAACGGCGTTCCTTCCCAATGAGCTCCGCGGTAGTGGAGTGGTTGCTGCAGTGCCCGGGCGTGCGCCTGCGGAGTCGGGCGTGCGCCTGCACGCGTGGGTACGGCGGCCGCGCCGTTACAGTGGCCGGGATGGCCATCCACCGGCCTAGCGCTCCTCACCTAACCTGCAGAGTCACGTGAAAGTGAATCGAGGGTGTGCCCGGCCCTCTTTCGAGGGTCGGGCGCGTTAGCCGTACAGTAGTGGGCGCGCGGTGTCATGGGACTGACACCGGCCGTACCGCACAGTCCATCCCACAGTGGCGGGGATGGGCTCCTCCCTGGGGGAGTTGGGGGGGGGGACCGGGGCGTGAGCCCAGGGCGCATGATGGCGCCGTCCTGCGGCGTCAGGGCGTTAAATGCCCAAGTACGGGGCCAGCGCACGCGTGCGGCGCGCCCGTGAGCGTGGCGGGCCCCAGCCGAGGGCGGGGCGGACCCTCGAGCGAGACGGGACTCGCTCGAGGGGGAGCGTGCCCTCGAGCGGGACGGGACCGCTCGAGGGAAGGGTCGCCCCTCGAACGAGGCGGAGTCCGTTCGAGGAGGGGGTTGCCCCTCGAACGGGGTGGAACCCGCTCGAGGAGGAGCGTGTCCTCGTGCGAGGCGGAGCCTGCTCGAGGGGTCTTCTGGACGGGTTGTCTTGGTGGGCCTCCGGAGTCCTGCCACATAGGCCATGTCCTGCACGATTAGTTTCCTGCATGGTTAGGCTTAGCATGTTTTGATGCAGGGATTTAAGTGAGGATTCCCCGTTGTTTAAGGGGACCCCTAGGGCGGTCCCCGACAATTAGGATGAGCACCCCTATGAAAGGACTCCCGAAGGCCCCAACGGCGACGGCAACGGCGGTGGCGAAGGCAACGACAATGGAGGTGGCGACGACGGTGGTGACAACGGTGGAGATTATGGCGACGACGACCCCTTCGGATTGCATCCGGTGTGTTGTCGATATTGCCGTCAATCCATCGCGGATCTCTACACGTCGGCCGACGAATGTCTCCAAGCCATGGAAGCGATGAAGCAGCGTATGGAGGACTTGGAGCGCGTAGTTGAAGATGACTACAAGTTCCTTAACCGCAACGTGCGCAAGCTTTTCGGCATGGTTGGAAACATGAGAGGCAAGTGGTGCAAAACTTGCTTGAAGTACCACTAGATCTAGTTTTCCCCTTAGGATTTTTGTAAGATACGACGAGGACGTCGTATGTTTTAAGTGTGGTGGGAGAGCTAGCTCGCTAGCCTTAGCTTTTGAACTTCAAGTTTAGGTTCGGTTTAATCTTCGTGTGAGAGTCTTAGTGTTTTTAATGAGTCTTTAGTTTTCGAGTCTGTTTTTAAATTTTTGCAAGTGTCTTAAATTAGTGTTGAGTCAAGAAAACCAAATAAAAAGAGTCTTTATATATATCTTTGTGTTTTATGTATTGTTTATCTTTATTTACTTGTTTGTTTAATCTTCGATTCTTGATATATGAACACAAGTATGTGGTTTGAAAACGTTTACCGTGGTGCTTAGTGGAATCGCTACTACTTAAAGTACCCATACCGCACTTCGATCTTGAGCTTCACATGCTAGTTGTGCTATGTTCGATGCTAAAAATTGGAGGATTTCAGTTCTGAAAATTATTTTAAAACCCTTGTAATAAAGGTTAGCAAAACCTCTTTTTCCAAGTTGAGAGTAAGAGAAATATTCCTATCCAAAGCCAAGTTTATTTTTTTCGCTCCACCATAAGTGTGATTAGCATAATGAGTTAGGCTAGGACCCTCCTCTCTTGGTGAGTTTTAATTTCAAGCAATGATCATGTCCTTGTGCTTATCTTTTGTTGCTAGCCTCGTCATATATTCAGTCCATGACTTTCACAACAGAAGTCATGTGTATCACTGGATTCCATACCCAACCCTATACATCTCTTTTGTACATCGTATTCCTTGAACACAACCTATTTTCAAAGTTTCGTCTCGTCTCTAGCATGATTTATTTAAAAACTTCAGATTGTATGCATGCGAGGAAAGAGAGAATTGAAAGCTTTGAAAAGTTGTCAAGAGAGAGAAAAATAAAGAGAAAAAGTATGTGTATGGAAAAGAAAGAAAGAAAGAAAGAAAAATCATATGTGAATGAAAGAAGAAAAGAAAAAAAAAGAAAAGAGAAAGATGAGTTAGCAATGAAGATATGAGATGGATGGATCAAGTGAAAGAAAAGAAAAAAAAATAAAGTGTAAGGAAGGATGTCACGTTGATTGTGAGACGAAACTTTTACTCTATTTCCAACCATGTGCAATCCGACAACGAGGACATCATTGGTGCCTTGAAGTCACAATTTTCTTTTGCCCTTGCACATGTCCACCATTCTAAATCTTCTCATCCTTGATATCCCTACATATGGTTAATTCTCATGATCATTGGCTTTGAAAGGTAGACAACCATTAGAAGAAGTTCTTAGTTTGACGATACTTGTGTTGATTGCGCTAGCCCTACCTACGACTCCACTTTTACATGTTATATGAGAGATTCATGGGAGGTGAGAGTTTTATAAAATTTGGTTAAGATAGCCACTTCATATGAGTGACTTGAGATAGCTTGGAGAAAGGTTTTTGTCTAATACTTATTGCAAGAATTTTGTTTGAAAATCGTAAAAAACCCTCCAATTGAAGCAAAGAAGTAAGCATGGCTGAGATTGAAGGCTTCGAGTGAAGAGTTTGAGTTGTGGGGTAAATCTTGACGTGGTAAAAATTCTAAACGCCCACGTTTATGTTTGATTATCATTACTTTGTGTTTATGTATTAAAGATGAAAAGATTGACTAACTTGTGAAGGAGGATTAATGATACACGATTACACACCTTGGACGAAATTCTTTTACGAGTACTTGCTCGAGGACGAGCAAGAGCTAAGTGTGGGGGAGATGTTGACGGTGTATTTTGGTGCACCTAGCATGTTCATTACACTTTGGTTTGGATTTGATTATGGAACTAACCCGCCACTAGGCACACTAATCATATAACGAGTTCATCTTTGTGCATGCATTTGGAAGTGTTATGTTTATGTAGGAAAACATGGACATAAAGGACGGATTCGCAACAAGTTCAAAGGAGCATTCATGGAGTCTTGTTCGTGTTCATGAGCTTGCTGAAATCACTTCCAATGGTGGCGAGGACCGAAGTGCTACGAGGAACACCCGGGGATTGAAGCGTAAAAGATCAAACTTCATGCAAAGAGAGCCTCCATCTTGATCGTGAGGATAACGGCGTCAAAATCATGCAAGTGGAGGGGGCAAAGTAGATAAGTGCACGAGGACCCACGGAGCAAAAAGGGCGACCGAACCGGGCCGACCCGGGCTCGGGCCGGCCGGCCCGGGCGGGCCGGCCCGGCCCACTTCGGGCACCGGTTCGGTCCGTCTTCCTTGCCCTCGAAGGATCTTCGACCCTAAAACCCCCGACGCGCCGCCAATACCGAGGAGAGGAGTTATTCGCACCGAGAAGGCCATCCACAAGCTAAAGAGAGAGGAGGATCTCTGCGGCGGGAGATCAACCACCTCGAAGGAAGCACCCTCTCGTGGAGAAGAAGGAAGACACGGCGGAAGGGAAACCATGATCAACGGTGCCATGATCGGCACCTTGATGGGGTAATCTTCTCATTCGTCCATGGGTTGTAATCGATATTGAGATGTAATCGCACTTTGTCGGATTATCTATCTATCATCTTGTGTTGAATATACTTTAATGCTTAAGGCTTGCAACCATGCCGTAAAGGGAGTATAGGCCTCAATGCTTCCTTGGATCCATTCAATACGCCATGGCCATCAAAGGTCTAGTCATGAATACCTTCGCGTAGTGACAGTACGAGAGGAGGGAAAGGGCGAAACCGTGGTCACAACCCCGATAGATTAGATTGGTTTTTCATGTCTTTAAGCGATTGCATGCTCTAGTATCGTAGACCCGTGGGCGAGTGTCTTCTTCCTTGATCGTTTATCATTCTCTCTAGTGTAGTTTAGTGTTTTCTAGTATAATATAGTTAGGGTTTTAGTAGCTAGTGTGTCGTTGTTGATCGAACGCTTGTAATCCCCTTGCTCCGCGGATTGACAAGAACCTTGGGAATCCCGTGGTGAAAAAAGGTGTGGGGTCCGTACGCTTGCGGATCGTAGAGGGATACGTCTTTTATCCGTCAACGGCCGCTGCAAATACAAGCGGAGTGTTGGACTCTCGTTCTTCGACGGCTCGGTGATGAAAACGGGGGCGGGCGCGGGCTGCTTTTCGTGTCACCCCTCGGGGAACACATGCGGTACGCGGTACACCTCCACTTCCCCGCGTCTAACAATATGGCGGAGTACGAGGCCCTCCTCTGCGGCCTCAAAATCGCCATTGAGTTAGGCGTCAAGCGCCTCGACGTGCGGGGGGACTCGCAGCTCGTAATCGATCAAGTCATGAAGAACGCGAGCTGCCATGACGACAAGATGGAGGCCTACTGCAAAGCCGTGCGAGCCCTCGAGGACAAGTTCTACGGCATCGAGCTCAACCATGTGCCTCGCCGGTACAACGAGGAGGCGGACGAGCTGGCCAAGATCGCGTCCGGGCGGATCACCGTCCCCCCGAACGTTTTCGCGCGCGACGTCGCTCAGCCCTCGGTCGTCTTCGAGCCCCACCCCTCGAGTCACGACGAACCCTCGGGGGCTCCCTCGAATCCAGCGGGTGCGGAACCCATGGACGAGGACCCCTCGAACGAGGCGTACGTGCTCTCCCTCCTCGAGGGGTATGGCTCCCACGAGGCCGACGTGATGGACATCGAGCCAGCTCCTGTTAAAGCGGACCGGCCCGACAAATACATCGCCTAAATCGCGCGCGAGGGGAACTCCCCGCGTGCGGGCCGCGGCCGGGCGCATCGCCGGGGATGGCCAAGTCCTTTGCCCTCGTTGACGGCGAGCGCGTATAAGCGCGCCGCCTCCGGCATCCTACAGCGGTGCGTACCCATTCCCGAGGGGCGCGAGCTCCTACGGGACATTCACGCGGGGATGCCGTGGCCACCACGCCGCGCCCCGCACCCTCGTCGGCAACGCGTTCCGCCAGGGCTTTTACTGGCCTACCGCGGTCGCGGACGCCAGCGAGATCGTGCGCACCGCGAAGGGTGCCGGTTCTACGCCCGCAAGTCCAACTTGCCCGCCCATGCCACCGCAAACCATCCCCGTGACATGGCCATTTGCGGTGTGGGGGCCGGACATCGTCGGGCCCCTACGGAAGGCGCCGGGGGGCTTCACCCACTTGTTGGTCGCGATCGACAAATTCTCCAAGTGGGTGGAGGTGCGCCCCATCACGAATCTCGGGCGCGAGCGGCGGTAACATTCTTCACCGACATCGTCTACCTCTTTGGAGTGCCAAACTCTATCATCACCGACAATGGGTCCCAGTTCACGGGCAAGAAGTTCTTGGAGTTCTGCGACAAGTTCCACATCCGTGTGGATTGGGCAGCTGTGGCGCATCCACAGACCAACGGCCAAGTAGAGCGTGCCAATGGCATGATCTTGCAAGGCCTAAAACCCAGAATTTTCGACCAGCTGAACAAATCTGGGCGAAAATGGCTCCAAGAGTTACCAGCGGTTGTGTGGAGCCTAAGGACCACCCCGAGCAGAGCCACCGGGTTCACCTCGTTTTTCCTAGTCCATGGCGTGGAGGCCGTCCTCCCCACGGACTTAGAATACGGATCACCCAGGGTTTGAGGCTACGACGAGGATGCGAACCGGCGAGCCTGCGAGGACTCGCTGGAACAGCTGGACGAGGCACGCCTCGTGGCCTTGATGCATTCCGCAAGGTACCAACGATCCCTCGGGCGCTACCAAGCACGCAAGGTACGCGGCGGGATTTCGGCGAAGGGGATCTGGTCCTAAGGCTACGTCAAGACAACCGAGGGCGCCACAAGCTATCGCCCCCATGGGAGGGACCCTACGTGGTAGTGAAGGTACTCAAGCCCGACACGTACAAGCTGGCCAACGAGGACGGCGAAGAGCTCACCAACGCTTGGAACATCCAACAGCTACGTCGTTTCTACCCCTAGTTAGGATTCCCAAGCATTCTCTGTTGTAAAAATCATATGGCCAACGCCCCAGTTGGTGACAACTATGTAAACGCCTCAAGTCTAATGGAAAGGGCAACTCGGCTTTCCCCTGAAACCCAAGTTACCCTCGGGGGCTACTGTGGGGGGCACCCCCCCCAAAATGGTCCCATTTTCGCGCAAAAACAAAGTAACTCACACGCGCTAAGTTTGTTTTCTACTTCAACCTCGAGCAACGGTTCGAACGGGCGCGGGCGGCCTAGTGGAAGGAGCGCGCGAGTCGGAGGTAGCCTACGCCGCGAGGATACGGCCCTTCTCTCTCGCCTCCAACCCGGCAGGCCCCCGCGAAAATCGAACTCCCCTAACTAGAATCTACTCAGGAAGAAGGAGAAACAAAAAAGCGCAATAAGCAAAAGACTTCATTTCGTATCAACAAATGTTTACGACTGAGATAATGTGCTTATTTACAAAGGCCGCATGGCCAGAATACTGATGCACGAATAAAAACGGGCCTAGCGCCCAACTGTCTTCAGGCGGGAGGAGCGGCAGCGTCAGCAGCGTCCGGGAAGAGGAACTCCTCGAAGGCTTCGGCGAGCGACCCGGCGGCGTCGGCGGCGAGCGCATCCACACGCTCCATCGCCACCTCGTCCTCGACGCCCTCGGGAACGATGTAGCCCTCCGCCGCCGCCTCGAAGTTGACCTCGTAGTGGGACCGCACCACTCCGAGGGCCTTCGCGGACGCCCGGATGCGGCGCCGGCGCATCCGCTCGGTGACGTGACCGCCAAGGGCGCGTAGGCGGCCGGCCGGCCCGAGCTGCCGGCACGTGCTTCGCCCTCCTCCACGGCACGGCGGGTCTCGAGGACCGCACCACGTAGCTCCCGCGGGTTCTGCTCGGAGGAGTTGTAGGAAGCCCGCAAGTGCCTCGGTCGGTTCCCCTGCTTTCCATGCCCCGGGCGGTGCGCAAGCCCGGAATCGCCAAGACGGGGAAAGAAATCGAAAGGGGGAAGCGAGCCCTCTAACAGAAAAACCAACAAAACAAGAGTCAAACAGTGGCTCACCTTCGACTTGTTTCCTCTCCACCTCGAGAGCGCGGCGCTCGGCCTCGACCGCCAGCTCGAGGCGCTTGACGGCCTCACCCTGCTCCTGGAGGGCCAGCTCTTGGTTTGCGCTCGTAATGCTGAGCACGATGAGCTCGCCCTCGGTCTTAGAGAGCTTGGCGTCCCGCTCCGCCAACGACTTCTGCGCCGCCTCGCGAGCGACGCGCTCTCGCTCCCCGGCGCCGTCCGGGCGTCGACGAGGGCGGCTTTGCTCCTCTTTGGAGCCGCCCCTCGGCCCCTTGGCGGGCGGTGCGCTCTGCGGGGAGCTGCTCCTCGACGACGACGAGCGCCGCGGCCTTGGCGTCGAGGGCGGCCTTCAAATCGTCGGCCTCCTTGGCCGGCCCCAGCCCGCGCGCGCCGCTCCTCGGCCCCCGGCGGCCGCCGCGCCCGTGCCCCCTCGAGCGACGAGCGGAGCCCCGGTTCTCGCCGCGGACGCCGGCCACCTCGCCTCCCGGTCGGTCGCCGGCGTCGCATCTTCTCCGGGTCCGAGCGCGCCCGCCACAGCGCCTCATCACGATCGATGAGAGCCGTGCGGACCCGCTCGAGGCTAGAGCGGCGCGCCGGGTCTGCCCCCGTGCTCTCGGGGAGTTCGTCGCGCAAGACCACGGCCCGGTACGCTAACCAGCCGTCCGGGGTCCTGAGGGCATCGGCGAGCGCGTCGAAGGCACCGCATCGCTCCCGGAGCTGGTGGAGCTCGGCGTTCACCCGATCGAAGGCGCTGTACTTATCATGGGCGCGGTGCTCGAGCTCCTGTCACCCACAACTCGAAACCTGTAAGCGCCACGACATAGAAACAGCGCACAAAAATGAAAGAAAGGATAAAAACGAACAACAACGCCCTACACGGAAGACGCGCCATGCGGGGCCGCCATGGACCCTCGGTGCCTCGTTTAGCGTGCGGTCGAGCGTGGCGCCGTGGCTCCGGAGCTCTCCCCGCAGCTCCTGCTCTCCCCGGGCGTCGGCGAACGCGGGCGGATCGCCAACGCCCCCCCTCCACCGGCGAGTGGCCGGCGCGGGAGGACGAGGCCTCGGCGCCGGTGTCCTCGGTCCCCCGCCACCATGTGACCCTCGCGCCGCCTCACGAGGGCCCCTTCCTGCGGGGCTCGGGGGAGCGTGCGGGGAGGCTCGCCCACCGGTCCCACCCGAGCGGCGGGAAGTCGTCGTCCGGGACCTCCACCACCTCCGCCCGGGAACCGCCGGCGGGCGCCGACCCTTGCGCCGCCTCCGCCGGCGCCCCCGCTTGCGCCTCCACGGCCACGGGCGCTTGACGCGGCGCCGCGGCCACCACCTGTCGGCCGCGCCCCCGCGGCCGGTGAGCGCCGGCCGCCCTCCCACGAGCGGCCACCGCCTCCGCACGTGCCTCCGCGACCACGGGTGCCGCCGCGGGGCTGCACCGCCCTACCTCCGCCGCGATTGGCGCCACGAGGCTGCGCCTCGGACGCAGCGACCACCATCGGCCGCACCTCCGCCACGACCGCCGCCGTAGGCTGCGCCTCTGCCACGGCCGGCACCGGCCGCTCCTCGGCAACCACCGGCCGCGTCATGGCGTGCCGATCCACCGGTCGAGGCCTCGGGGCCCCCGAGCGCGCCCTGCGAGCTCTCGCCCGCCGCCGCCGTGCTTTCCCCCTCCCGTGACGCCCTCGACGAGCGCCGCCGGGTGGGGATAGACGCGTCCGCCCTCGGCACCTTGGCCGGCGTGAGGGGGAGGCACGGTTGGCACTACCTGCGCGAGGCACAAACGAGAGGGTTAGAATGCCTGATCATCAAAAAATCAAACCAAGTAGAGGATCGAGCCCCTTACCTCGAAGAGGAAAAGGCACGCTTCCTTTTCCTCGAAGCTTCAGCAGACGAGGCCGGCGCGCCGCCGCCGCGCCTCCCCGACGTCGCCACCGCGCGCGCGGCCCCGCCCGCGCGCGGCGGCGCGCTCGCCGCACGCACGGGTGCGCTCGCCGCGCGCGCCCCCCGTAGTGCGCGCGCGGCGCCTCCGCGCGCGCGCGCCGTCCCTGTCGTCGATTGCACGGCGGCGGGCGCCGCCGCGCGCGCCCCCCGAGCGATGCCGCCCTTGCCGCCGGAGCCGGCTCCGGCGACGGGGGCGCGGGCTCCCACCTATCGAGAGGGGCCTCGCCCCTCGGCCTCTTCCTCTTCGTCCTCCTCCGAGGACGAGTACTCCTCGGTCCCCGGGGAGGAGAGCCCCAGCTCCTCGCGCCGCGGGGCCCCTCCGTGTTCCGCGTGCTCACGGCGCTCGTTGTGCCGCCTCGTGCGCTCCCTCCTCGCGCGCCGCCCGCTCCTCGCTCCCCGCCGGCCGCGCGCGCCCGACCAAGCGCGCGGGAGTCGGGGGTGGGCGGAACGGACTTCGAGGCGGTAAAGCTCACCAGCTGCATACAGGAACATCAAGGACGCGTCAGGAGGCAGAAGCAACACCAAGAACTAAAACAAAATCAAGAATCACACTCACCCGGCGGGCCGGTGGGGAGCATCTCGAGGTCCCACGGGGGTCCGGTCCGGATGCATCGGCATCCGGGTGTCGACGGCGTTCCGCGCCGGGTGAGCGCATACGGCCGCCCGAGGGGGTCGGGAGCATCCGCGACCTCGCCGGCGCGACGGGGTCGGCCACCTCCGTCATCTCGTAGATGCGGAGCGGCCTCTCCATCGGAGGCACGACCCGCCGGTGATGAAGGAAGGCGAGGACGCCCTCCGCGGTCGGCCCCTGCGCCGCCGGGCTCCTCGGGACGGCCGGGACCGAGCACGCCTCCTCCTCCGTGTCTTGGGACGTGGACACCCCGTAGCCCCAAGAGGCTGGGCTTCTCCTTGAACACCCGTGTCGGGGACCGCCCTAGGGGTCCCCTTAAACAATGGGGAAACCCTCACCTAAATCCCGGCATCGAAACACGCTAAGCCTGACCATGCAGGTAACTAACCGTGCAGGACATGGCCCGTGCGGCGGGGACTTCGGCGGCCCACCAAGACGGCCCGCTTAGAAAACCCCCTCGAGCGAGGTTCTGCCTTGCTCGAGGGCGCGCTCCTCCTTGAGCGGGCTCCGCCCCGTTCGAGGGGCAACTCTTCCCTCGAGCGGTCCCGCCCCGCTCGAAGGCTCGCTCCCCCCTCGAGTGGATCTCGTCTCGCTCGAGGGTGCCGCCTCCGCCCTCGGCCGGGGCCCGCCACGCTCACGGGCGCCCCGCACGCGTGCGCCGGTCCCGTACACGGGCATTTAACGCCACCGACGCCGCGGGACGGAGCCACCATGCGCCGGGGGCTCGCACCCCGTGCCGCCGCACCAACTCCCCGGGGAGGAGCCCATCCCCGCCCCCGTGGAGATGGACCGTGCGGTACGGCCGGTGTCGGTCCCGTGACACCGAGCGCCCACTACAGTGCGGCTAACGCGCCCGACCCTCGAAGGGGGGCCGGGCGCACCCTCGATTTCACTTTCCCGTGACCCTACAGGTTAGATGTGGGGCGCTAGGCCGGTGGATAGCCATCCCGGTCACTGTAACGGCGCGGCCGCCGTACCCACGCGTGCAGGCGCACGCCCGACACCGCGGGCGCACGCCCCGGGCGTAGCAACCACTCCGCCTCTTGCGGAGCGCGTTGGGAAGGAACGCCGTTCTGCCTGCTCCTGTGCCCCGTACCAGCCATCATCAGCACCTCCCTCGAAGCCTATCAGAGGACGCCACCGCCATCTGCCGCCCTCCTACCCTCGAACCGCCACCTTGTTCGGGTACGGGGTAGGCCATCATGTCCGGACCGCGGCGAAGATCGTCGCGACGGCCGCCCACTCTACGGCGTAGCACGACGTGCACCCCCACGTAGCTAGATAGCGCGGCATGCCCGTAACTCGCCGCCCCCTTGGCCTATAAAAGGGGAGGCGAGCCCCCGGCCGCGGGGGGGGGGGGGGAACGAGTTCGGTTCAACACAACACACCGTGCACTCACTCTCTTATTCTCCCACAACATCTTCACCACTCCACCGGGGACTTGGAAGCCACGCTTCCTCTCCCGCCTTGCTTGTATTTGCCCCACTACAAGCACCCCCGGTGCCGAGCAATATAGTGCCACGAGCACAACCTGCTGGACGTACGGCCCCCTCGGCGGGAACCGGGATAAAACCTTGTGTCATTTGTTGCTTGGCATCGACCATTGAGGGATAGACCTAGGCACTATCTACTTGGTTAGTGTCGGGACCATATTCTGCACCGACGCTTGGCGCCCACCGTGGGGCTAACGAGCGCCAAAGGTCATTTCACCAACTCCCTCCATGGTGATCCGCACCGAGTACCGTGCTACGCGCTACAACATGGGTAGCTCGGACCCTCTCCCGGCCGGGTTCGAGATCCGCTTCGGGGACACCGAACTTCCGGGCCACGGGGAACGGCTATCTCATGCGCCTCACCAATCGTGAGGAGCTTCGCGCGCGGCGCCGGGGCCGAGTCCGCCCGGTCTCCGCCGCACGCACGACACCGGCGCGGACGCCCGCGAGCACGGATGCCGCGGGTCCGTCGACGCCGCAACGACGTCGTCGCTCCGGGCTACGCTCACGCCGGGCGCGGTCCGGCGGCGGCGGGCCGAGCGCGCCGCCGCCCAACGCGGTGCGCCCTCCGTCACGACGGCCGCCACCGCCCCGGCGGGACCGCGTGCGGTCTCCGGACCACGCGTCCCCATCGGGGCTGCGTGGCGCCACGGCGGCCTACAACGCCAATGTCAACACGACGATGCGCGGGGTTCCGCCCGGCCGCCACGTCTTCGTCGCCAGGGACCCAGGCACCTCAGCAGCAGATGAGTCGTCCCTGGGCTCTGTCGACACGATGCCACCCGCCAACCGCCATGGGTACGCGGAGTGGGACTTCTCCGGCGTGCCGGACCCAGTCGCGTTCAGGCGCTTCCTCGACGCCACGGACTGCGGTTTGGGCTGCTCCGACAACTCCCGGCCGGGAGCTACGACCCCACGCGGGAGTGTTGCGCCGTCGTCACCAACGACACGGCCAACGCCGCCGGTGCGGCGGCGCCGGGGACGGGGAAGTCACGCCCTGCCCCGGGGATCGCCGCGCGCCCGGCCGCGGGGGCCGAGCGCTCTCCGCCGGGGCCGACGTCGACGCACGGTGGCCCAAGCCCGCGAGCTCGAGGCCAAGCCGGCGGAGGAATACGGACGATACGGCTACTCCGTGCCTCGATGGCGGGGGAGGCCTCCGCACGCGGCGAACGCGCGCGGGAGGCTGGGCCGACAAGTCCGCGACCGCCTCAACACCGCCCCCAACGCGGACAACGCGGACGTCCCGCCGCGAGCAAGCCGGGAAGCTCGTCGCCGCCGCGGCGCTGCTACGGGCTATGCCGGCACCGTCGACCCCCGAGGCTCGAGATATGCACCGCGAGGTGCAAACTCTCATCGAGCAAGCGGCCGTCCAACGGGCCGAGAGCTCGGCCTCACGCATTCGTCAACGGGGGGGGATGCGCGGGGCGATGAAGCCGCACCGAGAGGCGAACCCTCGGTGCACGCGAGCCAACCCGCGACCGGGGACGCACGCCGGCCAAGGAACGACTCCTTGACACGCGCGAGGCACCGGATGGCGACGCTCGCAACGTCATCAACGCCGGCGCACCGGCAAGGCGGATGCACAAGCGGCCGGGGGCTACCACCCTCGAAGGGGTGGACGCTACGACAGCGGTGAGGATCGCTCCCCGACGCCGGAGCCCCCGGGCACCCGTGTGTTCAGCCGGGAGATCCGCACGGCGGCGTTCCCCCAGCGCTTCCGTCAGCCCTCGACAATCGTCAAATACAACGGGGAGACGGACCCCCGCGTCTGGCTCAACGACTACCGCCTAGCCTGTCAGCTGGGCGGGGCCACCAACGACGAAGTGATCATCCGCAACTTGCCCCTGCATCTGGGCGACGCGGCCCAGACATGGCTCGAGCACTTGCCCGCCAGCCAGATCCATAAGCGGGACGATCTAGTCCACACGTTCGTGGGCAACTTCCGGGGCACGTACGTGCGCCACGGGAACTCCCGGGACTGCGCTCCGCACGCGAGGGCCCGGCGAGTCGGCTGCGGGACTTCATACGGCGTTTCTCCAAGCGCCGCACGGAGCTCCCCGGCGTGGCGCGGTCCGAGATCGTGCACGCGTTCCTCGAGGGCACCACGTGCGGGACCTCGTGCGCGAGCCGGGGACGCGCCCGCCTACGGACTCAAACAAGGCCGTTCGACATCGCCACCGGCTTCGCCTCCGGGAGAGGAGGCCGTGGGGGCAATCTTCGACGGCAAGAAGGGCAAGCGCTCCGAGGACACGCCGCGGAGGGCGGCGGGTCCAAAGAGCCGCGCCGCAACGACAAGCGGGGCAAGAAGGGGAAGAAGCCGCGCCGCGAGGCGCGCGAGCGAGGGCGCAACGGCGGCAACGCCGAGGCCCTCGGCCGTCGACCCGGCTCGACGGGGCCCTCGGCCGGCCCCTCGAGGCCCGGGGGTGTTTGACGACATGATGAAAAAGCCATGCCCCTACCACAAGACTCCTGTGAACCACACTCTCGAGCAATGCGACATGCTCAATAAGTTCTACGGCCGTGCCGCCGCTAAGGAAGCGAGAGGCCAAGAAAGATGGGGGCGATGGCGACGCGGGTGGCTTCCCCGGCCGTCGAAAATGTGTTCCTCATCTTTGGGGGACCTACCGTCGACATGTCGACCCGGCGCGCAAGAAGGAGCGGCATGAAGTCCTCGCCGCGAGAGAGGGCGCCTCCGGCCTTCCTCAGGCGGTCGAAGGATGCCATCACCCGTGGCGGGACGACCACCCAAACCGCATTCCGAACCGGGCCGATGCCGGCCGGTGGTCGATCCCATCATTGGGAACGCCGGTTTTCGAAGGTCCTTATGGACGGAGGCGGTAGCCTCAATATTCTCTTCGCGCATACGCTGCGCCCCGATGGGGATCGGACCGGACCGGCCGCGGCCCAGCACGAAGCCGTTTCACGGCATCGCGCCGGCAAGCGAGGTTCAACCACTCGGGCAGATCGATCTGCCGGTCTGGTTTGGTACCCCCAAGAATTTCCGCAAGGAAACCCTCACCTTCGAGGTGGTGGGGGTTCAAAGGGGCCTACCATGCCATACTTGGGCGACCTTGCTATGCCAAATTCATGGCGGTCCCCAACTACACGTACCTGAAGATGAAAATGCCGGGTCCAAACGGCGTCATCACCGTCGGGTCGTCGATCGAGCACGCATTCGGCCGCGACGTCGAGTGCGTGGAACATGCGAGGCACTAGCACCTTGGATGAAGCGGGTGAACACGGCTCGGAGAAGATGGTCAACGACGACCTCAGCTCCGCCGCCAAGCACGTCGGCACCTTCGAGGCCGCCGAGCAAACCAAAGGGGTCCCCCTCGACCCGTCGGCCCCCGAGGGCAAGGCGTTGAGGGTCAGCTCGACCCTCGACCCTAAATAGGAAGCAGTGCTCGTCGACTTCCTCCGCGCCAACGCCGACGTCTTCGCGTGGAGCCCCTCGGACATGCCAGGCATCCCGAGGGAGGTCGCCGAGCACTCCCTTGACATCCCGCAAACGCCCGCGGCCCCATGTACGGCGGCGGTTGCGCCGCTTCGACGAGGAGCGGCGACGGGCGATCGGAGCGGAGGCTGCGGAAGCTCCTCGAGGCCGGGTTCATCAAGGAAGTGTTCCACCCTACGTGGCTAGCTAACCCCGTGCTTGTGAAAAAGAAAAATGGGAAGTGGAGGATGTGTATAGACTACACTAGTCTCAATAAAGCATGTCCAAAAGTTCCTTTTCCTTTGCCACGTATAGATCAAATCGTTGATTCAACAGCCGGGTGTGAACTACTCTGTTTCCTTGATGCCTACTCGGGATATCACCAAATAAAAATGAAGGAGTCCGACCGGCTCGCGACTTCGTTCATCACACCGTTCGGGACGTTCGTTACGTCACGATGCCTTTTGGCCTCGAAACGCGGGCGCAACATATCGGCGCGCATGCGGCACGTTTTGGGGATCACATCGGGCGGACGGTCGAAGCCTACGTGGACGACATCGTCGTCAAGACCCGAGAAGGCGGACGACACAGTTACGACCTTGGCGTCGCGTTCGGTCGCCTACGGGCCAACGGGTTCAAGCTAAACCCCGAAAAATGTGTCTTTGGAGTGCCGCGGGGCATGCTCCTAGGATACATCGTCTCCCGACGGGGAATCGAGGCCAACCCCCGAAAAGGTCGCGGCCCTCGAGCGAATGGGTCCAATTCGGGACCTCAAAGGGGTGCGAAGGTGTTGGGGTGCCTCGCCGCCTTAAGCCGCTTCATCTCGAGGCTCGGTGAGAAGGGCCTCGCCCCTCTACCGCCGCTCAAGAAGCACGAGCGCTTCTCCGGACCACCGAGGCCCGGGACGCGCTTGACAAGGCGAAGGCGTCTGCGACGCACGCTCCAATCCTCACGCCGCCGCGAGGGCGGCGAACCCCTGCAGCTCTACGTGGCCGCAACCACCCGGGTGGTCGGCGCCGTGATCGTCGTAGAGCGCACGGAGGAAGGACACGCCTTGCCCGTGCGAGAGGCCGATCTACTACATCGGCGAAGTCTGTCGGACACGAAGACGCGCTACCCCCCGGGTCCGAGAAGGCGCCGTACGCGGTAGTCCTCGCGCGGCGCAAGCTCCGCCACTACTTCGAGGCCCACCCGGTCACGGTGGTCTCTTCCTTCCCGCTAGGAGAGATCATTCGCAACCCCGACGCGAGCGGCGCGATTGCCAAGTGGTCCGTGGAGTTGATGGGCGAGACGCTCGCCTACGCCCCACGCAAGGCCATCAAATCGCAAATCCTAGACGATTTCGTCGCCGAGTGGACGGACACGCGAGCCGCCGCCCCCTCAAATTCAAGCGAGTCTTGGGACTGCGTTCTTCGACGGCTCGGTGATGAAGACGGGAGCGGGCGCGGGCACCGCTCTTCGTGTCACCCCTCGGAGAGCACATGCGCTACGCAGTGCGCCTCCACTTCCCCGCGTCCAACAATATGGCTGAGTACGAGGCCCTCCTCTGCGGCCTCAAAATCGCCATCGAGCTGGGCGTCAAGCGCCTCGACGTGCGTGGGGACTCGCAGCTCGTGATCGATCAAGTCATGAAGAACGCGAGCTGCCACGACGACAAGATGGAGGCCTGCGCGTAAGCCGTGCGGGCCCTCGAAGACAAGTTCTACGGCATCGAGCTTAATCACGTACCCCCGCCGGTACAACGAGGAAGCGGACGAGGCGGCGAAGATAGCGTCCGGGCGGATCACCGTTCCCCCGAACGTTTTCGCGCGCGACATCGCGCAGCCCTCGGTCGCCCTCGAGCCCTACCCCTCGAGCGACGGTGGACCCTCGGGGGCTCCCTTGAATCCAGCGGGTGCGGAACCCATGGATGAGGACCCCTCGAACGAGGCGTACGTGCTCTCCCTCCTCGAGGGGTACGGCTCCGTCGAGGTCAATGCGATGGACATAGAGCCGGCTCTCGCCCAAGCGGATTGGCGGGAAAAATACATCGCCTGGATCGATCGAGGGGAACTCCTCGTGGACCGGCCGCGCCCGGCGCATCGCCGGGATGGCCAAATCCTTCACCCTCGTCGACGGCGAGGGCGTATAAGCGCGCGCGCGTCGGCATCCTCCGGCGGTGTATACCCATTCCCGAGGGGCGCGAGCTCTGCGCGGGACATCCACGCGGGGATGCGGGGCCACCACGGCGCGCCGCGCGCCCTCGTCGGCAACGCGTTCCGCCGGGGCTTTTGCGGCCCTCGCGCGGTCGCGGACGCCGGCGAGATCGTGCGCACTGCGAAGGGTGCCGGTTCTACGCCCGCAAGTCCAACTTGCCCGCTCATGCCCTGCAAACGATCCCCGTGACATGGCCGTTCGCCGTGTGGGGGTTGGACATCGTCGGGCCCCTGCGGAAGGCGCCCGGGGGCTTCACCCACCTGCTAGTCGCGATCGACAAATTCTCCAAGTGGGTGGAGGTGCGCCCCATCACGAATTTAAGGGCTGAGCAGGCGGTCACGTTCTTCACCGACATCGTATACCGCTTTGGAGTGCCAAACTCCATCATCACGGACAATGGGTCCCAGTTCACGGGCCGGAAGTTCTTGGAGTTCTGCGACAAGTTCCACATCCGCGTGGATTGGGCAGCTGTGGCACACCCACAGACCAACGGCCAAGTGGAGCGTGCCAACGGCATGATTCTACAGGGCCTCAAGCCCAGAATTTTCGACCAGCTCAACAAATCTGGCCGAAAATGGCTCCAAGAACTACCAGCAGTCGTGTGGAGCCTAAGGACCACCCCAAGCAGAGCCACCGGGTTCACCCCGTTTTCCTAGTCCATGGCGCGGAGGCCGTCCTCCCCACGGACCTGGAATATGGGTCGCCCGGGGGTTCGAGGCTACGACGAGGATGCTAACCGGCGAGCCCACGAGGACTCGGCCGGACCGGCTAGACGAAGTACGCCTCGTGGCGTTGATGCACTCTGCAAGGTATCAACGGCCCCTACGACGTTACCAAGCACGCAAGATACGTCGGAGGGATTTCGGCGAAGGGGATGCGGTCCTAAGGCTACGCCAAGACAACCGAGGGCGCCACAAGCTATCGCCCCCATGGGAGGGACCCTACGTCGTGGTGAAGGTGCTCAAGCGGGCACGTACAAGGCGGCCAACGAGGACGGCGAAGAACTCACCAACGCTTGGAACATCCAACGGCTACGTCGCTTCTACCCTTAGCTAGGATTTCCAAGTACTTTCTCGTTGTAAAATCACATGGCCAACGCCCCGATTGGTGTCAACTATGTAAATACTCCAAGTCTAATGAAAGGGCAACTCGGCTTTCCCCGAAACCCGAGTTACCCTCGGGGGCCTCTTGCGGGGGGGCACCCCCCCCAAAATGGTCCCATTTTTCGCGCAAAAGTAAAAAACAACTCACACGCGCTAAGTTTGTTTCTTACTTCAACCTCGAGCCACGATTCGAACAGGGCGCAGGCGGCACAGCGGAAGGAGCGTACGAGCCAGAGATAGCCTACGCCGCGTGGCTATGGCCCTTCTCTCTCGCCTCCAACCCAGCGGGCCCCCTGCGAAAATCGAACTCCCCTAACTAGAATCTACTCAGGAAGAAGGAGAAACAAAAAAGCGTGATAAACAAACGATTTCATTTACATCAAATGCCCATGTTCATGAAACAACTTGTTTATTTACAAAAGGCCACGAGGCCAGGTGCGATATACATAAACAAAAAATGGGCCTAGCGCCCAACTACTTTCGGGCGGGAGGAGCGAGCGGCATCGGCAACGTCGGGAAGAGGAATTCTTCAAAGGCCTCGGCGAGCGACCGGCGGCGTCGGCGGCGAGCGCATCCGCGCGCTCCATGGCCACCTCGTCCTCGACGCCCTCGGGCACGACGTAGCCTTCCGCCGGCGCCTCGAAGTTCACCTCGTAGTGGGATCGCACCACTTCAAGGGCCTTCCGGACACCCGGGCACGCGCCGGCGCATCCGCTCGGTGACATGGCCACCGAGGGCACGCAGACGGCTGGCCGAGGAGGCTGCCGGCCTGGGCCTCGCCCTCCTCGACGACGTGGCAGGTCTCGAGGGCCGCATCGCGCAATTCCTGCAACTCCTGCTCAGAGGAGTCGTAGGAAGCCTGCAGCGCCTCGGCCCGCTCAGCCGCGTGCCCCAAGGCGGTGCGCAAGCCTGGAATCGACAAGACAAGAAGAAATCAGAAAAAGGGAATGCGAGTTCCCAAACAAAAAACCAGCAAGCAAGAGTCAAACAGTGGCTCACCTTCGACTTGCTTCCTCTCCATCTCGAAGTCCCGGCGCACGGCCTCGAGCGACAGCTCGAGGCGGCCCCGGGCGGTTTCGCCTTGCTCGCGGAGGGCCGGCTCCTGGTTGGCGTTGGCGTGCGAGCACGAGTGCCTCGTCCTCAACTTTGGAGAGCGCGGTGCTCCGCTCCTCCAACGACTTCCGCGTCCCCCGGTGGGCGGCGCGCTCTGCTCCCGGCGGGCCGCACGGGCATCGCCGAGGGCGGCTTTGCCCTCTTTGCGGCCCGCGCTCCTCGGCCCCTTGGCGGGTGGCGCTCTCTTGCGGGAGCCGCTCCTCGGCGACGACGAGGGCCGCGGCCTTGGCGTCGAGGGCGGCCTTCGGGTCGTCCGCCTCCTTGGCGCGCCGCTCCAACCCGCGCGCCCGCTCCTCGGCCGGCGGCCGTTGCGCTGCGCCCCCTCGAGCGACGTGCGGAGCTCCCGGGCTTCGGCGCGAGCGGTGGCCACCTCCGCCTCCCGGTTGGCGAGCCAACGTCCGCGTCTTCTCCGGGGTCCGCGCGCGCATTCCAAAGCGCCTCGTCGCGATCGAAGAGGGCCGCGTGGACCCGCTCGAGGCTCGAGCGACGCGCCGCGTCCTGCCTCGAGCTCTCGGGGAGCTCATCAGGCCAGGCCAGGGCCCGGTACGCCAACCAGCTGTCTGGCGTCCTAAGAGCGTCTGCAAGCGCGTCGAAAGCGCTGCATTGCTCCCGGAGCCGCTGGGCCTCGGCGTTCACCCGGTCGAAGGCGCCGTACTTGTCATGGGCACGACGCTCGAGCTCCTGGCATCCACACGTCAAATCCCGTAAGCGCCAAAA
Organism: Cenchrus americanus; assembly: GCA_947561735.1. Lineage (NCBI taxonomy): Eukaryota > Viridiplantae > Streptophyta > Magnoliopsida > Poales > Poaceae > Cenchrus > Cenchrus americanus. The sequence continues at coordinate 270,166,024 of OX387239.1, forward strand.
CTTGAAAGTAGCATGCGAAAACAAAAGGGGAAGAGGGGCGAGCAACCATGGCTCACCTGGAAGACGAGCCAGGCCGGGCCGCCATGGACCCGCAGCGCCTCGTTCAGCGCGCGGTTGAGCGTGGCGCCATGGCTCGGAGCTCGCCCCAGAGCTCCTGCTCCCCCCTGGCGTCGGCGAACGCGGGGGGGATCCTCGACGGCCCCCTCCACCCGGGCGGGGCGGCCGGCGCGGGAGGACGAGGCCTCGGCACCGTGTCCTCGGCCCCCCACCACCATGTGACCCTCGTGCCGCCTCACGAGGGCCCCCTCCCCGGGGCTCGGAGGAGTTCGTGGGCCAGGGCGGCCCCGATTCCACCCGGGCGGCGGGGAGTCATCCGAGAGCTCCACCACCTCCGCCGCAAATCGCCGGCGAGACGCGGCTGCTTGCGCCGCCTCCGCCGACACCTCCACTCGCGCCTCCGCGGCCACGGGCGCCCGTTGTGCCGCCGTGGCCGCCACCTCCGGCCGTGCCGCCACATCCGCGGGCGCTCCGCGCAGTTGCGCCCGCTCCACCTCCCTCCGCGGTGGCGGCCACCGCGGGCCGCACCTCCACCGTCGCCGCCGCCGCGGCCCGCGTCTCCGTGACGACCGGCGCCGGCCGACCCCCGGCGGCCTGCGGGCCGCGCCGCGGCGGGCTGATGCGCCGGCCGGGGCCTCGAGGCCCCGGCGGGGTCTTGCGAGCTCGCGCCCGCCACCGTACTTGTCCCCGGCGCGACCCCCTTGACGAACGCCGCCGGGTGGGGATCGATGCGTCCGTCCTCGGCACCTTGGCGGTGCAAGAGGGAGGAACGGTTGGCACCGCCTGCGCGCGAGCACGAACGGAGGGTTAGAGCACTTAGTCGTCGACGAGCCAAACCAAACGAAGAAGGACGGGGCTCCTTACCTCGCGAGAGGAAAAGGCCCACTTCCTTTTCCTCGAAGCCCCTGCGCGACGAAGCCGGCGCGGCGGCCGCGCCCGCCGAAGCGCCTCCCGATGGCGCCGCCGCGTGCACGGGCACGCCCGCCCCCATGCACGGGCGCGCCCGACGCCGCACCTCCCGAAGGCGCCACCGCGCGCGGGGCCACGCTCGCCCGCGCGAGGGCACGCCGCCCGTCGCGCCCCTTGACGATGACGCCGCGTGCGCGGGCACGCTCCCCCCCCGCGCGCGGCACGCTTGACGCGCGCACGGGCGCGTCCGCCGCGCGCGCACCTCCGTGGCGCGCGCCGGCACCTCCGCGGCGTGTGCCGCCCCCGATGACGATTGCACCGGCGGCGGGCGCCGGTGCGACCGCCCCAAACGAAGCCGCCCTTGACGCCCTCACGGGTTCCGGTGACGGGGCGCGGGCCGCCACCCCTGTCGGAGGGGCCCTCCCCCTCGGCCTCTTCCTCCTCGTCCTCGTCCGAAGACGAGGGCTCCCTCGATATCCGGGGAAGAGAGCCCCGGCTCCTCGCGCGCCGGTACTCGCGGCCCGCCGGTCGCGGCGCGCTTGGCGACGCCCCGGCGTGCTCCCTCTTGCGCGCCGCCCGCTCCCCGCTGCTCCCGCTTCGCCGCCGGCCGAGCGCACGGGAGTCGGGGGTGGGCGGAACGGACTTGGCGATGTTGAACTTCACCGGGCGCACACAGGAGCAACAAAGGCGTGTTAGGAGGCCAAGGCAACGCTAAAGAACCAAAACGAAATCGAGAACCACACTCACCAACGGGCCGATGGGGAGCATCTCGATGTCCCACGGGGTCCCGCCCGCGGCGGCGGCACCGGGTGTCGACGGCGCTCCGCGCCGGGTGAGCGCGTACGGCCGCTCGAGGGGCGTCGGGAGCATCCGCGACCTCGCCGGAGTCGACGGGGTTGGCCGTCTCTCGTCATCTCGAAGATGCGGGCGACCTTTCCATCAACGGCACGATCCATCGATGGTGGAGGAAGGCAAGGACGCCCATCGCGTTCGGCCCCGTGCTTCGCCGGCCGGCGGGGCGGCGAGGGACGGACTCTCGCCGCGCCGTCTTTGGGGGCGAGGACACCCCATAGCCCCGGGAGCGGGCCTCTCCTTGAACACCCGGCCGGTGTAGGGGGGGGGGAGGCCGGGCTCGGCGTTGCGCGGTAGAACCATCCCCGCTCCCGGCCGGCGTTGTTCGTCGTCATGGTGCGGGGGATGTAGAAATCCTTGAGGGCGCCCCCGCGGGGCAGCGACATCCCGCCGGCGCGCCGCGCGCGGGTCCCTCGGCTCCGACGTGGGCTGCGTGATGAGCTCCCCGCGGAAAAGGTGAACCCGGGCAGATCCCGGTTGTGCCGGGATCCCCGGGTACCCTCTCGCGGACGCCCACGAACGTGGCCGCCCGCGAGATCGCGTTGGGGGCGAAGTTGTGCGGCTCCACCCCCGTAGTAGTGGCACATCGCCCGCATGAAGGTGCTCGCCGGCGCGTTGAAGCCACGCTCGTGGTAGCGGAGGAAGCTCACCACGTAGCCCTCCCCGGCGGGTTGGGCTCATGGTGCGCCGCCGGCGGCACGATCCACTCCGCCGGTGCCCGTCTTCGTTGGCCGACGGGCGGCCGGCGGCGACCAGCTCGCCAAGGGCGGCGGGTCCACCGTCGACCTCTCCCAGGCGTACGGCTCCGGGATCCTAACGGGAAGCTGAGGCGGCGCCATAAAGGGGGACGAAGGAATGCGAGGGCGGAGGACAAGGAGCGGAGGAAAAAAGCTTTAACAGCGAGCCCGCGCGGTGGCAAGAGCAAGACGAAGGCGAAGGGGCGGAGGACTGAAAACGGTGAGAAGCTAAGGTAAAAAACCGCCGTCCCTTCTTCCCCGCAGTTTTATAGGCCGACGGGCGAGCTCTCCGGAGCGGACGCCCCGACTAGCATTAACTGCAGGGAATCTTCCCATCACGTCGACGGATGGGCCCCACCACGACCGCAGCGGCTATAACACTGCAGGCGGGTCATCATTACAGCAAAGACCGGCGGTAACCGAGGCAAAACCGTCACGTCCGCCTGCCGCGCCGCCCACTACGCGCGCGCGCGGCCGCAGCGCCTAAAAAGGCGCGCCCGCGGCCTGCAAAGCCGCGGCCACGACCGCGAGGCATTTAAATGCCGGGTCCCTTGCCAAGCAAGGAGCACCCTCGAGCGGGGCGGACCCCCGGCTCAAAGCAAAGGCGACCCTCGATGGGATATCGGCGTGAGAAGGCCGTCGGGACCCTCGCTCGATGTAGAGCGGGCAACCGCGGCACCCATGCCACGTAAAACCCTCGAGCGGCATGACCCTTGGCTCAAAACGACGTCAACCCTCGATGGGATATCGACGTGAGAAGGTCACCCGGGACCTGCTCGATGTAGAGCAGGCAACCGCGGGCACCCATGCCACGGCAGACCCTCGAGCGGCATGAGCCCTTGGCTCGAGACAATGTCAACCCCCTAAAAGAAAGCACATACGCTGTGCCACCAACCAGCACCTCGAGGGTCGGCACGCCCAGACCCCTCGACGGCCGCAAACATGAAAAGACGGGGCTGTCCGGACACGGCCCCGCACGGCCTTGCGATCGAGGTTCGAAGCGACCCTCGACGGGTTCGAACAGGCGCCTCAGATCACAGAGTTAGGGACGACGAGGGCACGCGCATTCGAGCCGTTCCTCGAGCCCGTTGGCTCGAGGGTGCCCCACATGTCGTGTTCGAGAGCCAGCGAGGGCAGCTAGCAGGGGGATCCCACCGAGGGAGAGCTTCCGCGCCCTCGGTCCCTAGCGAACGGGACCGAGCCCCACCTAGCAAACCCACGCAAGCGCTTCCATGGACGTGTCTCCGGACCGCGCGGCCCTACCCTTATCGAACGGGGCATGGGCGTCCACTTGAACCATCCGCTAGCGGCTCGACGAGGAATCCGCGATTCGCGACCCGCTCGATGGGAGTCGTGGAGACCTCACCCTCCGTCCCGCGGAGGGGACGGCGAGGGCGCGTTAAAAAACAAGTCGTCGAGCTCGACCCGATCGCCTCGAACGGGCCAAGGCTCGGGGGCTCGACGCACGGCTACACCTCCTTGAAATTGCACCCGCCGGGAGAACGGTGACGGGGGAGCGTGCACCCCGAAGCCGGGCTGAAACACCGCCGATGCCGGTTGGCATATGTGCCACGCCTTTCGACCAAAGTTCTCGCGGTCAACCCCTGCGGGGAGAACCCACACTCTGCCCGCGGCTTCGGGGGCTAGACCCGCGGGTCCGGCGACGCGGCCCGACGGAAAGCGTTCGCAAACAAGGAGGGAAGAACGTCCTATCAGTAGGTTCCGGCATGCCGCGGAGCCTCAATGGCAAACCCGCGGATGCTCGGGGGCTGCGCAGGGGACCGCCCCTAGGGGTCCCCTTAAACAATGGGGAAACCCTCACCTAAATCCCGGCATCGAAACACGCTAAGCCTGACCATGCAGGTAACTAACCGTGCAGGACATGGCCCGTGCGGCGAGGACTTCGGCGGCCCACCAAGACGGCCCGCTTAGAAAACCCCCTCGAGCGAGTTCCGCCTTGCTCGAGGGCGCGCTCCTCCTCGAGCAAGCTCGCCCCGTTCGAGGGGCAACTCTTCCCTCGAGCGGTCCCGCCCCGCTCGAGGGCTCGCTCCCCCTCGAGTGGATCTCGTCTCGCTCGAGGGTGCCGCTCCGCCCTCGGCCGGGGCCCGCCACGCTCACGGGCGCCCCGCACGCGTGCGCCGGTCCCGTACACGGGCATTTAACGCCCCCCGACGCCGCGGGACGGAGCCACCATGCGCCGGGGCTCGCACCCCGTGCCGCCGCACCAACTCCCCGGGGAGGAGCCCATCCCCGCCCCGTGGAGATGGACCGTGCGGTACGGCCGGTGTCGGTCCCGTGACACCGAGCGCCCACTACGGTACGGCTAACGCGCCCGACCCTCGAAGGGGGGCCGGGCGCACCCTCGATTTCGCTTTCCCGTGACCCTACAGGTTAGGTGGGGGGCGCTAGGCCGGTGGATAGCCATCCCGGTCACCGCCAACGGGGCGGCCGCCGTGCCCACGCGAGCGGGCGCACGCCCGACACCGCGAGCGCACGCCGGGCGGCGCAGCAACCACTCCGCTACCGCGGAGCGCGTTGGGAAGGAACGTCGTTCGCTCGCTCCCGTGCCCCGTACCGGCCATCATCGGCACCTCCCCTCGAAGCCTATCGAGAGGACGCCACCGCCATGCGCCGCCCTCCTACCCTCGAACCGCCACCTGTTCGGGGTACGGGGTAGGCCATCATGGCCGGACCGCGGCGAAGATCGTCGGGACGGCCGCCCACTCTACGGCGTAGCACGACGTGCACCCCCACGTAGCTAGATAGCGCGGCATGCACGTAACTCGCCACCCCCTTGGCCTATAAAAGGGGAGGCGAGCCCCCAGCCGCGGGGGGGGGGGGGGGGGGGGGCGAGTTCAGTTCAACACAACACACCGTGCACTCACTCTCTTATTCTCCCACAACATCTTCAGCCACTCCACCAGGGACTTGGAAGCCACGCTTCCTCTCCCGCCTTGCTTGTATTTGCCCCACTACAAGCACCCCCGGTGCTGAGCAATATAGTGCCACGAGCACAACCTCGTCTTTGGACGTACGGCCCCCTCGGCCGGGAACCGGATAAAACCTTGTGTCATTTGTTGCTTGGCATCGACCATTGAGGGATAGACCTAGGCGCTATCTACTTGGTTAGTGTCGGGACCATATTCCGCACCGACAACCCGACCGGTGTAGGGGGGGGAGGCCGGGCTCGGTGTTGCGCGGGTAGAACCATCCCCGCTCCCAGCCGGCGTTGTTCGTCGTCATGGTGCAGGGGATGTAGTGGTCCTTGAACTGCCCCCGCAGGGCGAGCGACATCCGCCGGCGCGCACGCGCGGCGGGTCCTCGGCTCCGTCGTGGGGCTGCGTGAAGAGCTCCGCGCGGAAGAGGTGTACCCGAGCTCCCGCTTGGTCGGCCCACGAACGTACCCGCAGCTCCCCGGGTACCCCTCGCAGACGCCCACGAACGTGGCCGCCTGCGAAATCGCGTTGGGCGCGAAGTTGTGCAGCTCCACGCCGTAGTAGTGGCACAGCGCCCGCATGAAGCGGCTCGCCAGCGCGTTGAAGCCTCGCTCGTGGAAGCGGACGAAGCTCACCACGTAGCCCTTCGGCGGGTTGGGCGCGCGGTCCCCCGCCGGCGGCACTATCCACTCCGCCGGGTGCCCCTCCTCATTTGCCGCCCGGTGGGGCGGCGGTGACCAACTCGTTGAGAGCCGGCGGGGTCACCGACGACCTCTCCCGTGGCGTACGGGTCAAGAATCGTGATGGGTGGAGGCGGCGCCATGAGAAGAGGGCAAAGGAATGCGAGAGCGGGGGACGAGAAGAGGAAGAAGAACTCAAATGGCAAAGCCGCACGGTGGCGAAGGCAAGGCGAAGACGAAAGCACAAGGGGCCGGAATGGCGGAGCGCTAAGGTAAAAAACCGCCCGTCTCCCCCCTCCCCTCGGATTTATAAGCCGCGGGCGGCGAGCTCTCGGGGGCGGATGTCCCGCGCGCATTAACGCGCAGGGAATCCTCTCTTCACGGCCGACGAACGGGCCCCACCACGACCGCGGCGGCCACATCACCGCGGACGGGCCATCATCACGGCGAAGACTAGCAGGGACCGAGGCAGGCGGTCACGTCCGCCTGCCACGCCGCCCACTAGCGCGCCGCGCGCGCGGCCACTACTCCTAAAAAGGCGCGCCCGCGTTGCGAACCCGCAGCCTCGACTGTGGGGCATTTAATGACCCGGTCCCTTGCCAAGCAAGGAGAACCCTTGAGCGGGGCGAGCCCCTGGCTCGAGACGATGTCAGCCCTCGAAAGGACATCGGCGTGAGAAGGTCGCCGGGGCCTCGCTTGAAGTAAAGCGAGGCACCACGAGCACCCATGCCACGCAAAACCCTCGAGCGGCACGAGCCCCGGCTCGAGACAATATCGGCCCTCGAAGGGACATCGGCGTGAGAAGGTCACCGGGGCTCGCTTGAAGTAAAGCGGGCACCGCGGGCACCCATGCCACGCAAAACCCTCGAGCGGCACGAGCCCCCGGCTCGAGACAATATCAACTCTCTAAAAAGGGCACATGCTTGAGAAGGTCGCCGGGGCCCGCTTGAAGTAAAGCGAGGCACCACAAGCACCCATGCCGCGCCGTGCTACCAACCCGGCGCCTCGATGGCTGGCTCGCCCCGGACCCCTCGACGGCCGCAAACGCAAAAGACGGGGCCGCCCGGGCGCCGCCCCCGCACGGCCCCTACGATCGAGGTTCGAAGCCCGACCCTCGACGGGTTCGAACGGGCGCCTCGGATTGTAGAGTTAGGGACGACGAAGGCACGCGCATTCGAGCCGCTCCTCGAGCCCGTCGGCTCGAGGGTGCCCCACATGTCGTGTTCGAGAGCCGGCGAGGGCGTGTCGGGCATACTCCCCGGTACTCGTGCAAGGAAGGAAGAATAGTAGAAGATGGACTCTGGTAGAATTCCCCCCGTACTCCTACTAGGACCCGCTCTTTGTACTCCTACTAGGACTCCTGCCTTGTAACCGACTAGGAACCCACCCCTGGACTATATAAAGGAGGGCCGGGTACCTAACCGCAATCCCCAATCCCTCCGGGGACAACACCAAGCGCAGGGCGCCATACTTGTTCCCCAAACAGGACGTAGGGCTCGCCACCTTGGCGGCCCGAACCTGTATAAATCTTGTGTCCCGTGTCCTTGCGCATACCTTCGAGTTCTCGGTCTCCCGATCACGATCCCCACCGCACAATCTACTACCTCGGGTACCCCCTCGGTAGGTTTGCCGGTCTAAAACACCGGCACCGGCGCGCCGGGTAGGGGCGATCATCACCACCGGGGCGGCGACTCGAAGGACCCTCGTCAACAAGATCAATCCACTCGTCGACTCGCCGAGATCCATTGAAGCAAGTCGCCTTGCTCTTGTCAAAGCGGAATCAATCTTCCTACGCCGCGCTTCGGTTGCTTCGGCACGTCGCGCGGCTCGTCACGCGGCTCGCCGCGCCGCTCGTCGACTACTCCGCCTCGTGCCGCTCGTCGTCGACTACTTCGTCTCGCCGCGCGTCGGGGTGCCTCGGCACGTCGCGCGCGCTCGTCACGCGGCTCGTCGCGCGGCTCGTCACGCGGCTCGTCGCGCGCGCTCGTCGTCGACTACTCCGCCTCGCGGCGGCTCGTCGTCGACTACTTCGTCTCCGCCGCGCTTCCGGTTGCTTCGGCACGTCGCGCGGCTCGTCACGCGGCTCGCGCGCCGCTCGTCGACTACTCCGCCTCGCGCCGGCTCGTCGTCGACTACTTCGTCTCCGCCGCGCGTCCGGGGTGCCTCGGCACGTCGCGCGGCTCGTCACGCGGCTCGCCGCGCCGCTCATCGACTACTCGCCTCGCGGCGGCCCGCTCGTCGTCGACTACTTCGTCTCCGCCGCGCGTCCGGGGTGCCCTCGGCACGTCATGCGGCTCGTCACGCGGCTCGCCCGCGCCGCTCGTCGACTACTCCGCCTCGCGCCGGCTCATCGTCCACTACTTCGTCTCCGCCGCGCGTCGGGGTGCCTCGGCACGCCACGCGGCTCGTCCCGCGGCTCGGCCGCGCCGCTCGTCGTCGACTACTCCGCCTCGCCCGGGCTCGTCGTCGACTACCCCGTCTTCGCCGCGCGTCGGGGTGCCTCGGCCGTCACGCGGCTCGTCACGCGGCTTGTCACGCCGCTCGTCGTCGACTACTTCGCCTTCGTCGCGCGCGCCCGGGTGCTTCGGCACGTCGCGCGGCTCTTCACGCGGCTCGTCGCGCCGCTCGTCGTCGACTACTGCATCGCGCGGGCTCGTCGTCGACTGCACTGCATCGCGCGGGCTCGTCGTCGACTACTTCGCCTACGCCGCGCGTCCCGGGTGCCTCGGCTCGTCGTGCGGCTCGTCGTGCGGCTCGTCGCACCGCTCGTCGTCGACTACTCGTCGTCGACTACTCCGCCTCGCGCGGGCTCGTCGGCGACTACTCGCCTCGCGCCGGCTCGTCGTCGACTACTCGCCTCGCGCGAGCTCGTCGTCGACTACTCCGCCTCGCGCGGGCTCATCGTCGACTACTCGCCTCCGCCGCGCGTCGGGGTGCCTCGGCTCGTCGCGCGGCTCGTCACGCGGCTCGTCGCGCCGCTCGTCGTCGACTACTCCGCCTCGCGGCCCGGCTCGTCGTCGACTGCTTCGTCTCGCCGCGCTTCGGTTGCTTCGGCACGTTGCGCGGCTCGTCACGCGGCTCGCCGCGCCGCTCGTCGACTACTCCGCCTCGCGCGGCTTGTCGTCGACTACTTCGTCTCCGCCGCGCGTCCGGGGTGCCTCGGCTCGTCGCGCGGCTCGTCGGGCGGCTCGCCGCGCCGCTCATCGACTACCCCGCCTCGCGGCCGGTTCGTCGTCGACTACTTCGTCTCCGCCGCGCGTCGGGGTGCCTCGGCACGTCGTGCGGCTGCGTCACGCGGCTCGCCACGCCGCTCGTCGACTACTCCGCCTCGCGCCCGGCTCGTCGTCGACTACTTCGTCTCCGCCGCGCGTCCGGGTGCCTCGGCACGTCACGCGGCTCGTCCCGCGGCTCGGCGTGCCGCTCGTCGTCGACTACTCCCGCCTCGCCCGGGCTCGTCGTCGACTACTTCGTCTTCGCCGCGCGTCCCGGGTGCCTCGGCACGTCGGCCGTAACGCCCGCGTTTTTTAGCTCTAAATAAATCACCTATTAAATCATGCGTAATTTCAAAAACCGATCCGCCGAGCTCAGTTACCATTCAAACCCTAGCCGCTGTTTTCTCTCTCTCTCCCCGACGCGCGTGCCGCATTTTCCGCCGGCACCGCACCACGGCCGCACCCCCCGCACGCCTTCCCAACGCCGCGGTCGGACACCGGCGGGAATCCCGCGCACGCCGCGGTCCCGCCCGGCCGGTCCGCCTCGCCATCACCGCCGTCCCGAAAAACACGCCGACGCCGGAAAGACGGAAAAACCCCACGAAACCCTCCCTTAATTTCCCTAACAATTTTTCCTAATTTCCTAAACCCTTTCCCAATTTCCTCCCTACCTTTTCCCATTTTTCTTTTCTTTTCTTCCTTTTTCTTTCTTTTCTTCCTTTTTCTTCCCTTTTTCCTTTTCCTCTTTTCTTTTTTCCTTCCTTTCTTTCTTCTCTCTTCTCTTTCTCCCTTCTCCTTCTCCCTCCCGCGCGGCCGGCACCCCCGCGCCCACGACCACCGCCTCGAACCCGGGCCCGCGACCCCGCGGCCACGGGGCCGGCCGACCGGACGGCCGCACGCCGGGCCGCGCCCGGCCGGCGACCGCCCCCGCGCGGTGACCCCTTCTCCTCCCTCCCTTCCTCTCTCCTCCCATCGGGCGCGCGCGCGCCGTTGATGGCCGGGCCGGCGGCACGGGCCCGCGTGGCCGCACGCCGACCACGCCGCCCACACGAACACGGCACCGCTTCCCCCTCTCCTCCCGCCCCAGCGGACCGAAAGGACCTTTCCCCGGCGCCGGCAACGGGCCGGCCGTCACCTCCGGCCAACCCGCCGCGCCGCCATTAATCCCCTACCGAGCCGTCCATTCCACCACCGGCCGGCGAAGCCAGCCCCGCGCCTGCACGACGGGTCTAATCCCCGGCCGAAACCCTGCCCAAGTTGACCGACCGAGCCCTCGCGAAGCCGCCCGAGCTCGCCGGAGTTGGCCTCGCCGGAGAAAATATCTTCCTTCCCGAACCCTCCTCCGCCGCCTATAAAAGGGGGCCGACGGCTCCCCGGACCGCCGCACCTCGACACGACGGACGCCACGACCATCTCCTCCCCTCCCACAAGCTCCACAGCCCGCCGCCCCCCTTGCACCGCCGCCGCGCCCTCGCCTCCTCGTGGAGCCGCCTCCACCGTGTACAATAGCGCGAGGTGAGTACGGGAATAGGTTCCCCTCGCCCTCCTCTCTCTTTTCCCCTCATCCCCGTGCGTTGCCGTGGCCGGAGCCGCCGGCGAGCACCCCCACCCGCTGGCCTCTGCACGGTCCGCCCCCCTCCCCCTGTTCTCTGTCTAATTCGAAGGGGGGAAGGGGGAAGAAGATGGCGTTTTGCCAAGAACCCCCCCCTGTTTCCCCTTATTACTTCTAAAACCGAGCCCTCCTTTCCTATTTCTCTTTAAATTTCCAATTAAGTCCCTAGGTTAATAGTTCATCAAAAAGACCCTAGAATAAATTATAAAATGACTCTAACTTAGTTTATATTAGCATAAACACCCTTCCTACCATTTGTAGGGATTGCTAATAGGTCCCTAACTCCTATACCACCCCCGCTGACCCAACATTTACGATAAAACCCGCGACCTCACCCCCGCTATTCCCCTGTGGTACACCACTGAACCACCACCCCCTAGGGCTTATATATACCCCCTCTCCACTCACTTCCCCCTCCCCGAGCTCGGCCGGGAACATGTGTGCTAATACCGCTTGCTTGCTTGTGTGTGCGCTATAGCCGACGGAGTAGACGGAGGAAGGTACCCCGAGCCAGAGATCGAAGCCGACTACTGCGAGCGAGGAGCCCAAGGACCCGAACACCGAGCCGGCCCTCCCCGAAGACTTCGAAGACGGCAAGTTCAATCTCACCCTTTGATGCATACTTCTGTCCTAGTTTTATAAATATAACCTATACCCGTTTTATAAATTGCATATTGTTTTACTGCAAAACATGGTAGGATAGCCACCCTTGATTGCTATGATTGAACCTTGCTTTGGCCTAAATGAGTGCTTTAAAAATGTGTGAGTGCTTTCAAAATGTGTGAGTGCTTTAAAAATGGAAATGGGGTGTTTTTGGAAAATGAGTACTGAACTGGGTAGACGGGATGGACGTGTGTGTCAGGAGTATGGGTGAGCTCGTACCTGTGTGGTTGAGCGTGTTGGGAGTTGTCCATCTTGTCGGTTAAGGACCGGGTTGAGTGACATCTCACACGACCCAAATCATCGTACAACCACTCGACCGTTGTATGTGGCAACGGCTTAGCATAAACCCCACTAGTTAATCTACTTGCCATCCGGGTGTGCGGGTGAGCGGCGGGAGACCAAGGAGTCGGGGTACGCTCGTGTGAGGTACGCCCTGGTTATGTGGTATAACCCCTTGGGTGCTTCCGTGGTGGCTCGTAGTGTTAGCTAAGGTGGGTAATGGCTATGATAGGATCCGTACCGGCGCTGAGGTGTCCGTGTGTGGTACCCTACTTGTGGGTAAAGATGTACAACCTCTGCGAGTGTCAAACCTATTTGAATAGCCGTGTCCACGGTATTGGACGAGTCACGGTGTGGTCACAAAAACTAGTGTTTGGGTTGGGAATGCTTTCCGGCGTGAGTTGTTTTCTCGGGTGAAGTGTGTGGGCGTGTGCCCGGGCTACGACGGGCGGGAAGTCCGGTAGATCCACGGTGGTTTTCCTAGAACAAGTGAGTTACTTGGGTTATGAAAATGATTTGCGAAAACCTTTTTGAAATGAACCCCCTGCATGTGTGAGTTTGCAAAATGAACCTTCACCGATCCTTGTTATACCTTATGCATGATACGCTTATAAGCCCCTCCGTGGGTGGGGTTGGATTTGCCGAGTACGTATGTACTCACTCTTGTTTACTAACTATGTTACGGAGGAGGATCCCGATTACATCCCGCAAGACGTTGAATAGGTCATTGCCCTACACCCAACCGTGCTCGTGTACCGGGGCCCTACGAAAGCTTCCATGGTGTGGTACTCGAGGAGGCTATGGAAGCCTTTGCTATCGTAGTGTGGTCGCTAGCGTTTGTGTTGTTCATTGTAGCGTTGGCACTACCGTGCCCCTTCGTAACCGTAATGTAAAAGACCGATTCCACTTGTTGTAATAAATGTGCTACCGACCTCCCGGGATCGGTATTTGTGTCACATTTGGTCACCTCCGATGAGGGGACGCTTCGGTGGTATCGAGCCGTAGGTTGGCCGTAGGACATGACCCCTAGGATACGAGACCTCCTCTCGGCCCTCTCTAACCTTTCCTTTGCTAAGCTCATCTTTTCCCAAATCCTTACCTTGATTCTTGCCTCGTTTCCGCATGCCTAACCCCGAGTGGAACGGTGGAATTTGCCCCGTCCGGCTCGGCCTCCCTAACCTTGTTGCTACTCGGCCTAGAACGCGTCGAGTAAGGGACCCGCCGAGTTCGTCTACCGGGAGTACGAACGCTTCGGCACCCTTCGGTGTAAGCTCTTGATCTTTGTGGGAAGAAGCACGCTTTACCCCGACATTGAGCCATGGTACACCAACGCCACCGGTTTTCGCTTCACCGACACCTACCCCAAGGCTGCTCGGAAGTCCTTGCGTCGGCTACGAGTGGTCTATAGACAAGCACCTCCGAAGGACTCCAATGGGATTCTTTCCGCCCTCCGGAGGAAGAGGACGCTCGTGGATTGATCGCATGAGAGGTTTGGAACGAGAGGAAGAAGACTTAGAAGAGGCGCTTTCCCACCTATCCATATACCTCGCAGGCTTAGACCACCTTTATCGGGAGCAAGCCCGGCGGCTGAGCGACGGATCGACGGGCGGAAAGAGCGAGCACGAGGGATAGAACTAGAAAGGGTGAAGACAACCATAGCGAAGTAGAACTACACAACACCAAGCAAGAATACCTCGGGGAAAGAGAGCGCACGCCGTTGGCCCATAAAGCCCTATGGGATGAGCTGAAGGAGCGTAGAAGCGAGGGATGAAGGAGCCAGAGCAGAAGAGAATGAACCCGAAGAAACCCACTGGGACAAAGGAACTCAGACTGAGGATGAGATACTGGAGCAAGATCTTCCACTGAAGAAGCGACGTATCCAGTCAGAGGAAGAATCACCATGAGGATAAGACTAGAGTGTGCTAGGCTAGAAGTTGAGTCCTAGTAATAATAAGTGTACCCCGAAGGATGTACCCCAACCCTCCTACTAAATAAAGTTATCCATCTTTTGTACCCCACCACAACCTGTTCAACCCTATCTTTGTTTTCAGATGGCGGAAGATGGATGGACCCAAGGCGTGTGCCAGGGAGGAGCCTGGTTTTGCTCGCCTGCTCATCCACCTCCCCGGAGCGCCTCGGTATCACCGAGCGCCCTAGGTACTACGGCGAGAGAGTACGAGCAACTCGGCACTCTCCGCCGTAGAGTGGTCCTCTCCGTCGCTAGAAGTAACCGCCACACCAACATCGAGCCGTGGCGCGTGACCGCCACGGGGTTCCGACACCGGGACACCTACCCCTTGGCCCTCGAAAAGCCCTCCGCTACCTGTGCCGAATCTACGAAGAGCACCTCGTCCCCACACCGATGAGGTACTTCCCTCCTCGCCATCGGGAACCCCGCTTGGCAAGCCCGCATGAGGAACCTGGAACGGCGTCGCCACCAAGAAGACCCGCTGTACCATGTCGTCGCCTACCTTGTCTCCCTGGACAAGCTCTTTGATGACCAGGCCAGACACTTGAGGGAGCAGATCAGCCGGGCCGAGCAAGCTGAGGTCACAGTGCGGATGCACCAAGTCCGAGTGGCCCAAGCTGAAGCAAGAACCGCAGCAGCCATAAGCAGTGAAGCCGTTGCCCAGGAAAGCCTCAGAAGGATCCAGGACCAACGCATGCAAGAATGGACCCACGGCGGAACACCCGTTCCAGCCATAGGAGAACCTCCAAGTCCTGCTAGGAACACCCCTTGTAGGATGGGGAGGAACCATAGAAGCCCCACCGGCACCACCGGCGGTCACCGAACCCCCAACGCCTACCACCGAAGCCGCGGCACGGCCCCGAGAAAACGGAGACCCCGAAGGCGGAAACGATGACGAGTTGCTCATCCCACCGGAAGAGCACTCGACCCCGAAGACAAACGCTCCCCTCGCGAGTAGTGTGTCCCAAGACCCGTGGGAATGAAGCCGTACGGTCCAAGTCGCGCCCTTAGCCTTTAGGTGTGTAGTGTGTCCGCGTAGTCGGGATGTATCCTCCTCACTGGTTTGTAATAAAAACTTGTTTGTGCTTGCTTGTTTGCTATGTGCTTGTTGTGTGCTTACCGGCAGAATAAACCCTGCCTTTTTCAAAAAGAAATCCGTTATAATCCACTTAAACATCACATAAAACTAGACCTCTTAGAAAACCCGTTTCTTTACAGATGGTTTCCAGGCGCCTGTCGGGACCCCACCGATCGGACGCCGAGGGATCGCAAGGCGATCGGAGGGAGCGTCTCCCCGAACGGGAGGTTAACCAAAATGAAGATGGAGGAGAGAACGTGGTCCCCGCCACCACCACCCCCTCCTATTGACTTGGCTCAAGTCTTGGCCAACCAGATGTCTTGATGGAGGCTATCTTCAATGCCATCAACCGCCCAAGGCCCCGTGCCATGAGCATGAATGAGAAGCTGATCGAGTTCCTCAGGACTAAGCCGCCCACCTTCAGCGGGTCGGTGAATCCTTTGGACGCTGACGATTGGCCGAGAGCCATCTCGAGGAACCGGAGCCCCTCCACTGCGAGGACCATGACAAGGTTCTCCTGGCAGCTCACCAACTCACCGGGACAGCCCTAGCCTGGTGGGAGAATTACTGCGCCGCAGCCAAGGATCCCTCCGCCATCACATGGGATGAATTCGTGGAGGAGTTCCGCCGCTACCACATCCCGGAGGCCACACTGAAGCGGAAGGCAGATGAGTTCCGCGAACTCCGCCAAGGCAACATGTCTGTGGAGGAATACACGTACCAGTTCATAGAGCTGGCACGCTATGCCCCCGAGGAGGTGGATAAAGACTCCAAAAAGCAAGAGATGTTCAAGAAGGGGCTGACTCCGGACCGAGGACACCGCCGACTCCTCGCATTTACCCGGACTTCAACACTCTTATGAACATGGCAATCCTCACGGAAAGGGCAAAGGCCGAGGAGAAGAAGGAAAACAAGCGTAAGTTCATGGAACACAAGGCCAAGCAAGACAGAGCGGTCCCGTAGGCCGAGAAACTTTGGACACCCCATGTCCGTGTTCCAAGCTCCGATGCGATGCGAACCCAAACCCAAGCCACAAGCTCACAAGCCCCCGCAGCCCGCGTTCAAGCCCTCCTACAACCAGAATACCATGAAGCCCCCACAGAACAACACCAGCCAGATCACTACCAACAACAACAACAACAGCTCCCGAGTGTGTTTCAACTGCCGGAAACCGGCACTTCATCGCCAATCGCCCCTATGCTAAAAAGCCGCCCACCACCACCTACTCCAACTCGGTGAACGGGCCAAGGCCACTTGCGTCGGAGCCAACCGCATGCCGCACGCAGCAACAACACCGGCAACCAGCAGATGAGGCAGCCACAGCAGTCTTATGGACGCGCCCGGGTGAATCACATCAATGCGCAGGAGGCACAAGAAGCACAAGGCGTGGTACTCGGTGAGTTCCCCGGTCGGCTCGCTTTTGGCTACCATACCTGTTCGATTCGAGAGCCTCACACTCATTCATATCCTCAAGCTTTGTGGAAAAGCATAGCATACCCACAGTACTACTCAAAGCACCCCTAATAACTCGAACACCCGGAGGTGACATTAATTGTCAACTGGGATGCCCCCGGGTAAGGATTATTTTAAGTGGGGTAGAGTTCCTAGCAGACCTGGTAGTACTGAAATCCAAGGGGATAGATGTGATCCTTGGTATGGACTGGTTAAGCCAACACCATGGCCTCATAAGCTGCGCCGATAAAGTAGTGCACCTGACCAACCCAGACGGGATACAAGTGACCTGCCACACCCGGGGACACAGGCCGGATATAATGGTTTTCAACATAGAAGCCAAGTCCATAGAAGATGTCCCAGTAGTACGAGAATACCCAGATGTGTTCCCCGAAGAACTCCCTGGGATGCCACCCGACAGGGACATAGAGTTCGTAATCGACCTTATCCCTGGAACCTCTCCCATAGCCAAGAGACCCTATAGGATGGCAGCCCCTGAGTTGGCAGAATTGAAGAAGCAGCTAGCGAGCTCCAGCGAAGTGGGTTTATCAGACCAAGTTCATCACCTTGGGGAGCCCCCGCTGCTTTTCGTGGAGAAGAAGGATAAGAGCATGAGGATGTGTGTGGACTATCGCTCGCTGAACGAGGTCACTATCAAGAACAAGTACCCTCTTCCCGTAATAGATGACCCTGTTTGACCAACCGAAAGGAGCCGATATTTCTCGAAGGTGGATCTAAGATCGGGGTACCACCAGCTCAAGATCGTGAAAGTGACATCCCCAAGACTGCCTTTGTCACTCGCTACGGGCAATATGAGTTCACGGTGATGTCCTTTGGACTAACCAATGCACCAAAGATACTTCATGAACCTCATGAATAAGGTGTTCATGGAAGAGCTGGACAAGTTTGTCGTGGTCTTCATTGACGACATACTTGTTTATTCCAAGAGCATGGAGGAGCATGAACAACATCTTCGAGTAGTGCTGGGAAAATTGAGGGCACACAAGCTATACGCCAAGTTCAGCAAGTGTGAATTTTGGCTAGAGAAAATATCCTTCCTTGGGCACATATTGACCGCAGAAGGAGTAGCTGTAGACCCCGGGAAGTTGAGACAAGTCTCCAACCGGCGCAACCAACCAACGTGAGTGAGATCAGGAGTTTCCTAGGTTTAGCCGGGGTACTACCGGAGGTTTATCGAGGGATTCTCCAAGATCGCCCGGCCCATGACAGAGCCGCTCAAGAAAGAGAAGAAGTTTATCCGGACCGAGGCCCCGTGAGAGAAGTTTCCAAGAGTTGAAGAAGAGGTTGACCACGGCCCCCGTGCGACCTCCCGCCGACATTCAACGGGACTTTGTCGTATATTGCGACGCCTCCCGACAAGGGTTGGGATGTGTTCTCATGCAAGATGGGAAGGTAGTGGCATATGCCTCCCGTCGGCTTAAACCCCATGAGCAACTATCCCACCCATGATCTGGAGTTTGCAGCCGTAGTGCATGCCCTGAAGATATGGAGACATTACTTGATCGGGAACAAGTGTGAAATCTACACAGACCACAAGAGTCTAAAGTATATCTTCACCCAGCCCGATTTGAACCTAAGGCAGAGAAGATGGCTAGAGCTAGTCAAGGACTACAACCTAGAAATTCACTACCACCCCGGGAAAGCCAACGTGGTAGCTGATGCCCTAAGCCGGAAAACCTACGAGAAGGCGACACCCAAGAGTGCTCGCTTGCAAGAGGAGATGGCCCGACTCAACGTACACATCGTCCCCCAAGGCTACGTCCGCCAGCGAGTGTTCACCCTACCCTAGAAGAAGAGATCCGGAAGGCCCAAGAGACCGATGAAGATCTGATGAGGATCCGCAAGCATACCGGAGAGAACAAGGCCCCTGACTTCAGGGTAGATGACCAAGGCACCCTGTGGTACAAGAACAGGATATGCGTGCCCGAAGGTGGAGATTTCCGACAGACCATCATGGATGAGGCACACAACTCAGCATACTCCATTCACCCGGGATCCACCAAGATGTACATGGACTTAAAGCAGAAGTATTGGTGGAACGGGATGAAGGCAGACATTGCACCGGTTCGTCGCCCACTGCGACACCCGTCGAGGATCAAAGCCGAACATCAGAAGCCCGCAGGACCGTTGCAACCCTTACCAATTCCGGTATGGAAGTGGCACGAGATAGGTATGGACTTCATAGTAGGATTGCCAAGGACTCGTAAAGGACATGACTCCATATGGGTGATCGTGGATCGACTCACTAAAGTCGCTCACTTTCTACCCGTACGGACCACTTATGGTGGAGAGAAATTGGCAAAACTCTACATAGAAAACATAGTGAAGCCGCACGGAGTGCCTAGCATAATAGTCTCGGACAGAGGGACCCGGTTCACCTCTAGGTTCGGAAAAGCTCTGCACAAAGCCATGGGCACCAAATTGGACTTCGACTCGGATACCACCCCCAGACAGACGGGCAAACCGAAAGGGTGAATCAAATTTTGGAAGATATGTTGAGAGCCTGCGTCCTCACCTACGGCAAAGATTGGGAGCAGAGCCTGCCGTATGCAGAATTTTCCTACAACAACGGCTACCAAGCAAGTCTGGGAATGTCGCCATTCGAAGCTCTATACGGGAGAAAATGCAGGACACCCCTGATGTGGTCAGAGGTAGGAGAGCGTGCCCTGGTTGGGCCCGCGCTGATAAAAGAAGCCGAGGAGCGAGTAGCTGATATCCGAGAAAAGTTGAAAGCCGCTCAGTCCCGACAGAAGAGCTACGCAGACAAGAAAAGGCGTGAAGCGAGCTTCAACCCAGGAGACTTCGTCTACCTCAAGGTTTCACCTATCCGAGGGACTCGAAGATTTCAAGTGCACGGGAAGTTGGCCCCTCGGTACATCGGCCCGTATAAAGTGCTCAAGAGAGTCGGAGCGTAGCATATCAACTGGAGCTACCCGAGGAGATGGCAGATATACACCCAGTATTCCACATCTCTCAGCTACGCCGATGTTTGAAGGTTCTGGAGGAAAAGCGAGTACCAGTAGAGACCATCGATCTACAGCCAGACCTTAGGTACCAGGAGGTGCCCGTCAAGATCTTAGACACTGTGGTCAAGCGAACAAGAACGACCGAAGTACGGGTGTGCAGAGTCCAATGGAGTAGACACGGGGTGGAAGAAGCTACGTGGGAGCGAGAGGATGCACTGAGAAAAGAATTCCCCCACCTATTCGAGACTTAGCCGAATCTCGAGGACGAGATTCATTTTAAGTGGGGTAGGTTTGTAACGCCCGCGTTTTTAGCCCTAAATAAATCACCTATTAAATCATGCGTAATTTCAAAAACCGATCCGCCGAGCTCAGTTACCATTCAAACCCTAGCCGCTGTTTTCTCTCTCTCTCCCCGACGCGCGTGCCGCATTTTCCGCCGGCACCGCACCACGGCCGCACCCCCCGCACGCCTTCCCAACGCCGCGGTCGGACACCGGCCGGGAATCCCGCGCATGCCGCGGTCCCGCCACCCGGTCCGCCTCGCCATCACCGCCGTCCCGAAAAACACGCCGACGCCGGAAAGACGGAAAAACCCCACGAAACCCCTCCCTTAATTTCCCTAACAATTTTTCCTAATTTCCTAAACCCTTTCCCAATTTCCTCCCCCTACCTTTTCCCCATTTTTCTTTTCTTTTCTTCCTTTTTCTTTCTTTTCTTCCTTTTTCTTCCCTTTTTCCTTTTCCTCTTTTCTTTTTTCCTTCCTTTCTTTCTTTCTCTCTCTCTCTTTCTCCCTTCTCCTTCTCCCTCCCGCGCGGCCAGCACCCCCGCGCCCCCGACCACCGCCCCTCGAACCCGGCCCGCGACCCGCCGCAAGACCGGGGCCGACCGGACGGCCGCACGCCGGCCGCGCGCCCGGCCGGCGACCCGCCACTCGCGCCGGTGACCCCTTCTCCTCCTCCCTTCCTCTCTCCTCCCATCGGCCGCGCCGCGCCGTTGACGGCCGGGCCGGTAGCACGGGCCCGCGTGGCCGCACGCCGACCACGCCGCCCACACGAACACGGCACCGCTTCCCCCTCTCCTCACCGCCCCGCGGCACCGAAAGGACCTTTCCCCGGCGCCGGCAACGAAGCCAAGCCGTCACCTCCGGCCAACCCGCCGCGCCGCCATTAATCCCCTACCGAGCCGTCCATTCCTCCACCGGCCGGCGAAGCCAGCCCCGCGCCTGCACGACGGGTCTAATCCCCGGCCGAAACCCCCGCACAAGTTGACCGGCCGAGCCCTCGCGGAGCCGCCCCCGAGCTCGCCGGAGTTGGCCTCGCCGGAGAAAATATCTTCCTTCCCGAACCCTCCTCCGCCGCCTATAAAAGGGGGCCGACGGCTCCCCGGACCGCCGCACCTCGACACAGCAGACGCACAGCAATCTCCTCCCCCTCCCACAAGCTCCACAGCCCGCCGCCCCCCCTTGCACCGCCGCCGCGCCACCGCCTCCTCGTGGAGCCGCCTCCACCGTGTACAATAGCGCGAGGTGAGTACGGGAATAGGTTCCCCTCGCCCTCCTCTCTCTTTTCCCCTCATCCCTCGGCGTCGCCGTGGCCGGAGCCGCCGCGAGCACCCCCCACCGCCCGGCCTCCCCGCACGGTCCACCCCCTCCCCCCTGTTCTCTCGTCTAATTCGAAGGGGGGAAGGGGGAAGAAGATGGCGTTTTGCCAAGAACCCCCCCCCCCGTTTCCCCCTTATTACTTCTAAACCGAGCCCTCCTTTCCTATTTCTCTTTAAATTTCCAATTAAGTCCCTAGGTTAATAGTTAATCAAAGGATAAACACTGTTAGACCCTAGAATAAATTATAAAATGACTCTAACTTAGTTTATATTAGCATAAACACCCTTCCTACCATTTGTAGGGATTGCTAATAGGTCCCTAACTCCTATACCACCCCTGTGACCCAACATTTACGATAAAACCCAGACCTCACCCCGCTATTCCCCTGTGGTACACCACTGAACCACCACCCCCTAGGGCCTATATATACCCCCTCTCCACTCACTTCCCCCTCCCCGAGCTCGGCGGGAACATGTGTGCTAATACCGCTTGCTTGCTTGTGTGTGCGCTATAGCCGACGGAGTAGACGGAGGAAGGTACCCCGAGCCGAGAGATCGAAGCCGACTACCGCGAGCAGGGGAGCCCAAGGACCCGAACACCGAGCCGCCCTCCCCGAAGACTTCGAAGACGGCAAGTTCAATCTCACCCTTTGATGCATACTTCGTCCTAGTTTTATAAATATAACCTATACCCGTTTTATAAATTGCATATTGTTTTACCGCAAAACATGGTAGGATAGCCACCCTTGATTGCTATGATTGAACCTTGCTTTGGCCTAAATGAGTGCTTTAAAAATGTGTGAGTGCTTTCAAAATGTGTGAGTGCTTTAAAAATGGAAATGGGGTGTTTTTGAAAAATGAGTACCGAACTCGGGTAGACGGGATGGACGTGTGTGTCGGGGTATGGGTGAGCTCGTACCGTGTGGTTGAGCGTGTTGGGAGTTGTCCATCTTGTCGGTTAAGGACCGGGTTGCGTGACATCTCACCCGACCCAAATCATCGTACAACCACTCGACCGTTGTATGTGGCAACGGCTTAGCATAAACCCCACTAGTTAATCTACTTGCCATCTGGTGTGCGGGTGAGCAGCGGGAGACCAAGGAGTCGGGGTACGCTCTGTGTGAGGTACGCCCTGGTTATGTGGTATAACCCCTTGGGTGCTTCCGTGGTGGCTCGTAGTGTTAGCTAAGGTGGGTAATGGCTATGATAGGATCCGTACCGGCGCTGAGGTGTCCGTGTGACGGTACCCTACTTGTGGGTAAAGATGTACAACCTCTGCAGAGTGTCAAACCTATTCGAATAGCCGTGTCCACGGTATTGGACGAGTCACGGTGTGGTCACAAAAACTAGTGTTTGGGTTGGGATGCCTTCTGGCGTGAGTTGTTTTCTGGGTGAAGTGTGTGGCTGCGTGCCTGGGCTACGACGGACGGGAAGTCCGGTAGATCCACAGTGGTTTTCCTAGAACAAGTGAGTTACTTGGGTTATGAAAATGATTTGCGAAAACCTTTTTGAAATGAACCCCTGCATGTGTAAGTTTGCAAAATGAACCTTAACCTGATCCTTGTTATACCTTATGCATGATACTGCTTATAAGCCCCTCCGTGGGTGGGGTTGGATTTGCCGAGTACGTATGTACTCACTCTTGTTTACTAACTATGTTACGAGAGGAGGATCCCGATTACATCCCGAGAAGACGTTGAATAGGTCATTGCCCTACACCCAACCGTGCCTCGTGTACCGGGGCCCTACCGAAAGCTTCCATGGTGTGGTACTCGAGGAGGCTATGGAAGCCTTTGCTATCGTAGTGTGGTCGCTAGCGTTTGTGTTGTTCATTGTAGCGTTGGCACTACCGTGCCCCTTCGTAGCCGTAATGTAAAAGACCGATTCCACCCGTTGTAATAAATGTGCTACCCGGCCTCCCCGGGGACCGGTATTTGTGTCACATTTGGTCACCTCCGATGAGGGGACGCTTCGCCGCGCGGCTCGTCACGCGGCTTGTCGCGCCGCTCGTCGTCAACTACTCCGCCTCGCCCGTGCTCGTCGTCGACTACTTCGTCTTCGCCGCGCGTCCGGTGCCTCAAAGCATGTCGCGCGACTCGTCACGCGGCTTGTCGCGCCGCTCGTCGTCGACTACTCCGCCTCGCCCGTGCTCGTCGTCGATTACTTTGCCTCCACCGCGCTTCCCGGTGCCTCGGCACGTTGCGCGGCTCGTCTTGCGGCACGTCGCGCGGGCTCGTCGTCGACTACCACGCCTCGCGCGAGCTCGTCGTCGTCGACTACTTCGACTATGTCGCGCGCTCGGGTGCCTCGGCACGTCGCGCGGCTCGTCTTGCGGCTCGTCGCGCTGCTCGTGGTCGACTACTTTGCCTCCGCCGCGCGTCCGGGTGCCTCGGCACGTCGCGCGGCTCGTCTTGCGGCTCGTCGCGCCGCTCATCGTCGACTACTCCGTGCTCGTCGTCGACTACTTCGACTACGCCGCGCGCTCGGGTGCCTCGGCACGTCGCGCGGCTCGTCTTGCGGCTCGTCGCTTCCGCTCATCGTCGACTACTCCGGGCTCGTCGTCGACTACTTTGCCTCCGCCGCGCGTCCGGGTGCCTCGGCACGTCACGCGGCTCGTCTTGCGGCTCGTCGCGCCGCTCATCGTCGACTACTCCGTGCTCGTCGTCGACTACTTCGACTACGCCGCGCGCTCGGGTGCCTCCGCACGTCGCGCGGCTCGTCTTGCGGCTCGTCGCTCCGCTCATCGTCGACTACTCCGGCTCGCCGTCGACTACTTCACCTCCGCCGCGCGTCCGGGTGCCTCGGCACGCGCGCGCGCGCACGCAGCTCGTCGCGCGCTCGTCGTCGACTACTCCGCCCTCGCGCGGGGCTCGTCGTCGACTACTTCGCCTACGCCGCGCGTCCGGTGCCTCGGCACGTCGCGCGCGCGCGTCGTCGACTACTGCGCGCGCGCGGTCTCGTCGTCGACTACTCCGTGTGCCGCGACTTCGTCTTGCGGCCACGCCGGCTCTACTTCGCCCACGCCGTGGGGTGCGACTACTTGTCTCGCGGCAACACCGGCTCTACTTCGAGTACGCCGCGCGCCGCCACGACGTCATCTTCCCCGGCCGCATCGCGTCGACCATTCATCTCGACTAGTTTTCCAAACTAGTCGAGAACGGTAGTCACGCCCCCAACAACTAGTCGGAATCAACTCGACTAGTCCACTTCAACAACAACCGTCGCGGCTCCATCGCCGATCGCCACGACTTCATCTACAAGACTACTTGCCGACTACTCATGTGTGTATGCTTCTCGGCGGGTTTTCACGGGAGCTATACTCGCCGACTACTCTTGGGGCATATCAATCAAGTCGCCGCGAGTCTACTTCATCAACTCGGGGGCTATCCCTAGGGAGGCGGTTTCTAAAGTCCGCTACGCGCGGCAATCTAAAGTCGACTTCTAAAGTCGCATTCTAAAGTCCGCTCCGTGCGGCATCTTAAAGTCGACTCCGGTCGCATCTTTGCCTCGCTTCGGTGGCATACTACGTGTGTAAGCTTCGATGGAACCTAGCCGTAAGCGGCCCCTCGTGTCCCGGCGACGATGGAACCTAGCCGCACGTGGTCTTCACGCTCCGTACCATGCGTCCAAGTGCCCTAAGTACTCGCGCTCCGTACCTTGGGTCCGAAATCCATGGCCCGGTATGCAAGTCGGCTCCGGTCGCACCTTCAAGTCCACTACGGTGGCACCCGTACCTTGGGTCTGAAATCCATGGCCTAGGTACGCAAGTCGACTTCGGTCGCACCTTCAAGCACGCTCCGGTGGCAATCGTACCTTGGGTCCGAAATCCATGGCTCGTGTACTTAAGCCCACTCCGGTGGCACAAGCCCGCTCCAGCCGGCAACCGTACCTTGGGTCCGAAATCCATGGCTCGTGTACTTAAGCCCACTCCGGTGGCACAAGCCCGCTCCGGCGGCAACCGTACCTTGGGTCTGAAATCCATGGCTCAGGTACCCAAGCCCACTCCGGTGGCACAAGCCCGCTCTGGCGGCAACTGTACCTTGGGTCTGAAATCCATGGCTCAGGTACTTAAGCCCACTCCGTGGAACAAGTCGACGCTAAAGGTCGCATCCAAGCCCACTCCGGTGGCACAAGCCGACTCTGGTCGCAATCTTAAGCCCGCTCCGGCGGCAAAACTACTTGTTTTCTCTGATTTTTTCATTCGCTTTGGCTTTCCGGAAAGTGCTTTTCGTTTTTTGCATCTTAAGTCCACCCCGCGTGGCACAAAGTCGACTTCTTCAGTCGCATCTCAAAGTCCGTTCTGCGCGGCATTCTAAAGTCGACTTCTAAAGTCGCATATCAAAGTCCGCTAAGTGCGGCACCCTAAAGTCGACTTCGGTTTTCAAGTCGCAACTCAAAGTCCGCTCCACGCGGCAACTAAAGTCGACTTCGGATTTCAAGTCGCATCTCAAAGTCCGCTCCGCGCGGCACAATGTCGACTTCGGTTTTTAAGTCGCATTCTAAAGTCTGCTCTGACGGCACGACTACTTTTCAAGCTCCACGGCTCGACGCCAAACTGCTACTTGGAATCTCTCCACTGCTCGGGGGCTACTTGAAGATAACTTCAAAGCATGCTTCGCTCGCTCTCAAGCTCGGGGGCTCCTCACCAATCACTACTCGACGTGGCTCATACGCCTCTCTTATCTCGGGGGCTACACGCTGCAAGAGTACTCGGATGATGGCTTCGCGAACACTGAAGACCCTTGGATTGATTACCTAATCATTTCAAGGCTCGGGGGTCGCTATGCTACACCCATCATTCAAATTTTTTTCAAGATCGATGAGCTGGACCACCTTCCAGCCTCGCGGTAGTTCAAGTACTAATGAAGGCTTCTCCAAGCAGTACTCGAGGACGCTCAAGAACTACTCGAAGAGGCTTCAAGACTACTCGAACTACTACTCTCGACTCCAACGTGCTCGGGGGCTTGCTCGGGCATACTCCCCGGTACTCGTGCAAGGAAGGAAGAATAGTAGAAGACGGACTCGGTAGAATTCCCCCGTACTCCTACTAGGACTCGCTCGTGTACTCCTACTAGGACTCCCGCCTTGTAACCGACTAGGAACCCGCCCCCCGGACTATATAAAGGAGGGCCGGGTACCTAGCCGCACATCCCCCGATCCCTCCGGGGGACAACACCAAGCGCAGGCGCCATACTTGTTCCCCAAACAGACGTAGGGCTCGCCACCTTGGCGGCCCGAACCTCGTATAAATCTTGTGTCCCGTGTCCTTGCGCATACCTTCGAGTTCTCGGTCTCCCCGATCACGATCCCCACCGCACAATCTACTATCTCGGGTACCCCCTCCGGTAGGTTTGCCGGTCTAAAACACCGACAGGCGCTAGCCGGAGGATCCCACCGAGGGAGAGCTTCCGCGCCCTCGGTCCCTAACGAACGGGACCGAGCCCCACCTAGCAAACCCACGCAAGCGCTTCCATGGACGTGTCTCCGGACCACGCAAGCATACCCTTATCGAACGGGGCATGGGCGTCCACTCGAACCACCCACTAGCAGCTCAAAGAGGAATCCGCAATTCGCGACCCGCTCGATGGGGATTGCGGAAACCTCACCCTCCGTCCCGCGGAGGGACGGCGAGGGCGCGTTAAGAAACAAGTCGTAAAGCTCTACCCGATCGCCTCGAACGGGCCCAGGCTCGGGGGCTTAGCGCACGGCTACACCTCCTTGGC
Organism: Cenchrus americanus; assembly: GCA_947561735.1. NCBI lineage: Eukaryota > Viridiplantae > Streptophyta > Magnoliopsida > Poales > Poaceae > Cenchrus > Cenchrus americanus. The sequence goes on from OX387239.1 coordinate 270,192,769, forward strand.
CCGCACCCGCCGGGAGACGGGCGCCGGCGCGCGCGTGCGTCACCGAAGCCGCCCGAGACACCGCCGATGCCGGTTGAAACATGTGCCACGCCCTCCGACTCGCTTCTCGCGGTTAACCCCCTCGCAGAGCACCCACACCCCCGCAGGGCTTCGGGGGCTAGACACGCGGATCCGCCGATGTGGCCCCACGGAAAGCATTCACAAAACAAGGAGGGAAGAACGTCCTATCGCAGGCTCCAGCATCCGCGGGAGCCTCAATGGCAAACCCGCGCTGCTCGGGGGCTACCGTCGGGGACAGCCCCTAGGGGTCCCCTTAAACAACGGGGAAATCCCCACTTAAAACCCACAACAAAACCAAAACACAAGGTGCCTAACCATGCAGGATACGGCCCATGCCGCAGGGACCCCGACGGCCCACCAAGGCGGCCCTCTTGAAGATCCCCTCGAGCGAGCTCGCCCGCTCGAGGATGCGCGTCCCCCCTCGAGCGGGCTCCACCCCCGTTCGAGGGGGTGTGCTTCCCTCGAGCGGGTTCCGCCTCGCTCGAGGGCCCGCTCCCCCTCGAGCGCACACCGCTTCGCTCGAGGGTCCGTCCCGCCCTCGACCGGGGTCCGCCACGCTCGCGGGCGCCCCTCACGCGTGCGGCCGGCCCCCGTACACGGCATTTAACGCCCGACACCGGCGGGACGGCGCCATCATGCGCCGGGGCATGCGCCCGTGCCGCCGCACCAACTCCCCGCGGGAGGAGCCCGTCCCCATCACCGTGGGGAGGGACTATGCGCCGCGCGGCGGTGTCGGTCCCGTGACGCCGTGTGCCTCGCTCCGCATGTGGCTAACGCGCCGAGCCCTCGAAGGGGGGCCGCTGCACCGTTGATCCGCTTTCTTGTGACCCTACGGGGTTAGGTGGAGGCGCTAGGCCGGTGGAACACCATCCCCGCCACTGTAACAAAGATGGCCGCCGTCCTCGCGCGTGCGGCGTGCGCCGGACGCCGTAGCAACGACTCCAAAGACCGTGAAGCGCGTCGGGAAGGGATGCCGTTTTACCTACTCCTGTGCCCCGTACAGGCCAACGTCAGCACCTCCCTCGAAGCCTATCAGAAGGCGTTACCACCATCCGCTGCCCTTCTACCCTCGAACCGCCACTGTTCGGGTACAAGATAGGCCATGATGGCCAGATCGCCGCAAGGATCGTCCGGACGGCCGCCCACTCTACAAAGATAGCACGTCGTGCTTCCCCATGTAGCTAGATAGTGCGGTGCGCATGTAATCCGCCTCCCCCTTGATCTATAAAAGGGGGGGCGAACCCCCCGCCCGCCGGGGACACACACAGAGAGACGGGAGCACACGAGACATAGAACAACGTATAGCACACGGCGCACCACGTACTCATTCTCCAATTCTCCCACAATATCCTCGCCCACTTCACCGGGGACTTGGAAGCCACGCTTCCTCTCCCGCCTTGCTTGTAGCAGCCCCACTACGAGCACCCCCGATGCCGAGCAATATAGTGCCTTGAGCACACCACCGCCGGACGTACGGCCCCCTCGGCGGGAACCGGATAAATCCCGTGTCTCTTGTTGCTTAGCATCGACCATTGAGGGATAGACCACGGCGCTTTCTACCGGTTAGTGTCGGGACCATATTCCGCACCGACACTTCATACAAAGAAATGGAAAAGATATTTTCATTTGTCAAATTTATGTCGATGATATCATCTTTGGGTCTACTAATGATAAATTTTGTGAAGAATTTAGTAGGATCATGACCAAGAGGTTTGAGATGTCTATGATGGGAGAATTGAAGTTCTTTCTTGGATTTCAAATCAAGCAAATGAAGGAAAGGACTTTCTTGTGTCAAACTAAATATGTGAAGGATATGCTCAAGAGATTTGACATGGCCGATTCTAAGCCCATCAAAACTCCCATGGCATTAAATGGACATCTTGATCTCAATGAAGAAGGGAAGTCGATCGATCAAAAGGTATTCCGTTCCATGATTGGCTCCCTCCTTTACCTTTGTGCATCTAGGCCCGATATAATGCTTAGTGTGTGCAAGATTTCAAGCCAATCCTAAGGAGTGCCATCTAATGGCCGTTAAGAGGATCGTTAGATATTTAGTTCATACTCCTAACCTAGGCTTGTGGTATCCCAAAGGTTCCACTTTTGATCTACTTGGCTACTTCGATTCGGACTAAGCCGGTTGCAAAGTAGATCGAAAGAGCATTACCGGGACTTGCCAATTTCTTGGTAGGTCTTTGGTGTCATGGAGCTCAAAGAAGCAAAACTCGGTTGCTTTATCCACGGCCGAAGCCGAATATGTTGCGGCCGGTGCTTGTTGTGCACAACTCTTGTGGATGAAGCAAACGTTGAGTGATTATGGTTGCAAGTTTAGTAAGATTCCACTCTTGTGTGACAACGAGAGTGCTATCAAACTAGCGAACAATCCTGTCCAACATTCTAGAACAAAGCACATAGACATTAGACACCACTTCTTACGGGATCATGAGGCTAAGGGTGGCATTGCTTTACGGCATGTTTGCACCGAAAGGCAACTTGCCGACATTTTCACCAACCCTCTCGACGAGCATAGGTTTTGTGCTTTGAGGAGTGAGCTAAACATCTTAGATTCTTGTAACTTGGCTTGATCCTTTGCACATAAACTTGTTTGTTGCCTAGATAGGAAGTAAAATGTTTTATTTTAATTTCCCTTGTGTGTGTCTTACAAAACTTTGGATCTTTACATAGTGATTGGTGACTATAGCTTTGATTGATTGTTTGTGACTAGTCACCAACTCCTATGGGTTCTCTACATGTCCATACTTCCCTTTACCAAAAATCTCAATCTAGACTCTCAATCAATCTCAAAATCTGGGTAAACTGCCGGTACAACCGACACAAGGTCGGTAGTACCGATAAGAGCTCTCTGTTGGAATTACTAGCGTTTCACGGTAGAACCGACGCCGTGTCGGTACTACCGGACCCCCCGGTAGAACCGACAGGGGGTCGGTATACCGATAAGACCTCTCTGTCACAATTTCTGCGGATCGCCGGTAGTACTGACCCCCTGTCGGTACTACCGATAATCACCGCTGGGCTATAAAAGGCCCGCGGCCAGCACCTAGGGTTCCAGCATATTTCTAACCATTAGTCGCGCCCCTCCTTTCTCCCCTTGCTCAATCCTTGTGGGGATTTCAAAAACCAACTGTGCAGAAGTATTTCTAGCCACTCCTTTCGATTCTCCACCCTCCGGAACATCTGATCCTCGCCGGAAGTTCGTCGATTCGCGCGGGAAGCATCTCAAGGTATTCATTCAAAATCCCCATCAATCGATCTCCAAATGTAGTTGTTTCTAGAGGGAATGCTTTAGGGAATCATCTTTTTATCCATCCTAGAACTCATACCTATGATTTCGTAGCATTTGGTTGGGTAAATCTCACGGATTCAGAAATTTTCCCCCGAAGTCGACCCCCATCGGTTGTACCGACCCTGTGTCGGTAGTACCGATGGGGGGCTGTCAACAGCGCCCCTCCCTTGAATTGAGCTATCTCTTCCATCGTTATTTCACCCATCTTATGCGCTCATTTCTAATCCTCCAGATGGGTCGTGCCGGCAAGCAAGTGATTCGCGAAGGGTCCGATGAAGATGAGGTTCCTCTCGCTCAAAGGAAGAGGAAAGGAGGAGCTAGCTCTCAAGCTCCTCGTGGACGTGGCCGTACCAATCCTCCAGCTGCTCCTCGTCGCTCAACGGAACAAGGTCATCGAGCCTCCGTCGGTGTTTAAACCACTCGACCTCCATGGGAGGTACCCGCAACGAAGGTAGAAGGTGGGGATCGCCATGATCCGGAACCCGAAGGTATGCGCGAGGACACAAGACACAAGATTTATACGGTGTTCGGGTAGCCGGAGTAGCTACCCTACGTCCCGTTTGGAGTAGTATTGCGCCCCGCGCTTGGTGTTGTTCCCCCGAGGGATTGTGGATGTTTGGCTAGGTACCCGGCCCCTCCTTTATATAGTCCGGGGGGCGGGTTCCTAGTCGGTTACAAGGCGAGTCCTAGTAGGAGTACACGGAGCGAGTCCTAGTAGGAGTACACGGAGCGAGTCCCGGTAGGAGTACAGGGGAATTCTACTAGGAGTCCGTCTTCTACTATTCTTCCTTTTTTGCACGAGTACCCGGGAGTATGCCCGACAAGCCCCCGAGCACGTTGTAGTCGAGAGTAGTAGTTCGAGTAGTCTTGAAGCCTCCGCGAGTAGTTCTTGAGCGTCCTCGAGTATCGCTTGGGGAAGCCTTCAATAGTACTTGAACTACCGCGAGGCCGGAAGGTGGTCCAGCCTCATCGGGCCTTGAAGTCGAGATTATATGGAAGTGCGGTTGCAAAATCGCACTCCATATGGAGTAGCCCTCGAGCCTTAGGTTGAGTTGCGTACTCTAGCCGAGGGTCAATCTTTTTGATTCCAAATCTTCCGTCTTGAAAATTTTGAATGATGGGTGTAGCATAGCAGCCCCCGAGCCCGGAAATGATTAGGTAATCAATCCAAGGGTCTTCGCATTCGCGAAAGCCATCACCCGAGTACTCTTGTAGCGTTCGGCCCCCGAGCTCGTCGCCAAGAGAGCCGTAGGAGCCACGTCGAGTAGTTGTTGGTGTTGAGCCCCCCGAGCTAGAGAGCTAGCGAGAGACTACTCGAGTTGTTGTCGAGTAGTGATTTGGTGCGTAGCCCCGAGTTCGGGAACTAGCCGCGCCGGTGGAGGTACGCGGAGTGGAGTCGTCGCCGGAGCTTGACCTAAAAGTAGAGATGCGTACATTATGTAGCATTTTTGTAGAAATTGAATCTACAAATGACAAATACAAATATGAATATAGATGTAAATGTCATGTGTCATGTTCTTGTTTCGGTCGTTAGGCGTCGAGTAGTTAGCCTGATGCGGTTTAGCGCCCAGTCTCTGTGATCGCTGTTTAGCCATAGCCGCTGGGGGCGTGAAGGCATGACAGAGAGCCGGTTTAAGCGCCCGGCCCTTCGAGGAGCCCGTTTAGCCATAGTCGCTGGGGACGTGAAGGCATGACAGGAGAGCCGAGGCTTTGCGCGGATCAAGGCGTGTGCTACTGGAGCAAGACCATTAAGAGGTAGACGAAAGTAGTCGGCGACGCGACAAGAGAGAGCGCGTTTGCTCGTTGTTCCGCATGGCGGAGAGCAGGATTGTGCAGTGCCTCCTCATGGTGCAGCCGTTGTGCGCCTCCAGCACTCAGTACACGAAACGTCGTGGCAAGAGCCTCCTAATTTGGTGTACCAAGCCTGTGACAGTCAGTCAACGGTCCCCAAGGAATAGCTGGCACGGTGTAGCTCTCGTGTGCGGGTAGCCGTTGAGAGACGTACACGAAGTAGTCTTTGGCGTTGGTTCCCGTATGTGGAGAGCAAGCCAAAAAAAGAATAATTATTGAAATAAGTGACTTAGCTTAATTCGCGGACGAGTGTCGACGAAGCCGTGGCGGTCGGTGATGGAGCCGCGACGGTTGGAGCTGAAGTCGACTAGTCGGAGGTGGATCCGACTAGTTGTTGATGCCGCGAAAGCCGTTCCCGACTAGTTTTCTAGTCGATATGAGTAGTCGAAGTAGTCGTACATAATGTCGTTGCAACGTAGTCGATGTAGAGTCGGTGCGGTCGGGAGACGAGTACTCGCGGCACATGGTGAGGTTGACGTAGAGCCTCGCGCGTTCGGGTGGCGAGTAGTCACGGCGCACGGCGTTGTTGAGGTAGAGCCCGTGCGGGCGGATCACGAGTAGTCGTAGCTGCGTACGCCTTCCGTGCATGGAGCAAAGAATTCGGAGAATCCTTGGTAGCTTGGAATCTTGGCCCGGATGCGTGATGTACCGCCGGGATCGCTCCACTTTGATTCGGATTTGGACGGTGATGTGTCCATCTTGATCTCCAACCCGACGACTTGGGAACCGAGGCGGGGAAAAAAAGGAATTGGTGCCTCGTTTCCGCTTGGTTCATGTGCTTCTCTCGGACACGGCGAGTTGACGTGGAACTTCAAACTCGACGAATTGGAATCCGTTTGCGCCGAGTAGATTGATCTTGATTTGGTCCTTCGACTCGCCCGATGATCGTGACGATCGCCCCCACGGTGGGCGCCGGTGCCGGTGTTTAAACCACTCGACCTCCATGGGAGGTACCCACAAGCAAGGTAGAAGGTGGGGATCGCCATGATCCGGAACCCGAAGGTATGCGCGAGGACACAATACACAAGATTTATACGGGTTCGGTAGCCGCAGTAGCTACCCTACGTCCCCGTTTGGAGTAGTATTGCGCCCCGCGCTTGGTGTTGTTCCCCGAGGGGATTGTGGATGTTTGGCTAGGTACCCGGCCCTCCTTTATATAGTCCGGGGGCGGGTTCCTAGTTGGTTACAAGGCGGAGTCCTAGTAGGAGTACACGGAGCGAGTCCTAGTAGGAGTACACGGAGCGAGTCCTAGTAGGAGTACGGGGGAATTCTACTAGGAGTCCGTCTTCTACTATTCTTCCTTCCTTGCACGAGTACCCGGGGGAGTATGCCCGACAAGCCCGTACAAAGCAAGCTCATCAACCGGATGACCACTATGATGACTATGAAGATATATCTTTGGAAACCCTCTCATCCTTCATCCTTAGACCTTCCAAGCCTCCTCATCCAAAGAACTCAAATGGGAATTGTCGGATGGTGGACTATACAAGGGGGGTCTCACAACGTGTACAAGGAGAGGTACACCGATCCCGCTCGGTGGCAAAAGGAGTTTGACGCGGACATCCGCTTGTGGCTTAAGTTCAATGCGCATTGGTATGAGTCCGTCATTCTCGGCCAAGGACCACATGACCGTTGATATGAAGTCAATCAACTGGGATCTTCTTAGGTCTCTTGACATTCCGGTCGTCAATGATGCAATTGATATTTGTCATGCCAAGGGGATGACCAATGTGATGGCAATCAACTATGATTGGAATGAAGAAGTCGTCGCCCCGCCTTTATGCCAACCTCTACATCCGTCGTGAGACAAGGACATTTCATTGGCTCCTCCAAGGCAAACCCCTCTCCGTCTCATATGAGCGCTTTGCTCAAATCCTTGGTTTTAGTGAGGAGGATCTTGCTCGTCCCAAGCTTCATGGTGGGGAGTTTCCGCTTGACAGTGAGATGGCCTTCATGTATGACTCCGTGTATGGAAAAATGGAGTTTGGTACCACACATGGGATGAAACCGGTCTATAGGATGTTGAACCAACTCTTCTGCTACACCCTCACTCCTAAGATCAGTGACAACACTAACATCTCCAATGTGGCAAAAGAGATTCTTGTGAGGATGGCTCCGGGGAAGAAGGACTTTAGCATCTTTAACTTCATTTGGGAGGAAATCATTGTGTGTTCCGTGTCCGCCAACAAGAGTTGCCAAGATGCACCTTGGATCTTCAAGATGATTTGTGAGGTGGCGGGAGTTGATATTCTTCCCGACAAGACTCACTCTTGGTACAAGCCAAACAAGGGCAACATTGAGCGTCTTCTCAAGTTGGGCAAGCATGCCCCTCCTCGTCCCGCTCCCGTGGATGGCCCATCCTCCTATGAGCCACCTTCCTCCTCTCGTGGGCCATCCGCATCTCGAGGCACCGTTCCCCCCGGCAAGAAAAAAAGTATTTTCAACTTTCTCTCTCAAGGTCTCTTTGCTTGCTTCAATGTGGGAAAGCACAATGCACAGGAGATTCGTGCGCATAGACAGCACGTTGATGAGCAGCTCATTAAGTTGGAGATGCGTCAAAAGGCTTTGCTCACTCAACACAACATCGAGCACTCTCCCGTCTGCGAGCCCATGGATTTTCCTCCCCCACCAAACTTCTACAACCCTTGGGAGATTTACGGCGACACCTCTCTCGGTGTTTTAAACCTCTCGACCTCCATGGAAGGTACCCGACAAGGTAGAAGGTGAGGATCGCCATGATCCGGAACCCGAAGGTACGCGCGATGACACAAGACACAAGATTTATACAAAGTTCGGGTAGCCGGAGTAGCTACCCTACGTCCCGTTTGGAGTAGTATTGCGCCCCGCGCTTGGTGTTGTTCTTGGAGGGATTGTGTTGTTCGGCTAGGGTACCCGCCCCTCCTTTATATAGTCCGGGGGGCGGGTGCCTAGCTCAGGAGAGTCCTAGTAGGATTACACAGAGCGAGTCCTAGTAGGAGTACAGGGGGAATTCTACTAGGAGTCCGTCTTCATCCTTCCTTGCATGAGTACCGGGAGTATGCCCGACAAGCCCCCGAGCACATTGTAGTCGAGAGTAGTAGTTCGAGTAGTCTTGAAGCCTCTTCGAGTAGTTCTTGAGCGTCCTCGAGTACCGCTTGGAGAAGTCTTCAATAGTACTTGAACCGGCCACGAGGCCGTAAGGTGGTCCACCCATTTGTCTTGAAGTCGAGATTATATGGAAGTGTGGTTGCAAAATCGCACTCCATATGGAGTAGCCCCCGAGCCTTAGGTCGAGTCACGAACTCTAGCCGAGGGTCAATCTTGATTCCGAATATTCCATTTTGAAAAATTTGAATGATGGGTGTAGCATAGCAGCCCCCCGAGCCTTGAAATGATTAGGTAATCAATCCAAGGGTCTTCGGTGTTCACGAAAGCCATCATCCGAGTACTCTTGCGATGTGTAGCCCCCGAGATAAGAGAGTCGTATGAGCCACGTCGAGTAGTGATTCGTGAGGAGCCCCCGAGCTTGAGAGCGAGCGAAGCATGCTGAAGTTATCTTCGAGTAGTATGTTAAGTGCAGCCCCCGAGCTGGAGAGATTCCAAGTAGTAGTTTGGCATCGAGCCGTGGAGCTTGAGAAGTAGCCATGCCGTCAGAGCGGACTTTGAATGCGACCGAAGTCGACTTTAGATGCCGGCAGAGCGGACTTTAGAATGCGACTTGAAAACCGAAGTCGACTTTGTGCCGCGCGGAGCGGACTTTGAGATGCGACTTGAAAACCGAAGTCGACTTTTGTTGCCGCACAAAGCGGACTTTGATATGCGACTTTAGAAGTCGACTTTAGGATGCCGTGCGGAGCGGTCTTTGAGATGCGACTACAATAGTCGACTTTGTGCCACGCGGGGTGGACTTAAGATGCAAAAAATTAAAAGTACTTCTCGGAAAGCCAAAGCGAATGAAAAATCAGAGAAAACGAGTAGTTTTCCGCCGGAGCGGGCTTAAGATTGCGACCGAAGTCGGCTTGTGCCACCGGAGTGGGCTTGGGTGCGACCGTTAGCGTCGACTTGTGCCACCGGAGTGGGCTTAAGTACCTGAGCCATGGATTTCGGACACAAGGTACAATTGCCGCCGCAGCGGGCTTGAGGGTGCGACCGGAGTCGGCCTGTGTACCTAGGCCATGGATTTCAGACCCAAGGTACGGAGCGTGAGTACTTAGGGTACTTGGACCCATGGTACAGAGCGTGAAGACCACGTGCAGCTAGGTTCCATCGTCGCCAGGACCCGAGGGCCACTTACAGCTAGGTTCCATCGAAGCTTACACATGTAGTATGCCACCGAAGCGTACGAAGATGCGACCGGAGTCGACTTTAAGTTGCCGCACGGGGGCGGACATTAGAATGCGACTTTAGAAGTCGACTTTAGGTTGCCGCACGGGGGCGGACTTTAGAATGCGACTTTAGAAGTCGACTTTAGGTTGCCGCACGGGGGCGGACTTTAGAAGTCGCTTCCTAGGGATAGCCCCCGAGTTGATGAAGTAGACTCGTGGTGATTTGATTGATATACCCGAAAGGACCTTGATGTCGCCTAGAGGGGGGTGAATAGGCGAGACGACCGCGCTTAAACTCTTTTCCCCCAAACACTTGAGCGACAGTTGCTCCACCGGTCGACCGGTGGTGATGACCGGTCGGACCGGTAGCACAGAGAACCCGCAAAAACAACTTCAAGCACCTCTAGGCTTCTAGCACGAACCAAACTCAGGGTGTGGCCTTTGTAGATGATCACAAGCAGAGTAAGGAGCTCTGCACACACAAGTAACACACCCAAGTAGATCGAAGTGGAAGCCAATGTAATATGCTAGAATGAACAACTTAGAGAGTCGAACCACACGAAGAAGCAAGGATTTGTTTCCCGAAGTTCACCACCCACTGAGGAATGGCTACGTCTCCGTTGAGGAGCTTGTAAAGACAATTCCCACAACAAGTCGGGTCTCTTTCAACCACTTTCCTCCTTTCCACTAAGGTGATTTTTTCCACGAAGAGGCAAGATCGCAGCCCTCACAAACTTCCCGCTGCTCACCACAACCTTGGGAGCTAGCCGGCGACACCTAGCCGTCTAGGAGGCAAACCTCCAAGAGTAACAAATGCTCCAAAGTTTGTAGACGCGAAACCAAAGTGCTCAAGCTATGGAAATTGCTCTTGTTAGCTCACAAAGTCACTCCTAGGCTCACTTTCTCAACCCAACACAAAGATGATGGCTTGAATCCACAAATCTCACAAAGAGATGGTTGGGGAGAGCCACTAAGGCTTAGAGCTAGTTAGAAATGGCTTGGGACCTCAAAGAAATTCACTAGAACCAAGACATCCCTCACTTGAAGAAGGCTTGGGGTATTTATACCCCTCAAAGAAGAAAACTAGCCGTTAGTCCCCGGGCAACGACCGGTGCGGACGTGCCTCACACCCGCCGGACCGGTGTTCGAAAAACTAGCCGTTGGGCTAGCGGCACCGGCCGGACGGCCTCCGACCGGCCGGACCGGTCGGACCGAGTTACCCCCAAAACCTCTTTTAAAGAAACTAGCACTTCATCACCAAGATGAAATGACCCGTGTTAGGTTAGGAGGGTTTGTTAGTACGCTTTAAGGCTAAATCTCACTTAGGTCAACTAAAGAGCACTTTGACTTGGTCAACTCGGTAAGTTGCATCCCTCTTGATAGTACGGCATACCTATACTCAAGAAAAGAATAAAAGAGCTTTGATGACCTCTTGAGCTTGAACAACTTCACTTCTTGCCATACTTGATCAATAACCACTTGAGGGCTTTCAACATAGCCTTTGACTTGAGCACGTCCATACTTGAGCTAGTGACTTAGGATCTTTCCATATAGCATAAGAATGCACACTTGGATCCATGGTCACTCCATGTTGCCAATCTTAATGAGCCGATGACTTGCAAAGCTTCCCTCGGTTGAGGTTTGAATATGATACTTGAAGACCCCACGGATGCTAGACCTTCACCCTAGCAAAACACGAATGGCGGCTTAGCTACGGCCCCAAAGATTGCTTAGTCCCTCACCCTAGCCATCTCGGTTGATCTCTTCATCACTTATCCAATCCACTTTGAGTTCCACTTTGCTTCACACGCGATTAACCTTCATTTGAAAATCCCGCTTCAAATGCTTGATCTTGATTGACAACGGATATGCAAGCTTCCAATTTTTAGAACCATGGTGTGTACACTCATCATCTTGTTCCCTTTCAATAAACTCATGAAGTCTTGCACCATATACTTGTCTTTGTAGATGTGAGCCATAAAATACATCCATAATTAAAATACTTCAATGGTTGCTCATGAATCTAGAAAGAAAACCTGCTCACAATCTTAGACAAAAACATTAGTCCTTTAATCGCCTTGTCATTCAATTCACCAAAATCCACTTAGGGGCCTAGATGCACTTTCAATCTCCCCCTTTTTGGTGATTAATGACAACTCGATTAAAGCTTACAAATAAAACAATAAAGCGCATTTAAATTCTTAGATATAGCTAGAGATCCCCCTTAATTTGTGCTTTGAGTTGGATTTCAAAAAGTTGGCCTTAAATGCCATTAGCACAAATTTGGAGGAAAAAGGCGTGTGAGCTCCCCCTATACCTTAGAATCGGTGGAGTGCAACATGTGTGAGCGACAAAATAAAATCTCGTGATGCGTATGACAAGATATGCACAAAGCAAAGGGAAGTGAGCCGACTAGGCAAAGACCGGTCGAGACCGGTGCCCCGACCGGTCGACCGGTCGGCCAGTCCACCAACACACACGACCGGGCGGCACCGGTCGGACCGGTGCCCCCGACGACTGTCGGACCGATCGAGTCCGGTCCGCCACAAATCAACAGAGGTGCGTGCTATTTGGTCCAAGGTGATCATGCCGGGGTTGCAAGTCAGGTTTAGATCACTTTGCTCTATTTAGCCAACACAAACAAACACCACTCAATTCATGCATCACAAACTAGCAATAAAGTCTCTTAAATATTACAATAAGGTTTAGAACACACAGTAGCACTCACACAAATGTTCTCAAGTCCACTACGATAAAATTCTAACTTATTACAAGGCTTCTCTCAACAACCCGGCGAGGCACCTAGGTCGAAGCCGGTGCAAATACGTACAAGACAAACAAGATAGACTTGAGGCTTTAATCTCGATTCTTCTCCCCCTTTGTCATCAAGCATCCAAGAAGGGCCTGGAGAAGAAGCAATGCCGATCACCGTCCTTGAGATCCGTCTCCCGGTGAGAGCTCCCTCCTATTTGAAATTCGTCAAGAATCCAATGCAAAGGAGAGTTTAGGTAAATCGACTCCGAGACGGTGATTTGAGATGGATGAGCTATGGGAGCGAAATTTTTACTATAGAAGTAAGGGTTGTAGCCAAAGATCTCGGCGGAGAAGCGAGCGCCCCAATCTTGTACTTGCTCGGGAGGTGGAGGAGGTGGGGGTGCTTGCTCTTCTTCCATGAAGTGAGACGATCCTGCCACATCCGGAGGAGGAGGTACAAAGGGTGGAGGTGGAGGAGGAACCGATGAGAACGATCCTTGTCCTTGCTCGGACTCGAAGAACATGGGCCCATATTGATTAAGCAAGTCGGAGTTGGCCCATCCTCTCATCCTTTCCTCAAAGGACGGTATCTCAACCTGTGGAGTCTCTGGAGATGGTGGAGAGCGAGGAGGTTGAAATCCTTGGGCATTGTGCATCAATTTCATCGTGTCCCTCATTTGCTTATTAGCCCTTCTCAACCTTTGTTGCTCAACTTGGATGTCATGTTGGCTCCCGCACATCCCAAATATGAAGTTGAAAAACTTTCCCAAAGGGGAGGTGGACCCGCGAGGCCCGTCTCGGCTCGCCGGCCACCCCACCGGCCGGACCGTGCTCGAGACCTGGCGGGACCGGGGTGACGGTCCGAGCCCCCGCCCGAGGCGCGTATCCGTCCGAGCTGCTCCCTCCTCAAATATTTCTTCCTCATGACCCGGTGCATGCTCAACTCTAGGAGATGGAACCGAGGATTCTTGCTAGGATTGAGCTTCGAGGCTTGTGTGTCACATTTTTAGGAAACTCCGTCTTTGCAACCTTTTCAATCATATACATGATATACGGACCGTACCCGCAAATTTTCTTGGGGTCCTCGGATAAGTGCTTGATCTCTTGCCAAATAAAATCCCCAACGCTAAACTCGGAGCTCCCGCCTCAAAGCAACCATCAAGTTTTTCCGAAACTTTGTGATCTCGCAGGGGTTTCCATCTCTAGGTGTAATAGACACCCTAAGGAGCCTATTTAGGACAGCAAAGTAGGTGTAGAGGTTCTTCATCTTCCCATAGTTGGCATGCTCACCTCGAGGGTACATCACATGCAAGGCATCCTTCTCAAGCTCTCCCTCATCATGGAGCTTCCTCAACTCCCCATCTCCTGCCATGATCCCAAAGCACCTTAGAAACCTATGGAATGTGATGGAGTACTTCTGGCCATTGGTCATCCAAGTCATAGCCCTATCGGCCTCAATGTGACCAAAGTGCACTGTAGCAAAGAACTGGGTGATGATTTCCTTGTTCCAATCCTGTCGGAACCCCATAAGTGTCTTGACCCTTTGCCTCTCACAATTGCTAATGACTTCATCAAATATAGGATCACCTTTTCTTGCCATGTGCTCCCAATCCAAAATTGTGCCTTGTGAGTGATTTTTGGGCTTTTTTATGATTACGGTGGCATAGTAATCCTGCTGAAATTTAGCCCAAAACCTCGGATCCAACGCGGTCTTGCCCTTCTCATAAGGGTTCTTATCCCTCAACTTCTTTAGGGCCTTGGTCATGCCTGCCCCGTGGTACTTCACTGGCCTGTCAGGGTAAATGTAAGTGGGTGGCATGATCCTCAACCTACCCTGATCATCGTCATCCTCGTCCATGGCATCCACATCCTCTTCCTCATCCTCATCGCCGTCGACCCGGCCTCCCCGGTGCCTCCTCGGCCCAACCCCGACCGGAAAGGTCTCATCCTCAACATTGGCATCACTTTGCTCGTTCCGGTGTCACCTCGGGATCCTCTCGCACTTGCTTGAGCCGAGCGGCGTCTCAACCTCTTGCCGCCGACGTTGACGGTGCTGCCCCCTTTCCCAAAATCACCGGGGATAGCTCCTCGGCGAGTGAGCACTTCTTCTCTTCTTTTCTTTGCCCCTTCCTTTTCCCCGTACCATAGCCGCTTTCCCGAGTCACAAATAGGATGACAAGAGTGTATAAGACTCTAAGAAAAAGATTGAATTGGTATGGAATTGAATCTTGAAAGTTCGTAACAATTGGGTCCGTTTCGGGCCACACCGGTCGTACGGTGAGGGGCACCTGTCGGACCGGTGCCACCTGCAACGAGCCAAATGCTCCCACATTCAATCCGAGCAGCTATCAATCTAAGATTTGGTCTAGATGAACAAAAGACATCCTAGAATAGATATGTGTTGAAAAACATGAAGAAAACACAATTTGGGGGTGGACATGCGCCACCGGTCGACCGATGACGGCCACCGCCGACCGTGAAGGCCGTCCGACCCCAATTCGTGATTTCTCACAATGTGTTCAACAAAACGTTATGGATCTATAGGAATGTCTTCTAGGTGATCTCGGGAGATGTTCTACCAAAGGAAATTTAAAACTTTGCACCATGCGAGGAGATCGGGCAAAAGAAAGGTTTGAATACCTTTGGAGAGTGGAACTCGAGTTGAATCCAAGAAACTCGAAGGGGAAAGTGAAGAGGGGCCTTGGGAGATCCTTTTGCTTCCAATCTTGAGGCCTTTCCTTGGTTCAATCTTCAAACCTCCATGGATTTTGAGAGAGGAGAAGGAGAGAGGAAGGAGGAGATGTGCATCACGGTTTGAGGCTGCAGGGGTTGAATGATAGAGGAGAGAGAAGGAGAGGGGGAGGTAAAAGAGGATTCCTTTTACCGTGGCCCCACGTGTTGACGCCGGCGTCCACCGGTCCGACCGGTGACAGCACCGGCGACCGGTGACCGCCGCCGGTCGAGCCGCAGAGCCCTTATCGGTTTTTTCCGCCCACCCACGGTAGAACCGATGATCCCGATAAAATTCGACGAAAGTCCTTATCGGTAGAACCGCACGCCCTCGGTAGTACCGGCCATTTTCCTCCTTTTTGAGATTTTGCTCCTTGAAACTTCTCCAAAGATGTTATAGTTCATTTCTCATCCACTTAGGTTGCATAAACACGATTATGTGACTTCAAGGTCACCACCGGTCGGACCGGTGGTGCGCACCTGGCCGACCGGTGCTCCCTTGAGAAACGATTTTGAGCCACAACAAAAGATTTCCATTTCAACCTTTAGAGATGTTTTGGATATGAGATAGAAAGATGATATTGATCCAAAAACTATCAATTCTTAGAAGAAGGAAGGATTAACGAATTTATTCGTGAATTCTTGATCCTTTCAAGAGAGAGAGATAAAGAACGATGGATTTTAGGGACTTGAGAGAATCTTCTTAATTGTGACTAGCCATCAATCAAACAAGGAGAACTATAGTCACAACTAAGTTGATTGGGTCACTAAGACCAAGAACCAAATATTTTTCAAAGTAAGCACACTTCCTATACATGCTAGTTGATTTTTCGAAAAAAATTATCCTATGTCACCAAGTGCATGCATCCACTTCAAATGAATGCCCTAACAAGCATATTTGGCTCATATCTTCATCCTCGAGACACAAAGACGAGTGGAAGTAAAGATATCAACCAAATATCTAGAGAGGAGCTCAAGAGGTCCATTTGAAGCAATTACATGCTAAGGATGGCAC
Source organism: Cenchrus americanus (assembly GCA_947561735.1). Lineage (NCBI taxonomy): Eukaryota > Viridiplantae > Streptophyta > Magnoliopsida > Poales > Poaceae > Cenchrus > Cenchrus americanus. The sequence continues at coordinate 270,208,784 of OX387239.1, forward strand.
ACTAGCATGATGTTATGGCCTAGATGCATTAAGGTATTTCAATGAGTTCCGTGAAACCATACCTTTTCCTTAAGACCATTTCATTTGTGCATATATTAAATTTCAAACGGTGTTAGCTCTTACTTGTTCTTTTGGAAGTTACGCTTATCGAGAGCTTTCTTTGAGATGCACAAACGAATGAGACTACAAGATCACTTAGAAGAAATTGTTAGTCCCACAAGTGACTCAAGTGTTGTAATGAGCTCCCCCTTAAGTAGTGCTAGAGAATTTGAATTTCTCGACCAAGGCACTTTGTTCGCTTAAGAACTCGGTGAGGCTTATTCCAAACTTGGTCACAACACATGAATGATTTGTTAATTGAAATGAGTTTAGCCTCTCATAACCTTTGACTCCAAATCACCCTTCTTCTTGAGGGTTTGGACAACCCCCGGTCACCCGGCACTCGTGCCTAGGGTCACCCGAGCACTCGTGCTTGGTCACCCCGCAGCCCTACGAGGCGTACGGTCACCCGGCACACGTGCCGGTCACCCGCCCAATTTAACCTTGCCGCGTTGGCACCGGTCGGACCGGTGCCCCACCTGGCCGACCGGTGACCACCACCCGACACCATTTTGGTGATTTTTCCTTTCCCTTTTCTTTGAGTGAGTGAATGTATCACTAATTTAAATCCCGCAACAAGAATAAGGCATTGCTCTACTAGAGAGCCATTAAGAGCATCGAATGGCATGAGAAAGTAAATTTTCATAAAAATAGTCAAAGTCACTACTTCATGCTTTGCTCATCCAAGAGGAGCGTCTCATGAGTGTTCACCGAGAACCAAAAGTGACTTAGACTCAATCGAGCGCATTAGTTACCGAGATGACATTGATTTCACGATTTATATGAGTTTGCTCTTCACATGGTTAATTCAATCCATCAAGATTTCCAAGTCTTCCAACCATGTGCTCAATGCATCTCTTTTAACCTCGCAAGCTCGGTAAGCATTTCTTGGTACCCAACACTTGTTGGGTCCTATTGGGTTAGTCACAAGGTGCTTAGGAACCCAAATAGCTCTCATGCTACAATGAGGTGAACTAATCTCCCTCATAGCACAAGTTCTATTCTTATCGTTCCTAAGCTTATGGAAATCATAATGGACAAGGTTTGATTTAGGAATGTTACCATTTGGGCAATCCTTGCCCAAGTGACCCTTTTGACGCATTCGTAGCAAATGCGACTTTTGTTCTTGTTGGTCACACCATTCCTTGCAATTTCTTTCTACACTTGCTTCTGAGCCTTGTTCTTGGAGAAGGTGGTTTCCTTGCCATGTTTGCTTGAAGTGGGGCCGCCCATGCCACCGCGGTCGAGCCACCGCCCGTTGTTGCTTTTGGGCACGAGTCGGCAAGGTGTCCCTTTCTCTCGCACTTGTAGCACACCCTCCACTTGTTGGAGCTTCGAGCTTCTTGGAGAGTGACTCTTGTGCCTTGTGCTTGATCGGGCGATATTGGGGTTTGATTTGCCCAACCTCGCTCTTTTCTTGAATCTTGTTCTTGTGGGATGTTGTATGTTGTTGAGGGGTTGAGCTAGTGGCGGTTGATCCCTTCCCAAGCTTCTTCACCATGCTTTCACGGTTATCTTGAGAAGGTTGCACTTTGATCTTCTCCTTAAACACATACAAGTCCTTTTGGAGCTTTTCGACCTCTTGCTTTAGCTTATCATTTTCTTCAAAGAATGAGGTCATCACAAGATTCTACAAGTACATGCTCAATGCTAGATTGTCTTGCTTGAGACAAACAATCATTAGCGCTAGATAAAACAACTTGAACTTGTGATCATGTGCATGTGTGAGATAGAGGTTGTATAGATTTTACCGATGAAAGCACAACCTCATAAGCTATCTCTAGTGTTGCATAAGAATCAACAAGCTTCTCATAGGAAAGTTCAAGTTCATTGTGATTAGCTTGTAGGCCCATATGCTCGCTAGTGAGCTTCGCTAGTTTGGCTTCTAGATCATCATTGGCATCTTCTTCTATTTTAGCTCTACAAGCAAAGGATTTGATGTCATGATCATAGTTGTTAGCCAAAGTTTCATACTTACAAACCAAGGATGCAAGTTTGGATTTGAGAAGTTCAAGTTCTCTTGACGAAGAGCTTGAAGCTTCAATCTTCCGGTCCTTAGCCCCTTTGGCTTGTCTCTTCTTCTTGCTCTTCTTTTCCTTCTTGGCCATCAAGCAAGTTGGTGCGCCCGCTGTCGCACCGGTCCGACCGGTGGGTGTCACCGGTCCGACCGGTCCCCGCAGAGGGACAACGTCTTCGCTTCTTTGATCTCCTTTTTGCTTGGGGGTGATGCTTGATGATCGGTGGATGTTGTAGAGGTAGGGCACATCTCCACTGACTCATCTTCATCATCGCTCTCGAGTTCATCCCATTTGGTGTTTACCAACTCAAGTAGTAATTTCCAAATGAGATGAGCATCTTCGGAAATCTTTTTGCTCTTCAAGATAATATACTTTAGTTCTCTACATACACAGCTACACAAAAGGTTAGTAATGATGGCATTGAGTTGCTTCTTCTCCATGTCCATTGGCGAGACACATGTCTCATCCTTTGGAAGGATACTCGCAACCATAATGCTCTCAGCGGTAGGGCCCAAAACCTTAAGTGCAATGAGAACATTAGAGCACCAAGAAGAATAGTTTGAGCCATCTAGAGCTAGAGGCTCAAACGGTACTTCACAAGTTGTCGACATCGAAGAACTCCAAGCGGTTAAGCTCGAATCGGAGCACCTTGCTCGATACCAATTGAAAGGACCTTGATGTCGCCTAGAGGGGGGGGTGAATAGGCGAGACGACCCGTTTAAACTCTTTTCCCCCCAAACACTTGAGCGACGAGTTGCTCCACCGATCAAACCGGTGGTGATGACCGGCCGACCGGTGTAGCACGAGAGAACCCGCAAAAACAACTTCAAGCACCTCTAGGCTTCTAGCACGAACCAAACTCGTGGTGTGGCCTTTGTAGATGATCACAAGCGAGTAAGGAGCCCCGCACACACAAGTAACACACCCAAGTAGATCGAAGCGAAGCAAATGTAATATGCTAGAATAAACAACTTAAAGAGTCGAACCACACGAAGTAGCAAGGATTTGTTTCCCGAAGAACGGCTACGTCTCCGTTGAGGAGCTTGTAAGGGACAATTCCCACAACAAGTCGGGTCTCTTTCAACCACTTTCCTCCTTTCCACTAAGTGGATCTTTTCCACGAAGAGGCAAGATCGCAGCCCTTACAAACTTCCCGCTGCTCACCACAACCTTGGGAGCTAGCCGGCGACACCTAGCCGTCTAGGAGGCAAACCTCCAAGAGTAACAAATGCTCCAAAGTTTGTAGACGCGAAACCAAAGTGCTCAAGCTATGGAAATTGCTCTTGTTAGCTCACAAAGTCACTCCTAGGCTCACTTTCTCAACCCAACACAAAGATGATGGCTTGAATCCACAAATCTCACAAAGAGATGGTTGGGGAGAGCCACTAAGGCTTAGAGCTAGTTAGAAATGGCTTGGGACCTCAGCAAATTCACTAGAACCACAGCAGCCCCTCACTTGAAGAAGGCTTGGGGTATTTATACCCCTCAAAGGAGAAAACTAGCCGTTAGTTCCCGGGCAGACCTGGTCGGACCGGTGCCTCACACCGGTCGGACCGGTGTTCGAAAAACTAGCCGTTGGGCTAGCGGCACCGGCCGGGACGTGCCTCCGACCGGCCGGACCCGGCCAGGCCCGAGTTACCCCCAAAACCTCTTTTAAAGAAACTAGCACTTCATCACCAAGATGAAATGACCCAGAGTTAGGTTAGGAGGGTTTGTTAGTACGCTTTAAGGCTAAATCTCACTTAGGTCAACTAAAGAGCACTTTGACTTGGTCAACTCGCTAAGTTGCATCCCTCTTGATAGTACGGCATACCTATACTCAAGAAAATAATAAAAGAGCTTTGATGACCTCTTGAGCTTGAACAACTTCACTTCTTGCCATAATTGATCAATAACCACTTGAGGGCTTTCAACATAGCCTTTGACTTGAGCACGTCCATACTTGAGCTAGTGACTTAGGATCTTTCCATATAGCATAAGAATGCACACTTGGATCCATGGTCACTCCATGTTGCCAATCTTAATGAGCCGATGACTTGCAAAGCTTCCCTCGGTTAAGGTTTGAATATGATACTTGAAGACCCCACGGATGCTAGACCTTCACCCTAGCAAAACACGAATGGCGGCATAGCTACAGCCCCAAAGATTGCTTAGTCCCTCACCCTAGCCATCTCGGTTGATCTCTTCATCACTTATCCAATCCACTTTGAGTTCCACTTTGCTTCACACGCGATTAACCTTCATTTGAAAATCCCGCTTCAAATGCTTGATCTTGATTGACAACGGATATGCAAGCTTCCAATTTTTAGAACCATGGTGTGTACACTCATCATCTTGTTCCCTTTCAATAAACTCATGAAGTCTTGCACCATATACTTGTCTTTGTAGATGTGAGCCATAAAATACATCCATAATTAAAATACTTCAATGGTTGCTCATGAATCTAGAAAGAAAACTCGCTCACAATCTTAGACAAAAACATTAGTCCTTTAATCGCCTTGTCATTCAATTCACCAAAATCCACTTAGGGACCTAGATGCACTTTCAATACCCCAAGAGTAGTCGGCAGAGTGTAGCTCCCGTGAAAACCCGTCGAGAAGCGCACACAAATGAGTAGTTGGCAAGTAGTCCTACATGATGAGGAGAACAAGCCAAGAAAAGAGAACAATAATCATTTAAATAAATGACTTAGCCGGGTGCCGCCGGTGCGGACTTGTAGATGAAGCCGTGGCGGTCGACAATGGAGCCGCGACGGGTTGTTGCTGAAGTTGACTAGTCATTGTTGATTCCGACTAGTTGTTGGGGGCGTGACAGTTGTTCTCGACTAGTTTGGAAAACTAGTCGAGATGAATGGTCGACGCGATGCGACCGGAAGACAACGTCGTGGCGGCGCGCGGCGTACCTCGGCGAGAGCCGGTGTTGCCGCGAGACAAGTAGTCACCACGCATGGCGTGGCCGGGTAGAGCCGGTGTGGCCGCAAGACGAAGTCGCGGCGCACGAAGTAGTCGACGATGAGCCGTGTGACGGCCGCGCGACGTGCCGAGGCACCGGGACGCACGGCGAGCGCAAAGTAGTCGACGACGAGCCGCGCGACAAGCCATGCGACGAGCCACGCCGTGCCGAGGCACCCGGTCGTGCAGCCGTAGGCGAAGTAGTTGACGACAAGCGATGAGCCGCGCGACGTGCCGAGGCACCCGCACGCACGACGTAGGCGAAGTAGTCGACGATGAGCCGCGCGACGATCCGCGTGATGAGCCGCTCTACGTGCCGAGGCGCCGGGACGCGCGGCGGAGGCGAAGTAGTCGACGACGAGCTCGCGCGAGGCGGAGTTGTCGATGACGAGCCCGCGTGACGCAGTAGTCGACGACGAGCGGTGCGACAAGCCGTGTGACGAGCCGCGCGACGTGCCGAGGCACCCCGACGCACGGCGTAGTCGAGGTAGATCGCTGCAGCCGGGAGAGTGGAGACAAGTACTCGCGTGCACGACGAGGTTGACGTAGAGCATGTGTGGCCGGGGTGACGAGTAGTCACGGCGCACGCAAGGTTGACGTAGAGCGCGTGCGGCCGGCAACGAGTAGTCGCGGCGCACGGCGAGGTTGACGTAGAGCGCGTGCAACCGGGTGACGAGTAGTCGCGGTGCACGGTGAGGTCGACGTAGAGCGCGTGCGGCCGGAGACGAGTAGTCGTGGTGCTCGGCGTAGCCGATGTAGAGCCACCGCAGCACCGAGAGATGAGTAGTCGCAAGACATGGCAAGGTCGACGTAGTTGATGTAGAACCCGTGCGACCGGGAGATGAGTAGTCGCGCGCACGGTGTTGTTGATGTAGAGCCGATGCGGCCGCAAGACAGCGTCGTGGTGCACGGAATGGTTGAAGTGGAGGCACTGCTGTAGGCGAAGGTGATGCGCCCGCGACATCGTTGGAGTAGTCAACGAAAGTTGATGTAGCCGTGGTAGTTGTTCTCTCGTACGTCTTTGGTGTACTTGAGCCAAAGGTCTTGGAGTCTTGCTGGTAGACGAAAACAGAGGTAGCAGACTGCATGCCGGATTTTGACTTGATGCCGACGTCTCGTGCTTGATGCGGACAGCTACAGGTGAATTGCTTCCAATCTCGCGTGGTGCACCAGCTTCGGACTCGAATCAATTTTTGGTAGGCTTCGGATTTTATGCTTCGTCGGATTAACCAGAGTTGAAATTGTCGCGAACGCATACGCAAAGATTCGACGCAAAGATTCGACGAGTCGCTGAGGGATCTCAGGATGAACTTGATCCTGACCATCGGCTTCGAAAGATTGATTTTGATGACGAGAGGTCCTTCGAATTCACACGATGATCGTGACGATGGCCCCACGGTGGGCACCAGCTGTCGGTGTTTAAACCTCTCGACCTCCATGGGAGGTACCCGCAGCGAGGTAGAAGGTGGGGATCGCCATGATCTGGAACCCGAAGGTACGCGCGAGGACACAAGACACAAGATTTATACAGGTTCAGGTAGCCGGAGTAGCCACCCTACGTCCTGTTTGGAGTAGTATTGCGCCCTGCGCTTGGTGTTGTCCCAGGAGGGATTGTGCTGTGCGGCTAGGTACCCGGCCCTCCTTTATATAGTCCAGGGGGCGGGTGCCTAGTCGGTTACAAGGCAGGAGTCCTAGTAGGATTACACAGAGCGAGTCCTAGTAGGAGTACAGGGGAATTCTACTAGGAGTCTGTCTTCTTCCTTCCTTGCATGAGTACCGGGAGTGTGCCCGACAACCTCCATGATGTATGGAGCTCCCCCGGCCGACATCGACGATGAGGACTTTGGTGGTGGTGAGACCGACGACGACGACTCTCCCCCGGCTGCCCACTCTCCACAAGATTATGATGGTTGAAGGGCCTCCTCTTTTTGGCGCTTGATGCCAAAGGGGGAGTGAGCTCAGCTCACAATTTACTCATGTGTGAGGTGTCTTGTATCTCCATATCCGTCTATCTATCGATCCTTTAGTTTTGGACATGTATGAACTATTTGTGTATTTGTGTGGTGTAATGCTTGGTGAAGAACCTAGAACTCATTTAAATTTGTAAGACCTAATTGTGCTTGTGGTGTGAGGAACCTTGTATATCTATTTGTGATGCTTGTTGTTTCTCACTTTATTGTTTTGTATATCATGTCATATGCATCACGGTTTATATATCACACTCATGCACTTGTGTATACAATTTGAGAGTGAAAAGTCTTCTAAGTGTGTGATAGGCATTTGAGGCCTTCATAAAAGTCAAAGCACACATTTAGGGGGAGTTTCATTTTCAAAATTGTCAAATACACGCATCTTTTATAAAAACAAATTGTGGTTGTCATCAATCACCAAAAAGGGGGAGATTGTAAGTGCATCTTGGCCCCTAATTATTTTGATGATAATGACAAGCACGATTTGTGGTATTTAATGCTTGGTCAAGATGTGTGCAGGTCTTGAATGAATGAAACTCATATGGTTGATCAAAGGAAGGTGTCGGTGTTTAAACCTCTCGACCTTCATGGGAGGTACCCGCAAAGAAGGTAGAAGGTGAGGATCGCCATGATCCGGAACTCCGAAGGTACGCGCGAGGACACAATACACAAGATTTATACAAGTTCGGGTAGCCGGAGGTAGCTACCCTACGTCCCGTTTGGAGTAGTATTGCGCCCCCGCGCTTGGTGTTGTTCCCCGGAGGGGATTGTGTTGTTCGGCCTAGGTACCCGCCCTCCTTTATATAGTCCAGGAGGCGGGTGCCTAGTCGGTTACAAGGCAGAGTCCTAGTAGGATTACACGGAGCGAGTCCTAGTAGGAGTACAGGGGAATTCTACTAGGAGTCCGTCTTCATCCTTCCTTGCATGAGTACCCGGGGAGTATGCCCGACAAGCCCCCGAGCACATTGTAGTCGAGAGTAGTAGTTCGAGTAGTCTTGAAGCCTCTTCGAGTAGTTCTTGAGCGTCCTCGAGTACTGCTTGGAGAAGTCTTCAATAGTACTTGAATCGCCACGAGGGCCGGAAGGTGGTCCAGCTCATTTGTCTTGAAGTCGAGATTATATGGAAGTGCGGTTGCAAAATCGCACTCCATATGGAGTAGCCCCCGAGCCTTAGGTCGAGTCACGAACTCTAGCCGAGGGTCAATCTTGATTCCGAATATTCCATTTTGAAAAATTTGAATGATGGGTGTAGCATAGCAGCCCCCGAGCCTTGAAATGATTAGGTAATCAATCCAAGGGTCTTCGTGTTCACGAAAGCCATCATCCGAGTACTCTTGCGCCGTGTAGCCCCCGAGATAAGAGAGCCGTATGAGCCACGTCGAGTAGTGATTGGTGAGGAGCCCCCGAGCTTGAGAGTGAGCGAAGCATGCCTCGAAGTTATCTTCGAGTAGTATGTTAAGTGCGCCCCCGAGCCGGAGAGATTCCAAATAGTAGTTTGGCGTCGAGCCGTGGAGCTTGAGAAGTTGCCATGCCGTCGAGCGGACTTTGAATGCGACCGAAGTCGACTTTAGATGCCGGCAGAGCGGACTTTAGAATGCGACTTGAAAACTGAAGTCGACTTTGTGCCGCGCGAAGCGGACTTTGAGATGCGACTTGAAAACCGAAGTCGACTTTTGTTGCCGCACGGAGCGGACTTTGATATGCGACTTTAGAAGTCGACTTTAGGATGTCGTGCGGAGCGGTCTTTGAGATGCGACTACAATAGTCGACTTTGTTCCACGCGGGGTGGACTTAAGATGCAAAAAATGAAAAGTACTTCCTGAAAGCCAAAGCGAATGAAAAATCGCAGAAAACGAGTAGTTTTGCCGCCGGGAGCGGGCTTAAGATTGCGACCGAAGTCGGCTTGTGCCACCGGAGTGGGCTTGGGTGCGACCGTTAGCGTCGACTTGTGCCACCGGAGTGGGCTTAAGTACCGAGCCATGGATTTCGGACACAAGGTACGCTTGCCGCCGCAGCGGGCCGAGGGTGCGACCGGAGTCGCTTGTCTACCTAGGCCATGGATTTCGTACCCAAGGTACGGAGCGCGAGTACTTAGGGTACTTGGACCCATGGTACGAGCGTGAAGACCACGTGCGCCTAGGTTCCATCGTCACCAGGACTCGAAGGCCGCTTACGCCTAGGTTCCATCGAAGCTTACACACGTAGTATGCCACCGAAGCGTGCGAAGATACGACCGGAGTCGACTTTAAGTTGCCGCACGGGGGCGGACTATAGAATGCGACTTTAGAAGTCGACTTTAGGTTGCCGCACGGGGGCGGACTTTAGAATGCGACTTTAGAAGTCGACTTTAGGTTGCCGCACGAGGGCGGACTTTAGAAGCCGCTTCCTAGGGATAGCCCCCGAGTTGATGAAGTAGACTCGTGGTGATTTGATTGATATACCCCAAGAGTAGTCGGCAGAGTGCGCTCCCGTGAAAACCCGTCGAGAAGCGTACACAAATGAGTAGTTGGTAAGTAGTCCTACATGATGAGGAGAACAAGCCAAGAAAAGAGAACAAGAATCATTTAAATAAATGACTTAGCCGTTGCCGCCGCGTACTTGTAGATGAAGCCGTGGCGGTCGCCAATGGAGCCGCGACAAGTTGTTGTCGAAGTTGACTAGTCGCAGTTGATTCCGACTAGTTGTTGGGGGCGTGATCGCAGCTTCTCGACTAGTTTGGAAAACTAGTCGAGATGAATGGTCAACGCGATGCGACCGAAGACGATGTCGTGGCGGCGCGCGGCGTACTCGAAGTAGAGCCGTTGTTGCCGCGAGACAAGTAGTCACCACGCATGGCGTGGCCGAAGTAGAGCCGCCGTGGCCGCAAGACGAAGTCGCGGCGCACGAAGTAGTCGACGATGAGCCGTGGGACGGGCCGCGCGACGTGCCGAGGCACCGGACGCGCGGCGTAGGCAAAGTAGTCGACGACGAGCCGCGCGACAAGCCACGCGACGAGCCGCGCGACGTGCCGAGGCACCCGGCCGCGCGGCGTAGGCGAAGTAGTCGACGACAAGCGATGAGCCGCGCGACGTGCCGAGGCACCCGTACGCGAGGCGTACGTGAAGGAGTTGACGATGAGCCGCGCGACGATCCGCGTGATGAGCCGCGCGACGTGCCGAGGCACCCCGGACGCGCGGCGGAGGCGAAGTAGTCGACGACGAGCTCGCGCGAGGCGGAGTTGTCGATGACGAGCCTATGACATCCCCGATGTTTAATTGCGCTAATAACCGTGGTTCCCAAAACCGGAGCCGCACCGGTTTCCGCCGTTCAAAAAAACCGGCTCGGTAAACCGGTGAAACCGGCCGGTTCGCCGGTGTTAAAAAAATATATGCACGGTTTATGAGTGGGAACCGGACCGGTTCGTGTACTCGGCGGACCGGTTCCACCGGAACCGCCGAACCTGGCCCGGCTCCCAACGGTTTTCAACCCCGCTAATAACATTAATTACATGAGTTAATCAAGGTTAATTAGCTTCTAAGCATGTTTGACATGTTTTGTCACCAATTTGCACAAAAGACCTTGGTCAAAGTCCCAAATCACGGTCAAACCCTAGATCTCCTTTAAGGTCGAAACGGTTTTCTTGCGCGTTCTCCAAATTTCACTATAGAAGTTCAAAATCGGCCAATACGAAAGTTGTTCGTTATTTTCGGGAACACATTTTTTGTAATTGGCGGACATTCCAATTTTGAGTGCAAATTGGCCAAAAATCGGTTTGACCGCGCTGTGAACAATAAATCGAGCCGTGGAAAATCTGCAACTCCGGCGACGTTCCCGGCAAAACCGTTGATCAAAACATATGTCGCCCTTTGGGAAAGTTGTAGGTCTATAGCTCCTCTACAAATTTTGTTTTTGGAGATTTTCAACTTAGTTGGCACTTTTTGGAGTTATGCAATTTCGAAATCGGGTAAATAGAATAAAACGGGCCGGGCACCGACCTCACCGTGCTCTCACGTCGGCCGCGCGCGACGGCACCAAGGGCCACGCGTCGTCCGCGCGTCCCTCCGGCGTACGGACGCCGGCGCCTCCGCGGTGGACCGGCACACACCCCGGACACCTCCGCCCTCCCAAGACGCCGTACGCCGCGCCCACGCACGGAACGGACGGGGCCGAGCCACGCGCCGTGCGTCCGTGCGCCCACGCGCGCGCGCGAGCATGCGCCGCACCACTTGGCCGCTTCCTCGGCCCTTTGTGTCCTACCCGTCTACCGGCCGTGCCGCATCGCCTCGCTCCGCTCATCCCCGCTCGGTGTCGCGTGCGCCGGGTCCCGAACCGGGGGAGAGCAGAGCCGAGCCGTGCCCGGCCGCCGCCTAGCCGCCATCGCCAAGAAGCCCTCTCTCGCGCCAAGCCAAGGCCGACGGCCGTCGTTCTCCTTCCCCCCGGCCCTCCTCGCCGTCGCCGGCCGTTGCTCGTCCCTTCTGCCGCGCCATAGCAGCACGCCGCCGGCCGCAGCCGGCGCACGGGGCGCCTCGCCGGCGCCGGCGAGGGCGGCCGCCGGCCGGCCGAGGCCGCCTCCCGCCCGGCTCGGCCCACAAGAACTCCGGTGCACCGCCCACCGGCCAAGTCCGCCGCCATCGGCCCCGGATTCCGGCCGCCGGCGCGGGCGACCGCCCCCAGCGGGGCGCATTGCAAGGATCGAGTTCTTCGCAGGGGGATTTGTGTAAAATTTCCCGGGACCCTACTTCGTAAAGGTAGTTCTAGGGTTACAAAGCAGCAACTTCGGAAAATCATTAAAAATCATAGAAAATTCAGAAAAATGCAAAACCAATTTTGTTGGTTCTTGGTGAAGAAACCTATCTTTTCTAGAAAACATGTATACGGTTTTTCTGTACAGTTGTTGAATTAAAAATTCAAACTCAGTTTGGAGTGTTTTTAGTGTGATTTAAAATATACACATGCTATGAACTTGAATTTTGGATATGTTGCTCTTTATAGCATGTCTAGATCTGTGGCAAAAGTTTGCATGATTTTGATGTATATATTTTCAGTTATGATTTATTTAAGCTTTCTGCTAGAATAAGTTTGATGCTTTTTATAGCCCCTTCAATGAACTTTTCTTTGAGCACAAGTGCACCCTAGAGCTTTGACTTGATGATTAGTACCCCTGGTGTAATTTATGTGATTTTAGGGAATTGTTCAATAGGTGTTTTGGATTTAATCTTGTGTATGAGTTTAAATTCAAAATCTGAAAAATAATTTGAATATGCAACCATGCCTTGGTCAGAAGCTCATTTTTGGCATACATGACCTGCAGGAGAAAGTTGAGATCAAAAAATTTATTAAATCTTTTTATGTGATTAATGTTGATTTACTAGGCCGCAATTTGTCTTTTTCGTATAAATTAATTTATAAATGATCTTCACCAAATTTTTGTGTGAGAGCTTAAACTAACCATATGTTGTTGTGTGCAAAAGATTAGGTTCATTGGAAGTGTTTTTGATTTAATTTGGATTTATGGTTGAAAGGCTTGTGTAAATAATTAAAGAAAGAAATGGAAATTAAAAGTGCTAAATTGTGAAATCATGTTTGTTTCTGTTTTTGAATTTTAAACACACCCCCTTGCTGTTTGGTGAAGTTAAGTAACTTAAATTGCTTAGATGTGCACACAATCACCATCAAAATAGTGTTTTGTTATTTATCACACACCCTAGTCATTTCTGTGAGAAACTAATAATGTTTGGATGAATGTGCCCAACAATAGTTGGTTTTGTGGTAATTCTCCCACCTTCACCATAATCTGATGCATGTGCATGCAAACGTGTAGATCTACCGGACGGGACTTACACGCTTACCCAGGAGGAGGAGGGAGCAACCAAATGGAGAGTTGAATCAAGTTAGTGTACATCAAGACCCGGACCAAAGTCCGAAGAGCCCAAGGCTTGTGTTGGTACCGAGTCCGAGGAAGGCAAGCACCGGTGTCATCTAACCCATCTTTTATAAATTAAAATCATATCCTTTACTTTTTCAGTACTTTATTGCTTTACTTGTGCATTTAAGTTTCAGGAGTTGTTTTGAAACCTAGTTGCATGATCCTTAGGACTCCTATGCTCTTTTACTAGTATGTTAGGAACGCTAGTGCCATGCTCTAAGGATACGGTAGAAGTCGAGTAATAACTCATTGCTCGCGAGATATAGGATGCTTATGTTGGAATCACAAGTTGGTTAAATTGACTCGCTCATGTGGTAAGAGCAATGGGTTCGGTCTCGACCGAGTAGCATGGTGTCGGTCCTAAGCTATTGAACGTACCAAGTACTTGTCGGAATGGGACCGGTAAGCCTAGTACCTTCCGAACCGGGGCGGGATCTTTCAGCTACCCGCTTGGGACGTGTCTCCGGCTAGCTACCCGTGGTATAGTGTGTGAGTCCCGACCGGCTCCGGTTAGACCCTCCGATAACCGTGTACCGCAGTTTGTAGCGTCCGATCCCAAACCGTGGGATGTTGGGAACCGCCCGGCTCGGGGTAGACCCCGCATTTGCTTTTACTTGAATTCTTGGGGTCTACTTCTTCCGTGTATCTTGGGTTTACCTTGCAAGGATATAAATCGATCGATCGCTTCGGCCACTCGCCATTATCCGAGTCGGCTTGACCACCGGCTACCCCATGTTTATTTATGGAACAATTTTTGGATTAATATTGTTACCTCGTTTAATATTGTTTGCACAACATGCTTGTTTAGTGCAGGTGCTCACCTAGAATGGTTAACACACTAGAACTTGAGCTAAAATCCGAAAATAAGGATCAACTCTTAGTCGCTCTTGGCAAAACAAACCCAAGCAGCCCAAAAAGCCTTGCATGTCTAGTTGTATTTTCTTTTATCGGGTAAGTCTTGCCGAGTATTAGTACTCGCCTTGCTTAATTTGTGGTTTTCGTGTAATCCCATCCGGCCCGGTTCTATCCCGTATGGTTGGGAGCTTGAATGGGAGAACGATGATGAGGAATGATATGCATGGATGGCCTCCCGTGTGTGTCATGCGCTAGTTTTATTTCCGCCGTTTAAACTCGATCATGTTTACTTTTATGTATGAAAAACCCGGTTTGTAATAATGTTGAACTTGTGAACCTTTTATGTAATGTAATGTTGTACTCCGGTCCCGCCTTCGTGTGGGCTTAGCGCATATCGCCGATCCCGTTGTATGTGATTTACCGGCTTTACCCTGCCGGAAGCGACTTAATAATTCTTTATTATTGCTTAATGGCCATGTGGACCAGCCTTAGGTGATAATACGGAATTGTTTTGGGCGGTTCGTCACCAGAGCCCGCCGGACGCAGAGTAGTCGACGACGAGCGTCGCGACAAGCCGCGTGACGAGCCGCGCGACGTGCCGAGGCACCCGAACACACGGCGTAGTCGAGGTAGATCGCCGCAGCCGGGAGAGTGGAGACGAGTACTCGCGGTGCACGACGAGGTTGACGTAGAGCATGTGGGGCCGGTGACGAGTAGTCGCGGCGCACGCCAGCAAGGCTGACGAGAGCGCGTGCGGCCGGGTAATGAGTAGTCGCGGCGCACGGCGAGGTTGACGTAGAGCGCGTGCAACCGGTGACGAGTAGTCGCGGCGCACGGTGAGGTCGACGTAGAGCGCGTGCGGCCGCAGACGAGTAGTCGTGGCGCTCGGCCGTAGCCGATGTAGAGCCACCGCAGCCGAGAGACGAGTAGTCGCAACCGGATGGCGAGGTCAACGTAGTTGATGTAGAACCCGTGCGACCGGGAGATGAGTAGTCGCGCGCACGGTGTTGTTGATGTAGAGTCGATGTGGCCGCAAGACAACGTCGTGGTGCACCGAATGGTTGAAGTGGGAGCCACCGCCGTAGGCGAAGGTGATGCGCCGCGGCATCGTTGGAGTAGTCAACAAAGCAGTTGATGTAGCCGTGGTAGTTGTTCTCTCGTACGTCTTTGGTGTACTTGAGCCAAAGGTCTTGGAGTCTTGCTGTAGACGATAACGAGAGGTAGCGGAACGCATGCCGGATTTTGACTTGATGCCGACGTCTCGTGCTCGATGCGGACAGACTACGTGAATTGCTTCCAATCTTGCGTGGTGCTCCAGAATCGGACTCGAATCAATTTCGGTAGGCTTCGTCGGTGCGGAATATGGTCCCGACACTAACCAGTAGATAACACCTAGGTCTATCCCTCAATGGTCGATGCCAAGCAACAAATGACACAAGGTTTTATCTCGGTTCCCGCCGAGGGGGCCGTACGTCCAGCCAGGGGCGTGCTCGTGGCACCGTATTGCTCCTAAGACGGGGTGCTTGTAGTGGGGCAAGTACAAGCAAGGCGGGAGAGGAAGCGTGGCTTCCAAGTCCCCGGGAGAGTGGTTGAAGATGTTGTGGGAGAATAAGAGAGTGAGTGCACCCGTGTGTTGTGTTCCTCCGACCCGTCCCCCCGCGCCGGGGGCTCGCCTCCCCCTTTTATAGGCCAAGGGGGCGACGGGTTACACGCACGCCGCGCTACCTAGCTACGTGAGGGAGCACGTCGCGCTACGCGCGTAGAGTGGGCGGCCGTCCGGACGATCTTCGCCGCGATCCGGCCATGATGGCCTACTCCCGTACCCGAACGATGGGCGGTTCGAGGGTAGGAGGCGGCATGGCGATGGCGTCCTCTCGATAGGCTTCGAGGGAGGTGCCGATGATGGCCGGTACGGGGACAGGAGCGGGCCAGAATGGCGTTCCTTCCCAACGAGCTCGCGGTAGTGGAGTGGTTGCCGCAAGGCCCGGCGTGCGCCTCGGAGTCGGGCATGCGCTCGCACGCGTGGGTACGGCGGTCGCGCGGTCGCCATGCGGGCCGGATGGCCATCCACCGGCCTAGCGCCCTCACCTAACCCGGGGCAGGGTCACGTGAAAGGGAATCGAGGGTGCGCCCCCGCCCTCTTCGAGGGCTCCGCGCGTTAGCCGTACAAGAGGGCGCGCGGTGTCACGGACCGACACCGCCGTACCGCGCGTCCATCCCACGGGGCGGGGATGGGCTCCTCCCCGGTGAGTTGGTGCGGCGGCACCGGGCGTGAGCCCGTGGCGCATGATGGCGCCGTCCCCGCGCGCGTCGTGGCGGCAATGCCCAAGTACGCACGGCGCCGCACGCGTGCGCGCGCGCCCGTGAGCGTGGCGGGCCCCCGCCGAGGGCGGAGCGAACCCTCGAGCGAGTCGAGACTCGCTCGAGGGGGGCGATCCCTCGAGCGGGGCGGGACCGCTCGAGGGAAGGGTCGCCCCTCGAACGGGGCGGGAGTCCGTTTCGAGGAGGGGGGGTCGCCCTCGAACGAGGCGGAGCCTCGCTCGAGGGGTCTTCCGGTCGGGCCGTCTTGGTGGGCTTCCGGAGTCCCGCCGCATAGGCTAAGTCCCGTATGGTTAGTTTCTCGCATGGTTAGGCTTAGCGTGTTTTGATACCGGGATTAAGTGAGGATTCCCCGTTGTTTAAGGGGACCCCTAGGGCGGTCCCCGACGCAGCCCCCGAGCATCCGCGGGTTTGCCATTGAGGCTCCCGCATGCCGGAACCTACCGATAGGACGTTCTTCCCTCCTTGTTTGCGAACGCTTTCCGTGGGGCCGCGCGCCGGACCCGCGGGTCTAGCCCCGAAGCCCCGGCAGAGTGTGGGCTCTCCCCGCAGGGGTTAACCGTGAGAACTCGGTCGAAAGGCGTGGCACATATGCCAACCGGCATCGGCAGTTGTTTCGGCCCGGCTTCGGGGGTGCACGCTCCCCCGTCACCGTTCTCCCGGCGGGTGCAATTTCAAGGAGGTGTAGCCGCGCGTCAAGCCCCCGAGCCTTGGCCCGTTCGAGGCGATCGGCCGAGCTCGACGACTTGTTTTTTAACGCGCCCTCGCCGTCCCTCCGCGGGGACGCGAGGGTGAGGTCTCCACGACTCCCATCGAGCGGGTCGCGAATCGCGGATTCCTCGTCGAGCCGCTAGCGGGTGGTTCAAGTGGACGTCCATGCCCCGTTCGATAAGGGTAGGCCGCGCGGTCCGAGACACGTCCATGGAAGCGCTTGCGTGGGTTTGCTAGGGTGGGGCTCGGTCCCGTTCGCTAGGGACCGAGGGCGCGGAAGCTCTCCCTCGGTGGGATCCCCCCCGCTAGGCCGCCCTCGCCGGCTCTCGAACACGACATGTGGGGCACCTCGAGCCGACGGGCTCGAGGAACGGCTCGAATGTGCGTGCCCTCGTCGTCCCTAACTCGTGATCCGGGGGCGCCCGTTCGAACCCGTCGAGGGTCGCTCGAACCTCCGATCGCAAGGCCGTGCGGGGCCGTGCATGGACAGCCCCCGTCTTTTCGCGTTCGCGCGCCGTCGAGGGGTCCGGGACGTGCCGACCCTCGAGGTGTCGGGTTGGCGGCATGGCGCGGCATGAGTGCTTTCGGTGCCGCTCTATTTCAAGCGTGACCCGGGCGATCCTCTTACGCGCGTGCCTTCTTTTAGAGGGTTGACATTGTCTCGAGCCCGAGGGTCATGCCGCTCGAGGGTTTCACGTGGCATGGGTGCCCGCGCTGCCTCGCTCTACACCGAGCAGTCCCGGCGACCTTCTCATGCCGATATCCCATCGAGGGTCGCTTCGTTTCGAGTCGAGGGTCATGCCGCTCGAGGGTTCTACGTGGCATGGGTGCTCGCGGTTGCCCGCTCTATGTCGAGCAGGGTCCCGTGCGACCTTCTCACGCCGGATATCCCATCGAGGGTCGCCTTTGTTTCGAGCCGAGGGTTCGCCGCTCGAGGGCTCTCCTCGCTGGCAAGGGGCCCGGCACTTAATTGCCTTGCGGTCGTGGCCGCGGCTTTGCAGCCGCGGCGCGCCTTTTTAGGCGCTGCGCGCGCGCGCGCGCGCGCGTAGTGGGCGGCGCGACAGCGGACGTGACGGTTTTGCCTCGGTTGCGCCCCGTCCCTCGCCGTAATGATGACCCGCCCGCAAGGTTAGAGCCGGCCGCGGCCGTGGTGGGGCCCGCCCGTCGACGCGATGGAAAGATTCCCGCAAGCACGCGGCGGGCGTCCGCTCCGAGAACTCGCCCGTCGCTATAAAACCGGCGGGGGAGGGAGTGGACGGCGGTTTTTTACCTTGGCACCTTACCACTTTCGTCCCCCGTCCCTTCGCCTCGCTCGCTCGCTCTCGCCACCGCGCGCCTCGCCGCTAGAGCTTTTTCCTCGTTTCCTTGTCCTCCGCCTTCGCATTCGTTCGTCCCCCCTCATGGCGCCGCCGCCCTTCCCATTAGATCCCGGGAGCCGTACGCCCGGGAGAGGTCGACGGCGGACCCGCCGCGCTCGGCGAGTTGGTCGCCGCCGGCCACCGTCGGCCAACGAAGAAGGGCGCCCGGCGGGAGTGGATCGTGCCGCCGGCGACGCACCACGAGCCCAACCCCGCCGGAGGGCTACGTGGTGAGCTTCCTCCGCTACCACGAGCGCGGCTTCAACGCGCCGGCAAGCACCTTCATGCGGGCAATGTGCCACTACTACGGGTGGAGCCGCACAACTTCGCCCCCAACGCGATCTCGGCAGCGGCCACGTTCGTGGGCGTCCGCGAAGGGTACCCGGGGATCCCGTCAACCGGGAGCTCGGGTTCACCTTTTCCGCGGGGAGCTCGTCACGCAGCCCCCACATCGGAAGCCGAGGGACCCGCGCGCGCGTGCGCGCCGAGCGGATGTCGCCGGGCCCCCGCGGCGCCTCAAGGATTTCTACATCCCCCCGCACCATGACGACGAACAACGCCGGCCGGGAGCGAGGATGGTTTTATCTCGCGCAACGCCGAGCCCGGCCTTCCCCCCCTACACCGGCCGGGGTGTTCAAGGAGAGGCCCGCCCTCCCGGGGCTACGGGGTGTCTACAGCCCCAACACGGCGCGCAAGAGTCCGTCCCGCGCGCCCGCGGCGCCGGGCGAGGGACGGTGTTGACGGTGTATTTTGGTGCACCTAGCATGTTCATTACACTTTGGTTTGGATTTGATTATTGAACTAACCCGCCACTAGGCATGCTAATCATATAACAAGTTCATCTTTGTGCATGCATTTGGAAGTGTTGTGTTTATGTAGGAAATCATGGACATAAAGGACGGATTTGCAATAAGTTCAAAGGAGCATTCATGGAGTCTTGTTCGTGTTCATGAGTTTGCTGAAATTACTTCCAATGGTGGTGAGGACCGAAGTGCTACGAGGAACACCCCCGGGGATTGAAGCGTAAAAGATTAAACTTCATGCAAAGAGAGTCTCCATCTTGATCGCGAGGATAACAGCGTCAAAATCATCCAAGTGGAGGGGGCGAAGTAGATAAGTGCACGAGGACCCACGGAGCAAAAAGGGCGACCGAACCGGCCGAAACTGCCCGGGCCGCCGGCCCACGGATCGGCCCAGCCCACTCGGCACCGTTCGGTCCCGTTTTCCTTGCCCTAGAAGGATCTTCGACCCTAAAACCCCCGACGCGCCGCCAACAGACAGAGAGGAGTTTATTCGCACCGAAGGCCATCTACAAGCTAGAGAAAGAGGAGGAGGATCTCCGGCCGGAGATCAACCACCTCGAAGGAAGCACCCTCTCGTGGAGAAGGAGGAAGACACCCGGGGGAAGGGAAACCATGATCAACGCGTGCCATGATCAAGACCTTGATGGGGTAATCTTCTCATTCGTCCATGGGTTGTAATCGATCGTGAGATGTAACGTACTTTGTCTGATTTTCTATCTATCATCTTGTGTTGAATATACTTTAATGCTTAAGGCTTGCAACCGTGCCATAGAGGGAGTAGAGCTCCAATGCTTCCTTGGATCCATTCAATACGCCGTGGCCATCAAAGGTCTAGTCATGAATACCTTCGCGTAGTGACAAGACGAGAGGAGGGAAAGGGCGAAAACCGTGGTCACAACCCCGATAGATTAGATTGGTTTTTCATGTCTTTAAGCGATTGCATGCTCTAGTATCGTAGACCCGTGGGCGAGTGTCTTCTCTTTTGATCGTTTATCATTCTCTCTGACCTTAGAGCATGGCACTAGCGTTCCTAACATACTAGTAAAAGAGCATGGAGTCCTAAGGATAATGCATCTAGGTTTCAAGCAACTCGAAACTTAAATGTACAAAGTAAAGCATAAAGTACCGAAAAGTAAAGGACATGGATTTTTAATTTAAAACATGGGTTAGATGAAACCTAAGCTTGCCTTTTGGCTCTTCCGAACTTTGGTCCAGGTCTTGCTGCACACTAACTTGATTCAACTCTCCGCCGTCGCTCCTCCTCCTCCTGGGTAAGCGTATAAGTCCCGTCCGTAAATCTACACGTATACATGCATATGCATTAATTAAAGTCAACCTTGATGGTGACCGTGTACATATAAGCAATTTAAGTTACTTAACTTCACCAAACAGCAAAGGGGGTGTGTTTAAAAATTCAAAAACAGAACCAAAACCTGATTTCACAATTTTAACACTTAATTATCCATTTCTTTCTTTAATTACTAAAAACAAGCCTTTCAACCATAAATCTAAATTAAATTAAAACACTTCAATGAACCTAATCTTTGCACACAGCAACATATGCTTAAATTAAGCTCTCAAACCAAAATTTGGCTTTAAAAAATCATTTATAAATTAATTTATACGAAAAAGGCAAATCTCACAAATTCTTAGTAAATCAACATTAATTCATATAAAAAGATTTAATAAACTTTTTGATCTCAACTTTATCCTGAAGGTCATGTATGCCAAAAATGAGTTTCTGACCAAAGCACGGTTGCAAATTCAATTTACTTTTCAGATTTTGAATTTAAGCTCCTACATGAAGATTAAATCCAAAACACCTAGTAAACAATTCCCTAAAAATCACATAGATCATACCAGGGGTACTAATCATTAAGTCTAAGCCCTAGGGTGCACTTGTGCTCAAAGAAAGTTCATTAAAGGGGCTATAAAAAGCACCAAACTTAATCTAGCATAAAGCTTAAAATAAATCATAACTGAAAATATATAAATTAAAACCCTGCAAATTTTTGTCACAGATCTAGTCATGTCATAAAGAGCCACATATCCAAAATTCAAGTTCATAGCATGTGTATATTTTAAATCACACTAAAAACACTCCAAACTGAGTTTGAATTTTTAATTCACAAAACTGCACAGAAAAACCTCATATATGTTTTCTAGAAAAGATAGATTTCTTCATCACGAAAACCAACAAAATTGGTTTTGCATTTTTCTGATTTTTCTACGATTTTTAGTGATTTTCCGAAGTTGCGCCGTAACCCTAGAAGTACATTTGGCAGAGAAGTCCTCGAAAGAATTTCTGGAAATTACACATACGTCCTTAGTTTACATAAATCACCCCGGGAAGATTGCAATCAATGCAATGTGGTCCCGCCGGCCGCGTGCGTGAGCCGCCACGAAGTGATGCGGGGTCGACCCCACGGTGGGTGGCCTGCCGCCACGCAGGGGGCCTACCCGCACCCTCGGTCGCACCGGCGGTCGGCGGACGCGTCGGGGCGAGCGCTCCGCGGGCGCACGTGGGGCGCGCGTCCGCCGGACGCGCGCTCCGCCGACGACCGCCCTCGAGGCGCCGCCGGCGGCTGCCGCGGAGGTGCGCAGGGCTTGGGGGAAGTAGTAGGGCGCCCGGCGTGCGCGCGGGCGGGAACGGCGACCGCCGGCGGCTGCGCGCCCCCACGGCCATGGCCGACGCAGGAGCGATGGCCTCCTACCGCGCTCGTGTTTTTGCCGCGCATGCCGAGTCGACAGGACGAGGACGCACCACTGCTGCTAAGCGACCCGACCCCGGCGGGCCGCCCCGCCCGCAGGAACGCCACGCGCAGGCCGGCGCGCCGGCGCGTGGGCCTACTTGGCCCCAGCGAGGCGCGAACACGTCTCCCCCGGGCGCGTGTACCCGCGTGCTTGCGGGCGAGGGTCCATCGCGACGCGTCCACCGCGATCCCGTGCCGAGGCTTCCGTACGCCGGGAGGACGTCACGGACGCCACGTGGCCCGCGCGCGCGGGGCCGCGCACGACGCGCAAAGGGCGCGCGCGACGTCGGGCCGGGCCGGCCCTCGCTCAAATTCGTTTACCCTATTTCGAAATTGCGTAACTCCAAAAAGTGCCAACTAAGTTGAAAATCTCCAAAAGCAAAGTTGTAGAGGAGCTATAGATCTACAACTTTCCCAAAGGGCTTAACATATGTTTTGATCAACCGTTTGGCCCTAGAACGTCTACTGCTGTGCTTTTCCACTACTTCGAATTACCGTTCGCTGCGCTCAAACCGATTTTTGGCCAAAAAAAAAGAAAAAAGAAAATTCACGGAGCACTCCAACGACTAACCAGAAACCGAAAATGCTGGTCTCACACGCACTTAGCACATGCCGCCGCCTACACAGTATATACGGTGAGTGCAATTGAATTGCAAACGATCATATGCGACCACAAACGAGAGACAAGCCTCCGATCCGATCCACCGTGTACCCGTGCAAGAACTCTACTAGATGCACGCACGCGAGATAAGCGTGTGCGCCCGACTGGTTGGACGGCACACGTCGGCGGAGGCGGCCGCGCCAATGGACAGCACGCAACAGCGGCGGCACACGGTACGGTGCGCCGCCGCCCGCGCACGGCCGGCTGTGCCTGTGCGTGACGACCGACGAAAGTTCTGGGACGTAGGTCGCGACGCACGGTGAGGCTTCCTGAAAACTACCCGCGCGGTGCCGCGGCGCTTCCTCGCCGCAGACCAACCGGGCCCACCCGCAAACCCGGCCCCAGCAGGCACCACCACCCTGTAGTAGTATATATACACACGCCGCCTCCACCTCCCCTCCCCACCCCGTCCCACAGAACGAACCCACGAGGAGCACCTTTGCGTTGCGACCCGACACGACTCGAACCGAACAGAACACAAAGGAAAGGAAGCGCACGAATCCCTCCCTCCTCACGAGGCCGGCCTTTTGCGTGAAGAGAGAGAGAGAGAGAGAGAGAGAGAGAGAGAGAGAGAGAAGCGTCGGCGGAGCGGAAGCCGGAGGAGAGATGGACGCCTTCTACTCGTCCTCGTCGTCGGCGGCGACGAGCGCCGCGCTCGGCGCATGGCTTCGGGGCTACGACTCGCTGAAGAACTTCCGCCAGATCACCCCCGCCGTCCAGAACCACCTCAAGCTCGTACGTATCCCGCCCGGGCCTCATTGCCCTCCCATCTCCATCATCCCCCTCTTAGTCTCTCTTCCCCACCTTCCGATTCTATCTGTCTCTGTGCCTGTGGGGCGGAATGCAGCAGCGGATTCGGGCGTCCGCGTGGTTTCCGGGAGTTGATCTGACGGTTTCGCGGCTTTTTTTTGGTGGAAATTTGGGGGGATTTGGTTCTTGACGGGGTTGGCGTTTTGTGGGCTTGCGCCCTGCTTCTGCTTGCCGAACCCGTCTCAGGCTGATGCCCCCCCCCCCCCCCCCCCGGGTTTGATTTGCGCTCCGCGCCCGATGGTTTAGACGATCCAGTCTAGTAGTACGTCTCACGGTTCGATTCGTCCAGATGAATGGATGGATCTGTCGGAATGTGAATGCGATGAGCGCCGCAGTTAAAACGTTTCGGATCGAATTGCTGGGCTGGACTGGAACGTGTGCGGTTCACGCAACCAGCATTCGTTTTCCGCTGTTGGTTTCGTCGGAACCCCTTCATTTGCGATTTTTTTTTAATTAGAACTTGCAGTTTGCGTACCCTTGTTTATTCCTCTTCGCATAAGCTGTTGGCAATTTGTGATGCCGCACTGATTCACGCGTTCATTCGCTGGGTTGGGAACTGCAGAATGCCACCGCTTGATTAACAAATAAATAAATAATTCGATCACTATATTTTAGCAAGTCGGATTCCCTTCCCGTTACTTGTTTACGGCGCCTTTAGATGTTTCGCACAATCGTGCGATTGTGTGATGTCAGGCAGACTGTGTTCTAACGGTGGTTAGCTGCTCGAGATCCTAAACCCTGAATTTCTGACGGTTGCTGGTTGGTTGCCTGCAGGTTTACCTCTCACCCTATGCGTGGCGCTGGCCTCCTCGGCGGTGGGCGCTTACCTGCACGTCGTCTGGAACATCGGCGGATGTTGACCATGCTCGGGCTGCATCGGGCAGCATCGCCTGGCTCTTCTCGGTGCCCGCCTATGAGGAGGTTCGTCTCTCCATCTTCAGTTGTCCTTGATAACCTGATTGCTCCGACCTGTAGAAGTTTTTGAGAAACTTGACAACGGGAAAATGTCAATTGTGCTGACTTTTGTGATGTTCTGCCCTGTGGGTGCGTGTGTGCAGAGGAAGAGGTATGGACTGCTGATGGCGGCTGCCCTCCTGGAAGGGGCCTCGGTTGGACCTCTGATCAAGCTCGCTGTAGACTTTGACCCAAGGTAATAAGGAACTTACCTAGCAGTTGTCTTTGTAATTGCCTGCCTTGTGGGTTACCACTTAATCAAATGCGCATGGAGCCCACCTTGTTTGATCATGCATGAGTGGATTAGTAGGAGCCATTAGTCGGCATAGTTGTAGTAATAAATGATGTAATGCTCGAGCAATTAGGTGATGTTGATTGGCAATATGTCAGTAGTGACTGGGACATATTGGATGCCTATGGTTCTAGTGTCTGTCATGTTCTCACCTTCTTGAGGGCATTTATTCATTTAACTGATGTTGGGGTCACATTAGCAGAATTCTGTATGGCTATTGGACTGCCAGTATTTCCTGATGATACTAATATTTTTTTGTCGTAAAAGTTTTAGGTAGCTTCCCTGACAACTGCAGTTTCGAGTGTGTCATGCATGATGTTATGACTGTTAGTAGTTCACAGTTTTTGTTATGAGGGTGCACTGCACCATGATGCAGAATTGATTTTGCTGATTTTGCCCTTGATATGCTTTTTCACATGTATGTTTCACCCTGAAAGATGCTTAAGAAAAGCAAAGCTGCATCTGAATTATTTGATGGGGGACTGGCATGGGATTGAATAACATGGTTTGCAAGATATAAAATTAATAATTGATCAGTTTTCAGTAAGGGAAGTGCTAGCATACTTCTGTTTGTTTGGCTTCCATTAGGACCATTGACTTTTGTGCATGCTCTCTTTAAATGCATTAGCTAGGAACATGTAATCTGCTCAGGTGTCTTAGAACTCCGAATTGTGTATGATGGTGTCCTGTGTTGGGCTTGGGCAGTTTGGTCTTTTGTTGATTCTGTTAGGTAAAGGCTGAGCTGCTGCTTTATTTAATTATCTTGGCATGATGAGCTGAATTTTCTTTGTGCTGTATTCGGAACTAAATTCATACACCAGACTAACTATTGAGCCATGAATTTGTAGTTAAATTGCTCGAGAGCCTCAATCTTAGATCTGTTATGATCACGGTCAGAAAACACACTAATTGTTTTCTGTTAACTGATGTAGCTTACCTGTTGCTTCTGTGGTTGTGTTTGACAGCATCCTGGTGACAGCATTTGTTGGGACTGCCATTGCCTTCGCATTTCTCTTGCTTGCCATCGTGGCCAAGCGCAGGGAGTACCTCTACCTTGGTGGGCTGCTCTCTTCTGGCCTCTCCATCCTGCTCTGGCTGCAGTTCGCTGCCTCCATCTTTGGCCACTCCACTAGCAGCTTCATGTTTGAGGTGAGTGAGATACCATCTGCGTGCAGCATGCTTATGCGGTACTAGCTGTTGCTGTAGTTCCATATGGCATGTGTGTTATAACAGGCTGAGGAAAGAGTATCTGACCCGAGATGGGTTTTTATCAACTCGCAGGTCTACTTTGGCTGCTGATCTTCCTGGGGTACATGGTGTACGACACAGGAGATCATCGAGAGGGCGCACCGTGGCGACATGGACTACATCAAGCACGCTCTCACCCTCTTCACCGACTTCGTGGCTGTCCCCGTCCGCATCCTCGTCATCATGGTGAGCTGGGGTTTGCCCGTTACCTCTTTGTTCTGTACAAGTTGCGGGATTGCTGCAGTGTGTTGTTAACATTGTGTGCTGACGATCGATGCTTAAATTCTGCTGTGCAGCTCAAGAACGCAGCTGACAAGTCGGA
The DNA here is from genome assembly GCA_947561735.1 of Cenchrus americanus. NCBI lineage: Eukaryota > Viridiplantae > Streptophyta > Magnoliopsida > Poales > Poaceae > Cenchrus > Cenchrus americanus. The sequence goes on from OX387239.1 coordinate 270,234,812, forward strand.
GGACAAGAAGAGGAAGAAGAGGTCGTGAGCGCTAAGCCAAGCTGTTCCACCCGCCCTGTGCACATAGAAGCCACCACTACCTACTACTATAGTATCGCTTACCATTGCCAAGTGCGTTGAGGATGGAACGGAGCTGCCACACGAGTGGGTGTGTGCTGTGGTGGAAACGAATTGTTCTTTGGTTTCTCTTAGTTTGTTAGTTCTCTTTGTGAAGTTTGCTGAGCTTTGCATATACCTTGCGCGAGTACAAACAACAACAACTCGGATCTGTCTGCCTGTGTGTTACTGAATGTTGGCTGGCATTAACAAAGTTGTGAAGAAATAGCAATGAATCGCTTTGAGTTCCCCGATCTGTGCGGCCTGATCGCTTGTATACAGAATCTAATTTTGCACCAAATGCCGTTCTTAATTTGGTGTGTTTACAGAAGACTGCTGCTGCTGCCGCCGTAACGGTGAATCGTCCGTCTGGCCCCTATCGTCAAAAAGATTGTGGCCTTCGTGGGGCGCGATGTGGATTGCCTGCTCCGCTGTCCTCTGTGTTGTTACGGCCACGAGGACAAGGGTGGCCTCCTATCACACCGTGACGTTGACCGAGGACAATCAGTCACAGGTTGCTTGTCCGTTGTTAATCCGGACTACGCCCGCTCGCCGAAACTTTACTAATCCGGATCGGATTGGCGGTTCTATACAAAAAGGCCCAGGCAGGGAGAGTCAAGAAAGACCCACCGCCTATTTCTTCTTCTTCTTTTTTTTTCGCTTTCAAACGTGGCTCGAGTTGGACCGACACAAATCGTAGTATGCCAAGGTATCACGTTTGCAAGAGCTCTGTGTACAAAAGGACCCACCAATCCATCCAGTACCAGTAGCCTCTCTTCACGAGTCACCCTCGCCGGTGACCGCCGGTCCTCCCACACCTAACCGAAGGCGCCCTCCTCCGGTTTACGCCTCCGCGCTTCACAAAGCGGGCGGGTCACTCTGCTCTGCTGCCGGCTCTGCCCAGCGCGCCACCACACCACGCACCAACCCGCCTCCTCTCGGCTCCTCCTGCTTTTTATTTCCCGGCCGCTCAGCCCGTGCACGGCCTCCTCCTGTCCTGCCTGCGCGCCTCCATCTCCATCCCGTCCTCACCCCGGCCAGCACGCGCCCGCGCCCCGCGCCGGGGCGGCCATGGAGCCGAGCAAGTGCGGCGCGCGCGTGCCCCGGGCGGTGGCCGTCATGGCGAGGTTGCTGGAGCGCGCCGCCGAGCGCGGCGACGCCGCCAACGCCGAGGGCGAGGGCGCGGCCACCGCGCCGCCGGCGGCGTTCCGGGGGAAGGCCCTGCCGGCGATCTCCGTGCGGCGCAGGCGCGGAGCGGATATACCGGTACGCCGGGCGCAGCCCCGCGTGCTTCGTCGTCGCCTACGTCTACCTCGACCGCCCGCGCAGCAGCGCGAGCGCACGCCGCTGGTGGACGAGGAGGAGGAGGAGACGGCGGCCGCCGCCGCCGCCGCCGACGCCGCCGCAGCAGCATGGTGGTCGGCGTCGTCGACTCGTACAGCGTCCACCGCCTCCTCATCACCGCCGTCATGGTCGCCGCCAAGTTCATGGACGACAAGGAGTACTCCGGCCCGTTCTTCAAAAACCATCTATCCGCACCTGCTCCCCTCCGTCCGAACCCAGTTGGTCTCGCTCCAGCTCCACTGAAGCGTAGTGCTCTGCTCTGCTCTGCTCTGCTCTCCGCCTCACTCTCTTCGCCGCCTCGCTCATCGATCAGACTTCCATTTCTCGGCCGGTAAACTACCCCGCTGCTAATTCGCCGCGGAGGTAGAAATTTTTTTTTACCAATCTACTACATCAGCATCAGCAATTGGGGGCTGTGCCTTATGGCAGAGCGCTGACGCTCAACGCCTGCACATGCCCAGGGTTGACTAACGACTAATTAACCCCGCTGATCAGCGTCAGTAACCAGACAATCCAGGATAACTGTTAACTTCCCGCCACGATAGACAAACGACGCGTGCTGTGCTGTGCTGCTCGGCCCGCCCACGGCAAGTCCGATCGAGCCCTGTCGGCGTGGATTGCCGTAGAATGAATGCAGAGAGGCAGAAGCCCGCATCCCTTTCCCTTCACCGTAGACCGTAGTGTCTAGAGTGTGTGTGCCGGGAACGGCAAGTCAATGTGTACTGCCGCCGCCTGACGCTGGTGGCTTTTTAGCTGCTGCCGAATCGTACGCACAGCAACAGTAATGAGCAATGCGAGTTGCGAGCCATGGAGTCTCTCTGATAGGGGCATGGCGCTACCCAACTCAGCTCTTCACCTCATCATCAGACATCAGCTTTCTCATGTGGCTGGCATTATCCGCTGCTATCCATCCAATAGCTCTGGTCAGCTAGCTAGCTAATGTGTGTGTGTGTGTGTCTGGCTGCTAAATAACCGAGCTGAGCACAACTAACCTTCAACCAACCAACATGCTGCCCCTCTTCGTGCTTAACTGATGCTGCTCCAACGAACTACTACTGGATTCCAGCAATTTTTTTTTAATCTGAGCAATGGCCTAGCAGAATCACATGCGGGGTGTATTGTGTGCGCGCGCGCTACCTGCTGCACGCTACGTACAATCACAAAGAGCCGGTAGGAGTGGTAGGTAGAGGTGCATTGGTCTGTTGGCCCGGCATCGGCGGTGTCTCGGCCGGCCCCGATTGACGCACGCGGCTGCGGCCCCGCTGTCTCCCGGCGGGTGCAGGCCAAGGAGGTGTAAGCGTGCGTTAAGCCCCAGAGCACAGGGCCGTTCGAGGCGATCAAAGTAGAGCTTTACGACTTGTTTCTTAACGCGCCCTCGCCGTCTCTCCCGCGGGACGGAGAGTGAGGTTTCCGCAACCCCCCATCGGCGGGTCGCGAATTGCGGATTCCTCTTCGGTACAGCACGTGGGTGGTTCGAGTGGACGCCCATGCCCCGTTCGATAAGGGTAGGCTGCGTGGTCCGGAGACACGTCCATGGAAGCGCTTGCGTGGGTTTGCTAGGTGGGGCTCGGTCCGCGTTCGATAGGGGCCAGGGGCGCGGAAGCTCTCCCTCGGTGGGATCCCGACTGGTGCCCTCGGCCCCGGCTCTCGAACACGACATGGGCGGGGCACCCTCGGGCGAACGGGCTCGAGGAACGGCTCGAATGTGCGTGCCTTCTTCGTCCACGACTGCGATCTCAGGCGCTGTTCGGAACTGTCGAGGGTCGGGGCTTCGAACCTCGATCGGTAGGGTCGTGCGGGGCGGCGCACAGGGCGGCCCCGTCTTTGCGTTTGCGGCCGTCGAGGGGTACGGGGCGAGCCGGCCCTCGAAGGCGGGCGGTTGGTAGCACGGCGCGGCATGGGTGCTCGCGGTGCGCTTACTTCAGCGGGCGCGGGGCGACCTTCTCACGCACATGCCCCTTTTTAGAGAGTTGATATCGTTTCGAGCCGGGGGCTCGTGCCGCTCGGGGTTTGCGTGGCATGGGTGCCGTGGTGCACCTTTACTTCAAGCGGGTCCGGGCGACCTTCTCACGCCGATGTCCCCATCGCCAGTCGACATCGTTTCGAGCCGGGGCTCGTGCCGCTCGGGGTTTTGCGTGGCATGGGTGCTCGTGGTGCCTGCTTTACTTCAAGCGGGACCGGGCCGACCTTCTCAGCCCGATGTCCCTTCGAGGGCGACTTCGTCTCGAGCCAGGGGTTCGCCCGCTCGGGGTTCTCCCTTGCTTGGCAAGGGACCCGGGTCATTAAATGCCTCACGGTCGAGGTTGCGGTTTTGCAACGCGGGCGCGCCTTTTAGGCGTTGCGGCCGCGCCGTGCGTAGTGGGGGCGGCGTGGCGAGGCGGACGTGACCGCCGCGCCTCGATCCACGCTAGTCTTCGCGTGATGATGGCCGTCCGCCGGTGATGTGGCGGCTGCGGTCGTGGTGGGGCCCCCTCGTCGGCGTGAAGAAGATTCCTGCGGTTAATGCGCGCGGGACATCCGCCCGGAGAGCTCGCCGCGGCTTATAAGTGCGAAGGGAGGGAGACGGCGGGTTTTACCTTGGCGGCTCCGCCATTTCGGCCCTCTGTGCCTTCGTCTTCGCCTTGCCTTCGCCCTTGCCGTGCGGCTTTGCCATTTGAGTTCTTCTTTCTCTTCTCGTCCTCCGCTCTCGCATTCCTTTGCCTTCTTCTCATCGCACCACTTCCGCCCCTCACGATCCTCGGCCCGTGCGCACAGGGAGCGGTCGACGGTGACTCCGTCCCCGGCCCTTGGCGGCGGTCGCCGCCCAGGCCCGGCGGCGGCGAGCGGGGATGGCCGCCGGCGGAGTGGATAGTGCCTCGTGAGGGGACCAGTGCGCCCAACCAGCCAGGAAGGCTACGTGGTGAGCTTTATCCGCTTCCACGAAGCGAGGCTTCCAACGCGCGCCGGCGGCCACTTCATGCGGGCGGCACGTGCCACTACTACGGCGTGGAGGGCTGCACGACTTCGCGCCCAACGTGATTTTCGCGGCCGGCCACTTTCGTGGGCGTACGCGAGGCGTCACCAGGGATCCCGAGTCAGCGGGAGCTCCGGGTACACCTCTTCCGCCGCGGAGCTCTTCCCCCGGCCACGACGGAGCGAGGACCGCCGCGTGGTGCGCGCGGCGGGATGTCGCCCACGCGCGGGCGATTCAAGGACGACTACATCCCACGCACCATGACGACGAAGCAACGCCGGGCCCGGGAGCGGGGATGGTTCCTCCTTGCGCAACGCGGGCCCCCGCCCCCCCTACACGGTCGGGTGTTCGAGAGGAGCCCGGCTCTTGGGGCTACGGGGTGTCCACGCCCCCCCGGCATCGGAGGCGGCAGACTCGGTCTGGCCGCCACGAAGAGCACAGCGGCGCGAGGGGCTGACCGCGTTGGGCGTCCTCGCCTTCCTCCATCACCCAGGCGGATCGTGCCTCGATGGAGGGGCCGCTCTGCATCTACGAGATGACGGAGGCGGCCCGACCCCGTGGCCCGCGGCAGCGAGGTCGCGAATGCTCGCGCCCCCCTCGGGGCGGCCGTATGCGCTCACCGGGCGCGGAACGCCGTCGACACCCGGATCGCCGATGCATCGGGCCAGGACCCCATGGGACCTCGAGATGCTCCCCACCATAGGCCCCGGGGGAGGTGTGATTCTTGATTTTGTTTTAGTTCTTGGTGTTGCTTACGCACTCCTGGCGCGTCCTTGGATGTTCCTGTGTATGCGGTTGTGGGAGGCTTTCCGCCTCGAAGTCCGTTCGCCCACCCCCGACTCCCGCGCGCTTGGTCGGGCGGCGCGGCGGCGGGGCGGGCGGGCGGCGCGCGAGAGGGAGCGCGCGAAGGCGGCTCGACGCGCGCCGTGAGCGGCGGAGCAGCGAATGCGGCGGCGCGAGGCGGGGGCTCTCCTCCCCGGGGGCCAGGGAGTACTCGTCCTCGGAGGAGGACGAAGAGGGAGAGAAGAGGGCGGGGCGGGCCCCTACGATGGGTGGGAGCCCTCTCCCCGTCGCGGGCGCGGCTCCGGCGGCAAGGGCGGCATCGCTCGGGGCGGGCGCAACGGCGCCGCGCGGGCTGTCGACATCGGGGGCGGCACGCGCGCCGCGGGCGCCGGCGCGCACCACGGGGGCGCGCGCGCGGCGCGCGCCGTGCGTGCGGCGGAGCGCGCTCGCGCGGCGCGGGGCCCGCGCGCGCGGCGGCGGGCGCGCGGCGGCGGGCGCGCCGGCCGCGCCGGCCTCATCGCGCGAGGCTTCGAGAGGAAAAGGAAAGCGCGCCTTTTCCTCCTCGAGGTAAGGGGGCTCGATCCTTTACTTGGTTTGATTTGTTGATGATTAGGCGTTCTAACCCTCTGTTTGTGCACAACGGTGGTGCCAAGCTGTGCCTCCCCTCGCACGGCCAAGGTGCGAGGACGGACGCGTCCATCCCCCCCGGCGGCGCTCGTCGAGGCGTCGCGGGCGGGGGCCCAAGCACGGCGGCGGCGGGCGAGAGCTCGCGGGGGCGCGGCCGTGGTCCCCGAGGCCTCGGCTCAGATCGGCACGCCACGGCGCGGCCGTGGTTTCCGAGAGGGCGGCCGGTGCCGGCCGTGGCGGGGCGCGGCCCACGGCGGTGGTCGTGGCGGAGGTGCGGCCCGCGGAGGGCGCTGTTGCTACGGAGGCGCGGTCCGTGGCGCCGGGTGCGGAGGAGGCGGAGCGGGTGCAACCCGTGGCGGCGCCCGTGGTCGCGAGCGCGGCCGGAGGTGGTGGCCGCGGGCGCCTCGGCCACGGAGGCGCAAGTGGAGGCGGCGGTGGAGGCGGCGCAAGGGCGGTGCCCGCGGGCGGTTCCCGGGCGGAGGTGGTGGAGAGGTCCGGGATGACGACTCCCCGCCGCCGGGTGGGATCGGTGGGCTAGCTTCCCCACACGCTCCCCAGGAGCCCCGGGAGGGGCCCTCGTGAGCGGCACGAGGGGAGCAGCATGAGTGGCGGGGGACCGAGGACTGCACGGTCTGAGGGCCTCGTCCTCCGCCGCCGGCCACCCGCCCGGTGGAGGGGGCCGATCGACGTCCCCCCTGCGTTTGCGCGGCCGCCGGGGGGAGCGAGGAGCTGCAGGGCGAGCTCGGGGCCACGGTGCCACGCTCGGCCCGGCGCGCCCCGAACGAGGCGGCGCGGGTCCCATGGCGGTCTCATGGCGCGTCTTCCGGGTAGGGCGTGGTTGCTCGTTCTCTTCTTTCTCTCTCTCACTTTTGTGCGCGCACGTGCCGTGGCGCTTACGGGTTTCGATGTGTGGGTGCCGGGGGCTCGGCGCCGCGCCCAAGACAAGTACGACGCCTTCGGCCGGGTGAGCCGCCGGGGTCCACCGGCCTCCCGGGAGCGGTGCGGCGCTTTCGACGCGCTTGCGCGCCCTCGGGTCCCCGGACGGTGGCTAGCGTGCGGGCCATGGCCCCGGCGCGGCGAACTCCCGAGGGCTCGGCGGGGACCCGGCGTGCCGCTCGAGCCTCGACCGGCGCACGCACGGCCCTCATCGATCGTGATGAGGGCGGCGCACCGGCGCGCTCAGACTTGGAGAAGATGCGGACGGCGGCGGCCAATTGGGAGGCGGAGGTGGCCAACGTCGCGGGCGAGAGCCAGGGGGCTCGGCTCGTCGCTCGAGGGGCGCGGGCGCGGCGGTGCCGGGGCGAGGGGCGGGCACGCGGGGAGAGGCTGGAGCGGCGGGCCAAGGAGGGCCGGCGACTTGAAGGCCGCCCACGACGCCAAGGCCGCGGCGCTCGTCGTCGGCCGCGGAGCGGCTCTGCGGGGACGCATCGCCGCCAAGGGGCGGGGGGCGGCTCCGGCGGGGAAGGCATGCCGCCCCTCGTCGACGCCGGACGGGCGCTCAACCGGAGCGCGTCGCTCGCGGGCGGCGCGGGGAGTCGTTGGCGGAGCGGGACGACAAGCTCTCCAAGTGTCGGTGCGGAATATGGTCCCGAGCACTAACCGGGTAGATAACGCCTAAGTCTATCCCTCAATGGTCGATGCCAAGCAACAAATGACACAAGGTTTATCACGGTTCGGCACGAGGGCCGTACGTCCCGGCGGTGGTGTGCTCGTGGCACTATATTGCTCGGCAGGGGTGCTTGTAGTGGGGCAAGTACAAGCAAGGTGGGAGAAGAAGCGTGGCTTCCAAGTCCACGGTGAGTGGGCTGGAGATGTTATGGGAGAGTAAGAGAGTAAGTGCACAATGCGTTGTGTTCCTCCTGGATCCGGTCCCCCGCGGAGCGGGGGCTCGCTTCCCCTTTTATAGGCCAAGGGGGCGGCGAGTTACATGCACGCCGCGCTGCCTAGCTACGTGTAGGAGCACGTGCGTGCTACGGCGTAGAGCGGAGCGATCGTCCGGAACGATCCACGCTGCGATCCGGCCATGATGGCCTACTTCGTTCCCGACCAGTGGCGGTTCGAGGGTAGGAGGCGGCGGACGGTGATGGCGTTCTCTGCGGTAGGCTTCGAGGGAGGTGCGTGATGTCGGTGCGGGGAGGTACGGGAGCGGGGCGGACCGGCGTTCCTTCCCAATGAGCTGCGGTGGCGGAGTGGTTGCTCGCCGGTGCTCGGGCGTGCGCTGCGGAGTCGGGGCGTGCACCGCATGCGTGGGTACGGCGGCCGCGCCCGCTACGGTGGCGGGATGGCCACCCACCGGCCTAAGCGCCCCGCCACTACCCCTGGCACAGGTCACGGGAAAGTGGAATCGAGGGTGCGCCGGCCCCCTTTCGAGGGTCGGGCGCGTTGGCCGTACGGGCGGCGTGCGCACGGTGTCCACGGGAGCGACACGGCCGTGCCGCACGGTCCATCCCACGGTGGCGGGGATGGGCTCCTTCCTCTGGGGAGTTGGTGCGGCGGCACGGGCGTGAGCCTCGAGCGCATGATGGCGCCGTCTGCGGCGTCGGGGCGTTAAATGCCCAAGTACGGGGCCGGCGCACGCGTGCGGGGGCGCCGTGGCGTGGCGGGCCCCGGCGGGGTGGAGCGAACCCTCGAGCGAGGCGGGGCCCCCGGGGGGGGGGGGGGGGGGGCGGGGGCCCTCGGCGGGGCGGGGCCGCTCGAGGAAGGGTCGCCCCTCGAACGGGGCGGAACCGTTCGAGGAGGGGGTTGCCCCTCGAGCGGGGCGGAGCCCGTTCGGAGGAGGTGTGCCCTCGGGCGGCGGGCACCGCTCGAGGGGTCTCGTGGTCGGGCTATCTTGGCGGGGCCTCACGAAGTCTGCTTGCATGGGCCGTATCTGCCTGGTTAGCTCCCTGCATGGTTAGGCTTAGCTTATGTTGATGCGAGGAATTTAGGTAGGGGTTCCCCCATTGTTTGAGGGGACCCCTAGGGCGGTCCCAGACGGTGCCCCCCGAGCATCTAGCGGGTTTGCCATTGAGGCTCCCGCGGATGCGGGACCCTGCGATAGGACGTTCTTCCCTCCTTGTTTGCGAACGCTATCCCGGGGTGGGGCCGCGACGGCGGGCCCGGCGGGGTCTCCCCGGCCCTGCGGGGGTGTGGGCTCTCTGCGGGGGGTTAGCCGCGAGCGATTCGGTCGGGAAGGCGTGGCACATATGCCAGCCGGCATCGGCGGTGTTTCGAGGCGGCATCGGGGGTGCACGCTCCCCCATCCCCTGTCTCCCGCGGGGTGCAATTCCAAGGAGGTGTAGCCGTGCGTCAAGCCCCAGAGCCTTGGCTGTTCGAGCGATCGGGTCGAACGACGACTTGTTTTTTATCGCGCCCTCGCCGTCCTCCGCGGGTCGGGAGGTGAGGTTTCCACGACTCCCATCGAGCGGGTCGCGAATCGCGGATTCCTCTTCGAGCTGCTAGCGGGTGGTTCAAGTGGACGTCCATGCCCCGTTCGATAAGGGTGGGGCAGCGCGGTCCGGAGACACGTCCATGGAAGCGCTTGCGTGGGTTTGCTAGGTGGGGCTCGGTCCCGTTCGGCTAGGGGCCGAGGGGCGCGGAAGCTCTCCCTCGGTGGGATCCCCCCGTCGCTGCCCTCGGCGGCTCTCGAACACGACATGTGGGGCACCCTCGGCGACGGGCTCGAGGAACGGCTCGAATGCGCGTGCCCTCGTCGTCCCTAACTGCGACGATGCGGGGCGCTGTTCGGACCCGTCGAGGGTCGGGCTTCGAACCTCGATCGATAAGGCCGTGCGGGCGGGGCGCGCGCCTTGGCCGGCCCGTCTTTTTCGCGTTTGCGGCCGTCGAGGGTGCGGGCGTGCGGAGCCCTCGAGTCTTGGTTGGTGGCGTGGTGCGGTATGAGTGCTTTCGGTGTCGCTCTATTTCAAGCGTGACCTGGGCGATCCTCTCACGCGCATGCCTTCTTTCGGAGGGGTTGACATCGTCTCGAGTCGGGGGGGTCATGCCGCTCGAGGGTCCTACGCGGCATGGGTGCCCGCGGCTGCACCCTCTACGCCGGGCGAGGTCCGGGCGACCTTCTCACGGCGATATCCCATCGAGGGTCGCCTTGTTTCGAGTTGAGGGTCATGCCGCTCGAGGGCTTCACGTGGCATGGGTGCCGCGGTACTGCTCTACCTCTAGCCGGCGAGGTCCGGGCGACCTTCTCACGGCGTCCCGCAATCCCGAGGGTCACCTTTGTCTCGAGCCGAGGGATTCGCCTCGCTCGAGGGCTCTCCTTGCGCGGCAAGGGGCCGGGCATTTAATGGTGCCCACGCGGGGCGTGGCCGCGGGTTTTGCGCGCGGGCGCGCCTTTTTAGGCGGCGCGACGCGCGCGCGCGTAGTGGGCGGCGTGGCGGCGGACGTGACGGTTTTGCCTCGGTCGCCGCGGTCTCGCCGTAATGATGACCCACTTTGCGGTGTTAGAGTTCTTTGCGGTCGTGGTGGGGCCCCCCGTCGACGCGATGGAAGGATTCTGCCGATTCTTGTTGGCGAGCGTGCGCTCGGAGAGCTCGCCGGTTGCCTATAAAGCTGCGGTGAGGAAGGGACGGTGGTTTTTTACCTTGGCTCCTCACCGTTTTCGGTCCTCAGTCCCTTCGCCTTCGTTACTTGCTCTCGCCACGCGCGGTTTCCCCATTTGCTTAGAGCTTTTCTTTCTCGCTTCCTTGTCCTCCGACCTCGCACTCATTCGTCCTCCCTTATGGCGCCGCCTCGGCTTCGATTAGGGTCCTGGAGCCGTACGCATGGAGAGGTCGACCGTGGCCGACTCGCCTCGGGCGAGGGCGGTCGCCGCCGGCCGGCTCTCGGCCAACGAAGAAGGGCGCCGGCGGAGTGGATCGTGCCGCCATCGTCGCACCTTGAGCCCAATCCGCGGAGGGCTACGTGGTGAGCTTCTGCGCTACCACGAGCGCGGCTTCAACGCGCGCGGGCGAGTACATTCATGCGGGCGTTGTGCTACCACTATGGAGTGGGGGCTGCACAATTTCGCCCCCGACGCTATCTCGCGGGCGGCCACGTTCGTGGGCGTACGCGAGAAAGCACAGGGATCCCCGGTCAGGCGGGAGCTGCGGGTACACCTCTTCCGCGCGGAGCTCATCACGCGGCCCACGTCGGAGCCGAGGACCCGCCGCGCGGTGCGCGCCGGCGGGATGTCGCTCGCCACGCGGGGGCGGCTCAGGGGGTTCTGCATCCCCTGCACCATGACGACGAACAACGCCGGCCGGGAGCGGGGATGGTTTTACTAGCGCAACGCCGGCCGGCCTCCCTCCCTACACCGGTCGGGTGTTCAAGAAGAGGCGGGACTGGCGGGGCTACGGGTTGCCCACGGCCAACCATCGGGCGCGCGCGGGGGTCGGCCTCGCCGCCTTGCGGCGGCGGGGGGAGGGAAGGGCTCAACGCGATGGGCGTCCTCGCCTTTCTTCATCACGGCGAGTCGTGCGGGTCGATGGAGAGGCCCTCTGCATCTTCGAGATGACGGAGGCGGCCAACCCGTCGACTGGCGAGGTCGCGGATGCTCCCGACGCCGGCCCGGAGCGGCCGTACGCGCGCCACCCGGGCGCGGAGTGCCGTCGACACCGGGACGCCTCTAGGCGCGGGTCGGACCCCGTGGGATATCGAGATGCTCCCCACGGGCCGGTGAGTAGAGTTCCCGATTTCGCTTCCATCCTTGGTCTTGTTTTTGATTTACGACGCGCCATTGTTACTCTTGTGCGCGAGCGGCGGTGCGGTTCAACGCCGCCAAGTCCGCTCCGCCCACCCCCGGGCTCCGCGCGCTCGGCGGGCGGCGCGGCGGGAGCGGCCGGGGAGCGAGGGCGGCGCGCGCGCGGGGGAACACGCAAGGCGGCGCCAAGCGCGCGCGGCGCACGGCCGCGGAGTGCGGCGGCGGGAGGAGGCGGGGGCTCTCCTCCCCGACATCGAGGAGCCCTCGTCCTCGGACCCGGGACGAGGAGGAAGAGTACGAGGGGGAGGGCCCGCGGACGGATGGCGGCCGCGCCCCCGTCGCCGGATCTCGCGCCGGCGTCGGGGTGGCTTTGCCGGGGGCGGGCGCGCGCCGCCGCCCCGCCCGGCCGGTCATCGTCGGGGGCGGCACGCGCGCGCGCGCGCCGGCGCGCGCCACGGAGGGCGCGCGCGCGGCGGACGTGCTGCGCGCGCGTCAAGCGTGCCCGCGCGTGGCGGGAGCGCGCGTCCCCGCGCGCGCGCGGCGTCCCTCGTCGAGGGGCGCGTCGGTGGGCGCGCCTGCGCGCGCGGGCTAGCGTGCCCCCGCGCGTGGTGGCGGCGTCGGGCGCGCCCACGCGCGAGGCGGGCGCGCCCGCGCGTGCGGCGGCACCGTCGAGGGGCGGCGCGGCGAGGCGGCGCGCCCCGCCGGCCTCGTCCGGAGGCCTCGAGGAAAAGGAAGCGGGCCTTTTCCTCCGCAAGGTAAGGAACCCGTTCTTCCTTTGCTTGGCCTTAATTTGCTTGGTTATTAGACGCACTAATCCTCCGTTCGTGTTTGCGCGGGCGGTGCCAACCGTCCCTCCTCTTGCGCGGCTAAGGTGCTTGAGGACGGACGCGTCGATCCCCACCGGCGGCGTTCGTCGAGGGGGTCGCGCCTAGGAACGGGGCGCGGCGGCGGGCACGAGCCGCGCAAGGCCGGCCGGGGCTTCGAGGCCGGGCCCCGGTGGATCAACCGCCGCGCCGCGGCCGCCGAGGTCGCGGGGGCGGGCGCGCCGGTCGCCATGGAGGCGCGGGCCGCGGCGGCGGCTACGGTGGAGGCGCCGCCGTGGTGGCGGCCCCTTGCGGAGGAGGCGGAGCGGGCGCAACTCCGCGGGAGCGCCCGCGGACGTGGCGGCGCGGACGGAGGTGGCGGCGACGGCGCCACAACGGGCGCCGCGGCCGCGGAGGGCGCGGGTGGAGGTGCCGGCGGAGGCGGAGCGGGCGGCTCCGCACTGCCCGGCGGTCCCCGGCGGAGGTGGTGGAGCTCTCGGATGACTCCTCGCCGCACGGGTGGAACCGGTGGGCCGGGCGCCCACGAACTCTCACCGAGCCCCGGGGAGAGGGCCCTCGTGAGGCGACACGAGGGTCACATGATAGTGGGGGGCGAGGGCACGACGCCGAGGCCTCGTCCTCCCATGCCGGTCGCCCCGCCCGGGTGGGGGGCCGTGGAGGATCCCGGCGTTTGCGCGCGCGGAGGGAGCGAGGCTCGCAGGGCGAGCTCTGAGCCATGGCGCCACGCTCAGCCGCGCGTTGAACGAAGCGCCGCGGGTTCACGGCGGCCCGGCCCGGATCGTCTTCCGGGGTGAGCCACGGTTGCTCGTCTCCCTTCCTTATTTCGTTTTCGCGCGGCGTATTCAAGACTTGGCGCTTACGGGGGCTCGATGCGTGGATGCCGGGAGCTTGAGCGCGCGCCGCCGAGAAGTACGGCGCGTTCGACCGAGGGTGAACGCGGAGGCCCGCCCGGCTCGGGGAGCGATGCGGCGCTTTCGACGCGCGCTTGCGGAAGCTCTTAGGACGCGGACGGTGGCTGGTCTGCGGGCGATGGCGTGGTGCGACGTGCTCCCCGAGAGCTCGGGGCGGGACGCGGCGCGTGACTCGAGTCTCGGGCGGATCCGCGCGGCCCTCGTCGATCGTGACGGGGGGCGTGGAATGCGCGCGAGGACACCGGAGAGGCGGCGGCGGCGCGCCACGGGGAGGCGGAGGTGGCCACGCTCGCGCCGAGGGCCGGGAGCTCCGCGCGCGTCGCTCGAGGGCGCGGGCGCGGCGCCGGGGCGAGGAGCGGGCGCGCGGGCCGGGGCGGGCGCGCCGAGGAGGCGGATGACCCGAAGGCCGCCCTCGACGTCAAGGTTGCGGCTCTCGTCGCCGGCGAAGGGCGGCTCCGGCGGAGCGCATCGCCGCCGGGGGGGCGAGGGGCGGCTCCGGCGGGGGCGGGGCGCCGCTGGCGACGCCGGACGGCGGGAGCGGGAGCGCGTTGCTCGCGAGGGCGGCGGAGAGGTCGGCCGGAGGAGCGGAACGCCGCATTCTCACGAGGTTGAGGATGAGGGCGGCGCTCGGCATCGCGCAATGCCGCCCAAGAGATGGCCCTCGTCGAGCAAGGGCGAGACCGTCCCGAAGCCTCGAGGCGCGCGCTGGTCCGCGCGCGCGCGACCTCGATGCGGGGAGGAAACAAATCGAAGGTAAGCTCTTGTCGATTACGCTTGTTAGTTCTTGCTTTAGAGGGTTCGTTTCCCTTTTTCGATTTCTTGTCGTCTTGTCGCTTCCGGGGCTTGCGCCTTGCACGGGACACGGCGGGGCGGGCGGGGCCAGGCCGCAAGCCTCCTACAACTCCTGCGAGCGAGGCTGCGGGGGCGCGGGACGCGGCCCTCGAGACTGTCGCGTCGTCGAGGAAGGCGATGCCCGGAGCAGGCGGCTCGGCGGCCGGCCGCCTACGCGCCCTTGGCGGCCACGTCACGGGGCGGGTGCGTCGGGGCGCCGCACACGGGCGTGCGAAGGCCCTCGGAGTGGTGCGATCCCACTACGAGGGTCAACCTCGAGCGGTAGCGGAAGGCTACATCGTGCCGAGGGCGTCGAGGACGAGGTGGCCATGGAGCGTGCGGACGCGCTTGCTCGCCGACGCCGGCGAGTCGCTCGCCGAGGCCTTCGAAGAATTCCTCTTCCGGACGTGGCGATGCGCCGCTCCGCCCCCCCCCGAAAGCACACAGGCGCTAGGCCGTTTTTGTTTATGTGTATCGGAAATTACGGCCTCGTGGCCTCTTGTAAACAAACAAGTAGTTTCGTGAACATGGTCGGTTTGTAAATGAAATCACTTGCTTATTGCGCTTTTGCTTCTTCTTCTTCTCGAGTAGATTCTAGTTAGGGAAGTCCGCCTTTCGCGAGGGGCCCGCCTGGGTTGGAGGCGAGAGAGACGGGCCATAGCCGCGCGGCGTGAGGCGTCTCGGCTCGCGCGCTCCTTCCGGCGTGCGCCTACGCCTGTTCGAATCATGGCTCGAGGTTGAAGTGGGGAACAAACTTAGCGCGTGTTGTTACGTTTTTCGCGCGAAAAAATGGGACCATTTGGGGGGGGGGGTGCCCCCCCGCAGTAACCCACGAGGGTAACTTGGGTTTCGGGGAAAGCCGAGTTGCCCTTTTATTGGATTCGGAGTATTTACATAGGTGACACCAAGCGGGGCGTTGGCGTGCGTTTTTACAACGGAAAATACTTGGAAATCCTAGCTAAGGGTAGAAGCGACGTAGGGCGTTGGATGTTCCAAGCGTTGGTGAGTTCTTCGCCGTCCTTGTTGGCAAGCTTGTACGTGCCGGTTTGAGCACCTTCACCACGACGTGGGGTCCCTCCCATGGGGGCGATAGCTTGTGGCGCCCTCGGTTGTCTTGGCGTAGCCTTAGGACCGGGTCCCCCTCGGCCCGAAATCCCTTCGACGTATCTTGCGTGCTTGGTAGCGCCGTAGGGAGGCTGATACCTTGCGGAGTGCATCAACGCCACGAGGCGTGCTTCGTCCTGGGCGATCCGGTGAGTCCTCGCGGGCTCGGCTGGTTGGCGTCCTCGTTGTAGCCTCGAACTTTGGGCGAACCGTATTCCCGGTCCGTGGGGAGGGGATGGCCTCCGCGCCATGGACTAGGAAAAACGGGGTGAACCGGTGGCTCGCATGGGGTAGTCCTTAGGCTCCATATGATTCTTGGTAGCTCTTGGAGCCATTTTCGGCAGATTTGTTGAGGCTGGTCGAAAATTACGGGTTTGAGGCCTGTAGGATCATGCCGTTGGCACGTTCCACTTGGCCGTTGGTACGTGGGTGCGCCACGGCTGCCCAATCCACTCGGATGTGGAACTTGTCGCGAGAACTCCAAGAACTTACGGCCCGTGAGCGGGACCCGTTGTACGTGATGATGGAGTTTGGCACTCCAAAGCGGTAGACGATGTCGGTGAAGAACGTATTTGCCTGCTCGGCCCTCAAATTCGTAATGGGGCGCACCTCCACCCACTTGGAGATCTTGTCGATCGCGACGAGCGGTGGGTGAAGCCCCGGCGCCTTCGCGGGGGCCGACGATGTCTAATCCCCACACAGGCGAACGGCCATGTTACGGGGATCGTTTGCGGAAGCGAGCCGGCAAGTTGGTCTTGCGGGCGTAGAGCGGCACCCTTCGCAGAGTGCGCACGATTTCGTTGGCATGCGGCCCCGCGGTGAGCCAATAGAAGCCTTGGCGGAACGCGTTACCGACGAGGGTGCGCGGCGCGGCGTGATGGCCCCGCATTCCCGCGTGGATGTCTCGTAGGAGCTCGCGCCCCTCGGGAATGGGTATACACCGTCCGGAGGATGCCCGACGCGGCGCGCTTGTATAGCTCGCCGTCGGCGAGGGTGAATGACTTGGCCATCCTGGCGATGCGCTGGGCGCGGCCGGTCGCGGGGGCTCCCCCTCGATCAATCCGGGCGATGTACTTCTCCCGCCCGGTCCGCACGGGCGGGCGGCCGGCCTCGATGTTCATCGCGGCCGACCTCGTGGGAGCCGTACCCCTCGAGAGAAGGGAGAGCACGTACGCCTCGTTCGAGGGGTCCTCCTCCATGGGTTCCGCACCGCCGGATTCGAGGGAGCCCCAGAGGGTCCGTCGTCGCCGAGGGGGTAGGGCTCGAAGGTGGCCGATGGGCGCGCGATGTCGCGCGCGAAACGTTCGGGGGGACGGTGATCCGCCGGACGCGATCTTGGCAAGTTCGTACGCCTCCTCGTTGTCCCGGCGGGGTACATGATTGAGCTCGATGCCGTAGAATTTGTCTTCGAGGGGCCGCACGGCCTTGCGGTAGGCCTCCATCTTGTCGTCGTGGCAGCTCGCGTTCTTCATGACTTGGTCGATCACGAGCTGCGAATCCCCTCGCACGTCGAGGCGCTTGATGCCCAACTCAATGGCGATCTTGAGGCCGCGAGAGGAGGGGCCTCGTATTCCGCCATATTGTTAGACGCGGGGAAGTGGAGGGCGCCTTGCGTAGCGCATGTGCTCCCAGGGGTGACACGAAGAGCGAGGCCCGCGCCCGCTCTGTCTTCATCACCGGCGAGTCGAAGAACGAGTCCCGACACTGCGCGGGCTTTGAGGGGGCGGCGGTGTGTGTCCGTCCACTCGGCGACGAAGTCGGCTAAGATTTGTGATTTGATGGCCTTGCGCGGAGCATAGGCGAGCGTCTCGCCCATCAACTCCACGGACCACTTGGCAATGCCCTGCCGCGTCGGGGGTTGCGAATGATCTCTCCTAGCGGGAAGGAAGAGACCACGCGTGGCCCCCGGGTGGGCCTCGAAGTAGTGGCGGAGCTTGCGCCGCGGCGAGGACTACCGCGTACAACGGCCACGGACACGGGGGTAGCGCGTCTTTGTGTCCGATAGGACTTCGGCGACGTAGTAGACCGGCCTGCACGGGTAGGGCATGCCCTTCCTCCGTGCGCTCCACAACGATCACGGCGACCACCCGGGTGGTTGCGGCCACGTAGAGTTGGAGGGGCTCGCCGTCTCGCGGCGGCGTAAGGATTGGGGCGTGCGTCGGAGACGTCTTCGGCTTGTCGAGCGCTTCTGGGCCTCGGCGGTCCAAGAGAAGCGCTCGTGCTTCTTGAGCGGCCGGTAGAGGGCGAGGGCCCTTCTCCACCGAGCCTCGAGATGAAGCGGCTCGGGGCGGCAAGGCACCCCAACACCTTCGCACCCCTTTGAGGTCCCGGAGTGGACCCATTCGTTCGAGGGCGGCGACCTTTTCGGGGGTTGGCCTCGATTCCCCGGCCCCGGGAGACGATGTATCCTAGGAGCATGCCCCGCGGCACTCCAAAGACACATTTTTCGGGGTTGAGCTTGACCCCGTTGGCCCGCGAGCGAGTACCGAATGCGATGCCAAGATCGGCCGACCGGAGTCGTCCGCCTTCCTGGTTTTGACAACGATGTCGTCTACGTAAGCCTCGACCGTCCGCTGATATGGTCCCCAAAAACGTCTTGCATGCGGCGATATGTTGCGCCGCGTTTACGAGGCCAAAAGGCATCGTGACGTAACGAACGTCCCGAACGGTGTGATGAACGAAGTCGCGAGCTGGTCGGACTCCTTCATTTTTATTTGGTGATAGCCCGAATAGGCATCAAGGAAACGAGAGTAGTTCACACCGGCGGTGGAATCAATGATGCGATCTATGCGCGGCAAAGGAAAAGGAACTTTTGGACATGCTTTATTGAGACCGGTGTAGTCAATACACATCCTCCACTTCCCATTTTTCTTTTTTACAAGCACGGATTAGCCAACCATGTCGGGTGGAACACTTCCTTGATGAATCCGGCCTCGAGGAGCTTCCGCGGCTCCACTCCGGTCGCCGTCGCCGTTCCTCGTCGAAACGGCGTGGCCGGCTGCGAACCGGCGCGGCGTTAGGCGAGGATATCAAGGGAGTGCTCGGCGACCTCCCTCGGGATGCACGGCATGTCCAGGGGCTCCACGCGAAAACGTCGGCGTTGGAGCGGAGGAAGTCGACGAGCCTTGCTTCCTATTTAGGATCGAGGGTCGGCCGACCCTCAAAGCCTTGCCCTCGGGGCGCGATGGGTCGAGGGGGACCCCTTTGGCTTGCTCGGCGGCCTCGAACGTGCCGACGTGCTTGGTGGTGGAGGGCGAGGTCGTCGTTGACCATCTTCTCCGAGTGTGTTTACCGGCGCTTCGTCCGGCGCTAGTGCTTCCGCATGCTCCACGCACTCGACATCGCGGTCGAATGCGTGCTCGATCGACGACCCGACGGTGATGACGCCGTTTGGACCGGCATCTTCATCTTCGAGGTACGTGTAGTTGGGGACCGCCATGAACTTGGCATAGCATGGTCGCCGAGGATGGCGTGGTAGGCCCCTTTGAATCCCACCACTTCGAATGTGAGGGTTTCCTTGCGGAAATTCTTGGGGGTCCCAAACCGGACGGGCGGATCGATGCGCCCGAGGGGTTGAACCCGCTTTCGGGCGCGATGCGGTGAAACGGCTTCGTCTTCGGGCCGCGGCTGGGTCCGACCCAATCCCCATCGGGCGCAACGTATGCGCGAAGAGGATATTGAGGCTACGCCTCCGTCCATAAGGACCTTCGAAAACCGGGCGTTCCCAATGATGGGATCGACCACCGAGGGGTCTTGGCCGGGTTCGGGATGCGATTTGGGTGATCATCCCGGCTAAAGGTGATGGCATCCTTCGACCGGTTGAGAAAGGCGGAGGTGCCCTCTGCGGCGAGGACTTCGTGCCGCTCCTTCTTGCGGCTAGGGTTGACATGTCAACGGTAGGTCCCCCAAAGATGAGGAACACATTTTCGACGGCGGGGAAACCACCCGCGTCGCCATCGCCCCCATCCTTCTTGGCCTCTCGCCTCCTTCGCGGCGGCACGGCCGTAGAATTTCTTGAGCATGTCGCCTTGCTCAAGAGTATGATTCACGGGGGTCTTGTGGTAGGGGCATGGCTTCTTCATCATGTCATCGAACACCCCCGGGCCTCGAGGAGCCGGTCGAGGGCCCGTCGGGCGGGTCAACGGCGAGGGCCTCGGCGTTGCCGGCTTGTTGCGCCCGCTGCGCGCGCCTCGCGGCGCGGCCTTCTTCCCCCCTTCTTGCCCCGCTTGTCGTTGCGGCGCGGCTCCTTGGACCCGCGCCCCCCCTCGCGGGCGTGTCCTCGGAGCGCTTGCCCTTCTTGCGGTCGAAGATCGCCCCCACGGCCTCCTCTCCCGGAGGCGAAGGCGGTGGCAATGTCGAACGGCTCGTTCGAGTCCGTGGGCGGGCTACGTCCCGGCTCGCGCACAAGGTCCCGGCACGTGGTGCCCTCGAGGAACGCGTGCACGATCTCGGCTGTGCCACGGCGGGGAGCTGCGTGCGGCGCTTGGAGAAGCGCCGTATGAAGTCCCGCGGCGACTCGCCCCGGCTTCTCGCGTGCGGGAGCGCGGATCCCGAGGAGTTCCGGGGCGCACGTATGTGCCCGGAAGTTGCCCACGAAAGTGTGGACTAGATCGTCCCGGTTGTGGATGCGGTGGCGGGCAAATGCTCGAGCCATGTCGGGCCGCATCGCCCGGATGCGGGGGCAAGTTGCGGATGATTACTTCGTCGTTGGTGGCCCCGCCCGGTGACGGAGGCCAGGCGGTAATCGTTGAGCCAAACACGAGGGTCCGTTTCCCCGGTTGTACTTGATGATCGTCGAGGGTTGACGGAAGCGGCGGGGAACGCCGCCGTGCGGATCTCCCGGCCGAACACACGGGTGCCGGGGGGCTGCGGTGTCGGGGAGCGATCCTCACCGGCCCGTCGTAGCGTCCTCCCCTTCGAGGGTGGTAGCCCCGGCCGCTCGCGCGTCGCGCTTGGCCGGTGCGCACGGCGTTGATGACGTTGCGGGCGTCACCATCCGGCGCCTGCGTGTGTCGAGGAGCCGTTCCTTGGCCGGCGTGCGTCCCTGGTCGGCGGGTCGACCCGCATGCACCGAGGGTTCGCCCCCCGGTGCGGGATCATCACCCCGCGCGTCCCCCGTTGTTGGCGGATGCGTGAGGCCGAGCTTTCGGCTTGGCGGGACGGCCGCTTGCTCAAGGAGGGTCCGCACCTCGCGGTGCATGTCTCGAGCCTCGGGGGTCGAGGGTGCGGCATGGCGCGCGGCGGTGTTGCGGCGGCGATGAGCTTTTGGCTCGCCGCGGCGGAGTATCCGCGTTGTCGACGTTGGGGACGGGGTTGAGGCGGTCGCGGACTTGCGGCTCGGCTCCCGCGCGCGTTCGCCGCGCGCGGAGGCCTCCCCCGCCATCGAGGCACGGAGTAGCCGCACGGTCCGGTACTCCTCGCCGGCTTGGCCTCGAGCTCGCGGGCTTGGGCCGGTGCGCGTCGACGTCGGCCCCCGCATGTGCGCTTGGCCCCGCGGCCGGGCGTGTAGCGGCTCCCCGGGGCGGCGTGACTTCCCCGTCTCCGGCGCCCGCCGCGCCGGCGGCGTTGGCCGGTCGTTGGTGATGACGGCGCAACATTCCCGCGTGGGGTCGTAGCTCCCGGTCTTTGGAGTCGTCGGAGCGGCCGAACCGGTGGTCCGTGGCGTCGAGGAAGCGCTCGAACGCGGCCCCGGGTCGCACACCGGAGAAGTCCCCACTCCGCGTATCCATGACGGTTGGCGGGCGGCATCGTGTCGACGGAGCCCGGGGACGACTCGTCCCGTCGCCCGAAGTGCGGGATCCCCGGCGACGAAGACGTGCGCGACCGAGGCGGAACCCCGCGCATTGTCGTGTTGACGTTGGCGTTGTAGGCCGTAGCGGCGCCACGCGGCCGATGGGGACGCGTGGTCGGAGACCGCGCGCGGTCCCCGCCGGCGGTGGCGGCCGTCGTGACGTTGGGCGCACCGCGCCCGGGCGGCGGCACGCTCGGCCTGCCGCCGCTCGGACCGCGCCCGGCGCGAGCGTAGCCGGAGCGGCGCCGGCGTCGCGGCGTCGACGGACCGCGGCATCCGTGTACTGCGGGTGCTCGCGCCGGCGTCGTGCGTGCGGCGGTGACCGGAGCGGACACGGCCCCCCGCCGCGCGCGTAGTTCCTCACGGTTGGTGAGGCGCATGAGATAGCCATTCCCCGTGGCACCGGAAGTTCAAGTCCCCGAGAAGCGGATCTCGAGCCGGCCGGAAGGGGGTCCGAGCTACCCATGTTGTAGCGGGTGCTACGGTACTCGGTGCGAATCACCATGAAGGGAGTCGGCGAAATGACCTTAGGCGCTCGTGAGCCCCACGGTGGGCGCCAACGTCGGTGCGGAATATGGTCCCGACACTAACCGGTAGATAACGCCTAAGTCTATCCCTCAATGGTCGATGCCAAGCAACAAATGACACAAGGTTTATCTCGGTTCGGCCGAGGGGGCCGTACGTCCCGCGGTGGTGTGCTCGTGGCACTATATTGCTCGGCTTACCGGGTGCTTGTAGTGGGGCAAGTACAAGCAAGGTGGGAGAAGAAGCGTGGCTTCCAAGTCCCCGGTGAGTGGGCGGAGATGTTATGGGAGAGTAAGAGAGTAAGTGCACAATGCGTTGTGTTCCTGCGGATCCGTCCCCCCGCGGGCCGGGGGCTCGCTTCCCCTTTTTATAGGCCAAGGGGGCGGCGAGTTACATGCACGCCGCGCTACCTAGCTACGTGTAGGAGCACGTCGTGCTACGGCGTAGAGCGGGCGATCGTCCGAACGATCCACGGCGCGATCCGGCCATGATGGCCTACTTCGTTCCCGAACGGTGGCGGTTCGAGGGTAGGAGGCGGCGGACGGTGATGGCGTTCTCGGTAGGCTTCGAGGGAGGTGCGATGATGTCGGTACGGGGTACGGGGAGCGGGCGAACGGCGTTCCTTCCCAATGAGCTGCGGTGGCGGAGTGGTTGCTTTGCGGTGCTCGGGCGTGCGCTGCGGAGTCGGGCGTGCACCCGCATGCGTGGGTACGGCGGCCGCGCGCGTACGCGTGGCGGGATGGCCACCCACCGGCCTAGCGCCCCTTACCTAACTGCAAGGTCACGGGAAAGTGGAATCGAGGGTGCGCCGGCCCCCTTTCGAGGGTCGGGCGCGTTAGCCGTACGGCGGCGTGCGCACGGTGTCACGGGACCGACACGGCCGTACGCACGGTCCATCCCACGGTGGCGGGGATGGGCTCCTTCCCCTGGGGAGTTGGTGCGGCGGCACGGGGCGTGAGCCTCGGGCGCATGATGGCGCCGGTCTGCGGCGTCGGGCGTTAAATGCCCAAGTACGGGGGGTGGCGCACGCGTGCGGGGGCGCCCGTGAGCGTGGCGGGCCCCGGCCGAGGGTGGAGCGAACCCTCGAGCGAGGGCGAGGCCCGCTCGAGGGGGGAGGGCGGGCCCTCGAGCGGGGCGGGACCGCTCGAGGGAAGGGTCGCCCCTCGAACGGGGCGGAACCCGTTCGAGGAGGGGGTTGCCCCTCGAGCGGGGCGGAGCCGTTCGAGGAGGAGGTGTACCCTCGGGCGGGCGGAGCACAGCTCGAGGGGGTCTCGTGGTCGGGCTATCTTGGCGGGGCCTCCGAAGTCTGTTTGCATGGGCCGTATCCCGCATGGTTAGCTCCCTGCATGGTTAGGCTTAGCTTATGTTGATGCGGGAATTTAGGTAGGGGTTCCCCCATTGTTTGAGGGGACCCCTAGGGCGGTCCCCGACACCAAGACCGAGGGCGGGCTCATTGTGCTCGGCATTGCGAGCGCGAACCAAGAGCGGCCCTCCGTGAAGCGGAGCGAGGCCGTCAAGCGCCTCGAGCGGCGGTCGAGGCCGAGCGCCGCGCTCTCGAGGTGGAGAGGAAACAAGTCGAAAGTGAGCCATTGTTTGACTTTTGCCTTGTTGGTTTTTTCTCGTTAGAGGGCTCACATCCCCCTTTCGATTTCTTTCTTGTCTTGGCGATTCCCGGGCTTGTGCACCGCCCGGGGCACGCGGTGAGCGGGCGAGGCGGCCTGCGCTTCCTATAACTCCTCCCGGCCGGGGGCTGCGGGAGGCGCGTGGTGCGGCCCTCGAGACCGCCGCGCCGTGGAGGAGGGCGAAGCACGGGCGGCGGCTCGGCGGCCGGCCGCTGCGCGCGCCCTTGGCGGTCACGTCCGCGAGCGGATGCGCCGGGCGGCCGCATCTAGGCGTCCAGAAGGCCCTCGGAGTGGTGCGGTCCCACTACGAGGTCAACTTCGAGGCGCTGGCGGAGGGCTACATCGTTCCCGAGGGCGTCGAGGACGAGGTAGCGATGGAGCGTGTGGATGCGCTCGCCGCCGACGCCGCCGGGTCGCTCGCTGAAGCCTTCGAGGAGTTCCTCTTCCCGGACGCCGCTGACGCTGCCGCTCCTCCCGCCTGAAAACAGTTGGGCGCTAGGCCCGTTTTTTGTTTGTGTATCAGTATTCTGGCCACGCGGCCTTGTAAATAAGCACATTATCTTAGTCGTAAACATTTGTTGATACGAAACGAAGTCTTTTGCTTATTGCGCCTTTTTGTTTCTCCTTCTTTCCGAGTAGATTTTACTTAGGGGAGTTCGATTTTCGCGGGGGGCCTGCTGGGTTGGAGTCGAGAGAGAAGGGCGTATCCTCACGGCGTAGGCTATCTCGACTCGCGTGCTCCTTCCGCTAGGCCGCCGCGCCTGTTCGAATCGTTGCTCAAGGTTGAAGTAGGAAACAAACTCAGTGCGTGTGAGTTGTTTTATTTTGCGTAAAAATGGGACCATTTTGGGGGGGGGGGTGCCCCCCGCAGTAGCCCCCGAGGGTAACTTGGGTTTCAGGGGAAAGCCGAGTTGCCCTTTCCATTAGACTTGAAGCGTTTACATAGTTGTCACCAAGCGGGGCATTGGCCATGTGATTTTTACAACAAAAATGCTTGGGAATCCTAGCTAGGGGTAGAAACGACGTAGGCCGTTGGATGTTCCAAGCGTTGGTGAGCTCTTCACCGTCCCCATTGGCCGGCTTGTACGTGCGGGCTTGAGTACCTTCACCACGACGTAGGGTCCCTCCCATGGGGGCGATAGCTTGTGGCGCCCTCGGTTGTCTTGGCGTAGCCTTAGGACCGCATCCCCTTCGGCCCGAAATCCCGCCCGGCGTATCTTGCGTGCTTGGTAGCGCCCGAGGGATTGTTGGTACCTCGCGGAATGCATCAAGACCACGAGGCGTGCCTCGTCCGAGCGATCCGGCGAGTCCCTCGCGGGCTCGGCCGGTTGGCATCCTCGTCATAGCCTCGAACCCTGGGCGAACCGTATTCTAAGTCCGTGGGGAGGATGGCCTCCGCGCCATGGACTAGGAAAAACGGGGTGAACCCAGTGGCTCTGCTCGGGGTGGTCCTTAGGCTCCACACAACCGCTGGTAACTCTTGGAGCCATTTTCGCCCCGGATTTGTTCGGTGGTCGAAAATTCTCGGGCTTTAGGCCTTGCAAGATCATGCCATTGGCACGCTCTACTTGGCCGTTGGTCCGTGGGTATGCCACGGTCGCCCAATCCACACGGATGTGGAACTTGTCGCGAGAACTCCAAGAACTTCCTCGCTCGTGAGCTGGGACCCATTGTCGGTGATGATGGAGTTTGGCACTCCAAAGCGGTAGACGATGTCGGTGAAGAATGTTACCGCCGCTTTGCCCCGAGATTCGTGATGGGGCACACCTCCACCCACTTGGAGAACTTGTCGATCGCGACCAACAAGTGGGTGAAGCCCCCCCGGCGCCTTCCGCGGGGGCCGACGATGTCCGGCCCCCCACACGGCAAATGGCCACGTTACGGGGGATGGTCCGGGGCATGGGCGGGCAAGTTGGACTTGCGGGCGTAGAACGGCACCCTTCGCGGTGCGCACGATCTCGGCGGCGTCCGCGACCGCGGTGGGCCGGTAAAAGCCCCGGTGGAACGCGTTGCCGACGAGGGGTGCGGGGCGCGGCGTGGTGGCCACGGATCCCCGCATGGATGTCCGCGAGAGCTCGCGCCCCCTCGGGGATGGGCACGCAAGGTCTTGCAGGTATGCGGAGGCGCGCGCTTGTACGGCTCGCCGTCAACGAGGGCAAAAGACTTGGTCATCTCGGCGATGCGCCGGCCGCGGCCCGGTCCGCGGGGAGTTCCCCTCGAGCGATCCGGGCGATGTATTTTTCGCGCCGGTCCGCTTGGACAGGAGCCGGCTTGATGTCCATCACGTCGGCCTCGTGGGAGCCATACCCCTCGAGGAGGGAGAGCACGTACGCCTCGTTCGAGGGGTCCTCGTCCATGGGTTCCGCACCCGCTGGATTCGAGGGAGCCCCCGAGGGTCCGTCGTGACTCGAGGGGTAGGGCTCGAAGACGACCGAGGGTTGAGCGACGTCGCGTGCGAAAACGTTCGGGGGGGACGGTGATCCGCCGGACGCAATCTTGGCGCGAGCTCGTCCGCCTCCCTCGTTGTACCGGCGGGGCACATGGTTGAGCTCGATGCGTAGAACTTGTCCTCGAGGGCTCGCACGGCTTTGCAATAGGCCTCCATCTTGTCGTCGTGGCGGCTCGCGTTCTTCATGACCCGATCAATCACGAGCCTGCGAGTCCCCCCGCACGCCGAGGCGCTCGACGCCTAACTCAATGGCGATTTTGAGGCCGCGAGAGGAGGGCCTCGTATTCGGCCATATTGTTAGACGCGGGGAAGTGGAGGCGCACCGCGTACCGCATGTGTTCCCCGAGGGGTGACACGAAGAGCGAGCACGCGCCCGCCCCTCGTTTTCATCACCGAGCGCGTCGAAGAACGCAGTCCGGCCTCCGCTTGGATCCGCGGCGGCGGTAGCCGCGTATCCGTCCACTCGGCCGACGAAATCGGCCAAAATTTGGGACTTGGACGGCCTTGCGCGGGCGTAGGCGAGCGTCTCGCCCATCGGCTCTACGGACCACTTGGCGATCCCGCCCGCGCGTCGGGGTTGCGGATGATCTCCCCTAGTGGAAAGGAGGAAACCACCGTGACGGGGTGGGCCTCGAAGTAGTGGCGGAGCTTGCGCCGCGCAAGGACTACCGCGTACGGCAACTTCACGGGCACCGGGGGTAGCGCGTCTTTGTGTCGACGAGGACCTCGGCCGATGTAGTAGACCGGCCGGCCGTACGGGCAAGGCATGCCCTTCCTCCGTGCGCTCCACGATGATCACGGCGCCGACCACACGGGGTGGTTGCGGCCACGTAGAGCCGCAGGGGGTTCGCCGTCTTGCGGCGGCGTGAGGATCGGGCGTGCGTTAGAGACGCCTTCGGCTTGTCGAGCGCATCCCGGGCCTCGGCGGTCCGGGAGAAGCGCTCGTGCTTCTTAAGTAGGCGGTAGAGGGGCGGCCCTTCTCACCGAGCCGCGAGATGAAGCGGCTCAAGGCGGCGAGGCACCCCCGGCACCTTCGCACCCCTTTGAGGTCCGGATTGGACCCATTCGTTCGAGGGCCGCAACCTTTTCGGGGTTGGCCTCGATTCCCCGTTGGGAGACAATGTATCCCGGGAGCATGCCCCGCGGCACTCCAAAGACACACTTTTCGGGGTTTAGCTTGACCCCCATTGGTCCGTAGGCGGTTGAATGCGACGCCAAGGTCGTCGACCGGGTCGTCCGCCTTCCCGGTCTTTACGACGATGTCGTCCACGTATGCTTCGACCGTCCGCCCAATGTGATCCCCAAAAACGTGTTGCATGCAACGCCGGTATGTTGCACCCGCGTTTCGAGGCCAAACGGCATCATGACGTAGCGAACGTCCCGAACGGTGTGATGAACGAAGTCGCGAGCTGGTCGGACTCCTTCATCTTTATTTGGTGGTACCGGAGTAAGCATCAAGGAAGCAAAGCAATTCGCACCCGGTAGTTGAATCAACGATTTGATCAATGCGTGGCAAAGGAAAAGGAACTTTAGGACATGCTTTATTAAGACTAGTGTAGTCTATACACATCCGCCACTTCCCATTCTTTTTCTTTACAAGCACGGGGTTTGCTAGCCACGTTGGGTGGAACACCTCCTTGATGAATCCGGCCTCGAGAAGCTTCCGCGCCTCCGCTCCGATTGCCGCCGCCGTTCTTCGTCGAAGCGGCGGAGCCGTTGTTGCACGGCGCGGGCGTTTGGCGGGGATGTCAAGGGAGTGCTCGGCGACTTCCCTCGGGATGCCCGGCATATCCGAGGGCTCCACGCGAAGATGTCGGCGTTGGCGCGGAGGAAGTCGACGAGCACCACTTCCTATTTGGGATCGAGGGTGGAGCCGACCCTCAACGCCTTGCCCTTGGGGGCCGAAGGGCGAGGGGGACCCCCTTGGTTTGCTGCGCGCCTCGAAGGTGCCGGCGTGCTTGGTGGCGAGTCGAGGTCTTCGTTGACCATCTTCTCCAAAGTGTTCACCGGCGCTTCATCCCGGCGCCGGTGCCTCTGCGTGCTCTACGCACTCGACGTCGCGATCGAATGCGTGCTCGATGGATGAGCCGACGGTGATGACGCCGTTTGGTCCCGGCATCTTCATCTTCAAGTAGGTATAATTGGGGACCGCCATGAATTTGGCGTAACAGGGTCGCCCAAGTATAGCGTGGTAGGCCCCCTTGAACCCTACCACCTCGAAGGTGAGGGTCTCCTTGCGGAAATTCTTCGGGGTGCCAAACCAAGGCGGCGGTCGATGCCCGAGGGGCCGGGCCGCCCGGTCCGGCCCGATCCCCATCAAGCACGGCGTATGCGCGTAGAGGATGTTGAGGGCTGCGCCTCCGGTCCATGAGGACCTTCGAGAACCGTGCGTTCCCGATGATGGGGTCGACCACCGGCGGGTGCGGCCGGGTTGGGGACGCGGTTTGGGTGGTCTTCCGGCCGAAGGTGATGGCGTCCTCCGACCAATTGAGGAAGGACGGAGGCGCCCTCTCCGCGGCGAGGACCTCGTGTCGCTCCTTCTTGCGCTGGCGGGTCGACATGTCGACGGTTGGCCCCCCAAAGATGAGGAACACATTTTCGACGGCGGGGAAGCCGCTCGCGTCGCCATCGCCTCCGTCTTTCTTGGCCTCTCGCCTCCTTCCGGCGGCACGGCCATAGAACTTCTTGAGCATATCGCACTGCTCAAGGGTGTGGTTCACTGGGGTCTTGTGGTAAGGACATGGCTTTTTCAGCATGTCGTCGAACACCCCCGGGCCTCGAGGGGCCGGTCGAAGGCCCCGTTGAGCCGGGTCAACAGCAAGGGCCTCGGCATTACCGCCGTCGCGCCCCCGCTCGCACGCCTCGCGGCGCGGCTTCTTCCCCTTCTTGCCCCGCTTGTCGTTGCGGTGGGGCTCCTTGGACTTGCTTTGCCCTCCGCGCGGCGCGTCCTCCGAGCGCTTGCCCTTCTTGCCATCGAAGATCGCCCCCACGGCCTCTTCTCCCGAGGCGAAGGCCGGTGGCGATGTCGAACGACTCATTGGAGTTCGCGGGCGGGCCGCGTCCCGGCTCCGCACGAGGTCCCGCACGTGGTGCCCTCGAGGAAGGCGTGCACGATCTCGGACTACGCCACGTTGGGGAGCTCCGTGCGGCGCTTGGAGAAGCGTCGTATGAAGTTCCGCGGCGACTCGCCGGCTTCGTGTGCGGGAGTGCGAGTCCCACGAATTTACGGGGCGCACGTACGTGCCCCGGAAGTTGCCCACGAACGTGCGGACCGGATCATCCCGAGTTGTGGATTTGGCCGGGGCGGGCAAGTGCTCGAGCCATGTCCGGCCGCGTCGCCGAGGTGCGGGGGCAAGTTGCGGATGATGACCTCGTCGGCGGTGGCCCCGCCCACGCGACAAGCCAAGCGGTAGTCGTTGAGCCACACACGGGGGTCCGTCTCCCCGTTGTACTTGACGATGGTCGAGGGTTGGCGAAAGCGGCGGGGAACGCCGCGCGCGCGGATCTCCCGGCCGAACACACGGGTCCACGGGGGCTCCGGCGTCGGGGAGCGGTCCTCGCCGTGTCGTAGCGTCCACCCCGTCGAGGGTGGTAGCCCACGGCTGCTCGTGCGTCCGCCTCGCCGGTGCGCCCGGCGTTGATGACGTTGCGGGCGTCGCCATCCGGGGCCGCCCTGCGTGCGTCAAGGAGCCGCTCCTTGGCCGGCGTGCGCCCTTGGTCGGCGGGTCGCCCCGCCGGTTCCCCTGCATGGACCGAGGGTTCGCCTCCTAGTGCAGCTTCGTCATCCCGCCCATCCCCCTGTTGGCGGATGCGTGAGGCCGAGCTCTCGGCCTGCTGGACGGCTGCTTGCTCGATGAGAGTTTGCACCTCGCGGTGCAGGTCTCGAGCCTCGGGGGTCGAGGGTGCCGGCATGGCCGCGCGGCGGCGTCGCGGCGGCGATGAGTTTTGGCTCGCCCGCGGGGCGCGTCCGCGTTGTCGACGTTGGGGACGGTGTTGATGCGGTCGCGGACTTGTCGGCCCGGCTCCGCGCGCGTTCGCCGCGCGCGAGGGCTTCCCCCCCGCCATTGAGGCGCGGAGCAACCGCACCGTCCGGTATTCCTCCGCCAGCTTGGCCTCGAGCTCGCGGGCTTGGGCCGTCGCGCGTCGGCGTCGGCCCCGGCGAGGGAGCGCTTGGCCCCGCGGCCGGGCGCGTGGCGATCCCCCGGGGCGCGGTGTGACTTCCCCGTCTCCCGCGCCCACCCCCCGGCCGCCGGCATTGGGCCGGGTCGTTGGTGATGACGGCGTAGCACTCCCGCGCGGGATCGTAACTCCCGTCGTCGAGTCGTCGGAGCGGCCCGAACCGCAATCCGTAGCGTCGAGGAAACGCCGAACATGGCGGGTCCGGCACGCCGGAGAAGTCCCACTCCGCGTACCCGTGGCGGTTGGCGGTGGGCAACGCATCGAGGGAACCCGGGGACGACTCGTCCCCTGGCCGAGGCGCGGGGTCCCCGGCGACGAAGACGTGGCGGCCGGGCGGAACCCCCGCGCATCGTGGTGTTGACGTTGGCGTTGTAGGCCGACGTAGCGCCACGCGCCCCGATGGGGATGCGCGGTCCGAGACCGTGCGCCGGCCCGCCGGGGTGGTGGCGGTCGTGACGGCGGGCGTGCCGCGTTGAGTGGCGGCGCGCTCGGCCGCCGCCGCTCGGACCGCGCCCGGCGCGAGCGGCCGCCGCCCGCGACGGCGGCGTCGTGGCGACGACGGCCCGCGGCATCCGTGCCTGCGGGCGCCTACGCCGTGGTGGTGCGTGCGGCGGGGACCAGAGCGGACCTGGCCTGGCGCCGCGCGCGGAGCTCCTCACGGTTGGTGAGGCGCATGAGATAGCCGTTCCCCGTGGCCTGAAAGTTCAGGTCCCCGAAGCGACTTTCGAACCGGGCGGGAGGGGGTCCGAGCTACCCATGCAGTAGCGTGTACCACGGTACTCAGTGCGGATCACCATGGAGGGAGTTGACGGAATGACCTTAGGCGCTCGATTGCCCCACGGTGGGCGCCAACGTCGGTGCGAAATATGGTCCCGACACTAACCGAGTAGAAAGCGCCGAGGTCTATCCCTCAATGGTCGATGCTAAGCAATAAGAGACACGGGATTTATCCCGGTTCCCGCCGAGGGGGCCGTACGTCCAAAGATGGTGTGCTCAAGGCACTATATTGCTCGGCAAGACCGGGGTGCTCGTAGTGGGGCTGCTACAAGCGAGGCGGGAGAGGAAGCGTGGCTTCCAAGTCCCTGGTCAAGTGGCCGAAGATGTTGTGGGAGAATAGGAGAATGAGTACGTGGTGTGTTGTATGCTATCTGTCTGTCTCTCCCCCCGCGGCTGGGGGGTTCGCCCCCCTTTTATAGATCAAGGGGGAGGCGGATTACATGCGCGCCACGCTATCTAGCTACATGGGGAAGCACGACGTGCTATGCTGTAGAATGGGCGGCCGTCCGGACGATCCTTGCGGCGATCTAGCCATCATGGCCTACCTTGTACCCGAACGGGGGCGGTTCGAGGGTTGAAGGGCGGTGGATGGTGGTAACGCCTTCGATAGGCTTCGAGGGAGGTGCTGACGTTGGCTCGTACGGAGTACGGGAGTAGGTAAAACGGCGCCCCTTCCCGACGCGCTTCACGGTCTTCGGAGTTGTTGCTACGGCACACGGCGTGCGCCCGCACGCGCGGGGGGTGGCGGCCACGCTCGTTACGGTGGCGGGGATGGTGTTCCACCGGCCTAGCGCCTCCACCTAACCCCCCGTAGGGTCACAAGAAAGTGAATCGAGGGTGCAACCGGCCCCCCTTCGAGGGCTCGGCGCGTTAGCCGTCTTTGGAGCGGGCGCACGGCGTCACGGGACCGACACCGGCCGCGGCGCACGGGCCCTCCCCACGGTGATGGGGGATGGGCTCCTCCCCGGGGAGTTGGTGCGGCGGCACGGGCGCGAGCCCCGGCGCATGATGGCGCCGGGTCCCGCCGTGTCGTGGCGTTAAATGCCCGTGTACGGGGGCCGGCGCACGCGTGAGGGCGCCCTCGAGCGTGGCGGACCCCGGTCGAGGGCGGGACGGACCCTCGAGCGAAGCGGTGCCTCGCTCGAGGGGGAGCGGGCCCTCGAGCGAGGCGGAGCCGCTCGAGGGAAGCACACCCCCTCGAACGGGCGGAGCCCGCCCGAGGAGGACGCGCATCCTCGAGCGAGGCGGAGCCTCGCTCGAGGGGATCTTCAAGAGGGCCGCCTTGACGGGCCGTCGGGGTCCCTGCGGCGTGGGCCGTATCCTCGCATGGTTAGGCAAGCCGTGTTTTGGCTTTGTTGCGAGTTTTAAGTGAGGATTTCCCCGTTGTTTAAGGGGACCCCTAGGGCTGTCCCCGACATTACCCGATGATCGTGACGATGGCCCCACGGTGGGCGCCACTGCGCGTGTTTAAACCTCTCGACCTCCATGGGAGGTACCCGCAACGAAGGTAGAAGGTGAGAATCGCCATGATCCGGAACCCGAAGGTACGCGCGAGTACACAAGACACAAGATTTATACGGGTTCGGGTAGCGGAGTAGCTACCCTACGTCCCGTTTGGAGTAGTATTGCACCCCTGCGCTTGGTGTTGTTCCCGGAGGGATTGTGTTGTTCGGCTAGGTACCCGCACTCCTTTATATAGTCCGGGGGTGGGTTCCTAGTCGGTTACAAGGCAGGAGTCCTAGTAGGATTACATAGAGCGAGTCCTAGTAGGAGTACGGGGGAATTCTACTAGGAGTCCGTCTTCATCCTTCCTTGCATGAGTATCCTGGGAGTATGCCCGACAAAAGGCCCCCAATTTCAAGTCGTTGCTTTCAACTCGAATCAAGGCTTAATTTCATTTTATTTTTGAATTTGAGTATAGGAAACACCGTACTATAAAGGAGGATGCAAATCGATAGCCAAGAGATGCTAAAAGTGCTCTAGAAGGTAATCCAAGTGAGTGAGAAGAGTTGAGAGTCACTCATGCACAAATGCTACTCTTTTCTTAAACTCTCAGCCCTGGTCGTACCGACACCGTGTCGGTACTATCGACGGTAGTCCATCGGTAGTACCGGGCTAGGGCCGGTATACTGATATGGCTTCTCTGGCGAGTTTTAGCCAGGGGGTCGGTACTACCGACCTAGTGTCGGTACTACCGATGAGCCAGTACTATTAGGGTTCTGAAACACCCCCTCGGTAGTACCGACACCATGTCGGTAGTACCGAGGAAACACGATTCTGCACAGTAACGGCTAGTTTTTGGCCCTTGGTATTTAAGCCCCCTTCCCCCTCCTCACTCATTGCTGACCAACCACGAGACAAACACTTCCTTGAGCATTCACTCCACCTCTCCCCTCTCCTCTAGAGCTAATCCTTGGTTCCCTTGAGCTAGGGTTTTAGTGCAGAGGTGAATTCTAGTGAAGTGTGCACAAGCTTTGAGATCCCCATCGTCTTTCTCCTTCTCAAGAGCACTTGAAGCATCTCTGGGTTTTTGGTTTGCATTTGTTACTCTTGAAGCTTGCTTCTAGACGGTTAGGCGTCGCCCACGAGTGCCCTCTTTGTGTGGTGCACCCGGAATCGTTTGTATTGCCCTCTCCTTGGTGGAGAATTCTTAGTGAGCACCAATCTTCCTTTGTGGGGGTTGGAAGAGGAAAAGAGGCTCTTTGTGATAGCCCTCCCTTTGTGGGATCCTCAACGGAGACATAGCATCCTTTGTGGGTGTGAACTTCGGATTAAATCTTGTGTCTCCTTTTGCTTGCTTGAATTCTTTGTTTCTAACTAACCCTAGAACTTGTTTTAGTCCGATCTATCATTTGGTTGCTATCCAACTTATTTCTGTGGTTGCAGGTGGTTCTTAGCCTCTAAACTAAGACTTTGATTCAAGTAGATTTGCTAGAAACCTGCGGAAATTCAAATTTCGTTTTAAGTCAACTCTACCATGTCGGTAGTACCGACACAGTGCCGGTAGTACCGACCCCGTCGGTAGAACCGGCACCACGTCGGTAGTACCGACAAGTGTTTTAACTGCTGCTTTTGTTTCAGAAATTTGAAGTGATCCTATTCACACCCCCCTCTAGGCATCATAAGGTCCTTTCACCAGCCCCAAGCCCGGCGCTGCGCTGGCCCGCGGCCATGACATCCCGCGTCGTCCTTACCCCGCACACGGCTGCAATCAAGTCCCGTCGATCAGTCTCGGTGCCCGTCGAGAAGCTCCTGGAGGTGGGGGCATTTTCGTCCGGATACGAAAATATGCGGACTGACAATGGGCCTGACTGCAGCGGCAAGCGTAGAAAATGGCAAGTTTGCGGGTACTGGAGAGTTGCAATGATGTTTCTCCAATAAGACGAATAGTAATGACATTTCTCCAAACTCAAAAAATTGTAATGGCTTGAAACCAAATAACCCTAAAAAAAATAGGTCTTAAAACGAGCGAAAGATCACCACTTCGTGAAACTAGGTTAGGGCCCGTGCGTTGCAACGGGCTGAAATCATGATTAAATAAATAAACATCATATTATCATGTAAGAAATTACATTAGTACTTCACATTTTCATAAGTCTATTAGTTCGAGGTTGTTTGGTTCACAGCTACACTTTGTCGCACCACACATGTGATGACCACAAAAGATCGAGCCGGTGTTTGGTAGTTAAAAAGTCTGCTCATGCAAGAAAATGAACTTTATCAAAAAATTTCTTAAATCCCGCAAGTATGGATGAAAATGGTCGAAAATGTTCGGTAAAATTTATCATCATCGTAATCATTTCTTGGAAATGAAATCGAAAACATTAGAATTGAATCGTCCGATCAAAAAACTTGCCGATATCGTATTATACCGAATTACGGATCCATCAATCTTGGTTAGGTCGATTAGCACCTCGAATAAACAATTACTATGTCTAGATACATACACAACCAATAAAAATATTATCAATTGTTGTGTAGGTTTATGAGTTCTTCCAATAACATAGTTCAACTCCACCAAGCCGTAATTCGAATAATTTATCCACTAACAATTCATCATTTATAATCTTACTTGCTAATCGCACTAACTAATGTTTGGAGCCGAAGCCATCATTTCACCGCTTCCTCCCTCTCCCTCCTCTCGCATAATGCGGTCACCCACGCGTTCGGATCGAGGAACCCCCCATGGCTCTTCTGCGCCGAGGGCCGACGCAACCCACGAGCAAACCAACCCTTCTTTTTTTCTTTTTCCCCCACTCTTTTTTTTCTTCTTTTTTTCTTTTTCCCCCACTCTTCTCCGGCGTTCCGGGGATGGGGCGCGGTTATAGATTTCCGGATGGGCCGGGCCCACCGGGCCGGCACGGGCACGGCCCGAAAAAACACGGCCCTAGAACGGCCCGGCACGGCCAATATTGTGCCACGAGCCGCCCGACACGAGGGTCGGACCGGGCCTGGGCCGCATCCTCGGCACGGCGGCCGGCACGGGCACGGCCCGAGAAACCCCCCGGCCGACGCCGGCCCGACATCCCCCCACCCACCCCCCGCTCCGGAGCCGTTGGATCGGTCACCGCCGACCGTTGGATCCGACGGAGTATATAACCGGCCCCCCCGGCCACCCTAACCCTAGCCGCTCCCCATTCCTCTCCCCCGCTCCCGGCCGCCTCTCGCTCGCTCCCCGCTCCTCACCCTCTCCGACGCGGCCCCCCCTCCCCCGGGCTCCTCCCTCTCCGACGGGCGCGACGCCGCCGGTGCCCCTCTTCCTCCCTCTCGCCTCCGCCGCCGCCCCGGTGCCCCTCTTCCTCCTTCTCGCCTCCACCGCCGCCGGCCGCGGCGGCGCACCCCCTCCTCCTCGCGCCTCCGACGCCGACGGCGAGGCGCGGGTCGCCGCGCAAGGCGCGCGCGCGCGGCTCCTCGGCCGCGGCCGGGAGGTGTTGCGCCGGCCGGCCGTGCCCCTCTTCCTCCCTCTCGCCTCCGCCGCCGCCCGGTGCCCCTCTTCCTCCCTCTCGCCTCCGCCGCCGCCCCGGCACGGCGCGCACCCCTCCTCCTCGCGCCTCCGACGCCGACGAGCGCGCGGGGTCGCCGATGACAAGGCCGCGCGCGCGGCTCCTCGGCCGCGGCCGGGAGGTGTCGCGCCGGCCGCCGGCGCCACGGCCGGGACTCGAGCACGGGTGCCGCCGGCCGTGTGGCCTCGCCGCCCGGAGCCGCGGCCGCCGCCGGAGCTTCATTCTTGGCGGGAGTTGCGGGGACGCGGTCGTTGGGGGACGGGAGGATATCTCCCGTCCCCGTGTCCGAGACCATCCACACTCGTCATACTCCATCTTCTCCTTCAAAATAGAATATTCCTACTTCGTCACCCCGATTCTCTCCTTTATATCCCTTCCTCCCGCACCAATGCTCCTTTATATTTCTCCTTTATTCCAACAACCACCTACGCCGGCGGCCCCTCTCCCTCCCCTCGCGTTGATGTCTTTGCCTCCTCCACCTTCCGCAGCCCCTCCTTTTAAGCCATTCCCCCGGCTCGCGCGCGCGCGCGCTAAGCGATGTGGTACTATCCCTCGCGCATCTCACACACGCCCTCCCCCCCCCGCCGCGTCGCCCCGCGCGGCCGCGCAAAACGAACTTGGGCTGGGCCCGCGAGAGGTCCGCGAGTGGTACTATCCCTCGCGGCCCACTAATGGGCCGAGCCCACCTGAAGACGACCGCAACGACATTTTTCCTCGTGCGGGCCCCACCTGCAGCCTAACCGTAAACCACCGTCTAGAAAAATTCCCCATCACGAGCACCACCGTCCACCGCCCCCCACGGTGAAGTCGCCCATGGCCCTCGCTCTCGCCACGACCCCACTCGCGCACGCGCACCTCGCCCTCGCCCCGCCTCCGATCTCCGCCTCCCGGTCCTCGGCTGCTGCTTGCTCCCGCGCCGCCGCGCCGCCCGCCCCCGTCTCCATCTCCCTACGTTCCCGCCTCGTCGCGGCCGTCGCGACCAAGGAACCCGAGCTCGGCGGTGGCGGATCCGTAGGCGGCGACGATGCGGGAGGGAGCGGCGGCGGCGGCGGTGGCCGGCGACCCGAGGGAAGGAGGTCCGAAGGGGGAAGGGGACGGGGAGGGGGAGGAAGAGAAGATGGGGCGGGGGGTTGTCCATGTCGCGAAACTCACTCTCGCCTACGCCGCGCTCGTCGGAGGTAATGCTCCCCCCCCCCCGCGCCCCGATCGAGCGCCCCTCCGGCGGAGCTCGCGGAGGCGGTCGCGGCGGAGCTCGCAAGAGCAAGGAGGTGGAAGGAGCGAGGTGTGCGGATCTCCGACGAGCCCGTCCTCTCGCACCCCGGCTCGCCGCGCGCCTCCACCCCCCCCCCCCCCCCCCGCGCGACCGCCTCCGCCGGCACGCCGTCCCGCAGCATAGCACGGCGGACCCGAGCTGCGGCTTGTGCGCGCGCGACGACCGGGGCTCCTCCCCGCTCCGGCTTCGCCCCAACGGCCATCGCCCCCTCGCTCCGCCTCCGCCGCGACGGCCGGCGGCCCTTGCCCGTCTCCGCCTCGACGAACGGAAGCGGCCCCTTCTCCGCCTACGGCGTGGGGATCTTGGGCGAGCGGGGGCGCATCCATGGCCGACGGCGGGCCTTGCGGCGGCGGGGGCGGCGCGGGTCCATCCGGACGAGCTCCGGACGCGGGGGCGGCGCGGGTCCACCTCCGAGGGAGGGCGCGAGGCGTTGGACCCACCGTCGGCGCATGTGTAGTGGTTCTGCGCGGCAGAACCGGGGGGCAGAACCAGGGGTTGTGTTGCCCTTACGGTTTTTATATAGGGGTATAGATACCACTGACGAAAGAAAGAACACAGAGTTGAAACCGTTTCTGTCTTCGAAAGTTATTTACGTATTTCTATCTCCTCGCCTTCGAGTATCTGATCTCTGTCAACGGAACACCAAACCTCGTCGGAGAGTCGCCGTACTGCCACCGAAGACCACAGCATGTCGCCAGCGACCTCCGCCACTGCCGTTTCCGTAGCCGGCGTCCTCATCCGCCAGTCTCCATCGACCCTGCGACCCTTCCCCACCGCCGGCCTCCTACCCTCGGGGGCTGCGGGGCCGCTCCAAGCGACGTCGGCCTCTCGTCGCCTCCCCGCCACCGCCGTGCGCGCCCGGGGCGCCGCCGAACCAGGTCAAGAACACTTGCCTCCCGGCCAAGATTAATCTTGATGCCGCCGTTCCTTTCTTTCGTGACCAAATCGAGCTGGCCTTGTTGGATTCCCACTGATTGCGCTGCCTCGGCCGGTCGTTCTCTCAGGGTACTCGGCTGAATCGGAGTTCTACAAGATTGAGGCCATTATCAGGTGTGTATGCTGCGTGGTATTCATTGACTGTGACGGAATTTTAGCTGGCCCGTGCTGAAATGTGCGGAATTTTTGCAGGCCGTGGAGGGTGTCGCATGTGTCCTCGGTGAGTGTGGGTGGCGTGGTTCTGGGGCTCCTGAGTTGCACGCGAACTGTTCAGTCAGGAAGGTTTGGGAATTCTGCAGGGCTTGTTGGAGATGGGGATTAGAGGCGTGACGGTGTCGGACGTGCGGGGCTTCGGGGCACAGGGAGGGTCAACGGAGCGGCATGGAGGTACAGCTTCGCTCAGCTCTATGCCTCTGCACTTGCGTTGCGTGGCTCTGCCATTGACTGTGGCTTGCATTGTGTAGTTTCGACACCAAATTCAGTTTTAGTCCTATAAAGTGGACAGAAACTGTGTTTCATGGAGCGACTGATGAGATTGCATTGTGTCTGATTGAATTGTGATAGAGATACTTTGGTCACTCCTTGTTAACAAAATTGACTCTGTCATTGCCACCGTGTGTTTTATTGTATGCAACAATTTGAACCAAATGAACAATGTTAAGGCTGTGCTGAAGTTCATTCCAATGGTAACTGCTTTATGTCATTTTGTGGTCCACGTATTTTCCATTTCAAACAGTTTAGATTCAGAGATGGACTACCGAGGCTTAGCACTGCAAGGTTCCCATGAATGCTAAGTGTTGCTCTTGCTTTACAACTCTTCTAGTACAAAGAACTGTAGCATATTAGCCAGAAATCTTGTTAGATCAGTTGCATCTCCACACTCTTGCAGCGTTGTTTCATGCTCTTATCAAATTTGGCACCAATGTCTTGATGGCTGTGTATAGATGTGAAAGATGGGTACTAACAGGATTGAGGATAATGGTTCTGTGGTGGCTTTGGTGATCATGTCTATAACAGCTAACAACTTCTCTACATATTGCAGATTGTAGTATTTTGCATTCCTGCCCATCTATGCTGATGCTTGTTAACGCTTTGTGATGTTGAGAAAAAAAAAATGAGATTCACACGGTATCAATACTGATGCTTGTTTTGCTTTGGGTGTTCAGGGTCAGAATTTTCGGAGGACACATTTATTGCTAAAGTCAAAATAGAAATAGTGGTCTGCAAGGAGCAGGTAATTACTTGATTTACTAGAGGCCATAATAACTGTTATAAAGCAAGGAAATGCCGCAATGCCCCACCTTATATGACAGATTGACGATCATTCCTTCCTTTTCAATTTTTGCTGTAAATGTCTATGGCATGGCATTGCTACAGTGCCATTGCGGTCCATTTTTACCTTAAAAAAAGTTATCGCAGTCCATTCTGTATGCGTTTATTGGTTTCCTCTTGCATCATCATTAAATATTTCTTTAATTCACCAGGTCGAAGCAGTAATCGACAAAATTATTGAAAAGGCAAGAACAGGAGAAATTGGTGATGGGAAGATATTCTGTAAGTGCATGGTGCTCCTTGTGACACACTACTGCCCTTTTATCCCAGTAGACAGGATTTCTGTGCAATTGTTTGCTACTTTTCTTTACCTGTGATATCTCAGTGCATACTGTTCGCTCGAATGGGCTTTATTGCCTTATGCATATGCAGGTGTATATGAGCTTTCTTTCGCTCCGCTCATTTTGCTTCGTCTTCCTTTTATTTTACCCCACAGAAGTAGAAATGGTGACTAGTTCTTGCTCTTTTAAACTGCTGGTTAGTTTCAGTAGATTCTGTTATCAGAAATAAGAACGCTGCAACAGACAAAGCAGTCTCCTCTGCTAGCTCACACACAGATATGCACCTGTAATCTTTTTGTTTTGACTGTGTGATTTTCTGACATGGTGTTTTGTTCCTCAGTGATCCCTGTCTCGGACGTGGTGAGGATCCGCACCGGCGAACGCGGGAAGGAAGCCGAGAGAATGACCGGAGGACTGTCGGATAGGTTGTCCTCCGTGGTGTCAATCTCATGAGGCAAACAGATTACCAGCCTGCCTGTTGTGAGGTAAAAGGATGCAACGCCCTGCACTGCAATTGTAACAATAAGCTGCAGTGTTTATGTGCTCTGGGCATGATGAATAAAATTCGATGGAATCGATGTGAATGCGCATTTGTTGTTGTTTCTCAACCTGCGTATAAGATTTTTTTTTAGAACCACCTGTGCGCATAAGATGATGATGGTAGTTGGCAACAGGCTGCATTTTCTTAAGTGGGCTGGAATGAGACTGAACTGGGCCCATATCTGTCTGGCCCAAAGCCATGAAAGATTCGTGCGGTTCCGTAGGTATCTGGCCCAAGTTACTGATGTTGATTTTGAGGGGAGGATGGCCCAGGCACAGACTTGCTTGACGCGTCCACGGGATGCACACACACATGCACTACGACCACGAGAGCTATGGAATGGAAGCATCTGGAAGCGCATCGGCGCGATCACGACCAACCGTACGAGCCGGCCGGACTGGAGAGGAGCAGCAATGCAGCATGATGCATGAACGCGCAATGGGTGGGCCGAGAGGTGGTAGGCAGCGGCGCAACATTTTGATCCGTGTGGTCTTCATCTGCCACCTCACGGCGCCACGCGTGCGTGGTCTTGCCACCTTTGCATGGGCTGCCACAATTGATAACTGTTACCGTGTATGTATAGGGATTAGTGGAGGGGAGATACTGTTAAAAACAGATTGAGTAATTAGTATGAGGTGTAAAATTTGCATGTGGTAGCCAAAGCCAAGCCATGGATTATTCATGGATGACGTAAACACTAGTATGTTACAAGTGGAGCACGCACGCACGAAGAGCTCCGGTCAAGCAAGCAAGACAGCACACACACACACACATGCATCCATGGATGGACACGCACCTTTATGCTCCTTCAGTTCAAAACACAAAAAGGCCTTTTTTGAATTGAATCGCCAGAAAGCTCCTTTTTTCCGCACGGGAGTCAAAACTAATCAGCTCCCATCGAATTATTACGACGCAACATATGCATGCAACATCGATCTCCATCGAGGACGGACGACCCATATGCATGCTGAAATGCTGAATCCATCTTGGATTAAGTCCTACTATGCCGATGGGATACGGGGATGGATCGATGGTGACAGACCATGCGTGCATATCTCTATGCTGTTTGTGATGTGTGATCGATATGATGTGGATAAGGCAGGCAGCAGCTAGCTAAGCTAGCTAGGGGGCAGATATCCTTCCTGTACGCGTTGAGCTCATCAGTCAGCTAATCTAATGTGATTAATTATTTATATCTATGTAAAAAAGCAGAGCTACATCTATATATATGGAGCTGAGGTATAGTGTCGTAGGGTTTTAGCTAATAGGGTTGGCTCTCTATCCTAATTTCTCTCTTTCACTATATGTTAGTATGCATCGGTGTGTTAATAAGCGTCGCCGTAATGACAAGAACACGTACGGGCTAGGCGCCAGCCATGATTAAATTTGACATTTTTCACCTTTCTATCTACCCATATTAATTGACTTAGATTTTTTGACTTGCCGCAAAGCATTAGATATTTTTTACTACTCGATCGGAGGATCAAAAGAGAGTTGACTACTATCTACCATTATATTATATTATTCATAATGCAAGCATGGTGATCGAGCAGTAGGCTCTTGAATGGACCGGTGTTGGGTTCGAGTCGTCGAACAAATTAACAGTATATATGTTTCCACTTTGAGTACGTGTTACGGCATGAACAAAATGGTAAAAGCTCCTTACAAACTCTCCATCTTCTGTCAAATATTAACGGTACGTGATCAGAGAGCTATATATGACATGCATGTATACATCTTGATTGATGTCTCGTCTCGATCGATTGGAAACTCTCGCACTCACCGCAACTTTCAACGCCAAAAAAGGGCATGCATGGACATTTGGATCAATCCATCGTCTCGTCAGTCATGGCCGGGCAAATCACACCAGCTCGATCGTTCACCATCCTGCTG
The DNA here is from genome assembly GCA_947561735.1 of Cenchrus americanus. NCBI lineage: Eukaryota > Viridiplantae > Streptophyta > Magnoliopsida > Poales > Poaceae > Cenchrus > Cenchrus americanus. Next base: position 270,276,561 of record OX387239.1, read on the forward strand.
CTGACAGATCGATCGATCGATCAATCGTTTGCTGGGACGTCAGCGACGCAATTACATACAGCTGATGAGATCTCTTCTTGGCGACGGCCATCGCTGGCGGAAACACGTGTGGCGAGGAGTACGTGTACGCGCTAGCTAGCTGTTGGTAGTGGGGTGTGATGACCGTGTGTAGTGAGAGATCGAGACTGGCGTGCAGCTTCGCTTCACCTTTTTTGGTCGCATCGATCTCGCATATATAGCTAGGTTTGCCTTTCGGATGCATCATTCCTCTTGCAACACCAAGCCAAAGTCGTGTGCTTTGTTTAGCCTGCTTGCCAACCAGCAAAATGAATCATTGAAACTAACTACCGGGTCCGCGACGGCAAGCTCCACTAGAGAGGCATCTCTATTTGCCTTTTTCATGTATCTTTAATTTGTCTCAAACTCTCTCTGATCAAAGACTTCCAACACATTAATTGTCGACTCAAAGCAAGCTTTAATCTGAAGACTAAAGAAGAAGATCAGGGTTCTAAAGTATACATTTCGTTTTAACAATTATTTCGGTCAACATCGAAAAGGTCGCAATTTCAGCCGCAAATTTTATGCCCAGAGAGGACAGATTTTGTGGTGTAGGAAGCTAATGACCTCAAGCATTTGCTTTCCAACTTGGAGATAGTTCTGGTTAGAAGAGAGTGTAACATGATAGCAAATGATTTAGCTCAGTTAGCTAGTCGATCAGACATGCCATTATGTAGTTATCTGTGTTGTAGGTCTAATTGAACAAGATTGCAATCTTATGTCGCCCAGTTAATCAAAGCTCTCTTTTTTCCAGCAATAAAACACTTTGTCAACTCAAACAAGCTTTTGTGCAGGACAAAAAAAAATACGTGTGCATCCATGACCATGGATGGTCTTGGATGGTGTGGTTCAATCAAACCCTTTAAACCATATATACGGTTCATCACTCAATCCCAGTAGAAAATTAGCTCAAATGTTATCCTATAAGTTGTGAGGGTTTTTAGGGTACACAATACGACCCAACGGTCGTACAGTCGTATTGTCAGTTTTTCTCTATGGGTAAAATGGTGATTTGATAGATATTTATTATTTGGAAAAAAAATCTCCACCGTCCCCTTATACTATCTAAAACATTTCATATATTTCATTTCCTATATTACAACAATATCATTTTACATTTTTGATAATACCCCTACCGTACGACAACTAAAAAAACCAGTTGTATAGAATTAATCTCAACTGTCGGATCCTTACGTATAGGTCCTTTTTTATTACATACGAGTCCCTTTTCAACCGGTCGTACGGGTCGTATTATGTACCGTAAAAAACCTCGTTGTGAGGTTTTGTAGGGTTCATCTAACCAAATATAAGGATTACCATCCATATCCATCCATATCTTGGACCATTCAATGCATGAGCTATAATGCTATATGTATGGTGTATACAACATAATGTCATGGGTCCCGAATAATGCAGGTTTGGTAAACATTTGAAAATAAGATACAAAGTAGTTGTCATGAAGAGAGAGATGTTGGGCCAGTTTGGTAGAAGTAGAACTCCATCTGATTTTGATTCTCTATAGGAGTTGATTTTCTAATAGAAATGATTCTCTAGCATAAAATCTTAAAATCAGGGTGGTGAATCACTTTGTATTATCAGGAGAAGCTACTTTTTCAGCTTCCAGCCTCTTAATTCATTGTAGAGAATTACTTCACGAAATCAGCAAATATGTGCATGCAGAGAGAACCCTAACCTTACAAACTCTCTCTAGAGTCGAAGAAGAGGCTAGGTAGTGTGAATCAGGAAGGGGGCAGATTAAAGAGCGAGATGGAGAGGAAAATACCAGGTGCACGAAGATGAGGGAAAAACACCCAATAATGAAACTAGAAGAACTTTGGAAGTGTCATTTTAGTCTTGATAGGTATCTTTTTACCAGACTCAACTTACTTGGATATTGGCCAAGTTCATTACATTACATTACATTGTGATATTTTTCTTGCTCGACGACCAATCGGGACCATTCACTTTTTGTGTGTGTGTGTGACTGTGTGAGAACCCTAAAAATCACCCTACCCGTCTAAGGCTAGGATTAGTCAAAACCTTTTTTTTTTGTTTCAAATGTGTGAGAGAATCATGGGACATTATAGTCTACCTAGCTAGCTAGCCATTGCAGAAACATAAACAGCCCTGTGGCTTTCACTAGGCCATGTACTCCCAACCAATCCCATTTACGCTAATGTGCATCTAGATGGAGGGAATTTTCGTTTAAAAAAACTATAGAGATTTGGCTCATGCATATGTTGCATATTACCAGCAGCCATTGCATTGACCACAACCTATATTGCCATTGTTAACACCACAGAGCATTTCAACGCATAGTGTCATCATTTGGAAGCTTCTACTCCTAACTTCAAACTGCTAAAGTATATACCGGAGTATGTGGCCAAGTAGACCTCTGTTTTTTCCTAATGTGTGTGTGGCCTAACATGGCATTATGAAAAATATTGAACCAAAGTCATACTGCTGCTCCTAATGTACTTCATTTAGCCTCTATTAGTCTTCAGAATCCTAACACCAACAAGGACCAGTGGTCAACGAATTACATTTATTTGATTGCCTCATACTCCCATATGCCATCAGCAAGGAACAACAGGCTTGTAGGTCAAATCAAAGCATCTGGAACAAATGCTCCTTATGAGTCAAACAGAAGGTTGACTTTTGAGCAATTAAGATACCGGACAATTAGTCTAATTGGATCGTACCATCCGACACTGGTCAACGAGTTAGCCTGGATCAAAGCATGCATGTAGCAGCAGCACAGGGACTACTATACTACGACAGGCTAGCTGTTGAGTTGAATCCAGTTCACAACACGACATAGAAACATATACTACGTATTTGACCGGTCAAAATATTGTAGAAAAATACTAAGATGGCAGGAATTAGTGGGTGATTAAACAAACGCAAAGGCTAGCTTTACCCTGGCCTCGTTTGAGAATTGATCAGCAGTCAGCTTAGTCAAAGTGTCTGCAACTCACATGATTAATGATTAGCATTATATGTATGGTTGGATGATGAATCCAATGGCCCACGAGTACGTTTAAGGTTCTAATGAGCAATTAACAAAGATTTTTTTCCACAAAGAGGCAATTAAAGAAGATTACGGGTAGTAAGGGGTAACAGGAAGTAGTCAGCTAGGATATGACAAAGTTAGTTGCAAGCACTTGTTTTGGCTGTAGTTTGCTGTGGACACACATGCATGGGGGGGGTCCAGCCAAAGGAATATTTCTGGAGTTCTTGCTGTTGGGGCATCATCTTTGTGTACCTTTCATCTTTCAGTGCCATGACTGATCCAAAAGAATACAACAATTGGCGCAGGGGGGTGTAGCCCATTTTCTCAGTTTTCTAAACATTTTCAGATGGGGCCGCCTTTCATTTAACGCTTCTAAAAACACGTGCGACCGACTTTTGATTTCTAGAGCGTTAACCACTGATTTATAAACCGGAATATTATTTGTATTTTTTTTCATCAGGCATGTTTTTTAATCACAATATAGATATAATGATAGTTAAATATAGTGTGCAGAGTTTCATTGTAAAGTTACCTAGACTAGGAACTAGATAACTGTGCCACATGAGTTTCATAGTGATGACACTCCTCTCACATATGATGAAACTCTTTTTTCTCTCTCTCGTCATAAATATCTTGCCACATAAGTAAAATTGGTGATGTGGTAAATCCTTCACGGAACTCCCATTGAGTTTGTCCAACACTCTCCCTCTGCATGAAAAAAGAAATTAAAGTTGGTCCAAATCTTTCCTGTCGTTCTACTCCTCTCACTAAACTAACATATCCAGCACGGGGAAGGAGAGAAAGAGAAGAAGTAGCCAAGCCAATCCATGTACTAAACTCGCATGGAAAAAAAAGCAAAAGAATTACACGCGCGCACGCGCACCCAACAAGGCACAAACCGTTACCGATGGCGCGCGCCCCTTATTTTAACAGGGCGTTTAGACGCAGCCGCCTGCCGGTCCATGCATGCATGCATGATGTGCGTGCATATGGATGAGGTGACAATATGGGGCAAGCATGCAGCTTAGCTAATAGCCAGCCCGGCCGCCGGCCGCCTGAAAAGAAGCCAAACTTGTTGCGACGCATCAGATCAGGGGAGGTGCATGCATCCATGCCATGCTTCAATTTCCCACTGCCTCTCAGTCCTCCAGGTCATCGACCAGAGCGAGTCCAAGTCCTTTTAAGACCAGCATTATTTCGATCACTCTTGATCTTTGATTTTCTAGCTAGCAAACAATCCATTCAAAACTAATATTTGTTTCCTTGTGCTCCTGAATCAATTGCACGCGTGTTTCACTTGCTCCGATCCTAATATAAGTGACTAGATGTCAGTCTCCCAATGATTTTTTCCCGCCCCCACCCACGTCTATTCTGATCATATATCGATGACCCCAAGTCGAGATCGATATGCTGCTGATCTCCATTGCATGACTCCATATGCATTCTCATTATGGAAGCTTCCGTTCTTACTGGTGGTGATGTGGCTGCCAAAGAATAAGGAGATCGATCCAGCTAGCTATGCGCATGCGTGGACACGTTAGACATATGCGTGGATATATGTGTCATGTGCCATGTGTGTAGCTAGACACTGCGTGGGATTTTTACAAGGACGTACGACGACGCGTTGGGCGTGTACTAAACATACCTGCATCTGCAACACATCAGGTAACAGAGTAGATATGATGGGTATAGAGCTATTTCCCAGAGTCCGGGTACACGCACACAATACCGTACCGGCCGTCAGGTACAGTACAGTGTACAGAACTACTACAGATGGTGCGTGAACCTGCCGATGCCGAGCAGGGTGTACCGTACGTACGATGTCGCCTGCTCGTGTTTGGCCGGAGAATGAAGACGGCGGCGATGGCGACTTACTGTATGCTGTAGCACACGGCGAAAACCGAACTATATATCGATCGATCGATGTCAACCTGACGCGAAATGGATGAGAGGTAGCTGCGCGCCACTCTGGCATTCGGTTAACCGAAACCGATCGGTTCGGTTCTTCGGTTATTCGGTTAATTCGATTCTGCGCGTGAACCTAGAACCGATCGGTTCCTCGGAGAACTCGGAACCGAGGCTTTTCGGTTTCGGGTAATTCGGTTCGGTTTCGGTTCTAACCGAAAGGAACCGAAATTTTCAAAACATAAAAAATAGCACATTCAAATGCAAATTTTGATAGCATTTCATCTCTTTTTTATGCACCCAACATAGACAATTTAAGGAGCAATAAGCATAAAAGCAGTACGACACATATATGTGTCAAATTCTAATGCAAACAAGCAATGTTCCACAAGCATCAAACATAACAATCACCTTTACTCGGTATTTTGGCCTGTGCTAATATATATTTCGGTTAGTTCGGTTATTTCGGGTACCCGAGCCCTGGAACCGAATTAACCCGGGTTATTTCGGTTCCTGAGATCCGGGAACCGAATTAGGAACCGAAACCGATCGGTTCGGTTACTTCGGTTCGGTTCTCGGTTACTTCGGTTCGGTTCTCGGTTCTCGGTTTTTCGTGCCCAGAGTGAGTTGCGCGCGCGCGGCCTCGTGCGGAATTTCAGACGACGATCAGTGTCGGCCAAAAGGAAGAAAAAAACAGCTTGAAACGACAGAGCAGACAAATTACAATTAGCTGTAGGGATTTGGAAATTCAGGTGATCCAACTCAGACGACCGAGTTGAATTGAATTTCACCTCGTGCAAAGTACGAATTATGCTTGGAGGGGGTACTGTGTATGTATTGACAGAAGGAGGCCGCAAGGGTTATGTGTGCAACAGTATATATGATGGGGACGGACTGTACGTGTGTACGACATAGTATGACCGAGAACAAGATTTTCAACTTGAAAGTTACAGTAGTGCACATTTTAGTCGATGCGCTAGTGGCTAGATTTTTGACAACACTTTTCTTGCATCTTTTGCAGATATAAATAGGCAACTGTTAATGGTCATCATCCTTAATTAGATTCTTTAATTTGTCAAATAGCTGATAAGGAGCTTTTTAGTCTAAATAAGACATTTCTCGAGAGTTGGTCTGATGTTTTTTTTAAACTAGTCCATCAAACCGTGCAATTTAATCACACAGGCTCTAGTACCTTTAGTTGACATATAATAAAGATTAAAAGTTGTTATTTAGATGGGGAGAACAATCAAAAAAATATGTCTTACTTAAATGGTGTGTTATACATTAATTCCTATAACGATAGGATTTTTTAGGATTTAAACATTGGAGATAGATTAAGGATAATAGATTAGTTACGTCACACATGATCATTCATTTGATTATATATGATGTGATAGTGGATCTTTTTAGATTTAATTTTTTAACAGAGACACATGTCGGTACTTTAGACATCAATATAGGTTGTTTTAAATTTTTCATAATGGTATAGGTGGGTAATTTTATTAGAAACAAAATTATTTTTTAAAGAATTTCTAGAATTTCTCTCTCTTTTTAGAGTGTCTATCTAGGATTTTTATGTGACTTCATGTGGAGGCTTTCATGAGTTTTCTCTCCTTTTAGAGCGTTTACCTAGGATTCCTATGTGGCTTCATGTGAGATTTCAAAAGGAGACCCCAATTAGCAATAGTAAGAAGTAAGATAAGATTGGTTGGAGATTCTTTGTCGTGGCAATTTTTTTATTTATTTTGAGGACTGTCTAAACTAGACTACAAAGCTCTCTCCGCCACTTGGAAAATAAGGGGAAAAAATAAATCTTAGCGATTTGGGAAAACACTAAGAAAATGTTGGTTATGTTTGATGCTAAAGTTAGTCCCGTAAACACGGTTTTGCATAGCTTGCGGGGGGTGAAGATTGGTTGAATGAAAGGTACGGTGGCAACATCGCCGGGAATCCTTACATTTTTGCATGACAGAGAAGAGAGAGAACAGTAATGTGGCAATAGTGCACCAACAGAAAGATTAGCGCTTCCAGGAAACAACTCAGAAAGCGTAAAATTATTCCAAAATGGGGGGAAAGAGAGATAGATCCTTGAATTAGTGTAGACTAGAAGTCAATCTCTCTGCGAAAGCAAGATTAAAATGGTCCCATGTATATATCTGCTTCATTCGGCTTTTGAATTCGTAGGGAATACACATGGAGATTCCACTTTTGAATTCGCGGAATATGGAACAGGTTCCGGTGCCGTTCAAAGATGCCACAGGACCGGCCGGCTTCTTCTTAACAACAATCCGGATCTGTTCGTCCTTACCCATCACTTGTCTTTCGGCAATTGAACCCACTGGTTAATGATGCTCGCTAAGACAGTTAGCATGAATCAGCACCTGCATCTGTAATCATCACGTCGATCACGTCTCGAAAAAGTAATTGATTTCAGACCAGACCAGCGAAAACCGATCCAAAGAAGAAGAAAATGGAAAGCCGCGCGGGGAATCCGAAGAAAAAGCCTTGAAGGAAACAGAACAAATTCACGTGATATTTTGCTTCAACCATTGGATTTCGTAGGATGAATGACTCATTAAAAAACAAGCACTCTAGAATTTCTCATTTTATAATAGTTAAAATTAATAATAGGATTCCATCCAGCGAGATGAGAAGTACTTTGCATCACGTGAACGAAAGTACTAGAAGTTTAGTGAGACCAGTAACCAATTTTATTTTATTTTATTTTCTAAGTTCTCGTTAAATCGGCCGATGCAAAAACCAAAGCAGAACACGCACTTTCAAGTACTTCTGCTACTTTACACAAATACCATTTCATTTTTCAGCCCGTCCATCAATGGTTACACAGTTTGTGGTACAAAATGGTGTTTGCACCGAATTACGTCGTATGTTCTTGAAGCTACAGTACCCATCGCCAGTTTGAGGTTGCGCGGCAGCCGAACAGCGAGTGGTCGAGTGGATGCTGTGGACTGTCGCCGGCCGTCGCCGTGGCAGCGGCGCGTCAACGGTCAGAGCTCTCGCTCGCTCGCAGCCTGTTTCTTCTCCCTGATCCGGTCGGATAACAATTGTTTAGTCGGGCGAGACGCGCACGCGCCCTCCTCCACTTTCGGCTTTTTACTACCGCTGCCGTGCTTCTAGCCTTCTATCTACTACTGCTCGCTAATAATCCTCCATCTCCATCCCTCCTAATTGCGGCCTTAACCACACCAGCAGCAAGCAAGCATGATTAATCCTTCTCTAGGAGTAATTAATTAGTCCCCAGGCCAACCCCACATGCGGCCTCCGCCCTCCTCGCGCCGTCGTCGTCGTCGTCTCCGATCGATCACCTATATATACCACCCCCTCGCGCGGCCTCGCCCTCTCGCTCCCTGTCTCCGATCCTCACCTCAAGTCTCCATACTACAAACCACACGCGCACCTGCTCTCTACTCTACTCACTCATCGCCCAGGCCACTACTCCAATCGTCTCCCTCAACCTTGTTGTTGTTAGCCAACTAACTAGCCGTAGCCGCCACCAGCAGCCGTTTCGCCGTCTTGATCGAGCATGGACATGGACATGGGCGCCATGGGCATGGGCATGGGCGCCTTGGATGAGCTGGAGGTGCTTGCGATGAGCCCGGGCGGCTCGGCATCGTCGGCGGCCGCAGCAGGCAGCGAGGATGAGGGCGACCTTCGGAGGGGCCCGTGGACCGTCGAGGAGGACCTCCTGCTCGTCAACTACATCGCCGCCCATGGCGAGGGCCGCTGGAACTCGCTCGCGCGCTCCGCAGGTACTTCGCCATCATATCGATTCAACTCAGTTCAGCTAGCTGCCGATCGATTAGTTCTTAGTGCCCACAGTTATGTACTATATATATGATAAACTTTGGATACAATATATATATATATATATATATATATGTTAGTGCAGCCGAGACGTAACGTCTGCTTCGTGATCACTTGCTTGGCCAAAGACAACACACTTTCCATCGCCACCAATAGCTAGCTAGCTACCTGTAGCTACTATGGCTTCTTCACATTTGTTAGTTGCAAAAAAAAAAGTTAGCTCAGCAGCCACTGATCGATGGATCGATCGATCAACTTGTGTGCCACTCATCATTTCAATTCAGCCCCTCGCGATTCCTGCGTTTTGCTCGCCAGACCTTAATTGCTTACTGACCGATCGTTCCATGATCGCGCAGGCCTGAAGCGCACCGGCAAGAGCTGCCGCCTCCGGTGGCTCAACTACCTCCGCCCCGACGTGCGCCGCGGCAACATCACCGCCGAGGAGCAGCTGCTCATCCTCGAGCTCCACTCCCGCTGGGGCAACCGCTGGTCCAAGATCGCGCAGCACCTCCCGGGCCGCACCGACAACGAGATCAAGAACTACTGGCGCACGCGCGTGCAGAAGCACGCCAAGCAGCTCCGATGCGACGTCAACAGCCGCCAGTTCCGCGACGTCGTGCGCCACGTCTGGATGCCGCGCCTCGTCGAGCGCATCCAGGCCGAGTACTCCGGCGCCGCCGCAGCCGCCGGTGGTGAGCAGCCGGCGGCGCCCGTGGTCGCGCCGGCAACGACGACGGCCAGCGCGCCGGCCGCGTGCTGCCACCATCCCAGCCCGTACGCCGGCCTCGGGCAAAGCAAGGCTGCCGACGGCGGCTACTACCACGCGGACCACTACAGCTACAGCGAGCCCGGCCAGGCGGCGGCGCCGGCGGCCATGAGCCCCGACGACACCTCCAGCGCGCTGCGCTCGTCGCTGACGGACGCGTCAGCGTCGCACGGGGCGCAGCATAATTACGGCGCGTCGGCCGCGACCCCGACGAACGAAGGCTGCGGCGGGGCCGCCGGACCGACACCGACGATGGCGGGCGGCGACGACTTGATTCATCAGGGGGGGGAGGAGGACGTGTTCGGTGGTAGCTGGTCCGAGCTTCTCGCGGCCGCCGGCAGCGACGGTGACTCCAAGATCGGCCTGCCGGACTTCGAGCTCGCCGATTTCGAGGACAACCTGTGGAGCCTGGAGGACCTTTGCTTACAGCAGCTGTGCTGATGCAGATGCACGTACGTACGTATGATAGTGATGAGAGGGACAGACTACACCAAGGCACAAGTGAACAATAATACTCCAGCTAGCATGTGAAAGAATATTGTTGTCGGAGACAAAGGAAATTTCAAGACAAAGGGAGCTCGTACATCAGCAACGAAATCGACAAGTAACTAGTTCATAGATGGTCTATATTAGTATGATGATGATGAATTCGAAACATGTGCATAGTTTTCCTTCTCTACTAGAATTTTCTTTGCTCCTATTTGTGCTTAGTTCAGTTTTGTTTTTGCGCGCGTGCGTCCATATATAGAGAGTTCACAAACTTTACATTCATTTCTTGCCGCCGGCGTCCTCAACTGTAAAGAAATTAAATTAAGATAATATATAGTGCTTTGAAGTTTAGATGGTGCACTTCCAAAGTATGTAATGTAAGACTCCTTTGTGGTTTTGAAATAAATAAATAAATAAAAACCAAGTTAAGACCCTATTTGCATAAAGTTCGACTTATGGTAGTTCGATTAATATATATATCCGGTGGTCAAATATAAATATTTTCAGGACATCAGCATGATCTTCAATATGACAAACTACTAAACATTTATAGAAAATATAGTATGTGTTGGGGAATTCGGAAAATCCGTCACCCTCGAAACGCTAAGTTTGACAAAGTTCTTGAGACATGTTTTTCGAGAACAGGAAACTCACGATTTTCGGAAGTCCGGAACCCGTGAAGCCTCGGATTCGCGAATGCGTGAAGTTCGGGGATCTTGATTCGGTGAAGAAATTGGGTCGCGAACATGCGGAAGCCCGAACCTCGAGTCGGCGATGGCGCGAACTTCGGAGGACGGCCGATTCGTGAATCCGTCGGGGACCCGGTTCGGGAGTCACGCGCGAAGACATGCATGAACCTTCGAAGAAGCTAAAGCCGATTCGGGAATCCGCTCGAGGGCCTCGGTTCGGGAGTTACACGTGAAGACATTCACGAACCGATGGAGAAGCAAAGTCAAAGTTGTTGTCCCAAAAAGTCCGAGTTTAGAGTGTGAACTAGTGGCAGATTTGTAAATATGTTAGACGAAAAAGACATTCTTGTATGCGTTCACACTAGGAATATTTTCTGAGCCTAAGGGTGTTTTTGGTATGTAAAAGTCCCTTCATCTCCCTATAAAATGGAGCGCGAGGGCACGTGTAAACCGATTCGATTTTTGGGAACTTGGCAATCTGCAGAGGGAATTACGGTCTCTCTCCGTGCTCTAACTTTGTGTTTGAACGTGCTAAGAACTCTCTCGTGTTAGGGGAATCATCCGAATTTTTCGGGTAACCCCCAACAAGTATGTAATGGAATTGTATACTATGATGAGTATTTCTCACTATGAGCATATGTGTATAGTAGCAAAAAGGTATGTCGTCAATCAAATTTATATATTTTTTGTATTTCACTGATCAAAGGTTTGAAAATAAAGATTTTTTTTTTGAAATAAAGCAAAACAAAGATGAATTTGACAACTGCAAGTCCTAGCAAGCGTAGACTTAACAGCTGTCCTATCTGGCTATAATAATAGTGGGTTCTTTCAGTTTTCACAATTCCACTATTACATCATCTGCGTTCACTGTTCAACACCGCATATGGAAACTATGTAGGACGAGAAAACCGCTCAATAATTAATGCACGCAAATATTCCCTCTCCGTCTCAAATTACAATGCGGATGAAAAATGTATCTAGAAAAATTAATTAAAACGACCAATAATTAATTTGAGACAGGGACGGAGCGAGGGAGTACATATATACTAGTACTTCACTACTTCCTACTCCTACAGGGACTAAATTAAATTATTGGAGTTAGAGCTCTGCCCAACATGCCTACACAAGAAGTCTAGAGCGAGTGAGACTAATTAGGGCGTCTCCAATCGTATGAGCTAAGCACTAGCTCTAAGTGATGAATTTAAGCGAGAAAAGAGTCTGCAACAACTAGCTTTGAATATTGTGCGGTGAGAGAGAGACAGTGTATTGGGAATTGAGCGAGCTTATCTCTCTCTCTCCTAGTCAGTCTCTTGTCTTTTGCAATGTTTTATGATTAAAAAATTAGTTTCATTTCTCTAAAGCTAGATTGTTGGAGCCGTAACAAGATTTAGATACATCCAGTAGCTAGCTAGATATAGGTCGTTCCTTGTTTTCTTTTGAGCATGGATGGAGACCTCCAAGTTGGGAAGAAGAACTGACGAAGGACGTCGTTATTTGACACGCATCGCAAAATCGCATCTATCGATCTCATCTTCTAGTGCGTGGCATCCATATATCATATGTCCCGGCACGCGTTGGTTAAGTTTGCGTCCCGAACCTCCTGTCTCGTGGTATATACTAGTAGTTTGTTAGTAATTAACGTTTGTTGCTGCGGGGAGACATGGCTAGGCTACGCTACTGTTACCTAGCTAGAGCCTGTGGCTAATCTAGCTACCGTAGCCAGTAGGTTCGTCCAATGGTTTCCATGGCACCCACAAAGTGAGAACGAAGCCTAGAACAGTCTCGATCGGTCAATGGCGACGGGAAAAGGTTTTCGTGGTGGCCGGTGAATCGGAGAGATCCCACATTCGTTTTCCCACCATCATCATCACCACCGCACCGTACAAATACTACGCATATACATGCATACACTCTTCTTGAACCAATGCAACAAGGACCGGCGTTGCGGTGTGTGTGCGTACGTACAGCTAGCCATCGATCGGCCGGTGTTCGACGAAACGAACAGATCAACGAAACGTGTGCCAACCTTTTTTTTTTGTATATATACTTGTTGCCTTATCCTCTTGGTAAGTCGAATTAAGAACTCGATCGTGGTTGGCATGCAAGGCTAGCTGCCACTTGGTATGTACATGCCAACCACGATGAATGCAAGTACGTCCTACGAGCAGCATGTAGCCCTGGACACTCTAACCTTTGGGTGAAAATAAAAGAAGAGCTAATAATCCTCTAGCTTATATCAGGTCCAGTATTATTCGACGTCTTCCTGGAGGCTTTGCATGCATGCATTATTTGCTTAATTAATTATTACGTCGTACGTCAGTTCTAAGTTACTATTCGTGTTATCTTTTTTAGATCTCAACTATTATTATCTTATTTTTTTTCTAGATATGAAGTTTTTGCTACGTATGTAAACATAATATATATTTATATCTCTCGATGCATATAAAAAGTCACATGTCGTAAGTCAACGCCAATAGTAATTTTGACACAGGGGGTAGAAATGATCTTATTGCATTGGATAGGCATCCAAAACCAAGTCGGTACTCTAATCTATCTAATACTACCCCCGTTCTCAAATATATGATGTTTAAGATAAGTAAATTAGTTTATAAATGACCTAACTAACTTGTCCTGAATATCATATATATTTAAGAAGGGAGGGAGTAATTAAGAATGTACTGTGGCACGCTTACATTAGCCTTTCCTAGCTAGCATCTTGACCGGGCAGGGTATACGCTGTAGAAAACAATTTTACTACTACTACTCCCTTGTGTCTATTATTAAGAACGTTTACATATTGGCCTTTTCCAGCGTTTTGATCGGATGGGTTATATATATGCTATATATAGAGAGAACAATTTTACTACTCCCTTCTGTCTAATATTCCATTAAGGACGTTGTTGATCGGCTGCCTTTCCTAGCACAGTGTAGTAGTGCCCTTCTGTCTAGTAGACAGTGTTATTGCTATGAAATAAAATCGCCAGAGGGCTTCCCATCAAAAAAAAAAACGTGGGATCATCGACCGCCAGCCAGCAAGAGCAAGCAGAATTAAGCAGGTGACGTGGCGGTCAGCCCGAGCTGGAGCTGGGCGTCTCCCCGGCCCGTGCGGTCAAAGGGAGCGAGCTCGGTCGCCGGTCTCCGGCTCCGGTCGTCGCGTCAACGTGGCCAGCGGGCGGGCGGTCAGCACGGTGACGTCCGCGACCGGATAAGGCAGGCCACAGGCCCACTCGGACGGGCGGACGGCGCCGATCGTATATCGGTCGCGCGGGGCCTGCTGCATGCTGCGGAGAGACGAGAGCCGTCCGATTCAACCAACTGTCGCTGTCACCTAGGACCGGCAAGTCCGGCACGGTGTAGCCTGTAGCAGCAGCACTTGGTGGCTTGGCATCAGCCGTGACATGCTGTTCCACTACTAGTCACTCCGTGTGTAAGAGACATACGTGCATATCATTTGGTATGCACTTGCGTGACACATATGACATATGCAACCGTCGTGTGCACATCACATCGTATCCGAAAACGAGAGGGGGAAACCGATTTCCAGTTTGCATCAACTAGAGTTTGCAAAACGCACCCGAGCGACACGTGGAGTAACAGCACAATTTTCATATAAAACAATGTGAATGCACTTATTTTTTTCCTTTGAAGCACTAGTCTATCAACCCGTGCCACCGCACGGGTTAGCAACTTTAAAATAATTGTTCGCTTGGTTTATTAACCACCGCCTAGTTGAACGGGGGTGACGAGGGCCCGGATTAGGGCCCCCTGTGACGGCGAAACAATCTCCTTTAAACACAAGACAATCCAACACCACTAACAACATGAAGGCCAAGATTGCCAACGTCAAGGCAGAGATTCAGGACAAGGAGGACTAAGAACCCTGGTCAAGACCCACACTGGCAAGACGTCCAGTCTTGGGCCAGTTGGTCGCATCTCCGACCGCTCCCCACTAGAGGGATCCCCACGACAAGTCTCCGACTCGCACGTCAAGTCCGGCTCCGACCGATGCGTGGGCCCGGGACGCACGGCACGAGCCCAAGGCGCAAGCACCACCACCGACGCGTGTGGGGGACGATTCCCCCACGCCCCGCAAGTACAACGGTCGGCGGCCATGCAAGTCGCTCACCCCGACAAGAGCCTTAATGCCGACCCGACCGGCCGCGCGTCCATCCCATCGCCATCATCTCTCACTCTGCCACGGGGGACAAATTCGGCCCGAGGCACTCAAGCACCCTCTACGACACGCACGAGCCTAAACTTAGGCTCGGGCGTGGCGGGCTAGGCAAGTGCTCGAGCGAGGCTAAGGCAAGCGCAAACTACTCGGAGGAGAAGCCGGGCGTCCGGGATGAACAGTCACACCCGGCCACGCGGCGGCTCCCATGACCAAGCATCACAACTCGGCTTCAATACGCCCTAACGGACGGCGACGTACGACGGGACGTACCGGCGGCCAAGCATTGTACCTCTTTTTTACTTCCCCCTTGAACCCCTCCCCTTGTGACTATAAAAGGGAGAGGGAGGCAACGATTATAAGGGTTAGACCTTCGATAGATCGAACACCACCTCAAGGGACTTGGGCTCGACACCCTCTCCCCGACTAGCTTGTATCCTAGCTCGGGAACACGACAGCTCCATACCGGACGTAGGGTATTACTCCTCGGAGGCCCGAACCGGTCTAAATCTTGTTGTCTCCCGTGCTAACCATCCGGACCCGACGCACGATCGCTATAAATTTACTACCGGCGGTAGAGAACCCCGACAATTGGCGCGCCGTGTAGGGGCACATCGTGTGTCTCGACGAACTCCGGTGAATCGGATGGACGGCCGCAGGATCACACCGACTCCCGGGGCCATGCCGCGCTTCGGCTCCCTCGCCTTCGTCTACACCGGCCGACGGAGTCCGTCGCCGGCGCACCTTCGCCCGCCGCCTCGTCCCAATGTCCTCACGGGGCCGTGGGACACGAGGCTTTCGTCTAAAGCTTCTCGGACGACGTCATCTTCGCATGTTGGGGCCGAACCCAACACGAGAGCGTTTTAGGCTCGCCGCCTATTACCTCGCCGACCTCGCCTTCCGGGCCAACGCAGACGAACCGCCGGGCCGGGGGGAGTTCATGGAGCGGTACACCGTGATATACCCCCGTGGACAACCCGGCCACCCCGACGACTCGGTGACGGCCTACATCAACAACCTCCGCGCGACCGGCACCGCCCCCGGGTCTACGACGACTCGGAGGGGCATGGACCACACGGCGACATGACCCCACGCGGGAAAGCAACATCCGTGTGGCCTCCGCATCGAGCGCTCCGAACCGGAGCCGGCTCCCGTGCCGCGCGCCGCCGACGCCGAGCGGCGGGCGCGACCGGACGAGCTCGCGGAGGCGAGATGCCGCCTCGACGAGGAGTTGGCCCTTCTCCACCAAGAGCTTGGCATGGATGCCGAGCCCCGCGATCGACGACCTACACAGGACATTCCCCGTGCGAAGGAGCCCCGTGAGGGGAACGGCGACCGACACGAGCATCGTCCCGGCCCGGCCCGACCGCCCGCACGGTCGTGCACCAACACCACCGACGCATGGGCCGGTACGCGACAACAATCGACGCGCCAACGAGGGCTCGGTCCGAAAATGCACAAGATATGATTTATCAGGAACAGAGTAATCTTGTGATCAAGAAAGTAAAAGATTTTACCTCAACAAGAACTTTCTTGACAGTTCTCCTCCTCTTGGCATTTGGAGGAGCAATCAGAGACAAACCTTGCCTCCTATCAGCAGCAAGGCTGGAAAGGCTTGGGTCTGTTGTGGCAAACCTGGCCATTAGCTGAGCCAGAGTTGGGGACTCGAATCCCGATCTTTGAGATCGGGCCTACGGCGCATTGTAGGTGATATTCCCGGCTCGAGGGGCGGCACCGTGTTCGTGAGTAGAAGAAATAAGATCGGAATCATGATTGAAAGAGGAAATGCCCGATCAAAAGGTTAATCATATTACCTCGAAGTTGGCTGAAAATCGTGCATCAACTCGCACGTAATAAGTGTACGTGCTCACCGAAGATATGATCATGGAATTCTTGCCACCAGGAATTGAAGGTGGAGTGAGCTATGGTTGTGGGCACAAAAGGCCAGGTGTAGACAGTGGGACTGCACACATAATGGAAGACTCTGCTGATGTGCATAAGTTCTTTGATTTCCTCTCTGGGCTTGAGGAATTCGTGCAGAAACGAGCCTTGGGGGCATCCGGCCACACCCAAGTTGCCGAGCCATTACATTGGGCTGATAATATTCATAAGTGCTACGGAGTCGGCCTTCCTCCATTGAATTCGGCCGCAGCATACATGGGCGGATTATGATGTTGAAGATCTCTAAGAATCTCCCATCTTGGCATTCGGATTCAAAAGAGAATTCACAAGGGAAAATCAAAGTATCATTGTCCAGATAAGGGAGCCAGAGAGGATTCTGGAAACCTTTGAAGAATAGCTCGAAGAGCCGGGCCGATGTCCCGCCGAACGAGAACAGCTTGAAGCCGCTTCTCCATAATTCGGCATCCTCTCGGTAGCTTGAGGTTCCCCTTCGGGTGATTGGATAAAGGGAAGAGCCTCGGTGTTTAAATCAACACCTACAATCGATGCATGTGAAGCCTGCAGCCACATTTGAACAAACCACCAAGGCCCGTTGACACATGTTATCCTCTCGGCTAGTATACATCCGGGTGACAGTTTGGTGAAGCATATGGTACACACTGCCTAGGAGGAATTTACCGAGGGGTAGGCGGTTGCCACTGGCCAAATGAGAAGCCATTGCAATGTGATTCAAGGTAGGCTCATTGGCTTTACCACAGAAGACGAACCTGCATAGCCACATGTTCAGAAATGCCCTGTATTCAATTTCACCAAGGGGTTTGTCCTTCATATGTTTCAAGTTGTAGTTCTTGTATCCGCTTCCTGGTTTCACCCCTGTTTGCCGTGAAGAGTTTTTGAATTCCCAGGGTTGAACGAAGCCTGTAATGTCAAGGCCGGTGATCATATACACATCGGCCGAGTTGGAGACATCGGGCCGTGGCCAAAGAGGAAGGCGTTGACGCCGTTTGACCAAAAATGGCAAGTCGCTATCGAAGGTTTTCATTCTTGCGGGTCTCGGCCAAGGATAACTCCAAGCACCGAGCAATGCGGAGGGTATCCCGAGCTTTGGGTTAATGCACTCTTGTCCGCGAGAACCCTCCGTACCAAGTTTTCCAGCCTGTGATTGGAGGCAAGGGCCAGTTCTTGAAAGCATCTTGCCACCGAGGAGGTGGGGACAGAGCTGCTTTGAAAGGAATTCTCTGAGATTCAGCCGCAATGAAATCTCAGGATCGGGGTTTCCCACAGGACCAAGATAATAGGATCTTGAATTGGCCCCGGTGCGAATCAAAAGCTCAGTGGAAGGCTCCTAAAGAAAAGCGGAAAGGAAATCTCAGGTAAAATTAAAAACCTAAATGCCGAATGAAGCTTACGGGAGGGGAAATTTACCTGAGCATCTTGGTTTTGAGCCGCCATGGGGAGTTGAGCTTAGAACAAGGGGATCTAGGGTTTGGATCTGGATGAAGATTCTGGTGGATTGCGAAGAAAGAAGAACAGGTGTTGACAGATTCGATTTGAAAGTGTTCGTGGCTGGAGTCAATTGCGGAACAAAATTACTTTTATCCCGCAATTGAAGGGGCATGTGTTAACACCAAAATTTGGTAAGGAGTCCGACTTGTGGGTCCGTCTCGATGAGGAGTCCGTCCGGTGGAAGGAAGGATCTTTTCGAGATATTCGGCAAAGAGATCTCGCGGTCGGCTATCCGTTCCCGTTCGGCAAAGGAACAGCTTGAGCCGATTTTGCGGGATTGGACGGTGACGTGGCTCAAGCAGGAAGGACGAATAGATGGATAGGCGATCAAGCTTAGAGATAAGTTAGGCAACGAATCCATTCAAGATTGTACTTGGCAGGGGTATAAATATGAGCCCCGAATGTATGTAATACAGACAATCATTCTTCAATACAAACCGGCCTTACGCCAAACCCTAGAGTCCTTTTGTCGTGTCGTCGAGTTCTTCGAGAGGGTTTATCGATCCGTCGACCTCCGTGAGTACCGGCAACCTTGTATCATGTCTAGTATCATGCGGTGGATTTAGATCTCGATGCAAGTAGTCTTGTTACCATGCTTCGTGTCATGCGGTAGATTCAAGCTTGGTTCAAGAGGGTTTCTTGTTAGGTCATGAGCCATGCGGTAGGCTAAGATCTAGCTTGAAGCTAGTTATCGGCTCTATTGGATTTTGGCAAGATCCAATAGATTCATTAAGTTACCCCGTGTTGCTTTGAGTTTTTACTTTATGTTTAGATTCATGTAACACACTTTTGCCCAATCTAGATGGGTTTGGATCGGCTTTATCCTTTTCGTGATCCTTGTACGAGTAGATTTCGTGTTTTAACACGTGGATCTTGTGCTTCCCGATAGCTGAAACCGAATCGATCTAGGTTGTTACGTGTTGCGGGTTCAAGCTTGCCAACGTTGGTATAAATCTTGAAAGAACTGAGTATCATGCGGTAGATGCAGGTTTTTGGGTTGCTTTGGAGCTAGTCATCCGGTGTATTAGATTCCAAATCAATCTGATAGATTTATTCGCTTGGTAATGTTCGTTCCTTCTTCATGGACCCCGAATCGGTACTTCAAACTCGTATTCGGTTATGTTTCTTCACGAGTAGAACACGTGCGTAATTTATGCTTTAAATGACGTATGCTTTTAGCTTTCCATATTTAGATTGTATCATGCGGTGGATAGATCTATTTGTGGAAAGTGGTACGGTTCTCATGCAAGTTGTATCATGCGGTGGATAGATTTGCTTGGCATCGTACCCGACGGGTTTTTAAGTACCTAGACATGCGGTAGACTAGTGCTTTGGATCTATGCATGCTTGTTTATTACATGCTTATGTTCGTGTTTTACTTTATTCATTTATTTAATGTTAATTATCATGGGGATCGGTCATGGCCTTGTGCATGTGCATCTTTGTTCAAACAAAGACCGATCGCTCGTCATGCTTACGTCATCTATTCAAAGCAATGTTATTTTTGTTTTATAAGTTCCCGAATAGTTTCGGTTTATTGATGGATAGCTTCCTATAGATATGTGTCATCCCATTTGGCTTCCTAGCCGCAAATATGGAACCTGTCCGGTACCACCCGGCAAGTTACAAGCTTTGGTATCTAACTCTTTTATCTTTTGTTAATTTTCGGGAAAAATTGACGGCGCGTCTCGTGACTCTTTGCGCGTGTAAAGCCGCCTTGTTCGGCTTGCCGTGTGTTTGGCGCTAGGTGCACGTTTTGCGTCAACAATAGTCGACAGGAATGTCGCTTACCACTTACACATAACGCCGGTAAATCCTGAGAAAATCTCAGGAAAAGGTGGGGACACCTGGATTTCAATTGAACCCTGGTGGGTAGCGTCTGCCAGGGGTAGTGTTGGTTGTTTGGTGAAGTTGCTCGTGCGCAGTGGCGGAAAAGGTGCGCAAGGTCCGTGTCGGCGGGGAGGTGCGGAGGGACCATGAGAGTTGGACTTCAAGTCAATTCACAGTTTTTTTTTTGAGATGGTGAAATTATATTATGGGCCCATGTAGAATGCACAGGTCGAATGTAAGGAAGGCCCATATATATATGTTTAGATGTGGCCGGTCCATTGGCCGAACAAAAGGAAGGAGTCTGCCTGCTGCGCTCATTTGTTTTACCACGATGTCCACGAACGACGTGCTCAATCAAATCATCACCAGCCAGTAGGTAACCTCATCATCATGCATTGCATCGTGCAGTACTCCGGGGACAAACAAGTGAGAGAAGTTACCTGTGAGCACATGCACGTACGTGCCAAAACTCTGCCACACACGCATCCCATCCACGTACGCTAGCTAGCTGGGTGCTGGGTCATGCATGACTCATGAAGTCATGATCACAAGCTCTGAAGCTCAGGAGGAGCACGCAGTCGCTACACTCCAAACAGCGCGACACATGCGCGCACGAAAGACTGGACAGGACAGCGAGTAGTGGCACACTGTAGGTACCACGCCGCGAGGAAAAGTTACTGTAAAAGAAAACTAGTACTATGGAGTAGTGCAGTGTGTACGTGTGTACTAGCTATGTGTAGTGATCGAGTGGTCGGTTGTCGATCGATCGTGCCTGTATGTGTGCAGCTAGCGCACGTACTACACTTTGCATGGATCGGACGACGCACATGCACTTGTGATGGATGGATGGATGGAGCTAGCGATCGAAAAGACGGGCACACGGGATCGTCGATCGGAGTTGCAGCAAATAACACTAGTGGCCGGCCTGGGCACATGCAGTAGACTCGGCAGTGCAGGCATCAGGGCATATCTGCTATGCATGAATCTACGGAGTATGTATCGATCAAGCAATATATATACTTATATAATGATTGTGCTCCAATAACATATGGAATCTATCTGATCTCGTACGTACAACGACACTACAATATCATATATCGATCGATCAGACGATCAGGCAGTAGTTGGACTTGCATTGGACACGACGACCGCGAATCCGTGGATGAACCGATGAACAACTAAGCGATCCAGAGGCAGGCCAGTGGCAAAGCATGCAACAAGCTAGCGCATGCATGCCATGCTACTAGCTCTCTGCCTGCTACTACATACCATGGCATGCACCGACAAGGCAGGCATGCACGCATGACCACTACTGATGACTCTCAGCTATGGAGCTGGACATATGGCCGGCCTACACCTACACGTACGCCTGCATGCACACTGCACTGCAGCAAAAGCAAAGCCTAAGCAAAATAATTGGGCGTTGCATTATTTGGCAGCTAGCCACATGCACGCAGCATGCATGCCCTATGCATGTTTCTTCCCAGGGCCGCAGCAGCTAAGCTACAGCAGGAGAGCCACATGCACTAGTGATTTTGCTGCACGAGAATACGAGATCGATCGATCGATCGATCGAGAGGACCGGACCGCTGCGCTGCTAGCTCCGACCACCGTACCGTTTCCCAAGTGGCCGGCGGATGGATGGATCATGGATGCAGGTCGATCACCAGAAAACATATACATGCATGCAAACGGAACAAAGGAGCAACAACAACCACTTGTAAATGTGACCTCATAACTTTTCTCATCTAGCTGTTGATTTATCTCCAACCAACCGACCGTTGATCCACAACTACCTAACCCGTGCACCTTCTCATCTACCCACGATTATTCATCTCGCAATTATATTGGTTTATTAAAAATGAATGGCTTTGGTCTGCACACATATAGCTCGTGTGTGGTCACATGCACATGTGAAAATTACACACTCCCTCCGGTTTAGTATTAAAAGTCGTTTCGGACGAGGTGCGAGTCAAACATTGAAAATATAAGTCATGAATAACTTTTAAGTCGTTAGGTTTAGAAATGTGAAAATCATATTTAGATTTGTCTTGAAAATTACTTTCGTAAAAAATACATATATAACTTTCCAATAATATTTTATGGAAAAGATCATATATGTCAAAGTCGTATTTTGGTGACTGTGTCGCTGTTCTAAACGACTTAATGTGCTTCTTTTTTTAGATAAACTCCATTATTTTTTAAAACCAAAGCACATTAAAAAAAGGGAGAGGATAAGTGGTCATTGCATATATTTTTGCATCGCACCTCCATGGAAGAAAAGAAAAGTAAAGTGGGCTACTCTTACAAAGTAGAAATGTAATACTCCCTCCTTTATTAAATATATAACACCGTTAATTTTTTACCCCAGCCTTGGCCACCAATATCTATTGAACAATTTAGTTAATTAAAGTAACATGTGGATCCTTATGTCTACTGTCGAATGCACTTTATATTTAACTTGTAGGTTTATCGATTTACGAAAATACTTGTAGAAAAGATGAATAGTCAAACGAATGAAAAAGTCAATGGTGTCATATATTTAAGAACAGAGGTAGTAATCATCATCATGAAATTAAACAAACCCGACATTTTATATATATCAAACATGGTTATATATTGCATAATCTAGCTCAGGAGGGATAGAAGGGAGCAAGAGGTAGGTGGTTGTGAGAGCCTGGAGAACACGGCAATGGTGAGACTAATTCCATGGGCAGCAAGAAAGAAGGGAGAAGGAGGTGTGAGGTGGATCCAGACGTAGAGGAAGGGCCTTACAAGGTCAAGAAGAGGCCTTACAAGGTCAAGAACACTAATTCTGGCACGAGGAACCAGAAAAAAAAAAGAAATATACGGGTCGACCAAGGCCAAAGAGGAGAGGTTTTGCGAATTGAAAAGCTCAATCGGGATAGCACCGGATCATAGGCTACGTGAGAGCGGCGAGGCAAATGCTAGCTTGTCCTTGCAGTCGGGGCCGACCGGAAGTAATTTTGTTGTTCCGGAAATCGCCAAACAACGCTGCTGTTTCGTAGTGATCGTTGACTGATGAGACCATGATGAACATTTCTTCCCTCTTGTTATCCTGGAAATATGTGGAAACCGTTAGATGACATATCACTGCAAAGAATTGTATATAGGTGTATATATTTTCTTTCGATTATCAAAAGCAACGAGTACTTACGACATGAATGCTGGTAGCAGTGTGAGATCTAGGAATTTCAGCATCCAAAGGGTCATCCTTCACCATGACGTTGGGCAGCTTGGGATCAGTGATCTGCAGGAAGAGCAAGCAGGACATTAATTAATGGTCATCTTCAGTGAACTAGTTTCCAAAAGATAAGATATGTCGGAAGCAAGAGGAATCAAAGAGCTGAAAGCAAGGAATGCGAAGTAGTGGCTAGCTCTAGAGGTGATCTAGATGTAAGACAAACATGAAACGGAGACTACTGATGTCCATTATTGTCCAGTAACACATCTCAAAGGTCCCCTAATAATCAAAGGCCTTTGTCGATATTGTTAGGAAGAACTTACAAATAATTTAGAGAAACAAAGAGAGATAACTGATAAGTAGATCAAACAGGAGCCGAATGAGAGAGCAGCAAAAACTATGAAGCTGCACGAAAGAAATTGATAGAAGCAATGCAAGCTTTTTCGGAGTAACATCCATGCACATATATAAGACATGAAGATATATCACCTGCGCTTGATCGAGCTGAGAGGCTATATAAGTTATTCAGATCGATCCCCAGCTGATGGATCTTGGTGTGTGGTAGCTGCTAGCAGTGGCACAGGAGAGAAGGCCAGAGGCTCCACACATCCTCACCTTCACTTGTATAGTTGGCTGCTGCTCACTCGGATGCACAATGATTTATACTCCGAGGGCCTCCTTCTTGAACTGGGTGCAAGGGACAAGTGGCTCCCAAGTCCCAAGCCTTTTAGCCTGGCTCTCAGTGTCCAGGAAAGGAATCTCTGTCCTTTTCTCTCCCTCTTCTTTTATCTTGATGGAGTTCTTTTTATGTGCAATTGGTAAAGTTTTTAAGAAACTGTGATATATATATATATATATATATATATATATATATATATATATATATATATATATATATATATAGAGGGCCGGAATATTGAGAAGTCATCGGAGATCAAGTATTTAATTTGCTTGCGATGATCGAAGTGATGCTGTGAGGATTGATCAGCTGGAAAAGCGACCTAGTTATGGATCATGTATGGTATTGAATCACCCAAGGCATGCATTCCGATCCTGCACCAAATTATTAGTTGCGAAGTTCACGCACTAGCCTCTAGATCGACAAAGATGTCTGCATTATATTTTCCCCTTTTCATCTGTGTCGTTGTCGCCTGTCGGGGTTAACCAATGCTCGTCGTCAGCTTGCTGACTCCGATGTGTGCACGGGAGCTGATGAAACCGGGAGGCTTTGCATTGGAGTGCTAGTATATTGCTCGAACTCGTAGTGATCCAAACTCTGAAGCTATCTGACGGCGTCCACGTGGAGGAGCACGCAGTTTCTGAAGCGCGACATAATGCAGAAGACACTAGCAGGCAGCGTCGTCGTCGTCTTCGTCGTGCTGAGTCCCCATGAATGCAGGAGGAGCTAGTAGAGATCATGCATGCATGTCCCCCCATCTCACTTCCTCATTGGGAACGGCCGATCGAGGGAGCATGTGGTCTTCAAGACACCCTGGATTCAGGAGAGGGATCAGACATGTCGCAGCCATGCATGTACCAGCTATATAGGATTGATAAAAACTAGTAAGTTTACATTGCCGGCAGGCAGCTGCTGCAGAACATATATAGTATAGCAGATTAGCAGTTTCTTGCTCAATTTTCAGCATTGTTGCAGTGACTGTGCTCGGGTCTTAGGATCGAGAGGATGGCATTGGCATGTGCGGAAAGCTGATTTCTGAAAGCAAACAATTACCCCACGCTCGATCATAAATCTTGCATTGATTCCAAAAGTTTATATGCATGCGTAGGGCGTAGAGTGTACATTCATCAGGCACCCGGTTACCAAATCAAAGAAGCAAAATTCAGACAGGGGTCCATGCATCTGAACGCACTGCACATTTATCAGCCACCGTTACCGAAGCAACAAAATTCAGACGGGTGAGAGCGTGCAATCCCTGCTTTTTCTCAGCTCAGTTGCCTCGATCGCAGTCCCTGGCTTCCTGCAGCTGTCTGCTGCAACAACACCGTCTATAATTCAGACTGGTGTGCTGTATAACATGTGATCTGCCCATCCATGCAGGTGAAATTCAAAACCCCATCGATGCAGATGGTGACAGACAGTTGATGGCCATTGGGACCGTCAAGGCTGCTAGGGTCGCTTGTCAATTATTAGTTTTGTTTTCTTCTTAGGTTTTTTTTTCTCTCTTTCTTTTTTCCGTTTCAGAGTAGGGTTCATTTGAGGCCCAAATGTGATCGGCCTGCGCCTGACCTTCCGAAGAGTTTAGTTAGGAAAGAATATGGGCCACCTTCTGTTTGGGCTTGTTCCTCTTCTTTTCAGTCAGGCAGATGAGCCCAACCCGTTAAAGTCAGTGCATTAGTCGTCATGTCACTAGGATTTTTTTATTTTTATTTTTAATTATTTTTTATGATGGTTTCATAAATATATGTCGCACCTCAAATTTTGCAAAACTATACTACCATATGTCTTTCTTCTTGCCATATTTGTCTTCTTTCTTGTTTGGACAATTAATTGAAATATGTCCAATTTCACCACAATTGAAGCAATCTTTGCCTTCAAAAGGATTCTTCTTTGAAGATTGTCCCATCTTGCCAAACTTCTTCTTCTTCATAATTCTTCTAAGCCCTTTTACAATAAGAGCCATTTCCTCATCGGAGTCAATGTCTTCGTTCTCATCATCATTTTCTTCTTGAGTAGCCTTGGCCTTGAGAGCAAAATTTTTCTTCTCTTCATTCATTGATTGGCATTGAACTTCCTTTTGTGATTGCTTGAATAAGTCATGAGTTTGCACTTCACCAAGCACCTCCGTAGGAGTCATCTTACTCAAGTCACTTCTCATAAGCAAAGTCACAATTGTCTCATATTTTTCCAGAAGACATCTAAGAAACTTGTGAGAGAAGTCTTTGTTTGAGACATCAAAATCAAGACACTTGAGTTCATTCACTATATCATTCAACCGGTTGAACATAGTTGAAACATCTTCATCCTTCTTCATGGTGAACTCATTGAACTTTCCCTTGTACACATAGAGCTTAGCTTCTTTAACGGTGGATGTTCCCTCGTAGATTTTCATAAGCTTCTCCCATATCTCATTTGCCTTTTCAAGTCCCTTCACTCTATTGAATTCACTAAGAGCAAGAGCATTGTAAAGCACACTCAAGGCTCTATCATTGAGTTTTTCATTTTTATCATCTTGATCCGACTTATTCTTAGGATCCAAAATAACATATCCTTCCATTACAATTCTCCATAATTCTCTTCCCAAGGCCTTGAAGTGAACCTCCATTCTTTTCTTCCAATAGTCATAATTGTTCCCATCAAAGACCGGTGGCTTCCCAACATGAAACTTATCTTCCTCAGCCATTTATCCTACTCCGAGATGGTTAAATCTCTCAAATAAGGATTCCTTAGCTCTGATACCACTTGTAGGATCTAGGATACCGACTAGAGGGGGATGAATAGGCGGTTTAAAATCTAAAACCACAACAGTAGAGAAATTTAATTAGAACCACAAGGAGAATTAAATCTCTACCTACTCTATTCCTATGTTGGGGTTTTTGCGGCCTAGGGTGACAAGATATACAACAATCTCTAGAAATTGAATGCTCAAAGTAAAGTACTTGAAAGGAAACTGAGGAAAGAAATAACCGAGCACAAGAGACGAATTTTATCCTGTGGTATCGATGACTTGCCGGTCACCCCTAATCCATGTTGAGGTGGATTCAATGTTCAACCGCTCCTCTATCAAGACACCACTTGATCTTGAGCCGGTTATAACCAAAGAACCACTCTACACCTCGATTCCACTAGAGTTGCTCTTTACCACTCCGGTGAGGTGAGCACAATACCTCTCACAACACGAAATCCGGAGCCACGCACAATCTTCTTGGAAGCTTCAATGGATTCTTCCACCACCAAGCCGTCTAGGAAGCGGCAACTTCCAAGAGTAACAAATCAACCACTTGCTTGATGATTCCCTAGTGCCACAAAGATCAAAACCTTGATGCAATGCACTAGAAGCTCTCAATCTCACAAAGAATACAATCACTAAGCCAAGTGAGTGAGAGAGAGGAGAGGGAGAGCTCTACAAGGGAGTATGGACCTTTCAAAGTGCCAAGAGAGCCTCTCCAACCCCGGGCTTGGAGTATATATACTCCCTTTCCGTTACTAGCTGTTATGGGCAAAACGCGCACCTCACGGACTGTCCGCGATGTCCTCGCGGACTGTCCGCGCTTGAATTCCAACGGTAAAAACGCGAAGTCAACGGCTGGCGGGACTGACCGTTGGGCCGGGCGGACCGTCCGCCGGGCCACGCGGACCGTCCGCTCGGGAGCCGCGAACTGTCCGCGGACCGTCCGCCCGGTCCACCGAGCTGCACCCTGTTCTGGTAAGAATAACGGACCGTCCGCCTGGGGTCCGCGGACAGTCCGCCCGGAATCACATTTTCTCGAAAACTTTTGCCAAAAAAGTCAGATATTAAATAAATATCATAAACTCGCGGACCGTCCGCCCCAAGGGCCCGGACTATCCGCCCAACACCTGAAAACTGTTTTTTCCTTAAGATTTTCAATGAAATCCTTTTACCAAGAGAAATCACCACTCATCTAAATGCAATGCATGCAAATTTTTTATCCAAGTGGCACTATGGAAAGTCAAGCCAATGAAATTGATCCTCTTGATAGTACGGCTATCTATCCTATCAACCCGGTCATTTAACATCCTCTAATCACCTTATGACCGACAAAAATAAAACCCTATCTTTTACCTTTGCCTTGAGCTCTTTCCAACACAAGTCATACAAGACCTTCTCATTTATACCCCATGATCTCATCATTTCACCGGACTAACCTATTCTTATAACTCAAATAAAAATGTTAGTCCATAATGATTGTCATTAATTACCAAAACACGAATTAGGGGCCTAGATGCCTTCATTTTTCTGGAATTTATTCTTACTTTTCCCGAGCTATTTCTATTTATTGGAATGCTCTAAAATCTTTTTCTTGATCTCCAAATACTTTATTTGGGTTCCTCACATGCCAAATCATCTCTAGTAATTTTCCTGAATTTTTCTGAGCTTTCGGAGTATTTTTCGTGATTTAATTATGATTTCAGGATTTTCTGGAATTATTTTTAATCTGAAAATTAGTTTCCGAAATTAGAAAAAAAAGGAAAATAAAATCGGACTCAATCTCAGCCAATAAATAGTTGCCGGCGATCTCCTTGGCGTCCTCTTTCCAACGCCGCCAACCTCATCCCGTTTCGATAACCCTATCTCCCACAAACCTTCGCCGAACTTTTGCATCTACTAAATTCTGACGAACTTCCGGCGAGCTTTTCCGGTGAAACCATGCACTTCCGGTGCAAATAGACACCACCCTAGAGTTTCCCTCATCGAGCTCTACGCCGTGATGTGCTCAGTCACGCGAATCCGACGTCGCCTCCGTCATCTTCCCCAACTCCGGCGAGCTCTTCCGTCGCCATCGTTCATCCTTGGCCGAAGGTGAGCACACCATCGTGTTCGTCTCGTCGTTTCCTTTCCGTTTTGCCGTTCCCGTGCACGTTTGGAGGTCATCCCCATCGAATCTCCATCTCCCTTCCTTTCTCTATTCTGTTGTGCAATCCGCCGTCCTGCCGCCTCCGAGTTCGGCCATCTCCGCCACTCCATGCCGTAGGTGAGGATCTCCACGAATTCCCCTTCATCTTGTCCCTCAGTTTTGCGCCTCGTCCGAGCCTAGGCCGCCCCCACCGCCGGCGACCAGAACGACTAGAGCTCCTGTGCATCTCCTGTTCGTAACAGGATGGAGGTACAAGATAAGGTCGTTTTTTGATTAGGTCCCTACATTTCCTTGTAATCTTTGTCTCATTTCTCGTGTCTATGCAAATCTATAGATAACCCCCTAGATTAATCCCACCATTCGCACATAAATCCCACCCGACCCTTTTATAGATCTAACCCTGTCCTTTGTCCTTTTCGCGAGCACTATTCAATGTGTCTTGCAAATTTCCTCTGCTACTCCCTGAGATCTATAGTTAATCACGAATAGCCTCCAATCTTGTTTTCTCCATAACTTTCTCGTTTTAGCTCCGTTTTAATTCATTCAAGTTGCGTTAGGTTCATAATAATGTAAACTACGTGTTAGTTTTGTGTTATCATCATGATTGTTGTCTGAAAATTAATTCAATATTAATTTTGATTAATGGTTAGTTATACATGCCTTTTATAACTAAAAGCAATATAGTGCTACACACCGTTTTTCATAATTAATGCTAATTTGATTAATAATTATATCACATGCTTTTATATATAAAATCTAATTAGATCTTTATCTCGGTTTTTCTTAAACCAAATGTTAATTTGTTTAATAGTTAATTAATATTTTCTAATTAAAATTTGATTAGGCTTTTACATCGTCTTTTATAATAAATATTAATTTGATTAATGCCAATACCATAATGTTTTTAATAATAATATGATCTACTCGAATTACAAAGTTTCGTTTAGATTGTTCATATAGTTTAGTTTTTCTAAATTAAATGTTTAATCGGTTTAATCAATATATGAATCTTTATTAATAAAACTTCACTAGTTCTTCACACCGGTTTCGTAAATAAAGTTTAATATTGCATTAATGTCAACATAGGGTATTTTATTTCTGAAATATCCTTTATATTTGTTTTGTTAATTAAAATGAACCTAGCTGATAATCTTGTTCTATCATAAATGCAAATAATTCGTTAGACGTTCGGTGTCAGCTTTATCTTAGTATCTCTTTTGATCAAGTTTATCAGAAGCTCTAAACCTTTCTAGTGTTAGCCCAAGCTAAACCGTGTGCATCTAATCAAGCCTTAGAGTTTCTGCTTAGCTTAGTAGCTTTATCTGTGTGAGTAGTTTGCACTGCTCATTTGCCTATCAAGTAATCTTATCACTCTTGTTTCATGTTTATCTTAGAATCTTGTTTATCAGCATCTAGCTAGTTGATGTCTATCCCATATCTTTTTATAAATCAGCTATGTTCTTATGCCCAATCTTTCGTAGCTATACCTTTCTTTAGAGCTAATTTTGTTATCGGTTCCTTTACCAACTAGTTTAGCTTACCTTTTGCTCAGTTGTTGCCCTTCGGTCTAGTTCTCTTCGTAGACTAGTTTTCCTAAACCCACCTTAAGGTTTTCTTGTGCGTTGATAGTTCGTTTGTGTCGTTCTAGTTCGTTTCATCGTAACCTATACGTTAGCATGTGTATCACCTGTTACTTGTTTTAACACTAAAGTTGCATGTTAATCTTGACTAATATTTATTCCATTACTTTTCAATAAAAGTGACTAGGTTCTATCCCGGTTTTCATAAGCTAAGATCTAATTTGGTTAATTCCTATTTATAACTAGCTTTCTTTAAATAAAAGATGCTTAGCGTTAAACATCGGTTTCCATAATAAAGTTAATATGCCTAATGACATCATAAATGCCTTTTCAATATTAAATATGTTTAGTTGAACACGTGACATAAAGTTACTCGTCTAGATATCTTATACTTGCTTTATCTTTCTAAAGTAATTGTTAATTTGACATAACTTCCACTTGAATGTTATAAATAAAACATGATTAGGTTTATCATGATTTCTTTAATTAAATGTAACATGTTTAATGGTAACATAGAGTATTTCTCTGAAATATTCTTTCACATGATTTTTAATTAAAATATGCCAAGCGTAGTTTCTTATTTGATAATAATCTCACGATAGTTTCGAGCTTAGTTCTGTTTTCAGCGTTCCTTGCGCTTGCGTAACCAATAGAATCGAGCTCTATCTCAATGTGATCTTTCCGGTTCTTGCTCAATCTTCCACAATCATCACTTTAAAGCTAAACAAGCCTTTCCCTTCCAAGCACACTTTGTATTCTTTAGTGATCAATCTAATCGAGCCTATCCCTTAGTGCGCTCTTTTAAAGTTTTCTTTTGATTGGTGCTTTGTTCTTAGTATATGCTTGTTTGTTTGCTTTGTGTATGTTGTCGCCCGATGATTGATGCACATAGTATGAACGTCGTTCTGGAGTATTGAAGGATGAGGATATGCTAAGCAACGTCATTACTTTGGTTAAATGCAAGTGTGTCATTGATCTTTTGTCCTAAGAATTTTATTTAATCACTCATTGCATTGCTTGCATTAATTTTGATGGGTTCTTATTAAGGATTATGACTAGTTCTTTTTACCATTGCCTTGTATAACTGGGTTGTTTAATTAATCTTGATAGTAGATCTTGCTTAGTTTGCTCAACTGGGTTGGTAATAAACAACATTGATACTCTTTTACTCTATGTTCCAATGTGATATGTGATGTTTAATATAGAAGACCATATGTTTAATCGGAACATGGAGAACCACCCAGGAAAACAGTACAACCACAAGACATATGGCTCTGTCTTGGCTTAATAATTAGAGAACTAGGTGTTAGGTATGCTTTACCTGATAAGGGTTGGGGGCTGACGGTAGATGGCGTATGGACCTGCTCGGGCAAGGTGTGGTCTTGGCTAACACACGGTACTCGTCCGAGAGCTTTATACGCTGCACTGATCAGGTAACCTAGCGGGCAGACTGCATCTGGAGATCTTTGTAACGGCCTCGTAGCGTCCCTATGCAATCACACCTCGGTAGTGTGGTATGATGCTTGGCCGGCATCGCATGGTTGGGTTTAAAGTTCTTCGGGACTTTTACGCGACTTGTGGGTAAAGATGTACAACCTCTGCAGAGTGTAAAACTAATCGATTAGCCGTGCTCACGGTCAAGAGCGGCCTGGACCCTCACATGATAACTAAACTTGAAGATGGACTTAAATCATGCTCTCTGGTTATGCTTGCCATATGCTTATGGCGTATCACTTATCTTATGCTTAATGTGGGTTGGTATAAACTTATACTTTATTAGTAATCAGTTGCTAATAAAATTTGACCAACTAAAATTGCTTAAATGCTTATAGCCGAGTCCACTATAAAGCCTTTGCATTCATATCTCCCCCACACTTGCTATATATATGTTGCTCAGAAGGAGGATGCCACTTTGAAGTCTTGTGAAGATGTTGACGAGTGCTAGGCGTACGCAACCCCCAGTCGACTGCCTGTGATGTTTGGTGCCTTCATTTCCAGGATTAAGCATAAATCTCTGATAATCTCCCTTTTTCTTACGTGATACTATTTCTGTATACACTTATATGTCACTATATGCATGAAACTTGATCCTGGCATGCATATAGGTTTGCACTTGGTTTTCTTTGGAAAAATAGGTGTGACACGTCGGTTCATCCGACGCTGTGCTTTTTATTTCAACTCATCCAATTCAGCGCCTTTGAGTTTTCCGTTGATTCTTTTGCTTCAACCTTGCTTCCATGAACTCTATGAGCTAGATAGCATCCAAGGAACTTGAGTGTGCATATTTTATGGCTTTTGGAGTACATGGTCAAGCTACTAGTGTACGAACCCCTCTCAATAGTACGGTCGAAACTACAAACTAGCAATCCAAGTGTCCTTCATCTCCTTTGTGACACTTGGAACTAACAAAGTCCTTAGCCTTGTAGTATCCAACCATATTGAGTCCATTAATTCAAATTGAGGGGTCTCAGTCCATTAAATACTCGTGACAATAACCCAATTAGAAATCCGCTTCAAAACAAAGGTTAGTCACAAGCATATGGTTGTCATTTATCACCGAAACACACCCTTACCAAAGGTGCGAAAGGGCCTAGATCGCTACAATCTCCCCCTTTCTGTGATAGGTGACAACACGAGTAGAGATATACGAAAATTTGAATTTGAAAACATATAGCCTCTACTTCTAATACATGAAATAGAATAAGCGGTAAACACACATGCATTAAGGAAAACAAGCACACAAACATGAGTAGACATGTAGATCAGCGACAAGCACAAGATCCAAATACATGTCTCATCATGAAACTTCACAAAATCGAGAGAGGCTACAGAAACTCCAAAACCTGCACTCTCCCCTAACTCCCCCTATATCTACCCCCTATCTATCTCCCCCTTTGGCAACGAGCATCAAAAAGGAGACTAAGCCTGAGGCGGAGAGGAAGGATCCGGTGGCGAAGTAGAGACGATTCTCGAAGGTCGCACTGAGAAGCTGGAGGCGTCGTCGTCGTCGGAGTCGTCGCCGATGATGTCCCAAGCTGGCGAGGAAGAACCCGGAGGTGGAGGAGGTGCAACAGTCGACGTGTCGGGAGCCTGAGTAGCCTCGGGAGCAGGAGGAACGGTGTCAGAGGCAATAGCTGACGAGATCTACTCCGTGATCACTCGAAGGTAGTGGTCCTCCTGTCCCAACCCCTCTGTCCGCGGTGTGGTGAAAGTCAGAAGTGGTGAGGACGCCCGCGGACTGGGCAGAGTAGTGTGGGCTGGTGTCTCGAAGACGAGTGGTCCGGTAGTGAGCGGAGACACCAGTTGTGACGACGTAGGCGTGGTCATCTGTAGCTGATCCAGAAAGGAGGTGGTGACCGCTGCCTGAGGTGTCGCCGTCTGAGGTACCGCGAACATCCCTGTCTGAAGAAGAGGTGATTGTGGGAAAGTCGACAAGAGAATGTTCACGAACCCACCCGCTGGAGGAAGAGGTGCAGTCGGGTCAGCCTGTAGCTCGGCAGTGGTAGGTGGCTGAGGTAGCTGAAGTCCTGACCGCTGGAAGAGCTGGCCAAGGCATCCAAACATGAAAGTGAACATCTGTGAGGTCAACATCTGGTGATGTAGCATCTGCTGCCTCTGAGCTTCCTGCTGCTGACGGATCCCCTCAAGGATCACCTGCTGCGACTCCTGGAACTGCTGGAACTGAGCCTGCATCTGCTGCTATACCTGGAGCGTCGACTGTGTCTGAGCGGCCATGGTCTGGATAAGAGTAGTGAGCTGGTCCGGCTGAGACACCTGTGCAGCTATGATCGTCGGGACAGGGGACTCAACCTCTCGCTAGACGGGAAATGATGAACCTCCTGCCTCGTCGCCGTGGGTCTGACAAACTCTGAAAACTGGCTCAGGAGCAGGCATGAAGTCCTCGTCGTCACTGGAGGACTCGTCGTCGGTGGCGAAGTACTGAGGAAGAGGTGCCTCTGCTGCAGCTAGAGTAGCATCCTGCCTGGCTGCCTCGTCCATCACTGCACCTGCTGCTGCCCGTTCCTGAAGTGTCTCCTCGGCTCTCCTCAGGCCTCTCGGGCCTCCTCCTGTCTCCTGGCATCAGAGGGCGATACGTCGGGAAGATGAACTTGGATGACTCCAAAACGCTGACGTACCGTTGGGCCTCTAGATGTGACAAAAGCCAACTGATCCAGTGAGCGAAGGGCTGCTGTCTAGTCATCCCCATACCATCCATGATGGCATCCTCAATCTCAGCTAACATGATATCCACGAGATCAAACGGGCGCTTCGCCATCACGTACATGAGGAGCCACTGCTGTACCCCTGTCAACGACTCTGTGTTCCCCATCCGGTAAAGTACATACCTCCTGAGTGCGTAGTGGACGGCGTATGCCTCACGAATCAGTCTGTCTGGTGTCCTGGGTGTGCCGGGGAGGAACCTCTGCAGAAACAGAAAGCTGATCTCCTCGTCTGATGGTAGGATAGGAGAGTGAGCACGACGAGGAGGCTCAATGTCGGGGTAGGCCAGGTAGTGAATAGAGTCATCGTGCAGATCAACCTGAAGCAGCTCGACAATCCCCTCTCGAGTGAGTCTCTGCTGCTGACCCAGAAACATGAACCTAATGAACAGCCGGTCAGCGTCCACGTAGACAGTTGAGTAGAACACTCTGACCCAGTCGGGGACGTATCGTGATCTCCGAGTCACTAAGTCCACTAGTCCCCTCTGGTAGTCGAAGAACGACAAGATCGCCTCACCAGCTGTAGCTGCCCTGAGAGCGGTGAACTAAAGCATCCAGTGCTGGCTGAGCTGGGAACCCCTCTGAGTGTAGGAGGCATAGAAGCTCTCCTGTAGGATCGTCCAGAAGCGAGGGTCACAGTCCTCTCTGCCACGAGGAAACCACTGCTCCTCGGGTACGCTCCGCAACCGCCGAATCTTCAGCCCTGGCAGGTGACGAAGGTCACAGAGGTAAATGACGAATGCCTCTGGGAACCTGAGGGTCGTGAGCCCGCTGCTCTCTCTCTATGTGAGCTCCTCCACGGCAGCTCTCATCTGACGAGGTGTCGGCTGAGGCTGAGTGTGACCTCCTCGTGTCCGAGGTCCGAACCTGGCCAGTGAGGGAGGTGACTCTGTCTGCTCAGCTGGCCGGTGCCCTCTGCCTGAGCGACGTGGCTGCTGCTGCTGAGTCTGCTGCTCTGGCTGCTGCTCACCCTGGGGCTGTGAAGCGTCCCCTCATCAGAGGTGACTAAATGTGACACAAATACCAGTCCAGGAGGCTGGTAACACATTTATTACAATAGGTGGATCAGTCTTTTACTTCAAGGTGACACAGAGGGCACGGAAGTGCCAACGCTACAAGAAACAACACAAACGCTAACGACCACACTACAATAGCAAAGGCTTCCAAAGCCTCATCAGAGTACCACACCATGGAAGCTCTCTGTGGAGGCCCTAGGTACACAGGCACGGTTGGGTGTAGGGCAGCGACCTACTCGACGTCTTCGGGAACGAAATCGGGATCCTCCTCTGAAAAACAGTTAGTTAAACAAGGGATAGTACTTACGTACTCAACAAGTCCAACCCCACCCGCGGAGGGGCTTATAAGCAGATCATGCACATGATATATATATAACAAGGAACATGTTAAGGTTTATTTGCAAACTCATTTACTCATGTAGGGGTTCATTTTCAAAAAGGTTTTCGCAAAAAAAATTTATAACCCAAAGTGACTCAATTGTTTTAAGAAACCACTGTGGAACTACCGGACTCCCCGTCCGCTGTAGCCCAGGCACACAGCCACACACTTTACCCGGAAAAACAACTCACACCAGAAAACATCCCGAACCCAAACACTAGTTTTTTTACCACACCGTGACTCGTCCAATACCGTGGACACGACTATTCGAATAGGTTTGACACTCGGCAGAGGTTGTACAACTTAACCCACAAGTAGGGTACCGTCACACGGACACCTCAGTGCCGGTGCGGATCCTATCAAAGCCATTACCCACCTTAGCTAACGCTACGAGTGTTGACGGATAAAAGACGTATCCCTCTACGATCCGCAAGCGTACGGACCCCACACCTTTTTCACCACGGGATTCCCAAGGTTCTTGTCAATCCGCGGAGCAAGGGGATTACAAGCGTCCGATCTACAACGACACACTAGCTACTAAAACCCTAACTACTATTAAACTAGAAAACACTAAACTACACTAGAGAGAATGATAAACGATCAAGGTAGAAGACACTCGCCCACGGGTCTACGATACTAGAGCATGCAATCGCTTAAAGACATGAAAACCAATCTAATCTATCGGGGATGTGACCACGGTTCGCCCTTTCCCTCCTCTCGTACTGTCACTACGCGAAGGTATTCATGACTAGACCTTTGATGGACACGGCGTATTGAATGGATCCAAGGAAGCATTGGAGCTCGTACTCCCTCTACGGCATGGTAGCGAACCTTAAGCATTAAAGTATATTCAACACAAGATGATAGATAGATAATCCGACAAAGTGCGATTACATCTCAATATCGATTACAACCCATGGACGAATGAGAAGATTACCCCATCAAGGTGCCGATCATGGCACCGTTGATCATGGTTTCCCTTCCGCCGTGTCTTCCTTCTTCTCCGCGAGAGGGTGCTTCCTTCGAGGTGGTTGATCTCCCGCAGGAGATCCTGCACCTCTCTCTCTAGCTTGTGGATGGCCTTCTGGTGCGAATGAATCCTCTCTTCGGTGTTGGCGGCGCCTCGGGGGTTTTAGGGTTGAAGATCCTTCGAGGGCAAGGAAAACGGGACCGAACCGGTGCCGGAACTGAGCTGGGCCGGCCGGCCTGGGCCGGCCGCCCAGCCCACCCGGCCGGTTCGGTCGCCCCTTTTGCTCCGTGGGTCCTCGTGCACTTATGTACTTTGCCCCCTCCACTTGCATGATTTTGATGCTGTTATCCTCGCGTCCAAGATGGAGGCTCTCTTTGCATGAAGTTTGATCTTTTACGCTTCAATCCCCGGGGGTGTTCCTCGTAGCACTTCGGTCCTCGCCACCATTGGAAGTGATTGTCGTATACCTCGGTGGGTACCAGGACCGACTACTCGGTGGGCCCCTCGGACTTCCCGGCTTGCGCTACACGGCACCTGAAGGCGTGGAGCACAAGGACTACACAGGAGTAGTACTCGGTTAGGGAGCTGTACATGTTCCGCACTGTATAGAGGACTCCTAGACGTACTCGACTAGTACTCTCTCCCTACTCCGACTTGTAACCCTGCCTCCCGGACTATATAAGGCGAGGCAGGGACCGATCACCTCATCTCATCCAATCCCCTCCAACCCACGGCGCACTATTGCACCATCTTGTAATCGTGCCCTATCAACCCAGAGCTACGCAGCATACATGACGTAGGGTATTACGCACCTCGCGGCCCGAACCTGTCTAAATTGTGTGCCACGTGTCTCTTCCTTCGAGTTACCGATCTCGGCGAGTCACAATCATCTACTTCGGGTACTCCCCGTAGTAGGTTTCCGGTCTAAAACACCGACGGCTGGCGCGCCAGGTAGGGGCTCTCGCTTGAGATCACATGGCGAACTCGACGGCTTCCGTCCACTTCAAGCCAACTGTCGCCTTCAACCGCGGCGACACCTTCGTCTTCGGCACCTGGGTCTGCACTGCTGATGGCGCGGGCTCCTTCCATCGCCGCCTAACCGTGCAGCCCAACCCGAGGACAGGCCTCGTGACGCTTCCCGAAGTCGTCACAGGCGAACTCGCCGGCAAGTTCGGCGAAATTTCGCTCTTCAACCACCATGCCGACTTCGAGCTCGAGTCCGTCTCCAACTCGAACCCGACGTCGCCATGGGCCATCGCATGCGAGCCGGCCGCTCAGCCATCGCAGGCGGCCCCTTCACCACGCCAGCACTCGCGCGTGGCCCCCGCATCCTCAGCCGGGCCCGCCCGGGGGCTCCTACTCCACGCCGGGCCGGCAAGGAGCCCGTAACCGAGTACAACTCGGACTCCGACGCCGTCCCCGATCGCGCTTCGGACTCCAGCCCTCTCTCCGAGTTCTACTCGAACCCGGATTACGAGTTCGACTTTGGGTCGGACCCTGAGGAGCCCGAGTCCGAAAACGACTCCATTGAGCTTCCCTTGTCAGGGTCAGCCTCTGGGCTGGTTATAAAATCAATGCCGGCCGGAAGATACGTCTACTGGCCAGACCGCAAGCCCGTTGACCTGACAAAGGGGGACTCACGCTACGTCGCCTACATCGACTCGCTACCGTTCCAGGAGGGAACACCGCTGGCCCAGGCTGACTCAAATACACCAACCGAGGTGGCACCCTCTCGAGTCCCGGCCCCGGGTACCCCCGATCGCCAAGTCTTCATGGGCGCCGGCGACACCCCGGGACCTTCGGGCACGGCCGAGGACGGTACACGGAGGACATCTCCGCGAACGAGCCGTCCGCCAACGCACCTGCGACGAGACCGCCGCCAACGGGGACGCTCGACGCGAACGCAACGAGAAGCGCGGCCGAACGACGCCGGCGGCTCGGAGACAACCTCCCCATCCGCAACCTTGCGGAAGCTCTCGAGGCGGTCGAGAGCGAGTACACACCACCCCCCGAGCGGTGCCTCATGTCGATCACAACGATCGCACGCCGGGGCTCAGGGCATACACGCTGGAGAGGTCATCGCCAAGCTCACTGAAGAAGCCTACTTCATGCGGGTCGACAACAGAGTCAACCAACCTCCTCCAGCTAAACCCCGCGACAACGAAGCTACTAGTCGCAGCGCCAACGCTGGCCCCAACCGTACTTGAGCTGACCTTCCAGCTGATCCAAACCGCCGCCGCTCTAACGCTGGTGGACCTTGACAGCAAGACCAAGGCAACTGAGAAGTCGTTCCCCACCGCGCTCCGGCCGGTGGCGGCGGCAACGACCCTGACGGCGGCGGCGGCCGACGGCGGCGGCTCGCAACCACGGGGCCAACAGAGAGCCGGAGGCGGCGGTAGTCGCGGCGGCCGAGGCCACGCGAACGACCACGCCTCGGTGCCTCTCCACGACGAGTACGACGCTCGCCGGAAGATTGAGGAGTTGCGGCGGAAGAAGTCGACCACCGCCGCCGAGGGCGACGGCTTCCCCGCCTTCTCACCCCGGCCGCAACCCTCGCTCCTCCCCGACAAGTTCAAGCCTTTGGGGATCACCAAGTATGACGCGAGCAGATCCCATCCGGTGGCTCCGATGCTACGCCCTCTCCATCGAGAACGGCGGCGGCAACGGCGACACCAAATGCCTCTACTTCCCCTTCTGTCTGGACCAAGCACCACTCACATGGCTCGAGTCGCTGGACAAGCACTCGATCGACAAGTGGGACCAGGCGAAGGAGTAGTTCACGAGCAACTTCGCGGCGCCATGGGCCGTTCGGGTACTCGCATGGACCTTGCCATGATCAAGCAGGAACAGGGCGAGACCCTCCGCAAGTACATGCGCCGCTTTTTCGACAAGCGCGCTACCGTCGTCGACGTCACCGACAAGGAGGTCATCGACCTCTTCCAGGACGGCCTCTACCATCGCCGCACCTTCGAGGACTTCGGCCGTCGCCGCCCCAGGTCCATCCCCCACCTCAAGGACATGATCACGTCCTGGGCGGATGAAGAGGACAAGGCCAACGCCAAGTACCACGCCATCCGCGGCAAGTCCAAGCAGAACCGGGCGGCGGCGGCGCAGCAATACAAACCAAGGCGGCCGCAACAACAACAACAACAACAACAACAACTACTACTCGGGTCCCAACCGCAAGTGCAAGCCAGACAACACCGTCGCGGCTATCCGGCGCCTGCGAAAGGGAACTCGAAGAAGAACTACGGCGGGTTCAAAGACCTCGCTAAAGGAGAAGTGCCCGTGGCATCCAAACGGCAACCACACCACCGAGCAGTGCTACCAGCTCAGGCATGCACTCAAGGATACGCCGGAGCCACCGCACCCTCACGACCAAAAGGGCAAGAAGAAGGACGGCGACAACAACGACTTCCAAGAACCCGAGAAGACCGTCAACGTCCTCTTCGGCGGACCGCCGGCGGGCGGGAGCGAAGGCTACCCGTCGTGAAGTGATGTCCATTAAGCCGGCGGTCCCGACCCCTCTCAGGTGGTCGGAGGTACCCATCACCTTCTCCCGCGCGGACCAATGGACCGGCTTCTCCGAACAGACGGTTCCCCCTCGTCCCGAAGCCAACGGTGGCGGGCTCCAAGCTCAACAAGGTGCTCATCGACGGTGGAAGCGGGCTCAACGTCCTCTTCACCAAAACCTTGAAGAAAATGAAGCTCGACGTCACCCCCATGCTCACCAAGAGCAGCACGCCCTTCTACGGCATCGTCCTAGGCAACGCGGCTATCCCACTGGGCTCAGTGGTACTGCCAGTTACCTTCGGGGCGTCTCGGGACAACTACCGCACCGAGTACATCAAGTTCGAGGTCGCGGATTTCGAGACCTCTTACCACGCCATCCTCGGCAGACCGGCCATCGCCAAGTTCATGGCGGTGCCCCACTACACCTACTTGGTACTCAAGATGCCAAGTCCAGCCGGTGTACTCACCCTCCAAGGGGACTTGAAGATCTCCCACGACTGCGATACAGAAGCCGTGGTGATCTCTTCCACAAACCAAGTACCCAACGCGATGATGGAGGTCTACGCCGCGTCGAAAAAGCTTGCCACGAGCGAACTCGACATTCCAGAGAAGTCCGACAGCGCCAACAAGCCTCAGCCACCTGAGGAGGTACTCGTCAGGACGGTCGACCTCGGAACAGGCGACCCAAGCAAGACCACCACCATCGGGGCCGGCCTCGACCCCAAATAGGAAGACGCGCTCATCAGCTTTCTTCGGGCTAACCGCGACATCTTCGCGTGGAAGCCGACGGACATGCCGGGGAGTGCCCGGGGAGCCGATTGAGCACCGCCTCAACGTCGATCCAAAGGCCACCCCCAAGTGACAACACCTCCGACGTTTTGCCGACGACGGACGGGACGCCATCAAGAAGGAGCTCGCCAAGCTACTCGCGGTGGCTTCATCGGAGAAGTTTTCCATCTCGAGTGGCTCGCCAACCCCGTCCTCGTCCGCAAGAAGAACTCGAACGAGTGGAGGATGTGCGTCGACTACACCGACCTCAACAAGCACTCGCCCCAAGGATCCCTTCGGGTTGCCGCGGATTGATCAAGTCATCGACTCCACGGCGGGCCGCGACACCTTTGCTTCCTCGATCGCTACTCCGGGTACCACCGGATCGCAATCAAGGAGGAAGACCGGGAAAAGACCGCGTTCATCACCCCGTTTGGCGCGTCTTGCTACACGACCATGTCATTCGGGTTGAAGAACGCCGGCGCTACCTATCAATGGGCCATCCAGAGCTCGCTTCAAGCGGCAACTCAACAAGAACGTCGAGGCCTACGTGGATGACGTGGTTGTCAAAACCGGGGACTCCGGTACCTTCATCGACGACCTTGAAGAGACCTTCGCATCGCTACGCGAGTACCGCCGGAAGCTCAACCCGAACAAGTGCGTCTTCGGCGTCCCTTCGGGCAAACTACTCGGCTTCATCATCAACCAGCGTGGCATTGAAGCCAACCCCGAGAAGATCTCCGCCATCACCGGCATGAAAGCTCCCCACGAGCATCAAGGACGCCCCGAGTCGACGGGGTGCATGGCGGCGTTGAACGATTCATCTCGAGGCTAGGAGAACGGGGCCTCCCCTTCTTCAAACTACTCAAGCATCACGAGAAGTTCGTGTGGACTCCGGAGGCGGATCAAGCCCTTGCCCGGCTTAAGGACTTCTGTCAAAGCCACCAATCCTCACGGCTCCTCACAAGGGCGAGCGCCTCTTCGCTCTACCTAGGCGCGACTACTCACGTGGTCGATCATCGCCATCGTTGTCGAGCGGCGGGGAAGACGGCCACGCCTACCCGGTCCGGGCCGCCCGGTCTACTTCGTCGGCGAGGTTCTATCGAGTCCAAGGCTCACTACCGGCCCATGCGAAGCTCCCGTACGCTCTACTCATCACCTCGCGGAAGCTACGACACTACTTCTAGGAGTACTCGGTCTCCGTCGTCACCGACTACCCGCTCGGCGACATCCTGAGGAACCAAGACGCCACCGGAAGAATCTCCAAGTGGGGCCGTCGAGCTCGGCGCCCTCACCATCGACTTCAAGCCACGCACAGCCATCAAGTCGCAAGCACTAGTCGACTTCATGGCGAGTGGCGGGAGAACCGCCTACCTACTCCCGCCGTGCGACCGCGGAGCATTGGGTGATGTACTTTGATGGCTCACTCAACCTCGAGGGTGCGGGCGCGGGGTACTCCCCGATCTCTCCAACGGGCGAACAACTCAAGTACGTCCCGCATCTTCTTGGAAGGTCTCAAACAACGAAGCCGAGTACGAAGCTCTCCTACACGGGCTCCGCCTCGCAGCTTCACTGGGCATCAAGCGGCTACTAGTCTACGACGACTCCGCAGTGGTCATCAACCAAGTCAACAAGTCCTGGGACCGCAACAAGGAGAACATGGACGCCTACTGCCTAGAAGTCCGTAAGCTCGAGAACAAATTCTAGGGTCTCGAGTTCCATCACATCGTCCGCGACAACAACGTTGCAGCGGACGTCCTCTCGAAGCTTGGATCCACCCGCGCTCAAGTACCAGCGGGCGTCTTCGTCCATGAACTTCATGCGCCATCCATCCCGGAGCCGGCGCCACCGACCACTGTCCCAGCCCATCCACCACCCGGGCAGGAGGTCATGATGATCGATGTGGACTGGAGGCAACCCTTCATCGACTACCTCAGCGAGCAGAAGGGTACCCTCCGACAAGAACGCAGCCGAACAACTCGTCCGTCGCGCCAAGTCTTACGTCCTCGTCGGAGACAAGCTTTACAAGCGGGGCGCATCTTCTGGAGTACTCATGAAGTGCGTCCCTCGTGAAGAAGGCAAGGACATCTTGGAGGAGATCCACAAGGGCGTCTGCGGCAACCACGCGTCTTCACGCACGGCCGGTCGCCAAGGCCTTCGGCGAGCTTTCTGCGGCCCCACGGCCCTTGGGCGATGCCGAAGAACTCGTCGAGAAGATGCCAAGGATGCCGCGTTCTTCGCCAAGCGACAACACGTCCCGGCCTACAAGCTAGTCACTATACCGCCAACCCGGCCCTTTGCCCGCCGGGGGCTCGACATGATTGGGCCACCGCCAACCGCGCCGGGAGGATTCAACAGGGCACCGGT
The DNA here is from genome assembly GCA_947561735.1 of Cenchrus americanus. Taxonomy (NCBI): domain Eukaryota; kingdom Viridiplantae; phylum Streptophyta; class Magnoliopsida; order Poales; family Poaceae; genus Cenchrus; species Cenchrus americanus. Next base: position 270,320,288 of record OX387239.1, read on the forward strand.
GGCTATCGACAAGTTCACCAAGTGGATCGAGGTTAAGCCGGTCACATGCCCCAAGGCCGACGAGTACTCGACTTCTCGGATGAACTCGTACACCGCTACGGGCTACCCCACCGCATCATCACGGACACGGGGTCCAACTTCAACAACCACCGCTTCGGGGAGTACCGCGAGAACGGCGGGATTGACGTCCGATACGTCTCGGTCGCCCATCCACGGGCCAACGGACAAGTCGAGCGCGCCAATGGGATGGTGCTCGACGCCCTCAAGAAGCGGCTACACGACGCCGCTAACTCCAAAGGGGGCAAGTGGATCAAGGAACTACCCAACGCACTCGGGGTCCGCGGACTCAACCATCCAAGCCAACGGGGCAATCCCCCTACTTCCCGGTCTACGGCTGCGAAGCCATCCTCCCCGCCGACGTCATATGGAACTCGCCGGCGGTGGAGCACTACGACGAAGGCGTCTCGGAAGACGACGGACGAGTTGACATCGACAGCCTCGAAGAAGCTCGCTGCGCCGCCCTCGTCCAATCAGCAAGGTACCTGGAGGGTATCCGACGCTACCATGATCGCAACGTCAAGGAACGCTCCTTCAACGTTGGAGATCTCGTCCTCCGCCGTATCCAGAACACGGAAAGACTTCACAAGCTCAGCTCCCCCTGGGAAGGCCCTTGCACCGTGGCTAAGGTGACCGGGCCGGGCTCCTACCGCCTCCAAACACTTGAAGGCGAAGACGTCAACAACTCGTGGAACGTCGACCAACTCTGTCGATTCTACGCCTAGTCTACACGACTACTCCGGGGTTCAAGTCTACACGACTACATCGGCACCCCTCGCCGCAAGCGACCCACCGGGTCCCCGGCTCCCGATCTCCCGGACTACTCCCCTCCGGGGTCCGGCCCGCGCGGCTACCCACGGACCCCGGCCGCCGACGAGCGTCAAGGACTCTAGCGGCGGTCTACCAAGAGACCACACTCTAAGATCCGGCCCTGCGCGGCTACCTACGGATGCCGCGATCCGGCCTACACGGCTACCTACGGATCACCCGCGCAAGCGGCTACCCGCTCCCGGCGCCACTTAGGCGTAAGCGGCCTCCCGGTCCCGGCGACCACTTTGTAACTACGGCCCCGGCCACCCGTGTGTCCTTTTTCGGTAATAAAGATTGATCGTTCATCAACTTATTTACCGCCTATTCCCTACAACGGGACTACTAAAGCCGAGTACTTGCTACTCGCACTTACTCCACGATGGGCGCTCCGCACTCCGAGATCGCGGTTACGAGTACTCATTCTTCGGAAAAATTTCTTTCATTGATACTTGATACAATTCATTACAATTGTTTTCCTGTACAACTATGACTACTAGCTACTTATTACAGGGCTATTGGAGGTTCAGCTTCTCGGCTACCTGCTCCGCGATGGGAGCCATCTCGCTCCGACGGCTACGCATCTTGCTCATCCGAGCGGTTGGCGGCTACCCCCGCCGGCGACCACCTCCACCGGAGCCTTCGGGAAGTACGACTTCATGAAGGCCAAGACCCGTCTTGGGATCGACCTGGCCATGTGCTTGACGTAGGCGGCCAGCCGGCTCGGAGCTTCACGAAGTCGATCCACCAGCGGAGTGATCTTGGGGCCGCCCCCGGTGCGGCACCGGGAGCCGTGCGATCGGCAGAGCGGCTTCCTCCAACTCCTTCAACTGGGCCCGCAATGCCTCGCAGTCCTCGTTCAATTTCTCGCAAAGATTTGTAGCAGGTTGACGAGATCCCCGTCGAAGCAATCCGCAGCTTCATATGCTTCTCGCATTCGAAGGCGAGCTCCTTGTAGTCGAGCTCGAGTACCTGGCGGGCTTCTTGCTCCCGGTAGAAGAGGTTCTTCATGCTCACCTCCGAGGCCTTCAGCTGCTCCACCTGGCCCTCAAGCTCTGCAGCACAGCAATGCAACAGCGGGTCAGATGCTTCTCGACCTCCAACAAGTACTCAACAAGTCGAAGGATATACCTTTATTCTTGTTGCGGAGACCCTTGTTCTTCCGCACCAAGTCGTCGCCCTTCGCCTGCAGCTCCATGACGTCGTTGTGGTACTTGGCGAAGGCGGCGTCGAGCTTTGATTGCATGGCGGCCGCGTGCTTCCGCGACTTCACGAGCGCTCCTCCAGCGCCTCCGCTCGAAGCACGGTGTCGCCATATCCCTGCAACAGGTTCGACTTCTCGCGGGACCGCTCCGCGACGTCCTGCACAAGACAACTCAAGTCACGAAGAGTACTCAACGACAAAGGATTGACTACTCCAAGGCTACGGCTACGTACCTTCATCCTTTGCTCGGCTTGACGGATCGCCTCCAGGTGCTTGGCTACCGTCGCCGGCTCGACGAGATCGTCCGCAAGGAGCTCTATCCCGCCGCGGCTACCCGAGGCGGCCTCCGTCATCGGCGCGAACGGATGGGCTCGCGTCTTGGATCTCAGGGGAGCGGATAGCCACCTCCAGAGCAATCTCTGGCGACGTGGTGACCGCCTCTCCCCCGGCGGTCTTCTCGACGACCTCCGCAACAGGCTCGGGGGCTCCTTCCGCAGCCTCCGGGGCCTCTGGTGTCAACTCCTGCATCGGCACCCCCGCAGGGATGTCACCACCTTCAGCGCCTGTCAACAAAACGACATGTGCATCAGTGTCTCGACTACTCTTCCTGGAGCTCCGCAGCTTCACGAAGGGTACTCACCTTCGACTACACTGGCCTCCCGGCGGTGGGCGCTTCGGTGGCGGGGGCTCGGTCGCGGCTTGGGCATCGGGAGCCGTCCCCTCGACGGGCGGCGCGACTTCTTCCGCCACCGTTGTTGAGGGCTCGTCCCCGTCCCAGGACAGATCCGTGGATTTTCTGCAAAAATATTCACGAAGGGTCGTTAGACAATATCGACTACTGCAGCAAGTACTACTCGTGACGATATGATACTTACAAGTTCGACCAGACGATGGTCACGGCCGGAGCACTGAGGATGCTGGCAATATCAACCAGTCCACCCTCGGCGGGCGCCTCCTCCTCCGCCCCTCGCGGCCATCGCCCTCCTCCACGGCGGCGGCGGCGGTGCGGACGTTTCTCGCGCTCTCGAGGCCACCACCTCTTCAACGGTGGTGGTCACGGGTCCTCTCGCTCTCTTCTGGAGAAGGGGGCTGGCGCTCTAGTTGCGCCAGGAGTTCTTCAACGATGGGGGGCTGGACTTCGGCTTCCAGCCGGTTCCCCCACCGGGTCCCACACGCCCTCGTCGCCCTCTTCGACGGGCTCCGCTGGCGGCACCTCCTGCATACAAAGGAATACTGCTCGTCAGCAATGTACTCGAACAACGGGTACTCGACTACTCTGCTCAAGATGACTTACCTCCTGAGGCGTGGTCTCCGAGACCTTTAGCTTCTTCGTCACCCGCTTCCTGGCGGGGTTGCGCGGCTTCCGTGGCGGTGCAGTGAGGCTAGCCTCCAGGCTAGCCGGAGGGTCTTGTACCAGCGGAACGTGAGGCAGGCCCGGGCGGCTAAACCTCGACCGCGGTGGGAAGCGGTCTTGCGGCGTCTCTTCGTCTTCGTCGTCGTCATCGGAGGTATCCTCCACGATGACGGTATCGTCGCCTTCACCGACTTCGCGGCGCTCCTTCACCTTCCCCTCCGCCGGGATCTCGATCCCGCTCGGTGGCGGCTGCGGCTCGGAGACGAACCGCCTTACATCATCTTGCGCAAGACACAAGACGTCAGTAACTCTACTACAAGTAATCACTACTCGACGAAGGGAGTACGACTACTCACCTCCTGGGGTGGGCGCGCGGCGGAGTACTCCTCGACCGGGCACGCCGTGTACGGCGGCATGTCCTTGAAGATCCGCGACAACCTCTCGACGATGTCGTTGTCGTCCAGCTCGCCTCCAGGCATCCGCGACGCGTCGTCGTCGCCGGTGTACTCGAAGCCCAGGGTTTCCCGAGCCATTAGCGGCTGGATCCTGCGCTTCATGAAACTGAAGGCCACGTGCTCGGCCCTCAGTCCCGCTTCCCTGAGCACTTTGATGCGTGCTAGCAGCTCAGGGAGCTGGATCCCCTCTTGCATGGTGGGCTCTGTGTTCCACCACTCACGGTGCCTGGGCTGCCGTCCGCTCGGCTTCGGCGAGCCGGGGTGGTGGTTCGTGATGTAGAACCACCCGGTCTTCCGGTCCGTGTTGGAGTCGACGAGCTTGTACGCCGAGTGCTGCTCCGCGGCGTCCTCCCTCGGTCGGATGCCGGCCCCTCCGACTACTCGGGGTTGGAGGCACTTGGTTGCGGCTTGACGCGGAAGAACTTCGGAAGAGCACCCGGTGCGGCTTGATTCCGAGGAAGGCTTCGCGAGAGTGGACGAAGACCGAAGTGTGGAAGATGCCGTTGGGGTTCGAGGTTCGGGTACTCGATCCCGTAGTACCCGAGCAGCCCCTTGAAGAAGTCGCTGGCTGGGAGCGCAAGACCGCGCTCCACGAACCGCGAGAACATCGGGATCTCGTCTTCGGCTTTCTCCATCGGATATGGATCTCCCGCGGCGGATCTCCACATGTCCACTTCCTTCTCCCTGATGAATCCACTATTCAGGAGGGTCAACAGGTCCTCCGTCTTCACCTTGGATTTTTTCCACTCGCGGTTCGGATCAGCCCGCGGTGGAGAAATTGGCGGCCCTGCTCCGGTGGCAGCCGCGGTGGCCTCTTCGCGGCCCCTCTTCTTCCCGCCGGCCTTGGACGTCTTGGACGGCGACGGCTTCATTCTCCAAGTGCAAGGAGTTTTCACTCGCATCCGCTCGGGGGCTACCCTAAAGGCTTCGGGTGGCGGCGCGCTCGGATCTACTACGGCGGCAGCAGGCGCTGGGAGTGGATTCGCTTCAAGATCTAAATGGAAGGGCTGCGGCTCGAATGGGTGAAAAACTCTAAGGGTTTTGGCTTCTATTTATAAGCCAAATCGGCTCCGTAACGGGCGGCCGGATAAGTCCACGTGCGGCTGACTCAGTGGCTGCGCGTGACTCTTCGAATTCTACTAGTCGACGCGCCTCACCTCGGGGGCTCGGCTACTTCTACTCGACTACCTGGGAAGCGGCTAGTCTCAAGAGCATCTCGGGACACATTCTCCAAGAAGACCCTTCAATTCGAGAGGAAGTACTCGACTCAAGGCTCGGGGGCTCCGTGCCACGTGTCCTTCGGTTTTTTCTCTCCGGATTTTTCGGGATTTTCTTGCCAAGATTTCGAGATGGACCCCCGGCCCGAGCCCGCGGCTCAAGGCTCGGGGGCTACTCCATGTGGAGTGCGGTTACGCAAATCGCACCTCCATGACGGCTCCGGTTTCAAGACAAGACGGGCATTTCTTGAAGACCTTCGAAGGCGATTTCAAGGACGCTTGGGACACCTCGAGAAGACTTCAAGATTGCCCGGACATTAGGGCCGGAGTACATTCCAGCCTCGGGATGCTTCGACTACTCTTGAGGACTTTTGACTTGTAGCACTCAGGGACGCTTGGGGACTACTCGTTAAGGCCGTCAAGAATACTTGAAGCTATCCTTCTCGACTACAAAGTACTCGGGGGCTTGTCGTATGGACCTCCCTGGGCCCACTACCTCGGTGGGTACCAGGACCGACTACTCGGTGGGCCCCTGGGACTACCCGGCTTGCGCTACACGGCACCTGAAGGCGTGGAGCACAAGGACTACACGGGGAGTAGTACTCGGTTAGGGAGTTGTACATGTTCCGCACTTTGTATAGAGGACTCCTAGACGTACTCGACTAGTACTCTCTCCCTACTCCGACTTGTAACCCCGCTCTCCGGACTATATAAGGCGAGGCAGGGACCGATCACCTCATCTCATCCAATCCCCTCCAACCCACGGCGCACTATTGCACCATCTTGTAATCGTGCCCTATCAACCCAGAGCTACGCAGCATACAGGACGTAGGGTATTACGCACCTAGCGGCCCGAACCTGTCTAAATTGTGTGCCACGTGTCTCTTCCTTCGAGTTACCGATCTCGGCGAGTCACAATCATCTACTTCGGGTACTCCCCGTAGTAGGTTGCCGGTCTAAAACACCGACAGTGATTTCAACAAGCTCATGAACACGAACAAGACTCCGTGAATGCTCCTTTGAACTTGTTGCGAATCCGTCCTTTATGTCCATGTTTTCCTACATAAACACAACACTTCCAAATGCATGCACAAAGATGAACTTGTTATATGATTAGTGTGCCTAGTGGCGGGTTAGTTCCATAATCAAATCCAAACCAAAGTGTAATGAACATGCTAGGTGCACCAAAATACACCGTCAACATCTCCCCCACACTTAGCTCTTGCTCGTCCTCGAGCAAGTACTCGTAAAAGAATTTCGTCCAAGGTGTGTAATCGTGTATCATTAATCCTCCTTCACAAGTTAGTCAATCCTTTCATCTTTAATACATAAACACAAAGTAATGATAATTAAACATAAACATGGGCGTTTAGAACTTTTACCACGTCAAGTTTTACCCCACAACTCAAACTCTTCACTTGAAGTCTTCAATTTCAGCCATGCTTACTCCTTTGCTTCCATCGGAGGGTTTTTATGGTTTTCAAAACAAAAATTCCTACAACAAGTATTAGACAAAAACCTTTCTCCAAGCTCTCTCAAGTCACTCATATAAAGTGGCTATCCTAACCAAATTTTATAAAACTCTCACCTCCCATTAATCTCTCATATATCATGTAAAGTGGAGCTATAGGTAGGGCTAGCGCAATCAACACAAGTATTGTCAAACTAAGAACTTCCTCTAATGGTTGTCTACCTTTCAAAGCCAATGATCATGAGAATTAACCATATGTAAGGATATCAAGGATGAGAAGATTTAGAATGGTGGACATGTGCAAGGGCAAAAGAAAATTGTGACTACAAGGCACCAATGATGTCCTCGTTGTCGGATTGCACATGGTTGGAAATAGAGTAAAAGTTTCGTCTCACAATCAACGTGACATCCTTCCTTACACTTTATTATTCTTCTTTTCTTTCACTTGATCCATCCCTCTCATATCTTCATTGCTACCTCATCTTTTTCTCTTTTTCTTTTTCTTCTTTCATTCACATATGATTTTTCTTTCTTTCTTTCTTTCTTTCTTTTCCATACACATACTTTTTCTCTTTATTTTTCTCTCTCTTGACAACTTTTCAAAGCTTTCAATTCTCTCTTTCCTCGCATGCATACAATCTGAAATTTTAAATAAATCATGCTAGAGACGAGACGAAACTTTGAAAATAGGTTGTGTTCAAGGAATACGATGTACAAAAGAGATGTATAGGGTTGGGTATGGAATCCGGTGACGATCATGACTTTCATTGTGAAAGTCACATCCCGAATATATGACGAGGCTAGCAACAAAAGATAAGCACAAGGACATGATCATTGCTCGAAATTAAAACTCACCAAGAGAGAAAGGTCCTAGCCTAACTCATTGTGCTAATCACACTTATGGTGGAGCGAAAAAAATAAACTTGGCTTTGGATAGGAATTCTTACTCTCATCTTGGAAAAAGAGGTTTTGCTAACCTTTATTACAAGGGTTTTAAGATAATTTTCAGAACTGAAATCCTCCATTTTTTAGCATCGAACATAGCACAACTAACATGTAACATGTGAAGCTCAAGATCGAAGTGCGGTATGGGTACTTTAAGTAGTAGCAATTCCACTAAGCACCACAGTAAACGTTTTTCAAACCACATACTTGTGTTCATATATCAAGAATTGAAGATTAAACAAACAAGTAAATAAAGATAAGCAATACATAAAACACAAAGATATATATAAAGACTCTTTTTGTTTGGTTTTCTTGACTCAACACTAATTTAAGACACTTGCAAAAATTTTAAAACAGACTCAAAAACTAAAGACTCATTAAAAACACTAAGACTCTCACACGAAGATTAAACCGAATCTAAACTTGAAGTTCAAAAGCTAAGGCTAGCGAGCTAGCTCTCCCCCACACTTAAAACATACGACGTCCTCGTCGTATCTTACAAAAATCCTAAGGGGGAAACTAGATCTAGTGGTACTTCAAGCAAGTTTTGCACCACTTGCCTCTCATGTTTCCAACCATGCCGAAAAGTTTGCGCACGTTACGGTTAAGGAACTTGTAGTCATCTTCAATTACGCGCTCCAAGTCCTCCATACGCTGCTTCATCGCTTCCATGGCTTGGAGACATTCGTCGGCTGACGTGTAGAGATCCGCGATGGATTGACGGCAAACTCGACAACACATCGGATGCAATCCGAAGGGGTCGTCGTCGCCATAATCTCCACCGTTGTCACCACCGTCGTTGCCACCGTTGCCGTCGTTGCCGTCGCCGTTGGGGCCTTCGGGAGTCCTTTCCTTGGGCTGCTCATCCCAATCATCATCATCTCTACCGGCGGCCGCCCACGAGCTCGGGCTACGATCGTCGGAGTAGTCGCTATCCCCATAATCCTTAGGCTCTGGTGACACCTCCTTGTAGTCTTTGCGCTTGATGCCTTGGATGCGTGCTGACCTTCGGACGGGTGTAGGGACCTTCTCTCCTTCGACGGGGTCGCGAGATGCAAGAGCTCCGGTCGGGACACGTCCTCCGCAACGGATGCGTGCGGTCCTCTTGACGGGTAGCTTGAGCTCGCATCGCATCGCCTCCTCCATCGATGGCTTCTTGGCTTCTAGCTTCAACTCTAAGCTCCTTGGGGGCACAATGGCTGCTACAAGGGTGCAACACATTGCTTGAAAGGTTTGATCCTCGAGCTCCCAATTCGGCCAAATAAATAGTCCCGAGAGAAAAGCCACCGGGAACCTTATTTTCCTTTTTTACACTTCCCTTAAAATTTTCCGACCAAACAAGGAAGTCAAAAAGGAGCAATTCGGGCGAAACTCGGCATCATCGGACGTCGGGCCCCTCCGGGCCGGTCCGCTGGGCCGGCCAGCCCACCCCGCCTCGGGGGCGGGCGGTCCGGTTTTTGCACACCCGCCCTATTTTTTTTCTTCCTTAGCCCATGGGAAAAAGTTGGCCCAGTAAATCTTCGTGAAAAACTCCAGAAAACTAAAAGAAAAATTATTTACAGAAGTTGATGCCTTGTTTTTCGTCCTAGGCGGGACGTTCGGGCTCTTCCTCCATGGTGAAGACGTCAACATGGTGAAGGGGGACGACATCGGGTTCGTAGTAAACCTTGAGCCGCTGTCCATTCACCACAAATTGATCGCCGTTTATATCCATAATGGTTACCGCTCCGTTGGAGAACACCGAATGCACAACATAAGGTCCGTCCCACTTGCTTTGCAATTTCCCCTTTCCGAAGGTTTTAAACCTCGAATTGTAGAGGAGGACCTTATCTCCTTCTTTAAATTCTTTTTTCTTCAATCTTTTATCATACCACCTTTTGATTCTCTCCTTGTATATGCTTGCGTTTTCATAAGCTTTCAACCTCAACTCCTCTAGCTCGCTTATTTGAATTCTTCGTTTCACCACCGCGGCATCGAGATCAAGGTTCATCTCTTTAATCGCCCAATAGGCTTTATGTTCCAACTCAACCGGAAGGTGGCAAGCTTTTCCATAGACGAATTGATAAGGGGTCATACCTATCGGTGTTTTAAACGCTGTTCGATAAGCCCATAAAGCTCCGTCTAATTTCTTTGACCAATCCTTGCCTCCCTTATCTATGGTCTTGTTGAGTATGCTTTTTAATTGCCTATTTGACGTCTCCGCTTGTCCGTTGGTTTGTGGGTGATAGGCCGTGGAGACCCTATGCTCAATTCCCAACTTGGACAAGCACTTTTTGAAGTTCTTCCCGGTGAAATGAGTTCCTCCATCACTTATCAAGATTCTCGGTGTACCGAAACGGGGAAAAATCATGTTCTTGATCATAGTGATGGACTCCTCCGTGGAAGCTTTACGACATGGTATTGCCTCCACCCACTTGGATACATAATCAACCATCACTAGGATGTACTCGAATCCAAATGAGTTTTTAAAAGGCCCCATGAAGTCTATGCCCCATACATCGAATATGTCGATTTGCAAGTTGTATTTCAAAGGCATAGAATTTCTTTGAGAGATGTTTCCGGTTCTTTGGCATTCGGGGCATGACGCAACATATCTTTTAGTATCTTCATGCATCTCCGGCCAATAGAATCCGCTCGACCATACTTTTGCTTCGGTTCGAAAATGGCTATAGTGTCCACCGTACTCCGCCGAGTGGCACTTCCTTAGAATCTCAACCCTCTCTTCCCTTGGCACACATCTTCTCATCACTCCATCATTGCCAAGCTTGAAGAGGTATGGTGCATCCCAAAAATATTTCTTACTTTCGGAGATTATCTTCCTTTGAGTGTTTTTATCTAGATGATCGAGGGGCATCTTTCGAATTGCTCGAATGATGTCGATCATCCAAGTATCTTTATCAAGCACTCTATAGAGGTGGTCATCTCTCATCTTATCTTCTATGGGCTCTTTATCATCTTGTCCACGATTCATCCTAGACAAATGATCGGCCACAACATTCTCCACTCCCTTTTTATCACGAATTTCAACATCAAACTCTTGGAGAAGAAGGATCCAACGAATCAAACGTGGTTTAGCTTCCTTCTTAGCCAAGAGATACTTGATGGCTGCGCGTAAACAATGACCTTCGAGTTCACGATGTAAGATCTGAATTTTTCAAAAGCGAATACCACCGCTAGCAACTCTTTTTCCGTAGTGGCATAATTTAATTGTGCCCCACTAAGAGTTTTGCTAGCATAGTAAACGTCGTGAACTCGGCCTTCCTTTCTTTGACCCAAGACCGCGCCTACGGCGTAGTCACTTGCGTCACACATGATATCGAAAGGTTGGCTCCAATCCGGAGGTTGGATGATGGGAACACTCACCAACGCACTTTTCAAGGTCCGGAATGCCGCTAGGCACTTCTCATCAAAGTCGAAAGTCACATCCTTTTGAAGGAGATGTGTTAAAGGCTTAGTGATCTTTGAGAAGTCCTTAATAAATCTTCTATAAAATCCGGCATGACCTAGAAAGCTCTTTAAGGACTTAACATCCGTAGGAGGTGGGAGTTGCTCAACCGTCTCTACCTTAGCCTTGTCCACTTCCATTCCTCTCTCGGATATAACATGTCCGAGCACTATGCCTTGCTTAACCATGAAGTGGCACTTTTCCCAATTTAAAACCAAATCTACCTCCGCACACCTTGTAAGGACCTTTTCTAAATTTGCTAAGCAATCCATGAACGTCTTCCCGTAAACGGAAAAATCATCCATAAACACTTCAACAATTTCTTCGATGAATTCCGAAAACAGGAGCGTTGCATAGGCCGAAGGGCATCCTCCTATATGCAAACGTTCCGTAAGGACACGTAAACGTTGTCTTATGTTGATCTTCCGGGTGAATGGGAATTTGCATGAACCCCGAGTATCCATCGAGAAAGCAAAAATAAGCGTGGTTTGCTAACCTCTCGAGCATCTCGTCTATGAACGGTAGGGGGAAGTGATCTTTCTTCGTCGCTTTGTTAAGCTTACGGTAATCGATACACATCCGCCACCCGGTCACGGTCCTTTGCGGTATCAACTCGTTCTTCTCATTCTTCACCACGGTCAAACCTCCCTTCTTCGGTACACAATGTACGGGCTCACCCATTCGCTATGCGGAACCGGGTAGATGATTCGGCATCAAGTAACTTGATAACCTCTTTCTTTACTACCTCTCGCATGGCATGGGTTAGCCTCCTTTGGTGGTCCACTACGGGCTTACATTGGTCTTCCATTGGTATACGATGAGTGCAAAAGGCTGGGCTAATACCTTTGAGATCATTAATTGAATATCTAATCACCTTCCTATGTTTTTTTAATAAAATCAGCAACGCTTCATTTTCTTCGGGACTCAACTCGTCGCTCACAATGACTGGATAAGTTTTGTCTGGGCCCAAAAATTCATATTTCAACCCCTTGGGCAAAGGTTTAAGGTCTACCTCGGGCACTTGTGGCTCCTCGGGTTTGATTTCTCCTATGTCTTCGAATTTCTCTTCCTCCACACTACCATCATGCGGCTCTAAGCCTTTTGTTGCTTCCTCTAGTTCTTCATCTTGTTGATTACTAATTTGATTTTCCATTGCTCTTTGCAGCGGGTCTCTAAGGGTTTCAACAAAACAAAGACTATCTATCTCTTCTACTTCTTCATCTTCGGGAGGAAAAGGTGTAAGGTGTTTAGAAGCACGAAGAAAGTTATATGTGTACTTTGTTCCGTTAAGGTTCATTGTTACTTTGCCTTCTCCGGCATCTAACACGGCATCAACCAACTTAAAAAAGGCCTACCTAAGATTATATGATCAGAATTACTATAGTAAGCATCAATAACAAAGAAATCGGTTGGTATATAGTTTCTAGAGATTTTTACTTTCATGTTGCAAGCAATACCTAGAGGTTTGATAGTTCTACCATCTCCCATAATTAATTTCGTTGATGTTGGAGCTAAGTCTAGGTTGTGGTATTGAACTTTATCGTAAATTTTAGAAGATAGAACACTTACTTGGGCTCCGATGTCACATAAAGCTTTGCATTGAGCTCCGTTGATCTCGCAACTCAAGTGCGACGTCATCTTCTCTTCTTCTTCGGATCCTATCGAGTAAATTTCAGCGAGGCGAGCGTATGGTGATGCTTCGGGCTTGATCCCCATGATTCTCTTCACCTCGGCAATATGTTCCGGATCCACCACGTCATCTCCAAAGAGCTTTTCAAAAATCTCACCGGTGGTTTCGAGGTCGTATGAATTTTCAGCTTTCTTCTCCGGTGGGAAATCCACTTCCAATGCTCTTGCCATTCCCTTTTGATTGGGGAACGGTTTTCTCTTGTCGAATACTTCTCCGTAATCAATAGGAACCCAATCCATTGGTTCGAACTCCCTTAGTGGCTTCGCGCTTGACATGCTTCTCTTGTTCGTCTCATTTGATGTGGCGAAGTCGACGCTTGGTGTAGTTCTTGACTCGATGTGTTCTTGTTCAAGCTTTTCCATGATTGGCTCCTCTTTTGTGACTTCCGGGGTTGCCTCTTTAGAAAAATCAGCAAGCTTCTTCTTCCTTGAATTGAATTCCGGCTCTTCCGCAAGTCTTGTTTCCCAATCTCTTCGCATGGCAGCCGCTTTACTAACTTTTTGTAGAAGTTGGGCGGCTTCCGTGAGTGTTTTCTCCATGAGATCCCCACCTGCACACATTTCAACGTGTCGCATGCAACTAGGGGTTAGGGAAAAGAAAAATGTATGCAAGAGTACGTCACCGGTGAAGCCGAGTTTTGGTCCTTGTTCGATTAATTCATTAAACCTATCCCAGGCTTGGTCTATCCCTTCCTCTTCTCCTTGCATGAAAGTGATCACTTGCCTCCTTAGATGTTGAACCTTGCTAATTGGAAAAAACTTCTCGCAAAACTTCTTTGTCAACTTGTTCCAATTGCCTTCAACTTCAAAGGACGCAACCGAATACCATGTCTTTGCTTTGCCGGCAAGTGAGTAGGGAAAGAGATTCCATTTGAACCATTCATCGGGAACTCCTTCTTGACGCACCGTGTTGCATATTGTCGTGAAATCCCTTATGTGTCTATATGGGTTCTCCGTAACCATCCCTTCAAATGGGTTTTCCGCCACCATCTTGATGATCTTGGATTTAATTTCATACTTGGTCGCTTCAAGCTTCGAATCCGACTCTTGTACTTTTATGTCTTCACATCGAGGGCTAGCGTAATCCCTTAATGATTTCTCCGGTTCTTCCACGGGTTGATTAACAAACTCCATCTAGACAATAAGATAAAAACAAAAACAAAAACGAAACAAGTGCTTTCTAGATGATAAATGTTAGATAAAGCAAACAAAAGATAAACTAAATATAAAACTAAGTTAGATGCAAATCAAACGATGGAAACTAACTTGCTCCCCGGCAACGGCGCCAGAAAAAGGGGCTTGTTGACGGATAAAAGACGTATCCCTCTACGATCCGCAAGCGTACGGACCCCACACCTTTTTCACCACGGGATTCCCAAGGTTCTTGTCAATCCGCGGAGCAAGGGGATTACAAGCGTCCGATCTACAACGACACACTAGCTACTAAAACCCTAACTACTATTAAACTAGAAAACACTAAACTACACTAGAGAGAATGATAAACGATCAAGGTAGAAGACACTCGCCCACGGGTCTACGATACTAGAGCATGCAATCGCTTAAAGACATGAAAACCAATCTAATCTATCGGGGATGTGACCACGGTTCGCCCTTTCCCTCCTCTCGTCTTGTCACTACGCGAAGGTATTCATGACTAGACCTTTGATGGACACGGCGTATTGAATGGATCCAAGGAAGCATTGGAGCTCGTACTCCCTCTACGGCATGGTAGCGAACCTTAAGCATTAAAGTATATTCAACACAAGATGATAGATAGATAATCCGACAAAGTGCGATTACATCTCAATATCGATTACAACCCATGGACGAATGAGAAGATTACCCCATCAAGGTGCTGATCATGGCACCGTTGATCATGGTTTCCCTTCCGCCGGTGTCTTCCTTCTTCTCCGCGAGAGGGTGCTTCCTTCGAGGTGGTTGATCTCCCGCAGGAGATCCTGCACCTCTCTCTCTAGCTTGTGGATGGCCTTCTGGTGCGAATGAATCCTCTCTTCGGTGTTGGCGGCGCCTCGGGGGTTTTAGGGTTGAAGATCCTTCGAGGGCAAGGAAAACGGGACCGAACCGGTGCGGAACCGAGCCGGGCCGGCCGGCCTGGGCCGGCCGGCCCGTGCCCACTCGGCCGGTTCGGTCGCCCCTTTTGCTCCGTGGGTCCTCGTGCACTTATGTACTTTGCCCCCTCCACTTGCATGATTTTGATGCTGTTATCCTCGCGTCCAAGATGGAGGCTCTCTTTGCATGAAGTTTGATCTTTTATGCTTCAATCCCCGGGGTGTTCCTCGTAGCACTTCGGTCCTCGCCACCATTGGAAGTGATTTCAGCAAGCTCATGAACACGAACAAGACTCCGTGAATGCTCCTTTGAACTTGTTGCGAATCCGTCCTTTATGTCCATGTTTTCCTACATAAACACAACACTTCCAAATGCATGCACAAAGATGAACTTGTTATATGATTAGTGTGCCTAGTGGCGGGTTAGTTCCATAATCAAATCCAAACCAAAGTGTAATGAACATGCTAGGTGCACCAAAATACACCGTCAACAACGAGCCACCACGGGAGCACCCAAGGGGTTATCCCACACAACCAGGGCGTACCTCACACAGAGCGTACCCCTACTCCTTGGTCTCCTGCCGCTCACCCGCACACCAGATGACAAGTAGATTAACTAGTGGGGTTCATGCTAAGCCGTTGCCACATACAACGGTCGAGTGGTTGTACGATGATTTGGGTCAGGTGAGATGTCACGCAACCCGGTCCTTAATTGACAAGATGGACAACTCCCAACACGCTCAACCACACAGGTACGAGCTCACCCATACTCCTGACACACACGTCCATCCCGTCTACCCAGTTCTTTACTCATTTTCCAAACATATCCCATTTCCATTTTTAAAGTACTCACACATTTAAAAGCACTCGCAAATTTTTAAAGCACTCATTTAGGCCAAAACAAGGTTCAATCATAGCAATCAAGGGTGGCTATCCTACCATGTTTCTGCAGTAAAACAATATGCAATTTATAAAACGGGTATAGGGTTATATTTATAAAACTAGTACGAAAGCATGCATCAAAGGATGGATTGAACTTGCCGTCTTCGAAGTCTTCGGGGAGTTCCTGCTCGGCGTTCGGGATCTCGGGCTCCTGCTCGCAGTAGTCGGCTCCAAACTCCGGCTCGGGGTACCTTCCTTCGTTTACTCCGTCGGCTATAGTGCATACACAAGCAAGCATGCAATCAATATAAGCACACACAATTTCTCCGGCTGAGCTCGAGGAAGGGGATTAGATAAAATAGAGGAATAAATATCACACAGGGGGTTTTGGGTGATGGATGGGTGGCGGTATACCCGATACGGGTGTGAGGGAGTTTGGGCGCAATCGCGCATGAAATGATGGGATTAAAGGGGGTGTTTAGGGTTAATTAAGGACCGGTTAGTAATTTAGTTTAAAAGAAAAGGACCTAATTATAATATTTAGATAGGGTGAGGGTCTAACTATAATAGCCTGGGGGCCTATTAAAAAGGGCAGGGTTGTTTTGGTGGAATATCTTAAGATTTAGGGTTTAATTTGGAAAGAGAGAGAGAGGGAACAAAGGAGGGGGCTCGGGTGGAAAAGAGAAGAGGACAGGGGGGTTTTGACCAAATGGCCATCTCCTTCCTCTCGAATCAAAACAGAGGCAGGGGAGGGGGCAGACCGCGCGGCGGTCCGGCCGGCCGCGGTGATTGCCGGCGCCCCGAGGTCGGCGGCGGCCGGGGGTAGGGGGAAACAGAGAGGAGAACAAGGGCTACCTATCCCGGCTCTCACCTTGGTCAGGGACGGCTTGTGGAGGTGGCTCCGCAGCGAGGAACGGGCGGCAGCGGCGGTTAGCGGCGGCGGCGCAAATGGTGGCAGTGGTGGAGCAAGGGAGGGTTGTGGGGGCTCAGTGGCGAGGTGAGGGACGACGAGGAGTCCTAGGTGCTATTTATAGGGAGCTTGAGGCGGTTCGGGGGAAATATCTTCCCGGCGACCCGGCGGCGGCTTGGCAGGGTGGGCCGCGGCGGCCGGCCTTGAATGGCGCTGCGACGAGCCTCGGCGAGGTGACCTCTCGGCGTGGCGAGTAATGGCGGCCGCGGCGCTTGGTCACTTCGTGGCCTAACGCGGCGAGGGGGGATGTGACGGCACGGGCGGGGCGACCGCGGGGCGGCGACTTGACGCGCCGGTCGGCGCGGTGCGCGCGCGCGCGCGCGCGCGTGCGGCGTGGTGCGCGCCGGCACGGCCGGGGGCGTCGGCCCGGCGCGGCCTACGCGGCCGGCGCGCGTGGCGTGTTGCGGGGGCGCACGGTCGGGCGCCATCGGGTGCCAGGCGCGCGGCCAGAGGAGGAAGGAAGGAGAAAGAAGGAAGAAGGAAGAAAGGAAAAAAGGAAAGGAAAAAAGGAAAGGAAGAAAAGAGAAAAGGAAAGGAAAGGAGAAAAAGAAAAGAAGAAAAGAAAATAGGAATAGGAAAAGAAAAGGAAAAGAAATAAAAAGGTTTAGAAAATTAGGAAAATTGTTAGGGAAATTAGGGGGAATGATTTTGCGGGGTTTTCCCGGCGTCGGCGTGATTTTCGGGACAGCGGTGATGGCGAGGCGGACCGGCCGGCGGGACCGCGGCGTGCGCGGGATTCCCGTCGTGGTGGCCGACCGTGGCGGCCGGGGCGGCACGCGTGGGTGATGGCCGGGTGCGGGCGGTGCCGCCGGGATTCGCGGCACGCGCGTCGAAGGGAAAAGAATTGACCGGGGTTTCGGAAGGGGCAAATGAGCTCAGCGGGAAAGTTTTGAAAACATGCGTGATTTATTAGGTGATTTATTAGGAGCTAAAAACGCGGGCATTACAAACCTACCCCACTTAAAATGAATCTCGCCCTCGAGATTCGGCTAGGTTTCGAACAGGTGAGGAAATTCTTTCTTCAATGCGTCCTCTCGTTCCCACGTGGCTTCTTCTACTTCGTGTCTGCTCCATTGGACTCTGCACACCCGTACTTCTGATGTTCTTGTTCTTTTGACCACGGTGTCCAAAATTTTGACGGGCACTTCCTGTTACCTAAGGTCTGGCTGTAGATCGATGGTCTCTGCTGGTACTCATTTTCCTTCGAGGACCTTCAAACATCTGCGTAGCTGGGAGACATGAAACACCGGGTGTATGTCTGACATCTCTTCTGGTAGCTCCAACTGGTATGCTACTGCTCCGACCCTCTTTAGTACTTTATATGGTCCGATGTACCGAGGGGCCAACTTTCCGTGCACCTGAAATCTCCGAGTCCCTCGGATAGGTGAAACCTTGAGGTAAGCGAAATCTCCAGGATTGAAGCTTGCTTCACGCCTCTTCTTGTCTGCGTAGCTCTTCTGCCGGGATTGGGCGGCTTTCAACTTTTCTCGGATGTCGGCTACTCGCTCTTCGGCTTCTTTTATAAGTGCGGGCCCAACCAGGGCACGTTCTCCTACTTCTGACCACATCAAGGTTTCCCTACATTTCCTCCCGTATAAGGCTTCAAACGACGACATTCCTAGGCTTGCTTGGCAGCCGTTGTTGTAGGAGAATTCCGCATACTGTAGGCTCTGTTCCCAGTCTTTGCCATATGTGAGGACACATGCTCTCAACATGTCTTCCAAAATTTTATTTACCCTCTCGGTCTGTCCGTCTGTTTGTGGGTGGTATGCTGAGCTGAAATCCAGCTTGGTACCCATGGCTTTATGCAGGCTTTTCCAAAACCTAGAGGTGAACTGGGTCCCTCTATCTGAGACTATCCTGCTAGGCACTCCATGCAACTTCACTATATTCTCTATGTAGAGTTTTGCCAACTTCTCTCCTCCATAAGTGGTTCGTACGTGTAGAAAGTGAGCGACTTTAGTGAGTCGGTCCACTATCACCCATATGGAATCATGTCCTTTCTGAGTCTTTGGCAAACCTACTACAAAGTCCATGCCTATTTCGTCCCATTTCCATACCGGGATTGGTAAAGGCTGCAACAGTCCTGCGGGCTTCTGGTGTTCGGCTTTGATCCTCTGACAAGTATCACAGTGGGCGACGAACCGTGCAATGTCTGCTTTCATTCCGTTCCACCAATACTTCTGTTTTAAATCCATATACATCTTGGTGGATCCCGGGTGAATGGAGTATGCTGAGTTGTGGGCCTCATCCATGATGGTCTGTCGGAAATCTCCATTTTCCGACACGCATATCCTATTCTTGTACCATAATGTGCCTTGATCATCCACTCTAAAGTCAAGGGCCTTATTCTCTCCTGTATGTTTGCGGATCTTCATCAGATTCTCATCGGTCTCCTGGGCCTCCCTGATCTTTTCCTCCAAGGTCGGTTGAACACTCTGTTGGCGAACGTAGCCTTGGGGGACAATGTGCACGTTGAGTCGCGCCATTTCCTCTTGCAACTAGGTACTCTTGGGTGCTGCCTTCTCGTAGGATTTCTGGCTTAGGGCATCTGCTACTACATTGGCTTTCCCTGGGTGGTAGTGAATCTCTAGGTTGTAGTCTTTGACTAACTCTAGCCACCTTCTTTGCCTTAGGTTCAGGTCGGGCTGGGTGAAGATGTACTTTAGGCTCTTGTGGTCGGTATAGATCTCGCACTTATTCCCAATCAGGTAGAGTCTCCAAATCTTAAGGGCATGCACTACGGCTGCAAACCCCAAATCATGGGTGGGATAATTCTGCTCGTGGGGTTTGAGCTGGCGGGAAGCATATGCCACTACTTTCCCATCTTGCATGAGAACACATCCCAACCCTTGTCGGGACGCCTCGCAATATACGACAAATCCCTTTGAATGTCTGGCAAGGTCAGCACTGGGGCTGTGGTCAATCTTCTCTTCAACTCCTGGAAACTTTTCTCGCACGACTCGGTCCGGTTGAACTTCTTCTCCTTCTTGAGCAACTCCGTCATGGGCCGGGCAATCTTGGAAAATCCTTCAATAAACCTCCGGTAGTACCCTGCTAAACCAAGAAAGCTTCTGATCTCGCTCACATTGGTCGGTTGTTGCCAGTTGGAGATTGTTTCAACTTTCCCGGGTCTCTTGCTACTCCTTCCGCAGTCAGAATATGCCCAAGGAAAGATATTTTCTCCAGGCAGAACTCACACTTGCTGAACTTAGCGTACAGCTTGTGTGCCCTCAATTTCCCCAGCATTACTCGAAGATGCTGCTCATGTTCCTCCACACTCTTGGAGTAAACAAGTATGTTGTCAATGAAGACTACGACAAAATGTTGACACCAAATTTGGCTCGACTCAAATGTATGTATTATCCAAATCATATTGATAGTTAAATTCTATTCAAACCCGGAAATAAATCGGCAAAAAGAGTAATAAAAATAATAATCACAACTCTTTTAAAAAAGAGTGAAGGAAATTCACATGATATGACATTAACCATAAATTTTAATATTTTATACTCGGCATATGCGCATATTGGTAGGGTAATGCCTATGTACGTATCCATACGTCCGCCAGGATACACGGCCGCCGGTCGTCTACGGGTGCAATACCTCTCTATGTATAAATACGACCTGTTTGCTGGGATACGCGATCGTTGGTCGTCTATGGTCGTAAATGCCTATGTACGTATTCTCGTTCACCGAGATCGACCATCTATGGTTTGTATACGTATTGGTTTGAATAAATATATTGTACATGCTCACAAGTTCTACTTGATTGTGTATGCATGCTAATTAAGCACAGCTCAAGAAGCAAAAAGAGAGCCGGCTAACGCGAGTAGCATACTTGCATGATCATGTACACGTGCACGTCAGCAAATAAATTACTGCGGTTAGACCTTGTATTTTTTTGAAGTGACGCATCGTTCAAGTGTTGAACTGCCATGACCGAGTCCAGCCAGGAGGCCACGTACTCCACGTTGGGCACGATCGCGTTACGGCGCGCCTACGGCATTTGAAAATTAAAATAAACTAGCGCCGAATCCCTGATGGAACGACCCTGTTCCTCATCCTATAAATACAGAGCCATCGCGGCAGGCGCTGAAGACGGCCCCCGCTCCATCGTCCCGTCGCCCCGCTCATTGCCCACAAACACAACACTCTAAAAAGCAACTACCGCGAAGAAGAAGCGAGCGCCGCCAGGCTGCCGGAGCTCTGAACTCTTGCAGTCCGGCCGACGGAGAAGCACTGCCAGCTGTTCCAATCCCACGACGGATAGCAGCACCGGCGGGCAAGGAGAGGCCAGCCAGTGATCAATTCGCCGGAGAAGAAGCTGCTGCTGCTCCACGGAGGCCCGGCAAGGTGAGAAACCTGATGGCGGCGTTTCTCTGATCGGTATCTTCCCCTCGTCCTCTCTGGTTCTTGCTTCTCCCTCACACAAATCAGAAGAAGGTTCAAGGCCCTGCCTGTCGGTTTGGTCTTTTGATACAAACCATGGCAGGATGTATGAAGGCCCCGATCCTCGGCTCAGCCTGTTGATATGACGTCAGGACGGGACGAACCCTGGTTCTTCGATTCGGTCTTTTGATACGAACTCAAGAACAAGTGCTACAAATGTATTGAAAGCAGTCCCTGTGTGTTTTTCATTGTATCCTGTATACGGTTTGCTCGTCACGAGTCGTGTGATGAGCGCGGCAACGACAATGATACACATGAAGTATCTGTACGTTGATTTTTGCTTTATGCATGCATACTAGGCTCTCCCTATCTATATTCGAAAGTAGTGTCTTGTTAGTAGTAAAGCACGCAAATTCCGGCGTTTAGCCAAAAGCTTAGCGCTAATGCAAATCTATTTCAAACCAAAGAAGCTCTGCCATATATGAGTGTTTAGTACGATGTCCCAATCAACCGGGATGAAATAAACAAAATGATACTCTCCTGCAGACATGTTGGCCATACACCACATGGAAATCCCTTCTGCATGGCAAGGGTTTAGTGACAATACCATTTACCCAAAAAAAACAAATGTTATCTGGAATATGGCACCGTGTATACATCTTTGCAGTGCCATGCATGATCAAAATTCAGGAACTCCATATGTGAATCCTACAAGAAAGCAAATAAACAAGTGCTATGGTAGTGCATTAGGTTAGCTCAGTAGCAAAAACATGCATGGAGAGCCAACATCCGCTTAACAAAAAAAAAGGAAAATATAATAGATGCATTCATCTATCATTTCATATATATGTTTAAACCATCACAGGTCGACAAGGCCAACATGGGTGAGGCAGAACTAGTACTCTACCATGATTAATGATGTGCTGAATATACAAAATTCCCAAAACTTAGGATATATCATTCTTCCCATCGAATAAGTAGAGGAATTATGTTATTCTATATCAAATATATGTGCATCAAGTTTGCTAAATGCTAAACAGTACAAGTTAACAATGAGTTGATTGTACGTGAGTATGCACACACCTACATACAACGTGTTGCATGAGCATCAAACACTATGCATATGCACATAAAATTAATGAGCCATGCATAAACACACGGCGTCTACGACAAATACACATCTCTACGGCTAGAAGACTTAGGAATTTTCTCTTTCCTAGATATGTATTAGCTAGCCATATGTTGTAATCTTTATTTTTATGTACTCATGTTGGAACTCTTAATCAGGGGTGTTCTCTGCGGAGATGTAATTAACATAATTCTTATGTAAATGTAAGAATTATGGAAGTATGGACTCACATTACCTTAATTTCTTTATTTGTCCCAATTACCTTGTTAAACTAAACTCGAATAAAATTTGTCTCTGCTGACGCGGAGGCGGGTCGTTCAGGCTATCCGTTTTCCTGCCATCACAAACTTGTCCAGCTCTTCCATGAACACCTTATTCATGAGGTTCATAAAATATGCTGGTGCGTTGGTGAGTCCAAAGGACATCACTGTGAACTCATACTGCCCGTAACGGGTGACAAAGGCGGTCTTGGGGATGTCGCTTTCCCTAATCTTGAGTTGGTGGTACCCTGACCTTAGATCCACCTTTGAAAAATACTTGGCTCCTTTCAGCTGGTCGAATAGATCGTCTATTCTGGGGAGAGGGTACTTATTTTTGATAGTGACTTCGTTCAGCGAGCGATAGTCCACGCACATCCTCATGCTCTTATCCTTCTTTTCCACGAAAAGAACTGGGGCTCCCCATGGTGATGAGCTTGGTCTTATGAACCCACTTCGCTGGAGTTCTCCTAGCCGCTTCTTCAATTCTGCCAACTCAGGGGCTGCCATCCTATAGGGTCTCTTAGCTATGGGAGAGGTTCCGGGAATAAGGTCGATGACGAACTCTATATCCCTATCTGGTGGCATTCCGGGGAGTTCTTCAGGGAACACATCTGGGTATTCTCGCACTACTGGGACATCCTCTATGGACTTGGCTTCCATGTTGAAAACCATTATGTCCGGCTTCGTGTCCTCGGGTGTGGCAGGTCACTTGTATTCCGTCTGGGTTGGTTAGGTGCACTACTTTATCGGCGCAACTTATAAGGCCATGGTGTTGGCTTAGCCAGGCCATCCCAAGGATCACATCTATTCCCTTGGACTTCAGTACTACCAGGTTCGCTAGGAACTCTACCCCAATTAAAATGATCCTTACCCGGGGGCATCCCAGTTGACACTTGATGTCACCTCCGGGCGTTCAAGTTAATAGGGGTGCTTTTAGTAGTACTGTGGGTATGTTATGCTTTTCCAAAAAACTTGAGGATATGAATGAGTGCGATGCCCCCGAATCAAATAATATGGTTGCCAAGACTGAGCTGACCAGGAACTCACCGAGCACTACGCCTTGCGCTTCTTGCGCCTCCTGTGCATTGATATGGTTGACGCGGGCTCGTCCGTAAGACTGCTGGGGCTGCCTCATCTTCTGGTTGCTGTTGTTGTTGCCGAAGTTGTTGTTGCTGCGCACCGGCATGCGGTTGGCTCCAGACACGAGGGGCCTTGGCCCATCCACCGAGTTGGAGTAGGTGGTAGCGGTTGGCTTCTTGGCATACGGGCAGTTGGCGATGAAGTGTCCGGTTTCGCGGCAGTTGAAACACACTCGGGAGCCGTTGTTGTTATTGGCAGTGACCTGGCTGGTGTTGCTCTGTGGGGGCTTCATGGCGCTCTGGTTGTTGTAGGGCTTGAACTGGGTTCTGGGGCCCTGCGAGCCCGTGGCTTGGGATTGGGTTCTGTACTACATGTGAGCTTGGAACCTGGACATGGGGTGTCCGAAGTTTCTCGACCTCTGGGACTGCTCTTGCTGTTTGGCCTTGTGCTCCATAAACTTGCGCTTGTTCCCTTTCTTTTTCTTCTGCCCTCGCTCTCTCTGTGAGTATGGCCATGTTCATGAGGGTGTTGAAGTCCGGGTAGATCTGAGGGGTAAGCAGGGTCCTCAGTTCCGGAGGCAGTCCCTTCTTGAACATCTCCTGTTTCTTGGAGTCTTTGTCCACTTCTTCGGGGGCATAGCGACCAAGCTCTATGAACTGGTACGTGTACTCTTCCACGGACATGTTGCCTTGGCGGAGTTCACGGAACTCATCTGCCTTTCGCTTCAGTGTGGCTTCTGGGATGTGGTAGCGGCGGAACTCTTCCACGAACTCATCCCAGGTGATGACGGAGGGATCCTTGGCTGCTGCGCAGTAGTTCTCCCACCAGGCTAGGGCTGTCCCGGTGAGCTGGTGAGCTGCCAGGAGAACCTTGTTGCGGTCCCATAGTTGAAGGGCTCTAGTTCCCTCAGAATGGCTCTCAGCTAGTCATCAGCATCCAAGTGATTCACTGACCCGCCAAAAGTGGGCGGCTTCGTCCTGAGGAACTCTATCAGCTTCTCGTTCATGCCCAGAACTCGGGGCCTTGGGCGGTTGACGGCGTTGAAAATGGCCTCCATCAGTACAGTCTGATTGGCCAAAACTTGTGCCACTTCAATGGGAGGGGTGGCGGTGGCAGGACAATGTTCTCTACTCCATCTTCGCCTTGGTTTACTTCCTGATCGTTAAGACGCTCCCTTCGATCGGCTTGCGGTCCTTCAGCGTCCATCCGACCGGAGCCTTGGTGGCTCCTAACAGGGCGCCTAGAAACCATCTGTAAAGGAGCGGGTTTTCTAAGAGATCTAGCTTTTATGTGATGTTTAAGTGGATTATATCGGATTTCTTTTTAAAAAGGCAGGGTCTACTCCTGCCGGCAAGCACACAACAAGCACATAGCAAACAAACAAGCACAGACAAGTTTTTATTACAAACCAGTGAGGAGGATACATCCCGACTAAGCTACTGACACTACACGGACACACTACACGACTTAGTACGACCAGAGCTAAGGGTACGACTCTAAACTTGGACCAGTACGGCTTCATTCCCTGGGTCAGGGTCACTGGGGTATGCTACTCGCGAGGAGAGCCATCTTCCGGGGTCGAGTGCTCTTCCAGCGGAATGAGCAGCTCGTCGTCATTCTCGCCCTCGGGGTTTCCATTTTCTTGGGGCTGTGCTGCGGCTTCGGCGGTCGTCGTTGGTGGTTCGGTGGCTACTGGTGGTGCTGGCGGGACTTCGATAGTTCCTCCCCATCCTACAAGGGGTGTTCCAAGCAGGACTTGAGCTTCTCCAATGGCTCCAACAGGTGTTCCGCTGTTGGTCCATTCTTGCATGCGTTGGTCTTGGATCTGCCTGAGGCTTTCATGGGCAACAGCTTCACTGCTTATGGCGGTTGCGGTCCTTGCTTCAGTTTGATCCACTCGGACTTGGTGCATCCTTACTGTGACTTCCGCTTGCTCGGCCCAACTGATTTGCTCCCTCAAGAGCTTGGCTTGGTCATCGAAGAGTTTGTCCAGGGAGACGAGGTAGGCAACTATGTGGTACAACAGGTCTTCTTGGTGGCGGCGTCGTTCCAGGTTTCTCATGCGGGCCTGCCAAACTGGGGTTCTGATGGCGGGAGGAAAATATCTCATTGGTGTGGGGATGAGATGTTCCTCATAGATCCGGCACAGGTAGCAGAGGGCTTTTCTGAGGGCCAAAGGGTAGGTGTCTCGGTGTCGAAACCTTGTGGCGGTCACGCGCCACGGCTCGATGTTGGTGTGGCGGTTACTTCTGGCGACGGAGAGGACCACTCTACAGCGAAGAGTGCCGAGTTGCTCGTACTCTCTGCTATAGTACCTAGCGCGCTCAGTGATACCGAGGCGCTCCAGGGAGTTGATAAGAAGGCGAGCAAAACAAGGCTCCTCCTGGCACACGCCTTGGGTCCATCCATCTTCCGCCATCTGAAAACAAAGGTAGAGTTGAACAGGTTGTGGTGGGGTACAAGAGGTAGATAACTTTATTTAGTAACAAGGTTGGGGTACACTCCTCAGGATATACTTATTATTACTAGAACACAGCTCTAGCCTAGACATCCCAGTCTTATCCTCATGGTGATTCTTCCTCTAGCTGAATGCGACGCTTCTTCGGTGGGAGGTCTTGCTCCAGTATCACGTCCTCGGTCTGGGTCCCTTTGTCCCAATGAGTTTCTTCGGGTTCTTCTTCATCCAAATCAGCTTCTTCTCCTCTCCTTCTATGTTCCCTGTGGAGCTCACCCCATAGATTTTTGTGGAACATCTCAGAACGTTCCCTTTCCCTAAGGTAATCTCGCTCCATGTTGTGTAGTTCAACTTCCGCCATTGTTGTCTTTATCCTTTCCAGTTCTACCCTTTGCTCCGCTCTTTCCGCTCTGTCAATCTGTTGCTTCAATTGCTGGGCTTGCTCCTGGTAGAGGTGGTCTAGGCCATTGAGGTAGATAGATAGGTGGGAAACTGCCTCTTCTAGGTCTTCTTCTTCTCATTCTAGTCCTCTCATGCGGTCAATCCACGAGCGTCCTCTACCTCTGGAGGGTGGGAAAAATCCCATTGGAGTCCTTCTGAGGTGCTGCCTATAAACCACTCGTAGACGTCGCAGGGCCTTCCGAGCAGCCTTTGGGTAGGTGTCGGCGAAGCGAAATCCAGTGGCGGAGACGAACCAAGGTTCTATGTCGGGGTAGAGTGTGCTTCTTCCCACGAAGATCAACACCTTACACCGAAGGGTGTCGTAGCGTTCGTACTCTCGATAGACGAACTCCGGCGGATCCCTTACTCCGACGCGCTCTAAGCTGAGTAGCAGCAGGTTAGGGAGGCCAGGCTGGACGGGGCAGACTCCTCCGTTCCATTCTGGGTTAGCCATCTGGAAGCAGGCAAGGATCAAGGTAAGGATTTGGGAAAAGATGAACTCAGCAAAGGAAAGGTTAGAGAGGGCCATAGGAGGTCTCGTATCCTAGGGGTCGCGTCCTACGGCCAACCTACGGCTTTGATACCACCTGAAGCGTCCCCTCATCAGAGGTGACTAAATGTGACACAAATACCAGTCCTAGGAGGCTGGTAACACATTTATTACAATAGGTGGATCAGTCTTTTACATCACGGCGACACAGAGGGCACGGAAGTGCCAACGCTACAAGGAACAACACAAACGCTAACGACCACACTACAATAGCAAAGGCTTCCAAAGCCTCATCAGAGTACCACACCATGGAAGCTCTCTGTGGAGGCCCTAGGTACACAGGCACAATTGGGTGTAGGGCAGCGACCTACTCGACGTCTTCGGGAACGAAATCGGGATCCTCCTCTGAAAAACAGTTAGTTAAACAAGGGTGAGTACTTACGTACTCAACAAGTCCAACCCCACCCGCGGAGGGGCTTATAAGCAGATCATGCTTATAACAAGGAAGAGGTTAAGGTTTATTTGCAAACTCATTTACTCATGCAGGGGTTCATTTTCGAAAAGGTTTTCGCAAAAAAATTTTATAACCCAAAGTGACTCAATTGTTTAAGAAACCACTGTGGAACTACCGGATTCCCCGTCCGCGGTAGCCCAGGCACACAGCCACACACTTTACCCGGAAAAACAACTCACACCAGAAAACATCCCGAACCCAAACACTAATTTTTGTGACCCCACCGTGACTCGTCCAATACCGTGGACACAGCTATTCGAATAGGTTTGACACTCTGCAGAGGTTGTACAACTTTACCCACAAGTAGGGTACCGTCACACGGACACCTCAGTGCCGGTGCGGATCCTATCAAAGCCATTGCCCACCTTAGCTAATGCTACGAGCCACCACGGGAGCACCCAAGGGGTTATCCCACACAACCAGGGCGTACCTCACACAGAGCGTACCCCTACTCCTTGGTCTCCCGTCGCTCACCCGCACACCAGATGGCAAGTACATTAACTAGTGGGGTTTATGCTAAGCCGTTGCCACATACAACGATCGAGTGGTTGTATGATGATTTGGGTCAGGTGAGATGTCACGCAACCCGGTCCTTAATTGACAAGATGGACAACTCCCAACACGCTCAACCACACAGGTACGAGCTCACCCATACTCCTGACACACACGTCCATCCCGTCTACCCAGTTCTTTACTCATTTTCCAAACATATCCCATTTCCATTTTTAAAGTACTCACACATTTGAAAGCACTCGCACATTTTTAAAGCACTCATTTAGGCCAAAACAAGGTTCAATCATAGCAATCAAGAGTGGCTATCCTACCATGTTTTGCAGTAAAACAATATACAATTTATAAAACGGGTATAGGGTTATATTTATAAAACTAGGACCAAAGCATGCATCAAAGGATGAGATTGAACTTGCCGTCTTCGAAGTCTTCGGGGAGTTCCGGCTCGGCGTTCGGGATCTCGGGCTCCTGCTCGCAGTAGTCGGCTCCAAACTCCGGCTCGAGGTACCTTCCTTCGTTTACTCCGTCGGCTATAGCGCATACACAAGCAAGCATGCAATCAATATAAGCACACACAATTTCTCCGGCTGAGCTCGAGGAAGGGAATTAGATAAAATAGGGGAATAAATATCACGCAGGGGGTTTTGGGTGACGGATGGGTGGCGGTATACCCGGTACGGGTGTGAGGGAGTTTGGGCGCAATCGCGCATGAAATGATGGGATTAAAGGGGGTGTTTAGGGTTAATTAAGGGCCGGTTAGTAATTTAGTTTAAAAGAAAAGGACCTAATTATAATATTTAGATAGGGTGAGGGTCTAACTATAATAGCCTGGGGGCCTATTAAAAATGACAGGGTTGTTTTGGTGAAATATCTTAAGGTTTAGGGTTTAATTTGGAAAGAGAGAGAGAGAGGGAATAGAGGAGGGGGCTCGGGTGGAAAAGAGAAGAGGACAGGGGGTTTTGGCCAAATGGCCATCTCCTTCCTCTCGAACAAAACAAAGACAGGGAGGGGGCAGACCGCGCGGCCGGTCCGGCCGGCGCCGGTGATTGCCGGCGCCCCGGGGTCGGCGGCGACTGGGGGTAGGGGAAACAGAGAGGAGAACAAGGGCTACCTATCCCGGCTCTCACCTTGGTCGGGGACGGCTTGTGGAGGTGGCTCTGCAGCGAGGAACTGGCGGCGGCGGCGTTTAGCGGCGGCGGCGCAAATGGTGGCAGTGGTGGAGCAAGGGAGGGTTCTGGGGGCTCAGTGGCGAGGTGAGGGACGGCGAGGAGTCCTAGGTGCTATTTATAGGGAGCTTGAGGCGGTTCGGGGGAAATATCTTCCCAGCGACCTGGCAGCGGCTTGGCAGGGTGGGTCGTGGCGGCCGGCCTTGAATGGCGCTGCGACGAGCCTCGGCGAGGTGACCTCTCAGTGTGGTGGAGTAATGGCGGCCTCAGCGCTTGGTCACTTCGCGGCCTAACGCAGCAGGGGGATGTGACGGCACGGGCAGGCGACCGCGGGGCTGGCGACGCGACGCGCCGGTCGGCGCGGTGCGCGCGGCGCGGCGTGCACGTGCGGCATGGTGCGCGGCGGCGTGGCGGGGGCGTCGGTTGGCTCGGCCTACGCGGCCGGCGCGTGTGGCGTGTTGCAGGGGCGCACGGTCGGGCGCCGTCGGGTGCCAGGCGCGCGGCCAGAGGAGGAAGGAGAAAGAAGGAAGAAGTTAGAAAGGAAAAAAAGGAAAGGAAGAAAAGAGAAAAAGAAAGGAAAGGAGAAAAAGAAAAGAAGAAAAGAAAATAGGAAAAGGAAAAGAAAAGGAAAAGAAATAAAAAGGTTTAGAAAAATAGGAAAATTGTTAGGGAAATTAGGGGGAAGGATTTTGCGGGGTTTTCTGGTTTTTCGGGTGTCGGCGTGATTTTCGGGACGGTGGTGATGGCGAGGCGGACCGGCCGGCGGGACCGCGGCGTGCGCGAGATTCCCGTCGTGGTGGCCGACCGCGGCGGCCGGGGCGGCACGCGTGGGTGATGGCCGGGTGCGGGCGGAGCGGCGGGATTCGCGGCACGCGCGTCGAAGGGAAAAGAATTGACCGGGGTTTCAGAAGGGGCAAATGAGCTCAGCGGGAAAGTTTTTAAAACACGCGTGATTTATTAGGTGGTTTATTAGGAGCTAAAAACGCGGGCATTACAGGCTGCTCCCCCTGACCCTGTGTACCCTCTGAGATCTGTATGCCCCTATGAGGCTGACCCTGAGTGT
Source organism: Cenchrus americanus (assembly GCA_947561735.1). Lineage (NCBI taxonomy): Eukaryota > Viridiplantae > Streptophyta > Magnoliopsida > Poales > Poaceae > Cenchrus > Cenchrus americanus. The sequence goes on from OX387239.1 coordinate 270,350,353, forward strand.
CGGGCACTGCTAGCACTCACTCCCACTGCTTCTCCTGCCTGGTCTTCTTCTTCTTAGGCTCGGCCACCGCCTTACCCTTCCTCTTGTCGCCTGCCATCTGAGAGAGAAAATGGTGGAAGACTATAGAATGTCTAGAGACGAGAATAAACATGATATATAACTCAGGATAAGGGGTCCTTAAGCAAAGCATATGAGTGATATGAGCCTAATCGAATACATCTAGGTGAATGTGACCACATGATTAAGAGTAGGAAGCTAGGTTGGTCCTTAGGTGCTCAAGATGATGTGTGTGGAAAAATATGAATGATTCTTGCACAAATCACCATAAATGTGCTCAAAATGTGACAAAAGCGAGCTCTATAGGACATTGAGCACATGCAATTGCATAGCAAGGATGTACTGAATCAGGTGCTCGAAGGTTTAATTGCATAAACAGGCATAATATCCCTAAGAGCATGTTCAGTGACCTGAATTCTCCCTAAGTTGAAGAAGAACAGTGACAGACAAAGGAGAATTTGAAGGATTCCTCACCACAGTGCAAGATGGGCGTGGATGAGCAACTGTGGATGAGGGATAGGTCCTGGCGCACCTCCTGGTAAGCGCCGGCGAGCCGAGACGGTGGCGCCCGGCTGGAATCCGCGGCGCGGCCCAAACCCTAGCTAGGGTGCGGCGGCGACGGCGCACAAAATCGACCCGAGAGGAGCGGCGAGGGCGGCGGGGCGGCGGACGCGGAGGGGTCGGCGGAGGAAGCGGGACGCGCGCGTACGCAGAGGAGTCGCCGGCGGCGATAGAGACGGCGGCGTACGGGCGCAGGTGGCAGCGGGTCAAAATAATTAGGGTTGGGAGAAGAGGACGGCCACCAACCGTTATGACGGGTAGGACCCACGCTTTTGTATAGTGTCGGATGAACCGACGGCTGAGAAAAACTAGCGTCGGTCGAACCGTCGGCGCAACTAAGCTCCTGGGTGAAAGAGGGCATCGCGTCGTCCGACGGCCTGGTTTTAAAATGCGTCAGAGCAGTTGCGCGCAGGTCTGTGAAAAGATGAATTTTTCTTCAGCACCGGATGAACCGCGTTTAGAAATGCAGTAGCGTCGGTTCATCCGACGGTGTGAAAATTCTAACAGAGCCGAACAGAGGGCACAGACCCCTTCACCGGATGAACCGACGCTGGAACCTAAAGAGCAGCGGTTCATCCGACAGTGACAATTCGATTTTGTTGAACTACTTCTCATTTTTGATCCGTCGAACGTCACACACAAGCCAACACAAGCACATCTTTGGATCAATCCTGAGTGACAACCTCACCCCTCAAGCACTCCTTTATAAAATACTTATAGATACACAATTAGCTCCCTAAAAAGGGATAAACCACAGAAATAGGCAAATTAAGAACCAAAGGAGGGAGGGAACTCCAAAAAGGGAATGTATGAGTTAATTGCCTTTGAACTTAGAGATTGACACCATAAGCTCGTTAGGACTTAACTCAATAGGCATTAAGCACAATCATTTGTCTCATCACACCTTAAGAGTTGTTGATTTGCATTGAACGCTAAGCAACTTTCTCATAGTGTGAGTTTCCTTTGTGACTTCTCTCACGCAATGCTATGCAAGAACAAATGCATGAAATTAAACATGAATGCATCCTATATGACAAGCATAAGTGCAAAGCGAAAAGGTAAACTATCTTGTCAAGTTTGAACCCTTGATGAGCTTATTCATGATGAGGCTTTCAACATGCCTTGAGCGAAACAAGAGGACCACCGGCTCAAGGAAGACCCATACTCACCACTATCTCATCAAGGTTAGATAAGCCCCTAATCATGTACATATGCAAATGCAAACTATATGACAAGCATTACATGATGTTGGACGCATCAAGCACACTTAATTCACTCCGAAGCCTACAAAAAGTGTTTTCATCAAGAGGCTTGGTGAATATAACCACCAATTGCTCCTCGGAGTGAACACCACAAAGGACAATGTCCCCTTTAGCAACGTGGTCTCGCAAGAAGTGGTGACGGATATCAATGTGCTTGGTGCAAGAGTGTTGAACCGGGTTGTTAGCAATTTTTACAGCACTCTCATTGTCACAAAGGAGGGCAACCCTATCTAGACCACACCATAATCCAAAAGGATTTGCTTCATATAGAGGATTTGAGCACAACAAGCCCCGCGGAAATGTATTCCGCCACCGCGGTGGATAAGGCCACGGAGTTTTGCTTCTTAGAGGACCAAGCAACCAAAGAGCGACCTAGCAAATGGCACCCACCCGAAGTACTCTTACGGTCTACTCGACATCCGGCAAAGTCCGAATCCGAATAACCCAAGAGCTCAAAACAAGCACCATGGGGGTACCACAAGCCAATGCTAGGTGTGTATTTTAAATATCTAAGGATCCTTTTCAAAGCACTTAGGTGAGATTCTTTAGGGTTGGCTTGAAACCGAGCACACATGCAAACACTAAACATGATATCGGGCCTAGATGCGGTAAGATAAAGAAGAGAACCAATCATAGAATGGCAAAGCTTTTGGTCAACCAATTTACCTCCCTCATCTAGGTCGAGATGTCCATTGGTAGGCATTGGAGTCTTGATCGGCTTACAATCATTCATATTGAACTTCTTGAGAATATCATTAGTGTACTTCTCTTGATGAATGAAAGTTCCTTCCTTCAATTGCTTGATTTGAAACCCAAGGAAGAAGTTGAGCTCTCCGATCATTGACATCTCGAATTCCCTAGTCATGAGTTCACTAAAATCCTTGCACACTTTGAGATTAGTAGAGCCAAATATAATATCATCAGCATAAATTTGACAAATGAAGAGTCCTTTGTTGATTATCTTTGTGAATAGAGTGTTGTCCACTCTACCAATCTTGAACCCCGCTTCAATGAGAAAATCCCAGAGCCTCTCATACCATGCCCTAGGAGCTTGCTTGAGTCCATACAATGCCTTGTGCAACCTATAGACATGATTAGGATATGTAGCATCCTCAAATCTGGGAGGTTGCTCCACATAGACTTCTTCATTGATGAAGCCATTCAAGAAAGCACTCTTTATATCCATTTGAAATAATTTCATTTTATGACTAGATGCATATGCAAGGAGGATACAGATAGCTTCAAGACGTGCCACCGGAGCGAAGGTCTCTCCATAGTCCAAGCCTTCTACTTGAGAGTACCCTTTGGCGATAAGTCTTGCCTTGTTCTTCGCCACAATGCCATGTTCATCTTGCTTGTTCCGGTAGACCCACTTGGTGCCAATTACATTCTTGTTCTTGGGGCGCTCGACCAACTCCCACACTTGATTTCTTGTGAAGTTGTTGAGCTCATCTTGCATAGCCAAGATCCAATCTGGTTCCCCAAGAGCTTCATCTATAGTTGTGGGTTCTACAAAAGAGACAAAAGCATGATGTTTGCAAAATGAGGCATATTGCTTGTGGCGAGTCCTTGTACCCCCTTGGGGATCACCCAACACAAGATCAATTGGATGATTTGTTGAAGTCCTTGTGCGTCTTCCAAATATTGTAGAGGTGGGATCATTTTGAGATTGAACTTTGCCCACGTCCTCTACTTGATCTTGAGTGTCTTGTGAGGTGGGAGGTGGTTCTTGTGAGGATGATGGACTATCTTGTCTTGTGGGTGATGTAGGTGGACGCCTTGGTTGATCATCATTATTATCATCATCGGAGGGTGAGTCTTCATGAATGGAGTGAGTGTCATCATCCTCCCTTGGCTTGATGTCACCAATGGCCATCTTCTTCATTGCTTCTCGAAGAGGTTCTTTTCCTACATCATCACAACAAAAATCATCTCCTTGGGAGCCATTAGATTCCTCAAACTCCACATCACATGTTTCTTCAATCACTCGTGTAGAGTTATTGAATACTCTATATGCTTTTGAGTTAGATGCATAACCAACAAATATGCCCTCATCTACTCTACTCTCAAACTTCCCTAGATGCTTCCTCCTCTTGAATATGAAGCACTTACAACCAAACACCCAGAAGTAAGAGATGTTGGGCTTTCTCCCAATGAGTAGCTCATATGGTGTCTTCATCATGAGTCGGTGGAGATACACTCTATTCGAAGCGTGAAATATATGTTGTGTTGATAGCTTCCACCCAAAACCTTTGCGAAACTCCATAGTCATCCATCATAGCTCTAGCAAGAGTGATGAGTGTCTTGTTCTTCCTCTCAACCACACCATTTTGTTGGGGTGTATAAGTTGAGGAGAATTCATGCTTGATGCCTTCACCATCACAATACTCTTCCACCTTTGTGTTGTGGAATTCCGACCCATTGTCACTCCTAATCTTCACCATGGATTACCTAAATTCATTTTGGGCTCTAGTAGCGAACTTCTTGAAGATGTCAAATGTCTTGCCCTTGTCCTCCAAAAAGAAAGTCCAAGTATAGCGTGAGAAATCATCAACAATGACAAGACAATAGAGATTACCACCAAGACTCTTGTATGTAGTAGGTCTGAAGAGTTCCATGTGAATGAGCTCCAATGGTCTTGTGGTAGACACCTAAGCCTTCATAGGATGATGACTTGCAACTTGCTTGCCGGCTTGACATGCACTACACAACTTGTCCTTCTCAAATGTAACATCCTTCAAACCAAGGACCATGCCTTTCTTGAAATCTTTCTTGAGTTGGCTCATGCCTATATGTGCAATGCGACGATGCCATAGCCAACCCTTGGATGTCTTGGAGATAAGGCAAGTAGTCAAGTTTGCTTCATGGGATGCGAAATCTACAAGATAAAGATTGCCATAGCGGAATCCCTTGAAGACAACTTCATTAGTTTTCTTGTTAGTAATTGTGACCCCTTCATCATCAAAGGTGCATGAAAGACCAAGGTCACAAAATTGTGCAATGGAAATCAAGTTGTAACTATACGAATCCACAAAGAGAACATTGGAAAGGGATAAGTCATTTGTTAGAGAGATTTCACCCAATCCGGAGATATTTCCTTTAGAGTTATCACCAAATGAAACTTGTTCATGATCTCCCGCATCATCCACTAGTGAGGTGAACATTTTACTTGGCCGGTCATGTGTTGAGTGCAACCACTATCAAGTATCCAATGACTCCCTCCGGCCTTGTAGTTTACCTACACACAAGAAATTAGCATTGAGATTTAGGAACCCAAGCTAGTTTGGGCCCTTTGATGTGAGTGACAAGAGCTTTAGGAATCCACAAGCTTCTGGGTGGCTTGGCTTTTGGTTTGGTTCCAATGAACTTGATTGCCACTTTGCCATTGTTCTTCTTCATCAACAAGAAGTGGTTGTCATTGTACATAGACTTGTAGTTGCTAGGCAAGGTGGGCAAAGAACGAGTAGGTGTTGGGCACTCCCTTGTGTGATGACCGGTGACCTTGCAATGTTGACAATAAGATCCAACCTCATTGATGAAACACCCATATAGCTCCTTTGACCTAGGAGTTTCCTTGATAGGATTAGGGAAAGAGCCAAGTCCCCTTGTCCCATAATCTCTTGCATTGTAGTAGAGGATCTCCTTGTGTAGCTCCTCACCTTTGGCCAAAGTCTTTACACAAGACCTTAGGCTTCTCACTTCTTCTTCAAGAGCTTTCACCCTATCATGGTTAGTTGTGGAGGAAGATGCAATATTTCCAACATCAAGCATGATCTTAGGTCTTTCAATTAGATCATCACATGAGGTGGAGACATTGACTTTAGTGACTTCTCTAGCATTTGCATGCCCACTAGAATGTCCTCACTAGCAAGATCAAGTTCTTGACATTTCATCTCTAAGAGCACATGTTCTTTCTTGAGATTCATATGACTTGACTCAAGATACTTGTTAAGCACGGTTATGTCATCATGCTTGACGATTAGCTCATTGTGCTTATCAAGCAACTTGTTATGGTCATCTCTAAGTGACTTGTTGGACACTACCAAAGCATCATGCTCTTTGCTAAGGTCATTGTGACGCCCCAGGTTTTTAATTAACCCTAATAGCCGATCAAAGCAGCTAACAGTGGTCAAACCACGGTCAACCTGGGCCCTCACCTCGAAAAACTCACTAACCTACCCTAGTGACCCCCTTTGAATAGTAAACACACTTGTGGGGCCAACCCATGGTCAAAGGCTTGGTCAAACCCCCTTGCCACCCTAATGTCCATGGATGTCTGCCAGAACTTTTGCCGCGTTCTCCAAAATTCACCTAAACACTTAAAATTCTACCTTTATAAAAGTTGTCCATCTTGTTGAGAGACACAACTTTCATGTAGATTGGCATTTCAGATTTTGAGTGGAAAAGCTTGAGAAAGTGGTTGCAAGGCAGGTTTCACTGTTTGCAAAGACAGGCTGACATTCAAAGTTGGCATTCATGTAATTCTAAATCTGTGAAGAAAAACCCTATATAGCCTTTTTAGAAGTTGTAGAGGGTGGTTGGATCTACAACTTTCATGTTCATCGTTTGGTCAAGTTTTATACAAAAATTTGGAGAAAAATGGAGTCCAACACAGCACCAGCAACACGAGTTAGGGCAGAGCGCCGCACGCCGCGACGTCGCGCGCCCCGCGCGTCACCGGCCGCGCGCCGCCGCCCCGCCGTCCGCGCCGCGCCCTCCCGAGGCCGCGCGCCGCCCAAGGCACGCCTTTGCCCGAGCTACCCGCGCCCCCGACGCCCCCGCCCGAGGCACATCGAGTCCGCGCCGGCCATGCCGCCGTACGCGCGCGCGCCACGGACCGCCGGTCCGTCGGCGGTGTCGCCGCCGTACGCGCGCCGCCCGAACCCCGGGAGCATCTCGCACCATCATCCATCGTCACCCAGTGCTCGAGCGCCTACTTAAACCCCTCCTCACTCCCCCGGCGCGCCATCCTGAGCCCCTCCGCTGCCATTGCCGCCGCCACCCTGAGCTAGTGCTCCAGTAGCTTCACTAGGCACCCGTGAACCTCCCCAGTTCGCTTGTTGTCCACGCCGTTGCCTTCCTCGCCATTTTCCCCGAGCCGCCGCGGCCGCCGCCGCCGATCCACCTCGCCGCCGTCCCTTCCGCCTCAACTCCGACACCCAACGCCCCCGGGTGAGCCCCCGGCCGAGCCTAGTCGCTTGCCGGCCGGGAGCGCCGCCGGCTCGCCGGGATTTGGCCGGAGCCGCGCCGCCTCCCCGGCCAGGGACCCAATTGCTTGGTTGGGAATCTTTGCAGGGTGCTCTGTGTTAATTTTAGGACCCGTTCGTGAGGAACCCTATCTAAGTTTTCTTTCAAGTCAGTCCAGTGCACTAGAAAATTGTAGAAAATTCAGAAAAATGCCAAACCAATTTTGTTGGATTCAGGGGGAGAAATCCCACAAATTTTGTTATTCTCACCAGGTTTAATTCTGGATATTTTTAACATGAAAAATAGGATTGTGAAATACCTAGATCTGCCATAACTCAAAAACTACAACTCCTCTGTATCTAAATTGGATATGTTGTAGGTCTTACCATGACTAGTTCCTGTGCCAAAAATTGCACAAAGTTATGAAGTGAATCTTGCTAAATAAATTGTTGTCCAATTCTGCAGAAACTGCCTAGATGATTTTTCTAGCTAAATATATTATTGTTTTTGTGCCCAACTTGTGCACACTGTCTTGTTATGTTAAAGCACACCTTTTGTGAATTAATCATGATTTTTGGTGTAACAGAAATATTTATTCTTATTTTGTGCATGTTTTCCTTTGTTAATTACTTAAGCAAGACCAGTAGACCCTTGAGGTGAACATGCTGGTTCTTTAGGCTTGTTTAGGACCAGAGAGCATACATGAGAAAGTTTGGATCATTTTGACGCTTATTTATTTTTGTATGCATTTAATTTGAATCACTAGCTAGTCCTTGTTATTTTCTATAGCATTTAATCTCCAAGCTTCCAAGCATCACATGTGGGTCCAATGGACCAGTTTAGGTGTTGATATGCTTAAGAAACACTCCTTTAAACTTTTGGTAATTTATTGCTTAATAAAAAGGCTTTAAAGCCCTTTAAAAGATTAAAGAGAAATTAAATAAAGGAAAGCCTCTTTTTAATTCTTGTTCCTTTTGGAAAGTATTACCTAATTTAATTAAAAGATAATTAAATATCCTTGCTGATAAGAACTTAATTCATGAATAAAAATATTGTTCATACCCTTTCTTGTGAAAGGAAAAGGACTACACATTCACATAAAATAACAAGTACAAGAAACATTTATTCAAAGATGCAATAAAAGAATAAATCACATTTAACCAATAACCTTCCTAAGGGAGATGTACTATCTAGATACTTGTTAAGGTGAATATGACCAACCAGAGTTGGATAAGACAACAAACTATCACATCACCTGAACTTGCATCGCATTCCGTGTAGATCTTCCGGACGGAGATTACTCGCTTGTCCCGGAAACCGAGGAAGGAGGAGCGGAAGCTTCGCTGCAGTACGTGGAAGTGCTCGACGACACCGAGGGTGCCCAGGATAACCTAGCTGACGAAGGCAAGCTCTGGTGCATCTAACCTAGTTTTTAAATTCTTTAATCAATTATCTATGGATGATTGTGCATTTAAGTTCAGGAGTTGAATGGAACCCTAGATGCATGATCCCTAGGTACCTTGTCCTTACTAGAATGATAGGTCGATAGCTGCTAATCTATAGGACCGTTACAAGTCGGGTGATGACCTCACTCGCGAGAATAGGTTCCTAGATAGGAATCACAATATATCCTTAATTGGATCGCTCAAGTGGTAAGAGCATGGGATTTGGGCTCCGGTCTAGTGGCTATTGTGGGTTAAGTGTTTGAACGTACTAAGCACTTGTCGGGTATGGGACCAATAAGCCTAGTACCTTAATGAGACGGCGAGGGATCCTACTATTACTACTCTTGGGATTCGTCTCACGGCTAGCTACCGGTGGTGTATGGTGACTCTGGGTATATTGCAGGGTATGCCGGATAGCCTGCACCAAAGACTGTAAGATTCGATCCCGACCCGAGGATTTTTTGGAAACGGCCTGGGAAAGTTGTCCTCGCGGGGGCAGCCTACCGTGTGTTTAGATCCACCTTGCAAGGTTTGAATCAATCGATTGTCGGCCTCTCACCGTTATCTGAGACTGCTTACTCCACTAGTCATGAGATCCCTAATGATGGAAGTTGTCGAATACTATGCTTTATTAATTGTCTTGTACAACTTTGTCTGTACTAGTTGGCTAATGTAGTAAAGATTAAACCTACTAGAACTTGTGCTAAAATCGTGAAAGTAAGGACCTACTCTTTGTTACTTTTCAGCAAAAGCCACCTAGTAGCCAAAAAGCCTTTCATGTCTAGATCTGGTGAAGTAGTTATCACCGACGGGCAAGACTTGCTGAGTATTAGTATACTCAACCTTGCTATAATATGTTGATCTAGGTAATGCTTTCGGTGATGTGTGGCCCGGAGAGATCCCGCCCGGGTGGGAGCTGGAGTGGGTGGAGGACGACGACTGAAAGCATCATGGATGGCCTCCCGTGGTGTCTTCGCTTCCGTTAGTTTAAATTCCGCTGTTTCAAAACTCTGAACTATTTTCGTATGGCAAAAACTTCGGTTTGTAATAATTAAACCCTTCGGGGTACGAATTTGGATGTCAATGATGTTGTATCTCTGGACTCGCCTTCGAGTGAGTTTTAATGCATATATTTCGATCCTTGTTGCTATTCAAGTGATTTACCGGGCGTTAACCCGGCAACTAACGACAGGATGATACTTTATTATCGCTTAATGACCAAAGTGGATTGGTTTAGGCGATAGTACAGTATTTTCCTGGGCGGGTTGTCACAGTCATTGTGCTTCACAAGCAACTCATCATATGAAAGCTTAAGTTTCTCATGAGTCTCATCAAGTGCTTTGAGCTTACTCTTTTGTTTCTTAATCATGAAGGTGTATTCATCAAGAAGATCTTTAAGAGCAAGTGGTGAGAGTTCATCATCACTACTAGAAGACCCACTACTATCGCTATCGCTCACCTTGGAGTGCTTTGCCATGAAGCACATAGGTGGAGGTGGAAGTGGAGGCTCATCATCCATGATAGCAATACTGACGATCTTCTTGTTCTTGTCTTCTTCACTCTCACTTGATTCACTTTATGTCTCACCCCGGTCACCCATTCATTGACCAAGAGAGAACGATGTTCACCCTTCTTCTTGTGGTAGGGCTTGTTTGATGACTTTTTCTTGGATGAGTTCTTCTTGTAGTACTTGACATCCTTGTCATCTTCATCGTTCTTCTTGCTTGAGTTTGACACTCGCTTGTCGGGCTTGGAGCAATCATATGAGATATGATCATAGCTACCACAATTGTATCACTTCCGATTGCTTCCCTCACCTCTTCTTCTTGATGACCGAAACTTTTGCTTCTTAGGATCATAGTTGTAGCCCTTCTTGCCAATCTTGGAGAGCATTCTTGTGGTCTTCCTCATGAGGAGAGCAAGCTTAGCATTATCGCTCTCCGCTTCACTTGAGTCACTTGGATCTTCACTTTCACTTGAGGACGAAGGAGCTTTTTCCTTGATTTTCTTGGACTTGCCCTTTTCACTTGCCTTGAGTGCAAGATCTTTCTTGGTGCTTGAGTGTGAGGTAGATGATTCTATGTCTTCCATCATGAACATCTCGTGGGAGCGGATCTTGCTCACAACCTTGATGATGGTGAGGGTAGTGAGATCCTTCTCAAAGAGAAGTGCCTTGACGATGTTGTATCTTGGCTTGGGGAGCGTTTGAAGGATTTTCCGGATGATTTCCTGCTCGGAAAGGTTAGCAACATCGAGAGCATTGATACTTTGAATAAGAACCCCCATCCTAGAGTACATTTGCTCTACCCCCTCATCATCCTTCATTTTGAACTCATTGAGTTCCACCTTGAGCAATTCATACTTCTCCTCACGGATCTTTTTGTTCCCCACATGGATTTCCTTAAGTTGCATCCACACCTCATGGGCGGTTTGCAAAGCAAAGACCCGATCAAACAACTTCTCGTCTAGCGCCTCAAAGATATGATTTCTAGCACGTGCATTCCACTTAGCCTCACTCTCGGTGGGAACCGTAGGCAACAGATACATGGTAGTGCGCCACGCATCATGATGTTGAGCTTGAAGATAGCTAGCCATTCTATGAGCCCAAAAGGTGAAGCGCTTCCCCGCCAACCTTGGAGGGCCATTGCCGCTTCCCTTCCCCATCTCCCTAGGCGGTTAAGCCAAGCAAAAGGGAGCCTCGCTCTAATACCACTTGTAGGATCAAGTCACATAGAAGGGGGGTGAATATGGGACTTCTTTTGCAAGCTCTAAAGAAAGCTGAAAACCTTAGCCTATCAACTAGTGTTGCCCATTCTAAAAAGGTTCTTCCCTACTACTAGAGCACACTATCACAAGTTTCCTTAGCAATTAACACACTAGGAGGCAAGATGACAACCTAGGCAAGATATGAAGCACACAAGCAAAAGCAAGAGCAAAGACAAAGAAACTTGCGGGTGGAAATAAGGTGCTGAAAGTAAGTGCTAGGAGTAAATGAGAGGGACAAGAGGCGACCAATTTTTTCCCGTGGTATCGAGAAGTTGACGCTTCCCCATAGTCCACGTTGGAGCACTCACTTAGAGTATTGCTCCCCTTGAGTCACAAAGACACAAGTGCTCACTAAGAGTACCCGTTCTCCATCTCCGGAACGGTGGGTCTCGAACCGTGTACACCAAGCTTGTCTTGAGGCTCCCACAATCTCCAAGATCTCACCAAGAACCCCCCAGTCACCTAGACCGTCTAGGAGCCGTCAAACTCCAAGAGTAACAAACTCGCACAGCTTCACTTGACCCGAGCACTTAGCTAAGCCATGTATGCACCTTGAACACTCTTAATCACTAAGAAGAACACCTCAATGAAGAGGAAGAGAATCCCAAATGGCAAGAACACACTCTCCTTCTCTCCTTGGCTGCAATGGATCTTCAGAATGGCAAAGGCAGCTCTAGAGAGGCAGGGGATTTATTTATAGGCCTAGCATTGGAGGCTAGCCGTTGGAAAAAGTCCCCTGAAAAAGTAGTACCGTCGGATGAACCGATGGTTCCCCCTGCTGAGCGTCGGATCATCCGGTCACTAATACGAGCTAATATAGTCGTTGAACCTTGAAACCCGGACAATACACCGACGCTATACACTGACGCCCCGTCGGATCATCCGGTGCTGAAGGCACCACACTTGGGTTGGTTCTGTTTGATTTGAATCAAGCCGTCGGATGAACTGATGGTTCCTTCCATTCATGTGTCGGTTCATCCGGTGTTGAAGCAGAAGTCTTGGCGCGTCTCAGTTAGATTTAAATGCTACCGTCGGATGAATCGATGGTCAAGGCGTCGGATCGGACGGTGCTGAAGCGCAGAGCCTTGACCCATACTGTAGACAAACCCTAGGGCGTCGGATGAACCGATGCCTGTACCGTCGGTCCATCCGACGGTTCATTTTGAATTTGCTGGCTACAGAACTCATCCGACGCATGTAAATAATGGGGCGTCGGTTCATTCGACGTTGTGCTTTTTATTTCAACTCATCCAATTCAGTGCCTTTGAGTTTTCCGTTGATTCTTTTGCTTCAACCTTGCTTCCATGAACTCTCTGAGCTAGATAGCATCCAAGGAACTTGAGTGTGCATATTTTATGGCTTTTGGAGTACATGGTCAAGCTACTAGTGTACGAACCCCTCTTAATAGTACGGTCGAAACTACAAACTAGCAATCCAAGTGTCCTTCATCTCCTTTGTGACACTTGGAACTAACAAAGTCCTTAGCCTTGTAGTATCCAACCATATTGAGTCCATTAATTCAAATTGAGGGGTCTCATTCCATTCAATACTCGTGACAATAACTCAATTAGAAATCCGCTCCAAAACAAAGGTTAGTCACAAGCATATGGTTGTCATTTATCACCGAAACTCACCCTTACCAAAGGTGCGAAAGGGCCTAGATCGCTACAACATCTCGACGAAAGATACAATGTTCATATAAAGTTTATATCCATCCGAATTCATAAAAAACATACTATTTTTGAAAAGACTGACCCCAACCGCTGCGGTTATTGTTTACAAACGACATAGCATATGACAGTTGTGGTATAGTTTTAAATTTTTTGAAATGAAACATACTCCCTCTGGTTCCATATTAGAAGTTGTTTAGGACAGCGACACGGTCACAAAAGCACAATTTTGACTTCTTATTTCTATACTTTATTGGAAAGTAATATATGTATATTCTTATGAAAGTAATTTTCAAGACAAATCTATTTATATGATTTTCACATTTTCAAACTCAACGACTTAAAAGTTATTCATGATTTATATTGTCAATGTTTAACTCAAACTTTTTCCAAAACGACTTCTAAGGCTTCATTCGATTCCATCGGATTGGATCCGATCGGAATTGATAATGTAGCAAGAAAATTATGATAGTTACTATAAGAGATCGGATTTATTCCGGGTCAAAAATTAATTTACTCATGATAGGTACAACAAGAGACTCGGAATGAATTCACTAGTCAAGAGGTGTGAAACCAATCCGACTCTTCGGTCTCTTATTTTACCTATCATGATGAGTAAATTAGTTATTGAGTCCGAATAAATTCAGTTCTCTATCACGATCTTGTTGATATATTTATTATTTCGGACCGGACTGAATCCGATGGAACCGGCAGCCTGTTCGTTTGGCTTATCAGCCACCAGCCAGCGGTACTTCTCTCTCAGAACAAACCAGCCACTAGCAACCAGCCAACAGTACTTTTCTCTCACAACAAATCAGCACCAGCCGAACCGAACGCGCCCTAATAGGAACCGGAGGGAATATATTTTTAAAAATCGTATAAAAATGTATATAAAATTAAAAATTCTCTTTCTGACCCGCTTTTGCTGCTCTCCACTCTCCCCCACTGCCCTCCGCCGCGCTCCCAGTTTCCCACCACCGCTCTGCCCCAATGCGGCCGCCGGAGCCGGTCGAGACGTTCAACCCGGGCGACCCCGTGGAGGTAGTCCCCGACGAGCAAGGCCTGCTCGGGGCCCACTTCGCGGCCGTTGTCGTGGCGCGCAGCACCAGCCCCCGCGGCTACACCGTCGAGTACGAGACCCTCACCGAGTCCGAGGGCTCCGACCGCCTACTCCGGGAGGTCGTGCCGGCGCGGGTCATCCGCCCCCGCCCGCCGCGGCGCTGCATTTCGACGGAGGACCGCGTGGAACACGCCCCCGTCGACGCGTTCCTCAACGACGCCTGGTGGCTCGGGGTCGACCTCGGCGACGCGGACGAGTCCGGGAAGGTCAGGGTGTGCTTCCCGGATACCCGAGAGGTCATGGAATTCGACGCCGCCGACGTCCGACCCCACCTCGTGTGGGTCCGCGGCTACTGGCAGCATTTCTTGGCCTTTCACATTGTAAGAATTCGGTCCTTTTCGGTCCTTCCAGGTGATTTCATAGTTACGATTAGAAATGGCGACCCCATTTATTGTCGGGTGGAGACTTGAGAACAATGTCGATGGCTGAACATTGGACTGGATAGGGATGATTCCTATACTCCTATGTCCTATACTCGTATGCAGTATCATTGTTACCTATTGTTGCATCTGATGGATTTCCATCCACTCCATATATTAGTTTAAATAATTTAGCAATTAGGGAAGGGCTCATGATGTGCAGGATATTAGCTTGTGGTCCTGAACTCCTGATTGCTGGAAGATTTCCAGTCAACAGACTGTAAGTTGAGTTCTTGATTGCTAACATAAATTTATGCGTCGGCATCTGCCTTTTCCTTTCATTGTGGTAGATTACCCTTTTGTTTCAGTTTTTTTTTTTGCCGTAACCTGTATAAAGTTTCTGCCCCGTCCTTCGGGCTGTTCATTGAGTGCTAAGTTACTGCTCTTTTCCTGCTAGGCGAGGCCAGAGAACGTGCCGTACAACAAAGGAATGCAAATTGAAGTTTCCAAGTTGGAAGATAATTCTATTGTTGCTTGGTTGCCTGCGGTTGTGGCGAAGACTTTCTGGAAGAGCAACCTCTTAGTAAAGTACATTGTTTCGAAAAGTGAGGAGATTTTTGATGTGAAGCACGTCAGGCCTTGCCCACCACAAGCACCAGCTACCCGTTTCTGCATCAAAGATGAGGTTGAAGCATTCCAAGGTGGTGGCTGGTGGTTAGGGGTGATTACTGTTGTTCACCCAGGATCAATATACACAGTTAAGTTGGCACATTCAGGGGTGGAAATTCAGTCAAGCCGGACACTACTGAGGCTTCGATATAACTGGGTTAATGGTCAGTGGAAACAAAAATCACAGGTCCACACAAATTTCCCAAGAATCTATATTTGTTAAACTTGCATTTGGTGCACCTGTATTTTCCATACTTCCTGGGTTGCTCTGTTCTGGTTTAAACTAATTACAAATGCGACTTCTGAAATTTACATTTTTTGTCAGCATGTGAGATTTTAACTATTGGCTGCAATGTGCGTTTGATGTTTTTAAGTAATTACTTGATTAATAAATTGGTGCATGCCTCCTTTGCACTATTGCTAATGCATATGCTGTTCTTTTGACATGTTAAAATGGAAGTACATGTTACAACCTTGCTTCTGTTCAATCTGTAGTCAGTTCGCTGGTTCCACAATTTCCTTTAATTGTGGTTTTGTTAAGATGTTAAAATATATTAAATCGAGATTTGTATATCCGTCTATTGCTTGTCAAGACGTGTTTAGTTCTTGCACATTTCACAGCCACAATATCTGCTTTTTTGACACAAAGTACGATGCACTTCCTTTCTTTTCTTTGGAAAGAGCACTGCTCCAGAATCAAGTCCTCAAGTAATACCTGGCATAGCTGCTTCATCAAAGAAGAGGACAACTCAAGTTGATGGACTGCCTGACCCTGCACCAAGCCTGACGAAAAAACGCAAGTTTCCAAAGGTTAGTCCATTTGAGGAAAACAAGCGCCGTGAGACGTCTTCCAAGGAGATACATCCAGATCACCTTGAAAAAAGCCCGCTCAGAGATGCTCCTCGTCCAGATGATCAGGTATTACTGATGATAGTGTTCGGGTGTTTATTCGAGAATTTTGCTCATGTTAAATTGTAAAACCTGTTAGAATTCTGGCCAGGCAAAACCTGCTTCACAACCTGAGCCTCCTGCACCTGCTCAAAGGAGGAAAAGCATTCTGAAACTGTCTCTTCCAATGAATCAGTGAGTTGTGTTGACTTGGTGTAGTTTGCAGAGTTCCTCTTATTGGTGGAGAATTCCGCTCATAATATGCTACTTTTGATTTCAGGCCCTCAGCTGTCCCAGATACTACCGCCTCGCGCCCTGCCTCTGAATCTGATGCTGAGAAGAATGAGGCAGTAAAGCATACTGTTTCTGAGGTAGGGACGTGCCCGATCAATCCCCTGGATGTCATAATCGAAGAGCTGAAAGGTTGCCGAGAGCAATGGGTTAAAGCCCAGGAATTGGAGGGACAGGTGGCCAAACTCCGAGCAGCCTCCGAAGGTTGGTGCTTTAATTCTGCCAATCATGATTTCCAGAGTATCTTTCATCCTCTGACACCCTTGTTTTGGTTTGCAGCCGACGCACAGCACCTTCGGGAGATGATGGACAAGCAGGCAAGCCTTCAACAAAGACTGGAGCTGAAGGACAAGAAGATTGAAGACCTGAAAAAGAAGCTTGTGGATATGGACGAGCAGATCTCCCGTGTTGAAGCGGAACTGCCCCGAGGTGCTGTGATGGCCGCTTCCCATGCCCTTGGAGTGCTGAAAAGCCATCTTCCCGATCTGGATGTTGAGATCTTAAGCAAGGGGTATGCGTGCACACCTGCAGAGGCCCAAGCTCTGGCCGATCAAGTTCGTTCAACAGTCGAACCCTTCGTCCATCGTCTTGGGTTGTCGGTGAGTACCTCATCGGAAGATGAGGTATGAGTTTGTACCAGTAATGATACAATGATTAGTCCAGTGATGTAGGGGAGCAAAAGACAGAACAGGCATGTGAGAGTTTCTTGAGCTGGTCTGTACTTGGTTTGATTGCCAAATACCACATGACCTTGCTATGATGGATTGAAATTAAAAAAATGTCCAAAAAGTTTCTGCTGCACATCAAACCTGCTCATTTTCGGAGCTAAAGTTGTGAAAAGATGATCATACCATGGGATTGTTTTCCAAATCCTGTGGGAATTGAATTGTTTCCTGTAATGTACTCATTCATTACAGGAAAAAGATGTATTTTAATTTGTAAAAAGTCAATCTTAACCGAAAAGTAATAAAATTGTATCAAGGGATTGGTACTCCAGGGTGATAATACGATGTCCATCCATGTTTTCAGAAGTCACATTTGGATTTTGACATTTTGTTACAGATTTTTGAAAGATCGGCAGTGACCAGCACTAAAAAAAAATAACGAATCCTGCAGTGGTTTATCCAACGAGATAACAACTTCTCCCCGAGTCGTAGGAACCCGGTCACGTGCTCTTCGCCACTCTGCTGTTTCCGGTCTCGCGCCGTCCACTCCAGTTCCCCTCCCCCTCCGCCGCGCCCACCACCGCTGCGGCTGCGCCAATGCGTCGCAGTCCACTCCGGTCCTCCTCCCCCTCCGCCGCTCCCACCACCGCTGCGGCTGCGCCAATGCGTCGCAGTCCACTCCGGTCCTCCCCCTCCGCCGCTCCCACCACCGCTGCGCCAATGTCCTCGACGAGCCACTAATCCGTCCTTTTCCGTCATTCTAGATTCCATATATTGTTTGTTGGTAACTTGGGAGAGTAACAACAATGTGGATCCTTGATCATCGGAATGGAACGAATAGGAATGAGTGTTTTGGCCTATGCAGTATGCATTGATACCTATTGTTGTATCGGATGGATCTCTATATTAGCTTGGGTAATTTGGGAGTTGGAGAAGGTTTCAGGATGTTGCAGGATATGGAACTAGGAGTTAATGTGCTTGTGGTCCTGCTGGCTGCAAGATTGTCAGTCAACAGATTTTTTATTTAAAAGTTGAAGTTACCAAAGAAAGCTACTTGGATGTGTTGAACATGTTCAGTTAAAGATGGATCATGTTGGAACTAAGTGATATTAGCCGACCTGAACCAGGAAAGCATTTGAGCCCCTTGATATTCATGCGGGGGTCTAGTAATCTGTATTTGTTTTTTGTTTCTAGTTTCTAAGTCTCGTCAAGTCGGCATGCTCAAAACTAAGTATTGAAGCTGTAAGCCCTTAATTCCTAATACGGTTTCACTGCTTAACATTGTTGACTTGTTGTTTAGAAGTTAGATCATTTACGAAAGTGCGATTTGCTTCCTTGATCGGCACCATAAATTTATAGTATTCAACATGTGCATTCTGCCCTCATCATGGTAGACTAGCTCTTGTGATATTTTTTTCTTTTCCTGCAAATAAATGTTTCTTCCCCCTCCTTTGGGCTGTTCATTGGGTGCTAAACCACCGTTCTTTGTCTGCTAGCCTATACCCAAGACGTACACAAAAGGAACGAAAGTCGAACAGCCTGTTCGGTTGGAAGATAGTTCTGTTGTTGCTTGGTTGCCTGCAGTCGTTGCGAAGGAGTACACTGTTTCAAAGGGTGTTGGTACTGCATTCTCTGAGATTGTTGATGTGAAGCATGTCAGGCCTTGCCGACCGGCCCGACCGCAAGCATCATCTATTGGGGTGATTACCAATATTCACCTGGGATTAAAATACACATTTAAGTCGGCACATTCAGGGGTAAAAGTTCAGTTGAGCCAGAAACTACTGAGGCTTAGATATGATTGGGTTGGTGGTGCGTGGAAACAGAAATCACAGGTCCACACAATTCTCCCAAGAATCTATATTTCCTTCACACATTTGTTTTTTTAATAATATTTCACGCATTTGTTAAACTTGATTTCGATGTGCCTATCGCCACACTTTCTGAGTTGCTCTGTTCTTGTTTTAACTAATTACAAATGTGACGTCTGAAATTTAATTTTTTTTATTAGCATGTGACATTTTAACTATTGGCTGCAATGTGTGGTAGTGATTGATAAATTGGTGCCTGTGAACTTTGCACTATTGCTGATGCAGATGCTGTTCTTTGACAAAAACGGAAGTAGATGTTACAACATTGAAGCTTCTGTTAAATTTGTAGTTAGTTTGCCACTTGTACCGTTTTCTTCAAATGCGACTTTGTTAGGATTTTAAAATATATTCCATTGAATTTTATTCGGTCAACTATTGTTTGTCTGTAAGTTTTCAGTTTTTGCACATTTCACAGCCACAATATCTGCTTCAGTGACACAAAAATATAATACACTTTACTTACTTTTTTTTACCTCTGAGAAGAGCACTATAGAATCCGGTCCCTGTCCTCCGAGTGCTGCTTCAGTAAAGAAGAGGAAAACTCGAGTTGATGGGCTGCCTGACCCTGCTGCAAGCCGAACGAAGAAATACAAGTCTCCCAAGCTTGGGCCATCTAAAGAAAACAATCGTCATGAGTCCTCTTCCAAGGAGATGTATCCAGACCTTGAAAAGCACCCGCTCAGAGATGCTCCTCGTCCAGATGACCAGGTGCCACTGATGATAGTGTCCAGGTGTTTATTTGGGAATTTTGTCTGTGCTAAATTGTAAAAACCTGTTAGAATTCTGGCCAGGCAAAACCTGCACCACAACCTGAGCCCACTCCCGCACCTGCTCAAAGGAGTAAAGTCACTCTGAAGCTGTCTCTTCCAATGAATCAGTGAGTTGTGTGGACTATGTGTTTTGCAAAGTTCCGTTTTTTTTTTTGAGAATTCCACTCATAATGCTACTTTTGATTTCAGGCCTGCAGCTGCCCCAGGTGCTACCGTCTCGCCCCCTACTCGTGAATCCGATGCCGAGAAGAATAAGGCAGTACAGAATACTGTCACCACACCCATTCCTGAGGTAGAGACATGCGGCAAGTTCCCCAGACAAATCCCCCACTCACTCCCTTGGATGTCATAATCGAAGAGATGAAAGGTTGCCGAGAGCAATGGCTTAAAACCCAGTCTCAACTAGATCATTCAGGGCGTGATTGGTTCTCATCTCTCGGAGGCCTGGCTGGTATCACGCATGCAGGCCCTCCCTAGCCAGGCCTGCCGCATGCATCTGATGATTGTTTGCTTGCCTGCACGGATACAGCCAGAATGGATACAGACTTTGATTGTTTACCCGCATCATACAACAGCTGACTTTTTTCTCTCACTGCACATGTGATCCTGCACGCTTCCTTGCACCGTGTGAACCAGGCCCGCGGGAAACGCTCGCTCGCTGCGTTTCTGGCGAGCCTGGCTCTACCTCCCTTTTTGCACCAACAGAGCCTGGCTCCAACACTACACAGGCAACCAATCAGTATGCTTCTGCATCTACGGAGCCTGGCCGGGGGACGTGCAACCAACCAATCAGCCCCTCAGCGACTAAGGCCAAGGAACCGGAGGGACAGGTGTCCAAACTCCGAGCAGCATCTGAAAGTTGGTCCTTAAGGGCGTGTTTGAAGGGGTGGCCCGTGGGCTCGGCTGCGCTCCCGGGAGCCCATTTTCGTGTTCGGCCCCCTTTTCCCCTCCCCCGGCCTGGCCCGCTAGAGGCAAAACCACCCCCTCCGCCTGGCTCCTCTCGTACGCCATTTTTCACCGTAGCCAGAGGGCTCGGCTCCGCGCGGCGCTGGGCGGGCGATTTCGGGGCGCTTTGCGCGGCGGCGGTGGCCTTGGCGGGCTCGCGCGGGAGAAGGGAAAGTTCCTCCCGCCCTTCTCCGTCGCGAAATCCATGGCCTATAAAGGCAACCGCCGTCGCCTCCTCTCTTCTTTCCCCTTCCCCCTCGCTCCCGTGAGACACCAGCTAGGGTTTCGTGGTGGTGTGCGGTGGGTGAGCTTTAGTCCGCGACCGGCGGGCTTCCTCTCAGTTCTCCCGCTGCGGATCTGCTCCGACTCGCCGACGCGCCGGCGTTGACCCTGCTGGAACTCCGGGCGGTGCGGTTCTTCTTCCTTGGTGCCGACGTTGACCTAGGGTTTGCTGTCGACCGGATCTGCTTCCTCTCCCACTTGGTCTTCTGCTCTGCATCTTGTGCCTCCTCCGAGCTCCCCAAGGTGAAATCGACCCCCGAATCCCCATCCTTGTTATGGATTTCTTCTCTGCGTTCATTCTTGTTTCGATGCGATGAGGATATATTCTTGTTCCGATGCGGTGCGGTTGTGGTGCGGTTGTTCTTGTCTCGATGTGTCTGGTTGTTTTGTTTACGATGTGGTTGTTCTTGTTTCGATTCGGCGCGGTTGTTCTTGTTTCGATGCAGTGCGGTTTTTATTGTGGTCGATGATGATGTTGTTGGGGAATTCAGGAAAACCCGTCACCCTCGAAACGTCAAGCTTAACAAAGTTCTCAAAGCATGTTTTTCAGGAGCACGGAATTCGCGATTCTCGGAAGCCTGGAACCTGTGAAGTCACGAATTCGTGAATGTGCAGAATTCGGGAATCTGGATTCGGCAAGGAGGCGGAGTCACGAACATGCGGAAGCCCGAAATCTCAACTGTTGATGGTCCGAACTTCGGAGAAACTGCCGATTCGGGAATCTGATGAAGACTCTGTTTGGGACTCGGGCGCGCGGACATGCACGAACCTGTTGGGAAGCAAGAGCCACTTCGAGAATCTGTTGAAGACCTAGTTCGGGAATTTCGGGCGGAGACATTCACGAACCACGGGAGAAGCAAAGTCAAAGTTGTAGTCCCAAAAAGTCCGGGTTTAGAGTGTGAACTAGTGGCGGACTTGTAAATATGTTGGGTGGAAAAAGACACTCTTGTGTGTGGTCACATTAGGAATATTCTCCGAGCCCGAGGGTATTATCGGCATGTAAAAGTCCCTTCGTCTCCCTATAAAAGGGGGCGCAAGGGCACGTGTAAACGGATTCAGACTTTTTTGGAACTTGTGCTACTTGCAGAGGGAATCACAGTCTCTTTGCGCTCTAATTTTGTACTGGAACGTGTTGAGAACTCATACTTGTGTTAGGGTAGTTATCCGAATTTTTCGGGTACCCCCCAACATTGGCGCCCACCGTGTTCCAGCCGAAAAGAAACTCACGATGCCACCTCAGAAGAAGTCAAAGAAGACTGTCCCAGCACAGGCAAACCAGGAAGATCGCCATCTCACCCAGGGGAATGAAAACTCGTTTGTTCCTGAGTCCTCGAACGTAACAGACCAACAACGAAGAGAGAAACTTGAGGCCCTCATGAAGGCAAGAGCAGAAAAGACAGCTCACATCCAAGAACAACCTGCTGAACAGCAAGAACACGAGAATGTTGATGCTGACGATGATTCCATAGACAGAGAGCTAGCCATGGTCCACCAAAAGATACAACAACTACAGAAAGACAAAGAAAAGTTCACGGCTCAGTTGCAGGCGAAGAGAAAAATCTCTGAAAAGCTAGAGCAGTTGAACAAAGCAAAAGAGCAGATACAAGCAATACAGAGAGAAATTGACGAAATGAAAGATCAAGAGAACAGCTCCCTGTGGCAAGAAACACCACAGCAGAACCCTGCGCCTGCAAGAGAATCCCCGAAAGAAAACTTTTTCGCGGGAAACGGAGTCTCACACTTCGTGGATTCTGAATCGCCACTGTCAATAGGGCTGCAAACAGCATCTTGGCCGCCGAAGTTCAAGCCTGTCTCTCTTCCCAAGTACAACGGTTTCGGAAACTCTAGGCAGTTTCTTATGAGATACGAGTCAGCTGTGAATTCGGCAGGAGGAGATGATGTTGCACTCGCCAAATCCTTCATCATAGCTTGCGAAGGACCAGTACTGAATTGGTACTCACTGCTGCCTCCACACTCGATCTACAGCTGGGTAGATCTCAAAACAAAGTTCATGCAAGCGTTTCAGATGTTCCATGACACAACAGCCGAAGCCTCAGATCTGTACAACTGCAAGCAGAAGGACAGGGAACCACTGCGGAACTTCGTAAGAAGATTCATGCAACAGAGGTCTCAGATCCCCGACGCTGATGACAAGACAACGATCAAGGCACTGATCAAAGGTCTCACCCCAGGGCCAACGGCTTCCCACCTCACAAGAAAGAATCCTGAGACAGTTGAAGAACTATTTCGGGAATTGGAGGATTACATTCTGTCTGATGATGACCACCGCAAGAGAGTAGCCGAACGAAACGAGGCAAGACAGGGCGGCAGAGATATGACCTGGCGGGCACCACCCCAGCATCCACGAAACGTAAACAATGTTGGAAATTCTCAGCCGCAACAAGATAGCAGGCCAAGTGCCAGAGGAGGATTCAGTCCCAGATGAAGGGGGAGAGGAAGAGGAACCCCAAGCCTCCCGAACCACAACCCAAGGGATCCCCACTTCTACTGCCAGTATCATGGAAGAGGCCACAGCACCGAAGGGTGCCCAGAGACAAAGAAGAACATGGCACGAATCCAACAAGAGAAAGCACTGATGAGCATTGCATCATCGATGCCAACCCAGTTTCGGCCGAACTTCTGGCAACCGCAGTTCGCGAGTCCGCGATCCAAGCTCGTACCGGTTCGGCGAATTTCCACAATCACAATCGGCATGGCGACCTTCACAGCAATTCTTCCCTCGGTCGCAAGCGATACGGTCGATCCGGCGGCCACGGCCCATTCGGGAAATCTTGCCACCGCCTCCCGAAAGCTCATCAAGGCCTCGGTCAAGTTCGGGACCTCAGAACTCCAAAGCATTGCCATCGTTCGGGACTATCATGCCAATCACAGGAGGATCTGCCATGGAATTCGAAACAAAGAAGCGACAAAACAACTACTTCGGATCCGTGAATACCATCATCAATGATGGCCCAGTGCCCGCCGGAGTGGGCGAAGGTGCCAATTACCTTTACGAGAAGAAGATTTCGGGTTGAAATCCGCGATCCACAATGACGCCATGGTGATCGAAGTCAACATTGCTTTGGATGGGTCATAGGAAAAATCTTGGTGGACAACGGGAGTTCGGCGGACATCCCGTTTCCCGAAAACATTCGAGAAAATGAATGCGAGCCGGCACATGTTGGATCCACCGGAGTACCCACTTTGCGGGGGTTCGGAGGAAAGCCCATCGGGCGGTGGGAAAAATATCACTCCCGGTTTCTTTCGGAGATCTTGAGAATGCCGAACGGAGAACCTCACCTTTGATGTAGTTGACATATATCACCCGTACCTTGCGATCTTCGGCGGGGGTTTCATGAACAAGTTTGATCTTGTCATAAGGCAACGGTTCCTATGCATGAAGATGCACGCGCCCAAAGGGGTTATCACGGTATTCGGCAATCGGCGGGAGGCCGGGAACATAGAAAAGGGCCACACGCCCGGCCAAACGAATGTGTACCGGTGAAAGCAAACCGAAGAGAGGAAGGAAACCTATGAAGAGCCCAAGCGGGACAAAGAGAAAAATAACATAGCCGCAGAAGATGAAACAAAGAGAGTGTATTTGGATGACATGCCCGACAGAGCAGTCATAATAGGGGCGAATCTCAGCACCGAAGAGGATGATGAACTCATACGCTTCCTGAACAGAAACAAGGATGTTTTCGCATGGTCAGCTAAAGATTTGCAAGGCGTTGACAGGGACATAATCGAACATGCCCTCGAAACGGACGACAAGATACCACCCAAGAAGCAAAAACTTCGGAAAATGTCTGACGAAAAGGTCAAGGCAGTGGAGGCAGAAGTTCAGAGGTTGCAGGATGCCCAAGTGATCAGAGAGGTCAAGTACCCAGTCTGGTTAGCCAACACTGTGCCAGTCAAGAAGAAAAATGGCAAATGGAGAATGTGTGTGGATTTCACCGATTTGAACAAGGCATGCAAGAAGGACGATTTTCCCTTGGAAAGGGTAGACAAAATCGTGGATGATGCAGCCAACAGTGAGATGCTTTCGCTCCTGGACATGTTCTCTGGGTATCATCAGATCAGAGTTCGCAAAGAGGACGAAGAGAAGACAAGTTTCATCACTCCTTTCGGAACATTTTGTTTCGTAAGAATGCCAAAGAGGCTGAAGAATGCAGGATGCACGTTTTCAAGAATGATAGCAATAGTACTGCACCAGCAGATTCAGAGAAACATTTTGGCATACGTGGATGACATAGTTGTCAAAAGCGTTCAGAGGAGAGACCATATCAGTGATTTGATAGAAACATTCGCGAACTTGAGGGCAGCAAACTTGAAACTAAATCCAGAAAAATGTGTGTTCGGCATTCACAAGGGGAAAGTTCTTGGATGCCTAGTTTCAACGAAAGGCATTGAAGAAAACCCTGACAAGATAAAGGCTCTGATGGAAATGCAGGAGCCAATCTCAGTGAAAGATGTTCAGAAGTTGACAGGGAGAGTGGCTGCCCTCAACAGATTCATCCCCAGAGCCGCAGAAAGAAGTTTGCCATTCTTCCAAGTTCTCAGAAGTGCCAAGAAATTACAGTGGTCCGAACCTCAAAAGTAGGCCTTTCACGAACTGAAGGACTACTTGTCCAACATGACCAAGCTCTGTCCTCCCGAGCCAAAATCGCCGCTTCTGCTATATGTGTCTGCATCAGATTCGGCAGTGAGCGCAGTGCTGGTACAGGAAAAGGAAGAAGAAGGAAAGCTCAGGCAAATTCCTGTATACTTCGCTTCTGAAGCATTGTCTGGTTCCAAGGTTTTTTATTCCGAACTGGAGAAGATCGCGTATGCGGTCATCATGGCGACAAGAAAGCTAAGACACTACTTCGAGGGCCACAGAATAAGAGTTATCACCAACCAACCGTTAAGTGACCTGTTCGCAAACAGGGAGGCATCCACCCGAATCATCAAGTGGGGTGCTGAACTCTCCGAGTATGTGGTGGATTTCGAAAGAAGAAGTGCAATAAAATCGCAAGTTTTGGCAGATTTTGTCGTGGACCGGACCTCACCTACTCAGAATCTTGAGGAAAATATGCCCGAACCTTGGATAGTGCAGTGCGATGGAGCATGGTGTTACAAGGGGGTCGGAATTTCGGTTGTTGTAACGTCCCCGACGGGCGTGGTCATAAGATATGCAGCGCGGCTCGTATTCGCGGACAATGAACACTCCACGAACAACACAACGGAGTACGAAGCTCTCTTGGCGGCATTGAGAAAAATGAAAGCCTTGGGGCAGCGAGACCTTCATAATCAGAACGGATTCGAAAGTAATCCAGGAACATATCGAGAAGGAAAGCGAGGCCAGGAATCCAGTTCTCATGAAATATCTTGAAAAAGTCAGAGAAATGGAAAGACATTTCAAAGGGTATTCAGTCCAGCACATCCCAAGGGATGATAACAATGAGGCAGATAAACTGGCGAAGGCAGCAGCCAGAAATCAAGAGCTACCACCGGATGTGTTCTTCGAAATCATCAGAGAACCCTCCATCAAAGATTCAAGAACTCAAATCGTGAATATGGTGGAAATTCCAGACTGGAGAGCAGAAATAATGGCCTATCTGAGGGGGCATTACGAACCACAAGATGAATTGGAGGAGAAAAGGTTGAAGCAAAGGGCTCGGGGCTATACAGTGGTAAATGGAGAATTGTACAAATCAGGAGTCACTGAGCCTTGGCTACGCTGCATCACCTCCGAAAAAGGCCGCGAACTTCTGAAAGAAATTCACAGTGGATTTTGTGGGGCACACATTGGCACCAGGGCTTTGGCTGGCAAGGCGATAAAGCAGGGATTCTATTGGCCCACCATAAACATCGACGCCAAGATGTTGGTTCGGCAATGTGAAGCATGCCAGAAGACGGGAAATCAGCAGAATCTGCCCTCAATGCCAGTTCATTTAATTCCTCCAACCTGGCCTCTGCAGAGATGGGGCATGGACCTAGTAGGCCCGTTGCCAACAGCTCAGGGTAATTGCCGATTTGCGGCTGTAGCGGTAGACTATTTCACGAAGTGGGTAGAAGCAAAACCACTCGCGAATATCACAGCGGCAACAGTTCAGAAATTCTTTTGGCAGAACATAGTCTGCAGGTTCGGAGTTCCTAGAGAACTGACAGTTGACAATGGCAAACAGTTTGACTGCTACACCTTCAAAGAATACTGCAGAACCTTGGGCACACAAGCGAAATTTTCATCAGTATATCATCCACAGTCCAATGGAGCAGTCGAAAGAGCCAATGGCCTGATTTTTTCGGGAATCAAGAAATGCTTATATGATCAGAAAAAGGGAAAGTGGGTGGATGAACTTCCGAAGGTGATCTGGTCTCACAACACCACAGTTTCAAGGGCAACAGGTTTCACGCCTTTTCGTCTACTCTTCGGAACTGAGGCTATGACACCAGAGGAGATCAAGAATGAAAGCATGAGAGTCTTGAAAGGAAAAGAGATAGAGGAAATTGATAAGAAGGTGGAGAAAGACATGATAGAGCTGACAATCCTTGAAGCAGCAGAAAACATTGAGAAGTACCAGAGAGAGACAAGGGCATGAAGAGACAAAAAGGTGGTCCGGAAGGACATCAAAACTGGTGATCTGGTCTTGAAAAGAAAGAAAAATTGGGAGAACCCAGGAAAACTTCATGAGTCATGGGAAGGGCCTTACATAGCTAGGGAAACAGATATGCCAGGGGCTTTTCGCCTGATGGAGCAGACTGGCGAAGAGTTGCCGTATTCGTGGAATGCCGATAGCCTAAAGAGGTATTATCCATGAAGATCCTAGTTGTACATAAATGTAGTAGGTAGTAGTTTTTCAATTTTCGTAAGTTTACACTTTAGGAAGATAAAAGCCTGAATCACGTGTCTATAAGTGACTTCGGGGAAAAACTAGTTTTATTTCCTAATCGTAGTACTAGAATAAGAAGGACCGTACTCTTTTCCTTGCAAAGGGGGCTCTAAATCAAGAGGCAAGGTTTTTAACGAGGCGGATCCCATGTAAATACTCTTTCTGATATATATATGAAAAGAGTCTTCCCCCAAATTGCATGTTTCGTATTTTGTGTCTCAGAATTCCATCGTGAGAAAAAAGAAAAAGTTCGTGAAAAAGGCTTCGTGATAGCCAGAATTCCATCGTGGGAAAAAAGAAAAAGTTCGTGAAAAAGGCTTCGTGATAGCCAGAATTCCATCGTGAGAGAAAAGAAAAAGTTCGTGATAAAGGCTTCGTGATAGCTAGAATTCCATCGTGAGAAAAAAGAAAAAGTTCGTGATAAAGGCTTCGTGATAGCCAGAATTCCATCGTGAGAAAAAAGAAAAAGTTCGTGAAAAAGGCTTCGTGATAGCCAGAATTCCATCGTGAGAAAAAAAAAAGTTCGTGAAAAAGGCTTCGTGATAGCCAGAATTCCATCGTGAGAAAAAAGAAAAAGTTCGTGAGAAAGGCTCTGCGATAGCCAGAATTCCGTCAATGAAAAAGAGGCCCGAGACAACAACAAGTTGCGGCCTAGAAAAATCCCATCCATCGAGGGATTCCCACCGAAAAGGCCCGAGACAACAACAAGTTGTGGCCTAGAAAAATCCCATCCACGAAGGGATCCCCACTGGAAAGTTCGCATGATGATTTCGAGAAAACGAATGTCTAAGGGTTCGCCTATGTATTCTCACTCAGTTCAGATTGTTGAAAATTCTTTCAGGTATCGTCATTATGAGAAAAGGGCAAGGGGCTCCATCGGACATTCGCAGAAAAATCTTGGTTGAAGCAACTGAGGGTTGCAATTTCGAAAAGCAAATTTTGTCGACTTGCACAACAACGGTCGAAATTTTTAAAAAAATTGACGAAGACTCCTCCTAAAGATGCGCTAAAGAAGTTCGTGAATAGTAAGATTCGTGAACCTGCAATCTAGTTTTCATGCGAAACGGCAAGGTGGGGGAGGGTGACGTTTTTTCAAAGAAAAAACATATTCATTGCCTTATTCGCATAAAAACTTCCGAACAGTTCTTCGATAATTACAACACTTGGCGTAAAATTCAAAACGAAAGCTCAACAACATGTCCCGGTTTACAAACATTCTCTTCAGCCGTATCGCTGGCATAGGCGAAGTCAGATGCATCGGCTAAGGGGCTAAGGGGCTCCATCTTGGGAACCTTCGCGGACGGAGGATTAGACGGCGCGGAACGAACCTTCTTACGAAGTAAGAAGAACGAGGAGAGATCGAAACAACCTATAGAAAACTTAAGCGAGGCCTCAAACCAAAAATCGGAAAAATCTTGTTCGGGATGCGCTCGCTTGAACAGACGCCACGCTTCACCACTAACGAACATATTATCCCGACGAATCCGAAGTGGTAGCACGTCTCCGCGAGCCCGGCTTGCGGGACTCGCGCGAGTTAAAATTTACAAAACATCTGTTCAGAAAAGTTTGATGAATCTACATGAATGTACAACCAGCCTCGAATTCACCCAAAAAAGTCAAGACATATCGCTCAGTTCGTGATATCCACCTTCGGCGAATCCTCCTCTCGTTCGGGGACTTGTTCACCGTCGTTGCCACCATCGCTGCTGCTGCTGCTACTGCTGCTGCCGCCTGAGCCGTCTTCGCCGGACCCACTCGAACTCTCGCCGGAAGTCGATCCTTCGGGAGACGCGGCGGCACCTTCTTGGTTCTCCTTTTCCCTCAGCTGCGAAAGGAAGGAAAGAGTGAGGAAGGCTTAAGAAACTGGAACACCTGCGACGAACATAAGTCACGAAATCGAGCAAAAGAAACTACCTCGGCAAGCTTTGCCTGCGCAATAGTCTTAACAATATCCGCCCCGCCAGCCATCCAGAACTCCTTCGCGAATTTCACCTTGATAGCCACAACGTCGGGGTTTGCTCGAAGTATCGCGTCGCTGGTAACGCTTGGGAATTGAGAAAGGTTCGCACGAAACTTCGCCAAGTCCACACAGTCGTAATCGTGAAGGATCTTCAGGATACTCTCCACAGAAAAGGCAACGGCGAAGTCGCTGGCACCAGAGATCACTTCGGTGAGAGCCTTGAATTCATCCTCCAGCCAATCCATGAAATCGGGAATGTTAATGTCATCCGGGAGAGGGGTTGGGCGAACACCGTACTCATTCAAGGATTTCTGGTACTCAGCATAGAGCAATTTCAGCCTTCCCAGAATTTCCGAAGTGTTCTTCTTTGAAGCTTCACCTTGTTCTGCCAGCGCCTTCTCAAGATCCACGATCTTCCGATCCTTTGTGCTCAGTGACTTGGCGAGGCTGGCGTTGTTAATGCGAAGATCCTCGGCGATTTTTGCAGCTCGTTCTTGCTTTTGCCGAAGTTTTTCGATCACGCTCAGATCATCTTCATGAGATTTTTGAACCTTCTCAAGCTCTTTCTTAGATTCCTCGAGCGCGGCCTCTACGACTTTCTTCTCATCCTGGCTCCTTTTCAGAGCCTCCGCCAGTTCAGAAACCTTCCTCTCCAGTTCCAGGTTCGTGGATTGCGCGAGGCCAAAGTTACGTTCTAGCTCCTTGGACTTCAGAGAAAGTTCTTCATTAATCTTCTCTTGCTTAGAAAGCCGCTCTATGGCAACCTTCCCAAGCATAGAGTACTTGAGGGTATAATCCTCGTGGAAGCGCGCAAGTTTTGAAGGAGAGTAAGAATGCAACAGATTCTTGAATTCTGAAAAATCCAAGAATAGATCTCAGACAAAGATTCAACAATCGTGAATGACACGAAGAGGCAGCGAGGATGAACGAACCTTGCTTGCTAAAATGCTGCATGGTGACTTGTTTAGTCGAACCCGAAGAGGCCTTCCCTTGAGGTGAAGGAGTAGTTTCGGAGATGGAGAGAGGCCTTTTTTCGGAGCCTTGAGCGGCTTCTTCAGGTCGTTCCGACGCCTCCTCTCCTGTTTCATCAACAATTGTGGACGATTTCCATAGAGTTAAAAACTTGGACGTCTTGCCCCCGACGCCACTTGCCTCGAAACCAACACGCAATAGCTTGCCGCGATGAGACGTACCAAAGCTTTTGTTAAAAGCGGCTAAGGAAGGAGAGGGCGCCTGGTCTTCGGGGACGACCTCCCGAACTTCGACCAAAGGAACATTTTCGTCAGGGTGGCCCTCCCTTTGAATAGTGCGCTCAAGGTCCCGGCGAGTCGGAGGAGACTTGATCGGCGGCGGCGACCTCGGCGAGCGGGGGTTTCGGCAGCAGCAGGGGACTCAGTGTGAACAACAACTTCAGCAGCAACAAGCGACTTCTCGGCGGCGGCGGGGGATGCCTCTTTTTGGACTTCGGGAGCAACATCTGAAAAGGAATCGATATCGACGAATTCATTTTCGGAACCAGCAGGACAACTGTCTCGAAACTTAAATAATGGCCAGAGGAAAACACCTTTGGGGCTATCTGTCTTCGTGAGGATGTCGTCGTCGAAGGCGGATGGGACCCGCCGAACTCCGGTGGAAGAAACTTTCTTCACAGCTTTCTTCAATTTCTTGCGGCTCATCTGGGCAAGCCCCGAAGCAGCCTGGAGTTCAGCTTCTGAGGTTTGAGGTTCGGAGGTCCTTCGTTTCCGCTTCGACGACTCAAGCGATCTGGTCCTTGAAGGCTTCACTCCCAAAGAGGTTCCCTCGGTGGCAGGCGATGAGTTTCGCTTCGACGACCTGATTCGGGGAGCGTTGATCGGGGCGGCCAAGCAGCTGGCTACGGCGACAGCGGGAAGTTTCAACTTCGGACCAGGGCCTCGAGAGCTGAAAAATTTATCACCGCTGATCTCCGAAAAGACGCGATTGATCTTCTTCTTGTGCTTCACTAGGGCCTTGTACGCCTTGTACTCGTTCATGGTATATTCGCCTACCATGACATTGACCCTTTTTTCAACTTCGTCCATGAAGTCCTTGGCGCTCTGGCCCTCGCGAAGTTTGATCCCGAACTTCGGGAAAGGCACCTTCTGGTCTGCCAGTTGACATTGTAGTATACGAGTTCGGCAGGGGACCAACCGTTCGAGATAGGCCAGATTCGCGCGGCAACAAATTCTTCGATAATGTCACGGCCGCCAAGTATCGTGCTGGCCAAATGAAATGCACTCTCGCAATTCCTGATTCCCAAGGCCCGCTGGTTGTATCTCCCTACATTCACTGCGGCGAGGGGTGCGATCGGGCCTGACATCTTCGGCTCATCAACCTTCAAGTAAAACCAATAAGATCTCCAGTCGTCTGCGAGGTTGGTCTTGCAGCAAGGAGCGATCTGGATTCGAGTGATTCCCTGTCGGGTGTTCTGGCGTCGCGTGTTGAAGGTGCAGCACGTGTGCTGACTACGGTAGAACTGCCCATCGTCGCCCTTGATAACTTCGGGGATGATCACCAGCTCGTAGAACCGAGTAAAACCGTCGACGATAGCACTGCAGCCGAAGGTCTTCAAGATCCAGATAAACTTCGACACCTCGAGGAAGGATGTCGGGGTGAGCTGGTGGATCTTCACCGAAAAAGCATCAAGAATCGCCGGCAGGACGGGATCGCAAGGGAATCTTAGTCCGCAGATGAAGAAGTCCCGAAACACCACAATCTCTCCCTCCTTGGGAGTGGGAATCAGTTCATCGAGAGGGGCGCGCCCGGCACCTGGGGAGAAGAACCCGGCCTTCTCGTACTCGCGAACCATGTTGCTCGTAACCTTTGATTCTCCGAAGGCGAGCGAAGGCGGCAACGGGCCGGAGGTCCTTAGCATGACAAGATCGTCGACACCAGCGTCTACATCCCCGACTTCTTCGCCGCCGTCAGACCCAACCTCCCCATCTTCGCGACTTCGGGAGCCGGCCGGGCGAACCGAATCTTCGGGCTGGGCGATCCGCGCTTTCGGCGGCCGGGTCAAGTGGGAGGCCAGCAGCGATGAGCTCTTCAGTAGTCATGGGCCTAGCTGTACTTTTAACGCGAGCCACCTAACCAAAAATTACGAACATTCAGACAGGTAAGAGTAATGTTCGAGAACGACACTCAGGAAATCGCAACATCACTACACCAAAGTTTAACGAACTAACGGATCAACGAAGCATAAATAAAGGAATACCTTAGAAGAGCGCGAACAAGACCTGGAGTTCGTAAGTTTTCAAGCAGAAAACCAGATTCCGCGAAGAGAGAGAGAGATGCGCGAATCGTGAAAAGCTCGAGAGCGGTAAAAAAATTTTTTAACAGCAGCAGCCCGCTATTTATAGGGCCGGGGAGGGGTAGTGCCGCGAGTGCGTCTCGATTTAACCGCCTTTGGCTCCCCGGGCGACGCGTGTCCCCTCCGACGTTCCGAGGGTGACGATTTTTTACTAAATTTCCGAAAGGTTCGTGGAATCGGATCGTCGGAGTTAACCCGCTTCCCCGAGGGGCTAGTGTTGGGGAATTCAGGAAAACCCGTCACCCTCGAAACGTCAAGCTTAACAAAGTTCTCAAAGCATGTTTTTCAGGAGCAGGGAATTCGCGATTCTCGGAAGCGTGGAACCTGTGAAGTCACGAATTCGTGAATGTGCAGAATTCGGGAATCTGGATTCGGCGAGGAGGCGGAGTCACGAACATGCGGAAGCCCGGAATCTCAACTGTTGATGGTCCGAACTTCGGAGAAACTGCCGATTCGGGAATCTGATGAAGACTCTGTTTGGGACTCGGGCGCGCGGACATGCACGAACCTGTTGGGAAGCAAGAGCCACTTCGGGAATCTGTTGAAGACCTAGTTCGGGAATTTCGGGCGGAGACATTCACGAACCACGGGAGAAGCAAAGTCAAAGTTGTAGTCCCAAAAAGTCCGGGTTTAGAGTGTGAACTAGTGGCGGACTTGTAAATATGTTGGGTGGAAAAAGACATTCTTGTGTGTGTTCACATTAGGAATATTCTCCGAGCCCGAGGGTATTATCGGCATGTAAAAGTCCCTTCGTCTCCCTATAAAAGGGGGCGCAAGGGCACGTGTAAACGGATTCAGACTTTTTTGGAACTTGTGCTACTTGCAGAGGGAATCACAGTCTCTTTGCGCTCTAATTTTGTACTGGAACGTGTTGAGAACTCATACTTGTGTTAGGGTAGTTATCCGAATTTTTCGGGTACCCCCCAACAGATGTCCTTTGCGCTGGGAGGCTTGTTGAATCAAGCAGCCGTGCAAAAACATTATGAAGCATGCAATTCTTTGTAGATGCTAGTCAGGGCTACCTTACTTAGATATTCATTGAATTACTATGCATGTAGATGGATGTTCCCGAGACCGGTGAAATGATGGTGAGGAAATCTTGATCACTTGTTCCCCGGCAACGGCGCCAGAAAAAGGGGCTTGTTGACGGTTAATAATTGTATCAAAGTTCGTTTGTGACTTGCAAGCGTACAAGTCTCCCGTCGTAGTCAAGGGACCCTTCTTCCCTCGAGTGGTGAACCCAAGGTATCGAATCCGTGGAACAAATGTGTGACGCAAAACTTAATCTATTAAAGCCAAGTAACTTCAATCTTCGATAAAAGAAACCCTAGTGCATCTAAGTAAAAGACACAAAATGAATCTAATCTACTAAAGACCGGAGAAAACAAAGTAAGATTGGGTAGATAAACCGATCTAGAGGGATCGGGGTAAGCCTTTTGTTGAAGTTCCAAGCAAGAGAAGAAGTAGCAAATCGAATCTTAATAGAAGCCTCTTTAAATCGTGGTTTCCCGTCCAAATCCGAAAACATCCGCCTTTCGAGACCCCCGTTTTGTCACAACGTATCCCTATTCATGCGGGGAGCTTAGGGCGAGTCAAAAGACAAGTCGAGATTCTTTCGGAAGATCCGGCGTGTACCTCTAGCCACCGCGGCTACAAGAACACCCTATGTAATCTATCTCGAGAATAGAATTGGAATAAGCAAAGCCGATCGAAAAACGAAATCTTCGAGGAAACACTTGATCGCTAGGAAAAGATTCAACTTGATAATTCAACTATAACAATGATACATACACAAGATCACCACCGGGATCCTTCCTTGATCTTGCTTCTAGCTCCGGAACTCCGATGTGGTCTTCCATGCAAGGTTCCCACGTCGGCTAGGGGAACCCTAGTCAACTAGCTCGACCCTCTCCTCTCCGAGATGAACTTATCCCTCTCTTCTCTTGCTCCTCGGCGGCCGATCACGAATTCTTCTGCGAGGCTCTCGGTCGGGGGGCTATAAATAGCCCGATTGGTCGCTAGGGCAAAGGAGGGGGCATTTGGGCCCTGGATGGGCACAGGGCCGACCGGACCGGGCCGGCCGACCCGGGCCTATTTAGGCCCCGGCCCGAGGGCTCCTTCGCTCCACGTCGGTTCCCTTGCTTCCTGGATGTTTCCCCCTTCTGCATGTAGGTCCATGTCGTCGGTTTCTCTCCGAATTGGACTCAACTCCTTGTCTTGCAAGATTCAGCACTTTTCTGGTCAGGTCCTCGGAGTCTGTCGTCTTCTCGGATCAAGTCCCTGGCTTTTTGGAGTTAAGTTTGCTTCATTGCATGACTTGTACGGGGCTTCAAGGTCTTGTCATGAGGTGCTTGATGAACTTATCCCGAAAGTCTTGCATTCAACACTAAAACCCTGCATAAACATTAAACTCCAAAACCGACATGCACACGTGAACTTGTTATACCACGGGGGTTAGTACCAATGGATAAGGTATAAAACTCATGCCAACACCGAAGGTAAACTCATGGCTAGGTTGACGGATTTTCACCGTCAACATCTCCCCCATGCTTAAACCTTGCTCGTCCTCGAGTAAGCCTTCGATGGATATCATCATTGCCAAACAATGTTTAAACTTTGCACTTGATCACACATGAGAAAACCTAATGCTCTCAAAATTTTAATTCATTAAAGTTCCATAATGTACTAGCCTTCATCTCTACGGAGGGTAGATTCTTATTAAGCTTATCCCACAAGTATTAATATGCTCACAAAGTTTAAATAGATCTCAGAATTTTTGAAATAAAGAACGAGATAAAGAAAAGCTAAACCAAGTTCACAAATTTAAATCATCTCGTATATTGCTCATGAACTCTCATCTCACTTGTCTCTCAAGCCTATATATTCTACTCCTTTCCCTCTCATATATATGTGGTAGGCTTTATATGGAGCTTTGGGAAAGTTTAGTCCTAACAAGATTTTATAAATGAGGTGTTGTCACAACAAGACAAGCTTCTCATGGTCTTACCGAGACTCGTCAAAAAGGTCATTGGAAAATAATGTTAAATCAAGGAGGGGAAAGAGAAAAATACACACACTTTTAGATGAGTGGACATGTGCAAATGGCAAAGAGTGATCCCGAGGCACAAAGGAAGTCCTCGTTATCGGATTGCACATGGTTGGAAAATGAGAATGGATCTTTTTAACTCGAAGCCTTGAATGCATTTTTAGAGAACCGGGGAGTTCACTTTACGCACATATATATTTTTTTTTCTCTTTCTCATATTTCTCATTATTTTCTTTCTTTCTTTCTTTCTTTCTTTCTTTCTTTCTTTCTTTCTTTCTTTCATTCATTCATTATATATATATATTTTTTTTCTTCTTGTGACACCTTCACCTTGAAAGTCACGTATATCGCTGAATTTTTTTCTTTCATCATTATATAATTTTTTAAAATACTCCCTTTTGAACTCTAAAACTGCACCGTACCTACCTCCTCCCCCATGCTTAGACGTTGCTCGTCCTCGAGCAAAGAGGCGAAAATAAGGTAGGTACCGGAAATATTTTTCCTTGGAGAGATACTTGAAATCTTCAATGTCGGCACCGTCTTGCGATCTTCCTTGAATTGATGATCCATTCTCAACAATAGGTTGTAGTCAAGAAGGTGATCACAAAAGATGATATTTGGTTTAAGGGTGGATATCCGGCGAAGTTTGTGAGATCTCCGATGCGGGGATACACAATGCACGGATAAAAGGCTAGCAAAAAGATAGATACGCAAAAACGGAATGACCAGCTTCTTAGTCTCGGGCCAGAGAAATCATGGCCTGCAATAACTCACTCAAAAATAAATCTTGTACACTAAGGTTTATGCACTCAAATATATATAAGGCTTTGGATAGGTTGAGCAACACACAA
This sequence comes from Cenchrus americanus, assembly GCA_947561735.1. NCBI lineage: Eukaryota > Viridiplantae > Streptophyta > Magnoliopsida > Poales > Poaceae > Cenchrus > Cenchrus americanus. The sequence continues at coordinate 270,387,221 of OX387239.1, forward strand.
GCGATATTTGTGACAAGGTTAGCGATATTTTTGAGCATAAAAGACATCTTTAATCCATTCATAACTTGAGAGCACATAAAACACTATGGGTCTTTATTTTAATCATAACCTCCGCTGAGAATTAAGCTAGCATTTAAATAAATTCAGATTTGTATTTTTAAGAGAGCACTAGCTTAAACATGCATAGATCAATTACAAAGATGAACAAAGCTGCAATTATAATCATATATCATCATGGCACGAATTTTGTCACTTTTCCAATGATATAATCAAGGTGGTGTCTTTATTAATGATGACATCAAGTTGAAATACAAACTGAAAACAAACAAACATGCTTGCTGAAATTTAAATAAAACAGAAAATACTACGCAAACACACATAAGCAAAAGCTGAAAATTACAGAGAAAAAGAAAAGAAAAGAAAACTAAAGTTCCTAAATCTTCTAGTCCTCCGCCGGTGGTTGATATTGATGATCTTGATAATAATACCCTTGCTCATAATATGATTGGACATTTCCTCCGACGAATTGATTTGGCTCCACAAGGTGAAGGCGTCCGAGCTCAAAGGCAATATTTGCATTTCCTTCACCAAGTTGAGCTGCATTAGCTTGGATGGCTGCGATGTTTTGGGCGTTTCTTGCAGCATACCCTCCAATTATGGCCATGCTTTGTTGTGGTTGGGGATGATGAGCGTAGGACTCCGCGAAGTTAGTGTTGGGCACAACATAATTTGGTGGGGGTACCGGTGCACCACCCCCCCTTGCTTGCTCTTGTGGCCCTCCGTAATAACTTGGCGGAGGAGGGATCCCGCCGAATGGTTGCACATTGGATTGTGCTCCACTCGCTTGTGCGGAGGATGTTCCCTCCTCTACGATTCTTCCTCTTTTGTTGTTGCAGGGACAAGGAGTCCCTCTTCCAACCAATCTTCCCTTCCTTCGGTGAAAAGCCTAAGCCTCTCATTCGGAAGGGGTAGGTTCACTATGGCCAACCGATAACCTCCTCTCTCATCTCCACTAATGTATTTGCCTTGCCGCAAATACTCAATGCCGAGAGAGGTACCACGCAAAAGGTGGTCGGGGTTTCTTGCGATCCCCGGCCGCAAGGAGAAGGCCAACATGGAGAGGTAGCACCCCGAACCAATATTACCCGCCCCCGATGTTGCTTCACAACACCAACGGTTGATCATGAGGTAAGAGGGGTCTATTGGCTGCACCGGCAATTAAAGCCGAGTATAGCCATTTCAACTCCGTGTCGGTCACCTTTGTCTCCTTCATCCTCCCCAATACCCTCTTGCACATCCAAGAGTGAAATATCCGGATAATGGGGTTGCGGATGCAATTGCGTTGTTGATGGGCTTCTCCGGAGATCATATTCCAAAATCCCGCCAACATGCCGGGTGGCACGTCAATCTTCTCCGGAGCTCCCTTGTGGAATCCAAGCAGCTCCCTAACGTGCTCGTAGGGAACCACTTGTTGGACTCCCTCCAAACGGAATGACAAGCTTTGCACCCCATCATCATCAACGATGGGTGCAATAGTCATCAAAATTTCCAAGGCGAACCCCAAATGGGTGTCCACCGATACTCCGTTGGAGAACTGCACCCATCCAAGGTGCCCCAACATATAGTATATGTCGGTGCCAAAACCCAAGGTGTAGAGTGCTTGGTCGTCGAACTCGATGTTGGGCACAAGCCTCTTCTCAAGATTAGAGAGCCTCTCCTCCTCCTCCGCCGACAAGATGATGAAGCCGTACGAAGAGTATGTCGGGGTGTAAGGAGGTGGCGCGGTTGAGCGAGTCGATCGTCGTGGTGGTGCGGGCTGCTCCTCCGTGTGCCCACGAGGTTCGGTAAACCTCATGGAAGTGCTTCTTGCAGCCCTCATACCACCAAGGAGGAGAGCATCGTTCCTCCTCGGTGGTGCCGTATCCGTCTCCATTCTCCGGGGAGACTCGGAAACCGAGTGCCTCCTCGAAGACGTGGTTGATGACGGCTTGGATGACGACGAACTCTTCTTCTTGGAGAAGAAACTTGTGGTCTTCTTCCACATGGTTGCTGCACTCTTTTCTTCAACTAAAACTCCGGGTTGCAACCGGTAACTAGGCACTTAAACTCTTTGCTTCGGATGTGGACTTTGAGTGGATTAAGGATGTGGATTTTTTCTTGAGCTATCAAGCTTGGGAAGGTTGGCTATGTCTACGGAGGTTTTGAGCACACAAACTTGAACACACAAACAAGGGAAGGAGAGGGAAGCTTGCTGCGAGAAAACGGGAGCCGGGGGGCTCCTTAAGTAGGTGAGGCCGGCCGGCACGGGCCGGCCGGCCCGGGGTCCTCCTGGCTCCTCCCCGCCGCGTCTTTCTTCTAGCACGATCATTTCGCCTCTGCAACTTTCCTGCCCGCGTGCTCCACGAGTTGCACCGCCCAAACGCTCTCGTCCACTCCTTTTCTTGCATTATTGGTCCTTCCACTTGATGCTCCATGCTTTGGGTCATGTCCATGCTCCCTAGCTCCACTTGCTTCACATGCCACCATGAAATTCCTGCAAAGTTGATGCTTGCTGCCCACCATGCTTGTCCTTTGCATGTGGAATTGGTGAAAGTTGATAAAAGGGAATCCAATGGTGTATGCATGATTAATTCAAACTAGATTGCCTCCATTTAGGTGTGTTTAAGGTTAAGCACTCCTCTAATTCGAAATTTAAAATATTTTTCAGAGCCATGCAAGAGCACAAACACAATTTTAGAGAAGTTTTTAAACCATTGAAAACAAATGTAAGTCGAAAATTTTTTTCGACTACGTCGATTTTGGTCTCACCGGTATAGTTTGCCTTCATCGGTTGAGAGCAGACATTTTCCCGGCTTGATCATGGGGGCATAGGTTTAGGTTCTAATTTTGGCTAAATAAGAAAGATTTTGAATAAAACAAAATAGAATAGGCTTAGAAAAATTTTAATCCTAGAGAAACCAAGGATAAAGATTTTTAAAACCAACCAAAAGTTTTGATTTCTAGGTTCACGCGAGTTCTACCACGTGCTGAATTTTATTAACACTTAAATATAAATCGTGGCTCTACTCGTGTGGTTTTAGCATGAAAAATAAGTCAACCTCAGCACCATAATGAAGGTGAAAGGTTGAGTTAGGTTCTGAAATTATTTGGTTGAGGTTTCTCGAAAAGAAAAGAACAAATAAGCACATAGGAGGGTTCATGCAAAGGGTTTATGATAAAGCAAACATTCAATCAAGAATTATGTCTCTAATATTGTTCAACCACTTCTAAGTCTAATGTCTTCGCGTAATAAAACTCAAAAACTAAATTATTAAAAATACTCGAAAAACCTGGAATCGGGTTGTCCTCCCGGTAGCTTATTCTTGACTCGACGAAACGGGTTGCCTCCCGCCTAGCGCTTCGTTTATAGTCTATAGCTAGACTTCTTCACTTGATTACTCCGGATCAACGCTCTTTGCGGGCGTTGCAATCTTGGGTACCCACTTCCGCACCATCTTGGGCGCGGGCTTGTCTTCCGGCTTAGTTGGCTTAGTCATTTTTTTGGTCTTCACAGGCGGCTTCTCTTCCTTTGTCTTGACGGATGCAACACCTTCTTTGATTTTCTTTACGTTCATTTTTTTTGGCTCCTTCTTCTTTTTCAGCCCCTCCGTTTGTTTTGGTTTTCCCTTCACTCCAATCATGTTGCATGCCTCAATTCTTGGACGGAACTTGAAGGAACTCCTTTCTCCGTTGATATCGAACATGATCTCCCCCTTGCCAACATCAATAGTAGCTCCCACGGTCTTGAGGAATGGCCTCCCTAGGATGAGCGGCGGCTTCTCCCTCTCTCCCATATCGAGCACAACGAAGTCGACGGGGATGTAGTGGTGTCCAATCTTCACGGGTACATCTTCAGCAATGCCCAAGGGATAGCGAATGGAGTTGTCTCCCAACTCCAAACATATTCCCGTAGGCTCCATTGGTAGGCGTAGCTTCTCGAACACATCCCTCGGCATGACGCTTATACTAGCGCCAAGGTCGCATAACGCCTTCTCGAAGTTGAAAGAACCAACTGAACATGGAATTGTAGGGCACCCGGGGTCTTTTTGCTTTTCCAGCCCATTAGCAATAGCGGCACTACACTCCTCGGACATCTTGACATGATCTACCCCGAGTGTTGCTATCTCATATTTATTTGCAAGTATATCTTTAAAGTAACGAGAATATGTAGGTACTTGTAGGGCATCTAGTAATGGCATGTTGATGCTAAGTCTACGCACAACTTCCACAAACTTCTCAAAGTGGTTGTCAAGTTTACCTCGGAAGTAGCGTGGCTTGAGTTGCGGTATCCTCGTGTCTTCCTCCGGCATCTCAAATTCGGGTTCCTCGGTGACGATCCCCGTAACCTTTTCTTTAGCAGCTCCTTCCACCTCGATGGATGGTTTAAGCTTCCTTGCTCCCGCGGAACGTTCCGGATCTTTGGTCTCCTTCCCCGAACGTGTTTGAATGGCCTTCGCCGATTCGGGACATTTGGGTTGTCCCGAAGCTTCCCCTTCATCATTAGTGAGGCGCCCCGCAAGTTGTCCAACTTGCGTCTCGAGCATCTTCATCATGTTGAGCACTTGATGATTGGAACTTCCGACCTCCGTCACTTTGCTATCGATGTTCTCCAACACCTTGTCTATGGTCTTGAACTTGGTGACGGTGTCCTTGTTGATCTTAGCTTGCTCATCCATGAACTCCTTCAATTGTATACGAAGCGGAACCGCATTAGGAATAGATGAGCTTGCATTAAATTGAGGCCTACCTTGCCCGTAGCGGAAGTTCGGCAATTCTCCCTTCCTCATGTAGTCGAGCACTTTGGCTTCCTCCGGACAATCTTTGTGGACATGGCCATACTCTCCACATTCTTCACATGTGGACCTTGCTTCGGCGGCCTTCAAGTCTTGAGCCTCTTTCTTTTCCATCTCCATCTTCTCCAACCTCCTCATGAGCGAGTCGATCTTGCCTTCAAGTATGTTCTCCTTCTCCACTTGCAAGACTCCTTTGATGTTTCCCGTGGGTTGAACCGGATGTAGGCGCCGGACGACGCCCACGTGTCATTATCCGCGACCTTCTTGAATAGAGTGAAAGCTTCCGTCGGTGTAAGTTCGATGATGGATCCTCCCGCCGATGCATCGATGATCGTCCTTGACGCCATGGTGAGTCCTTGATAGAACTTTTGCACGAGGTCTTCTTTCGGGAACTTGAGATGTGGAACAGCCCGGGTGTACTCGTTGAAGAGCTCGAATGCCTCCGAGATAGTTTCTGTAGGATATTGAACAAAGGTGGCAATCTTATTATGCAAGCTTTGAGTTTTACCGGTGAGTAGTATTCCTTCATGAAAGCCTTCATCAACGTGTTCCAATTTTGCACCGTCTCCGCCGGTTGAGAGTGGAACCATTGCAAAGCCTTCCCGAGTAGTGAGAACGGAAAAAGCCTTGCCCTCATTTGGTCTTGAGTCACCCCATCCATGTTGAAAGTCTGACATAGTTGAATGAATGCTTGGAGGTGAAGGTTCGGATCCTCTTTACCGGTGAAGGGTGAATGTTGCACCATGCGGATTGTTGAGGTCTTGATCTCGAACGGTCTTCCGATCTCCTCAAGGTTCAAGATTGGTAGGTCGATGATGTCTGGGGTGCATAGCTCCCCAATCTTGCGTTCTTGCGGTGGTTGGTCACCCATTGGTGGAAGTCGATTCTCCCGAGGACTTTGAGGTGGTGAATTCTTCGGAGATTCCTCGCGATCCTTTGTCTTCCGACTCCGAATTTACAAAATCCAGCTTTTTAGCTTGATGTGCTTCGCGTCTCCTTAGCCTGTAAAGTTTTTCTGGATCATCCACAAAATTATGGGTTTGTTGGAGAGGTAGCCGTCCATCTCCTGTTAGGGTTAGCAATAAACAAAGTATGCAAAAACTAGAAAGTAAAAACAAATCTATAAAAACTAGAGTTAGACAACTAGATTATATGTATTTTGAGGATGATCAAAATTTAGTAGATGCAAAAATAAAAACAATGAGAAAACTGAAAATTACAAAAAGGCAATAAAAAATCAAATCTTGATCACTTGTTCCCCGGGAACGGCGCCAGAAAAAGGGGGCTTGTTGACGGTTAATAATTGTATCAAAGTTCGTTTGTGACTCGCAAGCGTACAAGTCTCCCGTCGTAGTCAAGGGACCCTTCTTCCCTCGAGTGGTGAACCCAAGGTATCGAATCCGTGGAACAAATGTGTGACGCAAAACTTAATCTATTAAAGCCAAGTAACTTCAATCTTCGATAAAAGAAACCCTAGTGCATCTAAGTAAAAGACACAAAACGAATCTAATCTACTAAAGACCGGAGAAAACAAAGTAAGATTGGATAGATAAACCGATCTAGAGGGATCGGGGTAAGCGTTTTGTTGAAGTTCCAAGCAAGAGAAGAAGTAGCAAATCGAATCTTAATAGAAGCCTCTTTAAATCGTGGTTTCCCGTCCAAATCCGAAAACATTCGCCTTTCGAGACCCCCGTTCTGTCACAACGTATCCCTATTCATGCGGGGAGCTTAGGGCGAGTCAAAAGACAAGTCGAGATTCTTTCGGAAGATCCGGCGTGTACCTCTAGCCACCGCGGCTACAAGAACACCCTATGTAATCTATCTCGAGAATAGAATTGGAATAAGCAAAGCCGATCGAAAAACGAAATCTTCGAGGAAACACTTGATCGCTAGGAAAAGATTCAACTTGATAATTCAACTATAACAATGATACATACACAAGATCACCACCGGGATCCTTCCTTGATCTTGCTTCTAGCTCCGGGAACTCCGACGTGGTCTTCCGTGCAAGGTTCCCACGTCGGCTAGGGGAACCCTAGTCAACTAGCTCGACCCTCTCCTCTCCGAGATGAACTTATCCCTCTCTTCTCTACTCCTCGGCGGCCGATCACGAATTCTTCTCTACGAGGCTCTCGGTCAGGGGGCTATAAATAGCCCGATTGGCGGCTAGGGCAAAGGAGGGGGCATTTGGGCCCTGGATGGGCCTGGGCCGACCGGATCGGCCGGCGGCCCGGGCCCATTTAGGCCCGGCCCCGAGGGCTCCTTCGCTCCACGTCGGTTCCCTTGCTTCCCGGATGTTTCCCTCTTCTCGCATGTAGGTCCATGTCGTCGGTTTCTCTCCGAATTGGACTCAACTCCTTGTCTTGCAAGATTCGAGCACTTTTACGGTCGGGTCCTCGGAGTCTGTCGTCTTCTCGGATCAAGTCCCTGGCTTTTTGGAGTTAAGTTTGCTTCATTGCATGACTTGTACGGGGCTTCAAGGTCTTGTCATGAGGTGCTTGATGAACTTATCTCGAAAGTCTTGCATTCAACACTAAAACCCTGCATAAACATTAAACTCCAAAACCGACATGCACACGTGAACTTGTTATACCACGGGGGTTGGTACCAATGGATAAGGTATAAAACTCATGTCAACACCGAAGGTAAACTCATGGCTAGGTTGACGGATTTTCACCGTCAACAGCAAGCACCTATTTACTAAGTGTAAGTGTATACCAACCCAAAACTTAGCTTTTTCAAGACTATTCCTCCAAATCATAAGTAAACCACAATTTGAAATTCATTTCTAGTCAACTATCATGTGAGGGTCCAAGCCGCTCTTGACCGTGAGCACGACTGATCGATCAGTTTTCACTCTGCAGAGTTTGTACACTTTACCCACAGTTCGTGTTCCCCATATTGCCCGGGTTTGCAAAGCCCTTAAACACTTCCGAGGTGAGTGGCAAGGGGTCCACTACGAAGCCTTTACAAAGGTGTGCAAAACACCAATATCCCACGACAGCTACAGCTCAGGGCGGACCATAACCCTCCCTAGTGGTCAGCACCTTAGCAAAAGCTACTACCCCAAAAAGGACCGGGCTATACCCCTGCAACCCGGAGCACCCTGTGTTCCTTCCGGACAAGGGCTATTAGATAATTTACACTCCTAATTAATTGGCTAAGCCAGAGCCATGTGGACTGTGGTTGCACTGTTTTCCTGGGTGGTTCTCCATGTTTTAATTTTTTATGCTCTTGAATTATCATAAACACAAATTCCATTTAAATCCAACATTTTAAAAGTTAACTTCCATTCCCAAAGTATAGCATCTAAGCTTTTATCTACCCAAACATTTATTTAAAACAAGGTATGCAAGGTATAAGGATTAAAATCTAGTCATTTCTTTAATAGGCATTTCCCATCAAAATTTATGCATAACGATTAAAATTTAAAGTGTGATAATATGCATGTTATTAGGACAAAAAGAGTATGCAGGGGGGGAAATCCACTTGCCTTCTTCTCCTAAAAACTGGGGCTCAACCTCTTCAAAAGATGGCTCCTCCAACTTCGAATGGCACATCCTCTACGATCACACAAGAAAAACAAACAATAAATAAAACAGTACATCAAACATTGCTAAAAGTCTAATACAAGCTTCTAAAACTAACGTGCTTGTTGAGACGATCGCGTGGACACCAAAAACGCCTAAATCGGAGCTAGGACGGAAAAGTTATGATTAAAGCAAATTCTAGGGACTATTTTGTAAAAGAAAATGATCCTTAGGGGTTTTTCCATAAAAATCCAGGGGCTAAAACATAATTATAGGTATAAATTAGAGGACTTTGGTGCAAAAGAGGGGCTTTGGACTGCGGTTGTGCATTTTTGAAAGGCTAGGGGCTTAACTATAAAAAAATCAGGACCAACTTGTATGAGTTCTTTATGGTGGAAGGACCGGCATACAATTTGTAAAAAGGACAGGGGCTCTTTAGAATATTTGCCGGCGCAACCCTAGAATTGACCGGTATGCACTCTGTTGACCGGTGGCTGAATTAGATCTGGGCCGTTGGATTTGATCGGGCGGCTGCGGTTCACTGCAGGCTAAGGAGCGGCGGCGGCACTTAGCTACAGGCAGCGGTGCTGCTGTCCTGGTGGCGGCGGCTCGCCGGCCAGCTCGCCGGAGAAGCCAAAAGGCGCTACGGTGCACTAATTAACAGGGTGAAGACACCAAAATATAGAGGAGAGGCAGGGGGTTTCACCGAGCTGCTCGAAGGGGAAGAAGATGCGGCGGTGGAGTGGATCGGCGCCGAGGTGCGGCCGGTGTACCCTTGCTCCGGCGGGCTTCCTTGGGGCGGCGGTGTAGAGGAGGAGAAGAGCTCGAGTGAGCGGTGCGAGGTGGAGAGGTGCTTGGGGGTGGCTTTTATAGGTGGAGAGGGGAGGGGAGGAGGCGCGGGCAGGGCGGTGGGCGGCGGGCACGCCGGCGGCCGCCATTAAGGCCGGTGGCTCGGTGCGTGGCCGTTACGGGAGGGAGAGGAAGGGGGAAGGAGGCCGGGCGGTGCGGGTTAGTGCACGGCGCACTAAAGGAGCGGGGGGAGGCGGCGCGGGGAGGCGAGGGGGCGCGGGGCAACGGGCGGCCGGCGCGGCCAGGGAGGTGGAGCGGGCGTCTGGAGGTTGGAGACGGCCCTGACAGGTGGGCCCCACCTGTCAGCGCCGTGTGAGAGTGAGAGAGAGGTAACGGGCCGACTGGAGTGAAGTGGGCCGGCTGCTGTGTTTGGGCCGCGCGGTGAAAGAAGAAAAAAAACAAAGACAGGTTGGGCTGGGCTGGAAAGAGGGTTGGGTGAGGGTTGGTCTGATTCTCTTTTCTTTTTTTTAATTCCTTTTTCTTTATTTCCTTTTCAAACTTTTACTCAAAACCTTTTCAAAATTTTTAAACAAACTTTTGACCACACAATCAATCAAAACCCATGCATTCAACATGATGCACAATCACTTGGTATTTCTAAATTAATTAATTATCATTTCATATATTTAAAGGCAAATTTAATTATTCAAATTTATTAACCCTTAGAGAAAAAAAATTCTAATTGTTGCTAGCATTTTTAAGTGATGGAATTTTTGGATGTTACAAATCCTACCCCCTTAAAGAGAATCTCGTCCTCGAGATTCAGGAAGATTGGGAAACAGCTGAGGAAATTCTGCCATAAGCTCATCTTCTCTTTCCCAAGTAGCTTCTTCCTCTGAGTGGTGACTCCATTGGACTTTGCACATTTTAATGACTTTGCTTCGGGTAATTCTTTGTGATGTATCTAGTATTTTGATAGGGTGTTCCTTATAGGTTAAATCATCCTTCACATCAAGATGTTCTAAAGGTAGGTGGTCTACTTTAGTCTCACTTGAACACTTCTTGAGCTGAGATACATGAAACACATCATGTACATCTGACAATCGAGCTGGGAGTTCTAATTGATAGGCAACTTCTCCCTTTCTTTCTAAGATCTTAAAAGGTCCAATGAATCATGGTGACAACTTCCCTCAAATCTTGAATCTTCGTAGACCTCTAATGGGTGATACTCTGAGATACACATAATCTCCTACTTCAAACACAACTTCTCTCCTTCTGGGATCAGCGTAACTCTTTTGTCGTGATCGGCAGGTCTTGAGATTTTCCCGAATTATCTCAACTTGTCTTTCAGCTTCTTTTATAATGTCTGGTCCAAAAAGTTGACTCTCCCCTGTTTGATCCCAGTACAATGGTGTTCTGCACTTTCTCCCGTATAAGGCTTCAAAAGGAGCCATCTTAAGGCTGGTTTGGTAGGCCGTTATTGTAGGCAAACTCTGCATATGGCAAACTTTTATCCCAGCTACCTCCATGCTTTAAGGCACATGCCCTAAGCATATCCTCTAGGATTTGATTTGTCCTTTCGGTTTGACCATCTGTTTGTGGATGATACACAGAACTAAAGTTAAGCTTTGTATCCATTGATTCATGTAGCTTTCCCCAGAAACGTGATGTAAACTGTGTCCCACGGTCAGATACTATCCTCTTTGGAACTCCATGTAAGCATACAATCTTGGACATATACAGTTCTGCTAGCTTGGCTCCGGTGTAAGTAGTTTTGACAGGTATAAAGTGAGCAACCTTGGTTAACCTATCCACAATGACCCATATGGAGTCATATCCATCACGTGTACGTGGCAATCCCACAATAAAATCCATGCCTATTTCTTCCCATTTCCACTCGGGTACTTTCAATGGTTGAATTAAACCTGCTGGTCTCTGGTATTCTGCTTTTACTTTCTGGCATATGTCACATAGAGCTACATAAGCAGCAACATCCTTTTTCATTCCATACCACCAATATTTCTGCTTCAAATCTTGATACATCTTGGTGCTTCCGGGCTGAATTGAATAGGCAGAGTCATGTGCCTCTTTAAGTATAGTCTCTCGAAGATGATCAATTTCGGGCACACGATTCTATTCCCGAACCAAATAGTTCCTTGGCCATCCCTTTTGAAATACGGAACCTTGCCGGCATCAATCAACCGTCCATACTCCTTAATCTTCTCATCTGTCATTTGACCCTTCCTGATTTCTTGTTCAAGTGTAGATTCTACTTCCAACGTCATAGCTTCACTCTGGGTGACAATTCCCAGGTTGAGACGTGTCATCTCCCAACACAACTCTTGGGGCATCACATGAGCTATCAGTGCGTTTGCACGACTTTTCCGACTCAAGGCATCCGCCACAACGTTTGCCTTGCGGGGTGATACCGAATGTCCGGATCATAGTCTTTGATTAATTCCAACCATCTACGCCGTCCGAGATTTAGATCCTTCGGGTGAAGATGTACTTCAAGCTCTTATGGTCGGTGAAGATGCGACACCTATTTTCGATCATATATTGCCTCCAAATTTTTAGAGCGTGCACAATGGCGACCAACTCCAAATCGTGAGTGGGGTAATTCTTGCTCATGTTTTCTCAATTGCCTAGAAGCATAAGCAATTACTTTTCCCTCTTGCATCGGTACACGCCCAAGACCTTGAAGTGAAGCGTCACAATACACATCAAAGCCCTTGTGAATATCCGGCATTATTAGTACGGGAGAGCCGTGGTTAATCTCTTCTTTAGTTCCTCAAAACTATCCTCGCACTTGGCATCCCACTTAAATTCCTTTCCTTTTTCTAACAATGAGGTGAGAGGTTTTACAATCTTCAAGAATCCTTCGATGAATCGACGGTAATAACCTGCCAATCCAAGGAAACTTCTGATCTCAGCCACATTCTTAGGCGGATTCCAATCCAGTACAGCCTTCACCTTACTCGGGTCTACTGCTATTCCACCCTCTGTGATAATATGCCCAAGGAAGGAAACTTCCTTTAGCCAAAAATCACATTTGCTGAATTTGGCATATAACTGATGTTCTCGTAGTTTCTGCAGCACGAGTCTCAGGTGTCCTTCATGCTCTTCTTCATTTTGGGAGAACACCAGAATGTCATCGATGAAAACTACCACAAACCTATCAAGGTACTCCATGAATACTTTATTCATTAGATACATGAAGTATGCTGGTGCATTTGTCAATCCAAAGGGCATAACCGTGAACTCGTATAAGACATATCTAGATGTGAAAGCAGTTTTGGGAATGTCCTCTAATCGGATTTTCAGTTGATGGTACCCGGATCGTAGATCGATCTTGGAGAATATTTTAGCACCTTTCATCTGATCGAACAAATCTCCAATCCTGGGTAAGGGGTGTTTATTCTTGATGGTAACATCGTTAAGGGGACGATAATCTATGCACATTCTTCTAGTACCATCTTTCTTATCAACAAAGAGAATGGGAGACCCCCAAGGTGACGAACTAGGTCGGATGTAACCTTTACTAAGCAACTCATCTATTTGTTTCTTTAATTCGGCCAAATCCTTAACATTCATTCCATATGGTCTTTTATAAATAGGAGCAGTGCCAGGTAAAAGTTCAATGCTGAATTCAATGTCGCGGTCAGGCGGCATACCTGGTAACTCATCTGGAAATACATCGGGATACTCGTTCACAACTTTGATTTCTTCTAAGGATTTTCCCTTTGCTGAATTCACTGTTCCTTGTTCTTCGGATGAGTTATCCACTTTGAACTCAATTCTATCTCCTTGTGGGCTAGTCAAAACCACTGATCTCTTGCGACACTGAATCACCCCGTCATGCTTGCGCAACCAATCCATTCCAAGTATTACATCTATTCCCCGGGATTTTAAAACTACTAGGTTGGCTAGAAATTCTATCTCATTAAGTTTAAGGTTCACCCGTGGACATATGTGTCTGGCTTTCATTTCACCGCCCGGGGAGCTAACTAGTAATGGTGTCTTCATAAGACTCATGGGCAAGCTATATTTTTCCACAAATTGATTGGTAACAAATGAATGTGATGCTCCGGAATCGAATAAAACGGATGCAGGTTCAGAATTGACAAGGAACGTACCAAGCACGACCTCGGGAGCTTCCTGTGCCTGCTCAATCGTCACGTGGTTTACTTTCCCACGCACAAAGTTTTGTTGAGCCCTGCTGCCCTGAGGAGTAGAATTCCCAGTGCGAACCTGAGAGGATGGCTGCCCAGGCTTCTGACCATTGACCTTCTGTGGAGTTTGCATTCCATGCTTGGGACAGTTATTGGCATAATGCCCTAACTCTCCGCACTTGAAGCATCCACTAGGCTGAACTGGTGCGGTGTTTCTCACTGGAGCACCTGGGGCATTGTTCGGGCGACTCTGCTGCTGAATTGGGGCACGGGGAGTCCGCGATGGAAGCGCCGGGGGCTGCCGAGCCGAACGCCGGAATGACCGGTTCTGCGAAAATTTCCACTATATCCTCCCGAGCGGGCCGAGGATTCGTGGTGCATTGTAGCGGGGACGTGTGTTGCTGCTAGACTGCCCTTGGTTTTGGAACTTGCGTTTCCGGTCTCCAAGTTCTCTACGCTTGCTTTCAAGACCGATAGCCTTGTCTAATAGGGTCTGGAAGTTGGGGAAAGTGTGGCTCTGGAGCTGATAGTTTAGTGGCCCTATGAGACCATCCAGAAATCGTTCCTGCCTCTTCGGGTCAGTATCCACTTCATCCGGAGCATACCGAGACAGTTGGGTGAACTTGTCCCGATACTCGCTGACGGACATGCTGCCTTGCTTCAGAGCGAGAAACTCCTTCTGCTTCAATTTTATTATTCCAGACGGGATGTGGTGAGTACAGAAAGCTTCCTGGAACTCCTGCCAGGTGATAGTGTCAGCAGCGGCATGTGCTACGGTGTAGGCATCCCACCAATCGGCTGCAGCACCCTCTAAGCGTCCTGAGGCGTAAAGGACTTTCTCTCGGTCATTGCACTGAGTGATGTTCAGCTTCTTATTGATAGTCTTGAGCCAATCATCAGCGTCAAGAGGATCCACTGAGTGGGAGTAGGTAGGTGGATGATGGCTCATAAACTCTCTGTGTTTGTTGACTGGTGGAGGTGGTGGAGGTCCTTGTGGTGGCGGATTGTTTTGCGTGCTGCGGAGTTCCGGACGATGTGGCGGTAAGATCCTGAATCAACTGCATCTGTGCCGTGAAGAACTGCTGCATGGTTGGATCCATTGCTAATCCCTGAGGTGGAGGCAGGGCGGGATTCTGCTGATTGGCAATGTGAGCACGTATCACGGGCGGTACGTCCTGTCCACCTCCGGACCTGGTGTTTACCATCTGATTGTTAGAGAAAGCCATTTCAGATAAAGAGCAGTATCAATAAACATGAGTAAGAGAGAAAGGGGCTAAGATTAAATTTAAACTTAATTATTTTATTAATGCATATGCGGCCATCACACCACAAATCATTTCAGTCAAGCAAAGACCCAAATCAACCATGTTTTCAACCAGCAAACATTATTACAACGATTACGTCCTCGCAGGGACGGATCTAACAATCTCAACTCAAGGTGGCATCCTAACCTAGAAGACCTGTGGTAGCAGACGAAGAGCCGTAACGAAGCCTCTTGCGGGGTGGTGACTCCGCAGGGAAAGGGGTCTCGTCAGGCTGGACGGGTGGCTCCCTACCGTCATGCTCGGCCTCCAGCTGAGCAATCCTGGCGTAGGCGTCCTTTAGCTCACCGTGGGTCTGCTCCAGCTCGGACGTAGCACCCTCCAGTTCAGTGTTGAGCGCTGCCGTGACCTGGGCAAGAGTGTGGAGGCGTGGGTCCTCGGAGCCGGTCAGTGGTACCACCGTCCGCTCGGTGCCACCGGTACGACGAGGAATGTGGCGGTAGTCGGCGAGGCTCAACTCCCGGTCATGCACGAAACGAAGAGAGAACAAGGCCCTCCCGGCGGCATTGGCGACGGATGCCCGGTAGGTAGAGTGAGGTGTAGTAGAATCATGTGTCGTGCGCGAGATATAACCTCCTCCGGCATGGTTGCGCACCCTGATGTGGACCTTGGTCATGTAGTAGGTGCCCGGTGGCGGTTCGTTCCAGCTGTGGGTGACGTACATGGGGTACACGGTGTTCCCCAGCTCCAGTAGAGTGTTCCGCAGCAGCCAAGGGAAGTAGCCAAGTGCCACATCGGACGAGTGCATGATGCAGTATGGGTCTCCCTCGCGAGGTCCCTCGTAGTAAGCGTCGTCCCTCTCCTCGTTGTCATCCTCCGTCGCCTCACTATCCTCGGTGTCGTCGCCAGAGTCGTTTGGATCTCCTTCCGCGGCATCTGGTGCAGGATCCTCAGGAGCGACCGGAGGCCGCCGGTGAGCGGGGGCGGTGGTGGCGGCACCTCTACCGCTGGCGGGGAAGGTAGAGCTCGCGGAGATCCCAGCTCTCCATCAGAGTGCACCTCCAGGATCGCTCCATCCTCAGCCTCAACAAATAAGTACGAGTCCTCCGGTTCCTCCTCAGGCTGGACAGGAGGGGGCAGCTGCGCTCCGAACGGCGGAGTCCTGGCCATCTATGAAAAGAAAATTGAACTCAGAGCAGAATAAAACAATAAAGGGGACAAGGTTTTAACAAAAGCAAATAAGATAGATTTTTAGGTGTATTTAGGGTTTTTTTTGAATGAGAGAGCTGAAATGTCTTTCTAGATAATGTCCTTATTTCGACCATTTCTATCTAAGGCTGCGTCCTACAGTCAGCATTGCTCTGATACCACTCTGTCACACCCGTTTTCCGAAGAAAACCGAATGCATCTCATACGTGTGCCATAATGACAATTTCACACATATGATAGACAAATGAGTGTAATATCATAGTACAATGCTCAAAACGTACATAGAGAGGTTTATTAATTTATTACACTCATCGATAGACTCGAAGGTCTTAACACGAACATCGATAGCTAGACGATGAAACACCGTCTCCAACTTCACAAGCTCTCCCGATCGGGGGTAACGCGAGCCTCGGAATCCATCGAACTCGTCGAAGAACTGCGCTCCAAGCATCCTCCTCCGAACACATATGGCAAGGGTGAGTACACTTATGGTTGGTGCTCGGCCGTGGGGGAAAAAATGCAAAGCTATCAAGGGTAGGCTAGAGTTTTCAGCGGTAAGCATTTTAAGTTGGTCAAATTTTATTAGCAAGCACCTATTTACTAAGTGTAAGTGTATACCAACCCAAAACTTAGCTTTTTCAAGACTATTCCTCCAAATCATAAGTAAACCACAATTTGAAATCCATTTCTAGTCAACTATCATGTGAGGGTCCAAGCCGCTCTTGACCGTGAGCACGGCTGATCGATCAGTTTTCACACTGCAGAGTTTGTACACTTTACCCACAGTTCGTGTTCCCCATATTGCCCGGGTTTGCAAAGCCCTTAAACACTTTCGAGGTGAGTGGCAAGGGGTCCACTACGAAGCCTTTACAAAGGTGTGCAAAACACCAATATCCCACGACGATTCTGACTCGGGCGGACCATAACCCTCCCTAGTGGTCAGCACCTTAGCAAAGGCTACTACCCCAAAAAGGACCGGGCTATACCCCCCGCAACCGGAGCCCCCTGTGTTCCTTCCGACAAGGGCTATTAGATAATTTACACTCCTAATTAATTGGCTAAGCCGAGCCATGTGGTTGTGGTTGCCTTTGTTTTCCTGGGTGGTTCTCCATGTTTTAATTTTTTATGCTCTTGAATTATCATAAACACAAATTCCATTTAAATCCAACATTTTAAAAGTTAACTTCCATTCCCAAAGTATAGCATCTAAGCTTTTATCTACCCAAACATTTATTTAAAACAAGGTATGCAAGGTATAAGGATTAAAATCTAGTCATTTCCTTAATAGGCATTTCCCATCAAAATTTATGCATAACGATTAAAATTTAAAGTGTGATAATATGCATGTTATTAGGACAAAAAGAGTATGCAGGGGGGAAATCCACTTGCCTTCTTCTCCTAAAAACTGGGGCTCAACCTCTTCAAAAGATGGCTCCTGCTCAACTTCGAACGGCACGTCCTCTACGATCACACAAGAAAAACAAACAATAAATAAAACAGTACATCAAACATTGCTAAAAGTCTAATACAAGCTTCTAAAACTAACGTGCTTGTTGAGACGATCGCGTGGACACCAAAAACGGCTAAATCGGAGCTAGGACGGAAAAGTTATGATTAAAACAAATTCTAGGGACTATTTTGTAAAAGAAAATGATCCTTAGGGTTTTTTCCATAAAAATCCAGGGGCTAAAACATAATTATAGGTATAAATTAGAGGACTTTGGTGCAAAAGAGGGGCTTTGGACTGCGGTTGTGCATTTTTGAAAGGCTAGGGGCTTAACTATAAAAAAATCAGGACCAACTTGTATGAGTTTTTTATGGTGGAAGGACCGGCATACAATTTGTAAAAAGGACAGGGGTCTTTAGAATATTTGCTGGCGCAACCCTAGAATTGACCGGTATGCACTGCGGGGTGACCGGTGGCTGAATTAGATGCGGGCCGTTGGATTTGATCGGGCGGGCCGCGGTTCACTTTGCGGGGCTAAGGAGCGACGGCGGCGGAGCTACGGGCGGCGGTGCTTTCCGTCCGGCGGCGGCGGCTCGCCGGCCGGCTCGCCGGAGAAGCCAAAAGGCGCTACGGTGCACTAATTAACAGGGTGAAGACACCAAAATATAGAGGAGAGGCAGGGGGTTTCACCAAGCTGCTCGAAGAGGAAGAAGAGGCGGCGGTGGAGTGGATCGGCGCCGAGGTGCGGCCGGTGTACCCTTGCTCCGGCGGGCTTCCTTGGGGTGGCGGTGTAGAGGAGGAGAAGAGCTCGAGTGAGCGGTGCGAGGTGGAGAGGTGCTTGGGGCGGCTTTTATAGGTGGAGAGGGGAGGGGAGGAGGCGCGGGCAAGGCGGTGGGCGGCGGGCACGCCGGCGGCCGCCATTAAGGCCGGTGGCTCGGTGCGTGGCCGTTACGGGAGGGAGAGGAAGGGGAAGGGGCCGGGGCGGCGCCGGGTTAGTGCGTGGCGCACTAAAGGAGCGGGGAGGCGGCGCGGGGAGGCGAGGGGGCGGGGCAACGGGGCGGCGGCGCGGCCGGGGAGGTGGAGCGGACGTGCGGAGGTTGGAGACGGCCCCCGACGGTGGGCCCCACCGTCGGCGCCGTGTGAGAGTGAGAGAGAGGTAGCGGGCCGGGCCGGGAGGAAGTGGGCCGGCCGTCGTGTTTGGGCCGCGCGGTGAAAGAAGAAAAAAAACAAAGACAGTGCGGGCCGAGCCTGGAAAGAGGGTTGGGTGAGGGTTGGTCCGATTCTCTTTTTTTTTTTTAATTCCTTTTTCTTTATTTCCTTTTCAAACTTTTACTCAAAACCTTTTCAAAATTTTTAAACAAACTTTTGACCACACAATCAATCAAAACCCATGCATTCAACATGATGCACAATCACTTGGTATTTCTAAATTAATTAATTATCATTTCATATATTTAAAGGCAAATTTAATTATTCAAATTTATTAACCCTTAGAGAAAAAAAATCTAATTGTTGCTAGCATTTTTAAGTGATGGAATTTTTGGATGTTACAGGAACAGACCAACCAATGCAAGGGAGCTGTTCAACCTGAAACACTCTTCACTTATGGTCACAATTGAAAGGGCCTTTGGTGCACTGAAGAACAGGTTCAGGATCCTAGACAACAAGCCATTCCACCCATTTAAAACACAAGTGAAGCTTGTCCTTGCTTGTTGCATCTTGCACAACTGGATCATAGGCTTTGGGTTAGATGAAGTTGTGCCTACTAAAAATTGGGTACCCCCTATGGACCAAGACACTTCACATATTGATGAGATGTTCTCCCAAGACTCTCATGCCATGACAGCCAAGAGGGACAACATCTGCAATGCTATGTGGGATGGGAGGGGTGTTCATAGGACTTGATGCATTTATTTGTTGTTCATTGTATTATCTAATTTGGTAGCCCTGCTCTAGAACTCTTGGATTTGTGATGCTGTTGTAATAATTATTGGACAAAGCTGAGACATATTTTTTCCTATATGTATTATTTATTTGTTGTTCATGAGTATTATTTCTCTATTATTTACATATTATCCTCAATGTATTATTTCTTGGCTGCAACTATACTAGGATGGCATCTGCTAGTGTTGAGGAGGTTGTGGGTGTTGTTGCTGTTGATGTTGAGGCTGGGTCCCGTCGTTGCTCCAAAGACGGCGGCTCCAAAGCTCAAAGCACTGCGAGCGAAGACATGCTTCGGTCCTATGAGGTGGAACAATGCAACATCTGGCTTTGTGCTTAGGAGGATAGCACAGCTAGTGAGTGATGACAGTAGGCCTGACAAAGTCTTCAAGGACAAGGATGTTAACTTCGTTGCCAAGCAACTATTTGAGTTCAGTGGTGAGGTTGTCAGCCCCACTCGGGTGTACAACCACCTTAGGAAGTGGAGGCAGAAGTGGGCAAAGGTTGCTAAGCTCAAAGATTTGAGTGGGGCTCTTTGGGATACTGACCTTAGTGCCATCATGCTGGATGTGGAGCACTACTCTAACCACATTAAGGTAGAAATCATATCCTCCTCTCTTTACTTAGGTTCCATACCCAGTTGAGTTTATGTGAGTGAGCCAACCTTGTTACCCTTGTGCGGGACCACCCTAAGGATGCTGAGTTCCTTAACTGTCCCATGAGGTTCTACACGGAGATGGAAGTCATCTTTGGCCATTCTATGGCCACTGGGAAGTATGTTGTAGGGTCTGGTGAAGCACTTCGTGCAGCTGTAAAGAATGAAGGGGCTGGCGAGACCAATGACATACCCAGCAGCAGGACCAAGCCAACTGAGCTCATAACCAACTCTGTTGGTTGTGGGAAAAGGAAGAGGGGAGCCTTTAGTGAGGATGAGAAGTTGTTGCTGACTAACATGTCTGATGCTGTCAACAATGTGGCAAATGCCCTTAGAGACACTGGTCCTGCCCATGTTGATGCAAACTTGTACCTTGTTGTGATGGAGACCCCTGGTTTTAGTGAGGAACAACACCCAAGCGCAGGGCGCAATACTACTCCAAACAGGACGTAGGGTAGCTACTCTGGCTACCCGAACCTGTATAAATCTTGTGTCTTGTGTCCTCGCGCATACCTTCGGGTTCTAGATCATGGCGATCCCCACCTTCTACCTTGCTGCGGGTACCTCCCATGGAGGTCGAGAGGTTTAAACACCTGACAGCTGACGCGCCAGGTAGGGGAGATCATCACCACCGGGCGAATTCGAAGGACTTTCGTCATCAATTCTGATCTACTCGGCGTGTTTCTACTCAACGAATCAGGTGGCTTGGTGCACTGTGGCGTCGCGTTCCAATCACGTTGAGGCGGCAACACATCATCCGGACTCGAGTCGTCACATCTATCAGGCTTATTCTCATATGTTGTGGACTGCTATTCGGCGACATGCAGCCAGCCGTTTGACGGCTAATTAGCGACTGTGACACCCTAAAATTCCATCACTAAAATCACATAGCAACTTAAAGTAGTCTTAAGGATTGAAAGATTTAAATTGCTATTTAAATTGAGCTCTAAAATATTAAACATAATTTAATAAACATAGAGACAACAAGTGATTGTGCATCATCAGTTGGCTTGCATGGTTTTGGTTGCCTGTGTGGTTTCTAAAAAGTTTATAAAATTCTTGAGAAAAAGTTTGAAAGAGTTTGATTTTATTTTGAAAAGAAATGTGATTTTAAAATGAAGTTTGAAAAATAAAAAGAAAAAAAAGAAAACCTTGCCGGCTCCCCTTTCAGCCCAAACGGCCCAGCGGCCCGTCGGCCATCACCCCGCGCCGGCCCACCTCTCCCTCTCTCTCTTTCTTTTCTTTTTTCTTCTGCCGACGCTGACACCTGGGCCCCGCCTGTCAGCCTCCCCTTCCCCTTTCCTTTCTTCTTCTTCTCCCTCGGCCGCCCGGCCGAGCCGGCGCCGCGCGCGCGATCCTCGCCGCGCCCGCCGCCCCCCCCTCCACCTTCCCTTCCTTTCTCCACGGCCAATTAAGGCAATCAAACTCTCCCGTGATCAATTAGGCCGTTACCTCCCATCCTTAAACCCAAGACGTGATGGCCGCGACCATCAATGGCAAGCCGCCGGCCGCCCCGTCCCCTTCCCGCTTCGCCTACCTCCCTGCGCCCCTATTTAAACTCGCGCTCGATCGCCTGTGCCTCCCTTTTGCACCCGCAGCACACCACTCCACGCACGTGAGCCCAATTCCACCGGTGCCGCCGCCTCTGCTTCTTCCCGCCGTCGTGCAAGTGTCGCCGTCGGTGAAGTGCATCGCCGCCTTGCCCTTTTCTTCCCCGAACACGATCATGACCCTCACGTGATGCTTGTTGACCAGGGGAAGCCGCCACCGGAGTCGAGCGATGCACGGAGCTTGGGTCCCCGCCCGCCGGAGCGCCGCCCGAGCCGCCGTCGCCGTCGAACTCCATCTTTGCTGCCTCCCCGTCGCCCGTGAGCTTGCACAAAGTTTCCACGAGTGGTGAGCAACATTTTCCCGGCTGTTTTTCCCTTGAGCTCGCACCGTAGCACCGGTCCCCGCACGCCGGCGAACCCCGCGCCGCCCCCTTCCGGTGCCGACCGCCGTGGAAGCCCAATCCACCTCCCCCGAACCCCTCGGAGGCGTGCGCGTGCCGCTCAGCTACGCGTAGAGCCCGCTCGCGCGTGAAACGGTGCCCCACGACGCATGATCTAGGGGCCGCGCCGGCGAGCTCCCCGCCGCGCACCGCCGCACTCCGCGCGACGCCACCGCCGCCCATCGGTGCACACGTCCGGGGCCGTCGGATCTTGCGTGGACGGCCCAGATCGCGTACCCCTTCGGGTTATGCGGCCGGTCCACCGTGGACCCGTGCACCGGGCGCACAGCGCGGTCCACGGGACGCGCGCGCATCGGTAGCCATTGGATCTGAGATCCACGGTGCCGCTCTAGCGATTTTGATTAAGAGCCCCTGAGTTTTTACAGTTTCACAAGCCGGTCCTTCCACCTTTGAGAATTTTTAGGGGTAGCAGCCTTGGCTAAGGTGCTGACCATTAGGGAGGGTTATGGTCCGCTCCGCTGCTGTAACTATTGCGGGCTGTTGGTTTCTCTTCTTTCCTTTGTAAAGGCTTCGTAGTGGACCCCTAGCCACTCACCTTGGAAGTGTTTAAGGGTCTAGCTAACCCGGGCAAGATGGGGAACACGAACTGTGGGTAAAGTGTACAACCTCTCGCAGTGTAAAATCGATCGATCGGCCGTGCTCATGGTCATGAGCGGCTTGGACCCTCACATGATTAATAAACTTGAAGATTAATGCAAATCATGGGTTTGTGGTTTGGTTTGAGGTTTCTTTTAAGGTTAAGTGGGTTGGTATACACTTACACCTAGTAATTAGGTGCTTGCTAATAAAACTTGACCAACTTATAAAATGCTTACCGTCGTGAACCATAGCCTATCCTTGATAGCCTTGCATTGTTTCCCCCACTTGCCGAGCACCAACCATAAGTGTGCTCACCCTTGCTTACCGCCTGTTCGCAGGAGAACGTCGGAGGCGAGGACGAGTACTGGAGTGACTACGAGGAGTTTTAGGGCATGCGGATCCCCCAGTCATCATGCCTGTGGAAGTCAAAGATGGAGCTGCTCGTCGCTTAGTTATCGTTGTGTTCGGACCTTCGACTCCACCTCTCTGGATGTAATAATGGATATCGTACAGGTTTAACTCTTGAACGATTTATTACTGCAATGGTATTACACTCGTTTTGTCTATCATGTGTGTGTAAAATGATCCTGGCGCACACGTGAGATGCATTCGGTTTTCCTTGTAAAATCGGGTGTGACAAAGTGGTACCAGAGCCGTGATGACTGTAGGTCGCAGCCTTAGTTAGAAATGGACGAAATTAAGGATTCATGTTCTAGAGAACCTTATCATGCTTCAAATCATCTTATTTACGCATTAAAAATCTAATTTAATTTTGTTTATCATTTTAAACTGTCATTTTGATTTATTCTGTACTCTAAGATCAGTTTTGCTTTGACAGATGGCCAGAACCTACATGACCCCTCGCAAGAGCACTGGTACGCTTTCCCTCTGGACAGCTGGCCCCTCGCCATCGTCTTGAGGATGTTGAGGAGGAACCGGAAGAGTTCCAGCCAGAAGTTGAGGTGGAGGAAGACCCAGAGGAGGTTCAGCCGGAACCAGAAGAGGAGGATCCTGAAGAGATTGAGATGGAGGAGGAGGAGCCAGATGAGCCATTGGAACGGCCCACGGCCGTACGATGGCACCGTGTCGGTGGTGGCGGATGCTGATGGGGACATTGTGATTCCACCGGCGCTCGTGGCAAATGAGGAAGCACCCCCTGCACATGTTGATCCAGTGCCTGATGGTGAAGGAGGTGACCCGGATGACTCTAGTGATGACAGTGTGGGTGAGGAAGGTGGTGACAATGCTGTTGGCAACCTGGAGGAAGATGAGGATGAAAACCCCCGCTATCACGGAGCAGAATATCACAAACATTCCACTGAAGCTGAGAACGGACAATTTTGCATTCTTCTGTGGGAGGTTCTCGTAGCACTGGATATACCATAAGGCCCCTCTACGTGACTAAGCACTTCGGCGAGCCGGGGAATGAGAGACTACTACACCCCAGAGTCTACATCGGGAAGCCTCCGAATGATACGAGAAGGCCGGAGGTATCGCTCATCTCACCACGACAGACGGCTCGGTTCTCCACGGATGATGCTTTGCGGTGAATGATGCAGCAAGGAGGGCACTCGGTCAATCCGCAATGCAAATCGGGTGCACTGTTCCACTCGGAGTATCGCCATGTGCCTCGTCGTGCAAGTGGCACGAGAGGTGACCTGTGGTGCCGGCAGGAGGCAATGATCGCATCGACGTCTTGGCACGTGTGATCGCTTCCCCGAACACGGATCCGGAGGGGGCAACTACCGAAATGAACAAGTATCATGAGGAGTTGCGGGTTGCTCGGTGAAGATAGCACGTCCGGAAGCACAGTGGCGGGACGGCGACTTCCTCAAGAAGTTATGCCATATCGGACCACGGCTTCCCCTCCGCGCAAGAGGCTCCGTTACGGCTCCGATGAAGCTACTACTCGTCTTGGCTAGTGAAAGGGGGGGGTGAATAGTCGAACCTGAAAATCACAAACTTTTTCGCGGCTGTTAGACCCAGGTCCGGAGACTCCGAATATTTTTCCAGATACTCCGGGAAATCCGGAGAATCCGGGAAAATGTCCGGATAGTCCGGCCTGCTAGGGAAGAATTAAATCGACAGGATTTAAACTTGCTCAAAAGTAAATCTGTGAAAATAGGTTATGCACTGAAGTGATACAAGCATGTTTATCCACTTAAAACCTGCAGGAACCTTAACATGAAGTAGATCGGCACCAAACCCTAGATAAGTGTTCAAGCAAGATACAAGCATGCAACAAGATGAACAAGCACAAGAAACACAGGATATGTTACCGGAGTTCAACCTCACACCTTGAGGTCTACGTCTCCGTTGAGGTACCCACGAAGGGTGGACCTTTACACCTAGGTCACTTTCCTCCCTCTAGCGACCACGAAGATCAAGCTAGAGTTACTTACTCAATGTCGGGGTAATACAAACTTCCTTGGGCAGCCACAACCTTTGGATGCTCCAAGGCCACGCCTAGCTGGCTAGGAGCTCAAAGCTCCAAGAGTAACAAACACGAATTTTGCCAACCAAGCGAAGAACTAGGTGCTCTAGAGATGGGAAGTCAGCTCACTAGCACTCTCCAAGCCCTTGCTCTCAAATCCTCTTAACTCCCACAACAAATCTCACCAACTTTGAGCCAAAGGGAGAGAGGGGAGGAGTAAATGAGGGTTGCGGTACAGCTCGGGACGAAAATGGCGGGGAGGGGAGTAAATGAAGGGGTGGAGGGGCTTTTATACCCCCTCACCCAGAATATAGCCGTTGAGGCTTTATGACCCGGAGTATCCGGGTTAAATCCGGACTCTCCGGGAAGTCCGGAGTCTCCGGGCAAAAACCCGGACACTCCGGCCTTCCAAGGCCAGCACCCAAGAATAGATCCCCGTGAATGTGTTGGTGCAAAGGTGTCTCTCATAGGTTTTGTTTTAGCAACTAGAGCACCTGTTCGACCCTTGGAAGACATAATTCCTGTCCCTCTTGATAGTACTGCATTCCTAGGACTCAAATTCAAAAGTAAAAATAAATAAGCCGTCTTAGGAATCCTTTTAGAGCACCACCTTCTTTTTGTGTAGTCAACGAGCTGTGCTTGATGCCATACATGATTTTAATACCTGCTCATGGACTAGATAAACTCATTAGCCACTTAGGTGTGTGTCATTATATCACCAAAACCCACTTAGGGGGCCAAGATACTCTTCAATCTCCCCCTTTTTGGTGATTGATGACAACACAACTAAGTCATATAAGAGATAAACAATGAATATTTAAAGCTTTTGTAATACTCCCCCTTAATATGTGCATTTTGATTTTGAATATCAAAGCTCCTATTAGGGCCAATATTTTGCACGACAAGAGAAGCAAGAGAGTATTACAATAGTAGGGTGCTTGTGATGTGCAACAGATTAAAAAGGTGAAATGCTCATGACAGATTATGCACTCAACAAAAGAGAAAAGAAATCTGGTGCTGAGAAGTCCGAATTCTCCGGGCCAGGTCCGGAGTGTCCGGAAAATCCGGATACTCCGGGAAAAAGTGCGGACTCTCCGGGCTTCAGCAAAGCAGCAGAAAAATAGACAAAACACAGTTTTTCAATCTAGCATAAGCTGTCCTTAGCAGATGTAAAGCAGATAAAAACACACCAAGCACACAAGCAAATGTCTCAAACTCACATAGTCTCACACGAGCGAATATTAGAATTATTACAAACCGAGTTCCAAATTCAAATTATTACAAGCCAAGTTCATTGTTCCAAAGACACGAATAGATAATATCACTCCCCCTTTGGCATCAAGCGCCAAAAAGGAAGTGTAGAGCAGCGGAGTCACTCGGAGTCGTCGTCCTCCTCCTCTTCTTCTTCTTCTTCATTGCCCTCCTCTTCTTCTTCTTCTTGGGCACCTTGGGCGTCCCACTCAGCAAACGGATCATCAAACTCGGGAAGCTCGCGGTAGGGGTCGGTGGGGAGGCCAAGGTGAGACTTGATCTCGATGATGTCGCGCCGGTTCTCATTAGTCTCCGTGGCGATGGTCTTGCACATGCTGAAAATGCTCTTGAGCACTCTCTTGATCATGGAGCCACGGTGCCGACGAGGAGGTGGGGAAGAGGAACGTGCAGCGGGCACATCATCATGGGACGGAGCTGCACTCGATGATCCAACATACTTGCGGCCTTTGGGTGGCCTCTTTGCACGATCACGGAGGTGGCGAAGGGGCTCATGGACAACATCCTTGGGATAGCGGACATTGGTCACTCTCTCAATCATATACATGAGATAGGGGGCATAAGGAAGATGCTTCATTGGATCATTCATGGCCCTCCTCAACTCATTCCAAATGAAATCAAAGACACAAAAGCCTTCTTCATCCGGTGCCATTCTATTGAGAAGATTGGGAGCAAAATACCTCAAAGCTGTGACATCTCCAATCTTAGGATCAATAGTGGCACGAAAGAATTGATTGAGATAGTAGTAGTAAGGATTGAGTTGGTCCGCCTTGCCCTCAATGGCCGCATCTCGGCTAGGAAACATAAAGGGGAGCTCCTTGGGCTTGTATTTGTTCTCATTATGGACGGGGGTGCGCCTTTCATCCTTAGAACCAAGACCCAAGAGCCGAGAGAAGGTCATGTAGTCAATTGTGCACTTTTGGCCTTGAGTTGTCCATGTGATGGTGTTGTCATGGGGATTGAAGTAGTAAGAACAATGGAATTGAGCAAGGATTTCTTTGTTCCAGTTGTACCTAAAGCCCATGATGTCGTAGAGCCCGACCTCCTTGCACTTGTCAATCACTGAGTTGAACACTGTGTTGTTGAGCTCCTCATAGTACTTCCAATCAATATACTTCATTGGCACAATGGGTGCCATGTTCTTGGAGGCCAACTTGGGATTGCGGATCACTGATTGATAGAAGTCCCGGTGGAAGTCACACCAAAACCTAGCCTCAAGTCCCTCTCCCTTGAGATAACGATAGACATTTTCCTCCCTTTGCTCCCTCACTGCTAGGGAGTTCCTTGAGTAGTCCCTGATCATGTGCTCAGCAAATCCAAGGACTGAGCCTGGGTCCCTTAGCTTGATAGGTGTCTCAACCACTCGGACATTTGGTGGAAGGGTAGGGATAAGTCTAGGAGGGGTTTTAGGACAGATATGAGCAGCTACTCCTTGCTTGTGTTTAGGAGGAACTCGAGTAGCTGGGCGGCTTTGGTGGATATAGGGGGCTTGATGGCTCTTTTGGGATGGGGCTTGTAGCGGGATCTCTCTTTGGCTGGCCCCTTTCCATGACGACGAGGAGGCTCAGGGGATTGCTCATAAGTTTCATCCTCAACTTCATCATCATCACTTTCTGTTGCCTCCTCCTCCTCCACCATTATTTCTTCTTCACTCCCTTCGACATAGGAGGGAGGAGGGTCACCCCTTCTAGGTCTTGAGCTGCGCTGAGAACCTTCTTGCCCCAAGGCTTCTTGCACGGCCCGAAAAGCGGCGGGATCATGCCTAGCCTTGGTCCTCCTTTGAGTGGAGGGCTCCTCATTGCCACGGATGACCTTCAACCTCACCATCTGGATGGATAAAATGATATGGAAGTGAGAGATTATCAAAGGTGAAGACACGCTGCATTAGTGTTTTAGGGTTGCAGTGCGAACCCCGGATACTCCGGGAAAAAGTCCGGAGACTCCGGGTCCTTCGACCCCGGAGAGTCCGGGTTTCGCAGGCCGAAACACTAAATCACAATGCAGTGAAGTTCGTCCATCCAAACTGAGAGGAAACGCAGATCTAGAGCCTAAAGAGTGTTTCCTACCTATTCCCTACGAGGAAACTACAAGAACTATGCTAGGGAAGTAGATCGGGAAAGTTCCTTTTGAGAATACCTTGGGAAGAGAGGGGAAAGGGCTTGAATCCTTTGAAACTTGAGTAGATCCTTGTTCTCTACGCCTTGGAGACTTCAAATCCTCACTCTCACGCGATTTTGGTGGTTGGATGGCAAAATCGCCCAAGGGGATGAGAGGGGGAGACGGGAGTGAGAGGGCACGGTTAAAAGATGAAGTGGGGGTGAAAAGAGGTTTTCACCGCGGTCAAAGCCCTTATATACCTTTAAAAACCCGGAGTCTCCGGGTCGGGTCCGGACTATCCGGGAAACCCGGAGTGTCCGGCCTCAACCCCGGATACTCCGCTCCCCCTGGACTCAGCGAGCAGATTTTCAAGGAATTTGATTTTGAATGGATTTGGAAGGTTGCTTATGTGGTAAATGTGAGCCTGAGCAGTATCAACACCTTGGACTAGCCACAAACAAGCAAAGAGAACAATAGTCCAAGTGTTGTACCTAAAGATCCAAATTTTTCAAAAACAAATGCAATACAAGCCTTTTTACAAATCTTTTGTTTTTAAAAGTCATGTACTAGATCACTCAAGTATGTGCATGATCTCAAGCCAAGTTACGAGAATCCAAGATATTTAGCTCACTCCTCAAAGCACAAAACCTTAGTTCATCAAGAGGCTTTGTGAAGATATCGGCTAGTTGCTTATCGGTGCTTACATGACTTAAAGCGATATCTCCTTTGGCTTCGTGGTCTCTCAAGAAATGGTGTCTTATGTCTATGTGCTTTATTCTTGAGTGGTTTACGGGGTTGTTCGCTAGCTTAATGTCACTCTCGTTGTCACACAAGAGTGGCACCTTGCTAAACTTGCAACCAAAGTCTCTCAAAGTGAGCCTCATCCAAAGTTGTTGAGCACAACAAGCGCCGGCTGCAACATACTCGGCCTCGGCGGTGGAAAGGGCAACGGAGTTTTGTTTCTTGGAACTCCAAGACACCAAGGACCTTCCAAGGAATTGGCAAGTCCCGGATGTACTCTTCCTATCTACTTTGCAACCGGCATAATCCGAATCGGAGTAGCCAAGTAGATCGAAAGTGGAGCCCTTAGGATACCATAAACCAAGGTTAGGAGTATGAACCAAGTATCTAAAAATTCTCTTAACGGCCATTAGATGGCACTCCTTAGGATTAGCTTGAAACCTTGCACACATGCACACACTAAGCATAATATCGGGCCTAGATGCACAAAGGTAAAGAAAAGAACCAATCATGGAGCGATATACCTTTTGATCGATGCTTTTGCCTTCTTCATTTAGATCAAGATGTTCATTTGATGGCATAGGTGTTTTGATGGGCTTGGCGTTGTTCATGTCAAACTTCTTAAGCATGTCGTGGGTGTACTTGGTTTGACTTATGAAGGTGCCATCCTTGAGTTGCTTGATTTGAAAACCGAGAAAGAATTTCAACTCGCCCATCATAGACATCTCGAATCTTTTGGTCATGATCCTACTAAACTCATCAACCCAAATTTGATTAGTAGAGCCGAATATGATATCATCAACATATATTTGACATATAAACAAATCATTGCCTTGTTTACGAGTGAAGAGAGTAGGATCGGCTTTGCCTATTTCAAAGCCTTTCTTTAAGAGAAAATCCTTAAGGCATTCATACCATGCTCTAGGGGCTTGCTTGAGCCCGTAGAGCGCCTTATGGAGCTTGTAGACGTGGTTTGGGAGTTGTGGATCTTCAAAGCCCGGTGGTTGCTCAACATAGACTTCTTCGGAGATTGGACCGTTCAAAAAGGCACTCTTGACATCCATTTGATGTAGCTTGAAGTTGTGATGAGTGGCAAAGGCTAGGAGAATACGAATTGCTTCAAGTCTTGCCACCGGTGCATAAGTCTCTCCAAAGTCTAAGCCTTCTACTTGAGTATAACCCTTTGCAACCAATCTAGCTTTGTTCTTGGTCACCACGCCGTCTTCATCTTGTTTGTTGCGAAACACCCACTTGGTTCCAATCACATTTTGTTTGGGACGTTCCACTAAGGACCAGACTTCATTCCTAGTGAAGTTGTTGAGCTCTTCTTGCATTGCCATCACCCAATCAGCATCTCCAAGAGCATCTTCGACCCTAAGAGGTTCCAACATGGAAACAAACGAGTAATGTTCACAAAAATTTGCTAATCTTGAACGAGTTGTTACCCCTCTACGAATGCTTCCAAGTATGTTATCAACGGGATGATCCCGTTGAACACTTTGTCGAACTCTTGGATGTGGGTCAGACACTTCTTGTTGAATCAAGTCCTCATCTTCTTGACTCGCACCGTGACGTTTCGGCGGCGGGTCCGGAGTCTCCGGCATATCTCCGGATTCTCCGGAAAATCCGAAGTCTCCGGTTTTTGCCGGATACTCCGAGTTGCGCAATTGGGGAGCGATCTGCAAAGATCCTCAACTATGCGATCCTCATCTTCTTCTTCTTGAGGCTTGATTTCTCCAATGGCCATCCTCCTTATAGCCTTTTGCACGGGTACTTCCTTGCCTACACACAATTCATCAACTTGCTCCTCTTGAGAGCCATTAGATTCATCAAACGTCAAGTCACACGTGACTTCAACACAACCGGTGGTTTTGTTGAGGACACGATAGCCATGAGCGTTTGAGGCATAACCAAGAAAGATACCTTCGTCAACTTTAGATGCAAACTTAGAGCTTTTGGTCTTCTTGTTGAGAATGAAGCACTTACAACCAAAAACTCTAAAGTAAGAGACATTAGGCTTTTTACCAATAAGGAGCTCATAGGCGGTCTTGTAGCGAAGCTTGTGAAGATACAAACGGTTGATAGCATGACACGCCGTGTTGATCGCTTCCGCCCAAAAACTATCCGAAGTCTTGTACTCATCAAGCATGGTTCTTGCGGCTTCAATAAGAGTTCTATTTTTCCTCTCTACAATCCCATTTTGTTGTGGAGTGTATGGGACGGAGAGCTCATGACCAATGCCTTCTTCATTAAGATACTCTTCAATGTTGGTGTTCTTGAACTCGGTGCCATTGTCACTTCTTACTCTTTTGATCTTCACATCAAACTCATTTTGGGCTCTTGTTGCAAATTTCTTGAAAATTTCAAGAACTTTGCTCTTGTCTTTCATAAAGAATACCCAAGTGTACCGAGAGTAATCATCAACAATGACAAATCCATACTTGTTTCCCCCAATGCTAACATAGGCTACCGGACCAAAGATATCCATGTGAAGTAGTTCCAATGGTCTTATGGTAGATACAATGTTCTTGGTGGGATGAGGAGCACCAACTTGTTTTCCGGCTTGACAAGCACTACAAATTCTGTTTTTCTCAAAATGAACGTTTGTTAGCCCTAGGATGTGTTCCCCCTTTAGAAGCTTATTGAGATTGTTCATCCCAACGTGAGCTAGTCGGCGATGCCAAAGCCAACTCAATCTAGACTTTGCCAATAAGCATGTATCAAGTTGGGCTTTATCCGATGAAAAATCCACCAAGTAAAGCCTTCCCTTGAGTTCACCCTTAAAGGCAACGGAGTCATCGCCCCTTCTAAAGACGGTCACACCCTCATTTGTGAACAAACAATTGTAGCCCATCTCACAAAGTTGTGAGACGGACAACAAGTTGTAGTCCAAAGATTCAACCAAATAAACATCGGAAATTGAATGATTGATTGAGATAGCAATTTTACCAAGACCAACAACCGTTCCTCCACCATTGCCTCCAAAGGCAATGCTTTCCATAGGATTTTCAATCATATCACAAGATGTAAACATTTTCTTCTCTCCGGTCATATGATTTGTGCATCCACTATCAATCACCCATTTTGTTCCACCGGAGGAGTATGCCTACAAAACAAATTATGCTTGGGTTTTAGGTACCCAAGTGGATTTGGGTCCTAGAGTGTTAGTCACAAGAATCTTGGGCACCCACACACTCCTTTTTATCATTGTTCCTTTTGTGCGAGGCCCTACATACTTGGCAACCACCTTACCCTTGTGGTTCCAAGTCAACACATAATCGGCATAAAAACTATCTTGTGAGGCATGAGGTTTGGGCTTCTTGATTGACTTGTTTGGCTTTGAGTGTGGTGCTTGTGAGGTTACTTGGGTGCTCTTGAACTTGATTGGAGTGTTGTATCTCACTTGATTGTCATGTTTCTTGACACCCATTTGCTTCATCCCGTGCACCACATTCCTTGTTCCCATACCTTTGGTGTGGTGGTTCTTGATGAATGGGATGGGGTCTTTTGTACCTTGTTCTTGCTTACCAAGCCCCTTCCCATCCTCAAAGCCAAACTTCTTCATGTAGCTTGACCCAAAACCTTTGGTGTGGTTTTCAAACTCACCTCTCTTGGGTTCTTTCTTCTTTTCAATTATGAGGGAGTTTGACAACCTAGCAATTTCCTTTCTCATGGCATTCATCTCGGCGACATTAGTAGCACAAGCATTTATATCAATTTTATAGCATCTAGAACAACCTTTGCTTGTTGATGTTTGAGAGTTTGAGAGAGCATCATTAGATGAAGTTGTAGCGTTGTTCTTGAGGTTGTCAAGTTGAACTTCTAATGCTATGTGACTAGTCTTTAGGCTATCAAAGCTCTTTTGAAGTTCAAGCTTTTCATCCTCAAGTTTCTTGCAAGCATCCTTAGCTAGGGAAGATTCCCTAGTTAATTCATCTACCAACAACTTATCTTTAGCTAGGGATTTCTTGAGGCTAAGAATTCCTTTCTCCTTTTCCTTGAGCGAGTCCTCTTGCACCTTGAAACCCTTCTTTTCAATTACAAGGGCATCCTCAAGGGCAATGGTTTTCTCCCGCTCAAGTCTAAAGAGTTCTTCTTGCACCTCAAGGGTCCCATCTCTATTCTCAATTTCTTTCATTAAAAACATGATTTTCTTAGTGGCCTTTTTACCAAAGCTAGTGATCATTTTTTCAAAATCGAAATCATTTTCACTATCATCATCTAGGGGAGGGGTAGGAGTGTCTACCTTGGAGCCCCTAGCCATGAGGCAAGTGTGGGTGAAGTCATCTTCATCATCGGTGAGGTCTTCAAATAATGATGACTTGTTGATTGGTTCCTTAATGGTTATGGTAGCAAGACCGGATTCTATGTCGGAGTCGGAGCTATCATCATTTGAATCTCATTCTTCACCCAAATGAGCTTCACCAACTTCCTTTCTCTTGTTCTTGTCAAACTTGTTGGTGTCTCTTCTTCTCACTTTTATGTTAGGGCACTCCGCAATGAAATGTCCCTCCTTGCCACATCCAAAGCATGGTCTCTTTGAGGTTCTCTTGGTCTTGATTTTGTCCTTGTCCTTGTTCTTGTTGAGGAAGCCACTCTTCTTGAACATTTTGTTGAACCTCCTTACAAAGAGAGCCATTTGTTCGGGGGTCATGTCCATGTCACTATCTTCATCATCATCTTCCTCGGCCATGATTCTTGAGGTTGATGAGCTTGACCTTTTCTCCTTGCTAGAAGCTTTGAGGGCCACTCCCTTGTTCTTCTCAAGTTGTTCATGCATCTTTGACATCTCTTGTGAGAGCTTGGACTCCTTGACGGTGATAAGGTGTTCTTCCATTCTTCCAATCACATCCGCGGAGTGAACTTGTTGAATCCTCTCTTCTCCCTTATGAGAGTGGGGAGTTGAACATCCCTTGCCATGTATGCGGAGAGGATCTTGTCAACCACTTCTCTTCTTCCCCATCTTGTACTCCCAAGTGATTTGATCTTGTTGATAATTTTATTCAATCGGTTGTACATGTCCTGTGGTGATTCATCGTCCTTGATGACAAACCGGTTGAGCTCACTTTCTAAGGCTCGGATTCTTCCTTCCCTTACTTGCTTTGTCCCTTCATGATTGATGAACAAGGTGTCCCACACTTCTTTGGCGGACTTCAATCCATCTACCTTGTCATATTCTTCGGCCGTGAGAGAACTCTTGATGATGCGGATGGCTTGATAGTTTCTTTGTATCTCATTTGCTTGATCTTGAGTTAGCGTCGCATCACCACTTGGAAATGTAATTCCCCTGTTCACAATAGTCCAAAGTGCGGGATTCACCGCCATCAAATACTCCTCCATCGAGTTCTTCCACTTGGAATAGCCGGTTCCATCAAATTGGGGTATCTTCCCAATGTGGCTAGAACCCGATGGATGGTTAAAGGATAAGCGAGAATAATCGAAAGAGGTTCGAGTGTAATCCCTTGATGGCCGACGAGCGGAGCGGGTGGATCTTGCATCATCGAATTCTTCGTCCTCACTATCGGAGGACTCATCACCTCTTCCGGGCGCTTGATGACTAGTGCTTGCACCACGTGTGTTGTCTCCTCGAAGGGGAGGAGGCATGCCAACAACATTGTTGACGGGATCACCTTCGGCGAGAGGCGTGGCTTGATCATTTGGATTCGACATCTTCTTGACTCCAAGCGGTTAGGCTTCAAACACGGAGCACCAGGCTCTGATACCAATTGAAAGGATCAAGATGTCGACTAGAGGGGAGTGAATAGTCGAACCTGAAAATCACAAACTTTTTTGCGGCTGTTAGACCCAGGTCCGGAGACTCCGGATATTTTTCCGGATACTCTGGGAAATCCGGAGAATCCGGGAAAATGTCCGGATAGTCCGGCCTGCTAGGGAAGAATTAAATCGACAGGATTTAAACTTGCTCAAAAGTAAATCTGTGAAAATAGGTTATGCACTGAAGTGATACAAGCCTGTTTATCCACTTAAAACCTGCAGGAACCTCAACACGAAGTAGATCGGCACCAAACCCTAGATAAGTGTTCAAGCAAGATACAAGCATGCAACAAGATGAACAAGCACAAGAAACACAGGATATGTTACCGGAGTTCAACCTCACACCTTGAGGTCTACGTCTCTGTTGAGGTACCCACGAAGGGTGGACCTTTACACCTAGGTCACTTTCCTCCCTCTAGCGACCACGAAGATCAAGCTAGAGTTACTTACTCAATGTCGGGGTAATACAAACTTCCTTGGGCAGCCACAACCTTTGGATGCTCCAAGGCAACGCCTAGCCGGCTAGGAGCTCAAAGCTCCAAGAGTAACAAACACGAATTTTGCCAACCAAGCGAAGAACTAGGTGCTCTAGAGATGGGAAGTCAGCTCACTAGCACTCTCCAAGCCCTTGCTCTCAAATCCTCTTAACTCCCACAACAAATCTCACCAACTTTGAGCCAAAGGGAGAGAGGGGAGGAGTAAATGAGGGTTGCAGCTGTTCAGGACGAAAATGGCAGGGAGGGAGTAAATGAAGGGGTGGAGGGGCTTTTATACCCCCTCACCCAGAATATAGCCGTTGAGGCTTTATGACCCGGAGTATCCGGGTTAAATCCGGACTCTCCGGGAAGTCCGGAGTCTCCGGGCAAAAACCCGGACACTCCGGCCTTCCAAGGCCAGCACCCAAGAAAAGATCCCCGTGAATGTGTTGGTGCAAAGGTGTCTCTCATAGGTTTTTGTTTTAGCAACTAGAGCACCTGTTCGACCCTTGGAAGACATAATTCTTGTCCCTCTTGATAGTACGGCATTCCTAGGACTCAAATTCAAAAGTATTAATAAATAAGCCGTCTTAGGAATCCTTTTAGAGCACCACCTTCTTTTTGTGTAGTCAACGAGCTGTGCTTGATGCCATACATGATTTTAATACCTGCTCATGGACTAGATAAACTCATTAGCCACTTAGGTGTGTGTCATTATATCACCAAAACCCACTTAGGGGGCCAAGATACTCTTCAGCTAGGATCCTAGGATACTCGCCCTTATCATTGACCTTTTCGCTAGATCGTTCCTGCGTGAACGTATTGCTTGTAATAATGAATATTGTTTGCAAACATGTTTGAGTTGGATCTTTGCTTGATTGTGAATTGTATGGTGGAGTGATGGCCACTATGCAATCAGAATTGTTAAGTTAATTAAAGGATGGTTTGGGTTTTATCGGTTGTCATTGCTTAATCTCTTATGCAAGTTTGATTGGATCAAATCTGTTTTCGCAGTCATATGACATACCAGTAATGTTTTGTTTATAACTCAAGCTACAGAACTCCAAATGACATGAAACCAGTTGGGTTAGTTCACAAATTTAGAGGATGAATTTCTATCAAAAATTCAATGGTATATAATACATGTTCTGGGAGTTATGCACAAAGTAATGAACATGTCAGAATCTGTAAATTTCTGCTGATACAGCTGTACTGTTTGAATTTTATCTCGAGTTATAGATGTCCAAATGAGGTTATTCCAGTTGTGATAGTTCCATAATTTTATACATCATAATCTGGTAAAAATTCGTGGTCATTGGATAATTACACAGAAAGTTATACATAATTCTTTGAGGTCAACAGAATCTGTCCTAACTGAAGAACATGCTGTTATTTTATTTTGAGTTATCCTCTTATGCATTGATTCAAGTACAACTATCTGGGATATGATTTTTCTAACGGTCAGATGGTAAACACCAGGTCCGGAGGAGGTCAAAACGTGCCGCCTGTGATCCGGGCACATATCGCAAATCAACAGAATCCAGCACCACC
Source organism: Cenchrus americanus (assembly GCA_947561735.1). Taxonomy (NCBI): domain Eukaryota; kingdom Viridiplantae; phylum Streptophyta; class Magnoliopsida; order Poales; family Poaceae; genus Cenchrus; species Cenchrus americanus. The sequence continues at coordinate 270,423,991 of OX387239.1, forward strand.
CCCACCGATCAACTAAGCAATGGATCCAAACATGCAGCAATTTCTGGCAGCGCAGATGCAACTGATTCAGAATCTTACCAACACTGTGCAGCAGATGCAAGCTCAACAGAACCAGCCACCACGGTCGATCCCTCCGCCACCCCCGCCACCAAGGGACGAGCACAAGGAGTTCATGAGCCACCATCCTCCTACGTTTTCCCACTCGTCGATCCACCGGATGCCGATGACTGGCCGAAAACCATCACCAAGAAGCCGGAGATCGTGCAATGCACCGATCGGGAGATGGTCTCGTATGCTTCTTTGGAAGGCTTGTGGGGCGGCCGCGGACGGTGGGATGCGTACTCAGCTGCTCATCCCAACGGGCGAACATTACTTGGCGGGAGTTCCGTGACAACTTCCGTACTTACCACATCCCTTCGGGGTTCTCAAGCTTAAGCGAGAGGGAGTTCTTGTCACCGAGGCGGGGTAATATGTCGGTGATCGAGTATCCGGACAAGTTCACTCACTTGTCACGCTATGCACCTGATGAAGTCAACACTGATCCAAAGAGGCAGGAAAGGTTTCTGGATGGCTTGATTGGTCCTTTAAACTATCAACTGCAGAGTCACATCTTCCCAGACTTTCAGACACTGGTGAACAAAGCTATTGGGCTAGAAAGCAAGAGAAAGGAGATGGGTGAACAGAAACGCAAGTTTCAGTCACATGGACAGTTTAGCAGCAACACCCGTCCTCGTTACAGTTCTCAGCAGAGCCTGACTCCATATCGTCCTGGTGGTCAAGGTGGGAGGTACCCACAGAACATGCAGCTGCAGTGCTCGTTTCAGCCACAGTGCTTCAATCCTCAGACACCTAGAGCTCCTACCTCTCAGCTGAGTCGTCCTAACAATAACTCTGGGGCACCTGTCAGAAACACCAACCCTGTTCAGCCTGGTGGATGCTTCAGGTGTGGAGAGCTGGGGCATTATGCTAACAATTGTCCCAAGAGGGTGATGCAAACTCCGCAAAGAGACAGTGGAAACAAGACCGGGTAGCCATCTTCGCAGGCTCGTACTCCACAGACACCCAGCAAGAGAGGCCAGCAGAGTCATGTGCGTGGCCGAGTTAATCATGTATCAGTGGAGCAAGCTCAGAATGACGCCGGCGTGGTATTGGGTATGTTTTTCGTCAACTCTGTACCTGCTACCGTATTATTTGATTCAGGAGCATCACATTCATTCATAACTGATCAATTTGTGGCAAAATATAACTTATCTATGAGCTCAATGAAGAACCCATTGATAGTTAGCACTCCTGGTGGAGAAATGAAAACTGGTCATATATGCCCACAAGTAAAGATTAATATCATGGGGGTAGACTTTCTTGCTAATCTGGTAGTTCTAAAATCATGGGGAATAGATGTCATTCTTGGCATGGATTGGTTAAGAAGTTGTGATGGAGTTATTCAGTGTCGGAAGAGGTAAGTGCTGTTAAACAGTCCTCAAGGGGAGAGAGTAGAATATGTGAGTACACCCTCATCCAGCAAAGGAGTTGTGAACTCTGTTGAAGGCAAGGCCTTAGAGGATATAAGGGTAGTGAATGAATTCCCTGATGTGTTTCCAGAGGATTTGCCAGGTATGCCACCTGATCGTGACATTGAATTTAGTATTGAACTTATACCTGGTACTGCTCCCATATCTAAAAGACCATATAGAATGGATGTTAAAGATCTAGCTGAATTAAAGAAACAAATCGAAGAACTACTTAGTAAAGGGTTTATCCGTCCTAGTTCATCACCATGGGGAGCCCCCACACTCTTCATTGATAAAAAGGATGGATCTAGGAGGTTGTGTATAGACTATCGATCACTTAATGAGGTTACTATCAAGAACAAATACCCTTTACCTCGGATCGAGGATTTATTTGAACAGATGAGAGGAGCTAAGGCATTCTCTAAGATAGACCTTAGATCAGGTTATCACCAGTTAAAAATCTGAGTGGAGGATATACCAAAGACAGCATTCACATCTAGATACGGGTTGTATGAGTTCACTATGATGTCTTTTGGCCTGACCAATGCACCATCATACTTTATGTATTTGATGAACAAGGTATTCATGGAGTATCTGGATAAGTTTGTTGTGGTATTCATTGATGACATATTGGTATTCTCTCGGAGTGAGGAAGAACATGAAGAACATCTGAGGCTTGTGTTGCAGAAGCTTCGGGAACATCAGCTGTATGCCAAGTTCAGCAAGTGTGCTTTCTGGTTGAAGGAGGTCTCTTTTCTCGGACACATCATCACAGATGGAGGAATTGCAGTCGATCCAAGCAAGGTTCGGGATGTATTGAACTGGAATCTGCCTAAGAATGTACCGGAGATCAGAAGCTTCCTTGGACTTGCAGGATACTATCGGAGGTTCATTGAAGGATTTTCTAAGATAGTGAAGCCACTTACCACTCTGCTCGAGAAAGGAAAAGAATTCAAGTGGGATGAGAAGTGTCAGGCTAGTTTTGAGGAATTGAAGAAGAGGCTGACCACGCACTTTGTGTTGATCATGCCGGACATACACAAAGGGTTCGATGTATCTTGTGACGCCTCTCGGCAAGGTTTGGGATGTGTGTTGATGCAAGAAGGAAAGGTAGTAGCTTATGCTTCAAGACAGTTGAGGAAACATGAGCAGAACTACCCTACTCATGATCTTGAGTTAGCCGCGGTTGTTCACGCGTTGAAGATTTGGAGACACTACATGATTGGAAACAAGTGTAAGATCTTCACTGACCATAAGAGTCTGAAGTATATCTTTACTCAGAAGGATTTGAATTTGAGGCAAAGAAGGTGGTTGGAGTTAATCAAAGATTATGATTTGGATATCTAGTACCATCCAGGAAAGGCAAATGTTGTGGCAGATGCTTTGAGTCGGAAGGGACAGACTAGCATGTTGATAAGACACATGTTACCTTAGGAGCTATGTTGGGAGATGGCACAGCTCAACTTGGGAATAGTTGCTTCGAGTGATACTTTGACATTAGAAATTAAGTCGACGCTTGAGCAGGATATCAGGAAAGGACAGTTGACTGATGACAAGATTGCAGAATACAGGAAGTTGATTAAGTTAGGCAAAGTTCCGGAATTCAAAGAAGATGAGCAAGGAACAGTGTGGTTTAAGAACAGAATCTGTGTACCTGAGATCAAGGAGTTGAGAGAAGCTATCTTGAAGGAAGCACACGATTCAGCTTACTCTATACACCCTGGGAGTACTAAAATGTATCAGGACTTGAAACAGAGGTACTGGTGGTATGGGATGAAGAATGATGTAGCGGCTCATGTAGCTTTGTGTGATGTGTGCCAAAGAGTGAAGGATGAGTATCAAAGGCCAGCAGGATTGCTTCAACCTCTGAAGGTACCTGAGTGGAAATGGGAAAAAATCGGTATGGATTTCATAGTAGGTTTACCTCGTACTCGTGATGGGTATGACTCTATTTGGGTTATTGTGGATAGATTAACCAAGGTAGTGCACTTTATCCCAGTGAAGACAACCTATACAGGAGTGAAGCTAGCTGAGTTGTATAATTCAAGGATAGTGTGTTTGCACGGGGTACCGAAGAAGATAGTGTCAGATCGAGGCACACAGTTCACTTCACGGTTTTGGCAGAAGCTGCATGAATCAATGGATACAAAGTTAAACTTCAGCTCAGCATACCATCCTCAGACAGATGGGCAGACGGAGAGAACAAATCAGATTCTTGAGGATATGTTGAGAGCTTGTGCGTTGAAGAACAGTGGCAGTTGGGATAAGAGTTTGCCTTATGCAGAGTTTGCTTATAACAACAGCTATCAGTCCAGCATCAAAATGGCACCTTTTGAGGCCCTGTATGGAAGGAAGTGTAGAACACCGTTGTTTTGGAACCAGACTGGTGAAAGACAACTCTTTGGACAAGACAGCATACGAGAAGCGGAAAAGCAAGTTGAAATCATAAGGGAGAACCTTAAAGCGGCACAATCACGTCAGAAGAGTTATGCTGATCCTCGGAGAAGAGAGCTGATTTTGGAAGTCGGTGATTATGCATACCTCAGAGTGTCACCTATTCGGGGATTACGAAGGTTTAATGTCAGAGGGAAGTTATCACCTCGATTTATCGGACCTTTCAAGATTTTGGAACGGAAAGGAGAAGTAGCATACCAGTTAGAGTTGCCAGCACAGTTGTCGGGAGTCCATGATGTGTTCCATGTATCACAGCTGAAGAAATGTACAAGTGAGGTTAAGATAGAACCGATACAGTTAGAGGATACTCAAATGGAGAATGACCTGACATACAAAGAATACCCTGTTAAGATCTTGGATATATCAGAAAGAGTTACCAGGAGTAAGATCATCAGAATGTGTAAAGTACAGTGGAGTCATCATACTGAGGAAGAGGCAACTTGAGAAAGAGAGGATGAACTTAAGGAAGACTTTCCTCAGCTGTTATCTAAGTCTTCTGAATCTCTGGATGAGATTCTCTTTAAGGGGGTAGGATTTGTGACACCCTAAAATTCCATCACTAAAATCACATAGCAACTTAAAGTAGTCTTAAGGATTAAAGAATTTAAATTGCTATTTAAATTGAGCTCTAAAATATTAAACATAATTTAATAAACTTAGAGACAACAAGTGATTGTGCATCATCAGTTGGCTTGCATGGTTTTGGTTGCCTATGTGGTTTCTAAAAAGTTTATAAAATTCTTGAGAAAAAGTTTGAAAGAGTTTGATTTGAATTTGAAAAGAAATGTGATTTTAAAATGAAGTTTGAAAAAGAAAAGGAAAAAAAAGAAAACCTTGCCGGCTCCCATTTCAGCCCAAACGGCCCAGCGGCCCGTCGGCCATCACCCCGCGCCGGCCCACCTCTCCCTCTCTCTTTTCTTTTTCTTTTGCCGACACTGACACCTCGGCCCCGCCTGTCAGCCTCCCCTTCCCCTTTCCTTTCTTCTTCTTCTCCTCGCTGCCCAGCCGACCCGGCGTCGCCGCGCGATCCTCGCCGCGCCCGGTCGCCCCCCCACCTTCCCTTCCTCTCTCCACGGCCAATTAAGGCAATCAAACTCTCCCGTGATCAATTAGGCCGTTACCTCCCATCCTTAAACCCCAGCCGTGATGGCCGCGGCCATCAATGGCAAGCCGCCGGCCGCCCCGTCCCCTTCCCGCTTCGCCTACCTCCCTGCGCCCCTATTTAAGCTCGCGCTCGATCGCCTGCGCCTCCCTTTTGCACCCGCAGCACACCACTCCACGCACGTGAGCCCAATTCCACCGGCGCCGCCGCCTCTGCTTCTTCCCGCCGCCGTGCAAGCGTCGCCGTCGGTGAAGTGCATCGCCGCCTTGCCCTTTTCTTCCCCGAACACGATCATGACCCTCACGTGATGCTTGTTGACCAGGGGAAGCCGCCACCGGAGTCGAGCAGCGCCTGGAGCTTGGGTCCCCGCCCGCTGGAGCGCCGCCCGAGCCGCCGTCGCCGTCGAACTCCATCTCTGCTGCCTCCCAGTCGCCCGTGAGCTCGCCCAACGTTTCCACGAGTGGTGAGCAACATTTTCCAGGCTGTTTTCCCCTTGAGCTCGCACCGTAGCACCGGTCCCCGCACGCCGGTGAACCCCGCGCCGCCCCCTTCCGGTGCGGCCGCCGTGGAAGCCCAATCCACCTCCCTGAACCCCTGGAGGCGTGCGCGTGCCGCTCGGCCACGCGTAGAGCCCGCTCGCGCGCGAAACGGTGCCCCCGGCATGATCTAGGGGGCCGCGCCGCGAGCTCCCGCCGCGCACCGCCGCACTCCGGTGACGCCACCGCCGCCCATCGCGTGCACACGTCCGGGGCCGTCGGATCTTGCGTGGACGGCCCCGTATCGCGTACCCCTTCGGGTTATGCGGCCGGTCCACCGTGGACCCGTGCACCGGGCGCACGGCGCGGTCCACGGGACGCGCGCGCATCGGTAGCCGTTGGATCTTAGATCCACGGTGCCGCTCTGGCGATTTTGATTGAGCCCCTGAGTTTTTACAGTTTCACAAGCCGGTCCTTCCACCTTTGAGAATTTTTACAGATAGGTCCTGATTTTTATGTTTTAGCCCCTGGCCAGCCTAGATTTCTTTAATAAAGGTCCTTTTTCTTCCTTTTAGCATTTATACCCCTTTGTTTTATTTTATAATTATGTTTTAGCCCTGATTTTATTTATAAAAAGCCCTGTAAACTTAGTTTTCCTGCAGATAGGTCCCTGTAACTTGTTTTAATCATATGTTTCTCATTTTAACTCCGTTTTTAGCGTTATATATACCGAAATGATCGTCTCGACGAGTAGAATCTTTTCAACAGCAAATTTACTAGTTTTGTTACTGTTTGGTGTACTGTTTTATTTATTGTTTGTTGTTCATGTTTTACTCGTAGATATCGTGCCTATTTCGTCTGAGCTCCCTGTCGGAGGTGATCAGGAAGAACCTATTTTCGAGGAAGATTTCACTCAGCTTGTAGAGGAAGGCAAGTGGCTTTCCCCCTCTGCATTATCTTTTTGAACCTATGTCACTGCATGTTAAACAACGTTTACTATTCCTGTTGCTATGCATAAACCTGATGGGCAAACACCTAGTTAAGGACTTGACTAGATACTTTACCACTTTACCTTGATCAACCCTGTTTAAACAAATGCTTGGGGTAGATAAATGCTTAGTTTGCTTTACATGAGTCATGTTATGCTTTGTTTATGTTATACATCTCAGTTTCGTTTATATAATGTGCTTTGTGCTTAAAACAAGATAACTTGATTTATAATGGGAACATGGAGAACCACCCAAGATAACAGTACAACCACAGTCCACATGGCTCTGGCTTAGCCAATTAATTAGGAGAGTGGGTTAGCTGATAGCTCTTTCCGAGAGGGGCACAGGGGGCCGGAGTTGAAGGGGTATAGCCCGGTTCTTTTGGGTAGCAGCCTTGGCTAAGGTGCTGACCATTAGGGAGGGTTATGGTCCGCTCCGCCGTCTTTATGCGTTGCGTCGTTGGTTTCTCTTCTTTCCTTTGTAAAGGCTTTGTAGTGGACCCCTAGACACTCACCTTGGAAGTGTTTAAGGGTCTAGCTAACCCGAGCAAGATGGGGAACACGAACTGTGGGTAAAGTGTACAACCTCTGCAGAGTGTAAAACTGATCGATTAGCCGTGCTTACGGTCATGAGCGGCTTGGACCCTCACGTGATTAATAAACTTGAAGATTAATGCAAATCATGGGTTTGTGATTTGGTTTGAGGTTTCTTTTAAGGTTAAGTGGGTTGGTATACACTTACACCTAGTAATTAGGTGCTTGCTAATAAAACTTGACCAACTTATAAAATGCTTACCGCTGTGAACCATAGCCTATCCTTGATAGCCTTGCATTGTTTCCCCCACTTGCTGAGCACCAACCATAAGTGTGCTCACCCTTGCTTACCGCTGTTCAGAGGAGAACGTCGGAGGCGAGGACGAGTACTGGAGTGACTACGAGGAGTTTTAGGGCATGCGGATCCCCCAGTCATCATGCCTGTGGAAGTCAAAGATGGAGCTGCCCGTCGCTTAGTTATCGTTGTGTTCGGACCTTCGAGTCCACCTCTCTGGATGTAATAATGGATATCGTACTGGTTTAACTCTTGAACAATTTATTACTGCAATGGTATTACACTCGTTTTGTCTATCATGTGTGTGTAAAATGATCCTGGCGCACACGTGAGATGCATTCGGTTTTCCTTGTAAAATCGGGTGTGACAGCGACCCACCGTAATTGCAACGGAAGTCCGAGCCGAGCTCGTTTCTGCTTGCAAACAAATCGAATCAAGATTGATTTCACTGACCAAGTCGAGACGGAGTCTAACTACAATTTGCTGGTGCACGTGTACTGATCTGCCGCACTGCCATACTTGGAGTTCGAGACGGAGGAGACAAAGAGAAAAAATCCAAACTGATTGGACCGCCTGTGCGGATGCTACTGCTGTTAACCTCTTTGTTTCTACATCGGAAAAATTGAATAGGCTGAAAATCTACGCACAAGCTAAGGCCTAGGATCATGCGGCAGTTGGGATTTTAATTTGGTGCAATGGCTCTTTGCTACAACTACACGGAAGATGTACACGAGTACAACTACATCGACGCTCGACAACGTCAACTCGTCCTCGACAACGCCGTGCACCGCCCCGCGACATCGTCTCGTGGCCGCACCAGCTCATTGTAGACTACTCGTCACCCGGCCACACGGGCTCTACGTCAACTTTGTCGTGCGCCGCGACTACACGTCTCCGGCTGCACGCGCTCTACCTCAGCACTGACGTGCGCCGCGACTACTCGTCACCCAGCCGCACAGGCTCTACATCGACTACGCCGTACGCCGCCGCGACATCGTCTTATGGGTGCACGACTACTTCGACTACTATCTCGACTAGTAAACTAGTCGAGAACGGCTTTCGCGGCATCAACAACTAGTCGGATCCACCTCCAACTAGTCGACTTCAGCCCCAAGTGTCGCGGCTCCATCACCGACCGCCACGGCTTCGTCGACACTCGTCCGTGAATTAAGCTAAGTCACTTATTTCAATAATTTTTTTCTTTGGCTTGCTCTCCACATACAGGAACCAACGCCAAAGACTACTTCGTGTACGCCTCTCAACGGCTACCTGTCAGTAGAGCTACACCGTGCCAGTTATTCCTTGGGGATTATTGACTGACTGTCACAGGCTTGGTACACCAAATTAGGAGGCTCTTGCCACGACGTTTCGTGTACTGAGTGCTGGAGGCGCACAACGGCTACACCTTGAGGAGGCACTGTGCAATCTTGCTCTCGGCCATGCAGAACAACGAGCAAACGCGCTCTCTCTTATCGCCTCGCCGACTACTTTCGTCTACCTCTTAATGGTCTCGCTCCAGTAGCACACGCCTTGATCCGCGCAAAGCCTCGGCTCTCCTGTCCTGCCTCCACGTCCCCAGCGACTACGGCTAAATAGGCTCCTCATAGACCGGACGCTTAAACCAGCTCTCCTGTCATGCCTTCACGCCCCTAGCGGCTATGGCTAAACAGCGACCATAGAGACTGGGCGCTAAACCGCATCAGGCTAACTACTCGACGCCTTACGACCGAAACAAGAGCATGACACATGACATTTACATCTATATTCATATTTGTATTTGTCATTTGTAGATTCAATTTCTACAAAAATGCTACATAATGTACGCATCTCTACTTTCAGGTCAAGCTTCGACGACGACTTCCAGTACGCTCCGCGTACCTCCACCGGCGCGGCTAGTTCCCAAACTCGGGGGCTACGCACCAAATTACTACTCAATGACAACTCGAGTAGTCTCTGCTAGCTCTCTAGCTCGGGGGCTCATCACCAACAACTACTCGACGTGGCTCCTACAGCTCACCTGGCGACGAGCTCGGGGGCTGAACGCTACAAGTGTATTCAAATGATGACTTCCGCAAACACTGAAGACCTTCGGACTGATTCTTCAATCGTTCCAAGGCTCGGGGGCTACTAGGCTACACTCATCAGTTGATTTTTTCAAGACGGAAGCAGAATCAAGATTGACCCTCGGCCCCGAGTCTACAACTCAACCTAAGGCTCGGGGGCTACTCCATATGGAGTGCGATTTCGCAATCACACTTCCATATAATCTCGACTTCAAGACCGATGAGCCGGACCACCTTCCGGCCCTCGCGGCAGCTTCAAGTACTATTGAAGACTTCTCCAAGCAGTACTCGAGGACGCTCAAGAACTACTCGAAGAGGCTTCAAGACTACTCGAACTACTACTCTCGACTACAACGTGCTCGGGGGCTTGTCGGGCATACACCTCGGGTACCGCAAGGAAGGAAGCAGACAGACTCCTAGTAGAATTCCCCTGTACTCCTACTAGGACTCGTGCCATGTAATCCTACTAGGACTCCTACCTTGTAACCGACTAGGTTCCCGCCCCTAGACTATATAAAGGAGGGTCGGGTACCTAGCCGATCATCCACAATCCCTCCGGGGAACAACACCCAAGCGCAGGGCGCAATACTACTCCAAACAGGACGTAGGGTAGCTACTCTGGCTACCTGAACCTGTATAAATCTTGTGTCTTGTGTCCTCGCGCATACCTTCGAGTTCCAGATCATGGCGATCCCCACCTTCTACCTTGCTGCGGGTACCTCCCATGGAGGTCGAGAGGTTTAAACACCGACAGGCACTGATTGTTGCCTACACTTACCTGCTGGACAACAAGGCCCATGGCAGGGGCTTTGTTGGTATGAGTGACAACCATCGAGGCCTTTGGCTTAGGACCTTCCTCTCCAAAAACTTCTATGACTAGATGAGGACTAGAGCTGTGTTGTTTTGCTGGTATGGGGTTTTGTTTTGCTGAGAGGGTGGCTAACTATCTGGTATACAATTGCTGTGTTGTAAGACTATTTGTAGCCTTTGTTGGCTGCATGAACAACTAAATGCAATGTTGTCTCTTATGTTTCACTTATTATGTTGCATTTCTGTTAATTGGATATGGATTACAATTGGCCTATGATGCAACATATACTTGAGGTGGCTGCTATTTACATGTTTGAACTACTTCTTGTTACTGTCTTCAAACTTGGCTGTTGCTTATGACTTGTGTGACCCTTCACTCAGTTGCAACACTAAGCTATTGCTTCAAATGATGGCACTGAATGATGTTGTCCATTTGACCATTTTCCTGAATTGCTTGTTCTAGTGTGTTTTGTTGTACCTTCTTTATGCTTTTCTTAGCAGCCACCAATGATAGGAACCATGCAGTGAGTCCACCAACTAACATAAAGTTGAGGCATCATTCTATACTATACTATTTTGTCTATTTTGCCTCATAATTTATTTCTGTCTATATTGTTCTTTGGCCTATGATGAACAACCTCATGAACAACTATTTTTTCATGTTAGTCATCAAACCATGGGACATATCCATTCCCATGCTTTCAAACATGGGATGGATGTCTCCCACGGTTCCATGACTGACATGAACTTGTTTTTCTTACACATCAAACTTGTTCTGAAGCCTCATTCTATACTTCACTGTTTTGCCTCATATTTTTTTCTGTCTATGTTGTCCTTTGGCCTATGATGAACAACATGTTTGCTACAGAGGTGACAGTTCCTAAGCATTGATGAACTTTAACTTGTGAGGGAATGGTATTTGCTACTTATGTTTCTCATGTTACTTATCAAACCGTGGGACACATCCATTCCCATGATTTCAAACATGGGATGGATGTCTCCCACGGTTCCATGACTGACATGAACTTGTTTTTCTTACACATCAAACTTGTTCTGAGGCCTCATTCTATACTTCACTGTTTTACCTCATATTTGTTTCTGTCTATGTTGTCCTTTGGCCTATGATGAACAACATGTTTGTTACAGAGGTGACAGTTCCTAAGCATTGATGAACTTTAACTTGTGAGGGAATGGTATTTGCTACTTATGTTTCTCATGTTACTCATCAAACCGTGAGAGACATCCATGCCCATGCTTTGAAACATGGGATGGATGTCTCCCACGGTTCCATGGCTGACATGATCTTGTTTTTCTTACACATCAAACTTCAGAATCCATGTTAAAGTTCAAATGATATTGCAAACTATTCTGAGGCCTACTTGTGTTATTTTGTCCCTGTTGTCATGCCTATGATGATCTTGTATGCCTCATGTCACCCATCAAAACATGCGAGACATCCATGCCCATGTTTTTCCAATATTGGGCTGGATGTCTCTCATGCTTCCATGGTTGCCATGATTAATGCTTGTCATGTGTTCCATTAAAACATCAAACTCATCCATGGTCCAAGTTTAAGCCTGGACCTGGTGAGTTTGATGTTTCCATGGAACCCATTCAGCTCTTATGTCTGAGGCAAAGATTGTATGACTATTTCTTCATCTTGTGCCAAACTTTCATTAATTGTTACTTGTAGTGATACAAATATTTCTCTGAGGCAATCTGTAATTGTGATGATGAACTTATGATATTGTAATTGTGAGAACAATTGTAAGATTTTATAAATGTGATGATGAAATCATATATGAAATTGTGTGTCAAATTGTTGGTTTTGATCTTGTGTGTGTGATATTGGGATGAAACCTGATGCTTGGGCGGCCTGGCTTGGCGCCAAACACCATCCCGCTTCAGCGGTTGGTGGCAGTTGGGCTGCCAGCCCGGCTCCCAGGTGGTGTCCAAACACCAGCTCGGCGCGCCCAAGCTGGGTTGGGCCAATAACCCAAACAAGAGTGTGTGGCCCGTTTAAACCGGTCTAAGTCTGGCCATGGCATGGACGCTGGGCCGGGCTGGCCACAACCACATTTCCAAACACACCCTAAATTCTTCCTATCACAAGTTACATCATCTCGCTCATCCTCTAACACCCTTGCTTTGGTTTATAGCCGACGCACAGCACCTTCGGGAGATGATGGACAAGCAGGCAAGCCTTGAACAACGACTGAAGCTGAAGGACAAGGAGATTAAAGACCTGAAAAGGAAGGTTGCTGATTTGGGTGAGCCGATGTCCTATGTTGAAGCTGAGCTGCCTCGACGTGCTGTGATGGCTGCTTCCCATGCTCTTGGAGTACTGAAAAACCAGCATCCTGGTCTTGATATGCAGGTCTTAAGCAAGGGATACGCATGCACACCTGCAGAGGCCCAAGCTCTGGCCGATCAAGCTCGTCCAATTAGTTGAACCCTTCGTCAAGCGTCTTGGGTTGTCTGTTGTGGACCCCTTTTTTTGGGAAGAAGTTCCAACGCAGGAAGAAAGCCGCTCATGCTTCGAGTAGCAGTTACTCCCTCCGTCCCGGGATAGAAGGCGCAACTGCATTTTTGAAATGTCCCAGGATACAAGGCGCTGGCCCGCATGCGCTGCTAGTTTCTTCGTGCGAATTTACTGCGAGAGCTACTTGACCCCTCGTACCACACCCCTCCCATTACATATCTGTTACTCTCATTCTCTCTCCTTGCATGCATGCATGCATGCATCTCTCCCCTTCCCTCTCTCTCCTATATTTAACCCGAGTAGTACTCCACTCCTTGCATGCTTCTCTCACGGCTGGCCTCTCCCCTCTCTCTCACTTCCCTTGCATGTGAGCTCCTCAATCAGCACGTGCACTTCTCTTGCATGTGATGGATCAAGGACAAGCAACGAAGAGGAATGTCGTGCGCGCACGATGCATGCGTGCCCGATGCATGCAACGCCAAGCGCAGCTCGAGCTCCGCCGCGCTCGAGCATTTCTTGTCCGTGCCATCCGCGCACGACAGCTTGCCAAGAGAACTTATGAAGATGCCATCTGCATGAAGCAACAAGCCAACAATTCTTCCCTCGCGATAAAGTCTGAAGTCGATCATGGCGCCGACGACTTCGACAGCATACGGTACGTCCTTGACTCATTGGCCGGTGACACATATGTTCCGGACTCATTTGAGGACATCGAGGAAGAAGCTAGCATTGCTGCAGCTGTTGCTGCCGAAATAGAAAAGGAAAAGGAAAAAAGTGAGAAGGCCCTTGCAATCATTCGTCCTATGATGTACAAAATTTGTTTTCCTAGTTTTCCTGAATTGCATGAATGATCTAAATGGTCACATGATGTAATCGGTTACATGCAGTTTAGTTCGCTGAAGAACAAACAAAAAGAGACATTCTGTATTCGTAAGCTATGCAGTGACAAACTACACCGCATCTTCATAAATTTCCTTCTCTACTTGCAGCCTTTCTAGAAGTTGACCAATTCTCTCCAATGTTCCCTTCTTCATATGGGGAATTGCGTAATGCTGCCCACCTTTTGCAAGCATAATCTCCCTCATGCATGCCATTAGAGTAAGGAACACACGATTTGACTTGTCCACCGGGTATTCTAGATAGGCTTTAATCACATTAGCCTGAATTTCTTGGATGTTTGACGGAGATGACTTCTCAAACAATGCCTGCAAGGCTGCAAAAAACCCTAGATCCAAAACATTAAGATCAGGAGAATTGGGTGGCTGACACATCAACCTTATATCCCACCCATCTTCCTGTGCAACACGACAAAAATCTGGGTCATCAATTGCAATATGCGTCTTGGCGTTGTCTTGTTGAATGAATATTGGGAGTCCTTGTTCTTCAGCAGGCCATTTTTCTTTGATGGCAGGCAAGACCTTTTCGATCAGAAACTTACGGATTGTTTCCCTAGTGACCGATGTCATGGCCTTCAGCTCCAAGGTTCCTATATTAAACCATGTAACCAAGATAAGTAGAGTAACAAAGATAAGTACAGCAACCAAGATAAGTATAGAATTAAACAAAAGCCTACCTCTCGGCCTATTGGGACTTCTTCTCTTGGCCGGCTCCAATGTAGTGAAGGGGAAAATTCCTATTTTACCATCAAATGTGCATACACCATTCTCAAACCTTGGGCGGGCTGTCACACATATAAACATCACTTTTTCAATGAAATTTTTGCTCTTCACGTGTCTTCGAGGGATCTGTTCCCCTGGCGCCAAGTAATAAATCTGGTTTTTCTTTGTCCTACAAAACCACTTCTCATCTATGTAAATGACATTGTACAAAGCTTTGAATGTTGGGATGTCATCTGGTAAGCTAAGGAGGTCAAGCATTTGCAGGCAAAAGCGCACACGTTCCTTCATGTTTTGCTCAGTTAAGGTGAACTTTATGGCATTTGTATGGCGCCTAAACTTTCCTTCTTTTAGACGCCGATGCAATGTGCTCTTTGACATATGCAAGGCATTGGCTAGGTCACGAATAGTATGACGCTGCCTAAGTGGCACATCTTTGATGACATCTGGGTTAAATGGAAGTTTTTTAGCGCCACAATTTTTTTCTTATTGGAATTAAAAGCTGAAACTCCACCAGTTTTTCCATCTCGCCATACACGCTGGACAACTCTCAACGACACCCCCATATCACGAGCAACAGATTTTGTCACACCCTCCTGCAAGATGCCTGGAGCTGATCTTTCTAAGCACATCGCATACAAGATTCTTTTTATATCAGGAGGGTAGTACCGCCTCCTCTTGACATTGGCAGGAGTGCCTAAATAAACAAAAAAGAAAAAGAAAACACACTCAAGGCTTGCATGGGACTGTTCATTCAAGGTTTGCATGTAGAAAGCTTCGGCTCATTTGAAAAAGAAAATAGTGCATGCATGCGATGGATCGGAGTACCTGAGTCGAATGCCCCAACATCGTCAGCTTCATCTTCGGCGTCAGCTTCATCACCGGCGTCTGCTTGCTGCACGGACGGCGCCCCTTGAGCTTGTTGCACGGACGGGGCCACTTGAACTTGCTGCACAGACGACACCACTTGAGCTTGCTGCACGGACGGCACCGGCGCCACTTGAGCTTGCTGCACGGACGACGCCACTTCAACCACGACGTCTCCATGAACTGCTCCATCCTCGCCATTAGCTGTGTTGTCGTTACCTTCCCCTTCGTCGTTATCATCGTCGGCATCTGCAACATTGCCAGTATTAAGTTCACGGCTTGTGCAATGAAAACATATTAAAAAAGAAAACTCTCGGTGATTACCTTCGTTGCCGGAGTCCCAAACATAATCATAGGTCAAATCATGTATGTCTCCCTCAAACTCCCCGATCTCATCCCAGTTTATGGGCTCATTCAAATCTAAACCAGGCATGGTGTTGAAAGAAGGAAGATTATGTGACACCCTAAAAATTCCATCACTAAAATCACTTAGCAACTTAAATTAGTCTTAAGGATTTAAAGAATTTAAATTGCTATTTAAATTGAGCTCTAAAATATTAAACATAATTTAATAAACTTAGAGACAACAAGTGATTGTGCATCATCAGTTGGCTTGCATGGTTTTTGGTGGCTTGTGTGGTTTCTAAAAAGTTTATAAAATTCTTGATAAAAAGTTTGAAAAGGTTTGATTTGAATTTGAAATGAAAAATGGTTTGAAAATGAAGTTTGAAAAAGAAAAAGAAAAAAAAGAAAACCGCGCCGGCTTCCCTTTCAGCCCAGACGGCCCAGCGGCCCGTCTAGCCTTCCCCGCGCCGGCCCACCTCTTCTCCTCTTCTTTTCTTTTTCCCCGCGACGCTGACATCCGGGCCCCGCCTGTCAGCCTCCCCTCCCTCCCTTTCCTTTCTTCTTCCTCTCGCCACCCACCCGACCCGGCGCCGCCGCGCAATCCCCGCCGCGCCCGGCCGCCTCCCCACCTTCCTTTCCCCTCCCCGCAGCCAATTAAGGCAATCAAACCCCCGTGGTCAATTGGGACCGTTACTTCTCATCCTTAAACCCTAGCCGTGACGGCCGCGGCCATCAATGGCAAGCCGCCGGCCGCCCCATCCCCTTCCCGCCTCGCCTTCCTCCCTTTGCTTCTATTTAAGCTCGCACACGAGCCCCTGCGCCTCCCTTTGCCTCTGCAACACACCAACACACACACGTGAGCCCCAATTTCTCTGCGTCGCCGCCTCGGGTTCCCGCCGCCACCGTCGATTCGTCGCCGCCGGTGAAGGATTGGTTCCCCCGCCCGTTCTTTTTTATTTTTGGGATCGCCAAGAGCTTAACGAGCACGTGCTGTCGCAAGTTCTTGTCCCCGACGTCCGTGGCAGCCGCGCCCCGAGCTCACCGGAGCGCCGCCCGAGCCGCCGTCGTCGAGCCCCTTCGCTGCCGCCTCCTCTCCGCCCGTGAGCCCGCCTTCTTCCTCTGCACGCGGTGAGCAAAAACCCCCGCCCAATTCCCCTTTATTTCGCGCACAACAGCGTCTCCCCGAGCTCGCCGGAGTGGCCGCGCCCCCCCTTCCGGTGCCGGCCGCCGGTGAGGCCCGATCGCCCCCCGGCCTTTGGTCACGTGCGCAAGCGCCCGCGCCGCATGTTGCCCCAACTTTGTGGTCAAAAAGATGGTCGGGAGTGCCGTCCGGGGATAGCGCCGGCGAGCCCCGCCGCGCGCGCCGCCGCACTCCGGCGTGCTCGCCGTCGCGCCCGATCGCGCACGTCCAGGGCCGTCGGATCTGGCGTGGACGGCCCAGATCACATACCCCTTCGTTTAAGTGGGGCGGTCCACCGTGGACCCGTGCGCCGGGTGCACGGCGCGGTCCACGGTGCACGCGTGCACCCGTGACCGTTGGATCTGAGATCCACGGCGCTGAGCTGGCTAATTTGTTTAAGAGCCCCTGATCTTTTAGATTTTAGCAAGCCGGTCCTTCCACCTTTGAGAATCTTTACGGTTAGGTCCTGAGTTTTATGTTTTAGCCCCTGGCCAGCCTAGTTTTCTTTAATAAGGGTCCTTTCCATTCCTTTTTGCACTTAGACCCCTCTGTTTTATTTTACAATTATGTTTTAGCTCTGATTTTATTTATAAAAAGCCCTGTAAACTTAGTTTTCTTGCAGATAGGTCCCTGTAAACTGTTTTAATCATATCTTTCTCATTTTAACTCCGTTTTTAGCGTTCTATATACCGAAATGATCGTCTCGACGAGTAGAATCTTTTAAACAGCAAATTTACCAGTTTTGTTACTGTTTGGTGTACTGTTTTATTTATTGTTTGTTGTTCATGTTTGACTCGTAGATATCGTGCCTATTTCGTCTGAGCTCCCTGTCGGAGGTGATCAGGAAGAGCCTGTTTTCGAGGAAGATTTCACTCAGCTCGTAGAGGAAGGCAAGTGGCTTTCCCCCTCTGCATTATCTTTTTGAACCTATGTCACTGCATGCTAAACAATGTTTACTATTCCTGTTGCCATGCATAAACCTGATGGGCAAACACCTAGTTAAGAACTTGACTTGATACTTTACCACTTTACCTTGATCAACCCTGTTTAAACAAATGCTTGGGGTAGATAAATGCTTAGTTTGCTTTACATGAGTGTGGTTATGCTTTGTTTATGTTATACATCTCAGTTTTGCTTATATAATGTGCTATGTGCTTAAAACAAGATGACTTGATTTATAATCGGAACATGGAGAACCACCCAAGATAACAGTACAACCACAGTCCACATGGCTCTGGCTTATCCAATTAATTAGGAGAGTGGGTTAGCTGATAGCTCTTTTTCGAGAGGGGCACAGGGGGCCGGAGTTGAAGGGGTATAGCCCGATTCTTTTGGGGTAGCGACCTTGGCTAAGGTGCGACCATTAGGGAGGGTTATGGTCCGCTCCGTCTTTATGCTTGTTGCGGGCTGCGTTGGTTTCTCTTCTTTCCTTTGTAAAGGCTTCGTAGTGGACCCATAGCCACTCACCTTGGAAGTGTTTAAGGGTCTAGCTAACCGGGCAAGATGGGGAACACGAACCGTGGGTAAAGTGTACAACCTGCGAGTGTAAAACCGATCGATCAGCCGTGCTCACGGTCATGAGCGGCTTGGACCCTCACATGATTAATAAACTTGAAGATTAATGCAAATCATGGGTTTGTGGTTTGGTTTGAGGTTTCTCTTAAGGTTAAGTGGGTTGGTATACACTTACACCTAGTAATTAGGTGCTTGCTAATAAAACTTGACCAACTTATAAAACGCTTACCGCGTGAACCATAGCCTATCCTTGATAGCCTTGCATTGTTTCCCCCACTTGCCGAGCACCAACCATAAGTGTGCTCACCCTTGCTTACCGCTGTTCAGAGGAGAACGTCGGAGGCAAGGACGAGTACTGGAGTGACTACGAGGAGTTCTAGGGCATGCGGATCCCCCAGTCATCATGCCTGTGGAAGTCAAAGATGGAGTTGCTCGTCGCTTAGTTATCGTTGTGTTCGGACCTTCGAGTCCACCTCTCTGGATGTAATAATGGATATCGTACTGGTTTAACTCTTGAACGATTTATTACTGCAATGGTATTACTCTCGTTTTGTCTATCATGTGTGTGTAAAATGATCCTGGCGCACACGTGAGATGCATTCGGTTTTCCTTTAAAATCGGGTGTGACAGATCAGAGAAAGGAATGTGCTGTCAGACGTGCATAAGCACCACCTATTTATAGCAACAAGTGAACAACCAGACATTAGTGGCGCCACTTGCCAAAATAAATTTCCATACCCGTGCCAACAGATGAAAAAATTGGTCAGCATGAAAAGTTTGGCGGGAAGCAAAAAATTGGCGGCCAGAAAAATCTTAGCATGCAGGCGGGAAGAAGAAAAAAGGCTCGTGCCTGGAGGCTGCATGCATGCGGGAAGGAAGAAAAGGCACGCCGTTGGGCTGCATGCATGCAGGAAGAAGGAATGAAAACGCGCGGTTGCAGCGGCATGCATGCGCGGGGCCACTACTTCTAACGGCGCGGACGGAATAAACGTTTTGACGCAGTTATTCAAGGATGGAAACGAATCGACATTCCTAGAGCACGCGGTAGTTAATGATTTTCTTGGTCTTTGAAATTTTTGAGTTGCGCCTTCTATCCCGGGACGGAGGGAGTAGTTGAGATTTAGTATTTCTTAGAGATATCTGTTTGAGTCTGTTATTAAGCCGGATTAAATGGGCCGGCTAGATAATAGTAGGAGATTAGTTTGGCTCAAGCTTTTTATATAGGCAGTAGTTTTATCTCTAATCTCATAGCCTTTCGAGCAGAGGTCGAGTTAGGTCATGTTCGCTTGGCTTTATCACCACCGATCAAGATTACTTTTCTCTCGGAACAAAACGATCACCACGGATATTTTTCTCTCTTAACAAATCGGCGCGTGAAATGCCCAAACGAACAGGGCGTTAGTTGCAAACAACCTGCCTTTGCTTACCAGCCATACCATTGTCGGTGAGTAGCACATCTGAAGATGTAGACATTGTACCTGTACTGCTGTAATATAGACTAATGGAGTAATGGTACAATGATTAATCTATTGATGTGCATCTGCAATTGATGTTTTGCCCCCTCAATTTCTGCGTGTGCAAGGTGTGGGAAAGGGCTAAAAATAATACTATATGCTATTGTGCTAGAAATGACTAGGTGCTGAGTTGGATCTTGAAGGGGTACAAGGGCCGCTGTTCAGCATTTCGCCTGATCTTGCTACTGGATCGAGAAATGGTGTATGACCTTTGCAAACCTGCTGGTTTCGTCTGTGCAATTTTCTCTTTCTTTTGTTTCACATCAAATCTGCTCATTTTTTGGGGCGAAAAATTGTCAAAGGATGATTATGCCACGGGATTGTTTTCCAAATTCCGTGGGAATTGAACCGCACTATTTCGTTTTGGATAAGCCCTGCTTAACCGACAATTAGTCACATCTGGAAAGGTGGTTTCGAAACTACTCCATGTTCATTTCTGTTTTCAAAACTCACATTTGGAGTTTGTTGCAATTTTATGAAAGTCGGCAGTGACGAGCAATTAAAAGGGAAAAATTCTACATCACCCCCTCAATATGGGGTGTGAACTACATAACCCACCAAGTCTCCAACCTATGAAACGATCTAAATCGCCCCTGAACTTTTCAAAACCAGTCAAATTAACCCTTGAAGCATTTTAAAAAATCATAGCAAATCATAGAAAATTCATAAAATGGAAAATTTGGATCCAGATGAGTAGATGTACAAAGTGAACATATAATATGGTATGCTTTAGTTTATTTTTTTGGTTGTAGCTTTATATCTATGATTTTCTTCATAGCTGTAAAAAAAATATACTAAAACATATCATATTATATGTTCATTGTGTAGATCTACTCATTTGGAGTCCAACACAATTGGATTTTTATTTTATGATTTTTTCGTGATTTACTATGATTTTTCAAAATTGCTTTAGAGGGTAGTTTGACCAGTTTTGAAAAATTCAGGGGATGATATAGACTGTTTCATAGGTTGGGGGTTATGTAGTCCACCCTAACAGTTGAGGGGTGACGTAGACTTTTTCCAATTAAAAGTAACGAATCCTGAAGTGATCTGAACTACCCACGTGTCCCGGTGTTAGATCCAACGGCGGATAGCTTCCACTCGGCCGTAGGAAACTAGGAATCCTGTCCCGTGCTCCTCGCCGCTGTGCTCTCTTTGGTCTCGCGCAGTCTCAGTCTGTCCACTCCAAGGTCTCCAGTCCAGCCCACCTCCACACCCCCCCCCCCCCCCCTCCGCTGCTCCTCCCACCACCGCTGCGCCAATGCGGTCGCCGCGAACGCCCCGCCGCCGCGACGCGGCGTCGCCGCAGACGGCCGCGGCTTTCAATCCGGGGGACCCCGTGGAGGTGCTCCCGGACGAGCCCGGCCTGCGCGGGGCCTACTTGGCGGCCGTCGTCGTGGGGCCCAGCACCAAGCCCCGGGGCTACACCGTCGAGTACGACGCCCTGGTCGAGTCCGAGGGCTCCGACCGCAAGCTCCGGGAGGCCTTGCCGGCGCGGAGCCTCCGCCCGCGCCCGCCGCCGCTCCGGGCGCCCGCCTCGGGGGATGTGCCCGCGGCGCACGCCTCCGTCGACGCGCTCCACGACGACGCCTGGTGGCTCGGGGTCGCCCTCGGGGCCGCGGACGGGGCTGGGAAGGTGAAGGTGTGCTTCCCGGAGACCAGGGAGGTCATGGAGTTCGACGCCGCGGACATCCGACCCCACCTCGAGTGGACCGGCGGCGAGTGGTGCTCCCCTGATGGCATGGTAAGGGTTTCTATAACTTCCGATAATATATAAGCTACTAATCCATGAAGAATTTTGTCCCTCTTCCGTTATATCCATAATAAAAATCCGTCCATCTTCCGGTATTCCAAATGATTTCACGTTAGGGTTACAAACGGCAATCCCATATGGTATGCTCGAGTAATTCAGCAGTTAAGAGTCCTAGGGAAGGGTTCAGGTTGTTGCAGGATATAGAGCTTGTGAGTTAGTGTTCTCGTGGTCATAGGGGCTGGAAGATTGCCAGTCATCAGATTTACTTTTTTTAATCGAGTTGAGTTGCCAAAGCAAGCTATTTGGATGTGCTGAATGAGTTCAATTAGAGATACATTGTGCTGCGATGAAGTGATACTAGCCAATCAACCAGGAAAGCCTTTGAGCCCCTTCATATTCAGGGGGGGGGGGGGGTCTTAGCTATCTGTAGTTATTTTTTCTTTTGTATAGTTTCCGAGCCTCATCAAGTTAAAATGCTCAAAGCTATTGTAGTAGTGAGCCCTCAATTTCCTAATGATGTTACAAATCCTGTCTGTTGGAAACAGAAATCTTCAAAGGAATTTATATTTTCTGCTTGGTAGTATGTATGCTAGAGATAGATGCTGTCGGACTTCCTAGTAGCTTTTCACTGCCTAACATTGTTGGTTAGAAGTTATATCGTTTACATTGATCCAGTTTCCTTCTTTGACTGCTAACCTAAATAACTGAGCTTCAGCATCTGTATTTTCCCCTCCACTGTGTAATTTGTGTTGACCATGGTAGATTAGCTCTTGTATTATTTTCTTTTCTGCGAGCTGCATAATGTTCCTTCCCCTCCTTTGGGCTTTTCATTGAGTGCTAAACCACTGATCTTTGCCTGCTAGGAGATACCCAAGACAATGCCATACACAAAAGGAATGCAAATCGAAGTTTCCAAGTTGGAAGGTGATTCTGTTGTTGCTTGGTTACCTGCAGTTGTGGCAAAGACTATCTGGAAGAACAACCTGTTAGTGGAGTATACTGTTCCAAAGACTGATGGTAGTGCAGTGTCTGAGGAGATTGTTGATGTGAAGCATGTCAGGCCTTGCCCACCACAAGCATCAGCTATTCGTTTCTGCATCAATGATGAGGTTGAAGCATTCCGAGGTGGTGTCTGGTGGCTGGGGGTGATTACTGATGTTCATCCAGAATTAAAATACGTATTTAAGCCGGTACATTTGGGGGTGGAAGTTCAGTTGAGCCAGAAATTACTGAGGCTTCGGTATGACTGGGTTGATGGTCAATGGAAACAAGAATCACAGGTCCGCGCAAATCTATCAAGAATCTGTATCTTTCAAATATTGCTTGAATTTGTTTTTGTCCAAACTTCATGGGGTTGCCCTGCTCTTATTTTAACTAATTACAAATATGACCTCTGAAATTTATATATATTTTTATCCCATGAAATTTTTAACTATTGCCTGCAATGTGCGTTAGATGTTTTTAAGTAATGGTCGATGAATTGGTGCATATGAACTTGCACTATTTCTGATGCAGATGCTGTTCTTTTGCCATATTAAAGTGGAAGTAGATGTTACAACCTTGAAGCTTCTGTTTTTATCTGTAGGCAATTGGCCAGTGCCACAGTTTCCTTCAAATGTTACTTTGTTATAATATCTATGAATATTCCATCAAGTTTTGTATGGTTAAATATTGGCTAACGTTCTTGTACATTTCACAGCCACAATATCTGCTTTTAGTGACACAAGGATTTAATACACTTAACTACCACTCTTCTCTGGAAATTTCAGCTTTATTACTTGACAATATTAATGAAGTACCTTGATTTCTGCAATTAGAATGACAAATGATAGATTGTTAGCATGTACTCCCTCTGTTTCACTATAGTTGTCGTTTTAGATGGTGATAAAGTGCATCATTTATTCTCTGAGTTAATACATGAAATGTGACTAGGTGCATGGAATATTTAATGAACCTGGACGTGCAAAAGTAGTGCTAAAACAACAACTAAAAAGAAACAGAGGGAGTATATGTTGTTTGGATTTCTTGCTTAAGTATATTTTGCAAGCAAATGTTGCTTGCATTCTGTTTCCTTTGCACTCCCTCCGTTCCAAATTGCAGGTCATTTTATTTTTTCTAAGTGCATAGTTTTTGCTATGCACCTAGATAAAGTATATACCTAGATGCATAATAATATCTATGAACTTAGAAAAGTCAAAACGGCCTACAATTTGAAATAGAGGGAGTCTGACTTGGTTCTCTCGGAAGTTAGAACTCAAAGAATAACATACAAACATGTTCTTAGCATTTTAGGAGTTCACTTCGTTGCTTAAAATCAGATCTGAATTGTTATTTATTGTGGATTACTCTCTCTCTCACTTTTTAGTAAGTACATAAGTATACATATTAAAAGGGAGAAGAATGCCTACCAGGCCCAAAAGTTCTTATTTAAGATAATCCAAACCCTGTTATGGCTTTAATATAGATAGAAATATACTGTATAATGTAATCTCTTAACATTGCTCTTGCCTTGGAATTTGATGTCCTGCACTGTATGTTCATGAGGAAGTTAATAGTTTTGTTTCATTCTAAAGCACTATCTGGTTCTTGTCCTTTCACTTTTGTACAAAAGATGTAATGTTAAGAACATTTAGTCCCATTAGTTCTCTGCTTTAATTTTCTTATATATGAATAATCGATCACCATGATTTTTCTCCTTGGATGGATGTCTATATCATGTTGCTCCTTATCTTGAGATCACTAAGCACTCTCTGTGAGCTAAGAACAAAGCATGTTGGTTCAGAGTTGACAACTTCTACATTGTCAAGTGTTGTTGCCTTGTTAGTTCACAGAGAATCGTCTGCTATTTATCTGTGGCTGATTGCTACCGCCAATTAAGACAGTTGCTCCTAGAGGTCTTATGGCTCCAAATATATGCAGCCTACAAACTCTCAGCTGTATATTACCCTAGCATACCTTTTCCCTATTGTGGAAGAATAGCACATAGCAATATCTGTTGAGCCCTGATACATAATTTCCTTGCTATTCAATATGCTAATTTGATGCCATCTAAGTGGCATTTTGTCATCTAAGACTAAATGGCATCTGATAAGGCATCAAGAATTTTTAAGACAATCTATTGAACTGTTAACTAAACAACATACTGACAGAAGTTTTTCCACCCTATGTAAATGTCAGCTGCTCTCCATTATTTTTAACTTTTCTTTTAAAAGGCAGCTCCTGTAGATTTAACAGCTAAAAAGACCTGCATTACTTTCAATCTCCTCACTGATGATGATCAGACTATATGACTGGAGAGAATTTAAAAAATCATCATCTAACCCATGCGGATGTACGGTTATCTTTACTCCAGTCTCAATGTGGGCAGCTGTTTATCAGGAGAGCCAGCTGCCAGCAATAGATATAGCTTATTGCCAGAATTAAAAGGAAAGGGGGACAGATGTTTTTATCCTTATCCATGGTAGCTACATAAAACTGCTTGTGGACTTCATACTGTTTGAATTCAAACTTGTGATCTATAACTGACTAACTGTTGATGATTCAAATAGCAGCAAAACTTGATGATATCTTAGGGCATCTTTCTGATGTTTGTGAATTTGGACCATAGCACGTTTACCAGTATGTTCTGACGTCTGAAATAGCAATGCAAGATAGATTGCAAGCTCATAATGCTCTGATGATGTGCTGATGTGTGTTATGCCTTGTGATTGCTAATGACCTACCAAATTATTTGTTATGCCTTTCTTTATAATGCACTGATCGCAAAATTTACACGATGGTGGTTCTGTTCTCTGATTGTGTTCTAGGTGCCATCAAAGTTACTGGTAGTAATAGGATGCTCCTCTTAGGTTGGGTAATCTAGAAAGTATCTGCGCTGCTGTATGTTCTGAAACTACAAGTTTAGTTACAAGCTCATAATAGTGATACGCACAGCTGCATGTATACCTTTTCAATTGGTAATGCACCTCACTAACCAATTTGCTTTCTATGCCCTTTGGCTGTCTTTTTGTCAGAACACATTCAAAGCAAAATTCAAACAAGGCACCCAGGTTGAAGTCAGCAGCGAGGATGAAGGTTTTCGTGGAGCTTGGTTCGAGGCGACTGTTGTTAAGTCTGCTGGCAGCAAGTTTGTGGTGGAATATGCTACACTGAAGGCCGACGATGAGAATAAACCTTTGACAGAAGCTGTAGAAGCGCGGCACATCAGGCCGCCTCCTCCGCACATCCCTGTTGTTGATGGATTCAAGTTACTTGATGAGGTTGATGCGTTCTGCAACGACGCATGGTGGGTCGGCGTGGTATCCAAGGTTATCAGCAACCAGAAGTACATGGTCTACTTCAAGCCTTGGAGGGAAGAGTTGGAATTCGATCATGGAAAGCTGAGGTTGCACTGCGACTGGATGGGTGGAAGGTGGATGCGGGCTGCCCCGGTACGCTCCCGTTCATATGTTTTCCCTGAATTGCTGAATCTTTGGTTGCAGCTCCCAATGAATTGGTCATGAGCAATATTCTTATTTCAAAATTGTTCCTGTTTGTTTGTTTAGCTCAGTTGTCATATGTAACTCTGCACTACAGATTTCTTTGTGACACGTGAGCTCATTGGGGCATTCTACAATCCTTTTTCAGGCACTGGAGATGTGAAAGGCTGAAGAACCGGTGTGCACACTTTTGTATAGGAGCTTTGGTGGTAGCATCCATGAGAATTGCCTCACTGGCTTACCAGGCTTCGTCCACTCTGTAGTATCTTGTCTTCGTCTGTGCTATGCTTGCAGTAGGATTGCTTTGAACCGTTGAGTGTCCATGTGGCTTGAATTCTCTTCTTTCGGACATAAACAGACTCGAAACGAACACAACGACGGCGCGTACACGCGCTTGGCTGTTGAATGTTTCATTTCATCACCCTCTGCTGCCAAGGTCTCGTGGTGCCGATTTAAGAGCGCCCCCTGATTGAATCTGGACCACCCAACCCAATCCACCCCCGTTTTAAACAGCGGGATTCAATGCCGGCTGTGGCGGAGAACATGGCCGAGTAATGCCTTTGCCAGGTGTTTATGAACTCCTCTGTCGTCAGCAGCCATATGTACTACTGTACTGGCAACACCTCCTCGTGGTCACTGAGGTTAGTGCAGCTTTATGTACAGTACCGGGGGAGCACTGTAGCAGCATTACTCTAAAAGGCACCTTCCCTGTGTCCTTGTGCTCTGTGCTAGTCTGTTGGTAGGTTTGAGTGATGGTGATCACATGGAAGCGGATAGATCCATTCCAACACCAACAGTTCCCAACGTCTAACTTGTTGGGTTTCAGAGACAATGCCCTGCACACAATTTGCCGGCTGAACCTCTCTATCCCCTTTCGGCTATGATCACGTTGTTTACGTGACTTAACCGAATGATGGCTCATCAAATTAGCGTTCTCAGGTGGTGGAGTTGTGGACGGAGATGAGAGAGCACAAGTGTAGTGTAGTGTAGTGTAGTGGAGTGGAGTGGAGTGCGATGCTGATGAATAAAATCCTTGGCTCTTTCCGGTATGGCGGTTGCAGGGTCACGATCTCGTCGCCTGATCACTCGGAGTAAGAGTAATACAGTAGACGCATGGGGAGACATGCATGCATGGCCATTCGGAGCGCTGCTGTGCCGCCGTCGCGTTGTTGTTGTAAACGACAAACTTTATCCATCCTCCTGACAAGGTTATTTGGAGAGCACGTACGTACATGGAAGGAAGAGTTTTCTCCGAAGTTGGCCGAGGAAATCAATCAACTCCATCATGCCAATGTCTTCATCAAAACATGCATGCTCCCGTGCATGCACTGCCAGCGGTGGTGACATACGTGTGTACCGTCGTGTACGCTGGGCACCACCACGTGTTGGCGTGTTGCCCTACACGCCACACCACCTTTTTCTTCTTCGTTTTTCTTTCTCAAATTCCTTTCGAATTAAAAGCACCATTTTTAATTTCTATACGCACGGATACCGTTTAATGCATGCACTGATGACGAGTCATATGGCCGGTCGATGCACTTACGGCCCATGCATATGCATGCATGCTCCACTCCACCCCAGCAGTGATCAGTAGTGATGAAGCTTTGAAAAGTGAACGAGATGGATGGTGGGTCGGAGCAGCTTGTGCCACTCGCTTCTCGCTTGCATATATATTGTGTGACCTGTCAGGCAGGCTAGTCAAGCAAGCAGGGGATCGTATATGATCCTTCAATTCCATCGAGATGGTGCATGTGCATGCACGGGGTAGGAATTCAATTCATCCTAGCGATGATCTGAGTCTCTGATGGTGCTTTGTTGGCATGCAAGGTCTCTCCTGCGCGCAGTTATGTGCCGACGCTGACGACACACAGCCTGCCACGTTCCTACGGACGAACGGATCCAATCAGCCACGTACCTACGCCGGATCTTATCTTATAAACTCTTATTATTAGTATTAACAAAAAAAAAGTGGTCAATCTCCACAGATTATTTAATGTGGAGCCCCACCGATGAATCGCATATCGTCAACTTCCGATCACCCCCCTTCTTTGGAGAAAATAGATTAATTATTACTTTCCCTTTCATTTATTTACTGTTATTATCCACGCATCATCCACTTCCCCGATCCGTAAAGTAATATATATACGGAGCCAAAACATTTTTCATCCAAATTTCGCCATCAATAAAACGTCTTACTTTGAAGAAGAGATTTTTTTTCGTATTCTTTTAGTGTTCATCTCCTCTTGTGCACCATTTAGTGTGCTGATGGCAGGCCGGTCGATGCACGGCCCATGCATGCCCCCCCCCCCCCCCCCCCCCCCACTGAAAAGGAGATCGACGACGGCTCGAAAGCAACTGTGCCACTCGCTTTTCGCTTGCATTGTGTGATCCGGCAACTGATGGAGATTTTAGGAGTACGTATACGCGTATTTCGCGTGCAATTATGCGTGCAGTTTGCTTGGTCGCCATCAGCTAGCTATCAGCACTTTTCTTTCATAATAAATCATAATCAACCATCATCTATCAGTCATTGCAGATCTTCTCTCTCACAACAAATCGTATGGCCGTCATCAACTATCAACCAACCTAACGATCAAAACGCAATTAGCATCCCGGACACGCTCGTACGTCGGATCTTATCTTAAACTCTTTGTCAACCCTTCCATCTCCCGGACAGAACTCAGTTCAACTTCTAAACCACATGTTTCTGACATCAAGAGTTTTTAATTAGATGCATGAGTGATGTAGGTAGAATTCCAGATTTAACTAAACTAGCCACATTCATAATCTGTCTGCCGGTTGGAATATACAGATCACCAAACAACCTTGCATGGGTGATGGGTGAGCCCTGGCTGGCTCGTCAACATCCCCCCTGCCCATGTCCTGGCCTCGTCAGTTTCATCGCTGTAGGTTGATCACATGATATCATCCCATCATTACAATCGAGTAGGTAAATTTAGCACGTACGGATCACCAAATATGCATGGGTCGAGTGACAACTTTCTCCGGTAGATTGATCACATGATATCTTTAGTTTGTCTCTCGTTGCTCCAGCATCAACGTGATTTTTTTGTGTTTTTTCCCACTAACGTTGAGTGAAATACGTGCACTTAGTAAACAAATATTAATTTTGTCCCAACCATTTGGTTGGGGAAAACAACTAGAAATTATTATTGCGGTCCAATGGTGAGACACATCTGCCATTCAGTGTGCATTAAGTTTGGGTTTGCAAATGTTGTTAGATTAGGTGATGAAGAACTGAACTGGTCCGGCAGATGATCTGATCTTTGATAACCATGTGTAGCAGACAGAACGAGATGTCCGTTGAGAAGAAATCAATAAGCACAGAGTGGTTGTGTCCGAACGCCAACCGTTCCACATGAGACCACATCGTCCCTCGGCTCCCAGGTGTAGTAATTAACTTGGCCCCTGGGAGTGTCCTGCACCCACACAGGATTAGATTAGGCAATAACAAGATACTACACGGCTACACGCAACACAACACCTCCGCCGGCCAAGTTCATCCACGGTTTCTGTGTGATCTTTGGCACTAATATGATATCGTCCCAAAGTCTCAGGACACACACACCTATCACGAAACGGACTTGCAATCACCAAAAGCACGCTATGCAATCACCAAATCACGCTAGAGAGAAGGATTGCATTACCCTACCTGGAGAAATTGCTGGTTTACATGGCGACAATATCAACTCTGAAGCTGCGTCCTGGCGGATGCAACCATGCGAAATTAAGCCCAACTGCTCCCCACCCACTTGTGCACGACATCGCCGCCGCCACGATGGCTGCTTTTCTGCTCTCTTTGCTTTGGCTCCTCTCCTCTTTCCATTCCGGCGATGAAATGGATGGATGGCTTGGCTGGTCCATGGACGGACGGAGCCTGTGAGGGCCCACAGATTTGAGTGACAGGGGCTGGTAGGTGTGCCTTGTTAAATGGCCCTGTCAAGTACCAAATCTCTTTGTGCACATCATCTGCAAAAAAACGAAAGAAAAAGACTGATATCAAGGAGTACTTCATTCGTTCATCGCCGCGTCGCGAGACACCATACCATAGGAGCTGGGATGGTCCAGCAGCTTTTTGTCCATAGGAGTTTGATGAGCAGGTACATTTGCAGTTGCAGGGGCGATCAATGCACTAGTCCCCGTCCGAACCGTACCGTCTGTAGTTTTCTTGAGAATTCATGAAAACTGGACTGGAAAACCTCGCCTTTTCTTGATTGAGACATCCCTCCTCTTGCTAACTGCTTGATCACTAAAGATCCAAGCATGTCCAGCTGATTGCAACAACAACCTGATGCAACGGGAAATGCTGCTGCGAGTGCGGGGGAATGAAATTCGCCAACAGGCATCGCCGTCAAAAGAAAAAGGGATATCTCCATTTCCTCTAAAGAAAAGCGATATCTAGAGTCTTTTGTTAAAAAAAATCACCCTATTCAGCTAGCTGGTGGATGATGTTGATTTGTCGTAAGAGAAAAATAGTGTTTGCTGTTATAAACGATGGCGAATAAACGACGACAAGTAAAGGAATCAAACCGCAGGAGACACGAGATTTAACGTGGAAAACCCTTGCGGGAAAAACCACGGGCGCCGGCCCGCAAGAACTTCACTATATCGGGAGTCGGGTTACAACGCCAACGGCGGCGGCCTACAAGAGAATAAATCAATCTCTAATGGAAAACCTAACGGGTATTTATGACCCGTCTTGCAGTCGCGGGGGCCGCCGCCCCCCCCCCCCCCCCCAGCCCGCGACCCGGGAAAAGGGTGTGGCCCGATGGGCCACTCGCCTCCGCTTCGCTCCGGCCCAAGCCTACGGGCGACGGGCCTCCGCTTCGCTCCGTCGAAGTCGGCCTTTCTCTTGGGAGACGAAATTTGGATCATAACTCAACAAACTCCACCTTGAGACAAATTCCTTCTTGCAGCATAAACAAAACGAACCTTCATCCTGAACACATCAAAGAAACAAAATACTTCGGCGCCAAATAGCCTCTTGGGCTACACGGTTAAGCCAACTAAGCTTGAGCAAAGCTCAAACTTAGCAACGAGAACCGGCTTTGTCAACATATCGGCGGGATTATCAAGAGTGTGTATCTTGCATACCTTTAACTTACCCTTTTCAACCTCATCACGCACATAATGATACTTGATTTCAATGTGCTTTGTCCTCTCATGGAACATCCGGTCTTTGGTAAGATATATAGCACTCGACTATCTGAAAACGGTTAATGCAAGAATCAACACCACAAAGCTCAGCAAACAATCCTTTCAGCCAACACAACTCTCTACATGCTTCAGCAATAGCCATGTACTCAGCCTCAGTAGTAGACAAAGCAACAACAGGTTGCAAGACAGCCTTCCAGCTCACAGCACAACTGCCAATAGTAAACACATAACCTGTGAGTGACCTTCGCTTGTCCAAATCACCGGCATAATCTGAATCCACATAGCCAATAAGTCCCTTATCTGTCCTGCCAAACTTCAAGCAATGATCTGTTGTGCCTCGAAGATACCTGAAAATCCACTGAACTGCCCTCCAGTGTTCTTTACCAGGATTAGACATGTATCTGCTAACCAAACTCATAGCATAAGACAAATCCGGGCGAGAGCAAACCATAGCATACATCAAAGAACCAACAGCACTAGAATACGGAACCTTTGACATATACTCAACATCCTCAACTGTACTAGCACAACCTTTGCTCGGTGACAATTTAAAATGCGGTGCAATAGGAGTACTAACAGGCTTTGCATCATGCATATTGAAACGCTGAAGAACCTTCTCAATATAACCATGCTTGACTAAGAAATAATAAACCAGCTTTTCTATCTCTAGTGATTTCCATACCTAGAATCTTCTTAGCGACACCAAGATCCTTCATGTCAAACTCACTACTCAACAATTTCTTCAATGTAGTGATCTCTTTCCCCGCTCTTGGCGGCAATCGACATATCATCAACATATAACGACAAGTATATAGGTGATCCATTAACATACTTGATGTAAACACGGCTATCATATTTTGATCTCTTAAAGCCATGTGACAACATAAATGAATCAAACCTTTTATACCACCGACGGGAGACTGTTTCAAACCATACAAGGATTTCTTCAACTTGCAAACATAATTCTCCTTGCCGTGCACTATGAACCCCTCGAAAGTTGGTCCATGTAAATCTCCTCCTCAAGCTCTCCATGTAAAAACGCGGTCTTCACATCTAACTCGCTCAAGCTCAAGATTATGTGCGGCAACAATACTCAAGAATGTACGAATTGAGCTATGCTTTACAACCGGAGAGAATACATCATTATAATCAACACCGGAATTTGACCGTAACCTTTAGCCACTAACCTTCCCTTAAACTTTGGAGGTTCGCTAGGAGATAAACCCTCCTTTCTCTTGAAGATCCATTTGCGGCGAACGAGGCTTCTTTCCCTTAGGCAAAGGAACAATCTCCCATGTGCGGTTCTTCTCAAGAGATTGCATCTCATCCCGCATAGCTGCAATCCACTTCTCACGATCACCACAAGAGATAGCTTCGAATATGTGGGCGGCTCATAACTCGCTATCAACTTTGTTCGGCACAACTCAAAGCATAATAAATCATATTACACTCCTCAATAAGACGACGTGGCCGTCCACAAACCCTTTTAGACTTGCGAGTAGCAATTGGCAAATCTTCATCAAGGTGCAAAACGGGGGTAAGTGCCTGAACATCATCATGAGCCTCATCATCAACGGCTCCATTTTCCTGGTCATCTACGAGGCGGCTCCACCTCGCTCGTCCGTATCATCATACACATGTTGCTGCACCTGCACACCTTTTTCGTCATCCACATGCTCCACCTGCACGCTCATATCTTTGCGGCCCTTTATCAAAATTATTTGGAACATGATCTGAGAACAAGCTGTCATTAAACATCACAGATTCATTGAAAACAACACTCCTGCTCATGAAAGTCTTTTTAGTTTCAGGATTCCACAACTTATATCCTTTAACTCCCGAACCATAACCAAGAAAAAGACATTTAATAGCTCTAGGATCCAATTTTCCATTATCAACATGAGCATAAGCGGTGCGGCCAAAAACTTTCAACCGTGAATAATCGGCGGGTGTGCCGGACCATACCTAAATAGGTGTTTTCTTATTAAGTGCAATAGACGGCGACTTTGTTTATCAAGTAGCATGCGGTGTTAGTTTGCTTGACCCAAAAACGCTTGCTCATCCGCGCGTTGGACAACATGCAACGGGCCTTCGAGATGATGGTCCTGTTCATGTGCTCGGCCACACCGTTTTCTTTGCGGAGTATACGGTATGGTGTGGTGCACGACAATGCCTTCCCCCCTGCAATAATGATTAAACGCGAGCGAACAAAATTCTCCACCATTATCGATACGAAGCACCTTCACCTTCCTATCGGTTTGCCTTTCTATCATCACTTTCCAATCTTTAAAAGCAGCAAAAGTATCATCTTTATTTT
This sequence comes from Cenchrus americanus, assembly GCA_947561735.1. Classification (NCBI taxonomy): domain Eukaryota; kingdom Viridiplantae; phylum Streptophyta; class Magnoliopsida; order Poales; family Poaceae; genus Cenchrus; species Cenchrus americanus. The sequence continues at coordinate 270,457,466 of OX387239.1, forward strand.
TCGAGAAAGTAAGGCCATACTTTTCTAGAGTAGTCATCAATAATAGTAAGTATGTAACGAGCACCACCCTAAGAAGGCTTACGAGAGGGACCCCATAAGTCGGCATGTACATAATCAAGAGTACCTTTGGTGGTATGAACGAACGGTATTGAACTTTACCCTTTTGTGCTTCCCGAAAATACAATGCTCACGAACTTCTTGCCACTCAAAGTACGGCCATCCGGTAGGTTTCTCTTCACCAATTCCGCCATACCAAGTTCACTCATATGTCCAAGACGCATATGCCAAAGGTTAGTCTTACTAGGTTCGGCATTAGTAACGACGGCGGCGGATATGGAACCTTGTAAAGTACTTCCTCTAAGGACATATAACTTTGCGGAATTCATATCACCTACAAAGAAGACAAGGGAACCTTTTGATACCTTTAAAACTCCACCGAACCGGAGTATTTGAATCCTTCGCATCAAGTGTCTTTGAGTGAGATGAGATTTCTAGTCATCCTCGGTATGTGCCTCACATTCGTAGCGTACGTGTCATGCCATCATGCGCCTTGATCCGAACGGAGCCTATACCCACAATCTCACATGGGTTATCATCTCCCATACGCACTACATCTCCATTACGCACGGGTTTATAAGAACCGAACCAATCTCTGTTAGTGCAGATATGAAATGAACATGCGGAATCAAGTATCCATTCATCATGACCAGAAACACAACCGGCAAGGACAACCAGACATTCTCTCGAATCGAAGTATTCCCAGCACCAGAAACAACAGAGGCCTTACCATCCGAATTATTTTTCTGTTCTCCTTATTCTTAAGCTTCCAACATTCCTCAATAAAATGAGTCTTTTTCTTGCAATACTTACGAACTTCTTGGGCGGTCTAGACTTTGAACGACCTCTCGCTTTCTTGGCTCTTGAAACGATCATTGCTTTCATTAGAGGATCTCTGCTCGGTTCTGCCTCTAACTTGCAAAGCATCGCCCTTGGAGGACGACCCATCAGAGTGCACCATGCCTTTCATCTTCTCCCTGGATTGGAGTGCCTCATAAACATCCGAGACGGTTAGTTCATCACGGCTCAAAAGTATGGTGTCACGAAAAGATGCAAACGAACTGGGCAGAGAGCATAACAGTAAGAGGCCTAAATCCTCATCCTCATACTTCACCTCCATCGACACTAGGTCGGCAATGATCTCCTTGAAAGCAGATATGTGGCTCAACACCGAACCACCCTCCTCCATCTTGAGTGTGAACAACTTCATCTTCATATGCATCTTACTGGTTAGATCCTTGGACATACGGATCGATTCCGAGTTTCAACCGAGTCTTTGCAGCGAGTCTCTTCCTGCAGACATTCTTGCAAAATATCATTGGACGAGATGAAGTTGAATTAAAGACGAGCCTTACGATCCTTGCGACTCTCCTCATCGGTCCAATCTTTGGACGACTTGCCACCGAACTTATCCGGCGCCACATCAAGATCATGAGTGTTCGCCGAATAGCTCGCATCTTGACTTGCCACGAGCGAGAACCTCGTCTTGTAATCCAACGGCGGTAGATCAAACTTCATCGTCGACGACATCGAAGAAAAACAATTTGAAACCAGGCTACGGTACCACTTGTTATAAACGATGGCGAATAAACGACGACAAGTAAAGGAATCAAACCGCGGAGACACGAGATTTAACGTGGAAAACCCTTGCGGGAAAAACCACGGGCGCCGGCCCGGCAAGAACTTCACTATATCGGGAGTCGGATTACAACGCCAACGGCGGCGACTTACAAGAGAATAAATCAATCTCTAATGGAAAACCCTAACGGGTATTTATGACCCGTCCGAGCCTACGGCGACGGGCCTCCGCTTCGCTCCGTCGAAGTCGGCCTTTCTCTTGGGAGACGAATTTGGATCATAACTCAACATTTGCCGGTGACTGATAATCAGACGAACAGCTTTGTTTAGAAAAAATAAAAGGAGCCTTTTGAACATGTCAGTCGTATGGAACTTTAAGGTTGAGGTTTCTTTCTTTTTTCTCAGAAACAGTTGAGCATCCTGTGTTTACTGATGACACGTACTTTTACAGGTGGCAAGCAGCCCAACCTGCACCTATACGACCGTAGAAATTAACTTGACACATGATCCGTCCTAGTACGTACTTGGGCAGTGACCTAACCTAACCGATCAATTTATTTTTGAACACGGATAGGCATGAACAGCCAAATTAATGTTGGGCCATGAGTACGTCATGTGCCCACCTTGTCCAACATACATAAAACCCTAGCCAGTCCTATACCCATACATCAATGACACTGTTTCACCTACAACTGGCCGTAGATTGCAAGGTTGCTGCTGCAATCTAAGAAAGGGTTTCATAGAGCATTTTATACAAACGTAGAAGCAGCTAATCACAGCATCGTACATTTCTGGATGAACGATTTTATGTCGGCTATCCTCCGATCTGGTATGAGCGTTCAACATGATCGTATCATCTACCTGTGATTTTTTTTAAAAAAAAATTAGACGATTTTTTCACTCTATTTACACGAGTTTTCATGAAGGATTGTGGTTTCCATCCGATATGTTCACTATTTTTATTTTGACGAAAATGTTTGAAAAACACTTTGAAGTTATTTGGCTTATCTCAGCTTGGCTTATCTCGGTTTACCTCCTGTCATATAACACTATTCATTCTACCACTAGATAGAAACTATTAAAACACAATTTTTTTCATACCAAAGTAGTACATAAATTGACTAGTTAATTATGCTTGACTTTTTGAAACAAACTAGCCCAAAGTGGACTACTCCCTCAGTGGGAGTCTTCATTTTTCGACTATTACAAACACTTCTACTTCCGTTATGCATATTATTATGCATATACACATTGTATCTAGGTGCATAGAAAAAATTGTGCATCTATAAAAAGTTAAAACCACACACAATTTGGAATAGAGAAAGTACAAAGTAAACTCTAAAATGGTAATTTCTCTCGTGAGATTCTATGTCAATCAAGACTAGCACCCCTTCTTGTAAATTATGTAGCATATTTAAGCCACATATTAATGTTTTGGAAAAACCTAAAAGATGGCTACAGTTAAGGTAATAAAGATTGCTATTTCTTCCTAGTTTGCTCTAAAATTGCTAGAAATCTATTATCTTTATACTTGAGTGTTAAAAGAAGCCACCACGTTCGCCGAGAGGGTCTAGAAATTCTAACGTTAATCCAAAAAAGAGAAGAATATACACCGTTAGATTTTATGAACATCTGAAGGTCTAGGATTAATCAAAGAATACATAAATTCAGAATTAAAATAAGGAAATCCAAAGAGTCCATATTCAATAAAATACAATTAATAAATACATAAATTTGGAATTAAAAAAATAGTAGTAGTTAATTAAAAAAGAGAAGTATTTGGACCGTTGGATTTTATGAAGATTAACAATTCATATTATTCTAAAAAAATTGAAATATTTTTATCCATAATTTCCTTTCATTATGGCACTCCCTACTTGAATACATATGCAATATTTTTTAGTGTCTAACATTAGGTGCCAGACTTGAATACCAACTTGAATCCGCATGGATTTTTTAAATTTCCTAATAAACTTTGGTAAGCTTTTTGAGACTTCCTCTTAATGGATTGGATCATGGAGTATGCATGTAATTCCTCTTAAAAGAGGGATACAGATTAATACGACTCTACAAATGATATGAAAGCAAGTTTTTTAATCACACACTCACTCACCCCACCCTCTATGAGCACTTCCCAATGAATAAGGTGACAAATACTCGAGATAGATGAAATCACCATTGGTCTGACGGTCTAGATCAATCCAAAGAGTCCGTTTCCAATATAACTAATAAATATATATATACAAATTCAAGATTTTATAAAACAAGAAAATTAGAAGCAGATTTCTATACGGATTGAGAAGACAATTAGTTAAATAAAATAGTCCATACTAATACAATTAATAAATAACTAATTTTGTTATAAAAAATAAGGAAAGTCAATATTGTTCTTATAAATAATATGCTCGACCACCACAAATAGACTACAAGTATTTGATATGTCCTTAATTCCTTCTTTACCTTTGATATGTTGTGATTTTACGAGCCTATATTGGAACACTCTGTTAATAAACATCTCATTTACAATGAGATTAGTTAATATCTAAATTTGAATACAATAATATATTATATTTTGATAGAAAAAGATAAATAGTCAAATCCAATTAGCAGTTGTTTGCAATCTGACGAACAACACCCAACACACGAGAGGATCAGAGCAAGCAACTGGCATTGCCGCGAGGTACGACAAGCTCGCTGAGAGGTGGATCCTCACGCTGGGTGGTGGAGTACCGAGACTGTAAACAATGTCAACGCTGGAGACTCAGAAGTCGTGGAATCAGGGTGACAGAGTTCACCCGACAAAAGTAAGGGAAACACTGTGTGTGAGAGAGAGGTCCTGTGCCACCGCTACATGAGTTTGTCCCTATATCAAGATGAACCTTCAATATTCCCTATCCTAGCAACTGCCATCTCCACCTGGTACGACGAATTGGCCCAGAGGAGTTAGATCCACGTGCTTGGAGGTGGAGCACTTGAGATTCTGCACAAGGTTAACGTCTGAGTCGAACTCAAAAGCCGCGAAATCAGAGAGGCATAGTTCGCCTGACAAAAATAGGGGAGAAACCGAGAAGGAGGTGTTGTCAGGGTGGAGAGGAAGATGAGGGGGTCGAAGGGACCTATGCAACTATTGCATGAGCCAGTACCTAGATTAAGAGGAACTTTCAAAGTTGCCTACGCCAACAGCAGGCATCATAGCTATGTACAATAAGCTCACCGGAAGGAGTTGAATCCACGCGTTGAGGGGTGAAGCATTGAAACTCTACACAAGAACAATGCTTGAGATAGACTCGAAAGCCGCATAATTAGAGAAGCAGAGTTTGCACGACAAAAGTAAGGGAGAAAGAGGCATTGTCATGGTGGAGAGAGTGTGTGTGCATGCGCGCAAAGAGAGAGGAGGGATGAAGGGACCCGTGCCACCGCTACACTAGCATATCCCTAGATCGAGAGGAACCTTCAAGATCGCCTACGCCAGCAATTGACATCGTTGCCAGGTACGACGAAGTAGCTAAGAGGAGTTAGATCCACGCATTGGGAGGTGGAGCATCAAGACTTACACAAGGTCAATGCTTAAGTCGGACTCATAAGCCGCAGCATCAGAAGGACATAGTTCACTTGACAAAAATAAGAAAGAGATAGGCGGAGAGAGAGATTCATGGAGGGACCGAGAGATGACAGAGAGGGTGATTTACGATTTCAATCCAATATACAAAACTGCATAGCTTGCAATATATGCGAGGGTGCAGTGAATCGTTGATTGTGTCATTCAAAATTGGATTTCCATCCACCAATCCAAGACCACCAAATAACAAAATTTGGGTGTACCGATACTAATTTCGAAATCGAGGCACCAATGATTTCAAAAGGATGAATAACGAGTCATATATATATATATAAGGATAACTTTATCAAATCTAGCCGCGCTATTAGGGCGGGCCAACTTGCTGGTTCGTATAGGGAGGGAGTTCTATCGAGCACAACAAACACGTACGCGTATTTCTAAACGGTAAAAGTAAATAGGCGCGATTAATGGCTACCTGCCGGCTGCCGCCTGCCTGGAAAGGCTGTTGCTTGCTGGTTGCATCAATTGAGCACGATGAAATGTCACCCACACTACGACGAGTATACTAGCAGACTAGCAGCGCTAGCAGACTAGCGGTGCTGCCACTTTGATGCTGGGGCCACCAACAGGACGGGCAGTTATCTCCCTTGAAACGTAATAAGGCTCATTAACTGTTGATCATTCATTGCTAGATGGGAAATTGATCATGCACAACACCATCTGTTGGGATCTCGCAGGGTGTATGGCAGAGCTACACGCTCAATTGCTCAAAACATTTCTTTTTTGGGGGAATACGCTCAAAACATTTCTGAAAGGCTTAAAACCAATTGAATATTTGCTACGCATAGAGGCTTAATGGAGTGGTACGACTCCAATGTACGTGCAGCAGGTTTCAAACCAATCGTCCAATCCTATCTTCTTAATTTTCCTTTTCTAGAGTGCATAATATAATATGACATCCTCGTATAAGGAAGAGTTATCTTTTTTTTCGTATTCTCTCTATCTCTATCTCTATCTCTATCTCTAATGTATTTCTTTGTAGGCAAGTTAATTTCTTGAATTCGTCTGGTAGATGTCTTTTTTGGGTGGAAATCCCTTAAAACTGTTTGCTCAATAATAAAGAATCTGAACTGAAAGAAAAAGGCACGATGGCTAGATAATCCGAAAAGCCAAGTTGGCAAGTGGCTGGTTGATTAAACAATGTTGGTTAGTGGTTACTTGGTGTCGTAACAACTCAGTACTACAAGTCTCACAAGTTCCTTTCACGGTTTCACCATGCCTAGTTGGCTAGTTGTCTACTAATTGGTAGCACACTTGAATCCCCTACTCTGTATATCCCTTCCCTAACTCCGACAGCATCTCTGTTACATTCCTACACCCATTCGTGTACTCGTAGTAGTATGCATTCCAAGTGGTATCTCTAGTCCGACAACTGACGCCGTGTCAGGGTAACAGATCAGGTCAATTCAATTTTTTGGGTAAGCGATAGGCAAGAAGGAAAGAAAGGTTACAGCAAACTATATATAAAGGAAAGAAGCAGGACCAGGACATAAAAAACAACCGTTTTTGTATTCTAATGTTACCTTCCAACGACAATGGCACGTCGATGCTGAGAGGTCACCAGTCAGCAGTACCATACAGGCATACAGCCATATCTCATGATGGCCCTTGCAGACAGCTGCATCTCAATCTTCTCCACTGTACAAGACAAAACTATTTGCTCAGAATAAAGGGCTTTTAAATCCGTGCCACAAGACATTGATCTTTTTCTGCAAACCCTTGTCATGCTGTCCGTGCCACTTTCTAAAACAAAGATTTTGTAGGTTTCTGTGCTGTGATCTCAGCGCCTTCGGTTTCCCATGAAACCGGGGCAGCGGGGTTCATGTTTTTTTTCTTTCTATTTTCTTTTTCAAAAATATATATAGAAATGCTATCACGTTGTTCCTGGAGGATACAAGTAGTAACTATCACCACTGTGTTATGGTTCAATTCCGCTGCCTGATCCCAAGTTCCCAACAAACAACGGCTAAACCTCAAGTGCAAATCATGTGTGGATGGGTAAGACAAGACACGCTTAACATGTTAGTGCAGTGAAAAAAATGCATCATGCTTATCATGTTTTTTTTGAAACATAATCATGCTTAACATGCTAGGGCAGTGGGAAAAAATGCATCATGTTAATGATTTGTGAGGACTGACTGGGAAAGGAGGGTACACCAGTTTATTCCTGGGCCAACCACCATCTGCCTTCTCCCATCTCCCATCCCTCATCTCCGTGCTACTGCTGACACACTCTCTCTCTCTTCCCGAGCGCACGCGTGTGATGACGCTGATCCATCTCTCTGTAAGAAAAATCAGATCGTTCAAGCCCTAAGCACACAGAAAAAAAAGCTCAAGTTTTTTGGAAGTTTCTGTCCCAAAACCCGGGGGGTAAGCGGTTTCAGGTTCAGCACTCGGGTGTCTCCGCATGCGGGCCCCACCGACGCCACTTCTCCTTCCCCACACAACTTTCCTTCGCCATGGTGGCTCGCTCTGCATATATAGTAGAGAGCCATCTCTTCTTCCTCTCATCGACAGGGCATCAGTGGGAGCATCTCAAGAGCTCTGTCTCCTTCAGCTTCCACTGTCTGTAAGCTCTCTCTCTCTCTCTCTCTCTCTCTCTCTCTCTCTCTCTCTCTCTCTCTCTCTCTCTCTCTCTCTCTCTCTCTCTCTCTCTCTCTCTCTCTTCTGGATTGCACCCAATAAACAAATAGGATTGATCAACAAAACCTAAAAGTCAGCAATGTTCGTCGACTAGGATTGTAGAGGAGCTATAAACCCTGAAATGGTCTTCCGTGGAAGTTTCCTCCCCCCACCCCCTCTCCCTATCCAACTCAATGCTTAGTAGATTTTTTCTATTTTTTCTTGGCATATAAGAAACTTCCAGTTCACACAGTTGGTTGAATTGCGGCACTTCAAATACATCATCTAAGGGGGTCACAAAGTTCAAGGTTCTGACTTCGGAGAGAAACTAACCTTGAGTTCTGGATGTTAGGGTCTTTGACGCCGTACTGGGAGATGGAGGCAAACCCAAAGAACATCTTCACGATTAAAGTGGAAGATGCGAAGCCTGGCAAGGATGGTCGCCCGGCGGTAGGGCCAGTTTTCCGGAGCGCGCTGACCAAGGATGGATTCCCACAGCTTGAGGCTGACATGAAAACATCATGGGATGTGTTTAGGTAACAAACAACTGAATCAACAATCAAGCTCCCTTGTCTTTTTTTTACTTATATGTTCCTTTAGTTATTGTTACAAAATATGCAGTTTTACACACCATTTTCTCAATGACAAAGGCAAAGACAGCAGTAAGAAATAATTTAAGCACACTACTTTCGATATATGTCACCCACCATTATGTTCCGCACTTGCTTAGTTGACTACTGTTGTTTTGCCCTTGATGTTGCAGAAAATATGATATAGTGTTTCATATCAGCACATATGACTTAAAGGAGTATGAGATGTTTCTTTTAATAGCCAGCAAAGAAAACTGCACTAAAAGTCTAAAACATAAAGTGTTCTGCATACTGTAAGGATCTTTATGTTCCTTCTGCATAAACTGTTTAAATTTGAAAGAATCTTCATGGATAGTAGGATTCATGTAGAATATGTAATGAAACAGAAATTGAAACATACCATAGTCCGTAGTATGGCATCAACAATTCAACAAGCGTGTCCAGCATTAGTCTTTGAAGTAATGGTGCCTAATTGCACTTCATCTGACATCTATGTAGAAAACATGTAGACTATAAGCCTTAAGACAACAAATCAAAGATATTTCAAATTCACATACAATGTAATTTAGCTACCATACATGGAAAGTTTTTTACTTAAACGTAAAATAATTGATGCAACAAGTATGTACAGTTCTCAGGAAATCTATTAATCCTTATGTTCATGCAGGGTAGCAGCAGGCAAGTATCCCAACAACCGGATGCTTGGATGGCGTCCGCTTAAAGATGGAGTGGTAAGCACACATAAATGATAGGATCATGCATATTCTGTACATGGTCTTTCTTAATTTTAGTTTCTTCCATTTTCTAGCCAGGGCCCTACTTGTGGAAATCATACAAGGAGGTCTACGATGAAGCGCTGCAAGTTGTCTCTGCTTTGCAAGAGCTTGGAGTGCAACCAGTAAGAGCATAAACTTAAGCTAACTTTCAACTCCGATTATGTAAAATAGGCTTTCTTCTAGTGTTGGTAAATTGCCTCTGCATATTTCATATAGATCCCGTAACATTCGCATGAATCAGGCGAACTGATGCATCTTTGTTTGACTTGCACTGACAGGGTTCCAGGATCGGAATCTATGGAACCAACTGCCCTCAGTGGATAGTGGCAATGCAGGTAACCATTAGTCACTTATATGAATGTTAGTTCCCCCAATCTCCTCCTTTCCAAATAAAATGTTAATCCTCAACAAACTTTTGCAGGCTTGCAATGGCTGCAGTCTAATTTGTGTCCCACTATACGATACTTTAGGTAAGTAGGAAAGCATTAAATAGTACTAGGCCCTCATCATAGAATGTTTCAAATTGATTAATGACAAATATTGAAATGTGTATGTTATTTTATAAAAAAATGTAATGCGATAGAATTTAGCATCAATAACTTTCCATGCTGTACAGGTGCTGGAGCTGTTGACTACATTATTGATCATGCTGAGATTGATGTTGTCTTCATACAGGACAAGAAAATAAAAGAGGTATAATTAAGACAGATCAACTATGTCACTATCTTTAGTATCTTGGGATTCATATTAAATTCTGACATTACATGAGATCTTTTCACATGCAGATACTATCCCCAAATTGCAAGTCTGCTAAGAGGCTGAAAGGTAAGCAATGGCAAAACTATTACGGTCCATTTGTAATTTGGAAAGACTATATTCTCAAACATCATTATCCAAACATGGTTACAGCATTGGTGGCATTCACTTCGGCAACAAGGGAACAGATCAAAGAAGCAGATCAGATTGGGATGAAAATGTACTCCTGGAATGATTTCTTAAAAGTGGTAGGTACAATACTGTACCTGTTTACAGTTCACCCTATGAAATCTATGGAAAAGTCAGTTTTGTAGTCATGTTTGTGACAATTATATTTGCAATGAACCAACAATGTTTTAGTGGCATATGTGATGAGTCAGCATCACCTGTGGAATTGGATTTTTCAGGGAAAAGTTAATCCTCGTCAACCTTGCCCTCCGCAAGCAAATGATATATGTACTATCATGTATACAAGTGGAACAAGCGGACAGCCAAAAGGTGTGATGCTGACCCATGAAAGCCATGCCAAGTATGTAAAAGGAGTGGACCTCTTTATGGACCAGTTTGATGACAAGGTCACTCCCTTTACTTAACTTTACTGCTCTGAATATGATTCAATAGATTGTTCGGATTTATGCATAACTTGTGCCTTCATCTAATCAGATGACAACAGATGATGTCTTTCTGTCCTTTCTACCACTTGCTCACATTCTTGACCGCATGATCGAAGAGTATTTCATTCACAAAGGAGCCTCAATTGGCTATTACCATGGGGTGAGTCAATCCACTATGCATTAGACTTTCTAATCATACAATATAAGTCTCTCATTATCATTAGAAAGAAGAATCAAAACTTCGCTTTCTTTTTCAGGATTTGAATGCCTTAAGGGATGATATCCAGGAGCTAAAGCCAACTCTACTAGTTGGGGTACCCCGAGTGTTCGAAAGAATTCATGAAGGTAATGAAAATTAGAATATAACTGTATCCATTAAGCTCTTTGTTAACTCACACAACCCATTATGGCTGGCTCTAGGTATCTTGAAAGCCGTTGCGGAACTCAGACCACTTAGAAGGGTGATTTTTAATGCCTTGTACAACCGGTAAGTTGTTTGGCACCATGAGTTCCTTCAAGCTGCAAATCAATTATGTCTGCTTACTGTAGCTTCTGTAATCCAGCAAACTGGCAAGCATGAAATCAGGCTACTCACACAAAACTGCTTCACCTTTTGCGGACATGCTGGCTTTTCGAAAGGTTACATGCTTCTTAGGCATAAGTATCTAGCTGAGAACAAAAAATCTCTAGAGCCAAAGAAGTACTCACAATTTCTATACTGGGTACTTTCTCGCCATTTGCTTGATTAGGTCAAGGCAAGGCTTGGAGGTCGTATTCGCTTATTAATCTCAGGAGGGGCTCCATTAAGTACTGAGATTGAAGAGTTCTTGAGAGTGACCACCTGTGCATACTTCGTCCAAGGATATGGTAATACTTTCTACAGTAATCTGTAACATCAAAATGGAGTTATCGATTCAATCTCAAAATGGTTATATCTTAAGCTGTTTTGGCAATATTTACTATAGAGAAGAGAAATGAGTAGAGTGTAAAGTGTAATAAAGAGAATTAAACAATTTTAATGCCAATTAGTTGTTTATGTTGAGCTCAGGTTTTCCTTTTACTATCGTAGCCCTATGATATGAATCACAATTTCATATTTTTTCACTGCAAAATACTAGTTTTGAGAGAACTTTTGCTGGTTTACCGTGTGAAGTTTTTAGCTTTATTGTGCTTGCACTTGCTTGCACCTTACCCCTTAATCCTTATGACAACAAGCAAATTGGATTACTGAGCTCGATTCTATTAATAAATGGCTGAATTATAAATCCTAGTTAGCCAAAAGAAAGGAAATCAATCAAGTTGGATTACTGCCTTTTTTCTCAGGTTTAACAGAAACACTGGGACCTAGCACGGTCTGCTACATTGATGACATGGCTCTGGTTGGAACCGTTGGCGTACCTGCCACCTACACTGAAATACGACTGGAAGGAGTACCAGACATGGGCTATGATCCACTTGGTGTCCCTTCACGTGGTGAAATCTGCATCGGAAGCAAGTCTCTCTTTGCTGGGTACTACAAAAATCCTGAGCTCACAAATGAAGTCATAGTTGATGGATGGTTTCATACAGGTGAATAATTAATTTAATCAAAACAGAAATTTATATAAGGTTCCGGAATAGAATGCTCAGATACACACTTATTGTCAGGCGACATCGGGGAGATGACCCCAGATGGAATCTTGAAGGTAATTGACAGAAAAAAGAACATATTTAAGTTGTCACAGGGGGAGTACGTTGCAGTTGAGTACCTCGAGAAAGTATATGGCTTCCCTCCACTTGTTGAAGATGTAAGAAAAAAATCCAGTGAATATAGCAAACTGAATTAAGAGAGAATACTGGTCAACATTTAACACTGTCATTTCCCTCCTTTTTCTAGATCTGGGTATATGGGGACAGCTTCAGATCAAATTTAGTTGCGGTAGTCAATCCACATGAAGAAAACACGATGAAATGGGCAGAGTCCAATGGCTACAAGGGGTCTTTCCGTGAAATCTGTAAACTTGAAGGCCTTAAGGAATACATCCTGAAAGAGCTGACAGCTGTTGCACAGAAGAACAAGGTATGGTCATCTATTCACTCTGACAGACTTATAGGATGGACTAATTACTTTATCATGTCACACCCTAAATAATCATTAGTAGTAATGGAGAAGAAAAGAAAAGAGGAAGTATCTTAGTTCTGTAGACCTCTTGCATTTCACCCTTTCAGTGCATTACTATGTGTTATATATGGTAACCCCTCATTGCATGCCGCAAATCAGCTACGAGGTTTCGAGTACATCAAAGGCATAGTGTTGGATCCTATACCTTTTGACATTGAAAGGGATTTGGTAACTGCAACAATGAAGAAGAGAAGAAACAATATGCTGAAATATTACCAGGTGAGGAGGGCATTTAAAGATCTATTCCAGTCACTTGGCCTTTCCTTCTGCTTTTGCGTGGTTCTAATCCTATGTTCTTTATGCGCAGTCTGAGATCGATGCAGTATACAAAAAGCTGGATGCACAGAAGAATGCTGCTAAAGCTAAGTGAAAAGATGTGTCCTATTTTATCGTAAGCTGAAAAGAAGGGAAGTGTCGTTGTAAATCTCGGATTGAACCTTGACACTCAACTACTCAAGGCTATATGTATGAAATAAAATGTATTTTGTGCCTTTGTGTAGCTACAGTGATCATATGAGTCTCAACCAGGGTTCTGAAGATCTTCACTAATGAGCTGCCAAACCGCAGCATCTGTTTGAAAACATTAAACATCGATCCAACTCCAAATCAGTTTCTAGAAGACTACAACCCTATTACATACTTACATTATAGATAATAAACGAAGTGTAAGAAGCATTTTGTCCAAGAAACATGCCTTATGTAAACAAGCATAACGAGGGTGCAACAGAAACTACAGTAACCATATTTTAGAAAGTGTTTCATACAAAAGTTTATTGGTGAGAGTGTAGGAGTAGGACCAAGTGCTAACGACTTGAACAGAGAACAGAGAACGTATGCCAATGGGAAAATAAATAACTATCATTGACCAAAATATTCCAAGTTCTCAGGCAACATTGATATTGCACAGTGCACACATTATATCCTACACTGACAGAACAGGTGAAGAGAGTATGTGAGTTTGACTGATTCCTCCTAAATGAGACCTCAAGGAACATCTTCAGAACTTCAAATCATCTTATTACTGTTGTCACAACATTTATAATGAGATGTAATTGCTCATCAATGATAAAATTTTTTGTTAAATGTACATAATTTAGCATACCTTATTAACTACTTGATGCAGCAACAACAATCTGACAGAATCTGATGTTTGTAAGCTTTATCCACTGGAAGCCAAGGAATGGCAATAGTGATCCTCAGGTCCTTGCTGACAAGTCTGTGGTTAAATGCTGGACTAAATCAATTGGTTCAATGCAGGCAAGGTTTCTAAAAGCCCCACGGACCAACACATTCCATGTTGCCGTATTTGGATATATACCTTCATATAACATCTTTAGTAGATACACCATGGCATCTTCCAGCCTGTGCTGATTGCAAAGCTCAGCCATCAGAATAGTGTACGCAACTATGTTCCGAGGGCAGTTCACTGCATTCATCCCACCTAACATCCAAGCTGCCATCCTGATTTTCCCTTCCTTGCAGTAAGCATAAATCATTGCATTGAAAGTAAATGCATCTGGTTGGATTCCTTGAACTGTCATTCTCCCCAGAAACAGCATAGCTTCTCTGCTCATTTTCATCTGACAGAAACCACTTACTACAGTGTTGTATGTTACTAGACTCAACTCCATGCCATGGTTTCGCATCTCGATCACCATTTGAAGAGCGCCTTCACAGTTTCCCTCTCTAAAAAGACCATGGAGCAACTCATTATAGGTCCTATCATTTGGCGGGCATCCATGCCTTCTCATCTCATGGAACACACCTAGAGCTCTCCCAACTCTTCCACAGCCACACAGACTTCTGATCAACGCGTTGAATGTCACTGCATTGGGAGGACAATTTTCGAATAGCATCTTATCAATAAGATTCTCGGCCTGATCAAACATCAACTTCTGGCAAAACACATCGACCATGTTCGTGTAAACAACAACATTTGGCTTGCAACCAGCACCTCTCATGTCATTCCATATTGACATGGCACCATCTAGGTCCCCAGCTTTGGAGAAACCATCAATAAGAGTGGAGTAGGTCCTCACATTAGGAAAACATCCATGTTGCTCCATGTCGTTGAGAACAGCCAACGCTCCCTTGAGATCGCCAATGCTGCAAAGGCCTCGGATGAGAACATTGTAAGATACTGTCGATGGTGCCCATCCTTCAGCCACCATCCATTTCCACATGCAGAGCGCATCATGTACACTTCCACAATCGAAGAGACCTTTCACCATCGCGGTGAATGTCGGAACATTTGGAGTGCAGCCGGTGACCACCATCCTAGCCAGAATGGCGCATGCGCTCCTCGGCTCCCCGGCCTTGCAGAACGCGTCGACTATAGTTGTGTACGTGATCACACTAGGCCGCAATCCCCTCTGAACCATTTCCTCGACAACCAGAAACACATCCTGCATCCTGAATTCTCTGCAGAGAGCTAGAACGACAGCATTGTACGACGCGCACACGGGCGGCGCCGCAGCCACCACCTCTCTGGCCTCGTCCACCCTGCCATGCTTGCACAGCGCGGAGACGATGGTGGCGTGGGTCACGTCGTCCGGGGGGCACCCCGTCCTGACCATTTCGTCGAGCATCCTGCGCGCGGCCCCGATCCGGTCGTTCTGGCACAGCGCCTTGACCAGCAGGTTGTAGGTGAAGACGTTGGGCTGGACGCCGTCCTTCTTCATGTTCTCGTAGACCGGCACGACGGCCGCGACCATGTTCTCCCGGAGCAGCGCGTCGATGAGGTGGTTGTAGAGCCGCGGCGCGGTGGGGCGCGCGCAGCCGAGGTCGTGGACCGCGCGGTAGAACGTCTTGAGCGCGCGGTCGGGCGCCCCCGCGCGGGCGAAGGCGCCGATGGCGGCGACGAGGGCGCCCTCGGTGCAGGGCACCCCGCGCAGCCGCATCTCCTGCAGCGCCAGCTGCACGCCGTCCACGTCGCCCGCCGCCGCGAGCCGCCTGACCGCCGCCTCGTGGGCTCTCGCTGCGCCCGCGGCGGCGGCGGCGTCCGGCGCGGGAGGCGGATCCGCCACCCGAGGAAGCTCATCCGCGTTATCACCCCGCGGGGGGCTAGATTTCGCCGCCGTCGTCGTGAAGCGGCGGCAGCGGAGCTGGTTGAGAAGGAGGCGGCATTTGATCGAGCACATGGCGCGCAGCTGAGGTCCGTTCGAATGCGCGTGGTACCGAGCGAACCGTTTGGAAATGAAAAATTGGGACGAGTGCGGACGACCGAATTGGATCGCGGCGACCCGATTTGGGCCCTGGCGACGCCGTGCGGCCCATATATATCGGGCCAGTATTTGGTAAATCGCGCCGGTGGATTTGGGCCACAATACAAGGGGGAGCAAAAAGGGCCATCTTAATCATAAAAGATTCGGCCCAATATTTATATTCCACACATGTACCCACAACAATTATGGAGGACCCATCCATGTTGGAAGCCACTAAATCCGAGGTCAAATAATCAATGAGCGCCAAAGCTTGACAGGTTGTGTGGTAACGGAGAATCTTAGAGCTTTTTACGTGACCCGTTCAAGTGAAGTCAACTCGCAAAGTGAGCCACATAAACGCGTTTCACCGACCGGTTCACAGCTTTGTGCCGTCGGCACGGGGAGCAAGCGTCATGTGGCGGCATTTACCACCAAGCCACATTACGCTTTCAGTCCAAGTCAAACAGCGGAGATCTAGCGCCCGTGCAGTGCAGGTGTACGTGGTACTCGAACCTGCGCAAGTCAACTCGCAAAGAGCGTGCGGTACGTACGTGTGACGCCGTTACAGACAGACGCGTCGCGCTGGCCGTGGGGGCCGTGGTGGCCGGGTTCTTCGCGAGCGATGCCATGTGGAACCCTGCCAATATTATTACAGCACTTGAAGACGCACACGGGGACGAAGACAAAGACAGAGCCTGTGGATCTGAAATCTGAATCGTATCTGATCTGATCGTCCAGCCATCTCTGGAAACAAGTACCTGCAGCATCCTGTGCAGCAGACCAACAACCTGTACGCATCTTTCCTGGATCTCACTCACTGAACAGTCTGGAGCCTGAGCTGAGAATTTCCAGCTGCACAGATGCTCGCTCCTGTCAAACTAAGCCATTTTTAACACACTGAAATGGTATTTGTTCAGCACATGAGCAGACACCGGCCACAGCCAAGAAGAATATATGCAGAAGCCGTCGATGCGATTCAGTGACAGACGGTGGAACAGATTGGCTTTCATTATTAAGCGCAAACCCTTTATTATTGCAATCGGACATACAAGCTTGCTTTGCTTCGCTCTCTTCATCATCACTAAGCGCCGTGACCAAAGGGCACGGCAGCCAACAGGTCCACTAGTTAGCGTACGACCCAGGGCGCACAACACACTAGGACTTCGTTTTTTTACAGCGAGGAGAGGGAGGGGCGCCGCGCCGCCTCGAGGAAGCGCGCCGACGGTCTC
The DNA here is from genome assembly GCA_947561735.1 of Cenchrus americanus. Classification (NCBI taxonomy): domain Eukaryota; kingdom Viridiplantae; phylum Streptophyta; class Magnoliopsida; order Poales; family Poaceae; genus Cenchrus; species Cenchrus americanus. The sequence continues at coordinate 270,474,671 of OX387239.1, forward strand.
GGAAAATTTACATATCCCGGGGTCGAGAGACGATGCGTCAAAATGTGGATAGTTTTGTGGCGAGCGGTAATGGCTGCCATGTGCCATCACCGAGCCAACCTTCTCGCTTGGTTATGGTTCACCAGGCTCGAGACCGCTTCTACATTACTGCGAAAGGTTGAAGAAACCATTGGGGATCAGCTTCAGATAAATAGCATGATACGTGACGGTTTCTAGTGTGTGAATATTTTGATGCTAAACGTAAAAGATTGCAACAAGCATCACCGGATATATGAATTCTAATAACTATGCTATGTTGTATAACAAGACGGTATCACTTACTCGGGAGCTGCAGTGGTCACACTGGGTGGTCTCACATTGGAATGGTTCTTCTTGTAGAACCTGATGGAGATAAGACTGCTATGTGCTCTAATTGAAGATTCAGGAGATCCATGGAAGCTTACGGCTGAACCATCTCCCGAGAAAAAACCTGCAGAATCCAGATGAGGAGCTTTGAGGTAATGCTTCCTGATAAGTCAACTCTAGTGGCAACTGGAAATTGTGTTTTCATCAATCATGTATTAAATTAGTTTCATATTCAAAAACATATTGTGAGAAGTAATAGAAGAAGAATCGAACATACAGAGCAAATCAAACTACACAATCAGGCTTTCTTAAACATTACTAACAAAATACTCTGCCGGTGCTTTCTTAAACATTACTGCAGGGCAAATGCCATCTGCTGAGAAACATAAGCTTACAAGGTCCAGTACCCAGGCTATACAAAAAGGAAAGGACAATGTAGAACTTATGAAGGACTAACAATATATTCATTGACAACTATGTAAGTCATTTTGCTGTTTGGCAGTATATTTAACTTTGAAGCAGATGCAACAATTTTGCATTGGCAGCTATCAATGTAGCAATAGAAACGGAATTCCTAATCAAGGTTTGATTCATGAGATAAACTGTTAAATACAAACACATCAAACAACAGTATCCCTAACAGTGAACTAATCTGGTATACCTTGCCAGAGTATGACGGCGCAGAAGATAATTGTAATGATCAGAGGGCATAAGTTGCCACCTGATGACCCTTGTTTGGCATTCTTCATCTTCTTTAATGCCTTCATTCGCTCAATCCTTGCCCTTTTCAGCATTGCAAGTTCACTCAACTCGTTGAGGAGCTTTTGGTCGGACACATCCAATGGTGTAGGTGTCGACGGCCTTGGTGGCCGTGGTGGCTTTTTGGATCGCTTCTTCTTTGCTTTCTCCCCTCCCGAACTGTCCAGGAGGCCCAGCTTATCCTCACCTTCAGACTTTCTGTCATCTCCATTTTTAACAGCATCTAAAGCAGGAGGGGAGCAATCCATGTGCTGATTCCTGTCATCCTTCATACATCCATTGGCACCCACGCAACCATTCCACGCACCATTAGGCGCTGTTCTTCCTTGACCCACTGAAAAACTAGCATCCACACCACTGTTATTATTGCTTACTGCAGCACCATTACCACTCTCCAGGTCAAGCAAAGCATCCTTATCACCCTTTGCCTCCATCATCACTGCAAAAACTTGTGTACTTGGATCTAACACATCAATAGGCAAACCACTCTGATACTAGGAATCAGAGTTCCCCTCCCTCAATTGGAGAAAATTGCCTCTGAAATACCAGCTACCTGCGGAGATAAGTTAGGCACAAATTAGGTTACTCCAGTCTAAATAAGGGAACAGGTCTAAACAAAGAATGAATCAAACAAGAAACAATGCCAAACTTCTCTACCTGAATTACCAAACCTAAACACCGCACGGATTCAAGAGAGCCTAACCATGACAAGAAAATCACACATGTAACACGCAGTAACGCGTGTTAGGACTCACGGAAAGGAGGCAGCAATATAAAGGAGGTTGTTTCCTAAGGAGGAGGCTTTGCAAAGGGAGAAAACAGGCTGCCTAAATTAAGCAGAAGCGCAGGAGCGAAACACGCAAAGCTGGCAACCTTTATCCTCGTTGAACGCCACAAGCAACGCCCCTACAGTCGTTCTCCCTCCCCTCGGTTACCTCCCTTTCACACGAGGCTTTGCAAGCAAACAAAGCATGGCATTGCTTACACATGGCAATCTCTCCCCATGTTCTCTGCTACCTTTATTTAAAAGAAAAAAAAATGTTCAGCTAGGCCAAGCAGTGGCACTGAAACTAACTACCCTTGAACGCAAGAAGCAGAAAGGGGATGCCATCTGTTATCCGGACTACTCTAAAAATGGACGCCGACCATCACCATTTCGAGTCAGGCACAACTCCGTATGAGAGCACGGGAGACCTCTACTTTAAATCATCCACCGGAACAGGGGCAAGGACCAACCACACACACACATAAGAAATTGAAAACGCATCCCAATCGGAAAAACTAGCTGATCTCCTTTCCGTTACAACTAAGCTGCACGGCAGTTAGAAAGCATGGGAGAGGAGGACAGAAAGCAAACAAAAAAAAACTTTGATTTGGCACCAGAAGAGTTAGTTGGCCAAACAGAACTGGAGAAACTCTTTCGAATTTGCTGGGTGATTAGCAGTCAGAGCAAGCAGAAATGACGAGGGGAAGAGGACACGCGGTAGGACGAGGTCAGGTACGGTCAATCTCGCCGGTCCGCGGAGCTTTATCCATCAACAAACAATCCGACAGGGAAAGAGACAAGCGAGCACGCAGAATGCAGAGAGGGGAACCGATCCCGCACGAATTTTTGGCTGAAGCTGTTGGGAGAGGTGGGGGAATGCAGCAAAAAGCCCTCCCCGTAGAATAAAATCCTGGAGGAGGGCGGCTCGCAGGAACACCGCGATTCCATCAAAATTGAAGCTTTAGGCTCGAGCGCTCGACAGCCCTCGGAGAGAGGGGGTGAAGACCGCATGCTATCTACCGAAACGATACCCAAAAATCCCCTGAATTCCTCAAAAAAAAATCACGGCTTTGGCGTTATAGAAACAAAAGGAACAGCATCGAAATCCATCCGGGGAAAAGGGATAGGTAACGAGAGCCCCACCTACAGAGCTGCGGCGGCCACAGCGCGCCCTCCCATGGCGATTCCCCCGCGCCGAATCGAGAACTCCCCGGCTGCCGCGGCCACGAACCCGGGGGGGAGAAAAGGGCGGCGACTCGCGAACCCCACGGCGTGAGCAACGGGAGGGAGGAGGGAGGCTGCTTTGTGCTTGGGGATCGAGGGCAGTGGGGGTGTGGGGTCCCGTACGTCCCGGGGCGCTCGGTTGGGTTGGGTTGGGTCGGAAGCATCCAGATTTGCCTGCTTGCTGCCTCGGGCATCACGCGGTATTTAATCCCGTTGGCCGTTGATCGGCAGAATCCATCGCCGGCCGTCAGATCGCCAAATGGAGGATCCGGATCGTGATGGTGACGGTCTTTGTCGCCTCTTCTGTCTTCATCTTCTCCTAAATTCAGACAGTGCTTCATCTCCGAAGAGAAGAGTGAGTACTTTGTCAATACCGAATATCCGGGTTGCTTTTTTGGGGTGATGGTGGTGAGCACGTTTGCCTCTGCTGTCTAGTGGAGCAACATTTTGCCACCGTTTTTCTGCTGCGAATAAAAGATGCCTCCTTTTTATCATTTACAAACAGCCTTTAATCCGGCTATATAGATCAAAGCCGCAGGTTGGGAAATTTAATTTGAATTTGGGGTTAACGAACTCAAATTTGTTCAAAGATTTTGAGTGTTGGCGAACGTTGGTAGGTAGATAGGTCTCCCGCCCTCTTGATGCTGGTTGGGTTTTTGTTTAATTAATCTAATCACGCGCCCGAGGTTTTGCTGATTCACATCACAGCGAGCCCACGGAGAAAGGGAAATCGAAGACCATCGACGGTGACGTGCGCGTCGGTCTCGACACCGCCGCTCTCCGGCCGCCGGCGTCATCAGCTGGACAGCTGCTTCCATCTGACCAAAAAAATACTAGTAGAGATCAGCTTGGCGATGACTCAAGTTTAAGGCGGGGTGACGCGGACGTTAAACAAGGTTCTTGGACGACTTGAACATGGAATATCCTATCACTAAAACTTGAATAAACTAACTAGTGAAAGGATGCTGGCTGAGGCCCAAAGGGTAGTAGGTAATTAAGGGTGAAGTGCGCATCGTGGCAGCTTGACAGCTCTCAAATCATTGTCACCATTTATTGGTGGTGTGGTGTCTACAGGATTTTTTAGAAACCTTTTTGTGGGGCCTGCGATGAGGACATGGTCACTGGCGACTGGTGAGGGAAGAGATAAAAACCTAAGGTGTCTCCTGCTGCTAGTGCATGTTGATGCTGGCCATCTCAACCAACCAAGGGCAAGGGGGCATGCAGATGCAGTCACAGTGAGTGCTACACCTGTCCTCCCTACGTGCCAAGCACGAGTGGGGTGAAGGCGGAGGACCGAGACCGACCGACGGCAAGGGTATACTCCTGCTGCCTCCTTCCCAAAATAAATGAAATTGTATGATTCAAAATTTGTCTCACAAAGAATGCAACTTTAACTAACCAACCACAAAAGACAAGACAATCTAGAAGTTTCTCACATAAAAGATAAGCCAATTGCTAAATCTTTCTCATATAAGACAAGAGGTATTTTAGTCATTTTACACCTTGTATTGGTTTCCGTGCTCGGTCCTAGAATTGCATTTATTTTGAGACGGAGGGAGTACTCTGCTTGTAGGCAGAGGCAGGACCCTGTTTCCCCGGTTAAATATGTGTAATTCTTGCAGCAAGACGTGTTTTGTTTTTGAATAATTCTTGCAGAAAGACTTTTGCTCTTGATATAACTATACTGCGGGGAGACTTGCGGTTTTTATATAATTCTTGTAGAAAGACTTCTGTTTTTTTCCCTATATAACCATTCTAGCAAGACTTGAACCAATCTCTAGTTCGTCAAGCTTGTCTGTGACGAAGAAGGAGGGAAATTTTGTGCCCGGGACTACGCCATTTTTTATGAAGTATAATTCCTCTCTTTTATTAAAGAAATATAAATGTCCTTTTTGGTGCATCTTTTTTTTGGGTACTTTTGGTGCATCCTTTGGAATTATTGCTGACTCTCTTTCGTACGGCCTTTCCCCGCTCTTGTCATCGTTACACAACTCATTTTTGGCGCCACCGTGAAAAAAAAAGGTGACTGAGATTCCTGCTCTGCCACGTAAATAAATACTCCCCCGTATTGAAATACTCATCTTTGAATATATTTGTCGTATTCAAAACGCTAATGTGTAAAAGGTAAGTTAAGTTTGAGATACTTATACAATGATTAAGGACGGGAACATATCTGATGGAAACCAACCTCTTCGTACAAACTACGGAAACTTCAATCTAAATCACACGATCTTGATCCAATGGAGAACTCATGAGAGGTGGGAGGAATGATTTGCAAAATTCATGGGAGGTGGTGTAAGTGCAATCAAGCTCTATGAGGGTTTTGGTGATGTTGAACACACAATTAAAAAGCTAGTGAGCCCTTGAGACTATTGTGCAAAGATAAGGTTGTTTTACAGGTGCAAAAGAAAGAATGGAGACCCCTCAATTACATGAAGAAGGATATCTATGCTCTTTGGAGAAGTTTATTTATTTTATCTTTTGAATTTGAGTATAGGACAATTTGTACTATCAAGAGAGATACTAATGGTGAGTTAGGGTGGATTCAAGTGCTCTTAGTCTATCTTTCTTAAACCCTAACCCACACCCCAAGGGAAGAGATCTCGCCGTCGTTTTTGCCCCTGCTGTTTCGTTGTTTGGAGGTTCCGAGTTTTTTCTCGGAGGTTCCGACCGTACGGGCTACGATCGGCGAGAGATTTCAAAGGTCGGAAGTTCCGAGATTTTTCTCGGAGGTTCCGAACTCTGAAATATAACCGTTATCGTTACGTATCCGGGGGTATTTATACCCCTTGGTCCCCCAACGGTCTTCTCCTTCCTCTCGCCCGAACAAGAAACCGCCGAAGGGTGTTTCTCTCACCTAGCATTCACTCCTAACCTACTCTCTTCCAAATCCTTGCCTAGCATTGATTGAGAGTGGATTCTTGAAGTAAGTTTGTGAGCAAATCCCTCTTTCTCTTGAACTTGAGCACTTGGAAAAGCCCTAGCAAGCTTGGTGGATCTATTACTTTTGGAGCCTTGCTCCTAGACGGATAGAGGTTCTTGGAAGCTCTCCAACCCGATTTGTGGAAACTCCAAGGTGTTTGTATTACCCTTTGTGAATCTAGTGGAAAGCCTACACCTATTACCCAAAGTGACAGGTGTGAGAGAGAAGTTGACCTTTGTGCTCTTAGCCTTTGTGGCTTCCTCAACAACGTGGACGTAAGCAAGCCATTGTGGCGAGCCGAACCACGGGATAAATCCTTGTCTCGTGTGTGCTCTCGTTTATATTCTTGCATTGCTCTTGTTCATACTTGTTCTTGACTAGATCTATTATGGTTTGTTCCCGATCTATGTTGTTGTACCTCCCTAGCTCGTTCTTTGCATAGAAATCTTCATGCTAGGCCCTAAGTACCTCCTAGAACTTAGTAGATCCGTTTTTCTTCAAGTTATTCGCAGCTCAAGTCTTATATGCTCTGTCTCAACAGTTCCCGAAGTTCGAGTTTATTCTCGGAAGTTCCGAGTTTATTCTCGGAGGTCGCTTAGTTCGGAGGTTCCGAGAATAATCTCGGAGGTTCCGGAGTTTGACAAATGTTTTTCGAAAAAAGTTTAAATTTTGTGTATAGGTCTATTCACCCCCCTCTAGTCCATATTGCCTCGATCCTTTCGGGTGGGAGGGGTGATTTGCAAAGGTGCTTTTGCAAATCACCCCTCCCACATCAGCGCTCCGTTGGATCAACATCACGTGGCTTGGATTGAAGTTCCCATAATTTTCACGGAGAGGTTGGTTTCCAACTGATACGTTGCCATTAAATGCTATGTAGCAAACAAAGTAAACGACACTTGCGTAATTTTTTAAATAAAACGAATGGCCAAAAGTTGTGAAAAAATCGATATTTTACACGGAGGGAGTGGTATATAATGATGATTTTACAAGAACGTAATTGCCGTGCCGTGCATGATGCTGCGGCGTGCAGTGGTGGTGTGTGGTCGTCTGGAAGATTTGTGGGCAGGCACCTCGTGCCGCGCCGCGCCGCGCGATCTGTGTGTGCGCACGGGGGAGAGCGTGCGTGACGACCGGGACAGAAAGCGTCGCGCTGGCAGGCAGATTTGGATGCGCTTTTTTTTAATCTTCCTCGCCGCTCGTCGCGGTGCGGTGCGGGACAGGGGAGCCGAGGGGACCGGTGGTGGGCTGATGATGATTCTCCTTCTCCCCGTGGCTAGCTAGCTTCATCATCGGAGCGGCGGGCCACCACGCCACACGTGTAGCTGCTTCCTCCCGGCCCCGGGCCCCCGGCCGGCGTCGGCGTCGGCGTCGGCGCCGGTCTCCACGATTTCATTTCGCTTCGCTTGCTTGATTCGCGTCGGGGTCGGGGGAATTCGGGATGGCAGTGGCAGGGTCATCGATCGATCGATCGAGTGCGAGCCACTAGCGTAGCCCGCGGTGGATGTGGAGCGTGCCGTTTGGTTTGGTGCTCTCTGCTTGGCTTTGCAGGAACCTGGAGCAATGGCTATAGCCCATAGGTGCGTGCGTCATCCTGACCAATGCCTCTGTGTGCAGTTTGTGCCCTTCACTATACCTGGATATGAATATATGATAGTACTACATGATGATCTGGATCCGAGGGATGGAGCACTCGTGAGTTTCGAGCACGAGGAATGATGATGCGAACATGAGTGACATCATTTGCCTTTCTCTCTAGCGTATAGATGGTTGTTGGTGGAAATCGGCCCGAGGGTGGACGCCGACACAACAGCCCCGAACTCACTCCCTTCCTTCGCTCTCTCTCGCGAGGTTCCTACTTCTACTTCTACTCAAGCGAGGAAAGGAAACACAGAAACTTACAAAGACTGAACAAGGAAATACTCGGCAAACCGAAGACCGAAGAACTGGCAAAAGCCTTCGGTGCTCTCTTCTCATTACAGGGTGCCCGTTTCATTACAAGGGGTTCACTATTTATAGGAGACCCCTGGGTATAGTCATTTGCCTCAATTACACCTTTTCCGTTCCTGACAATCCGCTTTAAACACTTTACAAGGGTATAACAGTAAGTCCCCGCGTCGTACAGGCCTCCAGCGTGTCTTCGTACGGCCGAAACGCCTTTACACGCGGCCGCCCTTGTCTCGCGCCGCCCGCCGGAGCCCACTTTACACGTCGGCGGTGGCCACGTGTCCGGGATCGTCGGCACCTTCGGTGCCGAAGTAGCGATCCCGGGCGGGGGCGTCGGGCCTCTTCGGATGCTTCGTCCGCGCCGCCGCCGGCCCCCGACGCGACGTCCCGGGCCGCGTGCTCTCGGCCCCTCGTCTCCCTTGGGCCCTCATTACCGAGCACCGCCGCTAGCACCTTCGGCGCCGAAGGTGGGCGCAGCCATAATGGGTCTTCCCTGCACGCAAAACTTATAAGGCATAAGCGGCGTCGGTGTTTCGCGTCGGTGTTTCGTTAGTGCTCATGCAGCGAAGGGTCTTCTCGCGAGACCGAAGGCGTATGCACGCTGAAGGTTTCCAGCGTGGGCGGACAAGGGCGATGCTTCCGAAGACCGACTTCCCCAACAATGGTGATCTTGCAGGCCCACTAAGTAGGGCTACAGGCCATGGGCCCATGGACAAGCGTTTCCTTCCCCCTTCCCCCCGTTGACTCTTCTTTTTCTCCTCCGTACGCTATTTCAGCATTTTTGGGAGGCCAGATTCAACATTCTCAATACTATTCCAACACTAGGTACGTGCCCGTGCGTTGCTACGGACATCCAAATGTCTACAATGCAAATAAAAAATACACAGTAAAATTTATATAATACGACATTATATTTCTCAAATTAAGACATCATATCTCAAGAATGACTTGAAATTAAGTGCACACTTTAATATTTGACCAGTAATTTACCTAAGTGACAATAACAAAGACACCTCCGAAATTAGCCAACAAAAATCGGTATGTTGTGGCGTTATGAATATTAGAAGCAAAAGCATTGGCATATTCATGCGAGAGGTGGCATCATTAACGATGCAGATTTTAACGGGTCAACCCAATGACCCAAAACCCAAAAAAGGAAAACATGATGTAATTACCCATTGGCCGACCCACTAAAATTTGGTGTCAAGTGGTGTTGTATATTGTGGGTTATTTGGGTAACCCAATCCTCCCGAGCTCATCTTCCCCAATCCTCCCGAGCTTATCTTCTATCGGTGTGGCGGCGCGCGCCGCCGTCTCGCTCTCGCGCCGCCCCGCCCCGCGGCCCGACGTTGAGCCTCGGCTCCGGTCGCGACCCTCTCGAGTTTGACGAGACCGCGCCCCTCTACCATGTTGCTCTCTCCTCCTCCCTTTGCTTGCCGTTTGACGGCCTCTCATCTTCACTCGCTCCGTCGAATCGAAGCCATGGCGACTATCGCGGTGGCAGGCGACTGACGGTCTTCCTCGATCCGCTGAAGACGCGATCTGCACCCTCGACATTGATTGCGAGGTGGACTTTGCGCCATTATTCACGTGCGTCCGCGCCGTCGTCGCAGCGGCGAGGGCGCGGCGGCTAGCCGCCCGAGTTCACCGGCGTCGCGACATGGATGGACGGCAAGCCGGTGGAGCATCCGCCGCCGCGTCCCGCGTCCGTGCGCATAAGAGGCATATGGTGACCAGCCGTGGCAACCGCTCGGCCACCGGCGTCGGATGTGCATGGACGATAAGCCGGTGGAGCCGCTACCGCCGCCTACGCCATCTCCGGTGTCGGCCGACCGCCGACCGGTGCTCGGGGATTATCCCCGGGCGGAATGCAATTCGCATGACCGAGAATCTGAGAGGACTGCAAGCAGCGAGCAAACGTCACTAATTGCATCAGCAAAGTAGGCAGACATCACGCAAGTATGCAACATTATGGTGTTTTTAGTTGAACCCATGTGTAAGCGATGTTATGGGTTAGTGTAACCCAAAACCCCAAAATAGCATTAATGGGTAGTCTGGGTCAGACACTGGTTGACCCAATGGGTACCCACTTACATCCTTAGGCATCATCACGAACCATTCACTTGTCCCGCACTCCTGCTTCTAATATTCATCATGATTTCTTGTTCCCTACAATATGCAAGTTTCTTATCAAGCACCCGAACAAAGGAAAGAAATCATGAATAAATGATATTTTTGAGTAAACATGCTTACAGCTAACCCCGGCAATTCATGTTGACTATAGTTAGCACTCGTGCTTTTTCATCCGTTCCCATTCTTCTTCCATTCTCGCTCGTACGATTGTTAACCTTTCGATTTTCTTCATGAAGGACTTGATTATCTTCTTAAAGTGCTTCTCTTGCTAGCTCGCATTGTGCTTGTTTTTATATCAATTCACCTTGGTAACAATTGGACCTCTCAAGTCGCTTGCTTTTATTCCACCACCATAACCAACTACATGGTCACGTCTTTTGGATGGCAAGCACTTGTCCGCAAGTTCCACATTAGAAAGAGAAGGTTTCAACAACCTTTGCTCCCGAATATGTGCCTAAGAGCAAAGCAATCCGGCTTAGGGGCTTGCACGAACGGATAAGTCATAATCATGAGGTAACACGGAACAATAAAGCATCCATTTGAAACTACAAACTTAGATGTTTTGCTTGGAGGCTTTAGAATCCACAAAAGTTCCACCCTTTGTGTAAGTAATAGAAAATAAGGTGTCCGAGTTGGAGGATCATTTTCATTACCACCCCGTAATTGATAGAACAAGATTGGAAGATACACAATGGAAGTTGACATGTGAAAAAGTAGTGAGCAAGATAATTATATCGGGACATGCATCCTCATGGTAGAGCTAATTATATCGGGATAACATAGCAAGCGATAAAATCATTTACCTTCTCGGTACTCGGATACGGTTGCTGAAATTAGGTCTCTTGATTAAAGTACGGCCACTATTGGTTTCTTCATCAAGCAATGTTGTGGATTGGTGTACCACTACCGGTATTTGCATAGACACGCCTTGCGGTTTGTTGACGAAGAAGTCCGTAACTTATATAGTGCGACCTAGCCAATGCCGCAGGCGTCGATTTGCATACATGCCATGTTGCATAGTGAGAACCTCGAACAAATAGAAGCCATTTCATAGGCTTAAAACCGGTGTCGGTGCAAGAGAAAAAAGTTATAGTAAGCACTGAAAAAAGCCATTTTATAAAGAGATTTGTTCATGTCTTCAAGCAATTTGTAGAACTTTGAAGCACTTCGAAGATTTGGTTCCTCTTCGGATGGTTCATTGGGAGATGCGGTGCCACGGTTGTTGCTTTGGGCCGGGTTAGTTTCATGGGGAAACAACGGCTCTTCCATTCCATTATAGCAGTCTTTAATTTCTCCATGGGAGCCACCGTCGTCTTCCACATCCGAATTTGTCTCGGGATCACCGAAAACTTCTCCATGATACCGAAATCTAGTCTCCTATGAACCAAAGATTTTAAGATGGAAATACACTTCTCCATGAGACTTGGAGTATGTATTGCGGCAATGGCCTCAACAGACTTACTCCATGAGCACCCAATGAAGGGAAACCTCCTGGTTCGGGTATAGATCCAAGCAATGGATTGTTTGCTGGTGACGGAGCACGTGCACCATTTGGTTATCCACACGAATGATCAACAAAAAGAGTCTTGATATCAGGATTAGGCCTAGGATTTTTGCAAAGCTGATGCTGCCAGTTCAAGGTGCCAAATACGAACAAACAAAAGTAAGGTTACCCCAAAAAAGTAGAAAAAATCTCAAAACAGATTCCTTAGTTATAGAATTACAATCAAACATATATGAAAGACTGAGAGACACAGAACATGCCACTTTTGAAACTGAACTCAGAATCAGGTAGCACTAAGTCTTATAATGTAAGATACCAGCCACACCGGATCTTGTACATGAAAGATAATAGGAAAGTAAAGTAACGACCAACATAGCGAGAATATATGGGATGTAATTCACTATGCGAGAGAACACCCGCCAATCCAAACACTTATTAGATGCATGGTTGGTCGGTAACCTACCCGCACTTCCCAAACAGCACCGAAACCCATCTACAGCCTTTTAGATATCCCTGTCTTTTAAAGTTGGCCTTCTTAGCTTTCTTATTTTAAATATTTTACAGCAGTTGTTCTTCTAGATCAATATCCTAAATAAATGGTAACATGCTCTAATTTCATCATTAGAAACTATCGATCTAGTCTTTCACATTTATTAAGTACAAATGTATCCCCACATTAGTGGTATCGAGAAATGGCATTCTCGCAAGATAAACATATCCGCTTAACACATTGGTTCTACCATATACGGGCAATCTAGTCTAAAAATTTTCGATTCTTGCCGATATATATCCTTGCTACTCTCATTAGCGCAACCATACAAGAAAAAGGTAAAAAGCAAAATTCGATATTTACTAAGTAAGGAGCGCATAGATGACTTTTTAAAGGGAGCTACCTCTGGTTGATAAGTGTCCGCAACCCGGAATTCTTCAAAGTTGGAAAACCGTAGCTTGTCGCGAAATAAGGGATTAGCTTCAATCAGCTTCTTCAGCTCAATAAGCATTATCGATCTTGCAGACTTTGTATCACCGTACTTGGAGAGCTGATCATTTTCCCTAACAATACAGAAGCAGAAATAACTTGTTGAGATATCAAGAAACAGCTAGGCATCATGACAATAATGACAGGAAATTACCTGAAGTTTTCCAATCACTTCTTTAATCTGTGAAGTGACGAGGAAACACTAAAAGGGCAATATTTGCATTGGTATTGACAGGTTACCTTGGTCTTTGAGGGATCGATAACCTCAGAACAGAACTCAACTATAACCAATTGTAACCATCATCAGAGTCTTGTAATTTATATCTTGCTAAGAGAAAAAGTGACAAATATATTAATAGGATGGGACAGTTAGCAATATGTATTATTTCACTACCATCTCTTGGGTACAAATCAGTCATTTAGTCAATCACTCATATCCTACCTAAACATACAAAATCAAATCTTTTGCAGAAACAAAACCACCCTTAAGCACCATTCTCGTTAATCTAGAAATTTAAAATATGTGGTGTGCAGGATGCATATAAACCTCAAAGAAATATTTGGTCGCGCCATCAAGCTAGAGTATGCGTTTAGGATGCATAAACTGCGATGACTTGGGGAAATCCATACACACACAGCTTCGCTATATCCCACATAAACGTTGTAAGGCATCCATACACACAGCACAAACCATACCACTTTGTTCAAAAAAAGCCTTGAAACTAGTACACTGATCTAGATAAGGATTCATCAATAAATATATTTTGTCCTATAATTCAGAGATTGCTATTCTACAACAGATCGAGTAAAACAAGTTCAGCTTTGCTTGCCTCATGCAGCGGTTATGGCCGGCCTAAGCAGCAGCCCCACATTCAGAGAAAGAAGATTTCGTGCTAGCAACTTACCTCCACGACGTCAGTGAAAAGGTCGAGTCATTCAGTCTCATTCTGCATGCACGGTTACCTGTAGACCCAAATGTAGTCATTCAGTCTCATTCTGCATGCAAAACCTCACAACATAAAATAAATATCCTTTTCATTGCAAATGTAAACAGAATTGCGCATTGAGATATATCGGATCCAGAATTTTGTTCCAGTTCTTCTAAACCACAGTCTTACAGAAGACCATAAATAAATGTATTTAATTCAGGAGCATCCATACTATGAAAGCACAATCTTATTGAACCAAGATGCACAGTGCATATGTGTACCTAATTCAGCCGCATCAAAATGGTTTTTTTAATTTAAAGCATCAATATGCACAAGCATGGCCTACTACACACAATCACTGTTGTTTTGAACCTATTAAAGGAATGGCATATACCATTATCCATACATAGAATTTCGCTATTAAAAACAATGAAATTGCATAGTTCAAAAAATGCAAGAGACATGTACAAAGGTAGGTAAATCTCTGGAAGCACAATCTTCTGTCTTTTTATTTTCTTTATTTTGCATCTTTATATTTAGCTGAGTGAATGCATTGTTGTCATACTTTTATTTTGATGGCCTACCTCCAATGTAGCCAGCTTACTTCTGACTTCTCCTTGAAGAACAAATATCATGGATTATCAAGAGCTTTTCAAAAAGATAAACGATAGGGGTTCAAAAAATAGTCAATGATGTTTAACCAAGAAAAATAATGTCATCAGTGAACCTATTGCCTAACACAAATAAGATTGCTTCCCTGCTAGAAAAGGTTGGCATATTTTGTCTAGCTTGAAAAGATAATAGAAGTCAGGAGAAATATGTTCCAGACATATAAAACATTTGCAAGTATAAGGATTCCACTTTCACAGATGACAGATCTCACTGATTTGTACCCAAAATTAAAGGCATTATCAGTTTTGATAAAGCATAAAACAATACCACATGATACAAAATTCGTGATACAAACTTGATTGACAAAAAAACAAATGGTATATTGATATCATAATGGTGAAAACCGATGCATTTTCTCACTAATCATACTAACATTGTAGTGAACCTTTTCTATAGAATATCTCAGGAATATTATGGAGACGAGATAAGAATCTCAGAATAAACATTATGCAACATCTCTTATTTGTTTATCTCTCAAAATAAACATGCACACATAAGCAAGCTGCATGCTCCATACAGATAGTCCCCGTAGGTTGTTTATCAGTGAAACTATGAGCATGACTATTGGTCACTGATCTTTTATCTGATAATGAGATATTGGATGTAAAGCACCCAAGCCAAGATTTGTTTTTGTAGTCTAATGCGAAGCACTGAATGTTTCAATGAGCAACATCTATGTGATGAAGGCATAACATTATAAACAGCGGATTTCGGACTGAAATTAGATGGAGAGGGTGTGGTTACCTGTCGATCACCTCGATGTCGTCCATGGCATGCGCCGTGATAATGGCCGCCATTTGCATCCCGCTGAAATCCAGATCCTATTTTAATTGAGAGAGGGTGCATGAACAGTCATCATACATTTATAAGGAAGTAAAATAAGAAAACTGCACAACTGCACACAAAAATTGACAGAAACAATAACTTTCTTGTTCTCAACACAGTATCATTTACCATTAGACCAACTGTTTCATCCTAAACTGCAAAATAGTTGGATATCTTTTTATGTAGATTAAGTAATAAATTTGCTTAAGGTTAGCAATTCAACACACTATTTTTCAGACCATAGAATTAACATGACTGTGAATTCAAAATGTATTGTGCAATACCTTGAATCGTAGCTGAGTGCCTGAGTCGCCCTCAAGATGAATAATTTCCCTGGTGAGGTTATCATGACCAACACGAACAAGTTCATGCATGGCAGCACCACCCATTCCATTAGCCATCTAGAGACCTAGAAGAAGACATGAGATACAAAGACATCATAAGAGACTGTAGTGTAGATTATACTGATCAATGTCAAAATCGACTAAAGCTCAATTAAATTGGTAGGTTTCATTATAACTTCAAAATCATTTAGACTGCAAGCTATGAAACTGAACTGCAAAACATCCCCATTAAGTGTCATACCAAGGACGAAACAAAGAAAATTAACGAAGATTTGTATTCACACGGCTAGCACGAGCATTGTGAGAGATCGAGCCTCTAATGAAACAAATTAAATTTCCTAGCAAGTGAAACATGCAAAGCAACTAAAGAAGAATCATCAACTTTAGGGAAATCAAATCACCTTACCAGTCGCACAATTGCTCCCGCCTACATCCGAATGTTCTTGCCTGCCAACCTGTGTATGATGTGTGCACATGAGAGTTGCATTGCGGGTGTGTTGTTTAGAGTTCGGTGGCGGTTGTGCAATGCTCGCCCTACCACCCGATCGCCTATACCCGCCGAACACCATGCTGCAATTGTCGTGCCTTTTGACTCCGCGATGGACAACCACTCACCAAGTCGCCCACATGCCATGCACAGACACGCAACGAAAAAATCAGGTCGATGTGGATGCAGTCACCTGGTAACAGCGTCGCTTGGGAGTACCTCCTGCCGCTGCAGCTTCTCTGTGGCCCAAACCCTAGATCAGGACTGAAATTGATTTAAGAAATCAGAGAGGGAAAGAGGAAGAGAGGGAGGGAGATTCATGACCATCGCTGGAGGAGGTCGTGAGGAGCAGCATCAATGGGAGCACGCGGATGAGCAACGGGGGGTGTCGCCTGGCAAGATGGACGCCGGTGTGGCGCACTCGGAGGTGGCATGGCGTGGTGGTGGACGGAGGAACCGCGGCTCGGCGGTCGGGGGATTGAGGAAGCGCGGTGGGCGCCCGCGGCGGCGGCGGTTAAAGGACGAAGGAAGGACCGAAGGAGATGCCGCCGTCGGATGCTAGACCGGGACGGAGTTCGGGCCGCATCTCCGAGACTCACCGTGAGGCCGACGCTCTCGTCCACGTCCTCGACCACCTCACCCTCAAGCACCATCCTCCGGCACGGAGCGGAAGGGGACGCAGGGAGCAACGATTGCGGTGTTGACTTCCCACGATGGCGGCGCGCAATGGGGGCCGCGAGGGTGGAGGAGGAGGGGGAGGCGCAAGGCCACGGGGGTCGTGGTGCGGCGGAGGGAGGGAAGGTTTCGCGCGTTACGGGATGGATCACGGTGGCGCTCGGGGTAAGATCGACGGACGACGACGGCGGCGGCGGCGACGCCATAGTTAGACGAGCGGAGGACGGCCGGCGGCGTGGACGCGAGATTGGGGGAGGGTGCGCAATCCGGTCCGGCGACGGCGTGGGCGCGGGGGCGGGGGGAACCGCAGGCCGGAGGCCGAAAAGGAACCGCCGGCCGCGAGGGAGAGACGGGGGCGTGCGAGTGAAGGCGCCGGAGGGGTGAACGCGCGGGATGGAGGGTGAAGGTGAACCCACGAGGATGTCTTATTTCCACACTTTTTAGGTGTAGAGATTATGTACGGCATTAGTAATTAATACGCTGCTTGCTGAATGCTTGATGATGCATATTATTATTATTATTATTATTTCCATCAAATGTAGGGAAACAATGGCATGCAAAAAATAAAAATACAGTATCCTTTCTACAACATTGTTGCACATGCACAGCATGGTAAGGCAAAAGGCTGCATCGTTCAGCGACATGTAAATTACTACTGCCATGTTGGGGAACTTCATCATCATCAGTAGTCTAAAGTCTAACTTCAACCTGTTGCTGATGCATCCTAGCAAAAAGACCGAAAAGAATTCAGCCCAACCACACGATACACAACACTACAAAGATGACAGCAATCACGTCTTCACGATGTGACAACAGCCGCTCTGGTGTCTGCAGTTCACAGCATGTCATCACCTCTCCCGTGCAGCCTCAGGAGCGGAGGATTTCATCAGTCCTGACCGATACTACAGAAGACGGGCGTGGAAACACAAGGATAATAGCTGCGTCACCGAATCAGATGCTCTAGTTCTGCGGCTGGAACCATGCGAGCCCCGGCTGACCGCACCGCCTTGACTCAGGGATGGCCACTATTGGCCCTAGAAATATGCGCCACAGGTCCAGTATTATCGTAACGAGCATCGCCGCGCCAAGAGAGTCAACAGCTACCCTGGACAGGTTCCACTTCTCATCTTTCTCATCAATCCTGAATCACAAGTAACAGAGGTTGTGAGAAATCCTGATTACCTCTATGTATTTTATATGAAACAGGACTGAATCAAAACATGACCATGGCTTGTCAACCAACGTAAATCGGCAAGTGCTATGGGTCTTCCTCTCAAGTGCTATGCATATGGAAAATTCAGTTTGCTATTAATTTCCTTATATTTCATAAGGTGGTTAGCTGGGAAGCCTCAAGTTTGATATATATGATATGGTTACTTAGTCAGTTATTAGTCTCAGACTAAAATATTGTTCACACAGAAAGAAATGGAGCGACAAAATTCACAAAACACAAGGAGCCCAAATTCCTACAAACCCAGCTAAAATGCTCTGCAAATTCATGCTATTTTGAGCCTTGAGAGGTTCTATACATGTTCGTTACATATTAGTACAATCATATATTCTTGGGTAAACGAAGTCTGATTTATTATCAAAGGCAAAAGTAGAAGCAGATGTCACTTTTCTAAAGCATATCAGTGCACTTTCTTAGGGAAGGGTAGTAGATGCATTCAAGTACAAGAAATCGAATGAAAAATATATATATATAGTGGTTGATCATGTCTAAGTTCAGATTCAAGTTACCTTGAAAACATCGGGAAGCTGACGATGAAGTATATTGCATAGAACAGTGAACCGACTTTGTACATTACATCTCGATCAACAAATTCATAATACGGGAACTGCAAAAGTCCGCAGAACACATCAAACACGAACATATGATGAAGTCGCATATATCTACAAACATAAATACTTGGCTTGAGATAGCATCTTTCGAAACATGAAAAGCAAGATCAGCTACTTGTTTTTCATAAGCAGAATATCTTATACCAAGAAATAAATGTACTGAACAGGTATCACGAACTTGCTCAATATTATGTTCAGATTTGAATATTTAGACTAAATTTGGCATACATAGTTAATCCAATTGAATCCTGACCGTTTCGTCATTTAAAGTTATGCAGGCTACAATTTGGCAACTATGAAATCGAGCTACCTTTTTCCACCAGACCAATAGGAAGCATGACATGCCAAAAGGAATTGATGGATGGAGCTCAATAGCTAAGCTCTATGATTTATTGTCACGTGATCAGATGACAATACACCCAGTAAACAGGTGTTCTTGGAGTACAACTGTAGTGAAATGAAACTAACACATTGTATTCTCGGAAAAGAACTACAAATTTGCAATCAATGATGCATGCACAGGACTTACTGATGTAATGACTCTTAAAAGCATGGAATGTTTAGAAACTTTATCTGCCATTATCAGTGACTAGGTATATCTAAATGTCCTGAACTGTCTACCAGGCCCAGCATGCAGACATTAACACTAAACAGGGGATATAGAGCAACACCACTACAAATTAGTGAGCAGAAAATTCTTTAGAATAGCAAGACATGAATTCATCAAACACGGTGTATAAAAAGGAGAAATAATTGTGCTAGAAATGAAAGCAGGAAGTTAACTAGAAATATATGCTTGAACATACATTTGCAATGGCTAGCGTCTCCAAGTATGCTATAAAGTAAGAAAGCGCCAAAATCCATGCGCCTTCAAATAACCACCGAATAGACTGTGGCAAGTGAGCTGTTGAGTGACGTAATCTACGAAGTGTCATATTTGATGCCATATGATAGAACAGGAAACAAGCATGAGTCAGGAGAAACGTCGTATGGGGTACCTGAAACATTAAAGTAATTAATAAAAACTTTTACAAATTATAGATACCACTAAAACTATGATCTGTCATTAACTCAGCAAAATAGGAAGAAAGATTCTTGGACACATTCGCGAGAAGTAAATTGTGTAGTACTCGGATTGAATTTGTATCAAGACAGAATTGACAAAGCATCTACTTATACTTTACGATCACATGCAAGTTGGAATGCATGATAATAAGTGTACTTTTAACAGTGAATGAGTGCAATTGAGTGCTGCTGCAAATGAGGGAGAATATCAACATGAACAGCTATAAGCCATCAAATCTTACATTATTCATCCGCCATGATGGAAAAGTATACGAAGCGCCCAGAACTGTGAAGAAGTAATGTGTCCAGAAGTAGTTACCAACATAGCTAAAAATTATAATCCAAATATTAGCCTGCAATGATAAGATGTGTTTTGGATTTAGCAAATAGTATTGAAAAGACAAACAGAACCAACAAATCCTCACTGCCCAATGTAAGTCCATATAACAATAGAACTAATACAACTCTAGCTCCTTGTATTAGTAGATGGCTACAGAATCATTAGAGTAACTGCACACTGAATTAATATTATAAATAGTATAAAAGTGTCAATTCATCAGAGATAAATTGGTAAAAGTCCTAAATATACATTGCATGCCACCAGTGTTTTTCCAGCACACACCAGATCAAAACTAAACTCATTAAAGTTAACTAGCTGAAACATATTTTAGGACCCAACATACAGGCACAAATACAATTTACAAATCTTTGAGCTATTCAGTAAAAAGAACTAAAAAAATAAATTGTCACGGATGATTCACAGAGATAATAATTACCTTGACCCAGTATCGATCTTTTAAACTTCTAACGCTATCTACCTGAAAAATGAAAGTACAGATGAATTAGTTTGTGAACATATGAATTCTCTTAATGTTAAGAAGTATCACATTAAATTGTCTTGAGAAAATGACTGTATATTTAATACAAAAATGATTTGTGGTGTCTTTAAGGGCACTAAAAAGGTCAAACACAACTCTTTGTTTTTATCTCCAGAATGATAGCCAGCATGTGAACTGGAAGTAAGGCAATGGATCCACAGAACAGGGGCAACACTCATGAGTAAACTAAAGCAATGAGGACACACCTAACATGAGACCTGGTATGAATTGTACAAATCACACATGTGATTGTCTCCACGAATACACAAAAATAAACATGTTTCAATACAGGATTAAAAAAATAGCATATGCTCTCAAAAGGTGAACAGAACAGTGCATCTAGTGTTCGTTCAGGCACAGTGAGCCAGCAAGCTAAATGTTTCCAGCTGCACCAATAGCAGCAACTGTATGGGCTTAAATCTCAAGATCTGCCAACAACAAACCATCATCACTCTTAATCTCTCCCCGTACCAAGCATTTAAAGTTTTGCTTCCCGCTCCAAAGATATAGCTTCATGGCTTATCGCACACACAAAGACAAGCGCCACTCCAAATTCAGATTATGCCTATGTCATTGGATACAGGCATTTAGTGTTTTCTTGACTGCATGATTTTTCGTCTCACCTACTTGCCTGATATATATCAGTGGAACGTTTACTATAATTGGCTTAGGCCTATATGAATTTTTTTCTACATTGTCCTCTGAATAATGACACAACAGAGCAAATGGTGGCGAGCTGACAAACGAGGGAACAGAAGGGCCCTATTTATTTACCTTCCCTACGAGGAAAAGGGGGATGAGGAACGCCGGCACGGTGGACACCAATCCAAGAATCAGGTACTCCAGCTCCGTGAACCTCTGCACATGGAACAAGAATCCAAGAAGGCCTTAGTATTTTATGATCCACTCACCCACTCCACATCCGAAATCCAAGAGATCCGATCGAGGAGCTGACCGACGAACCACGAGCGGGTAACCAGCCAAGAACGCTGCTTCAGATCAATCAGGAGGAGGAGTACCTCGTAGAGCTTGAAGGGGACGACGATGCCGAGGCAGAGCGTGAGCCAGAAGGGCGTGTAGAGCAGGAAGAAGGCCTCCCCCCAGCGCTTGCTCCCGTCCGCGGCAAGCCACGCGCTCCTCCTCCCCGCGCCTCCGCCTCCGCCGCCGCCGCCCCTGGGCTTCGCCCCCGCCGCCGGCCGCCGCGCAGCTGTTAGAGGAGGAGAGAGAACCCGGGTCAGGTACGTGGTGGGCGGACGCCACTGGGGGCGCACGCCGGAGGGCGCGGGACGCACCTGCCATTGGTAGGCTGATTTCGCTGGCCCCTGCCGCAGGTCGCCGGTCGAGGAGGAGGGATCGAATCGAACCCGACGAGGTGCTGGAGAGTGGGGGAGAGAGGCAGAGGCTTTCACTTGGGTGGGATGAGAGACGGCTAGAAAAGGTGTTGGGATCAGGCCTTCCCGCGCGCGCGCGCTGCCCCACTCCACGGGCCAGTCCAGTCGGCCGAGCAACCATTTTGTTGGGCTGGCCTGCTCCAGCTTCATTCATTTTGCACCTTCTTTCTTTTTCATGTTCCCTTGGCCTCATTCGTTTCCATCGGGTTGATTCGAATCGGAAATGATAATCGGAATACGAAAATCATGATAAATACTATAAGAGATCCGGATTTATTCCGGCCGAAAATTAATTTACTCATGATAGGCACACCATGAGACTCGGAATCAATCCACTAGTCAAGAGGTGTGGAATCAATCCGCTCTTCGGTCTCTTGTTCTACCTATCATGATGAGTAAATTAAATTTCAATCCGGAATGAATCCGAGTCTCTATCACAAATTTCTTGAGGGTTTGTTCACTCCCGTGGGATTCAATCCGGCCGGAATAATAAATGTATGAAGAACATTATGATATGGACTCGGATTTATTCCGGATTAAAAATTAATTTACCAATCATGATAGGTAGAACAAAAGACCGTAGAGCCGCATTGGTTCCACACCTCTTGACTAGTGGATTGATTCCGAGCCTATTGGTGTACCTATCATGAGTAAATTAATTTTGGACTCGGAATAAATCCGGATCTCTTATAGTAACTATCATGATTTTCTTGTTGTGTTTATCCATTCCGATCGGAATTGATCCCGTGGAAACGAATGAGGCCTCGATATATCCGTTATTCCGGCCGGATTGAATCCCATAGAAGCGAACAAGCCCTTGTAAGGGATAGATCTCAGCATGGAAAAGAATACTGGATCAAGGGTTACAAAAATTTGCTCAAAAAAAACAAGTGTTGTGTAGTACTCCTTCCGTTTTAAAATATTTGTCATTCTGACTTTTCTAGATGCAATCTCTTTGTTATGCACTTAGATATATATTATGTCCACATACACAGTAGAGGTGATGTATGTAAAAAAGCCAAAAGATAAATATTTTGAAACTGAGGGAGCAGATGGTTAGTTGGTCACCAAGTATTTGAAAAAAAACGGTGACGAAAATGTTGAATTGATCTGGGAAGGATAAATGTTCCGTGCATCTGATGGAGGCTTCTTAGGGTTCTTGCCAGGTTGCAAAAGCATTCTGCTCTGCTCTCGGTGGCATGGTTGCAGATAAATGACACAGGTGTTGAAGTAGTGTTACAAACATTAGGGTTAATTGGAACCATGCCATTATAACTATACAGTTTTTGAAGTACGCCATTACTATTCGACTTACTATGCCAGTGCCATTATAATTTCACACTTGTTTGAAGCATGCCATTCCGTACACCCGACACCACCGAGGCCCACCTGCGGTGTGTATTGGAGTGAAGAAGGAGGGAGAAATGTCTTGTTTGCCCTTGTCTTCAACCTCGGGTCCTCGGCTCGAAAAAAGATGTCAACCAAAGTGCATGACCCCGTCGACCCTAGTGGCGCGGGCACGGGCCGCGGGGGCGTGTGTGGGCCGACCTCGGCGGCGCGGCGGGCGGGCCGCCGGCGAGGGTGCCGCGGAGAGCCCCCCGGCGGCCGTCCCCTTCCTCGGCACGGTCGGAGGGGCAAGGCGGGTCGCCGGCAACGGCGCCGCGGCGAGCCCCGCCGTTCTCCCGCGTAGGGGCGCGGGACCCCCGTCGCGGTGGCTCGCGGCCTCCCGATGTGGTGGCTCGCGGCCTCCCGACGCGGCAAGGCACGGCCGGCGGCGCGTTGGATAGGACCGGGATCCGCCGCTCGCCGTGCAAGGGAGCGAGGAGAAGGGAGGCGTGGGAGCTAGCGGGGGACGGGGCGACACGGGGAGGGCAGGGACGATGGCGGCGCCGGCCGTGCGCCCGGCCTCGGTCGCCGGTCTCCGCCTTGGATCGGCTGGAGAGAGAGCGCAAGCCGAGCTTCTCGCTCCGTCCATCACCTCTTCCCCGTTCCCCAAATCAACGGATGTCCTCTTTTGCACCGTTCGGTACCGCCGACCGACCACTAAGTGCTCTCGTATGCACCCGTGGGTGGGAGTCGACGAAAATTCGCCGCCACCCGTACCCGTGTGCTACCACCGGAGGGCCGTTGGCCATGCTTGCGCCGCCAACAAGAAGCCCCACCTCGTTGTGAACCAGCCCAACAAAGGGCAGCCATGGGACGCATGCCCTTGTGGCATTTGATCGAGCGCTCTGCACGCAAAACCGAGGAACCTTTGCTATGCCCACAACCCACTCGATGATTTGCCGAAACGCCTAGTCAAGCTGGCCATGCCATCACCTTTTCCTCTACGAAGCCGACCATCGATGTTGCAACGAGACGAGATCCGGGTTGCACTTTGCTCGCTTGCCACCGCGCCGCGTGTGCCGACGCCCCTCCGAGACACCGGCCTTCGCACCGGGTTTCGAACCGGCAGTGTCGCGGCCTACAACGACGCGCGCCGCCGCATGCTACCGGATCACGAATCGCGCTCGCACGTCGCATCGTCGATCTCTGTTCTCCATGACAAGGCCGAACCTCGGCCAAGGACATGAAGTCCTTACCCTTGCTTGTGCGCCCAGCCGGTGTGATCACACCCACCACCCATAACCGCGTACCATCTGGCAAACCTTTGAGGCATATCATATCCGTCTAGCAGCCTTGTTTCCCGCCATGCTTAATTGGTGACCTTTCCGTCCCAATTAGTGAGGTGGTGCTAATGCAGGATGCGAGCAAAGCTGAGACCACTCGTGATTGGTTATGTGCCATGGGCGTATAGCCCTAGCGATCATCCTAGAAGTTCAGATCCATCACGAGGGCACGCTGGGGCTACAAACCTGTAGTGTTCGTTCTCGGCCCCACCCATACAAGTAGTAGGCGCTGCTTGTAAATCTAAGTCGTGTAAGTGCTAATCTAGCCTTAGCCCCTTATCCTTCTTGCTTGAGTGTTGCTTGCTAGCAGCAACACTTGACCTGTTGTCTGCCGAGCCTCATCTTAGTACCGAGTGCTGGTTCTCAATCTTTCAAGTCCCGGCCACACTTTTCGCCACGACCGTGCCACGTCTTCGTCGTGGACAATGCGTGCACTATCTAAACCCATCGCCCATATCCCGGTTAAGTCCATCCTCACCACATCGCCGCCATGTTCCGGCCGAGCCGAGTTTCTCAAACACACAACTTCTCTTCTAGCCGATCAATCTTACACGGCCTCTCCATCCGACCAAGGGACTTACGGACTTACCGTTGGGTCCCACTAACATGTGAGGCGGCTAACCGCCCAACTCCGATCTCATCCCAAGCACACGGGACCCACGGGGTGACTTGTGGGGTTCCGGTTGACCTTTGATCTTTCCCTTTGACTTGGTCAACAAAGATCGTTGACTAGTCAACGAACCATGCAAACCTACCCAAAACCCGACTTATGGTTCTCTAATTTGCTGACTTGTGTTTTTTGTGCTTCATCGCAATAAATTAAATGAATAAAATATTTATTTATTTGAAAATCAATAATAAATTGTTTCTACCTTAGAAAAATATGAAATCAGTTTCTGTATTCTTCTAAAATCATGAAGCACCCGTTAGACTAGCGTTTGGAGTTTATTTGGTTCTTTATTGCTTCTCTTTGGAGTTATTTGCATCTAGACAACATGTTTATTTATATTTGCGAATATAGGAATTCCCGGAGCCGAGGAGTCGAGCCGGAAGATCGAGTTCAACTACGAAACTCCGACGACTACTTGCACACGAGTGTTCACGCCCGACCGATTCTCGAAATACCTATTAGGCATTGCTATGTAGAATGCCGGCGCCGCTTTACTTTAAATGCATGATGATGATGAACCTTGCAATCGCCTTCTTTAATTATCCTGTCCTTGATTGTCCTACCACTTTATATGTTTATATAAGCGTGTATATGCGCTGAGCTTCGCGATGCATGTGTTTGGGATGGGAATAGTGGTTCTTGGCGTGTGTGGGGTAAAAACCGGCAAGAGAAGGCGTTTTGGGTACCTTGGCGGGGGTGAGCTCGAAACAACCGATCCGGGGATCGGGGACAGGGGGTGCACTCCTCAGTGTATCCCTACTTTGACGGTTTTCGGAGCCTAGGTGTTGGGGTTTTACTTGCGGATGGAGGACATGAGCTTGCCCCGTCCGAAACCGAGTGGATCAACTTGTCGATAGGACTTTCGTACACACCACCTCGCCGAGAGTGGGGTTAGGGGCCGAGTTGAGCTCGGCAAGTGAACCTAATTAGGAAGGATAGAGGGTATCCGTGGGGGAGCGGTGGAGGTGAGACCACCCTCTCGGAGCGTCTCCCGTGTGGCCACACGGGAGCATTTCACGGCCTCCGGTGCAATTCCCTTTGCGAGGGGGATCGCTTTTAGGGCCGGATGCGGGATGGGATCGTAACTACCGAGAGTTCGCATGGTAGGGTGGGTTCGGGCCGACTAGCTACCGGGCCGGATTCCATCCCGGTTGGGTACGGGTGTACACGCTCCCGCAGTTGTTCGATCTATACGTATAGCCGCGTCCTCGGTCATGGACAAACCTTGAAGACATGTTCGTTCCTCATGTTTTGGGATTTCTACCTCCCCCGTAGTTGAGAGTGTGGTGAGCCGTGGTTGCGGTCGGTTAGAGGAGAGTGGCTCCCTCTACCTCGTCAATCCGATTGCAATCATTGAGGTGCGAGGAGAGGAAGTTCTCGCATCGACCCTAGATGGAGATAGGATGTGGAGACGGGGCCCGGGGTACCGGTGGTTCCGAGCCGTGTTTGAGAGTATGGTTTGGGACCGATATGGAGATGTTTTCTAATTATGCTTTGTCTTCTCGCCGCATAGGAAACCCGAGCTTCTACCTTGTCACTTTTCTTACCCTTTAGAGATAGGCCACTTAAAGCTGCATACAGTCGGTGACGTGAACCTATCCTGTTCCTTGGGGGATAGTTTTATGAGTGTGCAGGATTGGACTTGGCTTGAGAGTCCGGGTTCGGGGACTCCATGAAGGAAGGGTTGCGTTGCTTCGCTCAAGGATGCCTGTGGTGAAGAATGAAGATGAAGACTTGAAGCCCTAGCTACCGCTACGCAGGATTTCTACTTGTCGCTCAGCCCAAGGGGCTTGTACTAAAATTCGTATACCGAGTTGTTTCGGATGTAAATAATATGTGATGTACTCTGAGTTCGATGTATGGAAATGATATTATTCTGTAATGAGTTCTGTACGTGATAGCTTACCGATCCGCAGACTATCACGATGGTACGAGGAGTCGGGTTTTCCTCACCGAAACCCGGTTTGTTACATCGTCGGTGATGGGGATCCTTGCGACGTTCATGGTCCCAAACCTTGTCAAGGAGCTCGGCATCCTCAAGGTCGGACCGCTTACATACACTTACACCATGAATCACGAGTCCAGCCATGTCATTTCTGAAACCAGTGTCTTCCATTCCACTGTGACCCAGGCCGGAGCGGCCGGGCTGATTGCTCAGAGCGCGCTCCTCGGCGCGGCAGTGCTGGTCTTCCTCACCGGCCACATCTCACGACAAAGCACCCTCTTCGCCTGCCTCGGCTTGATCGTAAGGCCACCGCCTCCTCCTCCTCATGTCGCCATGGACGGAAAGGCCGAAAGGCCGTAGCTTGAGCCCCGGACGTTTTTCCTTTGTTTTACGATCATTTTGCGTTGCGCGGTGCAGGTGGCATCGCGGCTGGGGCACATGGCGTACAGCGTGATTGGCCTGCAGGTGGTGCAGACGGGGAACCCGATCAGGAAGGCGAAGCTGATTGGCGCCACGGAGATCGCCGTGGCCAGCCTCGCCGAGCTCGCCATGATGGGCGTGGCCGTGGTAGCCAGGGACGCCGCGCACTTCGATTGGCTGGCCACGCTCTCGGCAGCGTCCGTGGCCGCGGCCGCCTGCCTGTTTTGCACGTGGCTGGCAAACCCCAGCGACGAGCTCAAGAGGTCCTTCCCACGCTGATGAACAAAATGGGCAAAATTTTGTAATATGTTCTACCCAATTACCCATACTAGCAACCCGTGCTTCTGCACGGGCTAGTAATTTAATTTTTGAGAGATACTTATCTAAAATCATAGAAATATATGGGTCTATAATCAAATTTTTTTTGTGTCTCCCACTCATATAGATATTTTTTCATATATCCGAATGCGATACGCTTTGGTTGCTAATTAGTCTTTATGCAACTTCATCTCAATTTTTACTCCTTTTTGCATCACACCTCCAAGTTTTTTTTTATACGTGCTTAGTTGAAACCTTAGCTTGAGCAATATGTTTGACATGGACATGGAGCATTATTACACATATATATGGATTCAATATGCATGTATACCTTGGAATAGCATTTTTATATCAATAATGACACAATGGGTAATATGGAGGCATATATAGGAGAACTATAGAGAGATTTAGCAGTTATTTTTTCCCGGGGTTATCATTGCATGTTCTACGCAGGCTTGGTGTCTTTATGATACTGGTCAATCATACAAATATTATAAGTGTGTTTGGAAGTAGAATTCAAATTTATTGTATGCAAATAAAATGCATTTTTATTTTCAATATAAAAACATACCTTCTCCAACTTTGATGTTTAGATAATTGTTTTGAAGTCCCTTTTATACTGTCAAATATGGTTCTCCTGGTATTTTATCATTCATTTCTACCTGGCTAGTTGTGCCACATTGTCATGGCCTATATGAATCCAACTACGATAATCATTTTTTGCATAGTATAGCAAAAACACGTACATATACATGGTAACCTCACTCCAAATTCCCCCTCCACTGGAATTATCTTATGTTTATACCATTAGTTTAAACCCATGCTTAGACTACATTGAAGTTCCATTATTGTAGCTCCTCTTTGGACTTCAGGTATCTGAATTTTGGCTTCCCTAAGTAATGTTACTCACTACGTGAAAACTTCAAATATGTCACGCAAAGCATTTGTAACGGGCCCTTAACGCCCATTACATCCACCTACATCCGTAACGGTTGTTGTTTGGCGCCTGTTACCTATAAGCGCGCCAGGACGACCCCGGGGTTGGCCTCCACAATGCCCGTTACCAATGTGGACTTCTGGTAACAGGCTTCTTAAACACCCGTTACATAAATTCTTTGTAACGGATGTTAAAAGAGCCCGTTACAAATGTTAAACCTATCGGTAACGGGCTTGTAAAGTCCGTTACCGATCAATGGCCTATCGGTAACGGCCTGCTTAAGTCCGTTACTGATCACTCTGTATTGGTAACGTACTATACAGTCCGTTACCGATGAGCATTTGACGCCCGTTACTAGTTTGAGATCCCAATAATTGAAGTCCGAGAGCACTCAACCGCAAGGTGAAGCAGGAGCGCGGCGTCGGTGAACAAATGAGACAGAGGTTTGTTAATCATCGACTCCTTTGAGTCCGTCCTCATTGACAGTCAACTCGATCCATCTCTCATTACTTCCATTTCGACATACGAGCACAATCAACACACATATCTTCCGAGACAAATTAAAACAGATATCATAAGAGAGATAACTTGTCCACAAAGATGAAGATAACTTGTCAACAAGAATAAAGATAATTATTACAACCGGTTAACTTGTCCATATATCAGGCTAGGACTTAACTAGTCCATCACATTATTTACTATGGTCGTGCTATCTGACAATACACATCAACAAAGGCATGCCCCTTGAACATCCACAAAAGTATGGCTACTCTCCCTGCACATCAACAAGCTTGAACTAGATCATGCCCCGTCAGGATTATTGGCTCATTTTGCAGCCTCTTCATAAGCAACCAAGGATTCTTGAAGCCCTTCTAGCGCACCTTCGGTGGACTCGAGATTTTGTTCGGTTGTATAATTGTACCTCCTTATGTGCTTAGCCTTTTTGATGAGGATGTTCACTTCTTTTGTGTTTTTTTCAAACTCGGGTTTCACAAAATCCCAAACATTAAGGTTAAGAAGTAACTCAAGCTCGCTCGCGACTCAAAGAGTTTTGCCTCGAAACAGGGTTAAACATGGTATAATAACAACATAGTTAATTCGAACTAATTTGCCTCGGACCTTGGAGCAGGTGTGACAAGTAAAAGCGTAACTTAGTTCAGAACTGATTTACCTTAGAACTTGGTATAATTAAGATCATGACAAGCATGTAAGACATCATCGTAGGCACTAATTAACTTTATGAAGCTCAAGCTCAAGCTACCTTAAGCTCTATCTATAGAACAAGTAAAAAGGCAGTGAGATTCAGAGAAACTTGCCTCGTCGTCGTCGTAGTCGTTGCCGGTCGAGAGATGAGGTCCTCTACACCTTCTTCGTCGCTCCCTCGACACCTCTTTGTAGTTGTCAGACACTTGTGCTCGCAAACGTGAGGCAGGCCACTCACCCACTTCGCTGCCCCTCGCCGGCACGCTCCTCCTTGCCGCTGCTTGGTCCCTCATCGGAATCTGAGAGGATCCAGTCGAGGACCCTCGTCTCTGGCATTGGGTTCACTCCACCACCGCTTGGCCCCTCTCTCGGCGCTCATCGCCGTCTCCCTCTTCGCCGCCACCTCACCAAGCACGCGCGCGGATCCGGTTATGACACCGCTTCGCGTTCCGGTTCTCCTCGATCCCGGTGCGATGGGTCGTCTGGCCGCTTGGCCCCTCGTCGGTGCTCATCGTCGTCTCTGTCTCCATGCCTCCTCTCGCGCTTTTTTAAGGAAACTATCGCGCTTATCCATTCGGAAAGAAGAAAGGGGAAATATTTGGGATGGAGGGGGTAGCGATCCAATGCCGACGTGGGTTAGCAAACTCCGGGTCGCTTTGTAGTTTGTATGAAGAAAGAATTGGTGTAATGAAGAGGAAAGGAGATAGAGTTAATAACCCTTAGTTTGATGAGAGATGATGTGGGTAGCTTGCATGAAGAGAGAAATGAAGTTAATGATAGTTATTGGGTACCAATTATATAAGTTATATAGATATAAATTAATAAAAATACGAACAATTCATAGTTTTTTTAAAGAATCGAACAACTCATAGAAGTAGTTGGGCATTTGGTATTTTGAATAAAATATGAATAGTCACACGTCTCCTTGTGACCACATGATTTTTGTGGCCAAGAAGCAAGAGCTCTACCGAGCGGACATGGGTTCCGAGGCACGTGACCGACCGCCCGAAGGTTCGCCGTCTTGTCAATATAAATCCTCGCCGGCCAAGAACTTCATCAACTCGCAAAGCACCAAGAAAACCCCGAGCACCACCGTCTCCGGTCACCAAGAAGTGAATCCAAGAGATTCTCCTTCCTCGAGCAAGTGCATGGCGTCAAGTGATCCATCAAGGAAGCGGGGGAGGGAGGAGGTGCCGCCGCCCCCGCCCGCCGAGCCCGAGGAGGTGCCGCCGCCCCCGCCCGCCGAGGTGCCCCCCGCCCCGCCCGAGGAGGTGAAGCGGCCGAAGCCGCCCCGCGCAAGGTGTCGCCGCCCATGCGTGCTCCGTCCGTAAATGTTGAGGATGCCTCGCTTTTCGGTGAAGATGCTCTACCGGGCTTGGCGCAGTCTTAAAAAGATGGTCGTTCATCTTGGGGTCCAACGGCCTCCCGAGACACCGTAGACGACCGTGATGGATTGCGCCTTCAAGGTCAATGTCTTGGCGGGCATCCGGAGAGAGAAGTGGTCCCCCCGACAACAACGACGATGGCGGCCTCGACGTCTCCGGCTTCGGCTCGACTCCGACTCCGACAAAGGGGCTCCTCCGGCGGCGACTACCTCTGCTTAATTAATTTGTTCCTCTGTTAATGTGTTCTTCCAGTGTGCTTGTTGAACTTGTGATGGACTAGCTAGTAGATCTGTGTATGTTGAACTTGTGATGAACTAGCTAGTAGATCTGTGTATGTTGAACTTGTGATGAACTAGTAGATCTAAGAGACGCGGTAGATCAATCCATGTCTCCTATTTTGGAAGGCATTGCAATGTCTATGGTAGCAGCTTACAATGAATTGCAATGTGTATGCCAGAAGTTTGATACTCTGTTTGTGTCATTATATGGCAGCAGTTCACAATGAATTGCAATGTGTATATATCCCAGAGTTATGCCAGAAGTTTGTTACTCTGTTTGTCTTAATAATCCGCATTTCCTTTGCCTCGTGCTGCAATGAAATGTCAGCACAGATGAATTGATGAATTTTGTGATGTGTGACACATTAAGATTTGTGACCCAATTGTCATTCCATTCATTCTTCATTCATACATTTAAGTTTGTCATATGTGACAAATTTTTCATTCTTCATCCATACGGATGAAGCAAAAGCACCACTTTTATCCAAATACTACACAAACAACGGCCACAATAATCAAGTTCATCTTCCGGATCACATTGTCCATCTTCTCCTCTAGTGCTTTCTTCCTCTCGCTTGTCCTCCGGTGCTTGCCTCTCGCTCGCCGCTCCCAATCCGACATTCCACCGAATCAACTACTTTATCGACCGCTTCGCCCGCTCGATGGTCGAAAAACAATGACGCCGACATCATTTAGCATCCGGAGATACTCCTTGTGGAAACGATAAAATCCACAATACTTGGGGTACCGCAATAAAAAGCACATAAGAACCCTAACTCGCATTTGGGAGACACGGAGACTACTCACCGAGTTCCTTGCACACTTGAAATAAAGACGACCGTGGTTTTCACCTTCCTTCGCGTCCGCCCCTACACCACCCGAGCCATACCACGGTTTGGGCAAGGGACCAATGGAAAGCCGCTTAGCTCACCGATTAGATCCAAGCCGATGGAGTGATTGCGGTCCGCTCCGCAACCTTGGACCCCGCGCTCCTCGCACGTGCACCTCCGGACGATCGGCGTAGTGCGACATGTGTGCGACGGCGGGGAAGGACGGGCGGGAGGCGGCGGTGGAGCTCGGATCGGGGAAGAAGAAGGGGGCGGGGTCGGGGCGCGGGGCCGATGCATATTCATTCGGCAAGAGGCATTTCGACAATGGAGCACTTGTTGTCGACGATGGTTAGTCTACCCGGATCGCCTTTGTCGGTCGGGCGGGTTATGGTTATTTTTTTATATAGGCTTCGACGCCGACGCGTGGGCCCGACACTATTATTTCGAATTGAAACTTGCTTCCCTCAAATATTATACCCCATAAACAGCACCAAAAAATTCGTAAAAAATACGAATAGTTCGTAGTTGGTAATTTAGCATTTGAATAAAATATCAACGACCACACTTGTCTAACCAAATTTCTTCATATTAGAATTTTTATCTCTTGTTTATGATGTAATAATTATAATAACGTCTTAGTGTGTTCTAAAAATTCTACAAATTGACTTGGCAACATAATTTAAGTCCCTAAGGTTGTCTACAAAAATTCAAATGGTTTCGAAAACGGAAGATTATACTTGTGTACAAATGTCTACATCTCTCACCTAGTTTATTAGAATGTTACTTCAACATTGAAGTTTTCCACACTTTAAAACATGTTCGAACTCATAAGCATTTGAAATTTTAACATAACCTTATGTTCACCATAAGATTATGAAATGCAAAGTTTAATTAGTAATGGTTGTGTAAAAAAATATTATTTATATGTTGTACTTATGAGGAACACTATAAGGTCTATAAACAACATCCAAGAAATGGAATTACATACGAAAAAATATCATAAATGAATAGATGTTGATTTTAGAAAAAATCGAAACAAATATCATCAAATTTGGATCACGGTTGACGAGAAAAATGTGATACAAAATTTGATTGCGCATTAAAAGGGGAAAAGCAAACCGTTCTTCATTCGAACAGACTCGGTCACGCCCCTTCATTAGCGACGATGGTTAGTCTACCCTGATCGCCTTTGTCGGTCGGACAAAGCTACGGTTATCTTTTTTTATATAGGCTTCTGACGCTGACGCGTGGGCCCGACACTATTTTTTCTGAATTCAAACTTGATTCCCTCAAATATTATACCCCATAAATAGCACCCAAAATACGTAAAAATACGAATAATTCATAGTTGGTAATTTAGTATTTGAATAAAATATCAACAGCCACACTTGTCTAACCAAAATTCTTAAAATTAGAATTTTTATCTCTTGTTTACGATATAATAATTATAATAACGTCTTAGTGTGTTCTAAAAATTCTACAAATTGACTTGGAAACATAATTTAAGTCCCTAAGCTTGTCTACAAAAATTTAAATGGTTTCGAAAACGGAAGATTATACTTGTGTACAAATGTATACATCTCTCACATAGTTTATTAGAATGTTACTTCAACATTGAAGTTTTTCACACTTTAAAACATGTTCGAACTCATATGCATTTGAAATTTTATGATTACTAAATGCAAAGTTTAATTAGTAATGGTTGTGTAAAAAAATATTATTTATATGTTGTACTTATAATGAACAATATAAGGTGTATAAACAACATACAAGAAATGGAATTACATACGAAAAAATGTCATAAATGAATAGATGTTGATTTTAGAAAAATTCAGAAACAAATATCATCAAATTTGGATTACGGTTGACAGAGAAAAACGTGATACAAAATTTGATTGTAGATTAAAAGGGGAAAATCAAACTGTTTTTCATTCGAACAGACCTGGCCCTGCCCCTTCATTGGCGACGAGTGTCCTCCAGCGATGACCCGGGCAGAAGAGTGGTGCTGGTAGACCTCATCTCCTCCGGCAACGACTCTGGCAACAACTCCGACGACAACTCCGGTGACGATTCTGAAGACCATGAGGCAAGTTCTGAAACCATCACGCACAAGATTTGTCCTTGGACCTTCACATCTTCATTGATCAATTGTTCTAATGAATCAATTTCCATTTTCTGTAGGAAGTTGTTGCACATGACATTGACATGGAGCCAATGAAATGTTTGATGTTTCTTTTCAAGTTCCAATGCATATTAATTAGGGGTAACAAGGTCATTTGTCACAACTACTAGCATGTCCTAAATTTTCTAAACGAACTGTCTTTTTGGGACGGAGGGAGTATGAGTTAGTTTGTTTGGTGATGTGACCTACATTACTCGTTTTAAGGCCCACACAAGCCCACTCGCGCTAGGTTAGTACTTAGTAGGGAAGGACGCCTCTCTCATGCGGTCTCCTCCCCCCCCCCCGCTCCACCGCCGCCACTTTCCCCCCTCGCCTTCGTCCCCCTCACCTCCCCCACGCCGCGACCCACTCTACACCCCTTCGCTGAGACGCGCGCCACACCACGCTCGGCGCGACGCGCACCACACCTCTGACAGCGAGATCTAGAGGAGGAGGGACCCAGCTGTGGCGGCGGCGACGACGACGACGACGACTAGAGGAGGGATCCAGCGACGACGACGACGACTAGGAGGAGGAGGGATCCAGCCACGAGGTCGACGCGAGGACGAGGACGTGGCGGCGAGCAGGTAGCGACGAGGAGTAGAGATCCCTCTCGCTCCCAAGCGTGCGAAGGTCGGTGGCGAATCTAGGATTTGAGTTTATGGTATGCCGCTCTAAAAATGTCTTATACAATTCAGTAAATGCATTCTACCAACTCGGTAATAATTGTAAAATTAACAACAATTCAGCAATAAAGTAATTTGGTATATTTGCTCGAGTTTATGAAATTATGCCAAGCACGCTTTTGCGGCTATTGACGGTGTATTTTGGTACACCTAGCATGTTCAATACACTTTGGTTTGGATTTGATTATGGAACTAACCCGCCACTAGGCACACTAATCATATAACAAGTTCATCTTTGTGCATGCATTTGGAAGTGTTGTGTTTATGTAGGAAAACATGGACATAAAGGACGGATTCGCAATAAGTTCAAAGGAGAATTTACGGAGTCTTGTTCGTGTTCATGAGCTTGATGAAATCACTTCCAATGGTGGCAAGGACTGAAGTTCTACGACGAACACCCCCGGGGATTCAAGCGTAAAAGACCGAACTTCATGCAAAGAGAACCTCCATCTTGGACGCGAGGATAACATCGTCAAAATCATGCAAGTGGAGGGGGCAAAGTGCATAATCACCCGAGGACCCACGGGAACGAAGGGGCGACCGAACCGGCTCGAGATGGGCCTAGGCCGGTCGGCCCGAGGCCGGCCGGCCCCGGCCCACTCCGGTGGTTGGTTCGGCCCCCCTTTCCTTGCACCCGAAGGATCTTCAACCCTAAAACCCCGGAGGCGCCACCATTCGCGGGGAGAGAGCCATTCGCACCCGCAGGGCCATCCACAAGCTAGAGAGAGAGGAGGGAGATCTCCGGAGGGAGATCGTCCACCTCGAAGGAAGCACCCTCATATGGAGAAGAAGGAAGACACCATCGGAAGGGAAACCATGATCAACGGTGCCATGATCAGCACCTTGATGGGGTAATCTCCTTGTTCGTCCATGGGTTGTAATCGATCTTAAGATGTAATCATACTTTGTGGGATTATCTATCTATCATCTTGTGTTGAATATACTTTAATGCTTAAGGTTAGCTATCATGCCGTAAAGGGAGTGTGAGCTCCAATGCTTCTTTGGATCCATTCAATATGCCGTGTCCATCATAGATCTAGTCATGAATACCTTCGCGTAGTGACAGTACGAGAGGAGGGAAAGGGCGAAACCATGGTCACATCCCCCGATAGATTAGATTGGTTTTCACGTCTTTAATTGATTGCATGATCCTAGACCCATGGGCGAGTGTATCCTATCTTGATATCTTAATCGTTCTCTCTCGTGTAGCTTAGTTGTTTTCTAGTATAATGTCACACCCGATTTTCCGTAGAAAACCGAATGCATCTCATATGTGTGCCGGATCACAATTTCATACATATGATAGACTCATGAGTGTAATATCACAAGACATTGCTCAAAACGTACGTAAAAGGTTTATTAACTTTTATTACACTCGCGATGGTAGACATGAAGGTCTTTACACGAACAACGATAACTATGAAGACGCGACTCCATCTTCATCTTCCACAGGCTTCTGACTGGTTGATCGCATCCTCAGAACTCCTCGTAGTCGGTGAAGTACTCCACTCCGGGATTCTTCTCTGAACAACGTAAGCAAGGATGAGTACACTTATGGTTGGTACTCAGCAAGGCCACAGGAATAACCGGAAAGCAATATTAATCCATCTTTAAGTTCAATTAATCATGTGAGGGTCCGGGCCGCTCTTGACCGTGAGCACGGCTGATCGATCGGCCTTTACACTCGCGAGGTTGCACACTTTTCCCACAGTTCACGTAAAAGTTCCAAAGAACTTTGAACCCAACCACGCATGTGCTGATCGTGCACAATACCACACTTCGAGGTGTGATTGCATAGGGACGCTACGAAGCCTTTACAAAGATATGCAAAAGCATCAACAACCCACGACGATTCTGACTCGGGGCGGACCATAACCCTCCCTAGTGGTCATCACCTTAGCAAAGGTCGCTACCCCAAAAGAACCGGGCTATACCCCCGCAACCCGAGCCCCCCGTGTTCCTTTCGGATAAGGTCGTCAATACAATCACACACCTAATTAGTTGGCTAAGCCGAGCCATATGGACCGTGGTTGCCCTGTTTTCCCCGGGTGGTTCTCCATGTTCCGATTAATTTATAGTGTTCTTGATTAAAGCATAGGTAGAAGGGTGGTTAGGGTCACTTGCCTTTCTCCAACGATAAGCTACTTTCCTTATCCGCAAAGCTCGCACTTGTTCTTCCTCGAATGGCGCGTTGGCTACGATCATGCAAGAAAACATACAATAAATAAAACAATACATCAAACATTACCGAAAGACTAAAACAAGCTTTTAGAAATGACGGGCTCGGAGAGACGATCGCGTGGATACCAAGAACGCGTAAAACAGAGCTAGGATGAAAAAGTTATGGCTGAAACAAGGTTCAGGGACTAAATTGTGAATATCTGAAAGTTTATGAAGTTTTCTGCAAGATTTCAGGGACCTAAACATAATTATGTGTGAAACTAGGAGGTCTAACATGTAAAAGGTCAAGGGTGGGCTGCTCGAACATAAAAACTAAAGAGATCAAGGGCTTAAGCATAAAAGAAAGGACCTGATTGAAAGGCTTTTATATAGGTGGAAGGGTATATTTGTAATTTCCGAAATGGGGGGCTTATTTGCAAAATTGCTTGGGCGGCCTGCGGGTGAACCGTGTAACGCCACGTGGCGGGCTGCGACCGGTCGGGCCGACGCAAGCGTGACGCGGGGGCGATGCAAGGCCCGTGGACCGGCGCGGTGGACCCCGGTCCACCGGTCCACCGTGGACCGATCAAGGGGGTATGCCCCCTTTCGATCCGGGCCGTCCGCGCCGATCGGGCGGCCCGGTCGCGTCCGAGCGGCGGGCGGCGGCGGACGGCCGGCCGGCGGCGGCTCGCGGCGGCGCCGGCGGCGGAGTTCGCACGGGGAAGGGTGAACCGAGCTCCCGGCACGATTTTGAGAACGGTTAGGCTCAACATGAAGAGGAGAAGAAGGGGAACTCACCGGGGAACTTGAACAGAGGGAGCCACGCCGTAGGAGGAGATCGGGGCGGTGGCTTTCCGCAGGCGGGCGGCACTCCGGTCTCGGGCGGCGGCGGCGGCCGTGCGCGAGCGGGGAGCGGGCGGGGGAAGGTGCGGGAAGAGGTGAGACTCGGCTAGCCTTTTATAGGTGGAGATGGGAAGAGGAGGAGGCGGCTAGGCGGTGCTCGTCGGTGGGCCGACCATTAATGGCGAGGCTCGGTGCGACGGCGGTTTTGGGAGGGGAAGAGGTGAGGTGGCGGCGCGTGGGAGTGCGAGGCGCACTCACGCGCAACATCCGGAAGGGGAGGAGGCGCGGGATGCCGGGGAGGCGGCGCCGAGGTGCGGGAGGCCGGCGGCCGGCGCGGGGAAGGGGAAGGGAGGGCGGCGGCCGAGGTTGAAGATGCCCGACGTGTGGGCCCCACACGTCGGCCGAGTGAGAGAGGGAGAGAGGAGGCGGTGCGGCCGGCGGGCCGCTCGTGGGCCGACCCGTGATGGGCCCCGGCGGGGAAGTGAGAAGGGGAGGGGAGTGGGCCGCGGGTTTGTTGTTTTTTCTTTTTCCTTTTCTTTTTCAAATCCATTTTTAAACCAATTTCAAACCTTTTAAATTCAAATCTTTTACATGTTTTCAAACTCAAATTTTAACACAAATTTCTCCAACTATTTTAAAGGCTTTTCACAAACTATTTTTAACAACTTTTCAAACATATTTTAAATTCAAACTTTCATTTTTTTAATTCAAACTTTTACACCAAGTTTCACAATTACTTTTAAGGACTTTTTCACAAATTTTTTTAAAGACTTTTAGAACCACACCACAACCAAAACTCATGCATTTCAACATGATGCACAAACACTTGAGTGATTCTAATTATTAAATGTTGTTTAATTTAATTAAAGGCAAATTTATTTATTCAAAATTATTAAATCATTAGAAAATAAAACTAAACCATGTTGCTAGCAATATTTTATTGTGATGGAATTTTCGGGTGTTACATATAATAATAGTTAGGGTTTTAGTAGCTAGTGCTTAGAAGTAGATTGAACGCTTGTAATCCCCTTGCTCCGCGGATTGACAAGAACCTTGGGAATCCCGTGGTGAAAAAGGTGTGGGGTCCGTACGCTTCGGATCGTAGAGGGATACATCTTTTATCCGTCAACAAGCCCCTTTTTCTGGCGCCGTTGCCGGGGAGCAAGCTAGTTTACATTGTTTGATTTGCATTTAACTTAGTTTTATATTTTAGTTTATCTTTCGTTTGCTATATCTAATATATATTATCTACAACAACATTTGTTTCGTTTTTGTTTTTGGTTTTTATCTTATTGTCTAGATGGCGTTCGTTAATCAACCCATGGAAGAACCGGATAAATCACTAAGGGATTACGCTAGCCCTCGATGTGAAGACATAAAAGTACAAGAGTCGGATTCAAAGCTCGAAGCGACCAAGTATGAGATTAAATCCAAGATCATCGAGATGGTGGCGGCAAACCCGTTTGAAGGAATGGTTACGGAGAACCCATATAGACACATAAGGAATTTCACGACGATATGCAACACGGTGCGTCAAGAAGGAGTTCCCGATGAATGGTTCAAATGGAATCTCTTTCCCTACTCAATCGGCCGGCAATGCAAAGACATGGTACTCATTTGCGTCCTTTGAAGTTGAAGGCAATTGGAACAAGTTGACAGAGAAGTTTTGCGAGAAGTTCTTTCCAATTAGCAAGGTTCAACATCTAAGGAGGCACGTGATCAATTTCATGCAAGGAGAAGAGGAAGGGATAGACCAAGCCTCGGGATAGGTTTAATGGGTTGATCGAACAAGGACCAAGACTCGGCTTCTCCGTGACGTACTCTTGCATACATTTTTCTTTTCCCTAACCCCTAGTTGCACGCAACACGTCGAAATGTGTGCGGGTGGGGATCTCATGGAGAAAACACTCACGGAAGCCGCTCAACTTCTACAAAAAATTAGTAAAGCGGCTGCCATGCGAAGAGATTGGGAAACAAGACTTGCGGAAGAGCCGAATATAATTCGAGGAAGAAGAAGTGTGCTGAATTTTCTAAAGAGGCAACCCCGAAGTCACAAAAGAGGAACCAATCACGAAGAAGCTTGAACAAGAACACATAAAGTCAAGAACTACCCCGAGCGTTGACTTCGCCGTACCAAATGAGACAAATAAGAGAAGCATGTCAAGCGTGAAGCCACTAAGGGAGTTCGAACCAATGGATTGGGTTCCTATCGATTACGGAGAAGTATTCGACAAGAGAAGACCGTTTCCTAATCAAAAGGGAATGGCGAGAGCATTGGAAGTGGATTTCCCACCGGAGAAGAAAGCGGAAAATTCATACGACCTCGAAACCACCGTGAGATCTTTCAAAAACTCTTTGGAGATGACATAGTGGATCCGAACACATAGCCGAGGTGAAGAGGATCATGGGGATCAAGCCCGGAGCATCACCATACGCTCGACTCGCCGAAATCTACTCGATAGGATCCGAAGAAGAAAAGAAGATGACACCACACTTGAGTTGCGAGATTAACGGAGTTCATTGCAAAGCTTTATGCGACATTGGAGCCCGGTAAGTGTTCTATCTTCTAAAATTTACGATGAAGTTCAAGACCACAACCTAGACTTAGCTCCAACATCAACGAAATTAATTATGGGAGATGGTAGAACTATCAAACCTCTAGGTATTGCTTGCAACATGAAAGTAAAAATCTCTAGAAATTATATACCAACCGATTTCTTTGTTATTGACGCTTACCATAGTAATCACGATCACATAATCTTAGGTAGGCCCTTTCTTAAGTTGGTTGATGCCGTTTTAGATGCCGAGAAGGCAAAGTAACAATGAACCTTAATGGAACAAAGTACACATATAATTTTCTTCGTGCTTCTAAACACCTTACACCCTTTCCTCCCGAAGATGAAGAAGTAGAAGAGATAGATAGCCTTTGTTTTGTTGAAACCCTTAGAGACCCGCTGCAAAGAGCGATGGAAAATCAAATTAGTGATCAACAAGATGAAGAGCTAGAAGATGCAACAAAAGGCTTGGAGCCACATGATGGAAGCGAGGAGGAAGGAAAATTCGAAGACATAGGAGAGACTAAACCCGAGGAGCCACAAGCGCCCGAGGTAGTCCTTAAACCTTTGCCCAAAGGATTAAAGTATGAGTTTTTGGGCCCAGACAAGACTTATCCAGTCATCGTGAGCGACGAGTTGAGTCCCGAAGAAAATGAGAGGTTGCTGATTTTATTGAAAAAACATAGGAAGGTGATTGGATATTCGATTAATGATCTCAAAGGTATCAGCCCAGCCTTTTGCACTCATCGTATACCAATGGAAGACCAATGTAAACCCGTAGTGGACCACCAAAGGAGGCTAACTCATGCCATGCGAGAGGTAGTAAAGAAAGAGGTCATCAAGTTACTTGATGCCGAAATCATCTTCCCGGTTCGGCATAGCCAATGGGTGAGCCTGGTACATTGTGTACCAAAGAAAGGAGGTTTGACCGTGGTGAATAAAGAGAAAAACGAATTGATATCGCAAAGAACCGTGACCGGTGGCGGATGTGTATTGATTATCGTAAGCTTAACAAAGCGACGAAGAAAGATCACTTCCCCCTACCGTTCATCGACGAGATGCTCGAGAGATTAGCAAACCACGCTTATTTTTGCTTTCTCAATGGGTACGCGGGGTTCATGCCAATTCCCATTCACCCGGACGATCAACACAAAACAACGTTTACATGCCCTTACGGAATGTTTTCATATAGAAGGATGCCCTTCGGTCTATGCAACGCTCCAGCCTCTTTTCAATGTTGCATGATGGCCGTATTTTCGGAATTCATCGAAGAAATTGTCGAGGTGTTCATGGATGATTTTTCCGTTTATGGGAAGACGTTCATGGATTGCTTGGCAAACTTGGAAAAGGTCCTCACAAGGTGCGTGGAGGTAGACTTGGTATTAAATTGGGAAAAGTGCCACTTCATGGTTAGGCAAGGCATAGTGCTCGGACATGTTATATCCGAGAGAGGCACCGAAGTGGACAAGGCTAAGGTAGAGACGATTGAGCAACTCCCACCTCCGACAGATGTTAAGTCCTTAAGGAGCTTCCTAGGACATGCCGGATTCTATAGAAGATTTATTAAGGACTTCTCAAAGATCACTAAGCCTTTAACACTTCTTCTTCAAAAAGATGTGGCTTTCGACTTTGATGAGAAGTGCCTAGCGGCATTCCGGACCTTGAAAAGTGCATTGGTGAGTGCTCCCATCATCCAACCTCCGGATTGGAGCCAACCTTTCGAGATCATGTGTGACGCAAGTGACAACGCCGTAGGCGCGGTCTTGGGTCAAAGAAAGGAAGGCCGAGTTCACACCATCTACTATGCTAGCAAAACTCTTAGTGGAGCGCAATTAAATTATGCCACTACGGAAAAAGAGTTGCTAGCCGTGGTATTCGTTTTCGAAAAATTCGGATCTTACATCGTGAACTCGAAAGTCATTGTTTACACCGATCACGCAGCCATCAAGTATCTCTTGGCTAAAAGAAGGAAGCTAAACCACGTTTGATTCGTTGGATCCTTCTTCTCCAAGAATTTGATGTTGAAATTCGTGATAAAAAGGGGGTGGAAAATGTTGTGGTTGATCATTTGTCTAGGATGAATCGTGGACAAGATGATAAAGAGCCTATAGAAGATAAGATGAGAGATGACCACCTCTATAGAGTGCTTGATAAAGACACTTGGATGATCAATATCATTCGAGTAATTCGAAAGATGCCTCTCGATCATCTAGATAAAAACTCTCAAAAGAAGATAATCTCCGAAAGTAGGAAATACTTTTGGGATGCACCATACCTCTTCAAACTTGGCAATGATGGAGTAATGAGAAGATGTGTGCCAAGAGAAGAAAGGGGGGAGATTTTGAGAAAGTGCCACTCGGCAGTACTACGGTGGACACTATAGCCATTTTCGAACCCAAGCAAAAGTATGGTCAAGCGGATTCTTTTGGCCGGAGATGCATGAAGATACTAAAAGATATGTTGCATCATTCCCCGAATGCCAAAGAACCGGAAACATCTCTCAAAAAAATTCTATGCCTTTGAAATACAACTTACAAATCGATATATTCGATGTATGGGGTATAGACTTCATGGGGCCTTTTAAAAACTCATTTGGATTTGAGTATATCCTAGTCATGGTTGATTATGTATCCAAGTGGGTAGAGGCTATACCATGTCGTAAAGCTTCCACGAAGGAGTCCATTACTATGATCAAGAACGTGATTTTTCCTCGTTTCGGTACACCGAGAATCTTGATAAGTGATGGAGGAACTCACTTCACCGGGAAGAATTTCAAAAAGTGCTTGTCCAAGTTGGGAATTGAGCATAGGGTCTCAACGGCCTATCACCCACAAACCAACGGACAAGCGGATACGTCAAATAGGCAATTAAAAAGCATCCTCGACAAAACCATAGAGAAGGGAGGCAAAGATTGGTCAAAGAAATTAGACGGTGCTTTATGGGCTTATCGAACCGCGTTCAAGACACCGATAGGTATGACCCCTTATCAATTCGTCTATGCAAAAGCTTGCCACCTTCCGGTTGAGTTGGAACATAAAGCCTATTGGGCGATTAAAGAGATGAACCTCGATCTCGATGCCGCGGTGGTGAAACGAAGGATCCAAATAAGCGAGCTAGAGGAGTTAAGGTTGAAAGCATATGAAAATGCAAGCATATACAAAGAAAGGACCAAAAGGTGGTATGATAAAAGATTGAAAAAGAAAGAGTTTAAAGAAGGAGATAAGGTCCTCCTCTACAATTCGAGGTTTAAAACCTTCGGAAAGGGGAAATTGCAAAGCAAGTGGGACGGACCTTATGTTGTGCATTCGGTGCTCTCCAACGGAGCGGTAACCATTATGGATTTAAAAGGTGATCAATTTATGGTGAATGGTCAACGGCTTAAGGTCTACTACGAACCCGACGTTGTGCCCCTTCACCATATTGATGTCTTCACCATGGAAGAAGAGCCCGAACGTCCCGCCTAGGACGAAAAACAAGGCATGAATTTCGTAAATAGTTTTTCTTTTAATTTTCTCGGAGTTTCTCGTGAAGATTTATTGGGCCAACTTTTTCCCATGGGCTAAGGAGGTGAAAAAAAGGGCGGTGCACGAAAACGCGGCCCGCCCCGCCTCCCCGAGACAGGGTGGGCCGGCCGGCCCAGCCGACCGGCCCACACTCGGGTCCCGGCGGCGGTCGTCTCCGATTTTTGCCGAATTGCTCCTTTTCGACTTCCTTCTTTGGTCGAAAATTTTAAGGGAAGTTTAAAACGGAAAATGAGGTTTCCTCTCGGACTATTTATTTGGCCGAATTGGGAGCTCGGGAATCAACCACTCCAAGCAATATTTTGCACCCTTGCAGCAGCCATTGTGTCCCCAAGAAGCTTAGAGTTAAAGCAAGAAGCCAAGGAGCCATCGATGGAGGAGGCGATGTGATGCGAGCTCAAGCTACCCGTCAAGA
The DNA here is from genome assembly GCA_947561735.1 of Cenchrus americanus. NCBI lineage: Eukaryota > Viridiplantae > Streptophyta > Magnoliopsida > Poales > Poaceae > Cenchrus > Cenchrus americanus. The sequence continues at coordinate 270,519,352 of OX387239.1, forward strand.
GGACCGCCCGCATCCGTTGCGGAGGGCGTGTCCCGACCGGAGCTATTGCATCTTTGCAACCCCGTTGAAGGAGAGAAGATCCCTACACCCGTTCGAAGGTCGGCACGCATCCAAGGCATGAAGCGGAAAGACTACAAGGAGGTGTCGCCCGAGCCTAAGGATTATGGGGGTAGCGACTACTCCGACGATCGTAGCCCGAGCTCGTGGGCGGCCGCCGGAAGAGATGATAATGACCTCTACATTTGGGATGAGCAACCCAAAGATAGGACTCCCGAAGGCCCTAACGGCGGTGGCAACGACGGTGGCGACGACGGTGGCAACGACGGCGGCGACGACAATGGTGGTGGCGACGACGGCAGTGATGACGGTGGAGATAATGGCAACGACGACCCCTTCGGATTGCATCCGATGTGTTGTCGAGCTTGTCGTCAATCCATCGCGGATCTCTACGCGTCGGTCGATGAATGTCTCCAAGCCATGGAAGCGATGAAGCGGCGTATGGAGGACTTGGAGCGCGTAATCGAAGACGACTACAAGTTCCTAAACCGTAACGTGCGCAAACTTTTTGGCATGGTTGGAAACATGAGAGGCAAGTGGTGCAATACTTGCTTAAAGTACCACTAGGTCTAGTTTTCCCCTTAGGAATTTTGTAAGATACGACGAGGACATCGTATGTTTTTAGTGTGGGAGAGAGCTAGCTAGCTAGCCTTAGCTTTTGAGTTTCAAGTTTAGGTTTGGTTTAATCTTCGAGCGGGAGTCTTAGAGTTTAATGAGTCTTAGTTTTCGAGTGTGTTTTTAAAATTTTGCAAGTTTGAAACTGTCTTAAATTAGTGTTGAGTCAAAGAAAACCAAATAAAAAGAGTCTTTATATATTTTTGTGTCTTGTGTGATGCTTATCTTTATTCACTTGTTTGTTTATCTTTAATTCTTGATATATGAACGCAAGTGTGTGGTTTGAAAAACGTTTACCGTGGTGCTTAGTGGAATTGCTACTACTTAAAGTACCCATACCGCACTTCGATCTTGAGCTTCATATATTAGTTGTGCCATGTTCAATGCTAAAAGTTGGAGGATTTCAGTTCTGAAAATTATCTAAAAACCCTTGTAATAAAGGTTAGCAAAAACCTCTTTTTCCAAGTTGAGAGTAAGAAAAAAAATCCTATACAAAGCCAATTTATTTTTTTGCTCCACCATAAGTGTGATTAGCACGATGAGTTAGGCTAGGATCCTTCGCTCTTGTGAGTTTTAATTTCGAGCAATGATCATGTTCTTGTACTTATCTTTTGTTGCTAGCCTCGTCATACATTCGGTAACGAGACTTTCACATCGGAAGTCCCGTACATCGCCGAATTCCATACCCAACCCTATACATCTCTTTTGTACATCGCATTCCTTGAACACAACCTATTCTCAAAGTTTCGTCTTGTCTCTAGCATGATTTATTTAAAATTTCAGATTGTATGCATGCGAGAAAGAGAGGAGTTGAGAGCTTTGAAAAGTTGTCAAGAGAGAGAAAAATAAAAAGAAAAAGTATGAGTATGGAAAAGAAAGAAAGAAAGAAAGAAAAAAATATGTGAAAGAAAAAAATGTGAATGAAAGAATAGAAGAAAAAGAAAAAGAGAAAAGAGGAGGTAGCAATAAAGATATGAGAGAGATGAATTAAGTGAAAGAAAAGAAAAATAAAGTGTAAGGAAGGATGTCACGTTGTTGAGAGACGAAACTTTTATTCTTTTTCCAACCATGTGAAATCCGACAACGAGGACGTCATCGGTGCCTCGTAGTCATAATTTTCTTTTGCCCTTGCAAATGTCCACCATTCTAAATCTTCTCACCCTTGATATCCCTACATATGGTTAATTCTCATGATCATTGGCTTTGAAAGGTAAACAACCATTAGAGGAATTTCTTAGTTTGACGATACTTGTGTTGATTGCGCTAGCCCTACCTATAGCTCCACTTTACATGTATATGAGAGACTTATGGGAGGTGAGAGTTTTATAAAATTGGTTTAGGATAGCCACCTCATATGAGTGACTTGAGAGAGCTTGGAGAAAGGTTTTTGTCTAATACTTGTTGCAGGAATTTTGTTTGAAAAATCATAAAAACCCTCCGATGGAAGCAAAGAAGTAAGCATGGCTGAAATTGAAGACTTCGAGTGAAGAGTTTGAGTTGTGGGGTAAATCTTGACGTGGTAAAAATTCTAAACGCCCATGTTTATTGTCACACCCGATTTTCCGAAGAAAACCAAGTGCTTAACTATATGTATGCCGGGATCAAGTTTCATACATATAGTGACATCATAGTGAATGACAAAAACAATATCACATAAAGAAAGAGATTATCGAGATTTACAGCGGGATCCCGGGAAGCAAAGGCTCCAAACTTCACAGGCAATCGACTGGGGGTTGCGTACGCCTAGCACCATCTTCTGGACTTCGTGCACCTTCTTCTTTTTCTGAGCAGCGTTTAAGCAAGGATGAGTACACTTATGGTTGGTACTCAGCAAGGCCACAGAAATAACCGGAAAGCAATATTAAATCCATCTTTAAGTTCATTAATCATGTGAGGGTCCAGGCCGCTCTTGACCGTGAGCACGGCTGTTATAACAGTTTAACACTCTGCAGAGGTTGTACACTTTCACCACAAGTCGCGTAAAAGTTCTGAAGAACTTTGAACCCAACCATGCTGTGCAAAAGTAGGCACAATACCACACTTCCGAGGTGTGGTTGCATAGGGACGCTACGAGGCCTTTACAAAGAGTCCTCCCATGTGTATTAGTCCATAGTAGCACGTCCTAGAGGCTATCTTTCGTACCCTCCTACCCTCGGACCAGGTTAGCCTAGAAGAGCACTTCCGTTCCAAAACCTGTCCGGAGTAGAAGAGTCATAAAAGCATTCCTCCGTACCCCAAGCTACTAAGGCTAATAGCCACACAAGACTTCCCTAATTAATTGGCCAAGACAGAGCCATATGTCTTGTGGTTGTACTGTTTTCCTGGGTGGTTCTCCATGTTCCGATTAATTTACAGTGTTCTTGTATTAAAGCATAGGTAGAAGGATGGTTAGGGTCACTTGCCTTTCTCAACAAAAAGCTACTCTTGCTCTTCTGCTGTTGCTCTTTTGGTACTCTTGATCTTCAGGACTTCAGATCAGCAGCTCGATCTTCTACTCGAAGCAAACATCGAACACAAACATGCAGAGCAGACAAACAAGAACAACTAAGAACAATACACCAAGCATGAAAAGCTTTAAAAGAGGACAAGGTTTGGTTCTAGGGCCGCGAACGCAAAAGACTCGGAACTATCGGAAGATTTGGATTATCACATAAGGTTATGTGCTTGGTAAATTTTAATTCAAAAGAAGGTGCATAGGTTATTTCAGAGAAATACCCTTAATAATTAAGCAAGTTATGTTTATATAAAAAGAATGATGTATAACTTATTCCAATTTTATATTCAAGTATGATTTATGTAAATTAAACATTTAAGTTTAGAAAAGAAGTATGTGAAGCATCTAAACGAATATCTTTACATTTCGAATTGTACTAAGTAAATTATAGTTTAGAAACATATTTATGTTCATATTAATCAATTTAATATTTAATTATGAAAACTCGGGATAAACCTATATTACTTTTATTTAGAAAGCAAATTGAATATATATTAATTAATTTAAGTTTGATTATGAAAACCGAGATATAACTCTAATTAGCTTTTAATTGGAAAGATTATTTAAATAAGCATTAATCAAATTATATTTCTTATAAAAACACGTGTTGATCTCCAATTAAATTTTAATTAGAAAGCATGTATATTAGTATTTAATCATATTTAAATATTAAATAAATTATAAAGCAAGTAACAGGTTCAAAATTGTCTCTAACACGTTCTTTGAGTTATTACGAACCTAACGCAATTTGAAACGCTAAAAACGGAGCTAAAACGTGAAAACTACGCACTAAACAAGGTTTAGGGGCTAAACTGCAAGAAACCAGGGACCTAGACACAAATATGCATATAAACCAAGGGTCTATATCACAAAAGAACCTAATTAGGATCTCTGACTGGAAAAACAAGGAAGCTAGGGGTTTAAACGAGAAAATCGGACTTAATTGAATGGGTTTCATATGGTGGGAGGGCCGCATGTAATTTATAAAAACACAGGGACTTTTTGCATATTCGCCGCGCAACCCTAATTTGACCGGTGCGGTTGGGTTTGACCGGGGCGGATGGACCGATCCGAGCCGTTGGCTCGGACGGGCGGCCGCGGCTCATGCGCAGCAAAAAGGGGTGGCGGGGCCGAGCTACGGGCGGCGGCGGCGTCCGGGCGGCGGCGGACTCGCCGGCCGGCTCACCGGAGATTCCAAAACCAAGCTACCGAGCACTAGACAACAGAGGGAATGCACCAAAACAAAGAGGAGGGAAAGGGGATTTCACCAAGCTACTCGAAGGGGAAGAAGAGGCGCCGGTGGTGCAGATCGGCGGCGAGGTGCGGCCGGCGGACTCCTGCTCCAGCGAGGCTCCGGTAGCGCGCGTGTGTTGGCGAGGGGGAGAGGGAGAAGTGGTGCGGAGGGACTGGGGGTGGTGCCCGCCCTTTTATACGAGGCGGAGGGCAGGCGAGACGGCACAGAGGCGGTGGGCGGCGGTCATGCGGCGCGCCGCCATTAACACTTGGTGGGGGGGCTCGGTGGGTGCCGTTTCCGGGAGAAGAAGAGGCGGGGCGGCTTGTGGCGGTGACGGTTGAGTGCTCCGCGCACCGGAGGGAAGGGGAGGCGGCGTGGGAGGCGAGGGGGCGCCGGGCATCGGTGCGGCCGGCGCGGCCGGGGAGGTGAAGCGGGCGGCCGGAGCTTGAAGATGGCCCCGACGAGTGGGCTCCACCTGTCGGCGGCGCGTGAGGGAGAAAGGAGGTGGGCCGGCGGGGTGGCAGTTTGGGCCATAGGGAGAAAGAAAAGGAGAGAGAAGAGGAAAGTGACCGCGGGAGAGAGAAAAAAAGAAGAGGTGGGCCGCGTGAAGCTGGGCTGAAACAAGAAAGGGTGAGAGGTTTTGGAGGTTTGGGTTTTTATTGTTTTTTCTTTTCTTTCTTTTTCAACACACAACAACCAAAAACAAAAACAACCAAAATAAATGCAACACTCTCACATATTTATTGAATTTAATTTAGAAAAACAATTAATTGATTTTCCTATACTAAATTTCCTGTAAAGAAGATAAATCTTGGGCAAAATTTCAAAATTATGGGAAAATTGTTGTTTAATGACTTTCCCTATTAACATCCTGAAATTAGAAAATTTCAGGGTGCTACATTTATGTTTAATGATCATTACTTTATGTTTATGTATTAAAGATGAAAGGATTGACTAACTTGTGAAAAAGGATTAGCGGTACACGATTACAACACTTTTGACGAAGTTCTTTTATGAGTACTTGCTCGAGGACAAGCAAGAGCTAAGCGTAGGGGAGATGTTGACGGTGTATTTTGGTACACCTAGCATGTTCATTACACTTTGGTTTGGATTTGATTATGGAACTACCCGCCACTAGGCACACTAATCATATAACAAGTTCATCTATGTGCATGCATTTGGAATTGTCGTGTTTATGTAGGAAAACATGTACATAAAGGACGGATTCGCAACAAGTTCAAAGGAGCATTTACGGAGTCTTGTTCGTTCATGAGCTTGATGAAATCACTTGCAATGGTGGCAAGGACCGAAGTGCTATGAGGAACACCCCCGAGGATTGAAGCGTAAAAGACCGAACTTCATGCGAAGAGAACCTCCATCTTGGACGCGAGGATGACACCGTCAAAATCATGCAAGTGGAGGGGGCACGGTGCATAATCTCATGAGGACCCATGGGAGCAAAGGGGCGACCGAACCGGCCGAGGTGGGCCCGAGCCGGCCGGCCCAGCCCACTTCGGTGGCCGGTTCGGCCCCGTTTTCCTTGCACCCGAAGGATCTTGAACCCTAAAACCCTGGAGGCGCCGCCATTCGACAGGGAGAGAGCCATTCGCACCCGGAAGCCGTCCACAAGCTAGAGAGAGAGGAGGGAGATCTCCGGAGGGAGATCGTCCACCTTGAAGGAAGCACCCTCACGTGGAGAAGAAGGATGAGGACCAGGAGTGTCCCGGTGGTCGATGGATGACCGCTCCTCGGTGATGAGTGATTGACAACGGGTGTTGGACCGACTCTTGGCTCGGTGCGCGTGTGTAGGCCGCGGCCTAGTTCGTGTTGTTGCGAGGTGAAGAACGGGCGCGAAAGGTCTTCGGCCTTGAGGGGCCTCCGGAGATGGAGAGACAAGTAGGCTCGGTTCGGGGGGACCCGGTGGACGAGAGGGACTAGGTGCGGGCCACATGGTGGCGAGACGAGCAAGACGAAGTCATGGACGATCGAGCCGGTGCACGGTGGCGGTCGAGTCAAGAGGCTTGGCGGGAGGCCGGGTCGAGCACGCGGGGTTTGGTGGTTTGCCCACAAAACCATCGGAGGACGGTTTCTTGGTTTGGGCCTCAAAACCAAGTCCGAAGGCCCAACGCGACGGAGACGGGATCCGGCGTGTCGGGAAGCTTCGAAGTGGAGGACACGCGGCGGGATTGCATGGCTTGCGTCGGGACGACGTGGGGTGCGGCGAAGGCGTGGCCGTCGGATGGCAAGACCCACAAACATTACATAAATGCCCCCGCGTGGGTTGTATCGCCAATAGTTGAGTTAGGGGTAGTCGAGTCATTTACCACACCGGCGGGACCAGATATATAAGCCATGAGTGTGGGTGGATGGCTTCCTCTCTCCGCGACTTAGGGTTTCATTTCCCCCTTCCTCTTTCTCTTTTTCCTAGACTATTTTCTTCTCCATTTTCTCTAGGCTAGCATGAGAGCTTCATGAGAGATTTGTTGAGAGGGATGGATGCTTTGGGGCGGCATGCTAGACCTTGTGAATCTTTCCCGGTTTGTATAGAAGATTCGGCGTTGTGGTTCCCGTGATGATTTTCGGAGTCATTTTTGTGCTATTTTCGTGCTCGTCTTGATTCTCATTTTCTAGACGGTTTTGGCTCGGATTTGTTTGGGGGATTCATCCATGAGTGCCTTGTGCCTCTTTTCCCAGTGATCTCTTGCCCCCAAATTCCTCAAATCGTCCTAGATTCGTGATTCTTTGGATGAACTCGTGAGTAGAACTTGAGCTCGTGTGATCCGTGATTCCCGGTGTTTTGGTGGGTCTCGGAGACGAAATTTTTGGGGCATAATCTCACCTAGGGGTGCTTAACATCTCCTCCAAATTTCGTCTCAAGACTCCAAGTGGTTTGGGAGATCCGTCGATCGAAAGTTTGGGGCCGTTTCGCGGGCCGATGTTTAGGGGGGGCGAGACTACCGACACAAAGGTGCGGGTAGTACCGATGACCCGATTTTCGACCGCCAGAGAGTCCTTATCGGTAGTACCGACACAAGGTCGGTAGTACCGATAGTCGAAGTACCGACCCGAGTGCCGGTAGTACCAATAACCCGGTTTTTAGGTGCCGAAAGCCCATATCGGTAGTACCGACCGGGGCCGTAGTACCGACATTTTCTCTCGCCGCAGCTTGCCTCGCGCTAGCTTTTTCTCTCGGTTCGTTTGGCGCTTGCTTCCGCTTTGTTCTTAGGCTTGATCTAACTTGTTCCTAGGGTCAGTAGGTCCGTTGTGACTACGTGATCTTGGCAAGTGTGTGCGAGATTCTTCGGAAGTGATTTGGGGGCATAGGCCAAGTTCTTGAGAAGAATTTTTATCGGCTCCCATTCACTCCCCCCCTCTCTGGTCGCCTAATCGGTCCTTCAATTGGTATCAGAGCTTGGTGCCGGATTCTTTGTGACTTTGACAAGTCTTGAATCCTAAGATGGCGTACGTTGAGCGGGGCGGTCCGCCGCACTTCGATGGGAAGGGTTACCACAAGTGGGTGGCTCGTATGATGATCTTTCTTCGTGGCAAGTTGTTGGATTTTATTGTGCTTGACAAGACCTATGCTATTCCGGCCAACATCCATACTCTTATGGTGACCGATGCCGGTGCTAAGGCCAAGTATGAGGCAAATGCAAAAGCCGTTGATCACTTGGTCCGAAGCTTGTGTGATCCTGAGTTTGAGCGTGTTCGCCATTTGAATCTTGCTTGGCAAATTTGGGAGAAGTTGTTGGTTGCTCACGGTGGTGATAACCATGTGAAGGCTCGCCTCTTTGTTTCTTACCGGATGCAATATGAGAACTTTACTCAACTTCCCGGTGAGGACATTGATGCGATGTTTCGCAGGTTCACCGCCATCGTGAACAACATGAAGGCCGTGTTGAGGATTTTCCTTACACCGAGCATGATCAAGCTTTGAAGCTCTTGCATATCTTGGACCCAAATGTTTGGGGTGCTAAGGTTGAGGCCATCAAGGAGTCCGGGCAATATTTGACCATTGAGTTGGATGACATCTTTTCTAAGCTCAAGTCGGCCGAGGTTGACAGGAAGTTGCAATCCAAGCATGAGGGCTCGACCGAGCATAGTCTTGCTCTTGTGGGCGGATCAAAGGGCAAAGCTAACCCGTCCCGTCGACGCTTTTCCTTGTCTTCTCTTATGTCTATTCCGGATGAGGAGTTTGATGTGCCGGGCGAGGAGGAGCCGGCCTTGCTCTCAAGGAGGTTTGATCGACTACATGAGAGCCGGAGGAATGCAAGGCGGAGCTCGGGGACATGCTACAAGTGTGGCAAGCGTGGTCACTTCATCGCCGAGTGCCCGGAGAGCGAGGAGAATAAGTACAAGATGAGCGAGTACAAGGCGCACCCGAGGCGTGAAGACAAGTACTCCTCCAAGGGCAAGCACTTCAGCAAGTCCAAGAGCAAGGACAAGGACAAGCGGCGACCGAGCAAGGGCGGTTACAAGAAGGACAAGGCAAGAGCCATGGTGGCCGGTGCAAGCGACGTCGACTCAAGCTCAAGCGACGCGCAGTCAAGCTCAAGCAGTGAAGATGAAGACGCCGGGAGGCGCAAGGGCAAGAACCGAGTGCAAGCCGAACCTCGGTGGATTGAGCCGTGTGACGCTTGAAGGCTTTTGTGGCATGGCCCATAGCTCAAGCAAAGAAGAAGAGCGAGAAGGAAGACAACGACTCGACTCGGAGGATGAGGTAAATCGTGATCCCGACTCTTTACTTGCCGAGATCACTAGGTTGAATGGCTTGATTGACAACCGTGATAGTGTGCTAAGAGATGCCAAAAAGATGAGGAAAGAATTAGGGCTCAACTTGAGAATGCTAGTGAGAAAGTAGGAGAGTTAGAGTCTAAATTTCTTGAATTGAAACTTGAGAATGACTCTTTGAAACTTGCTCCTACCATTTCGATGATGTTGAATGTCCCGAATGTGATGCATGGTTGAATGAGATCAAGTTGCTCAATGAGAAGAATTCTTCCACTTTGGATAAACTAGATGCTCTTAGGATCGAGTATGATGAGCTTAAGGTTAGACCCACTTTGCTTGGTGCTTGTAAATCATGTCCTACTATGCATGCTAAGCTTGTTGATGCTCGTTCTACCATTAGCACTTTGGAAGCTTCTTTGAAATCTCCTGTTGTCAATGCATGCACTAGCTGTGATGAAGTTACTTTGCGCAATCTTGAACTTACTTCCCGTTTGGATGTCATCTATGAGGAGAATGACTATTTGAGGAAGGTGTTGGGTTGGTTGTCTGGGCAGGAACCCCAATTGAAAATCATGATTGAGGAGTTCAAGAGAGCGGATGGTCGTGGTTTGGGTTTTGAGAAGTTGGGTGAGAAAGTGGGAGAAAACAGTGGGGAGAGTGTGTATGAGAAGTGCGTTGAGTCTAACCTCGAGTTTGAGGTGATCGGAGACATCCAAGTCCCACTTCCAAAAGCACCCAAGAACTCTTTCACACCAAAGCCCAACCACCTTTGCAACAAGCTTGACACAACCCAAGATCCACCCAAATTCCCACCTAAAACAAATGACTTCCGAAACCGAGGTGAAGTTTGCGAGTGAGAAGGGTAAGAAACCTAGAGAGAAGCCAGAGCCAAAACCAAAACCCATTCCCTTCAGGTGTGAGTATTGTGGCAAGGAGAGACATCTAACAGAGTTCCGCTACAAGAGGAAGAAGAATGAGAGGCTTGCTAGGGAGCAAGCAAACCGGACAGTATCGCCGGTCTCATGGTATTCCCGAGCCTAGAGTGCCACTTCCATGGGGTGTGGGAAGTGTGAGGAGTGTTGGTGAAGTTGGAGCTCGGGGTGGTAGGTTCCCACGCAGAGGTGATGGTGTGCGTGCCGGTGAGAGGTTTGGTCGGGCTCGTGGTGGTTTTGCTTTGGACGTCCCCCTACTCATCCTCAATACGGGTTTAGGGCGGATGATCGCAGCTTTGGGTTCCAGAGGAACTACGGACCACGTTTTCCCCCTCGTGGTGCTCGTACTCCTTCCATGGGACATGGGAAGTTTGGTGGCAAGGGAATGATGTTTGCTAACCCCTCTTTTGAGCAGATGGCTCGACACTGGTTCAACTTTCTTTGTGCTAACCCCAGTGTCGAGTCGTTGGCTCATTCTCATTCTTGTTTCTGACTACAGGCAGGAGGCTTGGAGAACATTTGGTTGATCGACTCCGGATGTTCCCGACACATGACCGGAGACAAGAAGTGGTTCTCCAGCCTCACCCCAGTGAAGGAAAAGATGTACATTACTTTTGGGGACAATGGACGAGGAAGGGTGATTTCTGAGGGTGTGGTGCATGTGAGTGACAAGGTAACGTTGAAGAGAGTTGCTCTTGTGAAGTCTTTGGGTTTCAATTTGCTTTCGGTTTCTCAGTTGCTTGATGAGGGCTTTGAGGTGCGTTTCAAGTCTGGTGAGTCTCGTTTGCTGGATTCTCGAGGTGATCTTGTCTGTATGATCATCCCCGAGGGTCAGATTTTCGTGGCCGATTTCTCTCGGTCTTTGGGTCCTCGCTCGCCGTTTGATGGTCGGTCCTTCTTCCGATTTGTGGAAATGGCATAGGCGGTTGGGTCACTTGAGCTTTGATTTGGTTTCCCGTTTGAGTAGTCTTGACCTTGTCCGAGGATTGCCAAGGTTGAAGTTCGAGAAGGATTTGGTTTGTGCTCCATGTAGGCATGGCAAGATGGTAGCCACTCCCCATCCACCCCTGACCGATGTCATGACCGAGCGTCCGACGTAGCCGTTGCATATGGACCTTGTTGGGCCGGCTCGAGTTCGCTCGGTGGGTGGGAAGTGGTATGTCCTTGTGGTGGTGGACGATTACTCTCGCTATGCCTGGGTGTTTTTCTTGGAGGACAAGAGTGAGACATTTGGTTTTGTTCCGGATCCGATTGTGAGGTTGAAAAATGAGAGGCATGGGAATGCTATTCGAGCTATCCACGGTGATAATGGCTCGCAGTTCAAGAACTCTCGTTTTGATGCCTTCGTCGTGATCTAGGTCTTGAACATCGGTATTCGACCCCTTTTGTGCCCTCTCAAAATGGAGTTGTGGAAAGGAAAAATCGGACTCTTTGTGAGATGGCTAGGACGATGCTCGATGAGCACACTCCTCGGAGGTATTGGGCCGAGGCGGTCAATACGGCTTGTCATGTCTCTAACGGGATTTTATTGCGAGCCTTCAAGAAGAAGACCCGTTATGAGCTTATGCATGGTCGGGCACCCAAGGTGAGTCATTTCCGAGTCTTTGGATGCAAGTGCTTTATTCTTAAGAAGGGAAAACTCGATAAGTTTGAGGCTAGGTCTAGTGATGGTATTTTCTCGTGGATATGCTAATCATTCTAGAGCCTATAGGGTGCTTAACCTTGAGACTAACAAAATCATGGAGACTTGCGAGGTAACCTTCGACGAGACAATGCCATGTACCTCTCTTGGCTTTGAATGTGCGGGTGATGAAGAGATGGCCGAGGACCTCTTTGAAGAGGAGAAGGATGAAGCCGGAGATGATGATGGAGAGAACCATGCGCCCGAAGCCGAGTGTGTACCCACTACTTCCCCTACGACCACTACGGAGGGTGGACCGTCTACTTCATGGACAACGACGGTGCGACAAGAGGACCGAGCGAGAGAAGCCGAAGTTGAGGGGGAGGTAGTCTCGAGGCGCAAGGCTCCCCGGCGGATTCAAGAAGTGCATCCCCTATCAAAGATCATTGGGGACATCGACGAACGTACTACGCGGTCAAGGTCCGTAAATTCCTCTCATTTCGCTCATGCCGCATTTGTTGCCACCTTTGAGCCCAAGGACATTGGACACGCTTTATCTGATGCAAACTGGGTCAATTCTATGCATGAGGAGTTGGAAAACTTTGAGAGGAACCAGTTGTGGGAGTTAGTTGAACCACCTCCAAATTGTCATCCTATAGGAACCAAATGGGTTTGGAAGAACAAAGAGGGTGAGAATGAGATGGTTGTGAGGAACAAGTCCGGACTTGTTGCTCGGGGTTATAGTCGAAGGAGGGGATCGACTATGAGGAGACCTTTGCTCCTCGTGGCCCGTCTTGAGGCAATTCGAATCCTTCTAGCCTTTGCCGTGGCTAAAGGGTTCAAGTTGTTTCAAATGGATGTGAAGAGTGCTTTTCTGAATGGGGTCATAGAGGAGGAGGTGTATGTGAAGCGACCACCGGGGTTCGAGAGTGAGAAGTATCCACACAGGGTGTACAAAGTTGAAAAGGGCTCTGTATGGGTTGAAACAGGCACCCCGGGCTTGGTATGGGAGATTGAGAGGTTTTCTGTTGAGCAGAGGGTTCGTGATGGGTACCGTGGATAGGACCTTGTTTCTTCTCAAGCATGGGAATGACTTGTTGATTGTGCAGATATACGTGGATGATATTGTCTTTGGTGGCTTGTCACATAACCTTGTTGCCAAGTTTGCAGATGAGATGAGCAGGGAATTCGAGATGAGCATGATGGGCGAGTTGCAGTACTTTCTCGGGTTGCAGATCAAGCAAGTGAAGGATGGGACATTTGTACATCAGACCAAGTACACGAAAGACATGCTGAGGAAGTTCCAGATGCAAGATGTAAAGCCTATGTCGACACCCATGGGGAGTACGGCTACTTTGGACGCGGACGAGGACGGAGAACCAGTGGACCAGCGGGAGTACCGGAGCATGATCGGCTCCCTCCTCTACCTGACGGCGACGAGGCCAGACATACAGTTCAGTGTGTGTCTGTGCGCTCGTTTTCGTGCTTCACCGAGGACATCACATCAACGGCCGTCAAGAGGATCTTCGTGTACCTACGATCCGCCCCTCGGTCTTGGCCTTTTGTATTCTTCCTCCTCGACTCTTTCACTTCATGGTTTTTTTGATGCGGATTTTGCTTGGTTGTCGAGTCGAGAGGAAGTCTACTTCGGTACTTGCCGGTCTTGGGTCCTCGTTGGTTTCGTGGTCTTCCCGCAAGCGCTCTAGTGTAGCTCGCTCTACCACCGAGGCGGAGTATGTTGCGGCCCGCGAGTTGTTGTTCCCGTACCGTTGTGGATCTCATACACTTTGAGAGACTTTGGTGAGGAATGCACCCGCATCCCACTTCTTTGTGATAGCACCGGTGCCATAAGCGAAGTGAAAAACCCGGTGCTTCATTCCGGAACCAAACACATAGAAGTGAGGTACCATTTCTTGAGAGACAATCTGGAGAAAGGGACCATTGTGTTGAGTCATGTCCCTACCCAAGATCAGCTTGCAGACATCTTTACAAAGCCTCTCGACCAAGCTACATTTGTGCGCTTGCAGGGGGAACTTGGGGTTTGTTGCCCTTTCTAGTTGATTCTTGGGGGTTTTACTTTTGTACCATATGTATCATACCATGTTTTTCCTTTGATGTATATACATGCTTTGCTTGATGTACAAACCATGGTAGGATAGCCATCTTGTTATATATCATGTTGCATTTGTATCATATTGCATTTTAGGATGATGAGCTTCTTTTATATGCCTTATTTGAGTCTCTTTGGCTACTTGTGAGATATTGGTCATATGTGTGGAGAAATGGCTATGTGAGGCTATGCTCTTGGAATTTTTGAGATATATATGTTGTGAGATAGCCCTTTTCGAATCAAATGCTAATCTTGACTAAATTTGATGAAATGTGCTCCACTCATGTGTAGTAGTGTATCCATGTCACGTTTTGGTCTAAATGTGCTTTCATGCTTAGATTGTGCCTGGATGTTTCTTTCTTGCAGTTGGGCCAAAGGCCGATATCATTGTGAATGTTTAGCCTATGTTGCATTCATGGAGGAGCATAAGCTTCTTTTTGCCACAAAGGCACTTCATGTACCATGAAATGAATAAATCTTGCAAAGAAGTGTGTCTGCTTGAAAAATGCTCCATCCATCATGTTTAAGCTTAAAATGTCTTATTTTTCACACATGGGTGCAAAACATGTTGCATGATGTTCACCAGTGGAGAAGTCTCCCCGAAGTGGACACATGGCTCATGAGCTTTAACATGACATGCTTTGCTTTATGGGTGTTTGCAATGATCTTTTGTTGAGAATTTGATATCCTTGTATGATCTCTGGATGATATGCATGTTTTTGGCTAGAATATGACATGGATAGGCCTTTAAATTTGAAGTGAGCCATCTTTTGATAAAACTACTCAAATCTGAAACTTTGCTTTGTCACATGCCTATATTTCCATATATTACTTGTGGCAATGGTTTGACTATGTTATGATCCATATGTGTGCTCTTTGTCTCATTTCTAGCCTTTGACACTAGATTTGGCCTATTTGAGAAGCTCATGTAGATGTTTATATGCTTTGTCTTACATTTCCGCATTTTCACCTTGATTCATACATTGCCGGCAAGGGGGAGAAGAGGTGAAGAGGTGAGCTTTTAATGAAAATTAAGAAAAATGCATCCACATGTTCGGGGGAGCTTGCATTTGTTCGGGGGAGCTTTCTTGCTGTTTTCATTGTGGAGTTTGTGCTTTGCTCGACTTGTGACCTTTCATTGCCTTTCTTTGGTTTTGGTCATGAGTTGAGGTTTTTTGTTTTTCTTTCTTCTTACTTTCTTTCTCTGAATTTCATTTCGCGTTGTGTGTTGTCAATGCACTCATCAAGGGGGAGATCGAGGACCGGGAGCGTCCCGGTGGTCGATGGATGACCGCTCCTCGGTGATGAGTGATTGACAACGGGTGTTGGACCGACACTTGGCTCGGTGCGCGGTGTAGGCCGTGGCCTAGTTCGTGTTGTTGTAGGTGAAGAACGGGCGCGAAAGGTCTTCAGCCTTGAGGGGCCTCCGGGAGATGGAGAGACAAGTAGGCTCGGTTCGAGGGACCCGGTGGACGGCGGGACTAGGTGCGGGCCACATGGTGGCGAGATGAGCAAGACGAAGTCATGGACGATCGAGTCGGTGCACGGTGGCGGTCGAGTCAAGAGGCTTGGCGGGAGGCCGGGCCGAGCACGCGGGGTTTGGTGGTTTGCCCACAAAACCATCGGAGGACGGTTTCTTGGTTTGGGCCTCAAAACCAAGTCCGAAGGCCCAACGCGACGGAGACGGGATCCGGGCGTGTCGGGAAGCTTCGAAGCGGAGGACACGCGGCGGGATCGCATGGCTTGCGTCGGGAGGACGCGGGGTGCGGCGAAGGCGTGGCCGTCCGATGGCAAGACCCACAAACATTACATAAATGCCCCTGCGTGGGTTGTATCGCCAATAGTTGAGTTAGGGGTAGTCGAGTCATTTACCACACCGGCGGGACCAGATATATAAGCCATGAGTGTGGGTGGATGGCTCCCTCTCTCCGCGACTTAGGGTTTCATTTCCCCCTTCCTCTTTCTCTTTTTCCTAGACTATTTTCTTCTCCATTTTCTCTAGGCTAGAATGAGAGGGATGGATGCTAAAGTGGCATGCTAGACCTTGTGAATCTTTCCTGGTTTGTATAGAATATTCGTCGTTGTGGTTCCCGTGATGATTTTTGGAGTCATTTTTATGCTATTTTCATGCTCGTCTTGATTCTCATTTTCTAGATGGTTTTGGCTCGGGTTTGTTTGGGGGATTCAACATGAGTGCCTTGTGCCTCTTTTCCCAGTGATCTCTTGCCCCCAAACTCCTCAAATCGTCCTAGATTCGTGATTCTTTGGTTGAACTCGTGTGTAGAACTTGAGCTCGTGTGATCCGTGATTCCCGGTGTTTTGGTGGGTTTGGAGACGAAATTTTTGGGGCATAATCTCACCTAGGGGTGCTTAACATCTCCTCCAAATTTCGTCTCAAGACTCCAAGTGGTTTGGGAGATCCGTCGATCGAAAGTTTGGGGCTGTTTCGCAGTCGATTTTTAGGGGGGGTACTACCGACACGGTGCGGGTAGTACCGATGACCCGATTTTCGACCGCCGAGAGTCCTTATCGGTAGTACCGACACAAGGTCGGTAGTACCGATAGTCGGAAGTACCGACCTAGTGCCGTAGTACCGATAACCTGGTTTTTAGGTGCCAGTAAGCCCATATCGGTAGTACCGACCTGGGGCCGGTAGTACCGACATTTTCTCGCGGCTTGCCTCGCGCTAGCTTTTTCTCTCGGTTCGTTTGGCGTTTGCTTCCGCTTTGTTCTTAGGGTTGATCTAACTTGTTCCTAGGGTCAGTAGGTCCGTTGTGACTACGTGATCTTGGCAAGTGTGTGCGAGATTCTTCGGAAGTGATTTGGGGGCATAGGCCAAGTTCTTGAGAAGAATTTTTATCGACTCCCATTCACTCCCCCCCCTCTCTGGTCGCCTAATCGGTCCTTCAAAGGAAGACACCGTCGGAAGGGAAACCATGATCAACGGTGTTATGTCCGGCACCTTGATGGGGTAATCTCCTTATTCGTCCATGGGTTGTAATCGATCTTGAGATGTAATCATACTTTGTCGGATTATCCATCTATCATCTTGTGTTGAATATACTTTAATGCTTAAGGTTAGCTACATTGCCGTAAAGGGAGTAAGGCCTCAATGCTTCCTTGGATCCATTCAATACGTCGTGTCCATCATAGGTCTAGTCATGAATACCTTCGCGTAGTGACGGTATAAGAAGAGGGAAAGGGCGAAACCGTGGTCACAACCCCCGATAGATTAGATTGGTTTAATGCCCTTAATTGATTGCATGGTCGTGGACCCATGGGCGAGTGTCTCCTATCTTGATTGCTTATCGTTCTCTCTAAGCCGCCGGAGTTGCTCTTGGGCGCCATGGCGTACGAGCCCGGATGCGAAGGTCGGAGAAGCCAACAAGAGGAAGTAGCGCCGACCCGATCGTTGTTTTGGCCACCTCCCCTTCCCCTTCCCCTTCCCCCTTCCCCTTCCGGGAGGTTGATTTTTCTAAAGAAAGAAATTGGCGGCGGAGGTAGCGGCCCCTGCGCGAAGTTGTCCCGGTGCGGCCCCTCGATCCCCTTCTCCTTCCGGGAGCTCGATTTTTCTAAAGAAATCGGCGGTGAGCTAGCGGCCTCTGCGGATGGTGTCCCCGTGCGGCCCCTATATCGATCGGCACATTCACCGCATGAGCAACTTCGTACCGACAACCTAAGTAGACTACAACACCCAAGATTTCGAGTTCCAAGCTAGAGAAGAGAAGTAGCGAGCTCCAAGGTGCTCGGGATGAAGCTCCTCACGGACACCAACTCTCGGCGCACGTGCTTGGTCGCGGAGGCCGCAATGACGCCATCGGCGGCGTCCGTCGACATACGGAGGGCGAGCGAAGATCGGCCATCTGCATGCGTCGGGAACGTCTACGGCGGCACCGCGGCGGCGCGACTGCCCGGCGGCCGCCTCCGTATGACGTGCCTCTCCGGACGTCTCTACACGGTTGCGGCCGGAGGCCACCGCGGGTCGTCCGGGGACCCGAGGCCCGTCGTGCGAGGGGAGGAGATGCGTGACTTCGTGTACATGAGATATAGGAGGTTAAGAAACAAAAACAAAGGATGCCGCAATGCCGGTATGGGATAGGACTTGTTGCGTGGGTACAGCGGCGGGTAAGGCAACTTCATGGTGAACAAAATATTAAGATTTTGGCGAAACGCTCTCCAAATTGCGAATTTTCGGTATTTCATAGTCCTTCCACCCTATCCACTCCCGTAAACATACGATGGGTGGGTCCGACGTGAGGGGTACGGCGGGCCCGATTTGGGTAAGAAAAGTTTTCAATTGTCTTAACTCCTTATGATAATATATAATAATGATATATAGAGGATCCGAATTTATTCATCGGGGTAAATATTATCACATATCATTCCATAAATATGGTTGATAAATGTAATAGAAGTTTTATATAAAATAAATTCAATATGAATACTCCATCCAATCCAAATTATAATTCGTTTGATTTTTTATCTCAAATTTAATTCGACAACTCATTTTATTTTAAAATTTTGTATAAATATATTAAAATTAATGATAAAATAAGTAACAACAAAAATGTGATATTTTATTAAATTTTTTTGAACAAGACAGACAGTCATACAATAGGTCAAAAAAGTCAAAAAAAATAGATTGGTATGGTCTAAGTGTCTAACTCATATAAAGCATTTGTTGAGGGGCTTGTTGACATTTTTATGGCTTTTGCTTGAAGGAAGCGTAGGTCTGGAGAATGCTCGCGACGGTCGTGACTACGGTGACGAAAGCGGCGACAAGTCGCCAGGGCACGTTGACATAGTAGCGCTGCACGTCGGCTCTCTTCGTCAAAAGCGGGTACCAGGTCCTGTTTCTCAGCCCCTCAAGCATGTCCGCCAGGTAGCTCTGCTCCAGCATCCCGGGCGCCTCGCTTGCCGCGCCCACCTCCCGGAAGAAGCGCACCACGTACTCGTTGCTCCCGCTCCCCGCCATGCTGCTCTGCACCACCTCCGCCGCCACCAGCACCCCCGCGTCCTCCGCCGACTGCACTAGCTTCGCCATGAGCCAGACGTACGCCGATATGTCCCCGGCGTGCTGCTCCGCCGACTGCTCGAATGCCATCAGGTTCAGCAGCAGCGGCGCTGTCCGGAACTCGATACGCAGCTGCGGTAGCAGAAGCACGCCATCAAGGTCCAGCTTCACGGCCAGCGGCACAGGGCCCAGCACCGACGCGATGCCCGATTCGGCTATGCTCTTGCCGCGCGCCTTCTTGAACCGCACCCACATCCACATCATGTCACTCGTCGATGGCACGTCCAGTGGACCGTACCTCGCCCTCCAGGTGGATTCCTCGGGCAGGGTTGGGTGTAGCAACAGCGCCACCACCAGCAGCGGCGAGAGCCACAGCAGTTGGGCGAACCCCTGCACCATATTCAGCGCCTTGCAGAGTCGTTTGCGCGAGCCTGGCCCTGGCGGCGGAGGCTCCCACCTGGTGCGCGCCGCGGCAACCATGGTGTGGAGGAGGTGCAGGATGTGGCTGAAGCCGCCCACGGGCGGTAGCGACTCGCTCATGTCACGGCCCTTCTCGCCGCCGAGGAAGTAGAGCACCAGCTTCATGAGCAGGACCGGCGGGTCGTAGCCCATTGACTCGAACTCCGGCAGCCTGGTGCTGCCGATGAGGTCGACGAGGACGAAGAAGGGGATCTGGTTCTCGGCGAGGACTAAGTCCACCGACAGCTGCGCGGGGCCGAACGGCGTGGAGTGCAGCGAGGGTTCCTGCCTGCCCGTGGCGACGTTGACGAGGTGCTCGAGGATGAAACAGCCGTCGAGCACCAGCATCTGGATGAAGTCCTCGGCGCAAATGTTGTCGACGTCTTCGGCGGCGTACATGGCGCGGGCCTCGCGCTCCCGTGCGGCGATGAGGCGGACATAGCCCTGGATGACGTCTAGGTGGTGGGCAGGGGCGGATCCAGGATGACACGGTAGGGGAGGATTAATTTCCTCATCTCCTTTCTTCCTGATCTTCTCTTCTTCTCCTTCCTCCTCCCCCTCCTCATCTTCTTCATCCACGACTAAAATTTGTAGAGGAAGCTTTGGAGGGCCTCCATGAGGGTAGGGGGGACTCCAACCCCCCCAGCCCGCGCGCTGGATCCGCCCCTGGCAGGAGGCGTCGGGGTGGCCGCGAGAGATGAGGCTGTTGAGGTAGGCCATCTTGAGGCGGTGGCCCGGGCGGAGGCGGCACTCGGCGGCATCCCTGCTGGCGTGGAGCGGGCCGATGGCGACGAGCCCCGGCGTGTAGGCGTCCCGGTTATGGCCCGGGACGCGGAGGTGGTACGGGACGCGGGACACGCGGTGGGAGTTCACCATGGTCCGGTGCTGCTCCGTCGCCGCCGCGTCCTCCTGCTGCTGCGTCAGGCGCTGCGCCAGCAACTCCACGTGCACCGTGGTGTCATCGTCGGCGGCCATGTCCAGCCGTGTGTCCTCAGACGGAGACGGGTGCCACAGCAATGTAGATTACTGTAGATGCTTAATTAATATGCATACATTCGCGCAGACATGTGTAGTCGCATATATAATGTGCTATGAGTAATGGATCGGACCACGACGCCACGGACACGTAAGAATTTCGTACTTTTGAAAGACCAACACGCAAGACTATCACTATGTCAGCATAGGATCTCTTGAGTGAGGGGATCCAGCGGGACGATTCTTTGCTTTGCTTTGCTTTGCAAATGCTCAGCCACATGAGATCGAGGAAGAAATTGTATAGCCGTATCACAACGAGACCAAGAATTAGCACTGAAACTGCAGCAGCTACGCCAGGGTTGAGAGTCTCTTTAGTTAGAAATTTTGGAAGGTCCCTTTCAAGGTCTGTCTATTAGGGTATGTTTAGGGTTTGTTTTTTTTAGTTAAGGAACTTCATTAATTTTTTAGATAATGGAAATATATCCGGCCTCTGCGTAAAAACACACAACTAAGTTTTTACAAAGTCTTCACTAAATAGCTGATATAAAAAAAAGATGCACAAGAAGTAAACATAAGCAATGCCTAATACCGCTTATCCATCCATTCTTGAAATCTACAAAGCTTCAATTGCTTTGCTTGTCAAATGAACGATCTTCCTTGTATCCTCGGGAACAGCGGAGCACGAACAAGGAAAGTTGCAACACCAGAAGTATCTCCACAACGATGGCTTCAAGAAGAATATGACACCAATGACGACATCATCGTCGGCTCGGTATAGAGCTTGGTTTTCACCGGAGATTCAAAACATGGCTATATAATTGGAGAAGTGCAATCTAAGTCGCCTCCAAGGAGGAAGTGGCACCCGCATGAGTCACCGACTAAGCTTTCGCCGCAATCCCCACCACGCCATGCGAACCCACCGAGCCGTTAAAGGTGTCGAGCACGACCGCGACCGCAACTATCAAAATCAAGAGTTGATCGTCGATCATGCTAGGCTAGAGTGTCGATGGAAGATCCGGTGAGGAACCGGATTTGGGTTGCTTAAATTGCAACACTAACACCGGTAGCCGGCGGTATGGCAAGAATAGCCATCCACTACAAGAAAGACAAGATGCGAGCACCAAGCAAACCTCAAACGAAAGGTCATGCATGGTCGTCGGAGAACGGCCAAAAGTGCCGGATCCCCACCGCAAAGACTCACCGCCGGATCACCAACACCAGCTCGCACTCATCTTGTCATCGCCGGCTCTAACGCAAGAGGGCGCGCCACCGCCCGAGGCCGCAACTCGCCGTCGCCCGAGGCCGCAACTCGCCACCGCCCGAGGCCATAGTAGACGCAAGCCGAGACCGCCATAGACCACCGGCCGCCATTGCATCGTCCTCCGCCCCCTTACGCACCACACAAGGCAACGCACCCCCCCCCTCCGTGCGGGCCACCGGATCCGCCGAGGCCGCCCGGATCCAAGGCCTCCCGCCGCCGGGGAGGGCCCCGCCGCCGCCAACGAGGTCCGCGAGTACCCGAGCGCCGCGCCCGCGGAGTACCCATGGAGGGGGAGGAGAGCGCGCGTCGTCGCCTTCATCGGGGCCTCACGGATTTCCGGAGGCACCCTCGGGTGGCGGTGCAACGGGGAAAGGAGCAGGGGCGGGCCTAGTATGTATTCATGGGTATTCGGTTGAATACCCATTATTTTTCAAGGAAAAATTCATACATATAGTGTATTCTAGTTATATGGGTGGAAAAAACATAAGCTAGCAAATCAATCCAAACAAAAAGGCCCATCGGCACCTACTTCTGT
The DNA here is from genome assembly GCA_947561735.1 of Cenchrus americanus. Taxonomy (NCBI): domain Eukaryota; kingdom Viridiplantae; phylum Streptophyta; class Magnoliopsida; order Poales; family Poaceae; genus Cenchrus; species Cenchrus americanus. Next base: position 270,541,390 of record OX387239.1, read on the forward strand.
CTCTTCCCTCTTCTACCTTGCTAATTTCTCACAAGCCCACTTTGACCCTCTTCAACATTTCCAAATGTTTGTGAAATTAAAACATCAGTTTGCATGCTTATGAATTTAGGACAATGTGAATATATGATAGCAGTACACAGTAGCAGTAAAAATATTTGAATGGTTGCTTGGTTACATTCATTTAAAAAGAATTCTTTTTACAAGCCAAGGAGGAGGACATCAAGGACAGGAGAGTTATCCTGTAATTTGCAAGTTTTGTTTTATCAATGCTATTTGCTTTTTGATGATTTTACACTATATATTCGAGATATTGTCCCTTGCTACCTTGTTGCTCATTTTAGTACATACATCTCTATTTCTTATGAATCGTAAGGTAGACTACCAAAAATCTTGAATACTCATTCTCAAAATCCTGGGCCCGCCTCCGGAAAGGAGGCCGGAGGAGCTTCATTAATTGGGTAGGGAATTGTTACAATCTACTAAGACCAGTTCACGGATTGCCCTTGGGGGGTTTATATGCCACTCCCCTACAGTTTGATCACGTGAGACTTGTCTAGTACAGAAATGAGCTACCCTATTACATGAACGATGTACATGAGCAAAGGTAAACTCATCGAAGCTCCTGCTAACGTTCCAGATATCCCAGAGGACTAAACTGACTGCAGAGCATTGCTCTTCCAGTGTTGCCCAAAGCTTAATTTTTCCATCAAGGGCTACGCCCGAATTTCATTACTCAAGAGCAATGAAATTACAGAGTTACTGATCGCAACAGTCCAAAAGACAGAAAACAAGTTATTACACCTTCAGACGCCAAGGGTCTACCAAACTCCAGCTGCTAAACGACATCCAGCTAACAAAGGGCACAAAAACCACACAGGCTAGCCATCCAACCCTACACAGAAATTCACTCAAACATGCAGCCTTCAAAAGGAAGGATTCATCTTCAGCTGTCCTACATCAGGACCACCGCCCCATCGTCCTCAACTGTCGAATCTCGACGCTGATGGAAGTGGAGCGCCGTGGCCTTCAAAGCTTCAGCTCCCGCCTCCGCATCCGGTCTCTCCCCCCTCCCGGTGAAGACCCGCCCAAGACATAATGAAGGATGAAGCAAGGCACACAATCTCGGTAGGAGATTTTACGATTTTTCCTCAAAGCAAACTGCGTTTCGGGTTTTCCATATTGCCCGGCAAAGACACCGCGTTAAACCAAAGAACATGAATTTTATAATTAGCAGGCATATATCTTAAAACCCATTCCCGTAACCGTGAGAAAGAGGCAGGCCTGCAAGTAGCTCTCACAGTGTAGGAAATCAGGCTCCAAATGTATCTGGCCACTGAGCAACTAAAAAAGAGATGTTCAACGTTCTCATTTTCATTGCGTAAATAGCATCTTAAATCACCGGTCAATTCCTTTTGGACAAGTTGTCTTTAGTCAAAATTGCATTTTGTTGTATTAACCATAAGAAAATCTTTATTTTCAATGGGATTTTAGCTTTCCATAATTTTGTGTTGGGATCATCGGGATCCCCACCGAACAAATGATTATACATTGACTTAACGAGAGAAGGCCCCGCATTTCTCCCCGGACCATTTTGCTATATCCTTTTCATTAGAGAGTGGGCAAACAAGAAGTAAATCCCTCGGATGTCTTAACCGATTCTCGGGCTCTCTCATCCGACCACCTACGAAATTGCAACCTCCATCCTCTTTCTCGCCATATAAGCCACACTTACATCTTGTTCTAAACAAATTTCAAACGGATCCTTGAATTTATCTTTCAAAGCTATTGATCCACACCATGGGTCTTCCCAGAAATTAGTGTTCTGTCCATTTCCCACAACTATTACTCTTCCCCTTAGGTACAGGTGCTTAACCTTCATCAAATCTTTCCAAACTGGGGAGTCATTACCATTTTGTCTCAAAGAAGTAATTCCTTTTGTAATTTTATATTTCCGCTTCACTATTTCCTGCCACATCCCTTCCTCATGTTCCAACTTCCACCACCATTTGCACAAAAGACTGAGATTCATTTTCCTTAAATCTTTAATACCTAAACCCCCCTTTTTTTTGGGCCTGGTAATTTTGTCCCATTTTACCAGATGATATTTCTTCTTTTCTCCTCCTCCCTGCCAGAAAAATTTTTTCCTGGTCTTATCCATTTTTTCCAGAATTGTTTTGGGCAAAAGATACATAGACATATAATAAGTGGGGATACTACTTAGGCTCGAATTTATTAGAATCAGCTTTCCTCCAAAAGAGAGGGCACTCCCCTTCCAGCCATCTAATCTTTTCACCATCTTTTCCTCCACTGGAAGCCAATCAATCACATGTAATTTAGAGCTTGTTACTGGGACTCCTAGGTATTTTATTAGCCAAACACCAGTGGCACAATTCATCAAGTCAGCAAACTCAATCGCTTTTTCACAGTCATGAGAAACCATAAGGGCTTCACTTTTATTGAAATTGATTTTAAGTCCTGACATTTTTTCATAGAAACCAAGTAGTAACTTCATATTTTCCACAGATTGTACTTCATTTTCCAAACAAAGAATAGTGTCATCTGCATATTGTAGCACCGCAATTCCATTGTCCACATACTCTGGTACCAGGCCTTTTATCAATCCATTTTCTTGAGTTGTGTGAATCATCTTGGCCAAACTATCCGCTGCCAAGTTGAAAAGAAGGGGAGACAGAGGATCCCCTTGCCTGACCCCTTTCCCACTTTTGAAGTAAGTTCCAATATTACCATTAACCTGAACACTCAATGTCCCACTAGTGACCACTCGCTTCCATCCATCCGCACCACTTTTCATTGAAACCCCTCTCGTCTCGAAGCATTTCAAACAAGAACTCCCAACTAATTTTGTCATAAGCTTTTTCAAAATCTAACTTTAAAATTAGTCCGTCCTTCTTTCTTATCTTCACATCATGCAAGATTTCATGCAAGGTTAGAACACCATCCATAATATATCTCCCTTTCAAAAAAGCTGATTGGCACCTATGAATAATTCTGCTCATACAGTTTTCAACCCTCCTCATCAAAATTTTGGTTATTATTTTGAAACTCACATTGAGAAGACATATAGGTCTATACTGCTGAATCCTTACTGCCTCCTTAGATTTCGGAATCAAGGTTATGGTTCCATAGTTGAGTCTCCCCACATCCAATTTATGTTCCCAGAATTCAACTAACATGTCCAAAAAATCTTTGTGAATCACCTCCCACCCAGCTTGATAAAACTCTATTGGAATATGATCAGGCCCTGGAGCCGTATTAGTTTCCATGGAAAAGACTGACGCCTTAGCTTCCTCCACACTGAACCGTCGAGTTAACCAGATGTTTTCTTCCTCTGTTAATTTTTCCTCCATTGCCCAAAGATTCGGCATCAAGGCCAAAGAGCGGCTTGTCTGAGGGTCCAAACAAATTCTTATAGTAATTGGATGCATGATTCAATATCTCTGTCTCATTCTCAAGTACCGAATTGTCAGTCTCCAAATGAAAGATCAAGTTTTTCCTCTTTTTTCCATTGGCAGTTCTGTGAAAGAATTCAGTGTTGCTATCTCCTTGCAACAACCATTTTTGACTGGATCTTTTGTGCCAGTATAGCTCTTCTTCCTCTGATACCCTTAACAGTTCAGTTTGAATATAGGTTTTTCTCTCTAGGAGTTGAGAAGGCAGACTTTCTTCTTCTTCTTTTCTCTCTAAGGTTGCTAGCTCCTCCCTTAAGATGCCTTTGTACCTCCTGGCTTGGCCCTTAATATTTTGCCCCCAGCCTTTCAGAAATTTTTTCATCCTATTTAATTTTATATACCATTTCTCCACTGCATTTTTTGCACCCACCTCTCTCCCCCAGATTTCCACTAGCTTAGGATGGTAATCAGGGTGTTTGATCCAATAGGTTTCAAAGCAGAAGTGTTTTGATTTTTTCCTCTCCTCCAAGTCTGATCTCAGAATCAGAGGATTATGATCAGACATCTCTCTGGGGTTTTTCTTCAAATTTGTTAGAGGAAAGACTTCTTCCCATTCCGCATTTATAAGCACTCTATCTAGCTTTTCCAAAGTGGGATCACACTGATTATTACTCCATGTAAATCTCCCTCCATTTATAGGCAAATCCCTCAGATCATAAGTGTTAATGATCCAGTTAAACATATCAGAGAATCTATTACTATTAAAGGTCTTATTCTTTTCACTGCTGAATCTAAGAATGTTAAAATCCCCACCAATTAGGGTGGGAATTCTGCTTCTAGCACCAATTTCAGCCAATTCAGTCAAAAAGGAGTCTCTACCTTCCTCATTGGCAGGGCCATACACTATTACTAGATTTAAATTTTTCCCCAATTTTTTGTCTTTCACTTCAGCTAAAACTGAAAAAGATTTTTCCTCTATTTTCACAATATCAAAATTTTCATTCTTGATTCCACACAAAATCCCACCAGATTTGCCTTTTGAGGGCAACCAGTGCCAGGCAAACTGCTGATGTGGGTCAATTAATCTGAAAAACTTATCAGAGTATTTTTTCCTCATTGTTTCCTGCAACCCAATGAAGTCAATCTTGTATTCTATACACAAATCCTTCACTTTAGTTGCCATTCCTTTTTTAGCTACCCCCCTACAATTCCATATCAAGCCAATCATTTTGAATGTCTGTATATAGATTTCCCTTCTCTTCTGAGATAGTATCTAGAGTTCTTTCTTGATACCTCTACTTCAAGGGGATCAAGCCCATCAAAAGGTTGAGCTGATTTACCCTTGGGATTATTACCTCTTACCGGGGTCTTTTTCTTTTTATACTTTTTTTTCCTTTTGCTGGACACCCGTTGGAAACCTTCAGGGTCAGAGGGTTCAGATGAATCAGATTTCCACTCAATATATTTCAACTCCTCAGAGGGGAGCTTATCATCTTTCCCCTCGCTTTCTCTTCACTCGGGGTTTGCGCTCTATCTCCGAGATCCTTTCTAGCAATTTTCAAATCTTTCGGAAGGTCAAAATTTTCTAATTTTGCATTAGAGATATCACCTCCCATTTTACCAAATTTATTGATTAGCAATACATTATCTAGAACTCGCGAAGGAGTTCTTAAGTTGTATATTGTTACCTTCTAGACTTTTCTTCTTGGCCATCATGCTTGCCTTGTCGCCACTTCCGGCCCCTCCCGTGCACCGGTTCCCGATCCTCTCACTTTGCCCCGACGACTTGATCTTCTTTGCTTCGCATGTGCCTCCTTCTCCCCCAAACCTTCCTTTTGTTGCCATCTCTTCCATCCCGGGCTCCTCAACAATAGCATCTTGATGTACCGGATCGGTCATTTCTTCATCCTCCAGGGACATTCCGGTTAGGGGATTCCCCCGCTATTTCCCCCCTTCCAAGATTACTCTCCAAAGCTTAATTAGGTCCAAGCAATCTGTTTCCAAGGCTATTTTACGAACTCCCTTTTGCCTGCGCCAAAAGAAGTCCATCCTTGCAAGCCATGGCTTCCATCAATAGGGGATCGATGTCCTATTAAACCAAGTTGCTCGACCCGCAATGAAGCGACCTTCATGATCACGTAGTACTACCCCCGTTGCTCATAGAAAGCACCATCATTGTATTTGCACCATCCATGCACTAGTCGTCTCCAAGTCCGCTCGCCCCGCAATGAAGCGACCTTCATGATCACGTAGTACTACCCCTGTTGCTCCGAGTTTGTCAAACTCATAGAAAGCACCATCCGCATTGCATTTGCACCATCCATGCACCGGTCGTCTCCAAGTTGCGCGCCCCGCAATGAAGTGACCTTCATGATCACGTAGTACTTCCCCCCGTTGCTCCGGTTCCGTCAAACTCATTGAAAGCACCATTTGCATTGCATTTGCACCATCCATGCACTCACTACCGGAATCCGGGGCTTTGCCGAGAGCGAGCTCCTCTCGGCACGGCCCGAATACTCTCGGCACGGCCTCTCGCCGAGAGGGAACTCTCAGCAAAGCCCACTCGGCACCGCTGGGCCAGCAAAGGGCCCTCTGCCGTGAGCCACAGAAAAAACACTTGACACACATGTGCTGAGAGTCCCATTTAACTCTCGTCACATACCTGGGTACAGGTGACGGCATGAGTTGCGGGCCCACATCTTTGCCGAGAGCCCCGAGCCTGACTCTCGACACAGATGGTCGATCTGCTGAGAGCCATCCCCGTCGCTCTCGGCGGAGCCGTGTCCGTGGGTGGCCCCGTTGGTGGTGGGACCCATTCCGTGCCGAGAGCCGTTGACACGGCTCTCGGCAAAGCGCCGACAAGCGGGCCCCACGGCAACCTCGCTCGGTGCGGGGCCCACTCCTTTGCCGAGAGCTGGGTCCACGGGCTCTTGGCAAAGAGCCTATCTGGGCCGCCAGTCAAGCCCTCTGTGCCGAGAGCTAAAGCCATTGCTCTCGGCACACAGCCCTCTTTGCCGAGAGCCTTGGCTTTAGCTCTCGGCAAAGCATCCTGTTTTTTTAATTTTTTCCAGTTGGCTCAAAAGTTACCCTCATCACTTATACATCATCATAGGAAGGTAATATTCATCACGGACAAATTATACTCATCACGGGCGGTAATATCCATCACAAGCACATAAAACATAACCACCACATCCACACGGAGATCCAAATCAAAGTGCAATTCACGAAGGTCCAAATGCACGTACAATTCATGAAGGTACATAATCATACACATGACACATGCAAGTTTGGTGGTCGAAATGCAAATAAAAGTTGCTAAGTCCAGGAACTCACCGCGGTGGCTACTACCGTGGCCACGACCCCCACCCGGACCTCGGTGGTCGTTGTGGCACCCCCGGCCAAGAGAAGGACGATCCGTGAGGCGGGGGCTCGGCGCCAACCATCGTCGACGGGCCACGCGGTATCCCCCACGGAGTCCGCCGAGCCGGCGACGACATGTCGTGTCTCGTCGACGGGCCATGCGACATCCTCCACGGGCCACGCGGCATCCCCCATGGAGTCTGCCGAGGTGGCGGCGACATGTTGTGTCCCGTAGGCCCATCATTTGATGCCGCCGACAGATTCTCGCATATGATTGAAAATCGGAAATGACAATACAAGATTATGAGCATGTATACCAAGTCATTTTCAATTTATACATCATTCTAGGTTTGCTATCATTATAAGTTATATACAACAATAAGAAACGAAAGTACAAGGTTTTATAGCTCACTAGGAGTAATTCTAGGTCATTCTAGTGTTTAAGCATCTATATCAAGTCATTCGGCTCAATACGAGAAACAAAAGAGCAAGCTAGGTTGGAAAGCAACTCACAAGAGAAAGAGCGGCCGGTCGAGGAAGTGGAGCAACCAATACTTGCGGTGGTGGAGGGAGCCGCACTCGTGGCGCTACCACGTGGTCAAGGTTCTCGCATGTATCGGAGAACGGCGGCCATCTACCGATTGTTGGCCTCTTGCAACGCATCTATCCGCTTCTAGTAAGTCTTGTGCTAATACCGCATCCGCCTCTCGCGACTCTTCTGCCTGCCTCTCCTGCTCGGCCCTCTCTGCTGCAAGCTGGGCCTACATTATTTGATCCAAACATTAGAATACATAGCAAACATATGTAAATGTCAATTAAGGACAGATAGAACAGAAATAATCCGGAAGGTAGTCTACAAGGTCTCCGTAACGTTGGGTTGTCGTTCTATGGGTGTAACGACCCGGGTTTTCGGTGAGGAAAACCCGACTCCCCGTACCCTTGTGATAGTCTCGAATCGGTGGTTATCATGTACAAAACTCATTACGGAATAATATCATTTCCATACAACGAATCAAAGTACAAAACATAATCTTTCCATCCGAAACAACTTGGTATACGAATTTAATACAAGCCCCTTGGGCTAAGCGACAAGTAGAAATCCCGTGTAGCGGTAGCTAGGGCTTCAAGTCTTCATATTCAATCTTCACCACATGCATCCTTGAGCGAAGCAACGCAACCCTTCCTTCATGGATTCCTCAAACTCGTACTCTCACTCCAAGTCCAATCCCGCACACTCACAAAACAATCCCTAAGGAATGGGATAGGTTCACGTCACCGACCGTATGCGGCTTTAAGTGGCCTAACTCTAAAGGATAAAAAAGTGACAAGGTAAAAGCTCGGTTTTCCTATGCGGCGACGATAGCCGAAGCATAAAAAGAAATCATCTCCATATAAGTCACAAATCCGTACTCTCATCACAACTCGGGAACACCCGGTACCCCGGGGACTGTCTCCACAACCTATCTCCATCTAGGGTCGATGCGACAACTTCCTCTCCTCGCACCTCAATGATTGCAATCGGACCAACGAGGTAGAGGGAGCCACTCTCCTCTAGTCGACCGCAACCATGGCTCACCAAACTCTCAACTACGGGGGGAGGTAGAAATCCCAAAACATGAGGACAAAGCTATCAAAGGACATGTCCATGACCGAGGATGCAACTATAGCTATAGATCGAACAACTCGCGGAGCGTGTACACCCGTACCCAACCCGGGATGGAATCTAGTCGGTAGCGAACCGACCAAACCCACCCTACCGTGCGAACTCTCGGTAGTTACGGTCCCATTGTGCATCCGGTCCTCACCCCCCTCGGAAGGGACGACACCGGAACTATGAAATGCGCTCGTGTGGCCACACGGGAGTCGCTCCGAGAGGGTGGTCTCACCTCCACCTCTCCCCCACTGATACCCCGCTATTCCGCTAGCAGTATGGTTCCGCACTTGCCGAGCTCAACTCGGCCCTAACCCCACTCTCGGTGAGGTGGTGTGTACGAAAAGGTCCGGTGAAAAGGTCTCGTCCACTCGCTTTCGGACGGGGTGAGCTCATGTCCTCTAAACGTCGGTAAAACCCCAACACCTCGTGCTCCGAAAACCGTACAAGCGGGAATGCATTGAGGAGTGCACCCTCATCCCGATCCCGGATCGGTTGTTTCGAGCTCGCCCCCGCCAAAGTACCCAAATGCCTTCTCCTTCCGGTTTTACCCCACGCACGCCAAGAACCACTATTCCCATTCCAAGCACATGCATCGCGAGGCTCGGCGTATATACACGCTTATATACATATATGGTAGTAGGACAATCAAGGACATGATATTTAAAGTAGGTAGTGCAAGGTTCATCCACATGCATATAAAGTAAAGCGCTAGCGATCTATATTGCAATGTCTATAGGTTTTCAAAGTCGGTCGGGCGTGAACACCCGTGTGCAAGTAGTCGTCGGAGTGGCCGTAGTTGTACTTGATCTCCCGGCTCGACTCCTCGGCTCCTAAACTTACTATAAATCTACCTACAATCCAAAATTTTGCATAAAGTCCTCTAACTTTGACACAATCAATCTGCGGTCCCTGCATTTTAACACTATTATGTAAAAACTCTAACTTACTACAAATCTACCTACAGTCCAAAATTTCGTTGAAAACCCCTAGTTTTGTCACAATCAATCTACAGTCCCTGCATTTTAACTAAAAATACCTTAAAGTTTTAAGAAATCAACCCAAAAAAAATCCTGCAAACATATCCCCTGCCTTCCTACAAACCACTGGGCTACGGGTCATGACGCGCAATGACGCGTCAGTCTAGTCTTTACAAGACCTAAAGTGGGGGGATTGTTGCCTCCCCATTGAGCCACGTCATCAAGAAAAAGGCAGCCGCCAGATCGCGCGTGGATGGCTCGGATCCATTATCCACACAAGAGGCTCGGTAGTTTTACAAAAATACCATATGATATGCCATTTGGGCCCAAATGCTTTATCACATGGCGGTTAGCGTTGCAACCGCCATATCAAACAGCGGTAAGGTTAGTTCATTTTTAAAAAATTGTAACGTTTTTGTATGAACTCAGATGGAGGTAAACTTTATATGTAAATTGTAGATTTCGACGAGATTTGCGACTTTGTGGTTCAAATTTTTTCATTTAAAGTTATCTCAAATCTGGATACCGAAAACTGAGATTTTGATAGAATATTGATTATTTGAGTTTGAAGATGACTTCAAATGAAAAAAGTTTGAACTACAGAGTTGTTGATCTCGTCGAAAGTTACAAGTTCCATATACCGAGCTCATATATAAAAAAGTTATGATTTTTTGAAAACGGACTGACCATAACCGCCATGGGCCATGACGATTGTAAGTGCTATAGTGGCGAAACACCATGGCCCACGGCGGTTTGTCACTGTAGCACCTGCAACCGTCGTGACCCATGACGGTTTGGCCCTACCACCATGGATCACGGCGGCGGTAGGCTAGTTTTGCTAAATTTTGAAACGATCTTATATTTTTCCAAAATAAATAAATAAATAAAAAATCTAAAAAAAGGCCGACTCTGGAATCTGGATGGGCCGATAGGATTAGAAAAAAGGAACGAGCCGTGTTCTATCAACGGCCCAAGCTGAACATCGCAGATTGCAATTGGAGGCCTGGCCTGCGTGTATCCCCCCGACCTTATCCGTTTCGGCTCCCGCGCTGAGGACGGCGAGTCGGCGACCGACCGGCCATGGCGTCGTCCATGTCCAAGCTGCTCAACCGGCCTCCCTCCCACGCTGCCGCCACGTACCGATGCTCACTCCCTCCCCGCAGGTCGTCGGCAGCATCCTTCGCGCAGGCCCGTCGAGCCGCGGCTTCGTCGTACAGGTAACCGAGTGCTCTGCTCTGTGCTCTCGTCCAGGTTCGGCTGTTCCTGCAAACTCACCTGTCAGTCTGTCACCGGAAGCGTTCCCGCGTGTCGCGTCGTGCATTTTTCAGCCTATTGTCTGTAAGGCGCTTCGCCGCGAGCTGCGCCTCCGCGGACCGCGCCGGCACGACGACCGTCGCCGCCGCCGCCGAGGGCGAGGAGCTCGACGACCTTCCGTTTGTCCAGCTGTCCTCGGACATCCTCCAGACGGAGCTGAGCCTGCTCAAGGATGACGACGTGCCCGCCTCCGGTTCGTCTCTTCTCGCCGCCGTTGAGAGGAAGGACGGTGGATGCGATCGCCTCTTGGGCGAAACCGCTGCTTACCCGGGTGCCATGGCAGCGCTTTACGCGGCCTGCCTCGCCGGGAATGTGACCGAACAGCTGTGGAACTTCACGTGGCCCGCCGCCATCGCCACGCTCCACCCGAGCCTACTCCCCGTCGCCGTCCTCGGCTTCTTCACCAAGGTGCGCCGTGCTCTGTTTTCTTTTTTCAGTCTGACTCTGCAACAAAATCCGCACTCTCTGCATATGGCTTTGATTCTGATGACAATTCGATGCGCAGCTCGTGGTGTTCGCGGCCGGCCCGCTGGTCGGAGATCTCATGAGCTCGCTACCTCGGATCCCCACCTACCGATCGCTAACCGTGATCCAGGTGACTCTCCATGAAACCTACAACACTGAGAGCTTTAGACCATTCAGTTTTAGTTCTGACAGTGTTCGTGGCGTGTTAGACCGCAGCGCATTGGATTTCGGCCGCGATGATCACGTACGCGCTCACGCTCCCTCGGGCTTCCGCGGCGCCGGCGCTGGTCCTGCAGCCGTGGTTCGCGGTGCTGGTGGCGTCCACCGCCGTCGACCGGCTCTCCTGCATCTCCCTCGGCGTCATCGCAGAGCGCGACTTCGTCGTGCAGGTGGGTTTTGACTTCGTTCTGAGCACGCACTGCATTGAGATTTGAAACCAATTTTGAATTCGCTAATCAGTATAAAACAAATCGCTAATGAAATGATCGCTGCTGCCTCTTGTTGTGACTGTTGGCTGAAGCTAGCAGGGGAAGGCAGGCCGATCGCGCTGGCGCGGGCGAACGCGACGCTCAGCAGAGTCGACCTCCTCTGCGAGGTGCGCGTCAGGCTGATCACTGATAACTATTGCGATCCCGTTCTGTAACTATATATCTCCTGTAATCTGCGTGCGTTCTCGTGTGTGTGCAGACGGCAGGGGCGTCCATCTTTGCCGTCCTGCTCTCCAGGAACGATCCCTTGACCTGCATCAGGCTCTCCTGCGCCATCTCGCTCTGTGCTCTGCCCCTTCTGGTGCAGCGCCTCCTTCAGTACCTTCATCTTTCCAATCTCTAGCTAGCTGCGGGCAATGTGCAAGTATTCTGCAAGCAAATGCCATCAGTTTCAGAAGGTCTGAATGCCTGACCTGTTCTGCAGTTATTTCTCGGTGGTGTGATGAATCGGCTCGCTGACGGCGTCTTCGATCACTCCACTAGTCTGTGCTCGCTCGAGCCCTCTGAACATGGGAGCACGCACGCAGCTTCTGCTTTCAACATCAAGAGAAAAGGTAGGATGCCCTGGAACTGTAGGCCGATCCATGTAAGCAGCTCAAGTGTACTACTAGTAAACTTTGCTACCCTGTAATGGCAGTTGAAGAGGCCTGGGCAACCATCAGGAACGGCTGGACAGAGTACCTCCGACAGCCGGTCCTCCCGGCGAGCCTCGCTTACGTGCTCGTCTGCTTCAACGTCGCGCTCGCCCCCGGCGCTCTCATGACCACGTTCCTCGTCCACAACGGTACGTGCTACGAGTTCCAATCGCTGTGTTTGCACCCAATTGCTTCGGTGATCATCGAGCTCGGCGCCATATATACACCTCTTGCTCATGGATCACGTTGGCAGGCGTGAGCGCGTCGGTGCTCGGCGCGTTCGGCGGGTCGTCGGCGGTGATGGGGATCCTTGCGACGTTCATGGTTCCAAACCTTGTCAAGGAGCTGGGCATCCTCAAGGTCAGGCCACTTGAACCATGAATCACGGGTAAAGCCTATGTCAGTTGTGAAACCAGTGTCTTCCATTCCACCGCGACGCAGGCCGGAGCGGCGGGGCTGATCGCTCAGAGCGCGCTCCTCGGCGCGGCAGTGCTGGTCTTCCTCACCGGCTCCATCTCACAGCAAGGCACCCTCTTGACCTTCCTCGGCTTGATCGTAAGGCCACCGCCACCTCCTCCTCCTCCTCATCATGTCGCCATGGACGGAACGGCCGTAGCTTGAGCCCCGGACGTTTTTCCTTTGTTTTACGATCATTTTGCGTTGCGCGGTGCAGGTGGCATCGCGGCTGGGGCACATGGCGTACAGCGTGATTGGCCTGCAGGTGGTGCAGACGGGGAACCCGATGGGCAAGGCGAAGCTCATCGGCGCCACGGAGATCGCCGTGGCCAGCCTCGCCGAGCTCGCCATGATGGGCGTGGCCGTGGTAGCCAGGGACGCCGCGCACTTCGGTTGGCTGGCCACGCTCTCGGCAGCGTCCGTGGCCGCGGCCGCCTGCCTGTTCTGCGCGTGGCTGGCAAACCCCAGCGACGAGCTCAAGAGGTCCTTCCCACGCTGATGGAAGATGTGAAACATTTTGTAATGTGTTGGATCCAAATTTTGTAGGGGCACATGCCCCTTCTCTCACCACTTGATTTTTGTAAAACTCAAACAAAATAGCGTTGCATCTCTTGATATGTGTGTCTTAACACACTCAGCTTGCCGTTGAGTGTTCGCAGTCGGAATTTTTGGGTGGAGCTCAACTATTTATGTTGTTAATACGGAGACACCTAACTATAATCAAAAGGCTAAATGCGGTTGTATGTCTTTTAAAATCTTAAAAATGTTTCGAACAAATAATATCTATATACGATTCACGCAACAAAAGAGGGCCGACCACGTCGCCAGCGTCCCTCGGCCGTCGGATCGGGCGCGCGGACGGCCTAGATTGGCCAATCCTAGGCCATTTTGCGAAAAAGTCCTCGATATCTGGCAAAATACAACCCGCGGTCCGACCTCTCTCAGAATTTCTTGCAAAAAAGCCATCGACTTTTGCACAAATACAACCCACCGTTCAGGCCATACTATGAGCCGGCCTACCAACAGCTCATGGCCCGGCCTGCCTTCCGCTTTAAAATAGGCCAAAAACGGCCCCCGAACCCATTTTCCTTTTTTTGTGTTTTCTCTTTCCTTTTGAAATTTGAGATCTTAAAAAAACATATAAAATCATGGAAAAATAAAAAAGGCCAAACCAGTTTTGTTCAGTCTCTCATGACTACATTTATGCACTGAACTCTAAATATCATATGATTTAGTGCATTCTATTTGATAAAGCTATACATCTACATTTTACTGTCACTGATTAATTTTTTACGCATAACACATATGAACCAGAAATATCTACCCACCTTAACTCTAAATCAATTCATATCCCCTTTCATAATCTTCGTTTCCAAACTCTTCAATTTAATACTAAATTGTAGTGCAAATACTACAAAATAAATTATCTTAACTTGCATTGCAAATACTACAAAATAAAACATTCCAAATAATCCTACATATCACACATAAAAACAAACAAAATGAATACACTTAAAATATAAGCCGTAGAAATAAAAATATAAAAAAATAGATACACATATAATACAAAGCTAACCAGTGGCCATAAGCGGCAACACCACGACCATTTCTAGTAACTTGACTATTTGTGTTATAATGTGTTCGACCAATATTTTAGTGTCCGTGCCACAACACTCTTCTTCTGCAGGATCTTCTGATCCCTTTGACGGTCTTCTATTTGAGTCTCTTCTATGGTAGCTCTTTACTATCCAAGTCACTCCTCGCTCGTGTATACGAGCATGGAGTCGACGAAGCGACGCTGGTTTAAGGGGTGGGGGTGGGGGCACATGCTCCTCACCACCGGTATGTCCTCATTCATTGCAGCCGGCGAAGGCACCCTTCAGGCCTCCACAAAAGGAGAAGGTAGAGTGATCGTCCGTGAAGTGGGTTTGCTCAACGGCAAGCACCCCGGGACCGTGACAACCGACGACGACACCCTTCAGACATCCACAAAAGCAGAAGGCGGAGCGACTGTCCGTGAAATAGGCCCGCTCAACGGCAAGCATGCACGGGGTCGTGATGACCGCTTTCTCCGTTCCCGTGAGCAGCTCAACCTACGCAGAGTACGTCATCAGTCAAATGCCCCAAGGGAGCTCAGCTATGGCGCCCTTGGTCGCGCTTGAGGCCAGGTCGCAATTGTCGACTGCGGGCGGACCGTACCCACGCCGTGACCATGCAATTGGACTTCCTCCTCAAATCTTCTGGCGACATCAGCAAGTAAGAATGCATTTAGCTCTAACTCTCTCTACCGTTGACAGACGATGTACAAAAATTTGTAATGTGTTCAATCCAAATTTTGTAGGGGGGGGCACATGCTCCTCCCCTCACCACTCAAATTTTGTATAGCTCAAAAACAAAATAGCATCACGTCTCTTGAAGTGAGGTGTCTTCGAACATGTCGAGCTTGCTGTTGAGTGTTTGGAAGTAAATTTTAAGATGAAACTACATGTGTATCGTCAAATAATGAACATGACACCATAATCTAACCAAAAGTTGAATGTGTGTGTTCTTATTTTCTAAGATCTTAAAAATGTCTTCAACAATAATAAATTCTAACAGTTAAAAGGGTTTTTATGTTTGTGGGTTTGTGACTTAATTTTTTTACTTAAGTCCCCTTACCCACCTTCCATGAAATGAGCACACCACCGCGGAGTGGTGGCCGAGGTCCAGCAAACCATCACTGGACACCATGGCTACCATCCACCTTCTTGTGTTTATGCTACTTTCGCTCAAGACCATTGGGGGTGTGCTCTTAAAGCTCAACCTTGGTATCACTTTTTTTTAGGCTTGGCACTTTACTTTCATGAAGCATCTTGATCTCTTCGTGAATTGAATAGAATCAAAAGACTCGATAATATCAACCATATACTATAACCAAATGAAACAGAAGCTGCGCAAGAGTGCGTAGATCTTAGAGGATGACGTGACCTTTGTTCACTTGCTCCCCTAACGAGGCTAGTGGAGGAGGAGGCTACCATGCAAGAAGAGCTGATGGGGTGGCGCTATAGGGAGTAGAGGGGCTCGTGATAGGATAGAGCTTCGATCCGGCGGCTCCAACTTCAACAATCAAAACTCATCCACCGTCGGAGAAAGGAATGCACACGTACTTATGGGGCTGCCGGGGAGGGTAGGCTTGCTAGTAGTCGCACGCTGTTGACCGTAAATTAAGGAGGCAAGAGTGAGAGTATCTCCAAAAGTCACTTTAAATTTTACTCTCTAAATCATCATTTAGGGAGTCATTTGCATATAAATTATTTTCAATATCCTTTCACTTTTCAATAACTTTTCTATTTTTTACGCGCACTGCAGAGAGTCATTCTCGTCTTCTATATTTGACTAGCGAAAAATCTGAAATAGAAGATGATTATATTTGTGGATAATCTGTTGGAAGGCGTTTTTTCAACAAAATCTTTGTCTCTATACCATATAGAAAGAATATAGATAGTCTCTTGGAGATGCTCTGAGATATTTTTTTCACACCATTGTATCAACCAAATGAGCCTCACTGCCTAGGCTTATCCAAAATGTGAATCCCAGTAAGGATTTTGCAAAAGTTTTTATTATTTTTGCAGCTCTCAAACTTGTAGTGGACCTTTATTTAAGATCTTGACTTAAAGTTGGTACTAAAGATGCTTAAATAAAAATTTTAAAGACACTTTTAGATAGGAAAAAATTTCAGTATGATAAGACATAGGAGATGCAAGATGGTCCGACCAAGGAGGTAGATATTCACCTGATTTTTACGACACAATTATTCTGACAGAAAAAAACTGGTGCTGACTTTGTTTTAAAAAAGTAAAAAGTACGGCATTACGAAATATACTTGCGTTGGGGGTGCGCGGGCCGGTCCACGAAACATATCCGACCTACGGCTCAGATTCTATCATGCTTGACCGGGGCCTTCGATTCGGCTGGCTAATGGCCATCCGCCGGTGCTCAAAGTCACCAGTCACCAGTCACCACTCACCAGGCGCTACGGGCCCACGGCCGGCAGGCGGCAGCCAGCGGTTGTCCGTGTCCATGGCGACGCCGCTCGCGACCCGCGGCCGCCTCCTCGCCTCCGGCGTCCCGCCGTCTCACGGCGCCTCCTCCTCGTGGCCGTCCTCTTCCCTCCTGCCCGGTCGCCGGCCTAGCCGCCGGCTCCGCTCCTCCTCGCCGCAGGTGATTTATTCGGTACCAAAACACGTACCTTACGGCAGTGACCGGAGATGATTGTGTGGTGCTACTTGATTTCGATGCAGGTTGATGCTGCGGCGGCGCCGGGGAAGGGCGGCGAGTACCGGCCCTCCTTCGCGGACGACCTCCTCCTCGCCTTCTTCCGGAGCAAGATGGTGGAGGTGAGCTACATCGACCCATTGCTTAAGTTGCAGTCATAACTCATAACTGGGACTGCACCGGATCCTTGTCGTCGCTTCAGTAATCAAGTTAATAAATTGCTAAAGATGTGCTACCTTCTTTTCCGTCTATAAAAGATTTGATAAATCGACTTCGTTCCGGAGTTCGAGAAATTTGCAATTGTGCCAGTCTCAAAAACGGGTTTCGCTACTTTGCCATTATGTAAATTGGTTTCGCAAAATTGCCATTCTCAAGCATAGCCACACAGCTGCAATGCCTTTTCACCATTTTCCTCCCCATTTTATGTTTTTCTCCACCTGGACTGACCAAAATGCCCTTGAGGCCTCTGGCTGTAGCTCTGTTGTTGCTGCTAGCAGTCTAGCTGCTTTGACCGGGAGGCCCAACCGGAGAAAGAACAAGTTAAATAAAAAAATCATAAAACAAGACAATATCACATATAAATGGAAAAATATCACAGAACATGGCGAAAATCATATATAAATGAGATCTCCAGATAGATAATAGGTTCAACATTAATAAAAAAAGGCAAATTCATGATTGGTTCAACATCACATATTGATAAAAATAGGTTCAACATCACTGACAGATAACAGGTTCAACATCACAGACATAATAAGTTCATCATATCTCAGTTACAAAGCCATGGTTCAAAGATACATAAGCTTCCAGGTCACAACTCAATTGATCTTGAGCCTTTTAGGTGTCAGCTTCCTTGGAGGTGTTGTTTTTACAACATGAACAGCAGGAGGAAGGTTCCTGGTGGCTTCAACAGTGGGATGGGAACTGGTGCCTTCTCCCAACAGCATAGCAAGACGGCTGCAAACAAAAAAATATGCACTTGTTGAGCAACATAATAATTTTAGTTACTTTAACTACAATTTTGTTTTCTCACCTTCTAGTCACTCTTCCAGGACTGTTCTGCAGTAAAGTCTACCAAAATCGATTGAACAGATAAAATTGGGTTAGATGGGAAACCAATCGCAGGCCTACGGTTCGTCATTGAGTTAGAAGCTTAGGAAGAGAAGGTGTGACTTACCCAGCGACAAAATCGGACCACGAGAAATCCATTCTAATGGTTCATGGCACAGATCCTGACCGGCGGGGTGGAAGAGGAGGCTCCAAAGGCGGCGACGTTGACGGGCTCTCCGCTCTCGGTCTTGCGCCGCCCAATAACAGCAGCCAGCGTGCCCTCTTCGATTACTTCAGCATCAGTGAAAGCAAAATCAATGTATACGTCAGTGAGCAGAGCACAGTTTCAAACGCTGTTGTTCCCATGTTATAAGAGGAGGTACACAGCTGATGGTTGCAGCACTTTGAATACTCACTTGGGTTCCTTCCTGGTAGCTGCTAGCCCGTATTCCGGCCTTGTCTACCTTGCTCGCACTAAGCACGGACCTGGTTGGTCAATCAATCCCAAGAGCTGATTAAATGATTAAGGAAGAAGTCCATTTTTGGCCATCGAACTATTGTCGAAGTTTGGTTTTGACCATTGAACGCGAAAACCAGGAATCTTTGGCCATCGAACTCTTAAAACCGTTCAATTTTGGCCATCCGGCGGTTTTGCAAAGTAGTTTCGCTGATGTGGCTGCCACGTGGCGGTGGGCCCACATATCAGCCCCATGTCTCCTCTCCTCTTCCTCCTCTCTCTCTCTCTTCTCCTCTCTCCTCCGCCGGCGTCCATCACTCCATCCCCTGCGCCTCCCAGCGACGGCGGAGCTCGAGCTCGCCCGGTCAGCGGCGCTTACCCGCGGGGGAGCTCTATCTCACCCGCCCGACGACGTTGCCCGCGGGGGAACTCAAGCTCCCGACCGGGCCTGCGGCGGAGCTCGAGCCCTTCGCTGGGTGCTGCAGGTGCAGGGAAACGCGACGAGGGAGGGGGTGAGAAGGACGAGCTCCAAGCTCTGGGAGGAGGGAAGCCGCCGCCACCTCCGCCGCTAGGAGCCACGCGTGCGAGCTCCATGAGATCCGACCGCCGAGATCCATTGCGTCACCGAGCTTGGAGGGAGAGGAGGCCCGCCGTCGGAGGAGGGACACCGCTTTGCTCCCGCAACCTCCCAACTCCAACCCGGCGGTGCTCCGACCGGCACGACGGTGCTCTGGATCTCGCCTCGCTGTGCTGGGAGGAGGAGGGCGACGCTCGAGCCGTCGTCGTCATAAGAGCAGGGGAAGGGCTGGTGTGCCGAGGCAGAGAAGGTGTTCTCTTGCTCGCCTGTTCGTGTTGTCGTGCCCTGCTCCACCGGAGCTGACGTCAACGAGGAGTAGGGGGTGCACCCCACTGCGATCGGGCACTGTCACGGGCCAATACCATCGGGGAGCGAGCTGAAGCTTCGCCGCGAGCCAGTGAGGCCGACCAGCGAGTTCGAGCTCTGTCGCGGGCAGCACCGCCGGGCGAGCTCGAATTCCGTTGCCGTCAAGAGGGGCGGGGCAGCCAAAGGCTCGGGGGTTGGCTGCCGGCGGAGGAGAGAGAAGAGAGAGGAGAGGAGAGGGAGGAGACATGGGCTGACATGTGGGCCCACCGCCACGTGGCAGCCACATCAGCGAAACCACTTTGCAAAACCGCCGGATGGCCAAAATTGAACGGTTTCAAGAGTTTGATGGCCAAAGATTCCTGGTTTTCGCGTTTGATGGAAAAAACCAAACTTCGACAATAGTTCGATGACCAAAAATAGACTTCTTCCAATGATTAAATCCAAACTGATTCGAGTGTCTGATGAGACATGAAGCTCTCCCATGCACAAAGGAAGGAACAGATGATGCAGTGGCAATCAGAAATTCAGAACTTACGAGGTTACTGCGACGATGTCGGTGACTGGGAGACTGGGAGAGTGCGGTTTGTACCTGATGTGGAGGTCGGTGACGTCGAGGCTGAGGCGCGCGTGCCAGAGCGGCTTCTCGGCGACCCAGGCGGGGGGGTCCTCGCGGGACTGCGTGAACCCGAGGCTGCGCAGCCATGCCTCGATGCACGGCAGGCTGTGCGTGTACAGCGGCTTCTTCTTCTCCGGCAGCCGCTCCAGCCACCGCGCGTCCGACGGCAGCGCCGCCGCCGCCAGCGCAAGGGACGGCGCCGGCAGCTTGTTCCCCCGAGCCGGAACCCTAGCTGCGAGATGCGGTGGAGCGGGTGTGGGCGAGTCGTGACGAAGGAGATGGAGTCCTACAGATGCGGTTGAAGAGGCCTCAAGGGCATTTTGGTCAGTCCAGGTGGAGAAAAACATAAAATGGGGAGGAAAATGGTGAAAAGGCATTGCAGCTGTGTGGCTATGCTTGAGAATGGCAATTTTGCGAAACCAATTTGCATAATGGCAAAGTAGCGAAACCTGTTTTTGAGACTGGCACAATTGCAAATTTCTCCCAGAGTTCTGTCAGAATAGGTAAGAGTAATCTCTGGCGCTCTGCTCTGCCTCGACAAATCATGAGAATTGACAGTTTGACACCACGTGTTCATAGATAAACTTGAGTACTTGACAATTTCATCGGAAAGTTATTGGTTTATCACGTCTAAAATGAAACATTTCGTTTTGTTGTTATCCGAATTGAAGTTCAAGTAGATTTGTTTATAGATTGTCTGTGGGGATTGGGGAAAGGAACCGCAGTTTTCAGATTTCGTTCATAAAACCAGTTAATGCCTGGTTTCATAGTATGTTACAATAGTGGTCAGATAGACTGCCTCTCCAGAAACATAGAATAATGAATGCCATATCTATGAAGAAAGTACACACAATTCTCTGTAACTGGTGAAAGAAAAAAAAAGTCCATGTGAATTCAGATAAGGTACAAGTAGTTATAACACCAACCTGCTATTCAGATGTATTGGTTAAGTTCTAGAACCAAGTCATGTCACAGTTTCAAATAAAAAAATGCAATTACATTTTCTTAATTCTCTGAAAAGCTGTAGGAGGTTGGATGGGATTCTGAAAAGCCTGGGTATGCCGGTCTGATGGAGGTTGCCAATCGTCTCATGGTCAAGGGGAAGAGTGCTTTGGAGACTGAGCAAGCAGCTGTATATCACCCTCTCTTGTTCTTCCTTCCTAGTCTCTTCGACTACTCCCACATCTGGAGTACTAGACATGTCTGGCACGTGAACTTAACAACTAAATAATTTTTAGTTTTCTGAGTCTCTTTTTTGTTTAAAAAAACTTCAGGTCCGAGTACTACAATCGTTGTTTCCGCCTCTATTGCTTGTTCTTTACAAAGCTCTTTTAGCGCCAATTGCTAATGGTCAACTAGCCGCCATGATGCTCGGTGAGTTTACTTCGAGTATAAAGTACATCATTTCCATTTATACTTTGTATTCTTCTCTTTTTAACTTGGCCCTTTTGCTGTTGGTGGCTTATGACTTGAGAAGCTAGAGCGACAGCACTTTCATGCCAATGGTTAATGGGCACATGTTCAGTTAATTCTGTCACTCTTCCTGATGGAAAGTCTTGGTCAAGTGGGGTATCAATTTGTTCCAACTTTCAACTCCTTTCCTACGTTTTCTTCTATAAGACTCTGGTTGGAATCATGTTTTTATCTTCTTGATTACCATCGCCAGGTGTTTGTTGAGAAATGCAAGTATCTTGAAGAGAGTAAATGCCTTGGCATTTGCATCAACACATGCAAACTGCCTACTCAGGTTTGCTTATGCCTTATTTCCGGTAGTGTCTCTTGAGTCCAAGTGGAACTGTATATCAAAACACCAGAAGGAAAAATGATATACATTCCAACTATGCTTTTTTGTATGGCTCTTGTCGATTCTGCACAATAATCTCCAAAGAGCTTTTTTACATCCCAAAAGAATGTTCCGGAATGAAGTACACCTTTTGTTTTCAGACGTTTTTCAAAGATCACATGGGTGTTGATTTATACATGGAGCCAAATTTCGAAGACTATAGCTGCCAGGTAAAACAGCTCCCGACTTTCAGTGTGTACTATATTGTCAGGCTAAACAGAAACTTGAGGCCTGTTATCTGTACGTTTCACTTTTGTGCATTGCATAACCAAAAAGTTTCAGACAATGGACCCCACATGACAACATGGTTTACGCTGTTGTTAATTGCAGTTCAACTTTGGGGTGCCCCCTCCACCTCTTGATGCTGACAAAGCCCTCAAGGAACCCTGCTTGGACATTTGCACAAATGCGAGGAGACGCAGGGAGATCAGCAGAAATAGTAGCCCGGATGAACTCGGTTGCCCCCAAGTTTGATAAGCTGCTTGTAAAAGCTTAAATGCATGCACAACATAGATAAGAATACTGTCCAGTGATGGTTCCCCTGTTTTGATCCTTGCATTGGTGTAACCATCTAGGCTACTTCACACCTTTGGTAAGAGTGTGTTTCGGTGGTAAATGACAACTATATGTTTGTGACTAGCCTTTGTTTTGTAGCAGATTATATCTTGGGTTATTGTCATAAGTATTTAATGAAAAGAGACTCCTCAATTTGAATTTATGGACGAGCAATGGACAAGTGTCACAGGGAGATGAAGGACACTTGGATTGCTAGTTTGTAGTGTTTGACCGTACTATTAAGAGGGGTTCATGCACTAGTACCTTGACCATGCATCAAAAGCCATGAAAATATGCACACTCAAGTTCCTTGGATGCTAAGCAGCTCAAAGTACTCATGGAAACACATTGGAAGCAAAAGAATCGCTGAAAAAAGGCGATTGAATTGAACGAGTTCAACTTCAAAGCATAGCGGCAGATGAACCGACGCCAACAATTCTAGTTGCGTCGGATGAGTTCTGCAGCTGGTTTACTCAAAAGTGAGTATTTCAACCAACTAAACAAGACCTATATATCAATGTACACAAATGTCGCATGCAACTTTCAAATGTTGTGTTTGTCAAATGACTGCAAGCAAACCTCCGACATTGAGCCTGAGTTCTGAACACACAGCAGACTCAGGTTAGGACACACGGTTGCTTGAGAGCTTCAAATTGAAGCAGAAGCACCATGTGGAGTCATGATTGCAATTGCAAGTAATCAGGTCTTCCCCAAAGATAAGAGTCTTATTTTGGACGCGAATTATTACGCTGTTCAAAAAGAATTCAAAGCTCACGCAGGCATAATGCTGCTGTGCCGTATCCACAAGAGCAAAGCAAGGAATCGTCCCTGTCCTTGCCACCCTAGCTAATACTAGTGTTTAGTGTGTCATCTTTATCACCAAGGGAGGCTACGAATCCCCCATTTGCTCACTCCAGAGATCGTATGCTGAAATTCTTGCGTGCACATGCTATGATCGTCTTGTTTCTCAGTTCAAGATTCCATCCATGCTGTTACCTCGTGTGTGCAATGCACCTATACCTATATAATACATGCATGGTGATCGATCCATCGATCGCCTACAGTGCTGCGTCACCCTTCGTGGATAGATATAGATAGCTAGCTAGAGTGCCAGACACGGATCGACCATCCCGGCGATGGCCGGCGGCGACGACATCACGGTGCACGTGGAGTGGCTGGCGCGGCGCCTGACGCAGCAGCAGGAGGACGCGGCGGCGACGGAGCAGCACCGGGTGAACATCCACCGCGTGTCCCGCGTCCCGGACCACCTCCGCGTCCATAACCGGGACGCCTACACGCCGGGGATCGTCGCCATCGGCCCGCTCCACTCCAAGGACGCCGAGCGCCGCCTCCGCCCGGGGAACCGGCTCAAGATGGCCTACCTCAACAGCCTCATCTCCCGCGGCCACCCCGACGCCTCCGGCCACCTAGAAGTCATCCAGGGCTACGTCCGCCTCGTCGCCGCACGCGAGCGCGACGCCCGCTCCATGTACGCCGCCGAGGACGTCGACGACATCCGCGCTGAGGACTTCATCCAGATGCTGGTGCTCGACGGCTGCTTCATCCTCGAGCACCTCGTCAACGTCGCCACGGGCAGGGAGGAGCCGTCGCTGCACGCCACGCCCTTCGGCCCCGCGCAGCTGTCGGTCGACCTCGTGCTCGCCGAGAACCAGATCCCCTTCTTCGTCCTCGTCGACCTCATCAGCAGCACCAGGCTGCCGGAGTTCGAGTCCTTAGGTTACGACCCCCCCGTCCTGCTCATGAAGCTGGTCCTCTACTTTCTCGGCGGCGAGAGGGGCCGCGACATGAGCGAGGGGGCGCTCCCGCCGGCGGACGCCGTCTGCCACATCCTGCACCTGCTCCACGCCATGGTCGTCGCGGCGCGCACCAGGTGGGAGCCTCCGCCGGGGATCAAGGAAAGCGCGCCGCTGGAGATGATGCAGGAGGCGGGTCGGCTGCTCCGGCGCCTCCCGCTGCTGCTCCTCGTGCCGCTGCTCTACCCGATCCTTCCCGAGGAGCGCCGGTGGCACGCGAGCTACAGTCGCGAGGACCTGCCGTCGGCGAGCGACCTGAAGCGGATGTGGGTGCGGTTCAAGAAGGCGCGCGGCGGGAGCGGGAGCAAGGCCGCCGCCGGCGTCGCGTCGGTGCTGGGCCCGTTGCCGCTGGCCGTGAAGCTGGCGCACGAGGACCGGCTGCGTCTGCCGCAGCTGCGGATCGAGTTCCGGACGGCGCCGCTGCTGCTGAACCTGATGGCGTTCGAGCAGTCGGAAGAGCAGCGCACCGGGGACGTGTCGGCGTACGTGTGGCTCATGGCGAAGCTGGTGCAGTCGCCGGAGGACGCGGGGGTGCTGGTGGCGGCGGAGGTGGTGCATGGCGGCACGACGGGGAACGAGAGCAAGGAGGACGTGGCGCGCTTCTTCCGGCAGGTGGGCGCGGCGAGCGAGGTGGCGGGGGAGCTGGATAGGACCTACCTCAGGGAGACGCTGCACAAGCTGCGGGAGCGGAGCCAGCACCCGCTCTTCATGATGTGGGCCGACGTGCAACGCAACTACTTCACCGTGCCATGGGCCGTCGTCGCCGAGTTCGTCGCCTTCATCACCTTCATCTCGACCATACTGCAGACGTATGGATCGTTCAAGCACTGACTCCACCGGAAATCATCCACTCAAAGTCAAACAGATGGTGTTTCAGCATCTTCAGTTCTTCACTAAAGTTAGCGCGGCATTCAGCTCAATTTCATTCATTCGTTTATTTCCCCATAAGGATCCTGTATGATTTGTCTCTAAGATTATTATTTTGGTGCTTGATTCATGCAATCGAAGTACATTGTCAGCTTCAGCTCGTTATATATGCTACCAATGCAACTAAAACTAGAGAATCTACCTTTGGTTCAACCTTTTTTTTCTCGGTGAAATTTGGAGCTCAGGCTAAAGATTTGCATTGACGTGGTCGCGATTGGCCAGAGTGCCCCGATGCTTTCGTCTCAGTTCGTAACACCAACCTAGACTAGGCTTTAGTCTGGGTTCGTAACACCAACCTAGACTAAAGGGTCTCGGGGTTTTAGTTTGGGTTTGATGTTATCAAGTGAGACTAAAGGAGGGTCTTTAGTTTGGGTTGGTGTTACGAACGAGACTAAAAGATCCCCCACAAGTTACCATGGGAGGATTGCATCATCTACATAGATGGTTTTGTATAGGTGATATGGTGATGAAGCTACGCGAGGCTAGAGGTTGCGGGTTCGAATCCCCGCATAGCGCACATAGATATTTCACGTGAAAAATCACGTGACTAATGCTCCGTCCTCTACGGCTCTACCGATGTAAACCCATACCTATTAGATATTAGATTGGATCCCTCGCATCCCTCAATTATATATATATTGAGTTGACAGTGTCATTCAGCCCATATTTATTTATTTATTTCCCTATAAGATCTGAAAAAACATCGCTCACATCGCTCGGTTTTATATATCTTCGGTTCTTCACTGAAGTTATTAGCGGCATCGGCTTGTTCGTTTGGCTGGTAGCTGGTGCTGATTTGTTCCGAGTGAAAAGTACTGCTGACTGGTGGTTAGTGGTTGGTTTGTTGTGATAAAAAAGTACTGTTGGCTGGTAGCTGATAAGCCAGATGAAGATGCCGATGCAACTCAATTTTATATATTTATTTCATCATAAGGATTTGAATTGATTGTCTCTAAGATTATTATTTCGGCGCTTGATTTGTTTGATCGAAGTATATTGTGAGCTTTAGCTCGTTATGTATACTAAGAATTATGACTGTGCATTGCAATGAGAGAAAACATAATTCGCCTTGCCATGATCCGCAGATACGCCCCCATCACTCCATCATCCTCGCAGCTCTCCGACCACGCTGGCATCCCACCTGTAGCATCCTACCCTCGTCCACTGTCGTCCGCACATCTTAACGTCCTGAGAGGAAGGTCACATAAGTGAAAGATCTTTTTTTTTATCATGTAGCCCTCATAAATCGATGTCAGCACACCAGAGAAATTTGGATTCATACCATTAAAAGATCCCAAAGTTAGATATATATCATTGCTAAGTCAAAGACATGCAGTGTTCAGAGGAGTCAATCATGTGAGGTTAATTGTATATATTAACTTTAAGATCTTTCAATGGTATAGTCCAATTATTCCCAATAGCAGAAATTTAATTTTGCTTGGCATTATGCTTGCTTGTTGCTTCTTCTTCCTTAGTAGTCCATTTCCACTACTCGTTTTCTTCTCATATGTCCTTTTCCTCTTCCTCTCATCTTCCTACTCTTGTGGCTGGGCTCCTGACATCCAAACTTTGTGGGCTTTGAGGTTGTTCAGCAGGTAGAATGAATAATGCTCGGCTGGTAGAATGAATAGTATTCTGTGAGAGGAAATAAGCCAAGACAAGTCGAGATATGCCAGCCGAACAACCTCTTTGTCGACCGGTGTCACACCCCGAAATTTCCAATTTCGGGATGTGAATAGGATGAAAAATGTAAACAACGATTTAGCCTAAATTTTAAAATTTTGCCCGACTTTTATTTTTTTTTCTTTACGGGAAATATAGTATAGGAAAAATCCTTTCTTTGGTTTTCTAAATTAAATAAATAGTTGTGTGTGTTGCATTCATGCCGGTGCATTATTTGTTTTGGGTGTTTGGATTCAAACCTGGTTTGAATTCAAGTTTGTTTGCTTGCTTTTAAAAAAAAAAGAAGAAGAAGGTCGGCCCGGCCTCCTAGCCCCTGTTTTTGTCGCGTCCCAATTCCCGTGAAGTCCGCTCGCGGCCCCTCGGCTCCTCCCCGCGTCCGCGTGCGCGGCCGGCCCGGCTTCGTTTCCGGCCCGGCTTAGCCCAACCTCGCGCGCCGCCGCTCCTCGTCACCGACACGTGGGGCCCGCGTGTCGGCTTCAACCTCCCGCCGCCGCCGGCCGCACCCGCGGCCGACCGGGGTCGCACCCGAGGCCAACCCGACTCGGCGTCCGCGCCGCCCGGCCCCGGCCCATGAGTCCGCACGCCGAGGGCCTCCGCCCTATAAAGCCGCCGCCACCCCTCGGTTTCGCCCCCGTCGCCGAAACCCTATTCACCCAGCGCCGCCGCCATCCTTGCCGAGCCGCCGCCGTTGACCCGAGCCCCCGTCGCCTTCAGTCGTCAGGCAGCTGTCTCCACACCTCCGCCGCTAGGTAAGAAAGCCTCTGGTGCGACTGAAAGTCTTCCCCGTGCTCTAACCGGTCGTGACCAGCTCGCCGCCGACGCGCCGCCGGTCGTTGCCGCCCCGCCGTAGTGCGTGTCGCCTCCGCGACGTTTTGAGGAACCGCACCGCGCTCGTTGACTTCCCCATGCCTCGCTCGACGCTCCGGTTCCAACCACGGGCCAAGTCGTGCACCCCGGCGCGAGATCGTTTTGCGCCGGCGAGCTCTCTCGCTCCGCGCCGCCGCGCGCCGCCGGGATGCGCCGCCGTCGTCGCCCGGGTCGCCCGCGTAAGATCGGAGCCGTCCGATGGCCATCCGGCGGCCTAGGTCGCATCACTTCCCCGAGTCAAGCGATCTGTCGTACGGTCCAACCGCGGCCCCGCGCCGCTTTAGATCCCCGGCCGCCCGATCCGGATCCTACGGATCGATCCGTTCTTTTAGACTTAACCGAGCGTTTTTGTAAATTAAACCCCGAGTTTTTCCGGAATTGCAACCCGGTCCTCCCACCTTAAGAAACCTTTACATATAGGTCCTATTTTCTTCGGTTTAGCCCGAAAACTTAAAGTTCTTTGCGATTAGTCCTAAAACTTGTTTTAGCTATAACTTTGTCGTTTTAGCTCCGTTTTTAGCATTCTTTATATCCACGCGATCGTCTCGACGAGTAGAACAACTTTTTGCTTCTGTTTAGTTATGTTAGTACTGTTTGGTGATTGTTTCTTATTTTATTCCATTGTATGCTTGTATGTGAATGATGTGGTGCGTAGAAGACGGTTCGTTCGTGGAGAACGCCGGAGTTGAAGATTTCCAAGGTCTTGAGCAGCAAGCACACGTTGGTAGAAGGCAAGTCCTTGCTGCATTCCCATTGATCCTATTACAACATGCATTTTAATTACACCGTTATTTATTATTGCTTTGCATTAAATCGATGGGTCCTACTATTAAGGTTTGACTAGTTTTGTTTATCATGTGCCTTGATCAACCTGGGTTTATATTTATGTTGGGTAGACCGTGCTTAGTTGCTCAACTTGGGTTTATGGTGGTTTTGATGAACAACAATGTTAATCTTGCTTTACTTATGTTGTACATTTCATTAAACAAGATCACCTGTTAATCGAAACATGGAGAACCACCCGGGGAAAACGGTGCTACCACAAGACATATGGCTCTGTCTTGGCTTATTAATTAGTGAACTAGGTGTTAGGTATGCTTTACCCGATAAGGGTTGGGGGTTGCCGGTAGTTGGTGTATAACCCGGCCCTCGGACCGATCTCGCTCTATGGTAGCTTCGCGGTGAGAGAGGTTTATGCATTGCGCCGTCAAGTAACCTAGCGAGCGGCTTCGCATCCGGGGATCTTTGTAACGGCCTCGTAGCGTCCCTATGCAATCACACCTCGGCGGTGTGGTATGATGCACGATCGGCATCGCGTGGTTGGGTTTAAGGCTCTTCGGAGTTTTTACGCAACTTGTGGGTAAAGATGTACAACCTCTACGAGTGTAAAACTAACTAGTTAGCCGTGCCCACGATCACGGGCGGCCCGGACCCTCACATGATTAAACTATGGAAGATGGATTAAACTTGTTGCATTTACTTTCGTTCATGATGTTGATGCTTATGTAAATCTTTGGGTTGGTATAAACTTACATTCGCTAGAAACTTAGCTTGCTTGAATAAAACTTGACCAACTAAAATGCTTGACTTGCTTATGAGCCAACGACTTCCACCATAAAGCCTTTGCATGTTGTTATAGAACTTTTTCCTTGTTGAGTACGACATGTGCTCATGCTTGTTGTTCTTTTTTATGCATCTACACAACCCGGTTCTTCGCTCGGACGGACGCTTTGAAGACTTTCCTGGAGAGTTCGGTGGTTTCTAGGCGAGCGTGCCACCGCTCGGTGCTCGTGGAGACGTCCTTTACCGCTGCTAGTACTCGCTTATGTTACGATTTTGAGACATTCGGTCATGTAATAAAGTTTTAATACTCTCTTTAGGCTTTTACATTGTGTTTTGGTATACACCGAGTCAACGCATGTGTGAAACTTGATCCCGGCGCACATGTGTTCTTTGCATTCGGATTTGCCCTTAAATCCGGGTGTGACAAAGTGGTATCGAGCCGTGTTGATCGTAGGACGTTAGCCTAGTTAGAAACTGGTTGAACTTAAGGACTATAATCATCTAGAAGCCATGCTTAATCCGTGCTATGCTTCAATTCCATTTTTAATATACCTATCCTTGATTTTACCCCCATCCTTGGTATTCTACTTGTTATCTATCTCATCTTGGTCAATCTTTTCATTCTATGTTACCTTGTTCGCTTTAGGAAATCTTTAGCATTTATTCTATGCTCTCTAACCTTTCCTATCCGTACCCTACCCGTGTTCACGGTGTTCTCGGTTATCTAATGACCCTATCATGTTCAAGCTGAAGATCTTTCTTAGGATCTAGGTTCTTTAGGCTTGTCCTTGTGAAATCGCTAGCCACGATCGACGATTAGGTGTGCTTAGTTTAGTGGTGTGTTTGAATGCTTGATCTTGTGTTAATGCTTGATTTGGATCTTTGATTGAGTACAGTGTGTTGTGGGTTGGTAACCACAATGACATTGGTTTAGTGTAAGTTTGCTTAGTTGGGGTTAATCTTTGTCTTAATCATCCTTTCATCTTGCACATTTCTAATTCCTTATTAAATCTTTACTTATCCACTTTGGAATCCATCTTGCTGCAAATCTGTTCTCGTCAACCTTCGACACAACAATAGTGTTTTATTCATATATCGAGCTACAGAGCTCCGATAGATGCAAAACCAGTTGGGTTAGTTCACAAATTTCATAACACATTTTCTGTCAAAAATTCAGCCCCATCCAATGCATATCCTGGGAGCTATGCATGAAACATGGGAGCGGTCAGAATCTGTAAAACTCTGCTGACACATTAACTTCATTATTTTATATCTTGGGCTATAGACCTCCGTTTGAGGCAAATCCAGTTGGAGAAGTTCAGAAATTTCATGGGTGTTTCTCTATACAAAATCCAGTAATTTTGGTTACATATTCAGAGAGGGATGCCCGAAACTTTGGAGTTACTTGAATCTGTTAGCACAGCTGATATACCCGACTTGTTTATTTTATATCTGAAGTTATAGAGCTCTGATCGAGGTGATTCCAGTTGGGATAGTTCCGTAATTTCATTATCTTTTACCGTTCAAAAGCTCATAATTTTTTGTTATCCAAGTTGAGAGTTATACCTGAATGTTTCGAGTCGACAGAATCTGTCTTAAACTGGAAGTCTCTGCGCTTAATCTTTTGAGCTTTTCTCTTTGTGCAATCATCTAAGTCAATGTTCCTAACACTCGGATGGTGAACACCAGGTCCGGGTCAGGTGTTGATCAACCTCCGGTGATACGCCAAGGACGAGGCAGCGGTTCGGGCGGTGCACCACCCCCACCACAACCACCAATGGATCCGGCCATGCGGCGGTTCTTCCCGAGAATCGGCTACAACTCTTGGAGAACCCGACCAACACCGTAGCCAACCCGCAGGCCCAAGCAAACAATCCACCTCGGCCACCGCCACGGCAACCGGCGCCCATGAACAAGCACGGGGAGTTCATGAGCCACCGTCCGCCGCTTTTCACCCATGCGGTGATCCGCTTGATGCCGATGATTGGTTGAAGACCGTGAGCAAGATGCTCACCACAACTCGGTGTGATGATAGAGAGAAGGTCCTATTTGCTTTGCGGGACGACTCCGGGGGTTCGGCGGGAGCATGGTGGGATGCTTACACTACCGCCCATGCTACGCCAAACGCCATCACCCGGCAGGAGTTCACCGAGAGCTTCGGGAACCACCACATTCCCGCGGGGGTTGATGAGGCTAAAGAAGAAGGAGTTCCTCTCTCTCCAACAGGGGGGAATGTCGGTGACGAGTACGGGACGGGTTCATCGAGATTTCTCGCTATGCACCAGAGGAGGTGGCAGATGACCCAAAGAAGCAGGAGCGTTTTATGGAGGGATTTGCTGGACCGCTTCGGTATCAGCTGACATCTCACACTTTTCCGTCTTTCCAGCACCTGTTAGACAAGGCCATCACTCTGGAGGCCATGCGCATAGAGTTGAGAGATTTGAAGAGGAAGGCCACTACTTTTGTGCCGTTTGGGAGCAGCACTCGTCCCCGTTTCATTCCACCGCAGGGAACAACACCCCATGTTGGAGGTTCAGGTGGTAACTCTGGGCAGAAACAGTTTCAGCGGAACAATCAACCTTTCAAGCACCCCATTCAAGAGTTGCAGCATTCCCCTCCACAGACTCCACGCCCCAACGACCGAAGACGCTAGTCGAACACCCCCGGCAGGGAACCCCAGTGAGACCAAGTGCACCAAGTACTCCTGTGGGTAATGCATGCTTTAAGTGTGGAGAGACTGGTCACTATGCTAACAACTGTCCTCAAAGGAGCATCCCGAATACCCCAGTGCAGAATCAGCAGATGAGGAATGGAAACCAGACTCCGCAAAGCTCTAAGGGACAGCAGAGCTCCGCTCTTGGTAGATTGAACCACATAAATGCAACGACCGTGTTGGGTATGTTCTCTGTCAACATTGTTTTCACATCAGTTCTACCATATCGTTCTCGAAATCTTTTCTTTATCCTTCCGAATCTCGAGGACGAGATTCCTTTTAAGGGGGGTAGATTTGTCACACCCGAAATTTCCAATTTCGGATGTGAATAGGATGAAAAATGTAAACAACGATTTAGCCTAAATTTTAAAATTTTGCCTAGCTTTTATTTTTTTTTCTTTACGGAAATATAGTATAGGAAAAATCCTTTCTTTGGTTTTCTAAATTAAATAAATAGTTGTGTGTGTCGCATTCATGCCGGTGCATTATTTTTTTTTGGGTGTTTGGATTCAAACCCGGTTTGAATTCAAGTTTGTTTGCTTGCTTTTAAAAAAAAAGAAGAAGAAGGTCGGCCCGGCCTCCTAGCCCCGTTTTTGTCGCGGCCCAATTCTCGTGAAGTCCGCTCGCGGCCCCTCGGCTCCTCCCCGCGTCCACGTGCGCGGCCGACCCGGCTTCGTTTCCGGCCCGGCTTAGCCCAACCTCGCGCGCGCGCCGCTCCCGCCGGCCCGACACGCGGGGCCCGCGTGTCGGCTTCAACCTCCCGCCGCCGCCGGCCGCACCCGCGGCCGAACGGGGTCGCACCCGAGGCCAACCCGACTCGGCGTCCGCGCCGCCCGGCCCCCGGGCCCACGGGTCCGCACGCCGAGGGCCTCCGCCCTATAAAGCCGCCGCCACCCCTCGGTTTCGCCCCCGTCGCCGAAACCCTAATCACCCGCCGCCGCCACCGTCCTTGCCGAGACGCCGCCGTTGACCCGAGCCCCCGTCGCTTTCGGTCGTCGGGCGGCCCGTCTCCGCACCTCCGCCGCTAGGTAAGGAAGCCTCCAGTGCGACTCGGAGTCTTCCCCGTGCTCTAACCCGCCGTGAACAGCTCGCCGTCGACGCGCCGCCGGTCGTTGCCGCCCCGTCGTTGTGCGTGTCGCCTCCGCGGCGTTTCGAGGAACTGCACCGCGCTCGTTGACTTCCCCATGCCTCGCTCGACGCTCCAGTGCCAACCACGGGCCGAATCGTGCACCCTGGCGCGAGATCGTTTTGCGCCGGCGAGCTCTCTCGCTCCGCGCCGCCGGTTGCACCGCCGTCGTCGCCCCGGTCGCTCGCGCAAGATCGGAGCCGTCCGATGGCCATCCGGCGGCCTAGGGTCGCATCACTTCCCCGAGTCAAGCGACCCTGTACCGGCCAACCGCGGCCCCGCATCGCTTTAGATCCCCGACCGCCCGATCCGGATCCTACGGATTAGATCCGTTCTTTTAGACTTAACCGAGCGTTTTTGTAAATTAAACCCCGAGTTTTTCTAGAATTGCAACCCGGTCCTCCCACCTTAAGAAACCTTTACATATAGGTCCTATTTTCTTCGGTTTAGCCCGAAAACTTAAAGTTCTTTGCGATTAGTCCTAAAACTTGTTTTAGCTATAACTTTGTCGTTTTAGCTCCGTGTTTAGCGTTCTTTATATCCACGCGATCGTCTCGACGAGTAGAACAACTTTTTGCCCCTGTTTATTTATGTTAGTATTGTTTGGTGATTGTTTCTTATTTTATTCCATTGTATGCTTGTATGTGAATGATGTGGTGCGTAGAAGACGGTTCGTTCGTGGAGAACGCCGGAGTTGAAGATTTCCAAGGTTTTGAGCAAGCAAAGACACGTTGGTAGAAGGCAAGTCCTTGCTGCATTCCCGTTGATCCTATTACAACATGCATTTTAATTACACCGTTATTTATTATTGCTTTGCATTAAATCGATGGGTCCTACTATTAAGGTTTGACTAGTTTTGTTTATCCCGTGCCTTGATCAACCCGGGTTTATGTTTATGTTGGGTAGACCGTGCTTAGTTGCTCAACTTGGGTTTATGGTGGTTTTGATGAACAACAATGTTAATCTTGCTTTACTTATGTTGTACCTTTCATTAAACAAGATCACATGTGTTAATCGGAACATGGAGAACCACCCAGGAAAACAGTGCTACCACAAGACATATGGCTCTGTCTTGGCTTATTAATTAGTGAACTAGGTGTTAGGTATGCTTTACCTGATAAGGGTTGGGGGTTGCCGGTAGTTGGTGTATAACCCGGCCCTCAGACTGATCTGCTCTATGGTAGCTTCGCAGCTGAGAGAGGTTTATGCATTGCGCTGTCAAGTAACCTAGCGAGCAGCCTGCATCTGGGGATCTTTGTAACGGCCTCGTAGCGTCCCTATGCAATCACACCTCGGCAGTGTGGTATGATGCCTGATCAGCATCGCGTGGTTGGGTTTAAGGCTCTTCGGAGTTTTTACGCGACTTGTGGGTAAAGATGTACGACCTCTACAGAGTGTAAAACTAACCGGTTAGCCGTGCCCACGGTCACGGGCGGCCCGGACCCTCACATGATTAAACTATGAAAGATGGATTAAACTTGTTGCATTTACTTTCGTTCATGATGTTGATGCTTATGTAAATCTTTGGGTTGGTATAAACTTACATTCGCTAGTAACTTAGCTTCTTTGAATAAAACTTGACCAACTAAAATGCCGACTTGCTTATGAGCCAACAACTTCCACCATAAAGCCTTTGCATGTTGTTATAGAACTTTTTCCTTGTTGAGTACGACATGTGCTCATGCTTGTTGTTCTTTTTTATGCATCTACACAACCCGGTTGTTGCTCGGACGGACGCTTTGAAGACTTTCCCCGAGTTCGGTGGTTTCTAGGCGAGCGTGCCACCGCTCACCGCCCGTGGAGACGTCCTTTACCGCCGCTAGTACTCGCTTATGTTACGATTTTGAGACATTCGGTCATGTAATAAAGTTTTTAATACTCTCTTTACGCTTTTACACCGTGTTTTTGGTATACACCGAGTCAACGCATGTGTGAAACTTGATCCCGACGCACATGTGTTTCTTTGCGTTGGATTTGCCTTAAATCCGTGTGACAACCGGGTGGGGCCAGGCTTGCAGATCCATTTTAGATGTAGGCTAGCTAGGCTAGTTTTTTCTTTTCTTATTTTAAACATGGCAGGAGCTGGAGAAGCGCTCTCATATTGAAAATTTTGATAACTCTTTTTTAGCCTTGTATGAGGTTGTTCGGGGGTCCGATCAATTTCCGACAAAGTATTCTTTTTTTCTCCCGCACCGCACGTGGGTCCCGCCCCTCTCACTGCCGCACCCACAGTGCAGAGTGCAGACTACACCAAATGCTGCGTGTGGACCCGCTGAAGGCCAAGCCTACAATGTCAGCGCGACGCTGGATGGCGAAACATTCAATAATACTTTTGACAAATAGTTTTCAGAGAAAATTTTGGAAACAAAACTTTGACAAACATTTAAAAGAAAACTTTTGGCGAAAAAATTTTAAAAGGGAAAAAGAAAAGGTGTGTTAAAAACATAAATCTGGAATAAAAGTTTTTTTGAAAAAAGTTGTGACGGAAAAATTTGAAAAACTCCGAGCAAAAATTTTTAAAGAAAAAATTCAGAACAAACAGTTAAAAAATTGAACAAGCTTAAACAAAAAGTTTTTGAACAAATTCCATAAAAAATTACAGAAAGTTTTGAAACACAAAAGTTTGAAAAGATAAAAGAGAGAAGGTAAGAAGATGAAGCGCTGTCAGCTGAATGGAAGCGGTCCGGTGATAATTATTTTCTAGCGGGGCCCGCCATGTAGAGAAGAAAGACACATCGACCGGAGGGAAGGAAAGTTCAGCGCGATAGTAAAATCAGCTTCGCGGTTGTTCGGCTAGCTATTTCTTGGCTTATTTCAGCTTATTTCCTTTCACATAACATTGTTCAATCTACCAGCTGAACACTCTATGTTCACACAAAATTTAAAAAAACTCAAAATGAAATTCAGTCCCGTTTCTGTTAGAAATAAAGGTCAAATTTCTCTCCTAACAATGCAAAACGTACCGTTGTGTGCATTTGTTCTACGTTATTATTGTTAGATGTGAATATTGAGTTATTGACATCGTCTTCTGTTCTTGAAAGTTTGCTAGACCATACAACACGATCGCCTATAGAAGCTGTGCACCGGAAGAAAAACAGTGAGATGGCGTGCCAGCCTGCTTGCGTCCTGTCTTCAGTTGCAACGAACACTGATGCTGGTCGTTCGACCGTCTCCGTCCGTCCTGGACGGCGGCTTGCTCATCAATATTCTATCCTTCCATTCAGGCCATTTGGCTAGCCGCTGCTGGCCCATTAACTCCTCCTCAGCAGTAATTTTTGACATTTTTGCATGAACAAATCGACAACGACCGGACCACCAGATCACGCAGCAGGCACCAACTTCAGTAGACAGCAGCGTTCAGGCGCAGATGTATAGAATTCCAAACGGGTCGCCCGGCCCGAGCCCGGCCCTAGCCCTAAATGGCCCGGCACTAAGCGGCCCGACACTATGCGGCCCGACGGGTTCTTCGTGCCGGGCCGTGTCGGGCATCGTGCCTGACTGGCGGCCCGTGCCCGGCCCTATGGCCATTTTTTCGGGCCGGGCCGCACGACGCCGAGGATTGGCCCGACGGGCCGCAACCGGCCGGCACGATCCATGCCGCGTCCCTCACTCCCTCGGCAGCGGAGGTGGATGCCGGCGATCGCCGACCGGCGGAAGCGGCGGGGTAGAGGCGGACGGCGGAGGCCGCCGCCCTCGCGCGCCGGGAGATCCGCATCCCGGGGCGAGGCGGAGGCCGGCGCCGCCGCCGCGCGCGGCGGGGGGCGGCGTCGCCGGAGCTCCGCGTGTCGCGCGAGGGCGGCGTAGCCGCGTAGGCTAGCGCGGCCGCCGGACCTCCGTCCCGCGGCGGGTTTGGGAGGAGTAGGGGCGGTGCCGAACCGGATAGGGAAGGGGCGGCGACGGGTTAGGGAGGAGCAGGGGCGGCGCCGGCCGCCGGGATAGAGAGGAGCAGGTGGCGGCGCCGGGATAGGGAGGGGGTGACGCCGGGACAGGGAGGAGCAGGGGCGCCGCCGGGATAGTGGGGCGGCGGTAGGGTTGGGAGAGATGGAGGGAGATGGGGAAATTAGGGTTTAGTTGGTATATATATATATATATATATATATATATATATATATATATATATCCGTGTGTGTGGGGGGGGGGGGGGGTTGACATCGGGCCGCTGTCGGGCCACTCAAAATCGTGCCGTGCTTCGGCCGGCCCGCCGTGCCGGTAGCGGCCCAGGCACTAAAAGGCCATCGGGTCGGGCCGGCACTAAGCCCTATTGATCGTGCCTAGGGCCGGGCTTTTTAGGGTCGTGCCTCGTGCTGCCAATCGTGCCTGGCCCATTTGGAATACTATACGCAGATGTCTTGGGCTTCACAGCTGCTTGAGCTCTGATGTTGCAAGTCCTGGTTTAGCTTATCGGACTATCGGTGTGCTTGACTTTCCGAAAGATATAGGAGTAGTTTAGCAGAGGCAAATCGGTGTTTTCTCAGCCAGTATTGAGCTATTGACGTAGGATTTGTCTGATTTTTACTTGTATTTGTTCTGAGACGATGGCAGGTGTGCTCCAATCTATGGGTTCTTGCCACTGACTTTTGTCATCCTAAGATGGACAAGTATGATGAGAAATGCCTGGTCAGTTGTTAGGTGATACATCCCAATCCCTGCAGAGAGATTTAGTATGAGGTGTACATGGCAAAAGTGAAAGTTTAAAAGATGGCATATTTATTATCTTTATACTTGAGTGTTAAAAGAAGTCATCACGTTCACCGAGAGGGTCTAGAAATTCCCACATTAATCCAAAAAAGAGAAGAATATACACCGTTGGATTTTATGAAGATCTGAAGCTCTAGATCAATCCAAAAAATACATAAATTCGGAATTAAAATAAGGAAATCCAAAGAGTTCATATTCAATACAAATACAATTAATAAATGCATAAACTCGGAATTAAAAATAGAAAAACAGTAGTTAATGTTTACACAGATTAGAAAAGAAAAAAATGTACCATTAATCCAAAAAAGAGAAGAATTTGCACCGTTAGATTTATGAAGATCTAATGACTTAGAAATTCTCACATTAATCTAAAACGAAAAAGATATGCATTGTCGGATAATTAATATGAACATCTAACGATCTATAAAAACATAAAGAGCCCATGCCAAATTGAATTAATAACTAATCAAAATAGAAAAGAGTATGTTGAAATGTTGACCCACGGTACACATTAATTTTGTGACCAATTGTCACCCTGTGTGATTCCACATCTCGCAATACACCTCGCTAACCACTGTATACTTGCCTAATTAGTCATGCGCCCATACGAAGTATCCTAATTGCCTTGGCAAGCTATTCATATAAATTAATCTATTTATTATTTTAATGCAACATAGTTTAAAGAAGGTATCACTTTTTTTGAACGAATATACAATAAAAACTACAAATTTAGAATTAAAGGGAAAACACTAATATGCGGATGGGGTGTCATGAGTCCAAACCAAAGTCCATCTCACCCTCCCTATGTTGTAAGAAAATTTTGGAATTAAAAAGAAAAGATATATAGTAGGAATATAGTACATGAGTTTAAACTTTAAAATTCCCAGTGAACCTCTAGACAAAGTTATACATTTATAGAATATACATAAATGCAACTCTAACTTCAATTAACGAACAAAGCATATTTTTTGAGAAATGATAGGTACTTTTTTTGCCAGCGGCTCGCCTCGCCGATTTGCTCGACGAGCTTGCACGTCAAAGCAAGAAAATCCTTGGTGGTGTAGGAGATTGCCGAATCAACGCCGCAACTTTCGAAACGAGCTCGTCGTCATCAAATCTAGACACACCGTAACTAAATCATGTTATGCCTTAGCGAAATACAACTCTTTAGCCACCGAATCGACCTCCATTGTTGTCGATTGTCCTCCATTGTGATCGGATCAATCTTCATTGCCGCCGAATCGAGCTACGATGTTGTTGGATCATGTTGCAAAATCCTTGCGACACGTAGACCGTCGAATCAACACCACATCCGCCAAAATAAGCTCCTTGCAACACATGAGCTTTGTCGAATCAAGCTCGCCCCCGATTTATCAAACTCTTCGACCACCGAATCAACCTTCGCAATCGTCGATTTGACCTACATTATCATCTATTCGACCACCACCACTATCGGATTGATCTCCACGTGCCCGGATGGACCTCCGCCGTTACCAATCGAGCTAGCTATGATGACACCGCTAGATCAAGCTACAAGGTGAGTAGTGTAAGGATAAAGCAAATACTCTCATCGAAGCTCGCCTTGCTTTGCCCGGTAAGGTGAGGCAATCATACGAGGCGAGGAAGAGGCAACAAGCGTACCAAGTACACCATAAATATCTTAGATTTTTTTTGAGATAGACGGTAAAAGATACAACATGGACAGATGGCCACTGAGAGAAAATACTTGATTCTGGAATGCACAACCAACTTCTGTGATGGGACGAAAAAATTGGATGCCACACGAGTTGATAAGATAGGATAAACTTGATGGACAATGCATGTAGGTTGAGTGCTGCCACCAGGTACGACGAGTTCGTCGGAGGAGTTGGATCTCGGCGTCGGGAAGTGGAGCACCCACTCTGTGTCAGGTCAACACCAGAGCCAAACTTAGAACCATGGAATCAGCGAGGCAGAGTTCGACCATCGAGAGTGGGAGAGCGAGAGGCGTTGTCAGTTGAAGCGGGACTAAATGATGAGAGAGTGAACAACAACTTCAGTCCAATGCAGAGTTGTATAGCTTCGCATTCTATGTGGGAGTGAAGTGGAGCGTCCCATTACATTCGTTATTAGGTTAGTTTACATCCGCCAATCCAAACACTATCCAAATAGCAAAACTCGAGTGTATTAATGCCACTTTTGAATTTCTAGCTCCAATATCTATATTGGTGTTAGTGATTTCAAATGATGAATAATGAATTAAGAGGGATAAAAATCCATTGCTAAAATATGGCTCCTGTTCGTTTGGCTTATCAGCCACCGACCAAATAAATATTTTTTCTCGTAACAAACCACCACCGACTAGCAAGATTTTTCTCTCGGACCAAACCAACCATCACCCAACAAGATTTTTCCCTCAAAGACCAAAGAACTACCACCGACCAAATGAACAGGCCCATAACATTCTTATATATCTTATCAAATCTCTAGCCGTGCTATTAGCGCGGGCCAACTTGCTAGTTTAGTATATACTGGAATGGATGATTTTATTAGTCGTCCATGAGTTCAGATCTAATGGTGGGCCCGCAGGCTCGGCAGCATTTCTTGGCCTCTCACATTGTAAGAACTAGTCTATCAACCCGTGCCACCGCACGGGCTAGAAATAGCTAATAATTATAATTATCTATCTTATGCTCTCATTCATCTATTACATATTCTAATAATTGTAATAGGTCTAGTTAGTAATAATTTTTTCCCTTAGCATAGCATCTCTATATGTGTTTGATTTGTATCTAATTGAACACTATATTCTAAGCTATGAACAACAGAAAATTTGGTATTGTTATCTGTCTCTCATTCAAGAATATATGAGTATATGATTACACACAATATGGGAAGTATTTTTTATATACATAATAACATTAATAATACTTTTTGAGAAAAATCATAAATAATATATTAATAATTATAGAAGTAATTTAAAAATTTATATGGATGCACTTTAAGATCTTATTATAACTATATGATTTAGATTCAGATTTAGAGGTTACTTTAAATTTAATATGCACATAACTGGATAATTTATATGAAAATTTAGGGGGTTATTTGATATTGTTTTTATAATAGCATAAGTGGGTATTTTACGTGAAAATTAATGATTTATTTACATTATTTGTTATAATGGCATATGTGGGTAATTTAGATACATATTTAGGGGTTTACCTTGGTCTATTTTCATAATGGCAGAGGTGGGTAATTTATTAGAAAGATAACATATCCAATGACTATTATGATTAGAGATGTTGAATTGGTGGTTGGATGTTTCTGATTTTTGTGAGAATTTTAAGAGCCTCAATTAGTAATAGTAAGATTTACAAGATTAAGTTTGGAGAAAAAAATCGCGGATGAGGTTTCAAAATTTTCTGGATGTCTACTACTTACAAATAGGAATCTTTCTTTCCGAGTACTTGCACACAGCAATCAATTAGCAGTACGTTATCATGTCGACGAAAGATCCATGGCCAGAAAAGTCAGACTAAATCCTCGACATAGTAACGGATAATCTCCAACTCCAACATTATCCACACCTTTTACCTGGCCTCCACCTCACTCACTGATAGCTGGTTCAGCGACAACGGCGACTTGTCCGAATTCGTCAGGAGAGACGTCGACCCTGAGCTGTCGTCGCTCTTCGCCTTGGACCCCTTCACGCCGATGAACGGAGGCTGGGTGGGCCGGGGAAGCACCTTCGCCCTGCCGCTCAGCATCTCCACCACCTTCCACATCGGCGGCCGGAGGTTCGGCGACGCCTGCGCGCAGAGCAGCCCGACGTGGAACACCTGCAGGGCTTCCTCCTCCGAGCACTGCTCGCGAAGGTTTGGGTCCAGGAGCTCCATCAGGGTGCCGGCGTTGTAGTGCCTCCATATCTGAAGAAAAAAACAAAGCAGTGGTAGTGGTAGCTCGATCAGGTTTTCGGAAATGCTACAGTGCTTTGACAGTAGGGTGGGATCTGTACCAGTGCCATGAGTGAAAGGCCTTCTGCCGATGAAGCCACAGAGTTGTGGTTCTTCCGACCGGTGATGATCTCGAGGACGAGCACGCCGTAGCTGTAGATGTCGGCCTTCTCTGTCAGCTGCCCGTGGACGATGTACTCTGGAGCCATGTATCCACTGTGCAAGGAAAGAAGAGAATGTTGTAGTGAGTGCCATTTCCCCCGAAAATGTTTTTCTTCATTTCTCAGATGAACTTTCGGTTGTTTTATGATATCTCTACGAGGAAGGAATTGGGCTTACAAGGTTCCCGCAAGACCAGTGCTGAGGTGGCTCTGATCTTCCAAGAAGTTCCTCGCCAGGCCGAAGTCGGCAATCTTTGGCCTGAACCTCTCATCCAGCAGTATGTTGCTGGCCTTGATGTCCCTGTGTATGATCCTGATCTCCGAAGCATTGTGCAGGTAGGAGAGACCTTCTGCCGTGCCCAGGACGATATCAAACCTCCTCTCCCAATCCAGGGCGTTCTTCTTGAACGCGTCTGCATCACCCATCGACCGCAAAAGTTCAGAAACGCATATCCACATTATTTTTCAGGTACAGAGATGAAGAAAATTCAGGGCGCAGCCAGCGGTTACTGGTTAGGATGGATACCGAACAGGTAGTGGTCGAGGCTGGTGTTGCAGAGGTACTCGTAGACGAGGAGGCTCTCGGGGCCCTCGACGCTGCAGCCCAGCAGCTTGACCAGGTTCTTGTGCTGCACCTGGCTCACGAGCTTCACCTCGTTGAAGAACTGGTCCGCCCACTGCCGCGTGTTGAAGAAGAGCCGCTTCACCGCCACCTCCCGGCCGTCTGCCAGCACGCCCTGCGCCGCCATGGATTTGAATGTTCAGGAACCATTTCAAAGCCATTGCAATCTCAAGCAGTTCATACAGGACTTCCATTGCCATTTTGTGATGATATGTGTCTTCAGAGAGTGCAGGGATCTGAACATTTTCAGAGAGGTGTCGATGGTGTAGAGAAAAATGTAGTACCTTGTAAACGGTGCCGTAGCCGCCCTGGCCGAGCTTGTTGATCTGGTTGAACTCGTCGGTCGCCCGGCGCAACTCCTCGTACTTGAAGCTGAGGTGCGACGCGGCGATGGCGCGGATGATCTCGCCGGAGCCGTCCATGTCTGTGCAGTTTAGTGCAGGGCGCAGTGTGTCAGTTATCATAGGAATGTACCTTTTTAGAATAACCAAAAGTTATCATAGGAATAAGGTTCCAATGCCCAATGGCATTGCTGGATTTCATAAACCATCATGGAGATTATGTCTTCTCGATCTCATTTTCGTCCAGACGAATGCTATGCCGATGACTGCCAGTGCCGAGAAGACCGAAGCGATCACGATGACAACTATGTGCCGTGCTGCCATGAAAAATCCAGCAAAAAATGTCAAGCTCGTAAGAACTTCTCGGAGGGGAGTAATGTGATCATCATATCTGCAAATTTTACAGTTCAATCCTCTGATCTTTTCCATTTGCATGATGCTCGCGTGCACGGATCAAGCACATGATGCTGCTTTGTTGCTATCACTAAAATTCAGACACGGCACGCCTTCTCTTTGTCTTCCCCGTGAAACTTTTTGAACCAAGAACAGATCAGAAAGTCCAAGACACGTCTTCTCCAGGAAGAAATGGGGACAATAATACAAAGAGCAGTGCTAAGTAAGAATGTACTCACAGGACGATCCGCCACCACCGCCGGCGCCGTCGACCGCCAGGTAGAACGGCCGCGTCGAGTACCTGACGACGCAGCCGGCGTTCAGGCCGTACCCCTCGGTCGCTCCGGGCAGGCACTGTCGGAGCACCCGGTCGCGCGCGCTCGCCACGCACGCCGCGCACGCGCTGGCGTTCAGCGACCTCCAGCACTGCGCCGCCGCGTACGCCCGCGCCGTGCCGCCGGAGGACTCCCCAGACGACGACGCGTAGTAGTAGTCCCTCGCGCGGGGGGCCGTCGCCGTGACGTTCCGCACCAGCGCCGCCGCCGCGTCCGCGAACCCCGGCGCGGGGCGTCCTGCCGGTGGCGTTGGAGCCGCACACCGCGGTGTCGCCGGTGACGTCGGTGGAGTCGGCGGTGAAGTTGCGGGCGCCGTAGCGGAGGAAGCATCCGTCGAGGTAGATGCGGCCGCCGTCGGCGGGGAGGCAGTGGGGCAGCTTCACGCGGCTCTGCGCGTAGCAGAGCTGGCAGTCGGTCGAGGAGAGGTAGGCGAGGCACTGGCCGAGGCCGAAGACGGTGTTGTTGCCGGTGCCGGAGCCGGCGGTGCCGAACCCCGAGCGCGTCACGTTCTGGTAGATCATCTCCAGGGTGGTGACGAAGCTGACGTCGAAGGCCTCTGGGTCTGGCGTCTGCGTGGCACTGCACACCGCGGCCAGGATAGCCGGCGCGCCAGCGTCACCGGCGCCGGCGGCGAGGAGGAGGTGAGTCAGGACGGCCGCCGCCAGGAGGAGGAAGGGGTGGTGGTGCGCCCTTCCTGTTCGTCGCCGCCGCTGCATGGCGCCCCCGCCGCCGTCGTGTCGCGCCGAAGCAGCCGCGCGCGCTCCTGCGAGTGCTCCGTTCCCGGCTTCATCTTTGTAGTACGT
Source organism: Cenchrus americanus (assembly GCA_947561735.1). NCBI lineage: Eukaryota > Viridiplantae > Streptophyta > Magnoliopsida > Poales > Poaceae > Cenchrus > Cenchrus americanus. The sequence continues at coordinate 270,585,788 of OX387239.1, forward strand.
GTCGTGGCGTGCCCGTTCTGTGTTTGGACCTCCTTGTCTGAAGTCTGAACTGGGCGAAATAGCAGCTGGCTGGCTAGCTTCTTCGGACTGACGTCGGCGTGAAAGGACCCCGTTTTTTTTGTTTGATTTGATAATTGGCGCAAGACTGATATTTGTTCACAAACAAATGCACAATGCTGCAGCGTTGACTTGATCACCAGAATTTTGACCATAGTAATAACCTACACTAACTGACCACAAAATATTCTCCCGTCAAAAAAAAACCTTTGTACATGCATGTTTGGACATTTTCAAACATGTGAGGTGATCGACTACATGTTCCAGTATATTTCTAGCTTGTGTGTTGACTGTTGAGTGTTTAGGGACTAATAGAATAGAAACCATTCCGCGTTCGTGTGGTGACATTCTTCAGTTCTGCTACGGAACAGAGAAGAAAAGAATGATGAGTAGTTGACAAAGTTGCAAAAATAATGCGGCGAAGAGGAATTTGACTTAACTGATTAAATTGCAACAAAGTTGCAAAAATTGCAGCAAAGAGGAGTATCGTCAAATCATTTTTTTTTGTTTGTAGAAAACTACGGAGTCAATCATTTATACTAGGAGCAAAGCCTATTGAAAGTGCTTTTAATTTTCAATGCTCTTCCGTGAAAATTGCTTGCATTAATCGCCATGTGTTAAGCAACCGTGTTGATCTATCTAGATCATCACCACAGCGGCGCTGACATTGGGCGAGATTAATGGTGGCCGCCGGCCGGCCAGCGAACTCTGGCGACCCCCTGACGTCGACGGCGGCCGCCTAATCGATACGCGTGGCACGTGCAGCTCTCGGGCCCTGACTCCCTGAACACTTGTTGGCGTCGTCGATGCCCGTGCCGTCCCTGTCGTGTACTCGTGTCGACCCGCGGCGGGGCGGCTACCCTGATGCGTGTGGACGGCGTCGCGCCAGCGCTCGGCCACGCGCACCGGTCCCTCACCGGTCGCCGACTCGCCGTGCCGGCTGGCGCCGTTGCGCTGGGGGCTGGTTGGCTGCAAAGAAAAGCAAAAGGACATCGAGCCCATTCGGCTGATCTTTGGCACGACTTATCTCCACTTATTCCCTCTCACACAACACTATCAATCAACCAAATTGAAGACTATCAATCAATCCCACAAACAGCGCCATCGGCGTGGGGTTCGTATACTTTGCATATGCCATCGGCCATTGGCTTAGGTTTTTTTTAGAACAGCTTAGGTCTTATTTGAAACTCGAAAAGCTCCATAAACATTCTGGTAGTTGGAAAATTTTCAAGTTTGCATTCAGTGTCCACAAGAGCCAGCGACATGCATTCGTCAAAAGATCAAATCAACAGTTGGCTCAAAATCAAGGGTGCCGCCACACGACGACGTATGATCCTAAAAAAAAAGAGCCCAGACCAGGCCCGTAACAAGCCGAAAAAAGTTTATTGGGCTGACTTGCTTGTTGGGCTACCATGGACGAAGCCCACAGCCCGAACCAGAAACGAGAACGTCTGCTTCCTTTCTTCGCCCCCGGCGACAACGACTCGACTCCGCCGCAGTCAGAACTTCTGGAGCCGCCCTGCACCCACTTCGCCGTTCGGCGTTGCGGGATCCATCCAGCCTGAGCACCCCTTCGGGTAATGCTTCCCTGATGTTCTTCTTTATCATGGTGTTTGTTTCTGCGCGTTGGGCGGCTCCGCTCTCGCCGCTCTGATATCGAGCCCTCATTTGATTTTCGTCTGTCCGGTGTGGATTTTCAGTGGGGGCTAGTTGGACAACCTATCTTGTAAGGCAGGAGGTGGCGGCGGCGGCGGTGGCGATATGGTAAGAACGCTATTGTCAAGCAAGATGGTTAAATAGTGGAATCCTCTTGTGTCAAGCAAGATGGTTGTTGCAGAATTTCGAATTGATTCGGAATGCTGAGATTGTCTTAGTCAAGAACTGAATTTACCTTATGCTGCAGTTCTTGAGTTTGTTCCCTATTTGTGATTGCCACAGATGTATTTGTCCAAAATTTTATGTCTGTAGAAACTTCAAATTCTCCACTTAAAAAAATCAAAATCTCTTACTCTCCATCTTTTTTTAGATGTGGCACATGGTAGCTTTAGCTTAGGCATTCTACTTGTTTGGGACCTCTGACTTAAAATTGAAAACAACCTAGCAGGAATACACGGCGAGATCAAATGGGGCTTCGGGAACTTCCGCTGGAAGTTTTGGTGGCCGGTACAATATGAAGTATTCAAGCTACTTAAACGATGAACCTATGCCTGATGCTGCATCGGAAAAGGAGCAGGTTGGGACAAGTGCTGAATCTCTGCCCTTTTTTTACATCTTTGGTCTGTCGCAGAGAGAAGCTTTGGCGAAGTTAAAACTGATGTGTCCTGCCTCCTGCGTTTTTATTTCCAGGGAAATGAATATTTCAAACAGAAGAAGTTTACTGAAGCAATTGAGTGCTACTCCAGAAGTATTGGGTTGTCTCCTACAGCAGTTGCTTTTGCAAATAGAGCCATGGCGTATCTTAAATTAAGAAGGTAAGTTATTCTGAGACTTGATGCATTCACACAGCTTATGCTAGCTATTCAATTGTTACGCTTTTACCTCAAGTAGTTCACCTCAGTTGAACCTGAAACCTTATTTTCGTTGGCATCAGCAATTTGGGACTGTTGACTATGACATATTTTGTGTATTCTTGCTATAATATATTTCATAATCTTACCAATTTGCTGTGGAACATGGAAGTTGTGTTTCCAAGAGTTGCTTTCTGGTGAAGTCTTATACTATGGATGTGAAATTCATCAGATTCAAGGAGGCAGAGGACGACTGCACTGAAGCTCTGAATCTGGATGATCGATATATAAAAGCGTACTCACGGCGAATTACTGCACGAAAAGAGCTTGGGAAGCTTAAGGAAGCAATGGATGGTATCCACATGATAACCCTCCTTTCTTCCTTTTTTATCTTTTTTTTTTCTGTCTGAACATTGAATACTATTGTACACCAATTATGTGTGTAGATGCCGCATTTGCCATCAGTCTTGAGCCAAACAATCCAGAACTAAGGAAGCAGTATTCTGAGATAAAAGCATTGCACATGGAGGTGAAGAAACTCTACTTCAAAACATTTCGTCTTACATCTTAGCAAAACATCCTGTGTTTTTAACAGTTTAACGTTCTGGCAATTTACCAGTCTTTGGTTATAAATCTCAATATTTCCATTTAAATTATGATGATGACAAAATATGGCTTTGTTAAGATGCATGGTGGTATGAGTTATTCGGTGGCACAACCATGTGGATGATCTCTGCAGAGATTATTAATGCTTTGCTTCCCCTTAAGAACACTGATGGGTTTATTAATTCTGCAGAAACTGGGTAAAAAGACCCTGGTGCCAACTAAACATGTAGTTTCTGGATTGGATAAACCTTCTGATAAAAAGAATATCACTTCTCATCCACCGGCTATCTCCCAGAAGGTATGCTCGGCTGCAGTACAATGCCATAGCACTTGAGTAGTTACTTCTGTGTATGGACAGTTCATATGTTTAATGATATCAGTTGAATAAAGTTTTCTTGGAATTAAAATTGTGGTTTTATGGCCTAAAAACTTGTTTTCATGACATGACTTTGCCCATTTGAATTAGACCTTTGCTGTTTTCTTTTTCCCTTGAGTTTGCATTCCTCTGTAGGTTCGTTTAAGGCTTTGGCCAATCTATTTTGTTGGACATATATACCTGATGTCTGGATCTAATTCTACAGGACAGTTTCATGGAAGTTGATTCGCCTATCAGAGCTCCAGTAGAGATCAGAGAGAGTGCTGGTGGCAGTTCCAGTTCTAAAGGAGGAGCTGGAGTAATCGTCAATGATTTGCAGGTCTTTATTTTTACAGCCTTCTGGCTTTATAATCACCGTGATCTTTTGGATTCTGTGTTGGTGCTTACCATGGCAAGTTAGAATTCACCTATTTGTATAATAGGATGTACTTGGTATGTCATTTGGGTAGTTTTTTTTTTTGCCATGTTTTTAAGATATACTGTGTATTCTTTTTACTTGCCAATTTTTTTTTAAAAAAACTGATCTTCTTGGATAAGGCATGCATTTATAACTTATGATGTGGGTGAATGGAAACCTGAAGAAGCAGGGGTAAGCGGTAAACCTACCTCAACCCACTGCAATATAATCGAGTAAACACATGATAATCGAGTACTTTAAGAGTTCTGAATTGAGACTCATGTTTGCTGTTCAACAGTTTAAGAGTTTACTGCAATTGAAATAATGCAGAAGTGCATGTTTCACAGTTTGAGGGAAGTACTGATGTTTCTGTATGCCACGTGTCATATGCTTGATGCAGCAATCTTGGAATGCTAATCAGAAGCCTGGGCCAGAAGCTTCAATTCAAGAGCTTGCATCGCGAGCTGCTTCACGGTATATGGCCAACACCGTGAAAAGCGCCAAGATACCAAAGACAGCTTATGACTTTGAGGTTTCTTGGAGAGCTCTTTCTGATGACACTGCCCAGCAAATACAATTGTTAAAGGTTTGCTTCCAGGCCTTCATTTTTTATCGCGTCATTGCTTACCATGTCTTGCTGTGTAATTTGCTCTCTTCTTGTTCTGCAAGCAGTCAATTCCACCGGCAAGCCTACCAGAGATTTTCAAGAACGCACTTTCTGCTCCTTTTCTCATTGACATCGTGAAGTGTTCTGCTTCAGTTTTCCGGTGTGTTCACTTGTTATGTCTTTTTGCATGACACCAATCTGGGATCATGGCTGATATTTGTACCTATCACATACTCAGGGATGATGCAACATTAGCTGTTAGCATTTTGGAGAATCTGGCAAAAGTTCCACGCTTTGACTTGATAATCATGTGCCTTTCATCCATGCACAAATCTGGTGAGTTGAACTTGCCCCCCCCCCCCCCCCCCCCCCCTAAATTCCTCTTTTCCCCTATTATGGTTGACTAGCTTAGCTATCTCTTAAACCGGTACTACTCAAAGACTGGTAAACCATAAGAGAAATGTGCAGATAAGTAATCCGGGTAATGTGCTTGTGTTATTTCTGTGGGATGATAAAAGTGCATGGAGATTCCTTTTTTTCTTAGTGCCCAATAGTTGCATAACTTATTTTTTTGGTAAACTTTTCTAATCGATGCTGGCACAAATATATTTTATTTATCAGAACTGAGGAAGATATGGGATGAGCTATTCCTTGCCGAAAAAGCATCAGCTGATCAGGTGGAAGTTCTCAGGCAGCTGCGAGGCAGATATATTCAGGGAGGATGGCAGCAGGATAACGTGTTTGGCGCAATCTAATGATGGATCATGTGAATACGGAACCTTACAAGCCTTTTTTGCACCCATCTCATCTTGAGTCTGTCGAGTGCTAGCAGTAAACGGTTGTGAATTTCTCCTCTGCTGGCTGCAGACACTGGAGGATCCAAGGAACATGCGTTTGCACTGGATGGTTGAAGCATCTAGTGTAGGACGATACGTTCGCGTCATGTGTTTTGTAGAATCCTTGCTCCCTGGCTGAGATGAAACGAGCGTATGTATGTGTTCATTCCTAAAATGTTACAACTGCATACTCGTGACAATTTGATCTTGCTCGTGGACTGGCCTGCACCTCCGGCTAGTCCCCGCTGGCTCATGAGTGAGGCGGGGCATCGGGGTCCGCCGCGATCGAGCGCCCCATCGGGGAGCGTCGGGACGATCGACTAGGATCGGATGGCGCGCCGGGTCGAGCGATTCGAGGCGGCAGGGCTGGGCGTTGCGCGCGCCGTGTGGCGACGGGGAGGGAGGGAGGGAGGGAGGGAGGAGGAGACCTCACGAGCGCTGACGGAAACGGATTGGATTCCAAATTGAATTCGGAAAACATCTTTTACCACATGTTTACTCATGCGAATATAGATTCGAATGTTCTCGAATACAAATACAAAACAGATGTTTCAAATTCGGATTTGCATCGGATATTTACTCGGTTTGAAAGACAACATTTACCAATTTTCTCTTTTGAAAATTTACAATTACAAAATCACGTAAAAACTAAAGTATTAGTATATAACAAGTTTAGATAGACAGAGATCGCTCATTACGAGTATCACATGCATCCATATTTATTTTAATAGTTAATTATATAATAAATAAAACTATTGATAAATACACGTTTTTATCTTGTTATAAATTATTGCAGCTACCTAGCCAAATTAAAATTGACTCGATGTAAAAAGAGAGGCACAACTACTGGTAGGTAGCAACAATAAATGATACGTATTTCATTTGTGCTTGCCTTGTTCCCCTCCTTCCATGAAGCGCACCGCTGGCGCTGTATTGCTAGCAGCGGCGGCTGTCATGGCCATCCTCCTCCTCTTCCTCCTCTCCGCTGCACTGCCACCAAGTGCAGCAGAAAGCCGACGGCCGTACTATCCCCTGGTTCCATTCGAAACCCACCTCATCACCCTACGCGCGCCACCGAACGCCGGCGCCATGGACGAGGACGCGCACCGCCGCTGGCACGAGTCCTTCCTGCCGAGCACCGTGGTCGCTGACTACTACGGCGACGAGCCACGCCTCCTCGACTCCTACTACAGGTACGTCAGGTACGGGATCTACGCCTTCGCCGCGAGGCTCAACTCCGTCGAGGTCGAGTATGTGGCCAAGAAGCCAGGCGTCCTGGGATCGCGTCGTTGCTATCCGACAGAGCCCACTCTTGACTGCCTGATGACGTGCGAGGCCGGGGTTATCGACTTTGATTGTGGTGCCCTGCCCCTGCTCGTTTCCGAGCCAGGTGCTCCTGCTGCTAGTCAGATCGATTTGATTGCGCGACGACATGTAAGTTGATCTGCTTCGGGATCCGATCGATCCTAACAAAAATAATTCAAAGCGCCAGCAGTGATTTTCATTTCCCTTGCTTCTCTTTATTTGTTCATCCAGTCTGAGATAGCTCTCGATCAATTCCCATGGGTTTTTTTTTAATTCGGGATTTTTATACAATTATTTACTTATTACTAATACTAATCAATATGCCCTCCCGTTGATACGGGAACATAATAGAATTTGATGGCTGAAATCATCTGCTGACAATGCAAGCAAAACAAAAGATCTGCCATCCATTTAATTCTCTATTTCTCTACTACTCAAAATCGTCAGTTCTTAGAGGGGGGCACCCATATGCATAACGATGTGTTGATTTCTTAATAAATAACCATAAGCTGAAAAGACTAAGACAAGTCCAAAATGCAGAGGTACAGTTTCCAAATAGATAAAGGTTCAGAAGTTCCATCCTTTAAATAAATATATAAGTCAGCTAATCAAAATTTAGAAGTTCACTTGTCATCATTTAAACACCAAATTATGGACCAACAACACAATAACTACAGGGACAGCACAAGTGATGGCTCCACACTGCTCATAGCAAAACCTATTGCCTCTGGTCAGCACATTGTAACAGCTCAACTCAATGAAGAACTACTCCAGCACACTTTCATAAGACCGATGGTATGAGTATAACCTCAATAGTTAAAACCTTTTGCACCCATCTCATCTTGAGTCTGTCGATAGCTAGCAGCAAACGGTTGTGAATTTCTCCTCTGCTGGCTGCAGACACTGGTGGATCAAAGGAACATATGTTTGCACTGAATGGTTGAAGCATCTAGTTTAGGACGATACGTTCGCATCATATGTTTTGTGGAATCCTTTCTCCCCGGCTGAGATGAAACGAGCGTATGTATGTGTTCATTCCTAAAATGCTACAACTGCATACTCGTGACAATTTGATGGAGGTAGCCCTTGAAGGATCAGTTTTTTTTAATTGAAAAAACCCAACACAATATCACGACCATACACGAGAGCACGAAACACTACCATTTTCTACCAAAGTGACATGATCGGCAAAACGCCGGGTGGAAGTTTTTCGAATTACACAATACATCGGAGACACTCATAACGCACGCACACTCATCCCTATGAATACACGCACGCAAACCCTACCCCTAAGAGCATCTTCGAAGACTGTGCCGGCAAATCCTTAAGATTGACGAAGTCACCACAGACGCCTCGCTGTCGATGGGAACGTCGCCTACCACTGAAAGTACAAACACCGTTAAATCCTGAGAAATTTACTCCCACGGGGAGTCGAACCCAAGACCTAAGGTGCTACCGGGGCTCTTGTAACCACTAGGCTACAGTTACGCATCTCGGGCCCCATTGTAGTTGTAGGTTTGGGGGCCAGTACTGCGCATGGGTTTGCTGTCCCCACCGCCGCCGCCAAGATAGGGTCGCAGATGCCCTTAAGCTCCTTCATCTTTCCCTTGATCTCGTCGCCGTCCGCGAGCTGGTTGCTGTCCAGCCAGCTGATGGCGCCATCGACGGCCGCCCTCAGCCGGGAGGCGTACCGGTGCATGCTGTCCACGTATTCGTTCATGGCTTTCTTGGCGTCCATCCACTTCTTCTTTTGCGCCCTGTATGTACTCCGCCGCGTCTCGTGCCATCATCCTAATCTCCTCCTCGCTCAGCGCTTTCCCGAATTTTTGTTAGAAGAAGAGAGTTAGTCCAGTTTATAGAAAATCAAGCCGAAAACTATACAACTCCGGTCCGAAAACCGTACAACTAGGTAGGCAAACCGTCATCCCTCACAACTCCGTGTCAGAAGACCTTACAACTCAGGGGTAGAAACCCCAAACAACTCAACTCTGGTGGATTGGATTGGGACGTCAAACTAGACCTGAGCATTTTTCGGGCCGGGATGAAATTTTTTTTGTTATTTCGGGCCGAAAAAATCCTGCCCATGACCATCCCACTGGACGTGTTGGGCCTCAGTTTTCGGGCCGGGCTCGGGCCGGTCCCGGGCTTGGGCGGCCGCCCACGTATTTTATAGTGTAAAACAACTAAAAACAGCATTTCGGGCCGAGCTCGGGCCAATTTTTTTTTTGCGGGCTTCAAGATCTCTGCCCACGCACGTCCAGTAAGGTTCGTGGGCGGGCCTGGTGCGGGCCGGGTCGGGCCGGGCTCAAAATGCTTAGGTATACGTCAAACCAGCACCGCGCAACTCAACTGAAAAGGCCTGGTGGTTTGGATTGAGACATCAACAGGCACCGGCCTGAGCAACTCAAACAACTATGCTCGGTCCGCGACGACATGAGCCAACTCCGCTCGGTCGGATTGGGACGTCGACACGAGCGACCTCACACCACCTGCTGCAACTGAAAAACCCTTTTCTTCACTACTCTCAAGCTCAACTCCCTTCAACTCAAGAAAAACTAAACTGCAACAAAGAGAAGAGAAACAGGGGAAAAAGAAAGAAGCACTCTCACAAAGGCACCGAAGCACAAGCCGGAGGATCCAAGCAGCAGCTCCCCGCCGAGGAAGCTCAACATAACCTTTGGGAAGGGCATGATGCCAAGGGGCGCCACTGATGTTGTCCTGAGATGGAAGGGTTTCCCCCGCATCCTCTCCGAGGCGAGGAACATCGAGACGGCAAGCACCACTAGGTACACCACCGTGGTGCTGCCGGTGGTCCGCCACACGGTCGCGGCCAACTCCACCACCGCGGCGACGTTGACAAACGAACATGCAAGAACCGTCGTCGGTCATGCCACCGCGGCACCACCGACACCCTCCTACCAGAGAAAAACGGCCAGCACAACTAGATACAACACCGTGACATCCCTGGTGCACCGTCGTCGGGCCGCCGCCAGCCACGCCACCGCAACGTCGCTAGCACCCGCCCCAACAAGCCACTGCTAGACACGCCACCATGAAGTCGCCCTCCATCCAAAGCTGAGCCTGTCACCGGGCAAAGCTCCAAGACGACCTGCGTCGCCGCAGTCGAGACGTCACGTGGAGGAGCGGACGCCATCGCCGAAAGCCGCGCACCCGTCGGGCCGAGCCACACCACTGTCACAGCAAGCCGTGCCGGACGAAGAAATGGACCCCACCATCACCGCCGCCCTCCTGATGCGCAGAGGCTCCAGGGCGGTAGATCTTGTGACACCGGGCGCATATCCGGTGAGACCGTAGGTGGATTCGACCGCCGGAGCCATGGATGTCGCCGCCACAGCTACCTCCAACAAGAGCACGATAGCATGAGGGGGAGAAGAAGAGAGGAAGAAAGGGGTGGTGGTGCCCTATCGCCGCCTTCCTTGCGACCGCACGAGCCTCCGGCGGCCGCTCCGGTGGAGGCAAGGTGGGAGTTGGCCCTAGTGGGGTGGCGGTGCGAGAGGATAGGGTTCCTCCCATGCCGCTCGAGGGGAGCGACGCGGGGCACGGGACGCAGCTGTCGTGCGTGATGATGTCTTATTGCCCCTTGTCAGCGGTTACAGTAATGATCGTCATGCTCTGCTCCGGCGTCAGCGTCGGCGTCGACGTCATCTTGTCTGCAGAGGCAGACACGCTCAGGATGCTGTCGACATTGACCTTGAAGTGTGTCGTGATCTGGGGCATGCCACGGTGTGCTAGCAGGATGCCAGACAACTCGAACTTGCCTAGGAGGCTGTTGTCCTCGACCCTGGCGCACTCACCCTCGTACATGGATCGGGGTTCTTGGCTGGTAGTTGGAGCAGGTGGTGAAGATGTGCTTCTTGTTCGTCGGGATGGCGGTGTTCCTCGGGGTCAGCAAGGACGTCGTCGTGCCGCCGCCGGTGGTCGCCAGGCCCAGAGACAATGCTGTCACGTCACGCACCTGCACCTTCTCATCATTGTCATCGTCCTCGCGGCTCAAGATGGCAGCCGCCAGCGTGGCGCCGCCCGTACGCCGCAGACTCGTCGGGGTGCGATAGGTTGATGCTGTTCCGGCAGAGCTCCTCCTTGCCATAGTCAAACAAGTACTCCTGGAGCACCTGCTACACCTTGGGGATTTGGGTGGATCCGCCGACGAGCACAACGTCGTGCACGCTGCTCTTGTTCATCTCGGCATCGCGGAGGCACCTCTCCACGAGCTCCATGCACTTGGCGAAGAGGTCGCTGTTCAACTTGTGGACCCGGGCGCGAGTGACGGTGGTGTACAAATCCATGCCCCCGTACAGCGAGTCGATCTTCATGGTCGTCTGCACGTTCCGCGACAGCGCGCACTTGGCGAGCTCGCCGGCGATCCGCAGCCGCTGCAACGCTAGCATGTCGCCGTCGATGTCCCTCCCATGCCCGCGCTTAAACTCCTAAGTGGCTGACCATGTGGTTGTGAAGTCCTCCCCACCCAGATGCGAGTCGCCGGCAGTGGCCTTGACCTCGACGAAGATGCCCTCCATGATAGTCAGCAACGACACGCCGAAGGTGCCACCTCCAAGGTGGAAGACGACTAGACGAGCACGTTATTCTCGCTTCCATTGCTGCTGATAGCTTCCATGTCGAGCGTGTAGGTGATGGCTGCGGTGGTGGGTTCGTTGAGGACGCGCATCACGTTGAGGCTGGCGATGGCTCCGGCGTCCCTGGTGGCCTGCCGCTGGGAGTCGTTGAAGCAGGCAGGAACAGTGACCACGACGTTCTTGACGGTGGAGCCCATGTGGGCCTCGATGAGCTCCTTCATTTCAGTCAACACCATTGTGGTGATCTCCTCGATGGTGGAGTCCTCTTCCTTATTCATGTAATTGACCTTGATCATCGGCTTGTCACCAGCGCCAGCCACAACCTTGTGTAGTGAAAATGGTTGACATTTGTTCGAGTTTGTCATTTTATTCATGACAATATGACTAATGAGACTAGTCATATTGTTGATTGTCTTTATAGACATTTCTAGATCCCAAGGATGCAAAAATGCCACATGTCAAAATGAGAAGAAAAGAGAAGCACAAGACACCGTCAGATGAACCGACGGTACCTTAGGCGGAGGCGTCGGTGCAATGGTCGGATGAACTATTATACTGCATGAAGAAGGCTCGGTTTACGCAGACCGTCAGATGAACTGACGGTATGTTTTTAGTTGCACCGGATGAATTCCCGGAGAAGAAGCAGTGGGGTTAGTAGCATTCGAAGAACCGACGGTCCGTTGGTAGAAGCCGTCGGTCTATCCGTTGGTACAAGATAGAGTCAATCTGAGTCAGAGGCCTTAAGCACCGGATGAACTGATGGTCAAAAGGATTCAAGCAACGGTTCATCTGACGACTATGAAATTCAAGACAGTAAAATTTTGGCCACGGAGTCTTCAACACCGGATGAGCCGACGGTGCATCGGTTGAAGTGTTGAATGATTTGTGTCAACGGTCATGTGCAGTGGAAGGTAATGACTAGTAGCACCGGATGAAGCATAGCGTCGGATCATCTGATGGTACGACTTTCTGCAGCGTTTGTCCAACGGCTAGTTTGTAGCCTTGGGATATTTACCCTTCCACCCCATCATTTGAGGTTGCTGGATTGTGTGGGAGTGCAGAGGAGTGCAAGACACTTAGAAAGTTAGAAGATCATATCCAAGCCATCCAAGTGCTAAATTTCTCATCCAAAGACTTACACATATTTTTGTGTGCTTAGTGCTAGGCTTAACTTAGAGCTAAGTGAGTGCAAAGGGTGCCTACCTTGTGAGGTGATTCTTAAGTGGATCAAGTTGTACAAGGTGCATCGGAAGCCTTGGGGCCTAAGTGGCTCACCGACAATCATCTTTGACTCTCCGGCTTGGTGTGGAGCGGTGAGGACACTTGTGCAGAGGGCATGGAGACCCTCTTCCCTGGTGGAGAAGTTCCTTAGTGGAGGCAACATCAAGGTGACCAAGGGAGTTTGGCGAGTGCCGTAGTGGCGAACCTTTCTGTCTAGTCAAGTGGTGCTCTTGGGAGAGACTTGGTAACCGGGAAGCTCTTGTGTGGAATGCTTCAACAACGTGGACTAGGGGTGGCTTACTACGAATACCACGGGATAAATCATGTGTCAAGAGTATGCTTCTTCTCATCCCTCTTTACGTTTCCATATTACTCTCTTCCAATCCTTACTTGCCTTTACTTTCCTATAGTAGTATCATGCTAGGATTAACTTTAGGTTGCAAAACTTGTTTGGGACGAGGGTTTCACACTAGATCATCCTTAGATTGCACATCTAGATAGAAAATGACCTAGTTTACTAGTTTACTAGTTTACTTTATGCAATTTAGTGGAAGTCATATGTTAAGATTTTAAGTTGGCTACCTCTCCTTACATCTTGAACGGCCATAGCTTCGTGTCATTCTTGATGCACGGGTCAGAGAACCTCCTACCAACCAACCGCTTCATGTCTACAATCCAAAGTGACGAGTAACATCCTAGTCAGGTGATTGTCAAATCACAGTTCACAGCAGAAAATCGCACAACAGGTACAATTTAGCAGCATTTGCTTTGGGAAATCATTGAACTAGTACAGTTTTTAACACTTCTGTGCTAAATCACAACCTAAACAAAAGCTTCCCATGGGTTTCGAGTATAGTTTTAGTTGAAGATTGTAATAGACACTGTGCAATCCATCTAAGCAGTTCTAGAGTAGCATCTACACATGAGCCACCAACTTATCCATGAACTAGGTGTTGGGAAATTGGGTAAAAGTCTTACACCCTCGAAATGTCAATTTGCCGAAATTCAGGAAATGGGTTCGGGGGGCAACTGTGGGAGAAAGGCTCAGTTTTATGAAAAAGGGTGACCGTGAAGAAATCCTAACGCGTTTCGGATGTTTCACAAGTTTTCAAGAATAAATGTGAAAGTAATTGCCGAATTAGGCTTCTGTGCTCGAACTTTTAACCCGTTTCAGGATATTTGGGACTTGTAAAACTCTGGAATCAAGAACCTACGAGACTCTGGAATCAGGAACCCGTGACGATCTAGAATCAGGAATCTGCGAAATTCGGGAGTCTGCGGAAGTCCAAATTCGAAGGTTACAATGTTCGAGGATTTTCATGTATGAGGGATTCGGGAACCAAGAAGAAGCCAAGTCAAAGACGTTACCTCAAAAGTCCGGGTTTAAGGTGTGAACTAGTGGCAGGCTTGTAAATATATGAAATTAGCCCCGCAAATCACGGGATGTAAAAGACATTCATGTACATGTTCACACTAGGAATATTCCCTAGATTCGAGGGTATTTTCGGAATGTAAAATTCCCTTCGTCTCCCTATAAAAGGGGGTGCAAGGGCACGTGTAAAGGGATTCACAACTTTTGAGATGAGTGCAGGCTTTCGGAGATTCTCTGTCTCCTTTCTTAGTGACTCTAGTGCATTTGTTCTGAAACCTTGTGTTCGGGGATTCCTGCCGATTTTTCGGACCCCCAACATTGGCGCCCACCGTGTTTCAACCAAAAAACAGCTCACGATGCCACCACAGAAGAGGTCCAGGAAGAACGCTCCCACTGAGACCGACCAAGAGGAGCATCATCATGATGAAGACAACGGAATCTTTCACACTCTGGAACCTTCGCACATCACAAATCAAGAGCGAAGGGCAAAACTCGAGGCTCTCTAGAAAGAAAGGGCTGAGAAGACAGCACACACTCTAGAACAGTACATGCAACAAGATGCTCATGAAAATGACGATGATGACTATGAGGCTGTAGACAGAGAACTAGAGGAAGTACAACAGAAAATACAACAACTACAGAAAGAGAAAGAAAGATTCGCGAACCAGCTACAAACATAGAGAAAGGCTTCAGAAAAGCTGGAAAAACTTAACCAAGCAAAAGAACAAATTGAAAGAATTCAAAGAGAAATTGATGAGATGAAAGAACAAGAGAAAGCTCATTGTGGTAAGATTCACCGCACCAGAATTACAGACCAAACAGAAGAACCCCGAAAGAAAATTTCTTCACGAGTAATGGAATCTCACAGTTCATGGATCCTGAATCACCACTTTCTATAGGCTTGCAAACTGCACCATGGCCACCGACGTTCAAACCAGTATCTCTCCCGAAATACAATGGTTTCAGAAATTCTAGACAGTTCCTCATGAGGTACGAATCGGCCGTAAACTTAGCAGGAGGAGATGATGTCGCGCTGGCCAAATCCTTCATCATTGCCTATGAAGGCCCAGTTCTAAACTGGTACTCTCTGCTACAACCACATTTAGTCTGCAGCTGGGTCGATCTCAAGACGAAATTCATGCAAGCATTCAAGATATTCCATGAAACAACAGCCGAGTCATCAGATATGTACAACTACAAGCAGAAAGATAGAGAGCCATCACGGAACTTCGTAAGAATATTCATGCAGCGGAGATCCCAAATTCCCGAAGCGGATGACAAAACAATGATCAAAGCACTGATCAAGGGTCTGACTCCAGGACCAACAGCTTCACATTTGACACGAAAGAAACCCAAGCCAATCGATGAACTTTTCCATGAACTTGAAGAGTACATCTTGTCCGATGACAATCACCACAGAAGAGTTGCTGAACGTAACGAAGCACGACAAGGCAACAGAGAAGCAACGTGTAAACCTCAATTCCAGAATCCCCGAAACATCAACAATGTGGAAAACCCTCAACCCAATCAGAACAATAGACCAAGCACTAGAGGAGGATTTGCACCCAGGGGAAGGAGAAGGGGAAGAGGACCCCTGAAACTCACAAATCACAATCTAAGAGATCCTTACTTCTACTGCCAGTATCACAGAAGAGGTCATAGTACCGAAGGCTGCCCAGAAACCAAGAAGAATATTGCTAGAATTCAACAAGAAAAGGCAATGATGAGTATTGCCTCTTCCATGCCAAACCAACTTCGTCCGAACTTCTGGCAGCCACAGTTTATGAATTCTCAATCAAGTCCAGACACTATGCAACAGTTTTAGCAATCATAACCATCATGGCAACCGCCCCAGCAGTTCTACCCTCAGTCGCAGGCAATTCAGTCAATTCAGCAGCCGCAGCCAATTCAAGAAATATTACCGCCACAACCTGACAATTCGTCAAGACCAGAATCAAGTTCAAGACCTCAGAACCCGAAAGCCTTGCCATCTTTCGGAACAATCATGCCCATCATAGGAGGATCAGCCATGGAACTTGAAACCAAAAGGCAGAGAAACAACTATTTTAGATCTGTTAATACAATCATAAATGATGGTCCAGCTGCACGACCATAATGGGCCAAGGTGCCGACAACATTCACAGAAGAAGACTTCAAGCTCAAGTCCACGAATCACAATGATGCCATGGTTATCGAAGTGAACATAGCCGGATGGGTCATCAGAAAAATCTTACTAGATAATGGAAGTTCGGCAGATATCCTGTTCTTGAAAACTTTCGAGAAGATGAACTTGTCTCAGCACATGTTACACCCACTAGAATACCCACTACAGGGCTTCAGATGAAAGCCAATCAAGCCAGTTGGAAAAGTATCTCTTCCAGTATCTTTCAGAGATCTGGACAATGCCAGAACAGAAACTCTCACCTTCGATGTGGTTGATATATATCATCCATATCTCGCGATTTTTGGCAGAGGATTCATGAACAAATTTGACACTGTCATAAGGCAACAGTTCTTGTGCATGAAGATACCAGCACCTAAAGGAGTCATCACCATGTTCGGTGATCAGCAAGAGGCCAGAAACATAGAAAAGGGTCATACCCCATGCCAGACCAACGTATATCAGCTGAACTCTCCCGAATAAGAGAGAAAGCCTTACATTGAAGCCAAGCGAGACAAAGAGAGAAAATCGAAATAGCCGCTAATGGTGAAACCAAGAAAGTGTACCTGGATGACAAGCCCGACAGAGTAGTCACAATAGGGGCTCATCTTACCTCCGAAGAAGAAAATGAACTCATAAAATTTCTGAACAAAAACAAAGATGTTTTCGCCTGGCCAGCCAAAGACTTGCAACGTGTTGACAGAGATACCATCGAGCATACCCTCGAAACAAATGAAAAGATACCCCTGAAGAAGCAAAGGCTCAGGAAAATGTCTGAAGAAAAAGTGAAAGCAGTAGAAGCTGAAGTACAAAGGCTTCAAGATGCGAAAGTTACCAGAGAGGTTTTGTATCCACTCTGTCTAGCCAACACTGCACCAGTGAAGAAAAAGAACGAAAAATGGAGAATGTGTGTAGACTTCACAGATCTGAACATGGCATGCAAAAAGGACGATTTCCCATTAGAAAGGGTAGACAAAATCGTGAATGATGCGGCCAATAGTGAAATGCTCTCACTCCTGGACATGTTTTCATGATATCACCAAAAAAGAGTGCGCGGAGAAGATGAAGAAAAAACAAGCTTTATCACTCCTTTCGGAACGTTTTGTTTCGTAAGAATGCCAGAAGGACTGAAGAATGCTTGATGTACATTTTCAAGAATGATAGCAATAGTTCTTCACCCCCAACTTTGGAGAAACATTTTGGCATATGTGGATGACATAGTGGTCAAGAGTGTACAGAGAAGAGACCACATCAGCGATTTGGCATAATCATTCGCGAATCTCAGAGCAGCGAATCTTAGATTGAATCATGAGAAATGTGTCTTCGGCATTCAAAAGGGAAAAGTTCTCAGATGTCTAGTTTCAACAAAAGGCATAGAGGAGAGCCTCGACAAAATCAAAGCGCTGATCGAAATGCAAGACCCAGTTTCAGTGAAAGATGTGCAAAAATTAACAGGGAGAGTTGCCGCTCTCAACAGATTCATTCCCAGGGTCGCAACAAGAAATTTTCCTTTCTTTCAAGTTCTCAGAAGTTTCAAGAACTTTCAATGGTCCGAAACTCAGAGACAAGCTTTTCAAGAACTCAAGGACTACTTGTCGAATATGACTAAGTTGTGCCCTCCCGAGCCAAAATCGCCACTTCTGCTGTATTTGTCTGCCTCAAATTCGGCGTTGAGTGTTGTACTAGTGCAAGAAAAGGAAGAAGAAGGGAAGTTCAAACAAATCCTAGTCCACTTTGCTTCGGAAGCTCTCTCATCGTCAAAACTCTTTTATTCAGAATTAGAGAAGATAGCATATGCAGTCGTCATGGTTGCGAGAAAATTAAGACACTACTTTGAGGGTCATAGAATAAGAGTCATCATAAATCAACCACTGAATGATTTGTTTGCGAACAAAGAAGCATCCACCCGAATCATCAAATGGGGAGCTGAGCTATCAGAATACACTGTAGATTTCGAGAGAAGAAGCGCGATAAAATCGCAAGTTTTGACAGACTTTGTCGTAGACTGGACTTCACCAACTCATAATCCCGGCGAAGAAATTCTCACACCTTGGGTAGTGCAGTGTGATGGAGCCTGGTGTCACAAGGGAGTCGGAATTTCAACGGTTGTAACATCTCCAACAGGAGTCGTGATAAGATACGCAGCTCGGCTCGTATTCGCGAATGACGAGCATTCCACGAACAACACCACAAAATATGATGCCTTACTTCTGGATTTAAGGAAGATGAAAGCTCTGGGTCAACAAACCTTCATCATCAAGACAGACTCCAAAGTCATTCAGGAACATATTGAAAAAGAGAGTGAAGCAAGAAATCCTGTTTTGATGAAATACCTTGAGAAGGTCAGGGAAATAGAAAGACATTTCAAGGGTTATTCAGTGCAACATATTCCAAGAGATGACAATATTGAAGCAGACAAACTAGCCAAAGCGGCAGCTAGAAATCAAGAAATGCCTCCCAATGTGTTCTTCAAAATTATCAAAGATCCATCCATCAAGGAAACAGAGCCGAAAATTGTGAATGTCGTAGAGACTCCTGATTGGAGAGCCAAAATCATGGTATACTTGAGGGGTCATTATGAACCACAAGATGAATTGGAGGAAAAAGATTGAAGCAAAGGGTAAGGGGCTATGCAGTAGTCAATAGAGAACTGTACAAGTCAGGAGTTACTAAACCATGGCTGAGATGCATCACCTCCGAAAAAGGTCTTGAACTTCTCAAGGAAATTCACAGTGGATTCTGCGGTGCACACATAGGCACAAGAGCTCTAGCAGGCAAGGCAATAAAGCAAGGGTTCTACTGGCCTACCATAAACATTGATGCGAAAACACTAGTTCGAGAATGTGAAGCATGTCAGAAAACAACAAATCAACAAAACTTACCTTCCATGCCAGTTCATCTAATTCCACCATCATGGCCTTTGCAAAGGTGGGGAATGGATCTAGTTGGACCACTGCCAACAGCTCAAGGAAATTGCAAATTCGCAGCTGTCACTATGGATTATTTCACGAAATGGGTGGAAGCAAAAGGGGCCATAGAGATTCCTCTCCTTCCACGGAACCCAACGTCGTCCTCAAGCTCCGTCTCGACAACGTCTTCGTAGCCGACACCTGCCACCTTTGCCGGCAGCTTCTCGGCTCCGAGGGCACAGCAGCACCTACAGGCGCAGGGCCCGCACACCTACGTGCAGCGGCCGTTTGCTCCCGCGGCGCAGGTACTTTCAGTAGACCTTATTTTCAACTAATGCATATAATTATTGTGTGTTTGTTATTATACTATATTGTAATCGTACAGGGCGACCGCTGCCTTTTTCGACAGCTGGGCCCCGACAGCAGGAGCCGCCGCCGATCTTTGCGCTAGGAGGTTCCAGACCGCCGGCCTTTCAGTTTTCGGCGACAGATATTCCTTCCTCGTCCACTCCATTTATGTTCCAGCCTACTTTTGACACGACCACCAAGGAGCACCTAGGCTGGGATGAGTTTGGGTACGGCGACATTCTCGCGACCATGGATGCCCCGCAGCAGGCCGAGGAGGTTGGCGCGTCACAGTTGACACAACCACCACCGGTTTGGACTCAGCCGTCACAATTGACCCCAGCGGTCGGCGTAGCGACCACGACCAGCGGAGCGACACCGGCGGGCGGAGCGACACCGGCCGGCGGAGCGACACCAGATGCTGCAAGCTCGTCGCAGGCGGCCATGGCAACACCGTCTCCCGACCAGCTAGGACCGCGGGTGGTCAGGGCACTTGACCCCTCGACGTACGATCGGGACCATACCTGGGCTGACGCTAAAGCTGTTAGGGGGAAGAGGTACCGACGCATTTAGATGTAGTACTACTTTTAACATGATTTTGTATAAACTATTTCTATCTACTCGTTGATTAGGATATTCCTTGTGATTATGCTTACACTTATTGGTTTGTCATTTTTTAAAAAAGGTTAAAAGAGTTTTAAAAATGAAAAACTACAAAAAATATAAAGGCCTGCCGCTGCGCCGCTCGGCAGCCAGGTCCCCGGCGCCGTGCGCCCCGCCCGCCGCCGAACCGGGCTCCTACCGCCGTGGGGCTTAACGTAGTGGGCTACGCAGTGGGCTTAACGCAGGCTCCTGCCGCCGTGGGGTACGACGCTAGATGTACATTTCTCGAAAATTTTGATTCGACCATTTATTTTTCGAAAATCAAGCCAAAATAAAAATATAAAAAAAATCCAAAATCAAGGGCAAGTGCCTCGCGTTGTTGATGAATTTATGGAGCCCAGCCCAGGCCCGTAACAAGGAAAAGAAGTTTATTGGGCTGACTTGCTTCCCCAATAACAATTGTTGGGCTCAAATGGCCGAAACTAAGCCCATAGCCAAGCCAGAGAGCGTCCTTTCTTCTCCCCTCGGGCGACGGCTCGACTCCGCCGCATGGCCGCAGTATGCTAGAGTCTCCTGTCTCTAGAAACCACTTCGCCGTTCGGCGGCGCGGGATTCATCCAGCTTGAGCACCCCCCTCAGGTAATGCTTCCCTGATGTTCTTCTTCATCATGGTGTTCGTTTCTGCGCATTGGGCGGCTCCGCTCTCGCCGCTATGATATCCGAGCCCTTATTTGATTTTTGTCTATCTGGTGTGGATTTTCAGTGGGCCTACTTGGATAACGTATCCTGCAAAGTTTATGTTGCGATTCGTGAGAGGAGGTGGTGGCGGCGGCGACCATATGGTAAGAAACCTCATGGACTTCCCCCACCTTAGTGGACTGAGTGTGAGACTCCGCTGTTCTCAAGCAAGATGGTTAAATAGTGGAATCCTCTTTTGTCAAGTAAGATTGTTGTTGCAGAATTTCGAATTGATTCGGAATGCCGAGATTTTCTTAGTCGAGAACTGGATTTAGCTTAGGCTGCAATTCTTGAGTTTATTCCCTATTTGTGATTACCACAGATGCATTTGTCAAAAATTTTGTCTGTAGAAACTTCAAATTCTCCACTTCAAAAAAAAGAAACTTCAACTCTCTCCATCTTTTTTTAGATTTGACACATGGTAGCTTTAGCTTAGCATTCCTATTTTTTGGGACCTCTGGCTTAAAAATGAAAGAACCCAACAGCAGTGGCGGACGTAGGTTTACAAAAATGGGTGTACATACATTCTTAATTTGTATCTAACTATACATTATCATATTACATGATTTTAACTTTTTCAAATTAAAAATCTCTCTTTCTCTCTCACACATATATAAACATAATCTTTTTATGTTATGTAAGTTGTGTTTCTTTAAATATATTTTAACTTTTCAACTAAGATAAATGTTACGTGCATCACCATATATTTTTAGTGTTGTCATGGTAACTCCAAAATTTTAGTGAGAAGAAATTATTGGTTTGTTATTTTTGTCAAAAGTTTTGTAGATCACAAGTAGTTGCACTAGCGAAATAAGAAACATAACCAATACTTTTATAATATCTTATTAAAAAAATGTTCACATTCTTTTTTATGCAACATTGATATTTTGTTAAAAAATCTTTTATCTAGAACTACTATTAAAAAGAAAAATCTTTGCATTATTTTATATTATTTTGAAAGATGTATATAACTTCAATCGTACTTTAAAAGTATAAAAAATGTTTTTAAGGTAAAAGTAGGTAATACATTACAGAAATAAGACCAAATATTCATATAAATTCAAACTACTCGTGCTTGTTGCACGCCCTGCTCTTGTTTCCATCCATTGGTGTCATCTCTGCCATGCACTGCCTGTGCTGGTTTGCAGTGCCTCGTGCAAATCGTCTCGTCACAGCTGCTCGTGCTCATTGCGAGTGCGCATCGATGTCATTTATCGCCACAACGTGCTACTTGTGCTTACCACAATGCCTTTGGAGAAGAAGAAGAAATAATAAACTAACATTTCAAAAATGTTACTCTTTGTTTTTAAAATGTTGAATTTGTTTTATTCATATGAAGTTAAAAGAAAATATTGTGTGTGTTATTAAAAGTTATGTTGATTGTATTTTTAAATGTCAGTATGACTTTTTAAAGTTATGAAATTTGTTAGCTTAGAATATTAATTACTTTAGATTTTTATACTAATTTATAAAATATGGAGAATTTTCCATCCTCTTATGATACATTAAACTTATATGTCGAGCCGGTGTTGTATCCCGTATCCAATAAGCACTCAATATGTATATTCAAATTGAAATTTAAAAAAATGAATGCCGATACATACATGATTTTTTCGATACGCCCCAGCAGCTGCCCTGTTCATCCTCAACCTGACGAACATAATGCCCACCTTATGTCTTCTACTGTCTCTCCCCTTTCCTTCCTGCAACCCATCACGTTCTTTCTCCCCGCGACTTTAACGCGCGTCGCTTTCCACGCGGTCGGCTCGTGCGCTGCTCTCCACACTCCCTTGCCCAGTTGTAGCTCGAGTCTTTCCTTGCCCAGTTGCAGCTCGAATCTTTCCCACGACTTTCTTTATTTTTTTTTAAGATGATGAGTTGTGCTTCCCTCATCAGAAGCAATAAGATGAGGAGACACCGTAGCAAAGCAAGTGAAAGAAATAAATAAAACGAAAAAGAAAAGAAGAAGGAAAAAAACCCAGCCCAAAAGTCAGCCCAACTAATGAACCCAACGACAGCCACAACGGCCCATACGTCCTTCTTCCTGCTCCCGACGAGCCGCCGCCGCCGTTCTCCGTCACTCGCCTCCCTGCGCGCCGCCGCACCCGCCTCCGTCGCAGTCTCCCCTTGCTCCCTCTCTCTGTGCCCGGTACAATATGAAGTATTCAAGCTACTTAAACGATGAACCTATGCCTGATGCTGCGTCGGAAAAGGAGCAGGTTGGAACAAGTGCTGAATCTCTGCCCTTTTTTTTTACATCTTTGGTCTGTCGCAGAGAGAAGCTTTGGCGAAGTTAAAACTGATGTGTCCTGCCTCCTGCGTTTTTATTTCCAGGGAAATGAATATTTCAAACAGAAGAAGTTTACTGAAGCAATTGAGTGCTACTCCAGAAGTATTGGGTTGTCTCCTACAGCAGTTGCTTTTGCAAATAGAGCCATGGCGTATCTTAAATTAAGAAGGTAAGTTATTCTGTGATGCATTCACACAACTTATGCTAGCTATTCAATTGTTACGCTTTTACCTCAAGTAGTTCACCTCAGTTGAACCTGAAACCTTATTTTCGTTGGCATCAGCAATTTGGGACTGTTGACTATGACATATTTTGTGTATTCTTGCTATAATATATTTCATAATCTTACCAATTTGCCGTGGAACATGGAAGTTGTGTTTCCAAGAGTTGCTTTCTGGTGAAGTCTTATACTATGGATGTGAAATTCATCAGATTCAAGGAGGCAGAGGACGATTGCACTGAAGCTCTGAATCTGGATGATCGATATATAAAAGCGTACTCACGGCGAATTACTGCACGAAAAGAACTTGGGAAGCTTAAGGAAGCAATGGATGGTATCCACATGATAACCCTCCTTTCTTCCTTTTTTATCTTTTTTTTTCTGTCTGAACATTGACTACTATTGTACACCAATTATGTGTATAGATGCCGAATTTGCCATCAGTCTTGAGCCAAACAATCCAGAACTAAGGAAGCAGTATTCTGAGATAAAAGCATTGCACATGGAGGTGAAGAAACTCTACTTCAAAACATTTTGTCTTACATCTTAGCAAAACATCCTGTGTTTTTAATAGTTTAACGTTCTGGCAATTTACCAGTCTTTGGTTATTAATCTCAATATTTCCATTTAAATTATGATGATGACAAAATATGGCTTGGTTAAGATGCTTGGTGGTATGAGTTATTCGGTGGCACAACCATGTGGATGATCTCTGCAGAGATTATTAATGCTTTGCTCCCCCTTAAGAACACTGATGGGTTTATTAATTCTGCAGAAACTGGGTAAAAAGACTCTGGTGCCAACTAAACATGTAGTTTCTGGATTGGATAAACCTTCTGATAAAAAGAACATCACTTCTCATCCACCGGCTATCTCCCAGAAGGTATGCTCAGCTGCAGTACAGTGCCATAGCACTTGAGTAGTTATTTTTGTGTATGGACAGTTCGTATGTTTAATGATATCAGTTGAATAAAGTTTTCTTGGTCCTCGCAAAAAAAAGAACAAAGTTTTCTTGGAAATTAAAATTGTGGTTTTTATGGCCTAAAAACTTGTTCATGACATGACTTTGCCCATTTGAATTGGACCTTTGCTGTTTTCTCTTTCCCATGAGTTTGCATTCATCGCGTTTAGGCTTTGGCCAATCTATTTTGTTGGACATATATACCTGATGTCCGGATCTAATTCTACAGGACAGTTCCATGGAAGTTGATTCGCCTATCAGAGCTGCAGTGGAGATCAGAGAGAGTGCTGGTGGCAGTTCCAGTTCTAAAGGAGGAGCTGGAGTAATCGTCAATGATTTGCAGGTCTTTATTTTTACAGCCTTTCTGGCTTTATAATAGCCATTATCTTTTGGATTCTGTGTTGGTACTTACCATGGCAAGTTAGAATTCACCTATTTGTACAATAGGATGTACTTGGTATGTCATTTGGGTAGGTTTTTTTGCCATGTTTTTAAGATACTGTGTAATTTTTTACTTTGCCAAAAATAAAAAAAACTGATTTTCTTGGATAAGGCATGCATTTATAACTTATGATGTGGGTGAATGGAAACCTGAAGAAGCAGGTGTCGTATGGGTAAAGGTAAACAGTAAACCTACCTCAACCCTACTGCAAGATAATCGAGTAAACACACCTGATAATCGAGCACTTTAAGAGTTCTGAATTGAGACTCATGTTTGCTGTTCAACAGTTTAAGAGTTTACTGCAATTAAAATAATGCAGAAGTGCATGTTTCACAGTTTAAGGGAAGTATTGATGTTTATTTATGCCACATGTCATATGCTTGATGCAGCAGTCTCGGAATGCTAATCAGAAGCATGGGCCAGAAGCTTCAATTCAAGAGCTTGCATCGCGAGCTGCTTCACGGTATATGGCCAGCACCGTAAAAAGCGTCAAGATACCAAAGACAGCTTATGACTTTGAGGTTTCTTGGAGAGCTCTTTCTGATGACACTGCCCAGCAAATACAATTGTTAAAGGTTTGCTTCCAGACCTTCATTTCATTGCGCCATTGCTTACCCTGTCTTGCTTTGTAATTTGCTCTCCTTGTTCTGCAAGCAGTCAATTCCACCGGCAAGCCTACCAGAGATTTTCAAGAACGCGCTCTCTGCTCCTTTTCTCATTGACATCGTGAAGTGTTCAGCTTTAATTTTCCAGTGTGTTCACTTGTTATATTTCCTTTTGGATGATGCCAATCTGGGATCATGGCTGATATTCGTACTTATTATTACATACTCAGGGATGATGCAGCATTAGCTGTTAGCATTTTGGAGAATCTGGCAAAAGTTCCACGCTTTGACTTGATAATCATGTGCCTTTCATCCATGCACAAATCTGGTGAGTTGAACATGCGCCCCCTAAATTCCTTCCTTTCCCCCCATTATGGTCGACTAGCTTAGCCATCTCTTAAATTCGTGGTTCAAAGACTGGTGAACCATAAGAGAAATGTGCAGATAAGTAAACCGGAGCGGGTACTGGGAAACTATTTAATCTGCTCGTGCTATTTCTGCGGGATAATAAAAGCGCGTGAAGATTTTTTTCTTAGTGTCCAATAGTTGCACAACTTCTTTTTGGTAAACTTTTCTAATAGATGCTTGCACAAATATTTTTTTTATCAGAACTGAGGAAGATATGGGATGAAGTATTCCTTGCTGAAAAAGCATCAGCTGATCAGGTGGAAGTTCTCAGGCAGCTGCGAGGCAAATACAATCGAGGAGGATGGCAGCAGGATCACGTGTTTGGCGCAATCTAATGATGGATGATGTGAATACGGAACCGTACAAAACTTTTGCACCCATCTCTTCCTGACTCTGTCGATTGTTAAATGGTTGTGAATTTCTCTGCTGGCTGCACACACTGAAGGATCCAGGAGCATATGTTTGCAGTGAATGGTTGAAGCATCTAGTTTAGGAAAGATATTTTCGCATCATGTGTTTTGTGGAATCCTTTCTGCCTGGATGAGATGAAACGAACGTATGGATGTTCATGCTCATCCCTAACATCTTACTACTTCATACTGATGCCATTTTGATCGCGCTCGTGGACTGGATTCTGTCATGGGTTGGCCTGCATGTTGATTATAAGTGAAGATGAGGGATGTCAATTCCTACTACTTCATACTGATGTCAATTAAGGGTGTAGTATTTATTATCTACAGCGTGTTTGTTTGGCTGGTGGCTGATGGCTGGTGCTGATTTGTTTTGAGAGAAAAGTATCTTGTTGGCTGGTTCTTGGTAATTTCTGCTTGTTTGTTCAGAGAAAAGATCTCTTCTACTTTGGTGGTGATAAGCCAAACGAACAAGCTGTATGTATGTAGAAAAGTCTTAACAACCTATAATTTGTAATTTAGAATGGAGGTTAGCAAAATATTATCAACCTAGAAAAGCTAAAATGAAATATAATTTATAATTTGGGATGGAGAGGGTGGGTAATAAGCGCCGCGACAGCTTTCATGACATATAAGATGCATAGCTGTTGGCGTGTTTTGAATCCACAGCCTCGTCCCGCCTCACAATTGTGGGTGTGGGCCGTTCTCTCTCTGTTTTTTTAACAAACGGACACAAGACAATATCTATTTCATTGATAAAAAAAGAGAACAACAATTGGCTAGCCCGGTGTGGGCCGTTCTAGGCCGTACCAAGGATGAGGAGCTTACAGGGAGAGCCTTTGCAGACATGAGAGCCACTGGAAGGTTAGGGGAGAGACATGAGAACGTTTTCATGTCACTGCCTTACATACTACAGTGCCCTATGTTTTTCAAATGGGCAAGTTAAGAAATGCTGGCTGTCTTGGCAAACCTGAGCACTGGCGAGTCATACCCATTTTGTGCGTGTGTGATCTACTTTTGGTGACCTTTCTTTACGCCTCAGATGTTTTTTTTTTGCAGTAATCATCACATGGACGGACGAAGTCTGGAAGAAGATGGTTTCTTTTGGCTTGTAGAACTTAGTTCTCTAGCTTGCGTTTAAATTGAGTTATTACAGTGATATTTGTACTGCAAGTAGCATTTGTCTACATTCGTCAAATCCTTACCTGTACTCCTTTGTAATGAAGCGCCTGATGCTTGGAATTGTTAGGATTTGCGTCTGCTCGTAGCCAGCGGCAGTGACAAAGATTTGCTCCTGCTCTCTTAAGCTTGCATGCCACCCAAAATCTGCTAGTGGATGGAGCGCCCTTGGAAGATACTCCTATATCACCAATTTTTTTTTATAAAAAAACCACAATATTACGACACGATCGGCAAAACGCCAGGTGGAAGCACTACGCATCTCGGGGCCCATTGCAGGTTTGGAGGCCAGTGCTGCTGATGGGCCTGCTGCTCCTGCCACCGCCGCCGACGACACCAAGATGCCCGCGAGCTGGTTGCTTTGCAGCCAGCTGATGGCGCCGTCGACGGCCGCGCTCAGCTGGGAGGCGTACCAGTGCATGCTGTGCACGTACTCCTCCAGGGCTTTCTGGGCGTCCATGCATCTTCTTCTTTTCTCCCTGTACTCCTCCGCGTCCCGCGTCATCATCCCGATCTCCTCCTCGCTCAGCCGCCCCTTGTCGGCGGTGACGGCGATCGTCGTCGTGCTCTGCTCCGGCGTCGTCGTCATCTTATCCGCAGTGGCGGACACGTTCAGGATGCCGTCGGCGTCGACCTCGAAGTGCGCCGCGATCTGGGGCACGCCGCGGCGCGCCAGCGGGATGCCGGACATCTCGAACCTGCCCAGGAGGCTATTGTCCTCGACCCTGGCCGCCTGGCGCACTCGCCCTCGTACACCTGGATCGGATCCTC
This sequence comes from Cenchrus americanus, assembly GCA_947561735.1. Classification (NCBI taxonomy): domain Eukaryota; kingdom Viridiplantae; phylum Streptophyta; class Magnoliopsida; order Poales; family Poaceae; genus Cenchrus; species Cenchrus americanus. The sequence continues at coordinate 270,613,709 of OX387239.1, forward strand.
GGCTGGTAGTTGGAAAAGGTGGTGAAGACGTGTTCCTTCTTCGTCGGGATGGTGGTGTTCCTCGGGATCAGCATGGACGTCGTGCCGCCGCCGCCGGCGGTCGCCAGGCCCAGGGACAACGGTGTCACGTCGCGCACCTGCACCTGCACCTTCGTGTCGTCCTCGCCGCTCAGGATGGCAGCCAGCGTAGCGGCGCCGTACGCCGCGGACTCGTCTGGGTCGATGCTCCGGCAGAGCTCCTCGCCGTCGAAGAACAAGTCCTGCAGCAGCTGCTGCACCTTGGGGATGCGGGTGGAGCCGCCCACGAGCACGACGTCGTGCACGCTGCTCGTGTCCATCCCGGCGTCGCGGAGGCACCTCTCCACAAGCTCCGTGCACTTGGCGAAGAGATCGTCGTTCAGCTTGTTGAACCGGGCACGAGTGACGGTGGTGTAGAAGTCCATGCCCCAGTACAGCGAATCGATCTCCATGGTGGTCTGCACAGTGGACGACAGCGCGCGCTTGGCGAGCTCGCAGGCGATCCGCAGACGCCGCAGCGCTCGCATGTCGCCGCTGATGTCCTTCCCGTGCCTGCGCTTGAACTCCTGGACGAAGTGGCTGACCATGCGGTTGTCGAAGTCCTCCCCACCCAGATGGGAGTCGCCGGCGGTGGCCTTGACCTCGACGACGATGCCCTCCTTGATGGCCATCAGCGACACGTCAAAGGCGCCACCTCCGAGGTCGAAGACGAGCGCGTTCTTCTCGTCGCCACACTGCTGCCGGCTTTCGTGTCGAGCGCGCAGGCGATGGCTGCGGCGGTGGGTTCGTTGAGGACGCGCATCACGTTGAGGCCGGAGATGGCTGCGGCGTCCCTGGTGGCCTGCCGCTGGGAGTCATTGAAGCAGGCAGAAACAGTGACCACGGCATTCTTGACGGTGGAGCCGATGTGGGCCTCGGCGATCCCTTCATCTCAGTCAGCACCATTGCGGTGATCTCCTCGGCGGAGAAGTGCTCCTCCTTGACCATGATCATTGGCTTGTCGCCAGCGCCAGCCACGAGCCCACGACCTTGAACGGCCATAGCTTCATGTCACTCTGAACGCACGGGTCAGAGAACCTCCTACCAATCAATCGCTTCATGTCTGAATCCAAAAAGGTGAACAACACGTCGGTTGGATTGCCAAATCACAGCAGAAAAGCGCACTAGTATAATTCAGTAACCAGTCACTATTTGCCGTGCGCCTAGGAACAGCCCCACGGCTCAGGTAAACGCACAGTGAATGTCTTTACCGTGCGTCTAAACACGGGCGCACGGCAATGATATATCTTTGCCGTGCGTCCTACCAGAGCGCACGGCAAAGGTCCCGGGCACGTGCGCCGCCCATGCCACGACGGATGGCGGGGGCGGACGCTAACAGTCGTTAGCCTTTGCCGTGCGCCCAGTATGAAACGCACGGCAAAGGCGCCCAGTATGAAACGTATCTTGTTGGCGCACGGCAAATATTTTTGTAAAACTTTGGTTTTTTTACTTCTTTTGATTTGTACACTACAAATGCATTACTTTGTACTCTGTATCTCAAGTTGGTACTCATCTCGATTTATTTGGTATTTTTTATGAATTTCTTTCCTTAAAAGGATTTTCTTCACATAAATCAAAATTGAAAGGCAAGTACATGAAATGATAAGGTAAAGTTCGTGGAAAAATAATATTCGTGTAATTGAGTCCTTTTCAAGACCTTACCGGCCAAATTGGTTGAAATTATGTACATTTGATCCACGAAGGATGAGAATCAACGTTCATTAGTAAAGTTTTTTAATTGTAAAAAAATGCAAACGAAGTTAGAAAATCATGAAATTCATTGAGAGGTCATGATATGCTATGGGAATGTTGTGATAAAGAGTAGGGAAGGTTTTGAATATTTCGTCACGCATAGTGTTTACAAACCGAAGCATCTCACTAGAAGTTCTATAGTGTTTAGAGTCATCTCATTTGGTTTGTAAACTTAGTAAAATTTGAATTTTGTTTTTGACTTCAAAACGTTTTCTCTAGTGAACATACAACATGCAATTGTCTCATGTTAGTTTATGGTAATTTCTATATCCATTTAAACATTTATGCATAATATTTATAAAAACATAAAATTCAATGTAGCCTCTTTGCCGTGCGCTGTTTCAAATGCGCACGGCAAACCCTGAGGCGCACGGCACAGGCTGCGGGGCCCACATGCCAGCCAGCCGTTGTGCGCATCGACACCCGGCCGATGGGCCGACGGGTGGGGCCGGTGCCGGCCCAACCGGTTGTGCGCATCGACCCCCGGGTGGGCGCGGGGTGGGCCCGCCTTTGCCGGTGCGTCGGCCCCCCCGCGCGCGCACGACAAAGGTTGTGGGGCCGGTGGGGTCGCTTCTTTGCCGCGCGCCAGACCCCGAGGCGCACGGCAAAGACCGAGACAGGGGTTAACCCTAACTCCCTCACCCGTTTCTTCCCCAAGCCGCCGCAAATACTACCCGCCCGCGCCCCCGACCGCCGGCCTCCCCCGCGCCACCGCCGCGCGCCCCGCCGGCCTCCCGCGCGCCCCCGCCGCGCCCCTACCCACCCCCGCCCCCCACCCCGCCCCGGCCGCCCGCGCGCCACCGCCCTCTCCGTGCCACCGCCGCCCCCGTCAACCCCTGCTCCGGCCGGCGGGCGCCCGGATCTGCGCCCCCCGGCCTCCCCTGCTCTGGTGGTGGCTCCCGCCTCCCCCGGCGGTGCCCGGCCACCACTGCCCTCCCGTGCCAAGGAGAAGTGAGTGGGTAGTTGGGAGAGGAGAGGAAGGCAGAGAGGGTGGAAAGGAAGGAGGAGGAAAGGAAGAATAAGGAAAGGAAGGGAAGAAGGGGGAAGGAGGAGAGGGAGAAGGAGGAGGTCGAGGGTGAAGAGGGAGGATGGGTGGTGCTCTCCGGCCGTGATCTGACACCACGTCGTCTCGACACGTATGCCATCCTCTCGGTGAGCACTCCCTCAACCTCTTTCGCATTTAGATGAAACTACTATGATGACCTATCGTTCGTTACATAAATGAGTAGTAATGCATAGCTATGTGATGACCTATGTTAGATTAAATTTGTGATGAGTAGCTTGAACTCAAAAAATAAAATTTGAGTACTACCTATATATGTTGCTTATGCTCAAGTGGAAAGAATGGCAAGTCTCATGTGTCCGGCCATCGAGCCGTGGGAAGAGCATTTGTTTTGTGGCCCGACCTTCGTGTCGTGGTCTTTTCTTTGCAGGTTTTGAAACCTTCCCGTACAAGGGAGGTGTTGCCGAATTTTTTATCTAACTACGTTGCCTTGGTCTAATTTTGCAGGAGAGCACCCGCCACCGCATCCACCGTCGAAGGAGTAGCCCCAGCCGTTTCCTCGGGCATCTGGTGAAGGAGTAGCAGGAGGAGACCGTGTTGCTGTTGCCTCTTCGGGCTCCGTCTTGCCGCCCGCCCCCATCTTTGGCCTGTTCGAGCTACTAGGTGAGCATGTGCAGATGACCCCCTTGTAACACCCTGTGTTTTTGCTCAGTGACAATTTGTGCTAATGACCCACCTAATCACTCCTCTAACTACCTTTGAGGACATGAGGTCAACCCTTGGTCAAAGCCCTAGCTTAAAACCCTTTTATCCCCTTTGACCCTCAATGCCATTCTAGAACTTTGGCACGTTCTCCAAAATTTCCCTAAACACTTCAAAACCACCCAAAGGGAAAAATGTGCAGAATGTTGAGGCACACAACTTTGCTGTTGAGTGGCATGGCTGGTTTGGAGGGTAAGAGGGTGAAAATGGCAAAACAAGACCCTAGTCCACTGTTCACAGGCGCCGAGATTTGGGTCAAGTTGGCATGGTGTTCCTGCTCGAATTCTTGGACAAAACCCCTACAAGTCTTTGTGAAATTTGTAGAGGAATGTTTAATCTTCAACTTTGCTTCAGACCCTAAGGTGTAGTTTAGTTTGAAAAATTGGAGAAAAACAATTTTGAAAACCGTTCAGTGAAATGCCAACAGCCCGGGAACGCCAGAGCGCGCCCACGCGCGACGTCGCGCACGCGTGCCACGCCAGCCGGCCGTACGCGCGCCGCGCGCACGCCGAGGCCCCGGCGGACCCGGCGGTCCATGCGCCGCGCCGGAATGCCACCGTGGGTGATGACCGCGAGCGTTTGGACGGCACCGGTGGCCGGTTTCCACTCGCCGGCGTGCCAACCGTCGCACGCCATTGGCCGCCGCGCCGCCGCACGTCGCGGCGCCTTGCCGCCCACGCCGCGCGTGCACCGACGACGTGGTTGGCCCCACGACCTCCTAACCGACCTCCAGCGCCCATATAAACCCGTACCGGTCACTCCCCGCGCGCACGCGCGCTTCCACCCGAGCCGCCGCCGTCCGCCATTGCCGCCGCTTGGTGGGAACCCTCTTCCAGTCGCTTTCCTCACGCACCCAAGAGCTTCAACCCTTCCTTGTGCACCACAACACCTCCCCGAGCTGCTTGTTTATCAAGCCGACACACACCTTCGCCGGAACCCGAGTTCCCGTAGCCGCCGCCGGGCCGCCGCCGTCGAGCTCGCCCCTCCGTCGTTTCTCCAAGCCCGGTGACATTCCTAGCGCCTTCTCTGGGTCACATGGAAGCTCCCCGTGCAGCACGTGGTTGAGCCCAGGACTTTCCCTCACCGCCGTCCGGTTCCCGCGGCGCGCCGCCGGCTGCTCCACCGCCACCGCTCGCCGGAGCCTCCCCCGGCCCATCCTCCGCCACCAATCGATCACGGGTGAGTCCAATCGACGATCCCTGCCGCTTGTTTGCGTGGCCGAGCTCCACCTCACCGCCGGCGAGCTTGTCCCCGCCGTCGGGCCCGAGGGGGAGGGACCAAGGGTATTTCTGTGAAGATTTCAAAAGTTTTAGGGTTCGCAGTGCAAAAAGATTCTTCCTTGCCTTGTGAATTAGTCCAGCACCTTGTAAAATTGATTAAAAATCGTAGAAAAATCCAAAAATAGCAAACCCAATTTTGCTGATCTCAGTGTAATAAGAACTACAGCTTTGTCCAAATGTGTATATACTTTTGAGTTTTAGTTTTTGCTTGAAAAATAGGAATGTAAAATACTTAGATTGGTGTTTCTGCAAAATCCACAGAAGATCTTGAGCTGGATTTTGGATATGTTGTGGTAAATAGTATGCCTTGACTCTGTGCCAAAATTTGCACAAAGTTACTGAAGGGACCTTCCTGAATAAATTATTTTGTGTTATTGAGAAATCTGCCTAGATGATTTTTGTAGCTGGTTACATAATTATTTTTGAGCCCAACTTATGACTATGGTCATGTTATGCTAAAAATCACCTTTGGTGAATTTACCATGATTTTATCTCTGTTAGAAATATTATTTCCTCATCTATGCATGTTTTTAATCATAAATATGTGTAGCATGTTTCATAAGGAGTGTGTGTGTGTGTTTGTTAGTTCTTTAAGCTTGTCTTGGACCAGAGTATATGTAGGTGAAAGATGGGACTCATTTCTGTCCTAATTATTTGGTTATGCATTATTCCCTTTTATGCTAACTAGGAATGCTCCTATTTTGGTGTATTAAATTCAATGGTGCTAGGAAAGTAAATTCCTTGCTGTTTGTTTTTAAATTAAATATTTCTTTAATAGATGTGCACACAATCACCTTAAAGAGAAGGCTAAATAGGCTTGTTGTTTATTTCTTTAAAAAGAAAGATTGTTTAAATACTTTTGTTAAGGTGAATATGGCCAACCATGTACCCTTGCAGCTGTTTGCTACTGTTTTTGAATTAATTTACAATAATTACACTCCTAATCACCGCATTGCATTCCCCGTGTAGAAGTCCCCGACGGTAGCTATACGCTTGTACCAGCTGACGAGGACGGGGGAGCAGGAGGAGACGTGCACTACGTGACCGTAGAACAAGACCCGGGCCAAAGTCCGGAAGTTTGTGTGTCTGCTTGTACTGACGAAGGCAAGCCCCGGTTTATTCATTAACCCCAGTGTTTCTTTAAAACTTCTGAATTTACTTCTTGTTATTGTATGTGCATTTACGTTCAGGAGTTGAAATGAAACCCTAGTTGCATGATCCATAAGTACCGATGATCTTTTACTAGCATGTTAGGTCGCTAGTTGCTATGCTTAAGGATCCGGTACAAGTCGAGTGATGTTCGTCACTCGCGAGAATAAGATCTCCTTTATGGAATCACCATATGTTTAAATGGATTGCTCATGTGGTAAGAGCATGGGATTTGGGCTCCGGTCCAATGGCTTCGTGGGTTAAGTGTTTGAAAGTACTAAACACTTGCCGGAAATGGGTACGGTAAGCCTAGTACCTAAATGAGGCGGTACGGGGTTTTACTATCACCACTCTTAGGGTTGCAGCCCCGGTCTCGCCACTCGAGTGCATGCGTGAGGCTGGGTGACCTTAGTGGCGTAGCCCAGATAAACCTTGTACTTAAGACTGTGAGCTATTATCCCCAAACCGAAGAATGATGGGAACCGCCTGGTTGGTGAACTCTTAGTGAGGGCACCTCTCGTGTGTTTAGGTCCACCTTGCAAGGTTATGAATCAATCGATTGTCGGCCTCTCACCGCCATCTGAGACTACTTACCCGACTGTCCATGATATCCCTTTAAGATGGAACTTTGTGAAGATTATTACATTGATTAATTGATTGCACAACTTGGTTGCAATAGTTGCTTATCTAGTAATAATTACTTCAACTAGAACATGAGCTAAAATGTGGAAAGTAAGGATTCACTACTTAGCAGCTTTTTGGCAAACAAACCCACTAGCCAAAAGCCTTGCATGACTAGCGGTAGAGTCTTTTCTTTAGACGAGTAAGTCTTGCTGAGTATTAGTATACTCAGCCTTGCTTTATAAATGTTGTTCCAGGTAATGCATCTGATGTGTGGCCTGGAGAACTTCCACCCGACTGGGAGCTGGAATGGGTGGATGACGAAGAGTTATTGCATCATGGACAGGCCTCCTATGATGTGATCGTATCGTTTAGTTAACTTCTGCTGTTTCCAATAAACTCTGAACCATTTACTTTCATGTCAAAGAACTATGTTTGTAATAATGACCCCTACGGGGATGTGATGGTTAATTTGTACGGCACTCTGGACTCTCCTTCGTGGGAGTTTAATGCACACGTTCGATACTCTCTGTGCTTCCAAGTGATTTACCGGGTGTAAACCCGGCAACACTCAATGGGATACTTCTTTATTATCGCTTAATGACCAAATGGAGTGGTTTAGGCGATAGTACAAAATTATCTCGGGTGGGGTTGTCACACCCCTCTTCCGCAATTTATTTACCTAGGTCACGTAACCTAGTTAGGCGTCTCCCGTTCAAAAGGGATACAGTTGTAGATATGCATATGCTTGCATATCTATGACTGTATCTGTTTCGAATTGTCCACGTTTTTTGGACAGCCTGAGGATGTGTAGATGGGTTTAGTTTCCATGTTCTGCTCCGATCTGGGACAGAGTTTCGGCACCACTTTCCCGTTGTTCTCTGGTTACACAATCTCCTTTCTAGGACGTGTATCTGGAGAACAGCGAGGAGGTGCTGCCGAAATTCTGTCTCAGATCGGAGTAGAGCATGGAAACTAAACCCGTCTACACATCCTCAGGTGGGATTAGGACCTATCTTTACCTACTACTAGCATCAGTCGAGACGAGTTCAATGAAATGTTGGTAGTTATTGGCACTGTGCTTCCGAAAGAGCACAGTCTCCCACAGAGAAGTTACGAGGCATGGAAACTCCTTCGTGTACTTAAGATGCCATATGAGGCGATAAATGCTTGTACAAATGGATGCGTCTTGTTTCGGAAAGAACATGCTGATGCAAAGTACTGCCCTAAGTGTAAATCCTCTAGGTACCTCGAGTTAGACTCTGGTGGTGGTCATAAGAGGCAACTCGACGTACCAGTGAAAATCCTATGGTACCTTCCATTCATACCGAGGATCACACGGATGTACATGACCGAGGAAACTGCAACGCAGATGACATGGCACAAAACTGGCAAACGATACCGTGGTGAAGATATCATGCTACATCCAGCTGATGCTGAGTCTTGGCAATATTTCGACAACTGTCATTGTGACAAGGCTGCGGAAGCTCGAAATGTGCGTGTGGCGCTGGCTACAGATGGGTTCAATCCTTATGGACTGATGGACGCGCCATACACTTGTTGGCCCATGTTCGTTACCCCCCTCAATCTTCCCCCTGACATCATGTTTAAGTGGCAGATCGTATTTGTGTCCTTGATAATTCCTTGATACCCAGGGGAGAAAAAGAGTGTGTACATGCAGCCCTTGATTGATGAGTTGGAAAGTGCTTGGAACGATGGGGTACGTACTTATGATCGAGCTACAAGGACAAACTTCAAAATGCACGTGTGGTACATGTACTCCCAGCATGACCATCCGGCGTATGGGTTATTCTGCGGATGGTGTGTTCACGTGAAGTGGCTCCCCCGCCCAATATGCAAGCAAGCTTTAATGTTCATCTGGTTGCCGAAGGGTGCCAAGAGGTCTTGTTTTGACTTGCATCGACAATTCCTCCCTATAAACCATTCATTTAGACAAGACACCAAGAACTTTACAAAAGGTGTTGTGGTTGAAGACCCCCCACCACTGATGTTGACAGGTGCCGATATTCTTGCGCAGTTAAACACGCTCAATGAAAAAGGAGGAGGTGGTTATGAGGGATACGACGTGGAGCATAACTGGACTCAGATTTCAGGCTTGTGGAAGCTACCCTACATGTGTGACATTCTTCTTCCGCACAACATTGATATGATGCACATGGAAAAGAATGTCGTCGAGGCACTGTTCCACACAACCATGGAGACTGAGAAGTCAAAAGACAATGTTAAGTCTAGACTTGATCAAGCTAATCTGTGCGATAGACCAAAGTACAACATTCTGAAACCCAAATCTGGGAAGAGATGGAAAAAGCCTGCAGCCCCATACGTCCTGACCAAGCCCCAAAGGAAGAAAGTACTAGAATAGTTCCAAACTTTAATGTTCACCGATGGGTATGCAACGAATTTGAGGAGGGGGTGAACTTAACCACTTTGCGAATCAATGGGTTGAAGAGTCATGACTATCACATATGGATCGAGCGGCTTCTTCCGGTGATGGTTCGAGGCTATCTACCTGACCACATATGGAAAGTGCTTGCAGAGTTGAGCTATTTCTTCCGCATCCTTTGTGCTAAGGAGTTGTCCAAGAAACAGGTCAAAAAATTGGAAGAAGATCTATCCATCCGGCTTTTTTAATCCGATGCAAGACATGATTTTGCACCTCCCATACGAGGCACGAATGGGGGGCTTGTACATGTCCATTGGTGCTATTCAATTGAAAGAGATTACTAAAGGTTCTTCGAATGACTTGTAGAAACAAAAACAAAATTGAAGCTTCCATTGCTGAGGCATACTATACCAAGGAGGTGACAAACTTGACAACTATACTATGCTGACACCCTTCCAAGTGTGCATAATCCAACCCCTCGCTACAATGCTGACGAAAATGAATCGAACCTCAGCCTCTTCAAAGGGCAACTCGGAAGAGCAAGTGTTGCAACTTATCGGAGCTTGCAATATAAGGAGTGGCGCACTATCATGATATATGTGCTGAAAAACCTTACTGAAGTGCTTCCCTACATTAAGTAAGTTCTCAACAAACTAGTTATCCATCATTTCCATTTCTGATAACAGTACCTTACCTCCTCGTACGCATAGACAATTTACCCGTCAATTCTGGCGGGGAAGAAATCCACCCAAGCCGGATGAAGTTGATAAACTTCTTGATGACCACGATTTCATTTCTTGGTTCAAGCAGAAGGTACGATCATTTAGGAGGGACTCATACTTTTTGATTCACATAATACAATCCTCGTAGGTGCGAATGCAATGATACGTCTTGCTTCTACTTGCAGGGCCAAAGCGAAAAGTTGATGGATCTTGAGTTGAGACAGGTTTCCATTAGTTGTGGTTAAGGATCGCGTCATACGGCAGCTATGATGTGAATGGGTACCACTTTCACACAAAAAGTCACGAGCAGAGTCGGGCGAATCGAAGAACCACAAACTCCGGAGTTTGTTCGACAAGCACTGATGGAAAAGACTACTATGGAATGGTTGAAGAAATATGTCAACTCACGTTTCCTGGTTGCAAGCCCCTCAAACCTGTCTTATTCAAATGCCATTGGTTTTATCCTAATCAAACCCAAGAGCAAGGATGTTGGACTGGTCGAAATTCGACAGTCATCCGTCTATGACAGAGAAGATGTCTACATTGTGGCTCAACAGGCCACGCAAGTGTATTATCTCTCATACCCATGCAAAACCGACGAACGTCTATAGGGTTGAGACGTTGTGTACAAGGTATCGCCACACGGTAGACTACCTGTCCCAAACAATGAAGACTACAACATAGACCCAAATACATATGAGGGAGAGTTCTTCCAAGAAGATGGGCTCCCGGGGGATTTTGTTATAGACATAACCAAAGCATTAGAAAAAATGGAAGTAGAAAATGACGATGGAGAAGAGATTGACGATGATGATGACGTAGTATTACTTGAAAAAGTCGCAGCCAGGCAAGATGTTGACGCTCCTCCAACGGATGAATATCTGGAGGACATGTGTGATAGTGATGATGAGACTTCTGATCCTGATAATCTCCATGAAGATGTTTATTACTAATACATGTAGGCTCCGTACTTATTGTATTATTATTTGCAATATCATGTTATTTTCAATTATGTCTTATTACTCTTTTGCGATTCCTTGTTCATTTTTAATTATGTCTTATGTCCCCGTATTGACTTGTCTACTGTTTTTAATTTCGGGTGACAGAAGATGGTGGGTGTCTCCCTTCACCGTTCGTGCTCGTCTGCGTACAGGAGGGTGACAGGGAAGGGTGGCTCCAGCAAGGGTAGGGCAAAGAAGAGAAGAGCACGACAGGAGGAGGATGAGCCGACCCAGGAGGAGGAGCGACCCCAGGACGCGGATTACGAGCCGAAGACTGAGGAGGCTAGTGGGGGGAGCACGAGGCGGACGACACTAGTGGTGACACTATTGGTAGCGTCTACCAGCGAGGTCGCGCGCGACTCCTGGAGAGGCTGATACCGGTTGCTCAACGACCGCTGATTAAACCCGAAGGCACACGGTAAGTAATTTCAGATGTTTGTCAATATTTTCTCCTTTGAGAACTTGAAATCGCAATAGAGATTAATATTTCATCTTTTTCACTTGTGACTGAAAGGACCTTGATGCCGCCTAGAGGGGGGTGAATAGGCGGGATGACCAAATAAAACTTTTCCCCGGGAAACTTGAGCTTCACTGGCACAGGCGGTTAGACCGCACCTACCAGGCGGTTAGACTGCCCCTGAGGTGCTGAACCACAGGGGGCAGTTAGACCGGGTCCTGGGACGGTTAGACCACCCTACCTAGTAAACCTGCAAAACAACTCAAGTCTTCTCTTGACTTCTAGCACGAACTTAAGTTCTTGAGTAGCTCCTGTAGATGATCACGAGCAGAGTAATGATCCCTGCACTCAAAGACAAGTACACCCAAGTAGACGAGCGGAAGCAAAGTAAATGTGCAAGAGATCAAAACAAGTGAGGCAAACCACAAAGGAGAGACGAGGATTTGTTTTCCGAAGTTCACCGCCCACAAAGGAACGACTACGTCTCCGTTGAGGTGCTGGTAAGGGAATTCTCCCACAACAAGCCAGGTCTCTTTCAACCGCTTTCCTCGTTTCCACTAAGGCGATCTTTTCCACGAAGAGGCAATATCAAAGCCCTTACAAACTTGCCACTGCTCACCACAACCTTGGGAGCTATCCGACGATGCCTAGCCGTCTAGAAGGCGAACCTCCAAGAGTAACAAATGCTTCAAAGGCTTTCCAACGCGAAACACAAGTGCTCAAGCTATAAAATGCTCTTGCTCAGCTCACACAAGCTCACAAAGGCTTAAGCTCTCAACCCAACACAAGGATATGACTTGAATAGCAAAACTCACAAAGAGAGAGTTGGAGAGTGTTTCTTTGGCTTTGGCTTATGAAAAACAGCAGGGGAAGCACCTCAGCAACCCTAGAATCAGCAGCTCCAACAAGTGGAGCTCGTGGGGTACTTATACCCCTCACAAGGAAAACTAGCCGTTAGATCTGCGGCCAAGGCGGTTAGACCGCACGGTCGAGGCGGTTAGACCGCCCCCCAACGATCGGTTTGAAAAATTAGCCGTTGGATCGTCGGGGGCGGTTAGACCGCCCCCTTGGGCGGTTAGACCGCCCTAGGCAGAGAGAGCCCAAAAACCCTTCTCTCTTCTCACAAGCACTCCAACACAAGTTGAAATGGCAAAAGCTGGGTTAGAGGTTTGTTAGACTGCTCAGGACCTCTCTCAAGGCTAGTTCTCACTTAGGTCAACTAATGAGCACTTTTGATCTTTTGTCTTAGAGCTAATGTTGCATCCCTCTTGATAGTACGACATACCTAAAACTCAAGAATAAATATAAAATTGGTTGATTACTTGAGCTTGTAGATCTTCAATCTTGTCGTACTTTTGTAATTCCAATATGAGGGCTTTTAACATAGCCGATGTCTTGAACAAATCCATACTTGAGCTAGTGACTTAGGATTTTCCCTTTTTGCACAAGAGTGAACACTTTAATCCTTAAGTCACTCCATATTGCCAATCATAACATTTTGATGTGTTGCATTGCTTCCCTCGGTTAAGGCTTGGATATGATACTTGAAGACCCCACGGATGTTAGAATTTCACCTTAGCAAAACACTAATGGTGGCCGGGCCAAGACCCCAAAGATTGCTTAGTCCCTCACCCTAGACACCTCGGTTGATCTCTTCATCACTTACCCAATCCACTTTGAGTTCCACTTTGCTTCATATGTTTGTTCTTGATTGACAATGAATATGCAAGCTTCCTTTTAAGAACCATTAAGTTTACACTCATCCTTATGTCCTCTTTCAATTTCCACATGAAGCATTGCACTTTAGCTTGATAGAATTACCAACTTCCTTTTTGAATGATCCCCTTTTTATATTAGTCAAGCCACCACTCTTTGGAGACATGTATTTGATCTTCACAAAATATCCCCAAAATATAAGTCCATTTATTGCTTGACATTAACCAATGTGCATAAAGAATCATCCATGTATTTGTCTTTTCCAATGTGAGACATATAATTTTTATTCACAAATAAATACTCCAATAATTGCTTATGAAATTCAAGATAAACCTGCTCACAAACTTAGACAAATACATTAGTCCTTTAATCATTTTGTCATTCAATTCACCAAAACACTCTTAGGAGCCTAGATGCACTTTCAGTGGTAGGGGTTGGGAAGTCATCGAACCATGTTCTCACAACCGCCTGGTCAACGACATGCTGGGTCTTTTGGTGAGGTACCACTTCCCAGGCCTCATTTGGATGGGTGAGGGTGATTCTACCAGGTGGGAGCCGGCCTAGACGTGGGCACACTACAAGAAAGCCACTGACACTTTCGAGAGGGACGACAGATGCTTCGCCAACAAGGCAGAGCGAGTGAAGGCCGAGTTGTGGGTAAGTCTTTCTTTCACACTGCTCAATTCATCGTATTCATCGGACATTTTTGCAATATTGATTGTGGATCTATTGCTGGTTTATATGCAGGACTTCAATAGGTTGGTTGGTGGATTTGAAGAGAAGGCAGAGCAGGTGCAGGAGACGGTGTGCAAGAAGCTTGTGCTGGACATGTACTACGAGGCGCAAGTTCAGTGCATCATAAACTACTCCGCTGCAAAGTGGGGAAAGAAGATGACCAAAGCAGAAGCAAGAGCCTATAGGCTGACCCAGGAGCAATACGAGGAGGTAACATTGCATTTCAGCTTTTCGGACATCGCTTAATATGATATTCTTACATCTCGTTCACTTGATCACATGTAGACGCCTGCGTGGTGGTGCGTTAACGATGCTGACTACTGGAAACTCATAGTGGCGAGGTGGTTCAGCTCGTCGTGGATTGAGAAGCACGACGCTGGCCGGCAGAAGCGTTTGTTGATGACGTACCCAACACACCATCAAGGCAACATGACGGCTGCATAGTACAAGAAAAGATGGGTATGAAAAGATCCATTTCTTTGTTGTAAATCTCAATTCTATCTAATTTCTAATCAACTTGGATTTTTTCAGTCCCGGGCACATGGAGACGCTGAGTGCACCGACGTGATGGCATACATGTTGGTCCACAAGGGAAGGCGACCGCGTTCGAGACCACCTACAACCCTGACGACCCGCCGTCGGCGTACAGCAATCCCTCCATCCACTCCTGCTTCACTACATATGCAGAGACGGGAAGGCAGATCCATAGGCCAAAGTGGGATCCCATCCGTGCGCCATTTGATGGAGAGACGGTCATGAGGATTGGTGGGGGAAGAAGCACGACCATTACTACATGGGTGACAACCTTTTGGACATGGCCACTACTCCCACTCTCGCGGCAGTAAAGGCAAAGGACACGAGGAATGCCCCTCCCATACGCCCATGGCCGTCGGCAGCACTGGCCGAGATGGAGCGACTCAAGATTATTTCTGATTTACTAATCGCTACCGAATTTCTCCATATGTTTACTTTGCATTGTAACATTGGGATGAACAATTGCAGGCGGCCTTAACCGCGGTCGAGCAGCGTGTGGAAGACCAGCAGGGGCAGCAATAGCAGGTGGCCGATCAGGTGGCCCAGGCGATGGCCACACACCAGGCGCAGATGCAGCAGTGGGTGGTGATGCAGCAGGCGCAAATGACCGAGCACATGCAAGCATGCATGTAAGCTATGCAGAGTGGTCTACCGATGCCCCCGCCACCTGTGATGCCCCCGATGCCCGCACCGATGATGCTCCCTCCCCCTATGGGAGGTTCTCCTGCTGTGAGTTACTTGACATCTTTCTTCTTTCATTTCAAACATTAGAGACTTAGAGAATGTAGACATTTAGACTCACATAGAAACCTAGACAAAGTAGAGACTTAGACAATTTAGATTATAACTTGGACAACTTGATTCTTGTCTCACATGCCTTCTACTATTTTTTCAAAAAAACATATCGGTGGCATCGAATACTCGCATGGGTCCCCGGCCATGTCACTTGTTGATCCGGCGGCGAGTTGTTCCCACCGGAGTTCCGCCAGCCGCCGCCTCAGTGAGTCGTGTCTTTTTATTTCCATTATGGACTTGTCTATGAACTGTGATGAATTATGTGCACTGTCGATGAATTGTGGATTTCTATGTGCACTTGTCGATGAACTTCGGACTTCGGTGTCGATTTGTGATGGATACTATTATATATGATGCTTGTGATGGATATTGTGATATATATGATGCATGTTGTGATATATATGATGCCTGTGATGGATATTGTGATATAGATGTCATGTCTGTCTTTTTTGGGAATTTTTGGATGTGAAAAACAAGAAAAAAATAAAAAATAGGTCAATTTGTCGTGCGCTGTGGGGCAGGCGCACGACAAATTGACCTAAAATGGCTGCCAGAATAGTCCCTTTGCCGTGCGCCATGGCCGACGCATGACAAATTGACCATTCGTTGTCGTGCGCCAGACCAGGAGATGCACGGAAAAGGGACTGGTGCACCGGGCGCCTAAACCAACCTTTGCCGTGCGCCGCACCACGTGGCGCACGACAAAGGGCATAGTCCACCGTGTGCTATGGACCAACCTTTGCCGTGCGCCGCTCCACTTGACGCACGGCAGAGGGCGTGGTCAACCGTGCGCCGAGCCATGTGACGCACGGCAAAGAGAACCACCGTTCTCGTGCGTGCTCAGCACGGTAGAGAGGGTGTGACGCCGTCTCCCCGCGGACGGCCGTCAACACCTTTTCTTTGGCGTGCATCACATATTACGCACGACAAAGAACTGTGCCGTGCGTTGTCTTTCCCCAAGGCGCACGGCAAAGGTCGTTGCCGGGTAAAAATGCACTGTGCACCCTTTGCCGTGCGCTTGGGAAAAATGCGCACGACAAAGGCTATGCCGTGCGTATTGTAGCCTTTGCCGTGCGCCCCCGGTGCACGGCAAAGTGCGCGAATCCGGTAGTGAGTTTGTAGCATTTAGTTTTGACAAATCAATGAACTGGTACAATTTTCAAGGGTTTCGAGTATAGTTTTAATTAGTTGAAGATTGTAATATCACGCTTTGCAATCCATCTAATGCAGTCGTTCTAGAGTAGGTATCTACACATGAGCCACCAACTTATCGAACGAAAACCCTCTCTCACACACAAAAGATTGAGTGAAATGCGCCATGGGTCCATGAACTATTGTCCATCACTCATTTGGGTCCATGAACTTTTGTTTTGCTCATCTGGGTCCATGAACTTTTCCCCACGACTCATCTAGGTCCAAAACCGTTCAAGCTACCATCCAGGCGGTTTTGAACGACAGGTTTGGTACAGTAACCACGTTTGCTACAGTAGCACTAGCTTTGTTTTTTTTCTTTTATTTATTTTTGCTAAATCTTTAAAATTTATAGGAAATCAAAAAAATCGTAAAATAGAAATTTAAAACCGTAGGCTAAAACCGTAATAATAATAGTTAATTAATGTACGGTTACGTAGTAAATGGCGAGTTTGTAATAAAATTTACGGATTACACCCACCTGAACTTTCCAAAACTATCCAAAACATTGTACTAAAGCATATTATATTATATTATATTATATTATATTATATTATATTATATTATATTATATTATATTATATTATATTATATTATATTATATTATATTATATTCTATTATATTATATTGTATTGTATTGTATTGTATTGTATTGTATTGTATTGTATTGTATTGTATTGTATTGTATTGTATTGTATTGTATTGTATTATATTGTATGTTCATCGTGAAGATGTACTCATGTAGAGTCAAAGAAACTTTGATTTTCTATTTTATATTTTTTATGTGATTTCTTGTGATTTTTAAAGATTCAGCGGAAATAAACAAAAAGGAAAAAGACAAAGCGGTTGCTACTGTAGCAAAACATTATTACTGCAGCAAACCCATCATTCAAAACTGCCCGGAGGGTAGTTTGAACAGTTTTGGACCTAGATGAGCGGTGGGAAAAAGTTCATGGACCCATATGAGCAAAACAATAGTTCATGGACCTAGATGAGTGGTGGACAATAGTTCATGGACCCATGACGCAATTCACTTAAAAAGAAAAGAAAACCTCACACACGTCACAGCAGTTACCCTATCCCAGCAGCTTCCCTATCCTCTCCTTTTTTTCTCCATGGACTAAAAATCTCTCTCCATCCCCTTTATAGAGAGGATTGTGACAACCCGCCCAGGAAAATACCGTACAATCGCCTAACACCAATCCACTTTGGTCCTTAAGCAATTGTAAAGTATCATCCTGTCGTTGGTTGCCGGGTTAACGCCCGGTAAATCACTTGGAAGTCATACAGAGGATCGACACATGCATTAAAACTCACACGAAGGCGAGTCCAGAGTACAACACAGATTAAATCCAAATTATTACAAACCATTGTTCGTGACAGGAAGTAAAGGTTCAGAGTTCGGAAACAGCGGAATTAAAGAAAACAGCGCGACGATACACATCACAGGAGGCCATCCGTGATGTCATCACTCGTCCCCTTCCACCCATTCCAGCTCCTAGCCGGGTGGAATCTCACAAGGCCAAACAACACCTGCAACAACATTATTAAAGCAAGGCTGAGTATACTAATACTCAACAAGACTTAACCGTCGGGTGATAACTACATCACCAAACTCTAGACATGAGAGGCTTTTTGGCCGGTGGAGTTCTTTTGCTGAAAAGCAACAAAGAGTATGTCCTACTTTCATTATTTTAGCACAAGTTCTAGTTGATTATCATTTCTAAGTGTGCCAACTAATTCAATCAAGAGTTGTACAAGCAATTAATTCATACAATAATATTCACCAAGTTCCATCATTACGGGATATCATGGCCAGTTGATTAAGCAGTCTCAGATAACGGTGAGAGGCCGACAATCGATTGATTCAAACCTTGCAAGGTAGACCTAAACACACGGAGCGGTGCACCAACAGTGCTGACACCGACCAGGCGGTTCCCAGAAGTCCTCGGTTTGGGATCAAAGATTACAGTCCCGGGTACAAGGCTATCTGGCATGTCCCACCCAGTACACCCAGCTTCACACATGTACCCACCTCCCGATTGCAAAGCGGTAGGTGATTAAGGTACTAGGCTTACCGGTCCCATTCCCGACAAGTACACCCAGTAATAGTAAGTTCCCACACCGTCTCATTAAGGTACTAGGCTTACCGGTCCCATTCCCGACAAGTGCTTAGTACGTTCAAAAGCTTAGCCCACGAAAGCCACTGGACCGGAGCCCAAATCCCATGCTCTTACCACATGAGCAATCCATTTATAAAGATCTTATGATTCCAACATAAGAACCTATTCTCGCGAGTGACGAACATCACTTGACTTCTATCGGGTCCTATAGCATAGCAGCTATCGACCTAGCATACTAGTGATAGAGCATAGGTACCTAGGGATCATGCATCTAGGGTTTCAATTCATCTCCTGAAACGTAAATGCACAATCATAACAAACATAATTGCATAATTTTAAAAGATGGGGTTAATGATCCGGGGCTTGCCTTCGCTGGCAAGGTTGGCCTTGGGCCCTTCTGGACTTTGGTCCAGGTCTTGAGCTACGTCCACGTAATGCAGCTCTTCGTCAGCTCCTTCGTCTCCTCCTTCCGGCACGAGCGTATATCTACCGTCGGGAAGATCTACACGAGGATGCAAATGCAAGATTTATTTGTTGATTTTCAATTTAAAGAACTACAAACAATAGATGGCAACTCTTGAGTGCATTGGTTAGGCACATTCACCTAGATAAGAAATACATTCGGCATACTCTTCCAAAAAGGAACAATATGCAGCTCTTTATTAAATATTCTTTTTGACAGTGACTGTACATATATATGTAAGTAATTTAATTTAACTTCACAAACAGTAGTGGTTGGGTATATTTAGCCTTTTAAAATGATTTTCAACCACACACAATGCCATAAAAGATGGGTTGTGATTTTTCCCATTTAAAAGACTATTAAGTCCTTAATGGCCTTCATAGCTTTTATTCATGAAATTAATTAATAAAATTCAGTGGAAGGGTGTGTTAAACACTAAACACCTATAACAAGCCACTGGACACACATGCATGCTTTGGATGGCAAGAAATTAATTATTTTTGAAAAAGACAAAAGCAAGCTAGAAGGACAAGGTAAATGCACACAAAAATAATTACTCAACAAAATGATTCAAACTTTCTCACATATGTTATATGGTCCAAAACTAGGCTAGGGATGCAGCATATACACCTAGAACTATTATGAAACTTGAGTTATGCATTTTTAAAGAAAAGCAAGCATAATTCAATAATAACTATTTCTGGTGATTATAAAATTGTGATTAATTCACAAGCGGTGTGTTTTGGAATAAAAAGACAGTATGCAAAATTTGGTTGCATAAAACTAATTATTGTAAGCTACAAAAATTATTTATGCAGATTCTGCAGAAATGGAAAAACATTTTTATAAAAAGATTTACAACATAACTTTGTGCAATTTTTGGTACAGAAGCTAGTCATGACATAACACACAACATATCCAAAACTTAGCCACATAAAATTTATAGATTTTGAGATATTGCAGATCTAAGGTTTTCACATTTCTATTTTTCATGCACAAACTATCAGGATTTAGGTCAGGAAAGAATAACAAAAGTTGTGTGATTTGTCACCACGAATCCAAAGAAATTGGGTTTGCATTTTACTGATTTCTCTACGATTTTCTATGCAATTTACAAGTTTCTGAATTCACAAATACTATTTCAGTTACAACTTTGCAGTCAGGCCCTTGAATTTTTCTGCGGTTCACAAATATACCCTTCTTTCGCGGATAAGACCCCAAAATGTTTTCTCACCTTGCAATGTCACCCCTGGGCGGTGGCCGGCGCGGCCCCCGGCCAAATTTCGGCCGGGCGGCGGCCGTGGCCGACAGGAGTGGGCGCGTGACGGTCTGGTGGTCTTCCAAGTTTGATTTGGGAGGTTGACCGGGTCTGGAAGGGGGGCCGGCGACAGGGTGCACCGGCGGACGGCGGTGGTGGCTGCCGCGGCTGCCAATTCCGGCGAGGGCGGTTCGGTGGAAGAAGGGAGCGAGACGGCGAGCAACAACGGGTGCAAGAGAGGGTAGTAGGCGTTTTAGTTGGGAAAGACGGTGGTCGGACCCTATGCTCGCCGTGGCGGCCTCTCATGGCACCGGCGGACAGGCACGGTGAGAGGCGGGGGAGGTGTGTGCACGCGAGGTGCACGGCGCGGCCGGGCTTTAAAGGTGGGGGAAGGGAATCGTGCCACTACGCGAGGGGACCCCCTCCTTAACTCCATGTACGGTGGGCATCCTCGGCGGCGCGCGCGGGAGCCTGCGGCGGACCGGCGGACAATGCCAAGCGCGGATGGTGGCGAGGGCGGGGACTCCACGTGGCGGGGCGCGGACTTCGGGGAACCTCGGAGTGCTCCCAAACTCGGGAGAAGTGGCCTCGGGACGGCGCGAGGTGGCCCCGACACCGAGGTGAGCGCGGTGCATGCGCCGGCGCGCGCGACGCGCAACGCGCGCGCGCGGCACCGACCGGCCTAATTGTGTCCCTGTGTGCCGGTTTGAACACGTGAATCTCCAAAAAGTTGAATAGAAGTGCACAAAGTAATGAATAGGAAAGTTGTAGATCTCACTACCCTCTACAACTTTCACAAAGGAGGTATAGTGTTTTTCTCAACGGATTTTGCATAAATTACTTGCCAAATTTGAATGTCACCATGTTTCGGTGAACGGGAGGTACTTGCCGATTGACCAAGTTTTTCACCAATTTCCACTCAAAATTTGAAATGCCAATCTACATGAAAGTTGTGTCCCTCAACAAACTGGACAACTTTCATAAAGGTAGATTTTGAAGTGTTTAGGTGAAATTTGGAGAACGCGGCAAAAGTTCCGGACGACATTCGCCGACGTCACTTTGTTTAAGCGGGTTTGATCGTGTCTTTGACCAAGGGTTGGCCACGGGTGTGCGTAGACTTGGTCAAGGGGTTCACTAGGGTTTGTTGGCAAGGTTTTCGAGGTGATGACCCGGGTTGACCTAGGTTCGACCGGCGTCGGCCGGTTTGACTCGGTACCGATCCGGTCATTAGCGTTAATGACGGTAATTAAAATCTCGGGGCGTCGGAGGGATCTCTCCTCCACCCAAAAATGGTGGAACCCACTCGAAAACTAGTCATCGGAGCGCACACGCCCGGCCCAATCCCGATCCCCACGGTCCCATGCCGCGCGTATGGCCCCCGCAACCACATCGCCGTCGGTGCGGTGAGGCCCGCACTCTGAGGCGGCGTCGCGGGGGGCCGGACACGGGTTGTGTCCCTCCGCCTCCACGCTGCTCTTCGGCCGCCACGGGAAGAAGCCGACGGCGGGCCGGGAGGTCCCGCCGGCCCCGTCCTCTCGCTTCACCTCGGCGGGGAGGACGACATCACCGCCTACGGCATCCGGGATACCGAGCTGCGGGAGGCGGGCGCAGCGAACATGGCGTGGGCGTTCGGCTTCGGCGTCGGCACCGCTGCCCGCTCGCCACCGCACTCGCCTTTGTCGCCGGCACGCCATGGTGCGGGTGCGGATGCCCACGGGGAGCTCGCTCAAGGACATCGTCCCGGTGCTTGTCACCGGCTTCAAGAAGTGCAAGGCGAACCTCGCGCGGGAGGGACGGCGCCGCGGTGCCGCCGCATTGGGCCGACGTACACTCCATCGGTCGGCGCCGACCGGGATGGCGAACGGCGGCGAGGGATTGCGGTCAAGGATGCGTGTCACTCCGGATCCTCTTCTCGTGTGTTTGGTTGGAGAGCCGCGGGAGCGAGCGGATCTGCTCCCCGCGGCCGTTTGGACGAGGAGCGGTGGGAGCGGAGCGGCTCCAGAGGGAATATACCCTCTAGATGCGGGTCGGCTCCCTCCCCCCGAAATTTGGCGGACGGAGCGGCTCCACTCCCGTTTTCTCTCACGGTGTCTCTCCCGTCTCACTCCCGTCACCCCCACCTCTCTTCTCTCTGCGGCGCGTCGGAGGCCATGGTGCCCGGGGGCGGCGGAGCTGCGGCCGGAGCTCGCCCGCGGTCGGTGGATCCCGCGCGTGCCCACGACCGGCGAGTGGAGCCGGCGCGGAGCTTGCCCGCGGCGGCGGAATTCCACGCGCGGCCGGCGGAGCCGGCGCCGAGCTCGCCGCGCGGCCGGCGGATCCCGCGCGCGCCGCGGCGCCGAAGCTCGTGTGCGGCGGCAAAGTTGGCCCGGCGAGGGAGCTCGCGTGCGGTGGCGAGGGAGCTCACGCGGGGCCGGTGAGGGAGCTCGGCGGGGGCGGCGCCGGGGCGGTGGAGGCGCGGCCGACCGGCGGCCGGGGCGAGCTCGCGCCCAAGCAAGGCCGCATCCATGGCGCTCGGGAGGAAGAGGAAGGCGTGACTCGTGGGGATAAGGAAGAAGAAGAGATACGTATGGCATGTGGGACCTACTAAACATAAGCCCTATGACATGTGGGACCCACTAACGGAGTGAAAACTGTCATCCATTCCTCCAACTCATTCCTCCAACCAAAAAAAAAGAGGGTCGGAGGCATTGCAACCCAATCTTTTCAACCAAACATGAGAAGGGTCGGAGCCGTCCCCAAAATGAGGGCCGGCTCCGCTCCGCTCCCGTGGCTCCCCAACCAAACACGGTTCTGGGCGGTGACGCCGCGGACCCACCATCCGACATGGAGGACCGGTGTTTGTTGTTGCTGCCCGTGGCCACCACCCGGAGTCGTTGACCTAGTCCTCCGGCCCTACGTGTACTTGGCCACCGCCGCCCGCCAAGCATCTCGGCCGAGCCGTTTTCTCCTCGCCCACTCGCCGAAGCTCCGCCTCCGGCGCCTTGACCCGCAACCAAGTTCCGGCGTCCAATTATTAGCAACCGCCGACGTATGTAAAAGCTCGGCCGACCGAGCATCAATCGAACTGCCGCGGACATGCGCGATGCCGTGAGGACGTGAGGTGAGTACTGCGAGTAGGTGACCGTGATGCGCGGCGGAGCGCGTCCTCACCGCTGCTCAACCGCGTGCGCACGCCGACGTCGGCGGCCGTGGAGCACCACGCGGTGGTGTCGCCATCACCGGCGCCCGTGCGGCGCCGAGGTATCACGGGGCGGTGTTGTGCCGTGCGATGTCGGAGGGTGACCTCGCGGCGCGGCTCCTCGCCATCCCCGCGACTAGGGCGAAGAAGGACCACGAGGGAGGCGGCTCGGGACGCGACGCCGGCGCTTGCGGAGCGACGGTGCGCCGGGGCGGCCGGCGCGGGAATGCGTCTTGCTACGGCCACGGCGGCGGCGCGCGGGCCGTCATTACCCACCTCAACCGGACGCTTGCGTCGCCGCATCTTCCTTACGCGAGCAAGCTCAACCGGTCCACCTCCACCACCACCGGTCCGTGCGTCGCTCGCTTGGTTCCTCTCGCTTTCTTGCCCCCTTTCTCTGTTCCGCCGCCTCGCTCGCTCGCTCCGGCACCGGCGGACTTGGGCCGGAGGTGCGGACGCAATGGTGCGCGGTGGATTGGGGGTGCCGTCGCCTAGCCCCGACGCCGCAAAGATGGAAGATTTGGGGAGGGTAGAAACATATGATGTGGCATTGTGGGACCCACGAGTTGGGAAGGAGAATAGAAAAACTGCCGGAGCAAATTGTGTTTTGGGGATGAAAATATTTTCACTCCACCCCAATAGCTTTATATAGGAGATCAAATTTACTCCACCTCGCCGAAGTTGCTCTAAAAAGGAAAGGTTTCGAGACCGGTGGCGGCGCACGCCACCTCTCTCGCTCTCGTTCCTTCCTTCCCCATCCCGGCATCCCGCGTCGACCCGGTGCCGACATGGCCGGCAGATTCGGTTTGTTGGGGTGGATGGATGATCTAGAAGAGACGAGGCGAAGATGTGGCCGAAATACCGACACCTTGCGTATACTCTCGGAGCCGGTGCCCATCTCTATCTCCTTATGTCTTCTTCAATTCCTAGGTTTCGTTTTCGGGATGTACATTGTAACGCCCAAAAATTACTTTAAGTTGATCATATCATCATGAGCATCATCATGCATTAAGTATAGTTTAACTATATAAAAAGAAACCTGCTAATGATGGGAGCTATTTTCAGCTCACGGACGGTCCGCACGTGCGGCGCGGACGATCTGCCCTCGCCCGTTGTGCGTGTCACACGCGCGAACTTCATCGCCACGTCACTCCATTTGGTCCCACTCATCGGGCCGTGCGTCCCAACCCCCGGCCGCACCCCCCGGCCGCCTCTCTCTGCCTCCCATTCACTCCCACACACACTCTCTCTTCTATCCAAGAAACCATGGAGGAGCTACCAAGGTGATTCAACCTAGGAAACCCCTCACCTCGCCGGAGCTTCGGCTGGAGGACCGCCGGAGCTTAACACCGGCGATCCGCACCACCTCCCCCTCATCTTCTTCCTCAATATAGGAGCTAGGAGCTTCCCCAAACTCTTCTTCCTCCACCCCAAGTTTCCTCTTCAAGCTCAAGGTGAAGGACGAGCTCAAGCTTCACCAAGGCCACTCTACTCCAACTTGTGGCACCTCACGGAGTTTTACTCATTGACGGTGAGCTATCTCTATTCCTGATCCATCTCCATTGATTTGGGATTTAGGATCCGGAATCCTCCCATGAACCAATCACCATTGATGAGCCAAAGCTTTCAAACCCCAATGCATGTCGAATATATCACTTGGAATCACATCTAGGCACTCCCGGGAACCCATAGAAACAAACCCCACCCAAAACCGAGGTCGGAGCCGCCGCCGGCGAGCTCGATGGCGATTCTCGGTCAAGCCGCGGACGGTCCGCCCGACCAGGTCGGACGGTCCGTTACCCACGATCAAAAACCTCCAAAAACATGTGTTCTGCTCCCTAGCCTCGCGGACGGTCCGCCCCTCAGCCAGACAGTCCATTATTGACTCAAATCCATACAGAGTCGTTGTTGTTTCTTCGAGGTCTCACGGATAGTCCGTACCTTCGGTTCGGATAGTCCGGCACCTCCGGCGTACGGTCCACCATTTCATCGCGGACGGTCTGCCGATTACTATTCATCCCATCATGTATCATCTTGTATAATTCATAAAATTTCATATAGCTTAGAAAATTATGAAATAAAATTTGTTGGTTTCCAAATTATGTCAGAATTCTATTGAAAATAAGTTTCCCTCAAATTATATAATTAATTATCTGAAATAATTATATGCTTGTAAATCATATTAATTACATAGTTAATTAATTGTTAATCCAAAAATTATGAAACCAATTTTGCTAGTTCACTTATAATACAAGTGACTCAATGAATATACTGTTCAGCATTTTATTCATAGTAAAGCATACCATTTATCATATCCTAACATGGCACTCATTCATAGCATATTTATTTACCAAGCATCATTGCATTTCGTGTAGAGATCGAACCGTCGGAGCAAGAGGAGGTTGAGACTGAGCAAGACCCCGTGATCGAAGACCCTTCTCTTGAGAACCAAGGCAGGCACCTAAGCATCCTTTAACCCTATTTTGGATCCATTGGAGTATATGTGTTTTGTTTGTGCATAAGTAAAATTTATATATATGATTGTTTAGCTAGCTCCTAATTGATGCATATCCATCCTTGATCTAGAATAACCCTCCTTAGATGAGTATGCTTGTTTAGGTGTCACGAATTTAATTGCTTATACATGCTTAGCTTCGGTAGAAGTCAAGAGGTGGCAAGGTCACCACCACTTGCGAGTTATAGAATGTTTGCTTAATTATACTTGTGGCTAGCTATGACCGACTAAAATTGAACTCCATGAAACATGATTCGAGACTTGAGCAAGAGTGGTAGGGCCATTGAGATTGGAGCTCATTGACTTAGTCTTGCTTGAGTTGATTAAGGCTCGATCGTTATCGTTGTGATACTTGAGCACTTTACCGTACAAACCACATGCTTACAATGGGAATAGCAAGCTAAGTAGCATAAGTCACACCGTACCTTGACCGGATTTGGTGCGGGGTGGGATGAGGTGCGATCGGCCGTGTCCGGTGCACCTATACACTTCCGACCGTTCGTTCATAGTAGGGTGCGAGTATGTGAAAGGTTCATGGCATGAATTAACACTTATCCTTGATCAAGGGTATGGTCTTTGGTCTTGCACTTCGTGTGGGAAAAGATGTACACCCCTGCAGGGTTATAATCTATTGCAATAGCCACGCTCTCGGTCATTGAGCACGCTCATGTACTTGGACTTTAACGTAGAGTTTCGATGTAGCTCATGGAAGACTAGAGATATGATCATGATATCACCTTACTTATTGCAATTTACTTGATGCTTGACTTAGAGATCATAGAATGCTATGTATTTTGCTTAATACAACTTGATAAAAATGTAGATGCTTTTATGCAAAATAATTACCTATGCCAATCCTTGCTACTTAACCAAATGCATACCCCTTAAGAGTCGGGCAAGTATATACCCATATGTGGATAAGTCTGTGGAGTACCTTTTGTACTCACGGTGCTTTGCTGATAAATTGATTGCAGGTGAGGCGCAGTCGGAGCCCATCTTTAGGTACTTCCTTGCCGAGGAAGTAGGTGGCCATGACTAGGAAGGGCACTATCAGCATATAGTGTTTACCTTCTTATTTTGTGATGTATCGTATGAGCGTGATGATAGAACTTTCCGCTGCAAAACTCTAAGACTTATTGTAATGTAAACTTAAACCTATCTTTGTAATGTGATGGACTATGTTTGGATTGCAATGTGATGATGATGTTCATCTTGTTGTGCTTAGTGAGGTCTGTGTAAATCGTGGGCATTGCTCATGACACATCTCAAAGACGACCGGGGTTACTCATCTTTAATTGAGTTGGTCAATGGTGATGACTCGATTAAATGGGATTAACTTGGAGGATCCTCACATACATTGATGTAATCTAACCGTTATACAACTTCCTGGGGTTGCCCCGTACGTGTATCTGGATTTTTTTTGAAACATAAAGCGAGAGCACTCGCTATTTCATATAAGAAGGAGAGGAAGCGAGTTTTACATGGCCGATGTTTCACGAAGTAAAATTACTCAAACTCACGGAAAAGGAAAAACAAAATTAACAAGCTAAATCACCGCCGAAGGGGCAGCCGCCCCCATTGCAAGACCTCCGAGCCTCATCTCTTCTTGAATCGGCAAAGCAAAACACGGGACGGAGTTAACCTTGCTCCTTCGAAAGTTCGGCGATTCCTTTCATTCCAAATATTCCAAGCGAGTGTAGATCATGACGAAGCCAAGTGCCTCCTGTGCTCCCTTGGAGAGACATGTATTGCTGAATTCCACCACTGTTCCATGCCCAAAGTCAGCGACGGCACAGGTACAAGACCCTCCGTCCAAGTGCTGACCAGAAGCCACACCTCCTGGGCGAAGCTACAATGCAAGCAGATGTGTTCAGCCGTCTCTGGTTGCTGATCACAGAGCAAACAACAGGGGTTGCACGGCCAGCCCCTGATAAGCAAATTATCCGCAGTCAGCAGCTTTCTTTGAATCAACAGCCAAGTGAAGAATCCGTGCTTCCCCTCAACTTTCGCCTTCCAGATGGCCAGAGAGTTGTAGGTGTTGAAGGAGCCCACAAATTGAGCTTCATAAGCCGATTTGGACGTATAGGCTCCCGACGGTGTGAATCTCCGGACAATGTCATCTTCTACGATTGATAGTTGCACATCCCGAACCGGGGGACCGCAGTAGTATGAATTGTGCAATCTGATCGGCTGATGTCATTCTCCAAACTCCCCGAGTCCAATTGTCATCCTGAAGATCGTCTGCCACTGACCGATTTTTCCGCCAAGCAAGCTTATAGAGATCAGGCGCAATATCCCGGGGTGCCCTCCCATCAAGCCAACTAGATTCCCAAAATTTAGCTGTTTGCCCATTCCTAACTGTCACCACCGTGCAGGTTCTAAAGAGCTGCTTATCAGCTTCAGTACAGGGCACCTTTGTACCTACCCACGGCCGCTCCGGCTCCTTCCAAGCATACCACAACCATCGTAATCTCAAGGCCCGACTGAAAAGATCCAAATCTAGCACCCTGAAACCACCCAACGGCTTTGGTCTCTGCACCTTCTTCCAATTGACCAAGCAGTGCCCACCATTAATATCCTCCGACCCTTTCCATAAGAATCCCCGCCTAATTTTATTCATTCTCTTCAATGCCCACTTCATTGGAGCGAACATGGTGAGGAAATATGTCGGGATGGAGGACAGCGCCGCGTTTAGTAATTTCAGCCGGCCAGCCTTATTCAAGAATTTCCCCTTCCAAGCTGGCAGCCTGTTTGCCATTTTATCAATGAGTGGCTGGATATCGACCCGCCTCACGTGTATCTGGATTTGATCACCAATTTATGCCGCATTTCCCCTTGCGCGCGGCGTTTGCAATTTCATATGTTCAAAAGATAATTTCCCGTTAACGGATCTGACTTTAACATCTCTTCGTTGGCCGGTCCTCAAGATATTCTTGAAAGGGGATGGGGATGGCAGAGGCTGCTGCCGTACCAGCCTTTTTCTGTTCAGTGGCCCAAGTTTAAGGGATACCTGCAGGAATACTATCACAAAAATGCTGATCAGGTTGCTGCTCTCATTATGAACAACAAGCCTGAATTCTATGTATCGGGCATTCCTCCCAATCACCTCGCATGCTGCAGCAGACCTGGTAAGGTCCTCCAGCTTCTGCAATACCAAACTGTGGCCTGCCCTACCATTTTTTTCTGATTCAGTAGCTAATTAACTTCACTTCACCCTTGGAAAACGATCAATTCTGTCCAGTGTGTTAGGAGTGAGGCCAAGCTCCAAAGCCTCCCAAATAGTCTGAGTCGTAAGGACATCAAACTGAGCCGTGCTACCACGGAGCATGCAAAGCTAATACTCCAGTCAGGGGATGAATCTTTTCTTGCAGGCCCTGGTTTTGTGGTATGCTTCTTACAGTCGAGGCCAAATTTTGTGGCCTACTTAATTTCTAGTGATTGTTTTTTTTTGTTTTTTGCTGACTTTTTTCACCATTTGCAAATAATGGTTTCAAGTGTATCATGAAGGAAGCTGAGCTCATGTACCCGCTGCTGCTGCAATGCAAGTTTGACTCTACCAGCTTTAGCAATCAGATCCGGAGGTCGGCACTGAATCTTATGATGTGCAATGTGGATAAATCTACCGCAGTCCCTACCGCTGCAGCCATGGTGGTATACAACAACTACTAGTATTACAATTTAGCTTTTTGTCGCAAGCAAGATGTGGTAGGTTAGAGATGAAACCTACAAGAAACAAGGGTAGGAGAAGCACAAAGCATAAGAACACAAAAGCACAAAAGAAAAAGAAAAGATCATATCTCAGGCACATTGATTGCAAGTCTACATGCACTTCTTTCCATAACTAACTCCTTGGGGATGTCCCACTCCTTAAGGTCTCTCTTGTCCGACTCATCCCAAGTTAGTTTAGGTCGACTTCTACCTTTCCTTACACTATCGACCCGGTCTAGCACCCCACTACGCACCGGTGCCTCGGGAGGCCTCCTCTGGACATGATCAAACCATCTCAATCGGTGTTGGACCAATTTTTCCTCAATTGGTACCACCCCAACTCTATCTCGAATGTCTTCGTTTCGGACTCTATCTCTTATTGTATGCCCACAAATCCAACGCAACATATGCATCTCAGCGACACTCAGTCGTTGGACATGTCGTCTCTTTGTAGGCCAACATTCAGCACCGTATAACATCATCGGGCGAATCACCATTCTATAGAACTTACCTTTTAACTTTTGGGGCACCTTCTTGTCACAGAGGACGTCAGAAGCTTGGCACCATTTCAGCCAATCGGCTTAAATCCTGTGCCTAACATCCTCATCAATGTCACCATCCTTTTGCAGCACCGATCCCAAATACCTGAAGGTCTCTTTCTTGGCCACCACTTGTCCGTCGAGGCTCACAACTCCATCTTCATGTCCAGTCATGCTGAAATCGCACATCATGTACTCGGTCTTGGTTCTGCTAATTTTGGAATCCTTCGACTATAAAGTGTCCTTCCACAACTCAAGCTTCCCATTAACCCCTGCCCTAGTCTCATCAATTAGCACCACATCATCAGCAAAGAGCATACACCATGGGATACTACCTTGGATGTCCCTTGTGACCTCATCCATCACCAAAGCAAATAAATAAGGGCTCAAAGCTGACCCCTGATGTAGTCCTATTTTAATTGGAAAGTCACTAGTGTCACCACCGAATGTACGCACACACACGTCACCACATCCTTGTACATATCCTTGATAAGGGTAATGTACTTAGTTGGGACTTTATGTTTTTCCAAGGCCCACCACATGACATTTCTTGATACTTTGTCATACGCCTTCTCCAGGTCAATAAAGACCATGTGCAAGTCCTTCTTCTGCTCCATATACCTCTCCATCAATTGTCGTAGCAAGAAAATCGCCTCCATAGTCGACCTTCCAGGCATGAACCCAAACTAGTTTTGAGTCACGCTTGTCGCTGTTCTGAGGCGATGCTCGATAACCCTCACCAAGGCTTCATCGTATGGCTCATCAGCTTAATCCCTCGATAATTAGTGCAACTTTGAACATCTCCCTTCTTCTTGAAGATTGGCACTAATACACTCCTCCATTCCTCGGGCATCTTGTTTTCTTGGAAAATGAGGTTAAAAAGCTTTGCCAGCCAAACTATGGCTCTAACACCCAAACATCTCCACACCTCAATGGGGATGCCATCGGGGCCCATCGCTTTACCTCTCTTCATCCTCTTCAAAGCCTCCTCAATCTTTGCCTTCTGAATTCTCCTCACAAAATGTCTGTTGGTGTCATCAAAAGAGTCATCCAACTCAATAGTAGGATTCTCATCCTCGTCATTAAACAACCTATCAAAGTACTCCCGCCATCTGTCCTTGATCTCCTCATCCCTCACCAGTAGTTGGTTTGTCCCATCATTGATGCATTTGATTTGGTTGATGTCTCTTGTCTTCCTCTCTCGGATCCTCGCCAACCAAAAAATGTCCTTCTCCCCTTCCTTCGTGCCTAACCGCTGATAAAGGTCATCGTACGCCTGGCCCTTGGCTACACTCACCTGTCATGTACAGCCGGATGTTTGGCCAGCACAACAGGCAGCAGGGAGGCACAAGCGCCCAGGATTAGGAGTAGTTTTTGGTTTGTTAGAGATAGAGTTTTGGTTTGCTAAGATTGGTTAAAGATATGGCTTGTTTAGGAAGTTGGTTAGCCTCAGGCAGTTTATAAGCCGAGGGATTAGAAAGATTAGAGATCATGCTTAGTAGATTGTACCTTGGCCTCTCGTGACCTGCCTCCCCTGGCGCGCCGTGAGCTCCCTGTTGTTCCACCGCGCCGTCGAGGTCCAGGGCCACGTCCGACCACCTCTTTTGAATACAATCTTCGCCAAATTCCACCCTCCAACCTCCTAGCTTCCTCCGCCCGTGACAACTTGGTATCAGTCGAGCCTCGTTCTGTGTCCATGGGGAGTAGCGACGGCATGAAGGAGCTGCTCGAGAAGCTGTCTGCTAAAATCATGACATGAAGGAGTCGCTCGACAAGCTGGCCCCCCTCGCGCCAATGGCGGACCAGCTCGCTTCGGTTCCAGCCAAGGTCGTCACACTCCAATCCACCACGTTAGAGAACTCCGAGCAAATCAGGGCGCTCAATCTCGCCCTCATCCGCACAAAGAAGGCGCAGCGCGACGGCAAGGGGCTAGCGCTTGAGGAAACCTTCGACGCCAACCACTCCTCCGAGCCGTCCAAGAAGGGGTCCAGGCCCCCGCCGCCACCCGATCCCAAGCCGCAGCCGCCGCCCAGAGATCGATTCGGGCCACCATCGGATTTCTCCAGGGGCGTGTACGAGGAGGAGGAAGACTTCTCCGACAGCTGATTCCACTCTCGCGTCCGCCTGGAATTCCCCACATTCGACGGGAAGGAAGATCCCCTGCCTTGGTTGAACCGTTGCGAAACGTTCTTTCGAGGGCAGGGTACTCCAGAGTGCCGCCACATTGTACATTGCGATGCACCTCATCGATGTGGCGCGACTCCGGAACCCCATCGTGCCGTCGTTTCACCCAATTGGTGCAGCAACGGTTCGGCCCGCCCATGACAGACAGCCCCGTCGGCGAGCTCATGCTCCTGAGCCGCACGGGCTCCATCGAGGATTACACAGACATCACTGCTCGCTTTGCAACCCTCTTTGCTATTTTATAGCTCTCGATGTTGGCTGCACTCCTGTCGAGGTGGAGTCGCTTGAAACACTCCTTTTCCTTAATAGCCTTTTGCACCTCCTTATTCCACCACCAAGTGTCTTTCACCCCCTGCTTGCCTCTGTTGACGCAAAATGTGCACTCGCGCCCAAACACACGGCAAGCCGAAAAGCTGGCTTCGCACGCGCGCGAGAGAAGGTGACGTGCCGGTCAATTTTTCCCGAAAATTAACAAAAGATAAAACAGTTAAATACCAAAGCTTGGAACTTACGGTGGTACCGGGCGGTTCCATATTTACGGCTAAAAAGCCAACCAAGACGACATGTAGCTATGCGAAGCTACCTGTCAAAAAACCACGACCATTCGGATAACCGCAAAGGGAAAAAGAACATTGCCGAACGGGTGACATAAGCATGACAACGATCGATCTTTGAATAAACATGAATGCATGTGCAAAGCCATGACCGATCTTCATGAAGATTAACATTAAATGAAGTAAAGCACGGACATGATCATGTATTAAATGAGTACGCATAGATCAAAGCACTAGTCTACCGCATGTCTAGGTACTTTAAGATCCGTCGGGTACGATCACAAACAAATCTATCCACCGCATGATACAACTTGCATGAAAAACGTACCACTTCCCGCAAATAGATCTATCCACCGCATGATACAATCTAAATACGGAAAGCTAAAAGCATACACCACTTAAGGCACAAACGAGGCACGTGATCTACTCGTGAAAAATATAACCGAATACGGCTGAATGCCCGATCCAGGGTCCATGAAGAAGGAACAAACATTACCACGTGAATAAATCTATCGGGCCGAATCGGAAACCTAATCCACCGGATGACTAGCTCCAAAGCAACCCAAAAACTCGCATCTACCGCATGATACCCGGTTCTTTCAAGATTTATACGCACAAAGCAAGCTCGAACCCGCAACACGTAACAACCTAGATCGATTCGGTTTCGGCTATCAGAAGGCACAAGATCCACGTGTCAAAGACACGAAACCTGCCCTTGCACGGATCTTAAGAGGAAAAGAGCCGATCCAAACCCATCTAGATTGGGCAAGAGTGTATTTCATGAATTAAAACATAAAGTAAAACTCATGATAACACGGGGTAACTTAATGAATCTACTGGATCTTGCCAAAATCCAATAGAGCCGATAACTAGCTTCGAGCTAGATCTTAGCC
The DNA here is from genome assembly GCA_947561735.1 of Cenchrus americanus. Classification (NCBI taxonomy): domain Eukaryota; kingdom Viridiplantae; phylum Streptophyta; class Magnoliopsida; order Poales; family Poaceae; genus Cenchrus; species Cenchrus americanus. The sequence goes on from OX387239.1 coordinate 270,647,304, forward strand.
TACCGCATGGCTCATGATCTAACAAGAAACCCTCTTGAACCAAGCTTGAATCTACCGCATGACACGAAGCATGGTAACAAGACTACTTGCATCGAGATCTAAATCCACCGCATGATACTAGACATGATACAAGGTTGCCGGTACTCACGGAGGTCGACGGATCGATTGGTCCTCTCGAAGAACTCGACGACGCGACAAGGGACTCTAGGGTTTGGCGTAAGGCCGGTGTGTATTGAAGAATGAACGTGTCCGTTACATACATCCGGGGATCGTATTTATACCTGGCGATTACAATTGCGAATGGATTCATTGCCTAACTAAACTCGATCGCCTATCCATCCATTCGCTTCCTCCGATCGAGCCACGTCACCGTCCAATCCCGCAAAATCAGGCTCTCTTGTTCCTTTGCCGAACCGGGAGCGGATAGCCGACCGCGGATCCTTCGCCGAAAATCTCTCGAAAATATCTTTCCTTCCACCGGACGGACTCTTTTTCGAATCGGACCCACATGTCATACTCCTTACCAAATTCCGGTGTTAACGACCTCTCCTACTCACGCAAAACACTTTCGTCGCCACCTTCCGAACACATGTTGCCATCTTTAACCATGTGTCATTTGCATCATCTCCTTCTTCCCAAGGCCCCTCACCTAGCATCCTATCCTTGAACACTTGTGCCTCTACTCCTTTAAGCTTCCACCACCTCGTTCTCGCAATCTCGACACGTTTGTCCCGGACGACACATACCCGGAAGCTAAAGTTCGCCACCACAAGCTTGTGTTGGGGAACAACACACTCTCCAGGTATCACCTTACAATCTAAGCAAGCACGTCTATCCTCCCTCCTCGCAAGGATAAAGTCAATCTGGCTCAACTGTTGACCACTCTGAAAGATCACCAGGTGGGATTCCCGCTTCCTAAAGAGGGTATTTGCTATCAACAAGTCATAGGCCAATGCGAAGTTCAACACATCTTCTCCCTCTTGGTTCCTACCACCATACCCAAACCCCCCATGTACTCGCTGGAAATCAACATTCGTCGCACCCACATGGCTATTGAGGTCTCCTCCTATGAAGAGCTTCTCCCTGATGGGCACGGTACTAACCATGCTATCCAAGTCTTCCCAAAACTGCCTCTTGACGCTCTCAATAAGACCTACCTGTGGGGCATAGGCACTGATCACATTCAGAGTCATATCCCCAACTACCAACCGGACTAGAATAATTCGGTCACCTTGCCTCTTAACATCTACAACTCCATCATTAAAACTCCTATCGATCAAGATGCCCACTCCATTCTTGCCCGACGCTGCCCCCATGTACCAAAGCTTGAAACCAGAACCCTCCACCTCTTTCGCCTTCTGACCCTTCCACTTAGTCTCCTGAACGCATAGGATATTTACATGCCTCCTAACCGCCGCATCGACTACCACTCTTAACTTACCCGTTAAGGATCCTACGTTCCAACGCCCTAGACGAATCCTAGTTGGCCTGACTAGCTTCCTTACCCTTCGCACCCATCGAGGAAAGTGCGAAGACCCTTGCTCACTTTTCACCACACCCGGGCGTAGGTGTAGCGCGCCACTAAGGTTGCGATGACCCGACCCTTGCTCACTTATCATCGTACCCGGATAATGATACGACGCGTCCCTAAGGGGAAGACGACCCAGTCCTTTCTCATTTAACACTACACCCGGGTTCCGATGTAGCACGTCGCTAAGAGGGTTACGCCCCAACGAATTTCTTATGGGTTTCATATCCATTAGAGTGGCTGATTTCATTGCTGGTTCGCCAGACCTAACGCACCCTCCTCCTTTACCTGGGCTTAGGACCGGCTATGTTGAGACGACTCGAGAAAGTCTTCCAGTCAACCTAGGCAGAGTCAGCCATGGTGGTATGTGTGACTTAATTTCTTGCAAACCTTCTGCGACTTGCTTAATATGTGTGGTTTACTCTTTTGATGCTATACAAAATGAACTTTTGTACGACCTTGCAAGGGAGTCTACTTGCTTAATTTTCTCTGCTCTATATTTCTTTTTTTCGAGAATAGTGTGCTCTCGATTTCTTTACGCTTACACGAAATGAACTTCTGTAGGGCCTTGCAAGGGAGGCTAAGATTGTGTGTTACGTGCTAGCTCGAGAGGACTTAGAGCATTACAATGACTATGAGGTGTTTGATGTGATTCAAGAAGGTACCACTAAAGTTTTAACCAAGCTTGAGAAAGAATTTGGAGCTCCTACTACTCACAAATTAGAGGAGCCAGAAGGTGCCGTCTCGAACAATACTTGAATATTTTCTTTTTCTTGATGCTAATAATTGTTGCATCAGACTAGTAGCATGCTTATTTAATCCCTCACATTTTTTGGTGATGAAATCCTCATCTCACATACATTGGTTTTTGGTTGAAATTCGGACAGTTGCCAAGGATGAGCTTGTAGGTTTGCCTTTGCAGTCATCAGAGACGTTGAAGGTTAATGGAGAGGAATGTGAAAAATGTTTTCATGTTACAGTATCTTGCATACTTCAGTGCCCTACATTTTTGAAATGGATGAAAGTACAGGTTAAGAAATGTTGGTTGTTTTGGTGATCCTGAGCATTGCCGAATGCCAAGTTATACCCTTTTTGTGCTTGTGTCATGTCTTTGCACATTTGTAGCTGATCATGATAGATTACGTGAGCATGTGGCTTCTCTCCAACTTTCTGTTCATGGTCATAGGAGCTTGGATTATATATAAATTCAGCTACTAAATGTTTGGTGGTGTTTTACCATTGATGATTGGAGTAGTTCTCTCTTCATGATCCTTTGATTTTTCTTTATGTCTTAGCTGATTTTCTTTTTTAAAATTTTTTTGTCGTAATCATCACATGAACGTAGCCTGGAAGAAGGGTGGTTACTTGTTTCTTTTGGCCTGCGGAATTTAGTTCTCTTGTTATATGCTTTCGGATTATTAAGTTATATTACGGTAATATTTGGTAGTGATGTAATGTTATGTTTCCTTTCCTTGTCTATGATGCTCACCATATACTTGCATTTATCTACATTCGCTAAATCTTTAGTTGTATTCCTTTGTAATCACGCGCCTAAATAATTGTTAGGAAACAATGCCAGCAACTACAGTATCTATTGATTGGGCCCATTTAGTTCAGTAGAAATTTTTGGAGGCCTCTTTCAAGGTCTATTAGTGGTATCAAACGTCCACTAATTATAAAACTAACTACACGAACCGACGGGAAATCATGAGATGAAGCTATTAAGACTAATTAATCATCATTAGGAATTGTTTACTGTAGCATAACGTTGTATAGTGATGATATAATTAGGCTCGTTAGATTTGTCTGGAAAAATCAGGAGAGTTATGAAATGAGTTTTGTCATTAATTCACATATACTTCCTAATTAGTGTCCGAAGATTGATGTAGAAATTTTTGGGGATTTTTTTCAAACTAATCTGGCTCAAAGGCAAAAAAAACTTTTTTTGGCAGCATCATGAGTCCGAAGATTGATGGAGAATTTTTGGAGAATTTTTCGAACTAAACTGGCTCAAAGGCAAAAAACTTTTTTTTGGCAGCACATGATTCATGAGCCCTGTTGCTCTCTAGGTCCTCCGTTTTTATGTAAGAAGGTTTTACATGCAAGGCAGCTTCTGGAATAGTCCACTTGTGGCCAAGTAAATAAAATCCTTGAGAAAAATCAAATGACTTTCAACAAACAACCTTCTTCTGAACACCCCTGACTGACCATTTTTTGTACTGAGGTTGTGGTGTAGTGTGATTGTGTGAAGTGTGAGCGGTGATACGGTGACGAGTAGTATTGCCTTGTGACTCGCGGCACAAGTTGTCCGAAAGGAAGGGCGGTCGGACGGGCAAGGTTGCTTTCGCCCTTTGTACGTTCTCACGGTTCCTCCTCCCATGCGGGGGCGGCTCAAGAGCTCATAGGGCCCTTATGCAAACTCGACAAAGATGGACCCACAAGGAACTACATTCCTGGATTTGTATTCATTCAACAAACTTTAGCTCGCTACAATTATTGCTTGCCGCTACAGTCATGCAAGAAACTAGGTTTGGGCCAGTTTGTTCACTTCGTAGGGCTGAGATGATGCTTTCGTTCACTTCGTTGGGATAAGATGATGCTTAGATGGACCCTTATTTATGTTGGCCCCCTAGGCTGTTGCACTTATTATGGCACACCCTCAGAGCCGGAGGCCCTGCTTCTGTGTCCAATGATTGAACTCGAAAGCACTGGTTGTTGTTGGCTTGTGAAGCTTGAGGTTCACAGTTGTTGGCATTATGCAAGGAAACAGGGTACGTTCAAGATCGCAAGAGGCCCCCCGCGTCGCTCCCGTGTGGGCGACCCAGGAGGGAAAAACCTAGCATCGCCGCCCCACTACCGCAGCCCTCCACCGTCGTCGCACCGCCGCCGAGGGGGGCTCCGCGTGGGTGAGGCCCCCAATGACGTCGGCGGCGCGACCATCTCCCCCCTCCCGGAGGTCTGTGGCGGGCGCGGCCGCCATGGCTCCTCTCCGGAGCTCGTCGGCGGTGACGTCTTCGACGGCGGCGGTGGGGGCTCGTGCCCACGGATGCGGGACACCCCCGTCCGGATCTAGCGGTCGTGTGGTCGGGGGCGGCTCGGGTGCGTGGCGGCGGTGGTTGGTGTTGCCGATGTGGAGGTGCTAGGGACGGCGGCGGTGGTCCGGCCGTGGCGCGCACACGAGACGATGGCGGCGGCGGAGGCCTACGTGGGAGCGTGCGGGATGACACCCGTGCCAACCCCTGCGGCGCGTGGTCTACCGTGACGTCGGCGGCGGCCTGTACGGCCGGCGGCGTCCGTGCGGCGCGGGGGCGGCGGTCACGGGCGGCCATGGCCGGCCCGGGCCGTTGGCCGCTACTTGCTCACGGCGGGAGTGGTGGCCGGCGGGTTCTGCATTCCCCTTCGTCGGCTATGACACTCGACCTTCCCCGTCGAGTTCTCCTTTGAGCCCGGCCATCAAGATGGGAGATTCTTGGAAATCTTTAATATCATAATCCGCCCATGCATATTACCGGCCGAGTTCAATGGAGGGAGGCAGAATGCTAGTACTTATGAGTACTACCAGCCTAATGTAATGGCCAGGCAGCTTGGATGCGGTCAGGTGCCCCCAAGACTGTTCCTGCATGAATTCCTCAAGCCCAGGGAGGAAATCAAAGAGCTGATGCAGTGCAGCAGAGTTTTCAACTATGTGTGCAGCCCCACTGTCTACACATGTCCTTTTGTGCCTGCAACCATAGCTCACCCCACCTTCAATTCATGGTGGCAAGAATTCCATGACCACATCTTTAGTGAACCCGTTCATGTGTTCTGTGCAGAATTGGTGCCTGATTTCCTGCCGACTTCAGAGGTAACACAATGAACCCTTGGATCAAACACTCCTTCTCCATTCATGGTTTTGACCTTCATCTTTTGTCCACAGAACACAGTACCTGCCCCTCGAGCCAGGGTAATCACTTATAATGCCGAAGGCCCGATTTCAGCACTGGGGTTTAAATCCACAACCCTGCATCAATTAATGGCCAGGTATGCTACTACAGATCCCAGCCTTTCTAGCCTCGGCTGCACGTGAGGCAAGGTCTGCACCTGATTGCCCCTCCAAGTGCCAAAAGGAGAAGAACTGTCAAAAAGGTGCTTGTTGAGGTAAAACCCTTTACCTTCTTGATTACCAAGTCACTCTGTTCTTGATGGATCACATTCATTGTGCATTTTCGAGATCGAGCCCAACATTCTTCAGAACCAGCACCTGCCGATGCTCCATCCACTGGTATGACCTTTGCTGTTCTTTCTCAAGGATGAGCACTGGCACTTATCCCTTCAATTGGACATTTGCAGAAGAAACTGTGGGAGAACCACTTGTAGATGTCCCAGTGGTTCAACAGGCGAGCCCTTCCAGGGTTGAATTGCCTATCCCAGTTGAGATCTCATCTTCGTCACCCTCTGCAGAAGCAGTACGTTCTCCAGAGATGAATCTCCCAACTCAACCGGAGCCACAAAATTCCCCCAGGATGCCATCGCCTATCAGTCAGGCAGCAATGACCAACCCAACAGAGGAGGATCCAATTCTTCACCAGCCAGAAACTCACGAGTCGCTGATTGCTGCATCAGCATCTCCTGACTTGGAGGTTTCGGCTCTACTCGGGACGCCTCTTCCGTCCGCGATTGCCCCCGCTCAAGAAACCACTCATGAGGTGCCCAATTCCGCTCTTGATTTCGATACCTTGATGCTAGCATTCTCACCTCGGCAATGTTGTTTCCAGGGTCACGACCCGTCATCATCGAGCTTGCCGTCGGAGGACCCACCAACCGCCGAGGTGATGAGAGAAATAAACCGGCCAACTGCCGGATGAAGTGTTGCCCAAACTCAAAGAAATTGCGGCACTGGCTAGAAAAAGACGTTCGGGATCGGCTCAATGATCTTCGCCATTTTGAAGAGATGTTTGAACCCATTAGCCGAAGACTTCCCGATGACGTCGAGCTTTTCTATCGTCCGTCTACGACTTAGAGCCCTTTTATGTTCCCTTGAGGCGCACTTGGAGGAAATTGCGCTCCCGTTCGGCCATTGAAAAGGAGAAAATTGATGCTGAACATGCCATGAACGAGGTACAATCCCAAGCGGAAAGCCATAAAGATGCCTTGGCTGACCTGCAAGCTTCTTACGATTTGAAAGTCGCCAGAAAGGTCGCTCTAGAGGCGAAATGAGAAGCCCTGTCGGCGGAGATGGAGATTGACCGAAGAAAATAGCCGATCTTCTCGGATTGATAGCAAAGACCCAAGTGGAGGTGGAATCGGCCGTCACCAAAGTAAAGCAATGCGATGCAGAGCTCACTGGCTTAGCTGGTGCCCAAAAGGACTACCAGGAGATCCTGGATAATTCCAACTTGATAATATCCAATGTTCGTCACGCACTCGCAAAACTCCTCAGTGCTTGAATGTCCTTATTGATGTATACCTGGACTGGTCGTTCTTGTAATATTTCCTCTGTGATTTGTTGCCTTTCCTTTGCGTACTTTGAAATGTAATGCCGAACGACCCATTCGGTAGTGAAATGCTAACTCCCGAAAAACACCTTGATTTCCTTTAGCCGAAACAATCGATCCGCCCGCGTTTCAGCTTAGAACTCCAAACGACCCACCGGCGGGTTGGTCAAGGAAATCCTTCCACCTTCCGATTTTATTGGGACGTGCGCCACGATCCACAGCCACGACTCGAAGCCACGATTACCCTGCCAGGCCTATAAATGTTGCCATAGGTGCCCCTAGCTCTCCACCAGGCCTTCTAGCTCTCGAATCTTTGCCAATCTCTGGTCTTCTTGCAAACAGTGCACATCCCCAAACCGCAATGGTGCGCCGCCTCAACCGCCGCCGCGCCTCCGACGAGGCCGAGGGAAGCGGCGCTAATGCGCGCGGGCGGTGATGATCATCAATTTCTCCTCGTCGATCTTCCTTTTGATCTTCCTTTGCCTTGACAATCATCTCCCTTTTTCGAGTTGATTCGGTGGAATCCGCCTCGCGCGCGGCCAATCGGCCCCTCCCCGACGACTCTTCGGAGTCCGATGGCCACTCCCCGTGCCGTACGGGGGAAGCGGATGCTATTCGCTTCAAGGAGGAGCTAGAGGCGTCCCGTCTTGAGCTAGAGGACGTCTCCAAAAAAGCGGGCGTGGCCGAACTAGAATGGGAGGACCGGCGGAAACATGGCTCGGAGGCCATCGATGGTATGGCTTTGATTCTTGATTCAGGCCCGGCCTTTGATGCTAATCCTTTCTTGTTTGTCTTTTGCAGCCCGTGATGCCGAGCTCAACCCGGCCTAAAGGCGCCGGTAGAGCAACCGGCGGAGAAGGTGAACGCTCACGGCGACACGCCGGTGGAGCGCCCGGCCGCGGTGGAGCGCCGCATCGACGAGGTGGCCGTCCATGGCGTTCGTTTGGGCACCACCTTGGGCACGGCTGCAATGGCGACGCATACGGACGTCGACTATTCCACCGGCCGCGTGGCTTCCGGGCGGTGCGCGGAGGATATCGACGAGATCGAGCTCATCTGGAGCGCCTCGACGGCCACGGCGACGCCATTGCCGAAATTACCCATCCCCGGTCCGTGTTGAACGGACTCTTTGACTAGATTGTACTAGGGATGTGTAAATGTCGGCAATATCTTTTGGATTCGCATTTGTTCCGTGATATTTCCCTTTGCATTTGCATCTGTGAATTCGTCCTCTTTGAATGCATCTGGGAACTGTCTTTAGCCGAACGCTCGCAAACGATCGCCCCTCGGCGCAAGATCCACAAAGGATCCCAATTCGGCAATCCGTAAACACCTGTTCAAAAGAAAACCCTTCGCACTCGGTGGAAACCCCCTGCCGCTTGGTATTCCAACAGTGTGTACTGGCCAGATCATCACTCCCAATGCGCCTCCTTGGTCAATAAAATAGCCCGTGGGGTGCTCGCAAATCCACTCGCACACTCCTCCATCGCTTCTCGTCTCTTCCTTTGCGCGAAGAAGAAAAAACCCCAACGCCATGGACAAGGGTAAACGGCCTCGGGGGAGCGGCTCGTCAAGGAAGCGTACGATTCGGAAGTGAGTTCTTTCTTGATCCGCTCCTTGTCCTCCTCGCTTGATCTTGCGCTTCATGTTTTCCTCTCGCCTCTTTCGGCCTTGATTTGCTTCCCGAAGAGATCATCGGAACCGAAGATGTTTCGAGTACATCTCCTCCGATTCTTCTCCCGAGGCGGAGGATGCCACGCCCGAGCAAAGGGTCATTCATCGAGCCGCGCCGCCGTGCCGGCACTCGGAGCGTGACCTCGGGGACATGTCCGTCCGCTGCCAAGCCGAACGCGAGCGTCGTATGGCGCTGGAAGCGCTAGTAGGGGGTAAACGCTTCGTCCCCCTTTATGTTTGCATCCGGATTTCTTGCCCCTAACCTTGATTCTTTTGCTCCGGATGTCTCTCGACGGTACAACAACTCTGAAGGCGGCTGGGATAGCTTGGTAGAGGCCGCCAATCGTGGTCATCCTCGTGCGTTCCAAGTCGCCGTCACGGTGGTCCCGGAACAACCGAAGAGGGAGCAGCGACCGAAGAAGTAAAGAAAAGATTGAATCATACTTTCGCTTCTTTCTCCACGCCTTCGCTTCCCTCCCTTAGGGGACTTGACCTTCGGGGCTGCTATGTGTAATCCCGCAAGAAACCGGTTGTAGTGTAGTATTGGGCTAAGGGCAATGCATCGAGCACCGGCCATTTTCTCTTGTTCATGGATTTTTGTTCTAAAGGCGGCCTCGTCCTTGAGCGCCGTTGTTTCGTGTCGGATGTGTATAATCATCGATTGATTTCAATGCTAGGATAATACTTCTTCGGATATCTTCCATTTATTGCGGCGGAAAACTCTTCTCCCGGCAAAGTTTTCAATATGTATGCATTACCCGGGACGCATCGACCACACGAAAAGGCCCCTCCCGGTTAGGGGACCATTTGCCGAATTCATCGTATTTAGTTCCAATCGGCGTAGCGCTTTCCAAACTAGATCGCCTTCGCGAATTGCTTCACCTTCACTTTCTTGTTATAGTATTTGGCGACCCGCGGCCTTGTTTTTCTCGATGTTCTCCGGGGCCACGAGACGGATCATATGCAAATCTTCTAACTCATCCATCATTAGGCCACCGTAATCCTTGGAGCTTAAATCGTTTTGCGAAGCACTATTCTCCTTGACTCGATTGCATTTCCCGGGGCGGGGATCGCGTGATGCCCGTAAACCAACTCGTAAGGAGAAGTCTTTGTAGCTCCATGGGGGGCCATTCGGTAAGCCCATAGCGCTTCACCGAGTACCGAATGCCATCTCCTCGGCTTCGGTCGATCTTCTTCTCGTATAAGCTTGATCATGATCTTGTTAGAAGCCTCTCGCTTGACCATTAGCTTGGGCATAGTATGGAGAAGAATTAAACAGTTTGATTCCCATGCTTTCGGCAAAATCTCTGAATTCCAATGACACGAATTGTGCCCCTTGGTCGATGGTAATCGTCCGAGGAATCCCAAATCGATAGATGATGTGTTCCTTGACGAATTCGATCATGTTTTCTGACGTCACCTTCTTGAGTGGGATTGCCTCGACCCATTTGGTGAAGTAATGTCTGTAGCCAAAAGCACGAACTTATGCCCCTTGCTAGATGGCGGATTAATTTGGCCAATCAAGTCCATACCCCGGCCCCCGAATGGCCATGGCTTGATGATGGGATTCAATGCGATGCGGGGACTCTTTGAATATTCCCGAACCTCTCGGCAATCTTGACACCCCTTGTAATACTCAAAGCGGTCCTCTAATATCGTCGGCCAAAAGCATCCAGCCCTGCCTAATAACCCATTTCATGCGATAGGCCGATTGGTGCGCTCCACATATCCCGTCGTGCACCTCGCTCATCATGTTCTTGGCTTCTTCTCGGGACCCGGGCATCGTAGCAATACCCCATCTAATGATTTATAGAATAAATTGTCATCCGGAAGAACGAACTTGATTGCCTTGTACCCGAGCTTCCTAGAGACCTTTCGGGATGGATCTCTCAAATAATCAACGATCTCTTTCCTCCAATCATCTTCTCGTGAGATCCGTCCCTAGTGCGCTCACCTCTGCGGTAAATGCTTCTTGACTTTCTTTATAACCGGAGGCGCTCGAGCCGGCCTGTTTGCTTCCTCGTTATGCTCTCTAGGAATGTCTTTGTAGGGTTACCGGTGGAAAGCCCTTCAAGATTTCTCTGCATTCCTCGTAGTAACTCCTCGCGCGCCTCGCTCCCCGCACTCGTACCGGCCGTTCAATTGCTTGATGACCAACTCGAATCTCCATAAATTTCAACCGAAACGGCCCGGCTTCTCTCAAATATTGAAGCCCTCGAAGCGGCGCCTCGTACTCGGCTGGTTATTTGTGACGGTGGGTTGTATAGGGATGGCGAATTCGAACATCTCACCTCTGGGAGAAATTAGCAGGATCCCTACTCCCCCACCTTTGCCACATGATGACCCGTCAAAGAATAACGCCCATGGGGTAATTTCAAGCAGATCAATTGAAGGGTCACGGTGTTCAGTTATAAAATCGGCAATGACCTGACCTTTGATGGCTTTTGCCGATTCGAACTTCAACTCGAATTCTGATAGAGCTAAAATCCATTTGCCAACCCGACCATTCAAAATTGGCATAGATAACATATGTTTTATCACATCAAACTTCGAGTATACAGTGCATTCGGCATTCAACAAGTAGTGCCGAAACTTTGTACACGAGTAGTATACGCAAAGACACAATCTTTCTATAGCCGAATACCCGGTTTCGGGATCAAGTAGTTTTCGGCTAAGATAAGCTACTACCCGCTCCTTTCCTTCGAATTCTTGAATAAGGGCCGATCCAATAGTTTGGGTATCGGCCGCCACGTACAACTTGAAAGGCTTATTCGGGCGAGGAGGAACCAAAGACCGGCGGCTCCTTCATGTATTGCTTGATTTCCTCGAAAGCCTTTTGTTGTTCGTCACCCCATGTGAATTTCGATCCTTCTTCGGCTTCGGCAACGGAGAGAACGGCAACACCTTCGTGATAAATTTGAGATGAACCTTCTCACGAAGTTGATCTTGCCCGAAGCGCTGATTGCAACTCCTTGAGGTTGGTTGGAGGAACGACTTCATCAATGGCTTTCATGCTCTTTTTGCCAACTTCGATTCCCCCTTCGTGGACCAAAAACCCCAAGAACTCTCCGGTGACACCCCAAATGCACACTTGTTTGGATTCATCTTCGAGCCATGCTTCCGGTGCATTCCGGGGTCTTCTTCACATCTTCCGGATGGGTGTCATGACTTAAGGACTTGATCACCACGTCGTCAATGTAGATTTCCACGGTCTTGCCGATCAACTCATGAAAAATGTAATTCATGGCCCGTCGATAGGTTGCACCGGCATTTTTCAACCCAAATGTCATGACGATCCATTCAAATAGGCCTATATGACCGGGACATCTAAAGGCCGTCTTCGAGATGTCTTCTATTGCCATAAAGATGCGATTGTATCCCGCGTTGCCATCCATGAAGCTAATCACCTTGTGCCCGGCGGCGGCGTCAATCGGCAAATCGGCAATAGGCATCGGGTATCCATCCATGGGAGTAGCTCTGTTTAGGTCCCCGAAGTCTATGCAAACTCTCATTTTTCCATTTTTCTTATACACGGGGACGATGTTAGAAATCCACTCCGCATATCCGCGGGGCCGAACGAAGTTTGCGTCAAGTAATCTTTCGATTTCCTTCTTCACATCGGCCAATACCTCATCCTTGTAGATTTTCCGGGGCGGTTGCTTGTATGGTTTGAAACCAGACTTGATTGGCAACCGGTGCTCGACGATGGATCGATCCAATCCAGGCATCTCCGAGTAATCCCAGGCGAAGCAATCTTTATATTCTTTGAGAAGCTCAATTAAGTTCCCCCCGAAGTCCGCCGCAAGTTTGCACCGATGAACGTTGGCCTCGGTTTATCACCGTTTCCAATGTCAACTTCCTCCGGCTTATCGGCCGACATAAATCCTCGTCCTAACTTGCCATCGGTGCCATCCACGGGGTTTTCCATTAAAAATTCTTGTAAGAGCCGACCGCTTGAATCGGTAGTTGGTCACCGCCGACGGGTTCAACGGGACCTTCTCCCCCGGTCCTTCCCCGAGAAGCAATCGATGCCTTGGTACTCCCGGAAGGGCCGGTTCCATGTTATCCACGCTCACGGAGTCATCCGCCCGGACGACCTCGATTTCATCGTCCACCCACCGGATCGGTGTTGATGCATAGTGGATGGGACGCGGCGGTTGGCGTGGATCCGGTCCCGCCCAAGCGACGAGGCTATAGGCTCCCTTCCCTTCGATGACGAAGAAAGTAGTGAGCAACGTCTTGGACCCGATCATCAAATCCACGTGAGCGCATCCTTTGGTGTCTGAGGGGTTCCCGGCGAAGTCGTTTAGGATGATGCTTGTTGGTGTCAGATCGCTCGGGGTCATGCCAAGCTTCTCGAAGGTGGTGTACGGCATTACGTTGGATCGCCGCGCCACCGTCGACGAACATCTTGGTCAATGGCTTGCCATTGACGTACCCCCTCAAGTACGCGCGGCCTCATGTGGCGATTCTTGGCCGGCTTGTCGAAGATGGCCCGCTTGGCAAGCACCGGCCGCGCCATCATCTCCTCGGTCGCTCGTCGTCAAAGGAAGCTTCCTCTCCGCATCACCTCGGTTAGCGGGAGCCATGAACTCGTTTGGCGGGGAAGTATACCATGCATGCGGGGGCCGGACGCTTCGATCCTTCCGTCGGTCCTTGGGGCGCCACTTCGTCTCGTCCGGACCCCCGCTTGCTTCATCTCGCGGTTCCTCAAGCGTTGGACCCGCCTCTTCGGCTCTTGCGTAGACCGGGTGGGCACCCCGCCCCTTACGCCGGACGTAGACATCTTCGTCTTCCTCTCGGTCGGCCCACCGAGATCAGCTTGGCGCTTCCCGGGGTGATCTACTACCTCAATTTTTTGCCGCCGATCCCCATTTGGGTGAATCCTTCCAAGTCTCTCATGGACGGATCGGCGATTGGCGCTTTCTGCTCGTACTCGGCATATCCGTCGCTGCATTCGGGACGGTTCCTTAATGTGGGCGGCTTTAGGCCCTCATTCGGCGGTGCTCGAAGAAGGCGCATCCCCGGTGGGCGCGCTCCCCGCTCGCGCGCGTGCCGTTCCCGATTCCATCGCGCGCCTCCTCTTCGGCCCTGCGCCGCTCCTCCTCGTGACGACGCTTTTGGTAGCGCTCCTTTTCCATCCGACGCCGCCATTTGTTGAGGAGAATGCGTGACGTCACCTTGGGTTTAGGCTTGGACGACTCCCCAATCTCGATGTGGCTCTTGAGAACGCGGGGGCGTCGCCCGCACTTGCTCTAGGGTCACCTCGACGCTCGGGTCAACCGATCCATCTTGCTTGGACTCGGGCGAGGTCGGGACCTTGACTTTCCCTTTCTCTTCGGTGTTATCGCGTTGATAGAAAAGCCAAGCATGTTCTCGCGGGAAGGGGTGGCCATCCGGCTTCATCTTGTTATCAAACTTGAGGTGCCCTTCTCGGATAGCCTTCGGATCCTCATCCCGAAGACCCCGCAATCGTTGATGGAGTGCGAGTCTCTGTCATGGAAGCCGCGGTAACGTTTCGCTTTGACTCCATCGGGCCGAAGCATAGAGTGCCCTTCGAGCGCGGCTTGATTCGGCCTTCCTTTACCAAGAGCTCAAACAACTTATCGGCCTTTGTGATGTCGAAGTCGTAGGTTCCTTTGGTCCGCCCGACCCACCGCCGATTCATTGTCAAGGGCTCTTTACCCCACAAGATTTCTCGCTGTGCCTACCTCCAATTCGTCGTCGAATCCTCGCACAAATCAGCTTTGTCCAAGAATTGGTTGTAGATGTCGGCGATGTCGTCTTTGCTTGCCAAACTTGGGGTCCTTCTTGAGGCCATATGCCCGATTGCTCATCAAGGATAACTTCGCGACGCTTGGCCCAAGTTTTCAAACTCCATCCCAAATAGCTTTTCGCGCACGGTCGGTAACATCCCGGCGACGGCCATATCGGCCACTCGATCGTACGGCAAGTTCAATGAGAAGCACATGCCCTTGACTTCTCTCGAATCTTCTAAGAAACTCCGGCGGTGTTTCACCTGTGCCTTTGCTTCGGGGTGGCGAGATCAATCAACTTCTTCTCGGAAGCGCCGGCGAAGTAATGAGCGTGGAATTTACGCTCCAAATCTTTCCACCCGGCCACCGACTCGGGCGGCAAGGACGAGAACCACCGAAAAGCCGGACCCGTCGGCCGAGGCGGGGAAGTAGCGAACTCGAACGTCTCTTCGGCCGAACATTCCCCAAGCCGCATGAGATAACGAGCGATATGCTCGACCGTGCTTGTCTCGTCCCCGCCGCAGAACTTTGTGAATTCCGTCGGCGGTTTTACCCTTGGTGGCGGGAGCACGTTATAGTACCACTGCGGGAACGGCGGCTCGTAGGTGGGGCCCCGCATCCTTGGCTTGAGGCCGAGCCGATTCTCGCATCAATTCGGCCATCTTGCGTGCTAGGGCATCTTCCTCTCGAGCGCCCGCCGGCCGCGCGTACCCTGGGTGCGGGAAGGCGTCGAACGCCCCGTAATTTCCCACTTCATGATAGCCACCGCCGTACAAATTCTTCTGGAGCCAGTTGGTTGACGGAGCTATTCTTCGACTGGGATCAAGTGGAGCCCCAGGTGAGCCGAATGCTAGGTCTCCGTACGTAGGCTGGTACGGATTCGGGGCGTTGCACGGGGCGACCCGTGCTTTCCGTGGTGGCGGCGGGATTGGTTGACTTCCGAAGCTTGCGGCGGAGGCCGAACCGGCCGCCCCCGCGCGCCCGCGGAGGAGGTTGGAATGTCTCGCTCCCGAGCTTTGAGGAGGAGGCCGCCGCATCCGGCTTCGTAGCGGCGGCCGAGAGCTTGATTCACCCGGCTCACGGTGCTCTTTCCGGCGTACGTCTTTCCAAACGCCCTTGCCCCGCGCCCGGCCAAAGAGGGCCACCATCATCTGCCGGAGCGACCCGAGGAAAGCTTGGTTGTGCTTGGTGAGCATGTTGTCTACCGATTCTCGGAAGATCCGCGCGCATTCCTCTTTTTCTTGTTGGGTTGTGGCGTCGGTCTCTCCCGGCAACAGCACTCTGGGCAAGCCACTCTTCAGATATGGTACACCACTTCGATTCTTCTTAAATGACATGAGACACTTTTGCTGAAATTGATTCACGGCGTCTAGGAGCCGCCGATGTCCTTGCTCGGGAGAAAGCTCTTCGATGTTGACATCCGGGAGGTCCGAGACTTCGGGCATCTTGAACCAATTCGACCGTAGGTCCCCCGGGCGTGCCAAAAAGTGTGTTGACGCAAAATGTGCACTCGGCGCCAAACACACGGCAAGCCGAAAAGTCGGCTTCGCACGCGCGAGAGAGAAGGTGACGTGCCGATCAATTTTTCCCGAAAATTAACAAAAGATAAAACAATTAAATACCAAAGCTTGGAACTTACGGGTGGTACCGGGCGGTTCCATATTTACGGCTAAAAAGCCAACCAAGACGACATGTAGCTATGCGAAGCTACCCGTCAAAAAACCACGACCATTCGGATAACCGCAAAGGGAAAAAGAACATTGCCGAACGGGTGACATAAGCATGACAACGATCGATCTTTGAATAAACATGAATGCATGTGCAAAGCCATGACCGATCTTCATGAAGATTAACATTAAATGAAGTAAAGCACGGACATGATCATGTATTAAATGAGTACGCATAGATCAAAGCACTAGTCTACCGCATGTCTAGGTACTTTAAGATCCGTCGGGTACGATCACAAACAAATCTATCCACCGCATGATACAACTTGCATGAAAAACGTACCACTTCCCGCAAATAGATCTATCCACCGCATGATACAATCTAAATACGGAAAGCTAAAAGCATACACCACTTAAGGCACAAACGAGGCACGTGATCTACTCGTGAAAAACATAACCGAATACGGCTGACAGTACCGATCCAGGGTCCATGAAGAAGGAACAAACATTACCACGTGAATAAATCTATCCGACTGAATCGGAAACCTAATCCACCGGATGACTAGCTCCAAAGCAACCCAAAAACCTGCATCTACCGCATGATACCCGGTTCTTTCAAGATTTATACGCACAAAGCAAGCTTGAACCCACAACACGTGACAACCTAGATCGATTCGGTTTCGGCTATCAGAGGGCACAAGATCCACGTGTCAAAGACACGAAACCTGCCCTTGCACGGATCTTCAGAAGAAAAGAGCCGATCCAAACCCATCTAGATTGGGCAAGAGTGTATTTCATGAATTAAAACATAAAGTAAAACTCATGACAACACGGGGTAACTTAATGAATCTACTGGATCTTGCCAAAATCCAATAGAGCCGATAACTAGCTTCGAGCTAGATCTTAGCCTACCGCATGACTCATGATCTAACAAGAAACCCTCTTGAACCAAGCTTGAATCTACCGCATGACACGAAGCATGGTAACAAGACTACTTGCATCGATCTAAATCCACCGCATGATACTAGACATGATACAAGGTTGCGGTACTCACGGAGGTCGACGGATCGATTGGTCCTCTCGAAGAACTCGACGACGCGACAAGGGACTCTAGGGTTTGGCGTAAGGCCGGTGTGTATTGAAGAATGAACGTGTCCGTTACATACATCCGGGGATCGTATTTATACCTTGCGATTACAATTGCGAATGGATTCATTGCCTAACTAAACTCGATCGCCTATCCATCCATTCGCTTCCTCGATCGAGCCACGTCACCGTCCAATCCCGCAAAATCAGCTCTACTGTTCCTTTGCCGAACTGGAGCAAATAGCCGACCGCGGATCCTTCTCGCCGAAAATCTCTGAAAATATCTTTCCTTCCACCAGACGGACTCTTTTTCGAATTGGACCCACATGTCATACTCCTTACCAAATTCTCGGTGTTAACGGCCTCTCCTACTCACGCAAAACACTTTCGCTGCCACCTTCCGAACACATGTTGCCATCTTTAACCATGTGTCATTTGCATCATCTCCTTCTTCCCAAGGCCCCTCACCTAGCATCCTATCCTTGAACACTTGTGCCTCTACTCCTTTAAGCTTCCACCACCTCGTTCTCGCAATCTCGACACGTTTGTCCCGGACGACACATACCCGGAAGCTAAAGTTCGCCACCACAAGCTTGTGTTGGGGAACAACACACTCTCCAGGTATCACCTTACAATCTAAGCAAGCACGTCTATCCTCCCTCCTCGCAAGGATAAAGTCAATCTGGCTCAACTGTTGACCACTCTGAAAGATCACCAGGTGGGATTCCCGCTTCCTAAAGAGGGTATTTGCTATCAACAAGTCATAGGCCAATGCGAAGTTCAACACATCTTCTCCCTCTTGGTTCCTACCACCATACCCAAACCCCCCATGTACTCGCCGGAAATCGCATTCGTCGCACCCACATGGCCATTGAGGTCTCCTCCTATGAAGAGCTTCTCCCCGATGGGAACGGTACTAACCATGCTATCCAAGTCTTCCCAAAACCGCCTCTTGACGCTCTCACTAAGACCTACCCGTGGAGCATAGGCACCGATCACATTCGAGTCATATCCCCAACTACCAACCGACTAGAATAATTCGGTCACCTTGCCTCTTAACATCTACAACTCCATCATTAAAACTCCTATCGATCAAGATGCCCACTCCATTCTTGCCCGACGCTGCCCCCATGTACCAAAGCTTGAAACCAGAACCCTCCACCTCTTTCGCCTTCTGACCCTTCCACTTAGTCTCCTGAACGCATAGGATATTTACATGCCTCCTAACTGCTGCATCGACTACCACTCTTAACTTACCCGTTAAGGATCCTACGTTCCAACGCCCTAGACGAATCCTAGTTGGCCTGACTAGCTTCCTTACCCTTCGCACCCATCGAGGAAAGTGCGAAGACCCTTGCTCACTTTTCACCACACCCGGGCGTAGGTGTAGCGCGCCACTAAGGTTGCGATGACCCGACCCTTGCTCACTTATCATCATACCGGATAATGATACGACGCGTCCCTAAGGGGAAGACGACCCGGTCCTTGCTCATTTAACACTACACCGGGTTCCGATGTAGCACGTCGCTAAGAGGGTTACGCCCCAACGAATTTCTTATGGGTTTCATATCCATTAGAGTGGGCGATTTCATTGTCGGTTCGCCGGACCTAACGCACCCTCCTCCTTTACCTCGGGCTTGGGACCGGCTATGTTGAGACGACTCGAGAAAGTCTTCCAGTCAACCTAGGCAGAGTCAGCCATGGTGGTATGTGTGACTTAATTTCTTGCAAACCTTCTGCGACTTGCTTAATATGTGTGGTTTACTCTTTTGATGCTATACAAAATGAACTTTTGTACGACCTTGCAAGGGAGTCTACTTGCTTAATTTTCTCTGCTCTATATTTCTTTTTTCTGAGAATAGCGTGCTCTCGATTTCTTTACGCTTACACGAAATGAACTTCTGTAGGGCCTTGCAAGGGAGGCTAAGATTGTGTGTTACGTGCTAGCTCGAGAGGACTTAGAGCATTACAATGACTATGAGGTGTTTGATGTGATTCAAGAAGGTACCACTAAAGTTTTAACCAAGCTTGAGAAAGAATTTGGAGCTCCTACTACTCACAAATTAGAGGAGCCAGAAGGTGCCGTCTGAACAATACTGAATATTTTCTTTTTCTTGATGCTAATAATTGTTGCATCAGACTAGTAGCATGCTTATTTAATCCCTCACATTTTTTGGTGATGAAATCCTCATCTCACATACATTGGTTTTTGGTTGAAATTCGGACAGTTGCCAAGGATGAGCTTGTAGGTTTGCCTTTGCAGTCATCAGAGACGTTGAAGGTTAATGGAGAGGAATGTGAAAAATGTTTTCATGTTACGGTATCTTGCATACTTCGAGTGCCCTACATTTTTGAAATGGATGAAAGTACAGGTTAAGAAATGTTGGTTGTTTTGGTGATCCTGAGCATTGCCGAATGCCAAGTTATACCCTTTTTGTGCTTGTGTCATGTCTTTGCACATTTGTAGCTGATCATGATAGATTACGTGAGCATGTGGCTTCTCTCCAACTTTCTGTTCATGGTCATAGGAGCTTCTGGATTATATATAAATTCAGCTACTAAATGTTTGGTGGTGTTTTACCATTGATGATTGGAGTAGTTCTCTCTTCATGATCCTTTGATTTTTCTTTATGTCTTAGCTGATTTTCTTTTTTAAAATTTTTTTGTCGTAATCATCACATGAACGTAGCCTGGAAGAAGGGTGGTTACTTGTTCCTTTTGACCTGCAGAATTTAGTTCTCTTGTTATATGCTTTCAGATTATTAAGTTATATTACAGTAATATTTGGTAGTGATGTAATGTTATGTTTCCTTTCCTTGTCTATGATGCTCACCATATACTTGCATTTATCTACATTCGCTAAATCTTTAGTTGTATTCCTTTGTAATCACGCGCCTAAATAATTGTTAGGAAACAATGCCAGCAACTACAGTATCTATTGATTGGGCCCATTTAGTTCAGTAGAAATTTTTGGAGGCCTCTTTCAAGGTCTATTAGTGGTATCAAACGTCCACTAATTATAAAACTAACTACACGAACCGACGGAAATCATGAGACGAAGCTATTAAGACTAATTAATCATCATTAGGAATTGTTTACTATAGCATAACGTTGTATAGTGATGATATAATTAGGCTCGTTAGATTTGTCCGGAAAAATCAGGAGAGTTATGAAATGAGTTTTGTCATTAATTCACATATACTTCCTAATTAGTGTCCGAAGATTGATGTAGAAATTTTTGGGGATTTTTTTTCAAACTAATCGGCTCAAAGGCAAAAAATCTTTTTTTTGGCGGCATCATGAGTCCGAAGATTGATGGAGAATTTTTTGGAGAATTTTTCGAACTAAACGGCTCAAAGGCAAAAAACTTTTTTTGGCGAGCACATGATTCATGAGCCCCCGTTGCTCTCTAGGTCCTCCGTTTTTATGTAAGAAGGTTTTACATGCAAGGCAGCTTCTGGAATAGTCCACTTGTGGCCAAGTAAATAAAATCCTTGAGAAAAATCAAATGACTTTCAACAAACAACCTTCTTCTGAACACCCCTGACTGACCATTTTTTGTACTGAGGTTGTGGTGTAGTGTGATTGTGTGAAGTGTGAACTGGTGATACAGTGACAGTAGTATTGCCTTGTGACTCGCAGCACAAGTTGTCTGAAAGGAAGGGCGGTCGGACAGGCAAGCTGCTTTCGCCCTTTGTCTGTTCTCACAGTTTCCTCCTCCCATGCAGGGCCGGCTCAAGAGCTCGTAGGGCCCTTATGCAAACCTGACAGCATGGACCCACAAGGAACTACATTCCTGGATTTGTATTCATTCAACAAACTTTAGCTCGCTACAATTATTGCTTGCCGCTACAGTCATGCAAGAAACTAGGTTTGGGCCAGTTTGTTCACTTCGTAGGGCTGAGATGATGCTTTCGTTCACTTCGTTGGGATAAGATGATGCTTAGATGGACCCTTATTTATGTTGGCCCCCTAGGCTGTTGCACTTATTATGGCACACCCTCAGAGCCGGAGGCCCTGCTTCTGTGTCCAATGATTGAACTCGAAAGCACTGGTTGTTGTTGGCTTGTGAAGCTTGAGGTTCACAGTTGTTGGCATTATGCAAGGAAACAGGGTACGTTCAAGATCGCAAGAGGCCCCCCGCGTCGCTCCCGTGTGGGCGACCCAGGAGGGAAAAACCTAGCATCGCCGCCCCACTACCGCAGCCCTCCACCGTCGTCGCACCGCCGCCGAGGGGGGGCTCCGCGTGGGTGAGGCCCCCCAATGACGTCGGCGGCGCGGCCATCTCCCCCTCCCCGGAGGTCCCGTGGCGGGCGCGGCCGCCATGGCTCCTCCTGGAGCTCGCCGGCGGTGACGTCTTCGACAGCGGTGGTGGGGGCTCGTGCCCACAGATCTGGGACGCCCCCATCTGGATCTAGCGGTCGTGTGGTCGGGGGCAGCTCGGGTGCGTGGCGGCGGTGGTTGGTGTTGCCGATGTGGAGGTGCGAGGGACGGCGGCGGTGGTCCGGCCGTGGCGCGCACACGAGACGATGGCGGCGGCGGAGGCCTACGTGGGAGCGTGCGGGATGACACCCGTGCCAACCACCGCGGCGCGTGGTCTACCGCGACGGCGTCGGCGGCGGCCTCGTACGGGCGCGGCGTCCGGTGCGGGCCGGCGGGGGCGGCGGTCACGGGCGGCTATGGCCGGCCCAGGCCGTTGGCTGCTACTTGCTCACGGCCGGGAGTGGTGGCCGGCGGGTTCCTGCATTCCCCTTCGTCGGCTCTTCACGTCTGGCGCCCAATGGAGGGGGGCTAGGGGGTCCGGTGTGTGCAGGTGGTGCCGAGGTGGTGCTATGGGCTGTGCTGGGTCTCTTCTGGTGGAGGTGTTGTGGATGTGGCGGGGAGCGGGCTACGTGCGTTAGGTAGCCATGGTGCAAATCGGGCGAAAGCCTTCACCGACGCTCTGTCGGTGGGCATGATGTCGGCGTCCTTGTGGCGTCAGTCTCCCCGCTGGGGGCATCATGGTGAGGCACCATGCTCTCTGTCGCACGGGGCTCTCAAGGTGAAGACCTCGTCCATCTATGGACGTGCGATGGCAGTGTTTTGGCGTCGTGCTCTTCTTGAAGACATCGTATTGGGAGTCATGTTCCAGTTGGTGGTGGTGGTGGAGGAGGAGGAGGAGATCGTTTGGAGGTGCTGCGTGTAGCGAGTTTGGTTCATGTTGCTGTTGAGGTGCTGAGGGCCCATGGGTGCTAGATGGCTTGAGCCGCCGGACAAGGTGCAGTGGCAATCTTGGGGACAGCTGGGCGAAGGTGATGCTCTCATTGCGGTCTCAAATATCTGAGCCCTTGGCAGAGGATTGAGGCGGTGTATGAGGCGAGGCCCCCATGTAGAGTCGCTAGGATTAGTGGTTTTACATGGTGCTGAGTTGGGAGTGTTCTGAAGCTTATCTGGTCTCGAGGGGTCGACGATCATGTGTAGCGGCATGAGAGTAATAGTCTCATGGTGGAGGAGTTCAAGGGGTCGTTTGGGCTTGCAGCGGGCAACAGCTTCGGCGTAGCACAGCGTTGGTGACGACGACGTGGGTGTTGACAGCTTGTTTTCAACTTCTCTCCCAAGTGGTTAGGGGTGGTGGTGTGTTATGTTGTCGGTGCAGAAAGTAGTCCCGACACTAACTAGTAAGAAGCGTTGAGATCTATCTCAGCATGGCCGGTGCTAAGCAACTAGTGACACTGGGTTTTATCCTGGTTCCGGCCGGGGGCCGTACGTCCAGCAGGGGTGTGCTCGGGGCACTATGTTGCGTTGCACCGTGGTGCTTGCAGATGGGAGCTACAAGCGAGGCGGGAGAAGAGGTTGGGCCTCCAGGTCCCAGAGGTACTGATTGGGGCAACTGCCAATATCGTGGTCAAGGCGGAAAGCGTGCAAGTGAGCGATGTCCGTCGTCCCCTGCGGCTAGGGGACTGCCCCTCCTTTTATAGGCCAAGGAGGCGGCAGTTTACAAGCGTGCCGCACTATTTCATCTACGTGTAGAGGCATGGTGTACAGCGTCGTGGAGTAGACGACCATCCTGGCGAATCTCGCATCTAGCGGGGCGTCATGGCGCGTCCTGTGCACGTCCAGGAGCGGCTTCGAGGGTGGCGGTGTAGGGGTCGCATGTTCGGGGGCCGCTCGTGTGAGGACTCGAGGGTGTCATTGACGTGAGGCCGTACGAGGCACAGTAGCCGTCGTGGCGGCGTCCGGTCACCGCACGCTCCCGCAGTGTCGGGGATGATGATGCAGTGGCCGGGGTAGTGTTGGGGACGGCGGGGATGGTCGCGCAGGGCCGATGGCAACGGAGGTGACCGCCCCGCCGGCCCGACGTCATGGCGTTGTCCTTGTGCGGGCACGGCGTAGTCCTTCGTCTTCCCTTCGAGAGCTCCGCTGTCCTTTCTCGAGGGTGCAGCGTGTCGGCCGTACGAATGTAGGCAGTATAGTGTCACGGGGTTGTCGCCGGCCATGCCGCACAGCGTCGCACAGTGGCGGGGATGGCCTCGCCGGGGGAATTGGCGGAGCAGTGCCGGGGTGTGATTCCCAAGCGCATCGTGGCATGGATTCGTCTTTGACCTAGGCACCTGCGAATGTCAGTGCATTAAATCCCCCTGTCGGGGAGTAGGTATGGATGCGGCAGGCCCGTGATGCCCTTGAGCGAGACGTAAATTCGCTCGAGGGGGCGCTCAGCTCTCGATCGAGACGGGACCTCGCTCGAGGGGGTGTCCAGCCCCCGAGCGAGGCGGAATCCCGCTCGAAGGGGTGCCCAGCCCTCGAGCGAGGCGGAACCTCACCCGAGGGGGCGACCGGCCCTCGAGCAAGGCGAAGTTTTACCAGTGCAGCATCGCCACCCTCGAGTGAAGTGGAGCTCCGCCCAAGGGTGTCCAGGCCGCCTGTCTGGTGGGCCGTGGGCTCGTGGGTTTATCTTACGCGTGTTGTTAGGTTCATTCATGTTTTATTTTTTACTAAAGGTGAGCCGGTTTTCCCTGGTTGTTTAGGGGACCCTTATGGTTGTCCCCGACAGTAGCCCCCGAGCATCTGTGGGTGTATCCGTTAGGATCCCGCAGATGCTGACGCTTGCTGATGGGATGTTCTTCCCACCTGGTTGCTGGTGTTATTCCGTGGGGCTACGATAGCGGACCCGCGGGTCTAGCCCCCGAAGCCTTGCAGGAGCGTGGGTGCTCCTGCAAGGTTTTTTCACAGGATCTGCCAGTGTGCGGGGTGTTAGTTTCAGCCGGCATCGGTGATATTTCAGCCGGCTTCGGTGGTGTCATACGCACGCGTTAGGCATCATCTGCATTCGGTGCACCCCAGGAGGTGTAGCCGTGCGTCGAGCCCCCGAGCCTGGGCCCATTCGAGGCGATCGGGGTGAGCTCTTCGACTTGTTTTATACGCTCCCTCGCCGTCTCTCCACGGTACGGAGGGTGAGGTTTCCGTAACCCCCATCGAGCGGGTCGCGAATTATGGATTCCTCGTTGAGCTGTTATCGGGTGATTCAAGTGGACGCCCATGCCCCGTTCGGTAAGGGTAGTCTCGTGGTCCGGAGACTCGTCCATGAAAGCGCTTGCGTGGGTTTGCTAGGCAAGGCTTGGTCCCGTTCGCTGGAGACTGAGGGCGCGGAAGCTCTCCCTCGATGGGATCCCTCGACTAGCTGCCCTCGCTGGCTCTTGAACATGACATGTGGGGCACCCTCAAGCTTGCGAGCTCGAGGATAGGCTCGAATGCGCGCACCCTCGTCGTCCCTGACTCCGTTGATCTGGGGCGCCTGTTCGAACCCTTTGAGGGTCAGCCTTCGAACCCCTGATCAGTAGGGCCGTTGCGGGGTGGCAACTGGGTGCCCCCGTCTTTTCTACATCTGCAAGACTCGTGTGCTTGCGGTTGAGCCGGTTCACGAGTTGCTGATCAGTAATCCTCTTGAATCGAGGGCACTTGTGGCGCCCGCTCTCGCTGAGCGGGCTTCGAGACCACTGGTCAGTAATCGCACCCTTCGAGCGTCGGGTTTTTCGAGCGCTGCGCTTGGGCCGCTCGAGGGCTTTGCTTACGCAATAAAGAGCCAGGCCATTTTAATGCCCACAGTCGTGGCCGTGGTCGCGCGCTGCGGGCGCGCCTTTTCAGGCGAAGCAGCCGGACGTAGTGGGTGACGTGAACAGGCGGACGTGACGGCACGCCGTGGCTCTTTGGTTGCCGCACCGTAATGATCGTGCGCGTGCGTGCGCCTGGCCGTTTTGGTCGTGGTGGGGTCCGCTCGTCAGTGACGAGTGCCGTCGCCTGCAGTTAAAGCGCGCGGCGCGCGTGGTTCGGGGAGCATGGCTCCCATGGATCTATAAATCCAAGGGGAAGGAAGGGGAGTCCTTTACCTCAACACTTAGCGCCCGTCGTCCTTGCTCCTTGCTTCCGCTCCAGAGCACCGCGCGCCCTTTCGTTTTCGCCTAGCGTTCGCCTCGTCCCCGCGCTCCTTCGCCGATTGAAATGGCTCCCCGCACACAATCACCGTGTTGGACCCGCTGCCGTGGAGCCGCTCGACGGTGACGAGGTTTGCCTTGAGCGAGCTCGTGAACGGCGACCAGCTCGCGCCGAATGTGGATGGGTAGCCCGCGGCATGGATAGTCCCGCCAGCGACGGATCGGGAGCCCAACCCACCGCACGGCTACGTGGTCAGCTTCGTCCGGCACCATGAACGTGGCTTCACCGCGCCAGCGAGCCGCTTCATGTGCGGGCTGTGCCACCACTACGGGGTGGAGTTGCACAACTTCACCCTGAACGTGATCTCGCAGGCGGCTACCTTCGTCGGAGTCTGTGAGGGGTTCCTGGGGATCCCAGCGAACTGGGATCTCTGGGTCCACCTCTTCCGCGCGGAGCTGCACACGCTCACCACGCCTGAGTCGCGGGTGCGCCGCGTGGTGCGCGCCAGCGGCATGTAAATTTCGCTGCGGGAGTCGCGCATGGAATTTTACATTCCCTGCACGATGACCTCCAACAACGCAGAGTAGGAGCGGGGGTGGTTCTACCTCCGCAACGACGAGCCCGACCTCCCCCCTACACCGGCAAGGTTCTGAAGGAGAAGGCCGACTCTTGGTGGCACGGCCTGTCCCCCTCTTCGCGCCAGGACCGTCTGGAGTCAGCCTTGCTCGCGTTGAAGAGCCTGGTGGACGATGGGCTGGGCACGGCTTCGGTCCTCGTGAACCTCCACCACAGGCGGATCGTTCCCCTCATGGAGAGGGAGCTCCACATCTACAAGATGAGCGAGACAGCCAACCCCGTGTCACTGGCGCGCTTGCGGTTGGTGCACGACAGCTTCCCCCTGGAGTATGCGGTCATGAGGGCGAGGTGCGCCATCAGCCTCAAGGCCGTCAGGCATAGCAACGACACCCTCTGGTCGTTCGTTATGCTTCCCGACACCCCGCCGATGACTAGGCACCCCCCCTTTCCTTTATTCCTCTGCAACGCATCGCTGCGACTCTGACATTTTACTCTTCCCAGTAGAGGGTGGCCGTGAACGCCGCACAGTCCGACCCGCCCACGCCCTGAGCCTGAGCGCGCGCGCGCGCGCGCGGTGCGGCGGTGGGATCGGGGAGCGAGCGGCGTGTAAGAAGGAGCGAAGGATCCTGTGGTGGGAGCGCCGGGAACAAAGGGACGAGGAATTCCGGCTGCGTGAGCAGCAGGGACTTTCTTCCCCGGCAACCTCGGAGTACTCGTCGTCGGTAGAGGAAGAGGAGGAGGAAAGCGACGGGGGGAAGGCCCCCCTTGAGAGGTGGGAGCCTGCGCCCCCCTCACCGAGAGCTGCGGAGGCGGCAGAGGAGCAAGCTCCTGGGGTGGGCGCGGTAGCGCCCACCACCAAGCGGTCTACGGAAGGGGCGGCGCGTGTCGCGGAGGTGCGGCGCGCGCGCGGCGAGGCGTCGGGGAGCGCGGCGGTGGTGACGCCGGCCGCCGCCACAGCGCCCGTCGAGCCCTCGAGGAAGAGGAAGCGGGGTTTCTCCACCTTGAGGTAGGTAACCGCTCCTCCAGACGCCCCGTTCTCGAGAGGCAGGAGTCTGATCCTTTCGTTTTGCGTTCGCAGGATGGCGCCGATCGTCCCCCTCTCACGCCCGCCAAGGCGCTAAGGTCCGATGAGTCTGTCCCCACGAGGAGACGTTCGTCGAGGGCGCTGAGGGTGACAGGGAGCACGGCGGCGGCAACAGGTGAGCCCCCCGCACGGTGCGGCCGCGGCCGCGGAGCCTCGGCAAGTGGTGACGGCCACAACGGTGGTCATGACCGTGGCGGCCGCCGCACCGTCGGCTTTGTCGGCGCCTGCCCCGCCGGCGGCAACCAGGTGGCGGTGGTGTATGTCCCGGACGATGATGTCCTGCCGCCTGGATGGGGCTAGTGGGAGAGCCTACCCGCACCAGCCCCCGAGCCCCCTGCGGGGGTGCTCATGATGAGGGAGGACGGTTGCGTGATGTCAGGGCGCCCGACGTACGGCGCCGAGGCCTCGTCGTCCCGCGCCGCCCTTCATGCTTTAGGTGGCACCGCGGCGCGTCTGGAGCAGGAGCGAGAGCGCTTCAACGCGCCGCCGGCCCACTTCGGCGAAGCCCAGGCCAAGCAGGCGCTATGGCAGGAATTCCGCGACCACGACGCCTCGCTCAACCGGGCGCTGAACAAGGCGCTACGGATCCATGGAGGTCCCGCATAGCGCATCTTCCAGGTTTGTGACTTCTTGTCGGGTTTTGCGGTCTTCCCACTCTCGTCGGGTTTGTGACGCCGAGCTCGGGCTCGGTACCGGGAGTAGTATAACGCCCTCGTCGAGGCCCTGAGGACCCCTGACGGGTGCTTGGTGTACCGGGCGGAAGCTCTGCGGGACCAGCTTCCAGAGCTGGACGGCCAAGCTACGGGGGACGTCTCCGCAGGCGAGAGGGTGAAAATGGTGCTCGTGGATCGAGACAAGGCGCTGCACAAGGCGCGGGAGGACCTGGCAGGGGCACGGACCTTGGCGGCGGAGTGGGAGGCCGAGGTGGCCTCCGTTCGGGCCTAGCTCCAGCAAGACCGCGCGACCCTAGAGGGAGCGCGTGCTTGGCAGAGCCAAGTAGAAGAGAAGGCCAAGGAGGCGGAGGAGCTGAGGACCATCTTGGCGGACATGGTCGCCTCTCTCGCCACGACGGAGGAGCAGCTCCGGCAGGAACGGGTCACACGCCAGCAGGCGGAGGCCCAGATCCAGCAGGAGCGGACTACCCTTGCTGAGGCCCGGGCTGCCCTCGAGCGCGAGCATCTGGCGTGGGAAGAGGTCCAGGGCCGGCTCCAGCAAGAGCGCGCCGCACTTGAGGGGGCACAGGCGATCCTCAAGCAGCGAGACGACGAGGTCTCGCGGCTCAACGGGGAGCTGACCAAACTCAGCATCTCGCACGAGGACCTGTGCCAGTCCCTCGAGGAACAGGAGGCCACTGTTCTCAACCTACAGTAGGTGGCCGAAGACGCGCGTGCCTCCCTCAAGGCGGAGAGGAAGCAAGTTGAAGGTGAGTTATCTTTCGTCTGTCTTCTCGCTCGTTGATTCGTCTTTTTAGGGATCCGCTCCCAATTTTTCGTTTCTTGTTTGTGGCTTTCAGGCCTGCGGTTCTCCTTAGGGAACTCGACAACCCAGGCTCAGGCTGCTCGCAACAGGAGTTGGAGGAGCTGCGGGCCGCCGCCCTCGAGGCTGCCAGGAGGTCGAGGAAGGTGAGGTGCAAGCTGGGAGCTCGATGGTGAGTCGCCTTCGTGCCCTTGGCGGGCATGTCGCCCGACGCATGCGTCGCGCTCTTCAGCTGGGCGTCCAGAAAGCTCTCAGCGTGGTGGTGTCCACTACCAAGTTGACTTCGAGGCTGTCTCCATGGGCTACGTCGTCCCCGAAGGCATTGACAACGAGACGGCGATGAATCGTGCAGACGCGCTCACCGCCCCCGCCACCGACGTGCTTGCCGAGGACTTCACAGACTTCCTCTTCCCCGATGTTCCCGCGGCGGGCGATCCCCAAGCCTGAAGATCACTGGGCGTTTGTGCCCTTGTTGTTTTAAGTATTAGCATTCGAGCCATGTAGCTATTGAAACAAACAATTATGTTTTGAAACATTTGAATCTTTGTGAATCGAAGCAATGTTTTTTACTCCAACAATTGTATTGTTCTGCCCCTTGATTTTCTTAGGTGAACCCTGGTTGGGAAAGGTTCGTTCGCACGAGCAGCTTGCAGGCGAAGCGGCGAGGGGGAAGGGCCGTACCCTACCGGAGGCGTAGGCTATCCCCAACTCGTGCTTCTTCACCCTTTAGCCACTTGTGTCCCGCTTAAGTTCACCTAGAACATGGGTCAAGGCGTACTTGGTACATTTGCGATGGGTTTTTGCGAAAAAATGGGACCATTTTTTGGGGGGATGCCCCCCCGCAGTAGCCCCCGATGGTGGCTTGGTTTTCTGGGGAAAGCCAAGTCGCCCTTTGACTTTATTCATCTTGGTGAAAATTTACATTCGTACAACCAACTGAGGTGTTGGGTGCGTAAATAACAAAACGAACTTGGAAATCCTTCCTAAGGGTACAAGCGACGTAGCTGTTGAATGTTCCAAGCGTTGGTGAGTTCTTCACCATCCTCGTTGGCCAGCTTGTAGGTGTCGGGCTTGAGCACCTTGACCACGACGTAGGGTCCCTCCCACGGGGGCGATAGCTTGTGACGGCCTCGATTGTCTTGGCGCAGCCTTAGGACTAGGTCCCCTTCGTTGAAGTCTCGGCGCCGTATCTTCTGGGCCTGGTGATGCCTGAGGGCCTGCTGGTACCTTGCCGAGTGCATCAGGGCCACGGTGCGGGCCTTGTCCAGTTGGTCCAGCGAGTCCTCGCAGGCTCGCTGGTTGGTACCCTCGTCGTAGCCCCGGACTCTGGGCGACCCGTATTCCAGGTCCATGGGGAGGATAGCCTCCGCGCCATAGACTAGGAAGAACGGGGTGAATCCCGTGGCCCAGCTCGGGGTGGTTTTAAGGCTCCACACGACTACTGGTAGCTCCTGGAGCCACTTTCGACCGGACTTGTTCAGTCTGTCGAAAATCCTGGGATTGAGACATTGTAAGATCGTGCTGTTGGCGCGCTCCACTTGACCGTTGGTCTGTGGATGATCCACGGCCGCCCAATCGACGCAGATGTGGAACTTGTCGCAGAACTCCAGGAACTTCCTGCCGGTGAATTGGGACCCGTTTTCGGTGATGATGGAGTTAGGCATCCCAAGCCAATAGATGATGTCGGTGAAGAACGTCACGGTCTGCTCTACCCTGAGATTTGTGATCGGGCACACCTCGACCCACTTGGAAAACTTGTCGATGGCAACCAGCAGATGGGTGTAGCCCCCGAGCGCTTTTCGCAAGGGCCCGACAATGTCCAGCCCCCACACGGCAAAGGGCCATGTGACGGGGATTGTCTGGAGGGCGTGCGCAGGGAGGTTAGTCTTGCGGGCATAAAACTGGCACCCTTCGCAGGTGCGCACGATCTCGGCCGACATCGGCGACCGCGGTGGGCCGCAGAAGCCACCGGCGGAACGGGTTGCCCACGAGGGTGCGTGGCACTTGCGTGGTGGCCGCATACACCCGCGTGAATGTCTCGAAGGAGCTCGCGCCCCCGAGGGATGGGCACGCACCGCCGCAGACGCCCCCGACGCGGCGTGCTTGTACGGCTCACCGCCTACAAGGGTGAATGATTTGGCCATCCCGGCGATGCGTACGGCCTCGGATCGGTGCGGGGGGAAGCTCCCCCTCGGTCCATCCGGGCAATGTACTTGTCTCACCCTAGTCCTCCACGCGGGGGACTGGCTCTATGTCCATGGCTTCAGCCTCGTCCGCGCCATACCCATCGAGCAGGGAGAGTACGAACTCCTCGTTCGAGGGGTCCTCGTCCATAGGCTCCGCGCCCGTTGGGTCCGAGGGAGCCCCGAGGGTTCTTCTTGGTTCGCGCTCGTCCCACGCAAAAACGTTCGGGGGAACGGTGAGTCTCCCCAACGCGATCTTGGCGAGCTCATCCGCCTCCTCGTTGTACCGGTGGGGCATGTGATTGAGCTCTATGCCGTATAACTTGTCTTTGAGGGCCCGTACGGCATTGCAGTATGCCTCCATCTTGTCGTCGTGACAGCTCGCGTTCTTCATGACCTGGTCGATCACGAGCTGCGAGTCCCCCCTAACATCGAGGCGCTTGATGCCCGTCTCGATGGCGATTCTGAGGCCGCAGAGAAGGGCCTCGTACTCCGCCATGTTATTTGACGCGAAGAAATGCAGGCGCACCGCGTACCTCATGTGCTCCCTGAGGGGTGAGATGAAGAGCAGACCCGCGCCTGCCCCGGTTTTCATCACCGACCCATCGAAGTAGAGGGTCCAGCACTCAGCCTGGACTTGCGGCGGCGGCAGCTGTGTGTCCGTCCATTCGGCAACAAAATCCGCCAGGATCTGGGACATGATCGCTTTGCACGGCGCATAGGCGAGCATTTCACCCATTAACTCCACCGACCACTTGGCGATCCTGCCCACCGCGTCCAGGTTTCGGATAATCTCCCTCAACGGAAAGGAGGAGACCACCGTAACCGGATGGGCCTTGAAGTAGTGGCGAAGCTTGCGTCGTGCGAGCACCACCGCGTAGAGCAGCTTTGGGATCTGCGGGTAACGCACCGTGGTCTCGGACAGCACCTTGCTGATGTAGTATACGGGGCGTTGGACTAGTAGGGCGTGTCCCTCCTTTGTACGCTCCACCACGATGACGGCACTGACCACCAGAGTGGTTGCGGCGACGTAGAGGTACAGAGGTTTGCCGTCCTGGGGCGGCGTCAAGATGGGTGCGTGGGCGAGCGTCACCTTGAGCTTGTCAAGCGCCTCCTGGGCCTCGACGGTCCAGGAGAAACGCTTGTGCTTCTTCAAGAGTCGGTAGAGGGGTAACCCCTTCTCGCCGAGCCGCGAAATGAAATGGATCAAGGTGGCGAGGCACCCCAACGCCTTTTTGACCCCCTTTAGGTCTCGAATCGGGCCCATCCGTTCGACAGTTGTGACCTTTTCGGGGTTGGGCTCGATTCCCCACTGGGAGACGATGTACCCCAGCAGCATGCCTCGCGGCACCCCGAAGACACACTTCTCGGGGTTCAGCTTCACCCCGTTGACTCGCAGGCAATCGAATGCCGCACGCAGGATGCTAACCAGGTCATTCGCCTTCCTGGTTTTTACGACTATATCGTCTACGTAAGCCTCAACTATCCGCCCAATGTGATCTCCGAAAACGTGCTGCATACATCGCTGGTACGTAGCGCCCGCATTTCGGAGACCAAACGGCATCGTTACGTAGCAGTAGATCCCGAAGGGCGTGATGAATGAAGTCGCGAGCTGGTTGGACTCCTTCATTTTTATTTGATGGTGCCCGGAATAGGCATCAAGAAAGCATAAGAGTTCGCACCCTGCAGTCGAGTCAACGATTTGATCGATTCGTGGCAAAGGAAAGGGAACTTTAGGACATGCTTTATTCAAACTAGCGTAATCTACACACATCCGCCACTTCTCATTATTTTTCTTAACTAGTACAGGATTAGCTAGCCACGTAGGGTGGAACACTTCCTTGATGAACCCGGCCTCGAGGAGCTTCCACAGCTCTACTCCGATTGCCTGGCGCCGCTCTTCATCAAAGCGGTGTAGCCGCTGTTGCACAGCGCGGGAGTGAGGCAGGATATCAAGGGAGTGCTCGGCGACCTCCCTCGGGGTGCCTGGCATATCCGAGGGGCTCCATGCGAAGATGTCGGCGTTGACGCGGAGAAAGTCGACGAGCACCACTTCCTATTTCGGGTCGAGGGTGGCACTGACCCTCAACGCCTTGCCCTCGGGGGCAGCAGAGTCGAGGGGCACCTCCTTGGTTTGCTCAGCAGCCTCGAAGCTGCCGGCGTGCTTGGCGGTGGATTCGACATCTTCGTTGACCAGCTTCTCCAGGTTCACCACGAGTGCTTCATCCAATGCTAGCACCTCAGCGTGCTCCACGCACTCGACGTCGCAGTCGAACGCGTGCTCAATCGATGAGTCCACGGTGATGACGCCTTTGGGCCCCGACAACTTCATCTTGAGGTAGGTGTAGTTCGGGACTGCCATGAACTTGGCGTAGCACGGCCGCCCGAGAATGGCGTGGTACGCGCCCCTGAACCCCACCACCTCGAAGGTGAGCGTCTCCTTGCGGAAGTTGTCCGGCGTCTGCGAACCGGACGGGCGGGTCGATGCGCCGAGGGGCTGGACGCGCTTGCCCGGTGCGACGCCATGGAACGGCGTCGTGCTGGGTTGCAGCTGGTCCAACCCGATCCCCAGCAGGCGCAAAGTATGCGCGTAGAGGATGTTGAGGCTGCTGCCTCCGTCCATTAGCACCTTAGAGAACCGTGCGTTCCCGATGACCGGGTCGACAACCAGCGGGTACTGACCCAGATTGGGGATGCGGTTCGGGTGATCCTCGCGGCTGAGGGTGATGGCATCCTCTGACCAGTCGAGGAAGGAGGGAGGTGCCTTCTCTGCGGCGAGGACCTCGTGCCGCTCCCGCTTGCGCTGGCTGTTGAACATGTCCACGGTTGGTCCCCCGAGGATGAGGAAGACGTTTTCCACCGCGGGGAAGCCGCCGGCGTCGCCGTCACCCCCACCCTTCTTGGCCTCGCCATCCTTCGCGGCAGCGCGGCTATATTTTTTTGAGCATGTCGCACTGCTAGAGGGTGTGGTTGACCGGCGTCTTGTGGTACGGATAAGGTTTCTTCAACATGTCGTCGAATACGCCGGGGCCTCGAGGGGCCGCTCGAGGACCCCTTCGAGCTGGGTCAACAGCGAGGGCCTCGTCCCCATCGTCGTCGCGCCCCAGCGAGCGCACCTCGCGGCACGGCTTCTTACCTTTTTTGCCCCGCTTGTGCTTCTGCTGGGGCTCCTTGGACTTGCTGCCCTCCGCGGGCGCATTGTCCACGCGCTTGCCCTTCTTCCCGTCGAAGATGGCCCCCACCGCCTCCTCACCGGAGGCAAAGCTGGTGGAGATGTTGAACAGCTCGTTAGAGTCAACGGGCGGGCTGCGCCCGAGCTCTCGCACGAGGTCTCGGCAGGTCGTGCCCTCGAGGAAGGCGTGCACGATCTCGGACTGGGCCATGCT
The DNA here is from genome assembly GCA_947561735.1 of Cenchrus americanus. Classification (NCBI taxonomy): domain Eukaryota; kingdom Viridiplantae; phylum Streptophyta; class Magnoliopsida; order Poales; family Poaceae; genus Cenchrus; species Cenchrus americanus. The sequence continues at coordinate 270,681,603 of OX387239.1, forward strand.
CGGGAGCTCCGTGCAGCACTTGGAGAAGCGCCGTATGAAGTCCCGGAGCGACTCGCCGGGATTTTGGGTGCATGCGCGTAAATCCCAGGAGTTCCCAGGGCGTACATACGTGCCCTGGAAGTTCCCCACGAAGGTGCGGACTAGGTCGCCCCAGTTGTGGATCTGATTAGGCGGTAGGTGCTCGAGCCACGTCCGCGTCGAGTCGGCGAAGTGTAGCGGCAGGTTGCGGATGATGACCTCGTCGGTGGTGGCTCCGCCCAGCTGGCATGCCAGGCGATAGTCGTTGAGCCATACACAGGGGTCAGTCTCCCCCGTGTACTTGTCGATGGACTTGGGCTGGCGGAAGCGTTGAGGGAAGCTCGCCGTGCGGATCTCCCGGCTGAATACGCGGGTCCCCAGGGGCTCCGGCATCAGCGAGCGGTCCTCACGGCTGTCGTAGCGCCCACCCTGCCGTGAGTGGTAGCCTGCCACCACCCATGTCTCTGCATTGCCCGTCCGCCGGGTGTTGATGACGTTGCGAGCGTCGCCGTCCTGGGCCTGCCCACGCGTGTCAAGGATCCGCTCCCTGACCGGCGTCCGGCCTTGGTTGGCGGGCTGCCCCGTCGCGCCGCCCACATGAACTGACGCCTCAGGGCCTTGCGCGCCTCCGTCGTCCCACGCGCTCCCCTGCTGGAGAATGCGGGACGCCGAGCTCTCGGCTTGTTGCACGGCCGCTTGCTCGATGAGCGCCTGCGCCTCGCGGTGCAGGTTCCACGCCTCGGGCGTTGAAGGAGCGGGCATGGCTCGCAGTAGTGTCGCGGCGGTGATGAGCTTTTGGCTTGCTCGTGGGGGCGTGCTCGGGTTGTCGACGTCGAAGTCGGTGTCGATGCGCTCGCGGGCTTGCTTGCCCAGCTCACGCGCGCGTTCGCCGCGCGCAGAGGCTTCTCCGGCGATGGAGGCGTGAAGTATAGTCGCACCGCGCCGTACTCCTCCGCAAGTTTGGCCGCGAGCTCGCGAGCTTCGGCTAGGCGCGCGTTGATGTCAGCGCCCCTCGGCGGTGAGGTGGGGGCGCACTTGGCCCCGAGCCCTAGAGTGGCCTAGTTCCCGGGTTGAGGGGGACCTCTCCGTCACCAGCTTCTGCCGCATTCATGGCATTCGCCTGGTCGTTGGAGACCACGACGAAGCACTCCTGCGTGGGGTCGTAGCTCCCGGCGCTGGAGTTGTCGGAGTAGCCGAACCAGTAGTCCGTGGCGTCAAGGAACCGCTGGATCATCACCAGGTCCGGCACGCCAGAGAAGTCCCACTCTGCGTACCCGTGCGAAGTGGCGGGTGGCAGCTCGCTGGCGCAGCCGTGGTAGGACTCGTCGTCGGTGGTGGCGGTAAGGTTCCTGGCCGCCAGGACGTGGCGGCTAGGATGGCCCCCGCGCACCGCCACATCGGCGCTGGCAGATGAGGCGTACGCATGCCATGGGGGGATTGCGTCTCGGGAACCGCGCGCTCCCCCGCGGGAGCGGTCGCCGGTCTCGCCGGTGGTCGCGTTGCGTTGTGAGGCGACGTGCGCGGCCGACGTCGTTCCATGCGCGCCCGTCGAGAGCGCCGGCCGAGCGTCGTCGTCGGCGTCGTGTCGTTGAGGGGCCCGCAGCGTCCGCTTGGGTGGGCGTCGGGGCATCAGCAGCGGGTGTGACGGGGGCCGGGTCCCGGCCCGGTCCGACCACCACGGGTGAAGCTCGTCGCGGTTGGTGATGCGCATGAGGTAGTCGTTCCCCGTGGCCTGAAAGTTCAGGCTTCCGAACCGGATTTCGAATCCGACTAGGAGGGGGTCCGAGCAGCTCATGGAGTATCTCTGGCCCCTATACTCAGTGCGGATCACCATCGAGATGGCTGGTGAAAGCTGATCTTCAGCGCGCAACCCCTACCTGGCGCGCCAACTGTCGGTGTGGAAAGTAGTCCCGACACTAACTAGTAAGAAGCATTGAGATCTATCTCTCGATGGCCGGTGCTAAGTAACTAGTGACACTGGGTTTTATCCTGGTTCCGGCCGGGAGTCGTACGTCCGGCAGGGGTGTGCTCGGGGCACTATATTGTGTTGCACCGTGGTGCTTGCGGAGGGGAGCTACAAGCGAGGCGGGAGAGGAGGTCGGGCCTCCGGTCCCAGAGGTACTGATTGGGGCAAGTGTCATTATCGTGGTTAAGGCGGAAAGCGTGCAAGTGAGCGATGTCCGTCGTCCCCTGCGGCTAGGGTACTGCCCCTCCTTTTATAGGCCAAGGAGGCGGCAGTTTACAAGCGTGCCTCACTATTTCATCTACGTGTAGAGGCATGGTGTACAGCGTCGTGGAGTAGACGGTCGTCCTGGCGAATCTCGCATCTGGCGGGGCGTCATGGAGCGTCCTGTGCGCGTCCAGGAGCGGCTTCGAGGGTGGCGGCGTAGGGGTCGCCTGTTCGGGGGCCGCCCGTGTAAGGACTCGAGGGTGCCGTTGACGTGAGGCCGTACGAGACACAATAGCCGTCGTGGCGGCGTCTTGTCACCGCACGCTCCCGCAGCGTCGGGGATGGTGATGCAGTGGTCGGGATGGTGTTGGGGACGGCGGGGATGGTCGCGCAGGGCCAATGGCGACGGAGGTGACCGGCCCCGCCGGCCCGACGTCACGGCGTTGTCCTTGTGCGGGCGCGGCGTAGTCGTTCGTCTTCCCTTCGAGGGCTCTGCCGTCCTTTTCGAGGGTGCGGCGTGTCGGTCGTACGAGAGTAGGCGGTACAGTGTCACGGGGTTGTCACCGGCCATGCCGCACAGCGTCGCACAGTGGCGGGGATGGCCTCGCTGGGGGAGTTGGCGGAGCGGTGCCGAGTCGTGATTCCCAAGCGCGTCGTGGCATGGATTCGTCTTTGACCTGGGCGTCTACGAATGTCAGTGCATTAAATCCCCCTGTCGGGGAGCAGGTATGGAGGCGGCAGGCCCGTGATGCCCTCGAGCGAGACGGAAATCCGCTCGAGGGGTGCCCAGCCCCCGAGCGAGGCGGAATCGCGCTCGAAGGGGTGCCCAGCCCTCGAGCGAGGCGGAACCTCACCCGAGGGGGCGACCGGCCCTCGAGCAAGGCAAAGTTTTACCAGTGCGGCATCGCCACCCTCGAGCGAAGCGGAGCTCCGCCCAAGGGTGTCCAGGCCGCCTGTCTGGTGGGTCGTGGACCTGTGGGTTTATCTTACGCGTGTTGTTAGGTTCGTTCGTGTTTTATTTTTTACGAAAAGTAAGCGGGTTTTCCCTGATTTTTTTAGGGATCCTTATGGCTATCACCGACATATGTAGCAATGCTTAGCAGTGCTCCTGCTCTTATTTAAAAAAACAGTTGCTGGCATTAACCATTACCACCGTGTTTCCTGAGCCCTACAAGCCTCTCTTCCAAAGATTTCTAAAAGCGGAGCAGTGATGCTGCATGCTTTTTTTTCGTATCAGTGATGCTGCATGCTGACGGTGCTCGTAACTTTGCAGGGGTTTTCATGGCTCGTGCTTGCGATTGCGAGGGACAATGTGTGATCCGAATCAAACATTGGTTTCGGAGGTGTTTATAGAAGAGCAAATTGAAACACTGGGCAATGCTCACTTGTCAAGCCGCCGAATCCAGTGGCTCCTACATTCTAGCAGAGCGGAGGCATTTTGCTCACTAGAGCCCACCGATCGTCATCGAGTATTCGAGACCAGACCAGCATTTCCTCGCTTGCTGACGGGGCAGGCAGCGCCGGACGGCCGGAGGGGGCCCGAACTGCCGAAGGAAGGGTGAGTCCGCCCTTGTGCATCTATGCCTCGCCATTCCGCGCTGATCGAGCTGCTCCACGGGCTCATTCAACGCAGCCAAGGCCAAGGGAGGACCTTTTGGCGCTGGTATGTGTCATGACTGCCCCCTCGTCCATTGTCTCTGTTTAGGCTCGGCTCGGCTCGGCTCCCGTCGTGCACTGCATATGTTCGACGTATTTCCTCGCTGGGCAGGAATGGTTTATCCGTTTATGTTCTAGGAATTTCAAGATTTGGCAGCGCACAAATATGCTTCGTTTGTATATTAAACCACCATTGTTCCGTGGCATCATGGCCGTCCACCTCACCTACAAGATTTCAACAGGAACCAGGATTGAGATGTCTATCTGCATTGCTTGGTAACTAGGACTAGTGTTTTGCTCGCCCGTAGTGCTCCTTGTGACACCATCCTTGTGACACATGAAGTGATAAAGCATACTTGCTGCAAGTGTGCCACTCCTTTTCAGTTCAGGATGTTGTATGATCTCTATGATCCCAACAATCTTTAAATAAATACATAGTGCCCCCTTTCTAGATGAAGCTCACCTCAAATCATTAGTATTTGAATGCTGAAAGGTAGCTTTTATGTGGAAAGAGAAAAGACCCTTCCGTCTCTTTCTTTTCATTTGCGCTATGGAGCCTTTTCTTCTAGGAAATGCTACCTCCCATACATGATTATCATCATTTGTGTCCTTGTGAAGCCTGAATAAATAATCTTGGTCCTCAACAAGTTCATTCTGGGTTCCAGATTCCACACTTTATGGTATTCAGCCTTTATCATTGCTTAAGCTGCTTTAGCAAGTACTTTCTCTTTCAATTATACTAATCAGAACCGGCGCTTAAACAGTACCATTCCAAATATCAAATAACATTTGCCTGTTCTCACTGCTGACTTAGGTATTATGTCAATCCTTTTCCTTGAATACTTTGATGTGCCAATCTGGAACTAGCAGTCCCCTGAGTGAGTAAGGTAACAACATTACAATATTTTTAAATGATTTCAAACTGCAGCACATAACTGAATATGGATAGTAATCAGACAAGGAACAACTAAAATCACAGTGAATCACCATCTCTAATCATGGGGCAAAATCATAGCACATTAAGTCGCACATGCTACCCTTAAGGGATGAAGCGTCTTCGAGGAGATTGACATCGGCCTCACACTAGGGTGCATTGCTTGGCAGTTGGTAGTGGAAGATGTGTCACTGGAGCAATCAAAGGAGGACAAGGGTTTTCAATGATTTGCTCGACAAGGTTAATATCAGCACTGTGGTGTCGAAGCAGTAAACCACTGGCAGATCTTCTAAGCATTTCTTCAGTTCATTAACACAGGGCACATTACATTATTATTGTTTTTTTTTTTGGCAAACCTAATCAACTGCAACAACGGTTGAAAAAGTAGATATGTTTCGTTGTTAAAGTTACTGGAGTACCTAACACGAAGTTCTATTTGTTCTTATCTCCGCGATAGGATTTATTCTAAATCTGAGTAGAAATTTAATTTATGCTGGTAAGGTTTCGACCGAAAGGAACAGAAATGATAGATTTCTGATAATGCATAGTGCATTATTGTACAAGTGTGGCCCAGCTTGTTGAGGCCCATGCTTAAGAAAGCTGTCCCTCTCTTTTCCCATTAGAAAACTGAAGGGAATTATTAGCAAAGATAAGGCTCTAAAATAGTTTAATGCTGCAATCGCTACCTGCTGCATGAGAATCAAACTATAAAACTGGGGTGGCCCAAATCTCTCCACCTACATTAGGGAATCTAATCACACAATCCTGCAAATTATAAACAAATGGTTCGGTAAACGACAAAAAAATCTATGGTATGCCGACAATCTTTTGTGCTTGCTTTCTTTTAGCTACCACTTGGTTACTTATCTATTCCCTGGAGTAGATTCTTGCTCTTTCTATCTGTTGCAATGCCCTCTTGGTTTCCTTGATCCAAGTGTTTATCCTCTTGCTACTTTGGGCAAAAAATGCCTGCCCCAATACTTAAACTATTGGAGTTACAGAAAAGATATACTTAGACTAATGATTGTATCGTCTGTTGGGCATAGCTAGCAGGAAAGACTCCCGAAGGCTATAAATAAACACTCCTGAGACAATGTGCCTCCATTGTACTCAAGTACAAAATCATCCATCGGATGGTTCCACTACGGCGTTCTGTTTTCTTTTATTCCCTCCTTTTCCTGTTCTAGTTTTCTTTCAAATGTTATCTACCAAACATGCAATTGAGCAACCAGTGTTAGACTGTATATGCAAAACATTCTACAAACATGCTTTTCTGTTGAGTTAATAGTCTGTCATCAAAACTCTCTTGATCAAAGATTAACCTATCGTATTATGATATTTGCACAACAATGGTCAGACCAAAACTGAAGACTGTGTAACTAGATGAGTCTCCATCAGGTACCCATGCCCAATGTAGTCATGTATCTCTTTCAAGCTAACATTATAGTAATGCTTAATACAGTTTAATGTTATAGTAATGCTTTGCTTACTATAAACAAGAGTGCTGATCTCATTGCCATTCTGATAACATGGTTTACTGATGGCAGTACTCCATTTGTCAGTAGTTTATGGCATGTACACATTTCTAGGCTTTCTTGGAACTTTAAAATTGGCATTATAAAATTACTCTTGTCAAATGGTTCAATGATGGAGCTCCTTTCCGGTGCCATATACTAGGGTATACTACTCTTAAAACAGGACTAGTATACAAACATCCAACGGTTCAGATCATTGTATACTTCGTAAAACCAAACGGTAGTATGAGGTGGTATGCATGGGTAGTACTAAATTACCCCTTTATACTTCGTAAAACCAAGCGGTAGTATGAGGTGGTATGCATGAGTAGTACTAAATTACCCCTTCTATACTTCATACCACTCATGGGTGGTATAAGGCACCGGAAAAGACCTCCAATGATGAGGATGACGGAGATTTGAAAATGAGTGGTTTGTGCTCTTGTTTGTTATAGCTCCTGGCCGTGCTTTTCCCAATCTTGGTGAAAAAGCAGCCATGTTACAAGTTCCAACTTCAAGCTCTATACTCTCAAAGAAAGAGGGAATATTCCAAGTCCCAAAAAGCATTGGGCTTTGCTAGTACGCAGATCTCATCCAAGCTGTTTAGAATTTTGCGGGAACTCCACAACAATTGGCAACAAACTATTTATACTCTACAAGGATTCAGAAACCTTGTTACATGCCAGTTGCCTTATATCGTCAGTTGCATCAATCGGGCAAGACATGAATTAAACAGAGAAAGAGATGGTTTTTCCGAGTTGCATCGATGCAAAGGCAAAAAGGTGAGGTTGATTTGAGATGATCGATGCTTAATAACATGGCTGATTGGTTGCTGAGATAAGTCGCAGTTATGTATGTTGGTTTTGAGGTTTTGATCCAGTCAACAATGGACAATTCCACTGAAGCTAGGATTAGAGCACTTGAGCAAGTGATGGAGATTGGACACTCATCAGGTTTTCTTTTGGGCTCTGGATTTTGTTTTGCACCGCCATGGACGGTGGAGTTGCACCAGATAAGCTCCACTTTTCGCTCTCATGCGTATGTTCATCTATTCAATCCTGATCTTTGATGCTGTCTGTTTGCTCAACAGTCTCATTGAAAGGAATTTTCCATATAGATTAATTTCCGGGATGCCAAGACTCATTGCGATTTGACCTCTTGAGAGGAATGTGAGCAAGTACTGCAGCAAATTTCGCAGCCGAGTGCAGCTTCATACCAAACAATGAAACAATGCGTTCATTTGTGTGAGCTGCTGGAAAGGTGAAAAGGAGACAATCAAGGTCTCATCAAAGTCACCGTCCATCTGCTTTTTGATTAAAGATGAAGAGGGGAATTGATCGGTAACAATCCACGTGATGTTGCAATGAGAGGAACATTCAGATCCACATCAGAAACCAGATTTCAAGTATTTGCAGGAACCAGTCACAGTATCCTGGTAATTGGTCCACATTTATTTTCTATATAAATTTTTAAGGTAACTAGAACTATTAACACCGTACAACATAATCAACTAAAAAAATAAGTCAAGCAGCACGTCTTACCAGGGGCTACAATGTTACCTCTACGGATTTACCCATTGTTAAAAGCTAACGACTGTGATCAAGATGACCAAAACATAGAGAGATGGCGTCGGTTAGGCCCTCAGCTTCTAGACTTGACAGTGGATGTCATTGTCTTGAAGATATGTCTCAAAAAGAGTAGGCCCTATGGCCAATAATGCATCATTGACTTATGTCTTTCCTTACCTTCTCTATATTAGCTTTCATTCCTCTTAAAAATAAGATATATTATAAAACTACTAGAAGACCTAATGAGTAGACAACTACATACTATTTTAGAAAAAAAATAACCACACTCTTTGCCTAATTCATTAAGTTATAAATGATAAATTGATGCAAGTTCGTTGTAAGCCGATGTGACGAAAGATGATTGTAACACATGTTTGTTGCCATGTCTTTTATTTAGTATGCACATAATTAGCAATGGAATGATCTATATCGGTCTTTATAAAGCATGAGACAAGATCATCCTTGGTGTTCCTCCGGTCACTTTGCACCTAGTCATCCTTGTAAAAAATATCACCCATTGTTATTGGTTTGTCACACTGTTTTTTTTTTACTTATGTCGTGAAAACAAACATACTTAACACATACATGAAACCTAACAGACTGACAGGTCTCGAAGAACAGTGCCTGCATGAAAAATATTCAGAAACGTTGCTATCAGTGAAACATAAAGAAAACAATTCCACTGATAGATGATTAAATTGTTGTGTGATGCAAGCAGGAGGCGGTTGGTGCTTCCAAGGAGGCAGTTTGTGGTCCTGGTGAAAGACCGTTTGTGGTCCTGGCTCACCAACAGTCCTACTCTATTTCAGCACAGATGATCCCCAGGACAGCCATCTTTTTTATCTTTGGATGCCATCAATCATCTAAACTTGCCACATCTGGGTGCTTTTGCTGGCTCTGAGGTCTTGAGCTCACTGGCCAACAAGGCAAACCACAAGGCCCCTCCTTGGCTTCAGGACAGAACAAGTTTGCATGTGTGTGTGGTGGCATTTAGCTTAGCTCTGCATTGGGCACAGTACCTTATATTAAGTGCTATTCCCAGCTTTAGTAGTGTTAGGGATTGAATAATCTGGTTGCTTTGCTTTATTTTATAATACTCGTAATGAATATTCTCTTCCCTTTATCTCCCTCCTTTCCATGACTGCACTGATATTTGGAACTATGATATCATGACCACAGCAAGTTTAATTATGCCCCAGCATTGACACTTTTTTTTTTTTGCTTCTGTAGGATAGGGTCTGTCTATCTAGAGGGGGTATCAAGTTATTTAGAATTAGAAATAAACATTTAAGGCCTCATTTGGAACATATAAGGATTTTATAAGAGAAACATTATTCTTACAGGAAAGCCTATGACCACCAGCCTTTCGAGTGGTGACTTAAAATCTTGAAATTCATGAGAAATTCATCGTCAACAGAGGGATACAATCTACAATCAAGTGTACGAGCAAACAAACATTGATGTGGGGAACACTGCAACAAGGCGAGGAAACAAGCAAGTCTACTGGTTCCAATTAATTGGAATCAAGTCGTGACCTCCGGTCAGCTACACTATTTGAGCACAAACTCACATGCCTCCCTCTTCCTACTGTCCTTCGCTCGCCAAGAATCACAGGACAGATGGACAATAGCTATGGGACCCCGGATGTGTCTCTGACCATATTTTGGCTCTCATGTTACTGTAGTATTTTGCTCTTCCAACAGTATTTCTTTATTCGTTTCTGAACAATAGACTTGCCACATTTCAAACTAAAATTCTCAAATGTGCTGATCACAAGTTCACAACCAAAACTAAAAGTCACAAAATCAGTGTGATTGAAACAACTTTGAGTCCACGTTAAGCCTAGGACAAAATGGAAAGCAAAAAATGAATAGTAAATTTCACGAGCTATTATCCTGACCCAATTGCGCTGCCATTTTCTCAAGTCCGCAATGATAATACAATGGGATATAAAGATTTCACTCTCACAAATTTCATCCGTCTTCTGCTGTCTTAGTTGCACAATATTCAAACATTACCATTTAGTCAAAAAAAAAACATTACCATTTTCTAATAATAAATTGGAAAAGGCAGAAACTTTTTTGCATGCTGTGTTATTCCTGTTCGGTTGCAAAACTCCGTTTTGGCGGGAGCTACAATTCACATTTCTATGCTGAGAATAAAATGATTTTAATATATATTTTAAAAAATAGTAACAGGATTACTCAAGTGAACAATAATGGAGCTGTGCCAATATTGCTCGGTGGACAGAGATAGCTAGCACCAACTGTTCATTTATAGGCCACTGTTGAGCAATATTAAGTGGTTGAAGACAATAATTAGTTTCTCTTTGATATTGCTGGTACGATGCAAAAGCTCTCATGCTTTGCTTGACGTTTTGTCCGGCACGGGGGCAAATTTTCCAAAGTTGAAAGACCTGGACCCACCGCCACTGCAACCTGCTTGTTAATCTCCCGGCTGGGGCCACGCACACGGTTCCGGTTACCATTTCCATTGTTCATACCAGTAACAATGTCAATAGTTTTTATTTTTCCAATAGAGGCCTTCAAACGCACAGCATAAAAAAGGGGAAAAGATAAACCTTTAAAAATAAGAGGAAAATTAAGAAAATCCAAACCTTCTAGGTTCTCGACTCCTACCCAACATTTGCAAGTACAATGTATTTTCAAATAACCCGTGTGTCTATTGACCTGTACTCGTACTGTTTAGACGTTGTCACACAATCTCAGAAGTGATTTGGCTTTCCTAATAAAATTGCAAGAGAGTTTCCTCATAGCTCATGGTGGACACCTAGATACTTTTCTATCAAATGACCAATGGTTCTCTAGGCTAGTTGGTTAAAAAAGCTGAGGTATGGTCGCAATCTGAGACCCAAGTTCGATTTCTTGTTGGAGCGAATTCACGAGATAGGTTAAAAAAATCATCTCCCCGAGATTTTTTTTAAGTCAAGATCAGAGGTGAGATAAATAGTATAGATGAATAATGAAAAATGATAGTGTGAAAATTTGTTCATGTGTATCTAGCACCTCTTGTGATACATCGACAAGTCCTGTAACGTTGGATGCCAAACAGCAACTACATCCTCCGGTGAATGGAAAATTTTACAGACCCTACTCTACTGTGCATCTAGTTTAATTTTTTTCCTTTAAGAAAAGGGCACAGTAAATCCAGACATTTCAAATTCGAATTGGTACCACAAATCAGACATTTCAAATTCCAACACGACGGTACTACTACTACTACTCCGTAGGAGTAGAACGGATTGGATGATAAGATGCCACGTGGCGGAATGTCACGTCGGTGAGTACTGGCGATGGGACGGCGGGAAAGACGGGCGCCTGCCCCCACTCCATTCACCACACCCACGGGCCTCTGCCTGGCTCACCCACCACCGACATGTGGGTCCGGCTTTAGGGCCCACGCACCTTCCCACGTGCGACCCTCGTCGCGGGGCCCACCCGCCGTGCGCGCGTGTGCTCCCTGGGCCCAAGCTGCAGAGGCCCATGGGACGCAGGAGCAAGGAGAGTGCGGCGACGAGAGGGACTTCAGAGGGGACAGTGCCCTTGGTTTACCCACTGTGCCTGCCTCTGCACCCTCTTCCCTCTTTCTTTTCCCTGTACTACTAGTGATCAGGTCGCTTGTTACATTTTCATATGACATGCTTGAAGAACTACTAGGGATTTGCATTTTGAACAGAAAGTAAAAATACGGAGTATGTTGGGTGGCCGGTGCTAATTTGTTCTAAGAGAAAAGTATTGTGGGTTGTTTGCTGATTTGTTATGAGAAAAAAGTACTGCTGGCTAGTGGCTGACAAGCCGGACGAACAGGGAGCTCCTTTAGTGCTTTTAACTAGAAAAGAAAAAACAATTAGTAGGTTAACCTAGCAAAAGGGCTTCTTTGGAAATCCTACACATTCTAGGCCTCTCATGCAAAAATAACAGTCACCTAATCACCTACATAAAAATAATTGATGAAAAACGAAAGAAAAAACCCCTACCATACAAACAAACCATCACTGCACATTTATTTATTTTCTCCCCCATAGAAAAAAGACTCCCCAGCTATTCTTTGCCTTTTCCCAAACTTCCCTTTGCTTCTCCCTGGCAGGCACTGCCTCCTTCATCATCCTCCCAAAGCAACCAGCGGCCAGAGAGTTCAACCCCATGTATCCCGCTGCTGCAGAGATCACGCCCAGCTTCTGCGCCTGCAGCTCCAACAGCAGCTGCTGCAGCAGGGTCTGCAGTGCGAGCGGCTGCTGCCGCTAGTTCCCCTTCCCCTTCCTTTCTTGCCCCCCTTTTCTTCTCCTGCCGCTGCTTCGTCTTCCTGGAGCTTCCCCGTATCCACACATGCCCCAAGAACCAAACGAATAAAGAAACAAAACCACCGGAGTCTTCTTCTTCTACTATTTCTAGCCATTTTATTCATCTCGATGCGTGCACAGATGCATGTTGATTGGCATCAGCAGATAAAAAGATTGTAGCTCTATCTACTAGAGTTGTAGCTGCTGCTGCTGTCTGCTGGCTTCTGTGCGGGCGAGTTCCAGCCAAGAGGAAGATTGGAGCGGCGGGCGGGCATGGAGGATCTGTACAGTATCCACCCGGGGATCTCGCGCGCCGGGGGCGGAGGCGCCGCGGCCGCGGCGAGCGAGGCGTCTGGCGTCGCAGGTGGGGCGGGCTCGCCCCCACCGCCGCCGCCGCAGCCTCCCCCGCCGCCGGCGGATCTGACGGAGCTGGTGAAGGCGCAGATCGCCGGGCACCCGCGCTACCCCTCCCTCCTCTCCGCCTACATCGAGTGCCGCAAGGTACCTCACCGTCGCATGGATCGTATATGTAGCTACCTAGCGCTCACCGATAATTGCGGAAAGATTGCGTCTTCAATTACGCGGTTCTTGATTTGGCGTGTGTCAGGTGGGCGCGCCGCCGGAGGTGGCCACGCTGCTGGAGGAGATCGGGCGGGAGCGGCGCGCCGCCGCGGCCGCCGGCGGGGAGGTCGGCGTGGACCCCGAGCTCGACGAGTTCATGGTACGCCAAGCGCTCACCCCCTCCGCGCACCAGCCGTCGTACTGCACCTCTCGCCTCTCGCCTGTTCTAAGTAACTCCTTGCGCTGTTATTACATGTGATTGGCGCGACGGCGGCGGCGGCGCGCGCAGGAGGCGTACTGCCGGGTGCTGGAACGGTACAAGGAGGAGCTGTCGCGGCCGTTCGACGAGGCGGCGTCCTTCCTCAGCAGCGTTCGGACGCAGCTCAGCACCCTCTGCGGCGGCGCCGCCTCGCTCTCCGGTAACGACCACCCCCGCGCTCGCATCCATCGATCGCATGCATCTCCCTCCTCCTCCATCCGCGCCGGCGAGCAAGTGGCCTTGGCATCGCCATTGCGGACATGACATGCATCTGTGCAGGACGTGCATTATTGCTCTTGTGTGTGAAGAAAGCTAGCGTGCGTGTGAGAATATAGGGGCCGGGCTGAGGGGAGAGGAGGATGGCTAGCTAGCTTTGATGAATGCGTGTGCGTGTGCGTGTTCTTGTGTGGTCAAATCGTGTCCATGCAAATGGGGTGCAGGGTTGTCAGACGCCGGGGTCGGATGGGTAAAGTTCTGGGCGTGTGCTAGCTTGCTCGACTGCTCGTGTAGGGTTTTTGTCCAAGGTTCCTGTGCACCATGCCTTTGCTTTGCAACTCTCTCCCTTCTCTCTCTAGATGATGGGGAGAGAGGGCATGGAGGTAGCTGGAGGCTGGCTCTGATGGTTGATGGAACTAGAGAGAGGGCGCTGCGCGCTGATGGGCAGTGATACTGCTTGGATAGCTTTGGGGAAAAGAGAATCTTGCTCGTTCATGCTACTAGCTAGTTACTGTGCCGAGTGGTGAAAATTTTCTTGTCGTGGGGCAGCTCCAAGATTTTGTTCGGGATGCTTGGCTTGGCTTTCTTGACAATGTATTGCATGATTTTCTGATGTTATATATGATCTCGCCCAGGATTCTGTTGTGGTAACCAGTGATTAAGGACAACTATTATTCTTGAATGGGGATTTTCGTTGTACTTCATTGTTATTATTTTCTGTGATTCAAGATGAAGTTTTTTTTTTTGTCGATGGGCTTACAGGTAAGATCATCGGTTGTTTGCTTGCTAATGCAGCTTAAACGTATAGTAAGAGCGGGTTTGGGTTCGCTTCCAGTTAAGCCAGCGGCTGGAGATAAATAATAACTTTCTTTACCTTGTTTACAGTTGCTTTCTGTTCTCATCTCGGCAATTCCATGTATATTGTGACATCTCACCACCATAAACAGGTGAATTTGGAGCGGTGAACACCACAGACTTTTGGAAACTTCACATGTTTAATAAAGTCAAAAGGACAGTGTTTGGTAACTATGGAAGCATGTGAAACCTTAAATACTACCTAACAAACAGTAGTGCAGTTCTCGTCGGAACTGTTCATGTTTTGTATTTTTCTTGCCATACCCCTTCCAGTCTATTGAGGCAAATGCCAAGTAGAAATGTGAAAGGAGCATGAAACACAACTGGAATGACTACAAACAAATATATCTCCTGTTTACATAGACGGATAATGATTTTTTATGTCTAATGTGACAATTCGATCAAACCACTGGTAGTGTGCATGCATATTAATATTATAAATGCATGCAAGCAAGGAGAGTCTGCCAGTATATACATGACTAATATTGGCAATGTCAGGCAACTGAGATAATTATTATACGAAATTGAAATAATTGATCAAAGCTTTGTGCAACAATATATATTATAAGAATACTAATTTAATCCCACAATGACAAGATCATTCAACACCAAATAAGTATTCTTTGGTCTATTCAGTTATGTAAATGCAGGCAGAAAGTTGTTCTAATGAATGCATGTATCTGTTTACTTCTACAATGTGTTATGAGCTCATATGCTAACAGAAAAAGGTTATGTAGTGTCATAGTGCATCTTAGAGAACTCCAATTTTGAGGAGCTATAGCAACTACCTGGGGTTCCTTTTGACATTCGCCTTGACTTTAGCGTTTGAATGTGTGTTCTTAACTTGGCCCTTTTTTCCTCTCTTCCAGTGCAAATATGCTGACCTTTCATGTTTAAAAATAGTATGGGTTTTGGTTCAGAATTTCTGTGTATAAACTTTGATGATTTTCAGCAAAAGAACTGTCCCAGACGTGGGACAAATTTATAGAAACTAACTGAATTATCTAGCTTTATCTGCAAAGCCCATCATATTTTATTATTATTTGATTTATTTGCTTAGAAGATCAACAAATTGATGCTGCCTTCATGTGCCATTTGTGAAATCCCTCTAATTTCAATTTCTAGACCCATGGACTCAATATTATTTGGGTGGGTTGCAACTTGCAAGTTAAAATATGCAAATGAGATACAAACTTTTCAAGGTCTGCAATTAAATTGACTCCTGTACTTATTTTCTTTCCTTTTGCTTTGAATGAATAATTTTAAAAATAGTTGAGTACTGAAGGAATACTCAAATTTAAGCAAAGCTATGCTTCTACAATCATGTATAGTTAGACAAGCGGCATCCCGATTATGTGGAAATTGCAAACTATTACAATTTTCAGCTGATATGTAGTGCCTGAATAGTACTATACATATGAAGATAACTGTTTTGGTGGTTTTATTTGGTGACAACAATATAAATGCTTTTTATAAACTACTTTCTCAGTGGTCTGTTTTAATGGCATTACAACTATGCCATTAATTGGTCTGTTTATGCAAATAGCTGGAACCCCTTTAGCTATACTGATTTCCTATAAAAAAAATTCCAAACAACGCTGACATGAAGGTCGTGATAGCACAGTTTGCCCTGGATAGCATACTCCAGAGGACCAATATGGCAAGAGTGTGCATTCTGAAGAGTCCACCACGAATGAACCAATCAATACCATCGACCGATTACTCCAGATGTATGTGACTTATTGGAAGGCACATAAATATTAGGATCCTGCTATACAGATATTATTAGTTTTTATATATGCCATGGAAAATGAGACTTACGTCATAATTGAGACGTGATATTTGACACTAATTAGCAAACAAGCTTAGTTCACAGCCTGCAAATATCGTATGTTATCTATAGGACTTCGTTTTTGAAAAATAAAACCATAGAGCTGTAGTAATCACAGCTATATCAGCTTGCATTGTTGAATCATACTTTATTTACCTCAGGTAGGATAATCACCATCATTTGGCTTTCTAAATTCTAATAAGGTTTTTTTCTAGCAATTAGATCTTCATTCCCTAGTTTCAATTGACCCAAACAGATTCATTCTTTCTCAATTTGATTTTACTTGTCCCGGCCCCTGCTAAGTCTAATTCTTAGTTCTGCCACTGAGCATAAATATGTTAAACTTGCACAAAATAGGATTTTCTGTTAATGCTTAAGTGGGTCTGTTCAGCTTGCTGGCAATACCTCAGAGCCAGAAATGGTGTCGTTCCAGGTTGGCAAGCAAAGATTATTAAGAGAGGAGAAAGCTCTGAGACATAAATGCAAGTTGCTTGTGTACGCCATCTCAAAATTTAACTTTTTGGGCTTGCTTGCTTTTTAGCTAGAAAGTAGAAACTTTACAAAACAACATTGTAGATATGTTTTTATCTGAAAACAAAATGGCACCAGAAGTTTGCTTCCTGAAGACATAATGATTGTTGAACTAAATTGAGCTTGTGAACACATATTAATCTCAAGTAGTACTAGAAGATCTCAGGTACCTACACGGCATGGATGCCAATATGGGGGAGCTATGCAAAATCACCATGTTAAATGTTAGATGGCATGGGGAAGTAACACATATAATGCAGAAGGGGTGATAGCACTCTACTCTGTTTCCTGTAATTCCACAAAGTTGAACCGTTCTTCATGAAAAGGGAACACTAACTAGATTCTTTCATGCTTATAAGGTTTGCAGATCGAACAGCTGTTTTTTCTCCTATCACCTTAGATGCACTGGGTGTTTTGGAAGAAATCATTAAACATTTACAAAATTTGGTAGGAAAGATAAAATTTTGAACAATTAACCCTTGTGCACTAGATTAGACACAATATGCAGAGAGTCACTAACACATCTACTCATTGCGCTTTGTTTTGCTTTGCACTCGAAATTATGTTCACCTCAAAACAATGTAAGGCACATTTTCATGTGGACTACTCTCATTGCTGAAATTCTTGGTTTTCTGTTGTTGTTGGAAAAAAAATTGTTATCTGCCCAATTTATTGCTCGTCAATCCAGATATGTGTTGTTTCTGAATGTGATCTAGTTGCTTTTTGGTTCTTAAATGTGCTTCTCTTTAGTTCATAAACAAAGGGGTAGTTGTCAGTATGTAACAGCCTGTAGATTACATCTTGTCTCTATTTTGCACGATCCTACTGTACTGAAATATTATTATGATGACTGGATCCATCTTGTTCTGTCTAGCATTGCATTATTTTGGAAACTGCACTCTGATTTGGAGTTTCTGCATCAAGATGAAATGGTAGGGTCCTCGGAGGATGAACCATGCTCAGGAGACACAGATGCCACTGACCTGGGGCAGGAGCACAGCTCGCGCTTGGCGGACCGTGAGCTCAAGGAGATGCTGCTGAAGAAGTACAGTGGCTGTCTCAGCCGCCTGCGGTCCGAGTTCTTGAAGAAGCGGAAGAAAGGGAAGCTACCAAAGGATGCTCGGTCAGCTCTGATGGACTGGTGGAACACGCATTACCGCTGGCCGTACCCTACGGTAAGTCGGTAACACCCTGAAAACACCTATTGAAATGGTCAAAACTGTAACTAGAACTGATCTGGTGGGGATATTGGTATGACACGGTGCTTTCGGCAGGAAGAGGATAAGGTGAGGCTGGCGGCGATGACCGGCCTGGACCCGAAGCAGATCAACAACTGGTTCATCAACCAGCGGAAGCGGCACTGGAAGCCATCAGAGGATATGCGTTTTGCGCTCATGGAGGGTGTCACGGGAGGGGGATCCTCCTCTGGGACGACGCTCTACTTTGACACAGGCACGATCGGGCCTTGATCAATGCCGACACCCATTTCTTCAGGGCAATTGGCATACATTTACTGGCAACCGGTGTTTGCATCGCGTCGTACTGCACAGCACTTGTTTGTGTCATGGGAAATTGTTGGTTGATATGGAAATTAGTCACATTGAACCAATAACCGCGTCATTTTGTCAGATTATTGTGTATATGGGCAACAACCACAGTATGTAATTGTCAGGTGGCCTGTAAAAACTCTGTCTGGAGGTACCATAACATGTAATTGTCTGTATGCCCATTGATCACCCAGTCACTACATCTAAAAAAGATACTGGGAATTGGAAATTAGAAGTGATAATAAACTTCTAGCAATATAATGGATCTTCCTGTGTGCATTCAGACAAGTGTTTCCTGTGTGCAAGTATCAGCTGCTGTCGCGCTCATGCTGCTGCTGTGGCCAATTTTGCTGCTGGTGAGAAATTTGTGCCGCTGCGGCGGCTCGGATGTGTACGAGACTGAAGGAAGATTCCCCTGGCCGGAGCTGCCGTTTCTTGGTTTGCTTCGTCTTCTTCGTGTCGATCCTTAACTGGAGCAGATGCAGAGGATAAGGAGATGTCGCGTGTCTGCTCCAGGGACTGTTAATGTTTTGATAATGACTCTTCCGAGTTCTAGGGTTTGACGGAGCACTGGAAATGGATCGAGCTTGAGGATGATGATAAGCTCGGCTCTGATGATGATGATGCTGTGCTTGCTTGTTTGAATGGGTCACGAAATGGATGCTATTCTAGGCCCAGCTAAAAGTAAGGCCTCAATCTGGCCTGAAAGGATAGCACAAGTGTGTTCTAATTTGAGCCCATGAGCCAGAATTTCCTGGTCAGGTCCATCCTGCAGCCTGTTCGTTTGACTGGTGGTGCGTCTTGATTTATTCTGAGAGAAAATCGCGGTGGCAGTTCTTTGCCGGTTTGTTGTTGTGAGAGAAAAGTGCTGGTGGCTGGTGGCTGATAAGCCAAGCGAACAGGGCGCTGATTTCGAACTGTGCAAGGAGCCAAGACCAAGGAGGGGCAGCAAAGGGAGCCACCAGTTTTGTGGCTGCTGTTCAGATAGGATATTTTTGTCAGGAGCTAAGAACTGAACCAAAAAAAAAACGAGCTTAACTTCGAAATAGAATCTAGTGAATTCAGTAATTCAGAGTAAGTAGGGATCCTTTAATAAAATAATTGTGGAGGAAAAATGGAACATTGCTGGCACAGTTGGTGCGAATGAATTCCATATGATGTGAAGATTGTATCCATTGTTTGGATTTGGATTTAACCTCATGTTTCCAATTTCTAGGTTCAAATGCAAATGAGCATCTAACAACAAAATTAGCGTACTATTTCTATAGCTGTTTAGACGGAATTTTTGGTGAGGACGAGCTAACAGCAAATCAAGGAAGCAGCGACGAAGCTCAAAAGTTCGCATCAGAGTTCTGAATTCACAGACGTAAGAGCCTTTGTTCTTCACGGAACGGGGAGTGACAACAGTTTCGATTCTGGGACTGTAGACAATGTGATTCCAATCTTTCATGGTCTAAAAAGATAGTAGTGCTGTTCTAATTTCAGCCTGTGAACCCGGCTTCGTAAGAACCAGAAATTCCATGGTCCAGGTCCACTAACGATCCATGATACTTTGCCACTGTGTAAGGGCAGAGAAGGAACCACAACTTTTTTCGCCAGGAGCTAAAAACTGAACAAAAATAACGAGCTCAACGAATTTGGTGAATTCCGAGCAACCACGTCTCCTTTGTGTTAAGGGCTAAGAACTGAACAAAAATAACGAGCTCAACTTCAAAACAGAATTTGGTGAATTCGGAGCAACCACGTATCCTTTGAACAGAGTAGTGGAGGGAACATGGAACATTGCTACGTACTGGAGAATCGTAGGATGATCTCTAACCTCATGTTAGGGATTCCCAAGTTCAAATGGAATTAACATCAAACAGAGATTAAGGAAGCAACAAGCGAGCACAAACATTTTAAAGAGTATTCTGATTTCTGAGTCCACAGACCCTGTGAGTAAAAGTGACCAATCGTGTCGAACTTCCGATGGAGAGACCAGTATGGTATCCATGAAAATATTATTACAACACCTAAATGTATTCCCCTAAACACTCGAACAGCATGATGCAACAGTACAAAACAACCAATTTTACAGTTGTGCTTATTAAGCCAAGACTCACAACGACAGCCATTTGTACCTCACCACCTTACCATGTCCAATGTCATGGAGTAATGCTAATCTAGCCTCACTTGAAATCCATTTGCACACACAAGCAGCTCACAGATCAGATCCACTGATAAACCAGCATAAATACATTACAATCACACGGATATTCATTTGAATTTGACCATAATGTTTGTTTGCAATTCGTCAAGACATTACAACAAGGTACCACAAGCCATGTGCTGCTACGCATCCATTGATCCACTCGTCTCACCATAGGAGCACATCGCAACAACGCAACCAAAAGTTAAGACCCACAAACTGATTATTACTAATTATCTAGATTAATATAACACAACAAACCATGATTAAGAACATAAGCAGCCAGGATTCAGCGACAAAACCACACAAACTAGTACATGGCGGTAGTAATCATAGTGGCAGGTGATCATGGATCCATGGCAATACCACATCCATGTCTCGGTAGTCGATGCAGCCGGATATCAGAACTGGAAGGCGTCGGCAGCGATGGGCTGCATCGGGAACGGGGGCTGCCATGGGCGGAGCAGCGGGTCGGGGATCTCCGGGATGTCCACGGGAGCGCCGGCCATCTGGAGCACCTCCAGGACGGAGCCCAGCGACTCCAGCCGCCCGGCCAGCTCGCTGTGGCGGGCGCGCAGCACGGCGTTCTCGCCGTCCACCTTGCTGAACTCGCGGTCGAAGGTCGCGATGCGGGTCTGGACCTGCGCGTTCTCGGCCTGGAGGCGGGCCACCTCGGCGACCAGCTCCTCAAGGCGCTGCTGCTTCCGCGCGCGGGACCGGCGGGCGGACTCCCTGTTGGACAGCATCCTCTTGCGCTTGCGCTCGTCGACGGCGAACCCGCCACCGGCGCTGCCGCTGTCGGTGTTGCTGTCAGGGCTCGGGCTCCGGCGCGACGACATTGCCAGGACTTTTTTTTGGAAGGAAGGAAGGGAGGGAGGGGGGAAATCGAAGATTCAAGAAGAAACTAAGAGAGATCTAACAACCTAGAGACCGGAAGAGATGCTGGCGTTCTTGAGGGGGGGCGATGCGTTCATGAGAAGACGTAGAACCAGTACAGGAAGGCGACAGAGAAGGAGTGGGAACGGCGGATGCGGAGGACGTGCAGCTTCATCGGAGGACGGCGGACGTTAGAGAAACTGGTGGGTAAACATGGGGGCGGCGGCAGGGGTTCCCCGGATGGATCTACAAAGGAAGGACCGGGTAGCTAGAATTCGAAAAAACTGAGGGGGCTGTCTGCAAGAGTTTCTTCAGGGAGGAGGGAGACGACTCTGAAGGAAAAGGAACTACGAGGACCCGAATGAAAAAGAAAAGAAAGGGAGCAGGGACTTAGCTCAAAGAGAAGAAGAGGAAGGCCTGGGCGACCGGGGGCTCTATCGCACAAAGCACCAGAAAAGCTTGTGAAAATGGGGAAGGTTTAGAATGGCTCCCGGGGGGTCTATTTATAGTTGGGGAGAAGGGGTGTTTCGGGGATTTGAGGAAGGGGAAGGTGGACGGCATCACGGGCGGCATATTCCTCGTGCCAGCCTGTCGAGGGCGTTAAACCTACCCTACCGTCAAGTTTATCTTGCACTTTTGCGGCTTGGTACCTGATGGTCTTTGATTTCTCTATTCTGGCCGTGGGCAATTCCTTGCACCACTTTACTTACCAGGTAAGTCATTTACATCTGGTGTAGTAGTTTTGTTGTCATTAACACGAACAACAAGGATTTTTGTAGAAATTGAATTGAATCAAGTATTAACTTTCGTATGGGAATCGAATATGAGTTGTCCATTTAATGAAGTATACGAAAACTAAACGATGGTGTCGCCAACGAGCCATAGAAGAGCAATGATAATAAGGAAAGTGAATGATGATTCTCAGCGAAGGAATGAATTTTGTCTACATTAATGCCGACTACTGAGCATATGTATGTACCGTGAAGGTGTAAACGTTACGGAAAACGTATCTTTTGAAAGTCTATTTTCATTAAAAAAAGTTGCTTAGAAAATACTTATGGTCATTTAAACTCTTCTTTCGCAACATGATTCCCAATAGGTCCTAAAGTACTAATCTTTTTTTTCCACGCTCACTTAATTTACCAAGGACGCAACTTCACTGAAGACACCATTTCTTCTTCTAAAAATAAAGAATGATGCAAATACTAACTTGTAAGACCTAGACGCAAATACGCATGTTCGTGAAGGATGAAACGAGAAAAAAGGCATACGAGGCGGGGCCCGCTGTGCTGAGCAAGCGACGCGGACGGGGGCGACGGTGACCAATACAAGCCAATCGCAAACCGAGGGCCAGCCGGCGGCCAGGGAGGGGGAGGGGCACACCGAGCTCAAGCTGGTCCAGGTCATGAAATTTCTCCCAGAAGTGCCCTTTTTCATACCGAATTTGCCCACCATTTACATGTTTGAAATGCAAAAGCCAATGTCTATCCGGGAAGCGACGAATCCGGTAGGAAGACGCGCCCTCCCTTCCCTAGAAAACAAACTCATCAAGCCGTGTCGCACCTGCCGTCCACCCGATTTAATTAATTTAAATCCATCTGATCTGATTTGCCCACTGATACTGGCACAAGCAAAGGGCGCTCTTGCTCTTGTCATTTGACCAAACTAACCTTCTCCTCCTCTCCTACCGTGGAGACTAATTAAATCAGCTCCGGGGAATAAAGAAAAAAATAACCAATGCAAAGCGAGTTGGTTGGTGGAATAATTTTGGGGGAGGGTAGAGGGAGGTGAGAGATAATGTTATTTTGACTGGCAGCTGGAGTGCTGGACAATGACATCTTGTTGATCGCTAGGAGGAGGTCAGGAGGAGGAGGAGGATATTCTTCTTCTAGACTTGATCTCATCTTTGGATTTGGATCCATCCTTAAAACTATCTGTCTATCTTCAACCGCGCTGCTGATATTTTTCTCTTGTTGTTACCATAAATACAATAAATACGAGGTCGTCGTGCCCTCGGTTTTGCACTTGTTGCAAGGATATATACAAACGGAAGCTTCCTTGCAAATTACTACTCTACTACAGATGGTTTTAAGATTTTATTTGCCAAGGATAGTCGCAGTCGCACGGTCTTGGGATTAAACAGTGATCGATAAGCTCTAACGAGCTTTTCTCTTGGGTTATATATACAATCTCGCTGGAGCTTTGACGAACGTGCGCAGCACCTAGTAGTAGAAAATTGGCGGAGTATATTAGTATTTCGTATAGATATTTAGGTGGTGCGCGCGTGCTTGGGAGTTTAAAGTTTGACCGGGGTACGCTATTCTCGTGTCACGTGGAGTACTACTATCTTACTATTACAGTTGCTGAGAAGGAACACCTCAACTCGTCGAAACACGTTGCCAAAAAAAAAGAAACAGGTGTTAATAATCTCTAACAGTAACAGCACTTTGGTAAATGACCATGCTACTACTATGGCTGTTTTACCATGGCATAAGCAAGCTGCCAACACGGAAGCATGGAGAGGACCCGTCACGTACTACATTAGCTAGCTGTGTCCGTCCGTGGTTGTTGGTCTGGTTCTGGTCGCAGTCACGGGATCTACGTACCGTATCAGCAACAGCTGCAGCAGCAAACGCAAAGCACAACGTGGGGCTGATCGACGCGCCGGCAAAGTCAGCAGAAACAGCAGCACCCGTCCGTCCGGTTGTGCTTGTGCAAGCTGGTACTGCGCTGCTGCGTCGTCCACCGAGGCACCGACGGGGGTCAGGGGGTGGGTGACGCGGCCCGGGGCGCCGGTATTGGTCGACACGGCGGGTGGACCCCGTCCCCACCCAGCCACCCTCACCGTCACCGCCGCGAGCCCGCGGCCCAGACCACAGCTAGCAGCACCAACGGACCACATGCCATCCCTGCACGATTTTCTCCTTTTTCCTCTGCTGCTGACCTGAAAGCCTCTGACATGCACAGCTCCATTTGTTTTTCCTTTTTCCTAGCCTATAGCCTTTTCTTTCTGTTCCATTTCTCAAAATGGCGTTTGGTTCAAACAATTTTGTTCGGCTATGCTATGCACCCTTTCGAATTGCCGGATTCAACGATGTTTGGAGAAGGAACAAGTGGGGACTTCACAAGCTTCGCCGTTAAGGCATCATCACCCCATGGCATGGCCGTTAAGTTGTTCCTCTCTGCTGTCCTTCACTTTTTATCTACTCCTACTACATACAATAATCATTTGAGTGGCCACAATACTATTACATGTCTTTTTTTTCTTTTTACAAACAAATCCCTCCTTAGTAAGTCCTAACCATGGAGTCAATTGTATTGAATAGTAACTCGGTCTCATGCATTAACACGTAATCTCATGGCTATGTGCATTTGAAAAAAAGAAGATGTAGCTAATATTCAAAATAACACATCCTCCTGCTAAAAAGACAGATAATTGCACTGCTGCTGATATGTTTGTGATAGGGAAGGAACACAAGATTAGTGTTGTAAATAAAAAAGTTCACTTTGTTAGCCACATGTTTCTCGTGTGCACATCATAGACTAAAAAAAAATGTAAAACATATAAGCTTGTCCTACCAACGAACTCTTTGCAGCTCTGTGAAGGTTGTGGCCTTTTATATACTTGGGTTCGTGCCGTGCGTTGCTACGAGCAAAACAAATTACAAGTGCATAAACCATTTGACAAGAAAGAGAATACAATTTGACAAAATATTGTATAGAAAAGCTAAGATTTTTTAACAATCCACATAGTCCTATACTAATCATGGAAGACAACATGAGACAAGAGTAAATCATGAAAAACAACATGGTTTCCATTGCAGGAGACGCTTCATGTTTTCGAAAAGAAAATCAAACGGACCATTACTTTCACTCAATCACGAGTAACGAGATAGAATTCATGGATGCTTCGAAGTAATCAAACATGAGCACGAAAAGGAAATATTTCTCAAAGCACTAACCAAATGTAGGATCATAACGGTTACCAAATGTAGGCCATCACCGAAAATATTTTGTTTTGTCCATCATACACAACATGCAAGAAGCAAACAAGAATTATGGCGAAAACAAAAAAAATCACAATATACTTTCCACCAATACCATTTGGACATGTAATTAAAATTCTAAATAAAAAAATTAGTGCTTTCGAATATAAAAGCACATATGTGTTGCTTCGGGCGGACAAATCAACCAAACAACATACCGTGAAGACCTCAATGTCATCGGCATGAAAGAACAATGCTTTGGCGTGATGGCCTCCGGGAGAACCGCTCCAGGTTGCACAATCTTGTGAAGACCTCAATGTCATTCATCTGCATGAAAGAACAATGCTACAAATACAAAAGATAAGAAATAATTGTGCTTGCACACTGATTGCTACGACACACCACTATTGTCTATCTTTCTTCTCTTAATTAACTGATGAAGCAAAACATATAATGGAGAGTTTGCGAGAATGCTTGAATTTTATCGACATGACATTTTATCAAAATTGTAAAAAACTATTTCGTAAAACTGCTATTGGTCTAGTGATTGGAGTTTATCAGTGAGGAACATAATGGCTTAATGTCTTGAACTGTCAGCCAAGGATGAAGCTAAATCAGAATCGACCGATTAAGCCAGCAGTGGCGTAGCCAGGAAAAAATTCCAGCTGGGGCGAACTTCAGCCGCCGCGGCCATGCACAGCCCCGGTAGCAGTCGTCCGCGGTGCAATTCCATCATCTTCCATCATGAGCTGCCACCACACCTTGCCCGGAGGCCGGAGCCACCCCGTACGTGCTACTCGGAGCCGTTGTTGGGCACTGCCTGGACTCCTGAAGCCGCCGCCGCCGCAAGCAGGACCTAGGGTTGCGCTTGCGCCGCGCCGTGGCCATTCCGTGCGGTGGTACTGATGATGTCCTGCCCTGTCTATGTGCGGCAGATGAGCCACTGGGCCTTTTCTAGGCTGCTGGGCAGTAAGTAGGCCGGAAGGAGGTCACAAAGGCCCGGCCTTTGGGCACTGGCTCTTTCTTCTACCTCTACCTCCCTCCGTCTGAACCAGCGAACAACACCGCCGTCGTGGCTGCTGCCACCTGCCGAAACTCAGAAAAATCACCGGAGAAGAAGGGGAGTTAGTGGCGCAATCCCAACTTTAGCTGGGGCAGCGCCCCGCCGCCCCAACATAGATCTGGTTGATTGTTCTGTCGTGTTTTTTGTTAGCTGGGTTGGCACTATTATACTATCACAGGCCCCTTCATGGTGCACCATGTGTCCATGTGTACAACACAACACTCAAGCTATCACGAGAAAATTTACAGCTATTGCAAAAGGATCACCATTTGCTGCTAGTAATTATGAATTGGCGTTACAAAATTAAATCACGTAAGCGAGAAAAGAAGAAGGCACTAATGTTCACCTGGTATGTCAGTTCTGATGCAGTAGTTTTTTTGGAAACTTCTGATGCAGTAGTTGGCACATGTCTATATCTGCATCAAAGGCAATTTGCTAAAAAAATTTCAGTGCAGAAGTTAATCAAACCTCTTCAGATGTATTGCTGCATGATATTGGAACACATTCCGTAGTTATAAGAAAGACTTAAATCATATTTTATTTGCAATTCTAAAAAAGTTCAGTATTAATGTAAAATTGTGACATCAAACAGGGAGACTGCAACTAACTAAACTTTGCAAACAAGTGTTTAAAATTAGCATATCTTCATTTGTTATACTGCCAAATATATAACAAGTGTAAGTACAAGAAAAGACAATGAGCTAAGAAAAGTTCAAGCTGATAATAACCTTCTATAGCCACCAGAAGAGCACTTGCGATGAGTTTTAGGAACTCTTTAGAACCTAACACACCACACCACACCGCTAGTCCGCTACTATCAGCAATACCTGGAGTAGCTTAATAGCAATTTGAAGAGGAAATGCTGCAACAAGATTATAGTTGAAAATACCATAGATTTTGGCTAGCCATCTGTCATAATCGCCACAACCAGACCCATCCACCATGCCCATGGCCATGTACTTGCATGCATATTCAATTGTTTACTACATCTCGGTTCAATTACCCCTAAAAACATGAAAGAAACTAACATGCCCGAAAAGTTCAAATATTCTAAAATCGAGACCTATCGGTGCGATTAAATTAGAGCACAATGAAAAATCTAAATACATATGATGTATCGGATTTATTGCCGCAAACATCTCTCTCCCCTTGGGTGCTTAGACGGATCACATGTGACATTTCGGAGATCTATTGCACCTAAATCAAAAGAATCGAGCACCGAAAAATCCTAAATTCCTTGGTACCGTTAGATTAGGGTTCCGCCGACATTGAGAGTGATATATCCCGATCTAACGCATCAATTACGATTGAGGAGGAAAAAGGCTTATCGAAGGGACAAAAAATCCTATATTCCGATAACTCACCCACACATTAGAGCATACAACTGCGTGAATTTTGAGTTTCACAAATTTAACTTGCTTGTGATTTTTATGTTTTGGAAGGCTTCCAAATAGAAGAATGGGGAGGCAATCGGAGTGTACCTAACGGTTTGCATTCTCCATTATCCAAGAAGTTGGAGGGGCCGCGCGGATCTCCGCATCACAGGGGAGGCTAGTGGCCGTGTCCTCTCCCATTTTAGGACAGAAAGGTGTTGTCGCGGCGTTGGGGAAGGGAGCGGCCGAGTCCATGGGGATGGTACAACAGGCAGCCGGCGGCCGACCGAGCGGCGGTTTCTTGTGATACCTTGCCGTGCTCCCGGCCAGCTCCGGCACCTGCGAATGGATCGACATGGATCGAAAAAGGGGAGGATGAACATATCAGTGCAAATAAAACAGGGGAGGACCGAAGAAGAAAGGAAATTGGGAGATTACCTCAATTGACAAAAACTTGTTTGATCTCATCAAATTAATTTCTATTTGATCTTCTTTTCAGTAATTAATTTTTATTATTAATTACTCCCCTGTTTCAAACTGTCGCTCATTTTTGCTTGATAGGTTCACCTTATTTCCTAATTTGTCAATTCAGCTAATAGCATGAAAAGGCTGAAAAATCTTAATTATGGCAATTCAGTAGTCCTTAGTCGTTCACTTAAACAAATGGAGTAGCTATTCGTTTATTACCTTTTATCGATCCATGTTTTTCGTTCACGCAAATGATATCGGTCCATGTTTTTCGTTCACGCAAATGAAATGCGGTTGCAAAATTGCATTGGGTGATCTTACTTGTCCTTGACCTTATCGAAGATGGAGAGCTCGGCGTCGTACATCCATTCCGGCGCGCTCTCGCTTTCAAACGCCCGTATTCGGTGGAGCCATAGTTGGTTTCACCCGATCGGGGAAAGCATGGCACATGGAACACACGAGGTTTGAAGGAGGGGGACCACACCGGGTAGATCTTACCGCTCTTGTTGCAGGAGCGGAGGAGCGGATGGGCGCGGGACTCGGGGCACCTGTGGACTGTGGACGGGGACGGCGGCTCCGGTGTGGGCCACAGTGGCGCGGAGGGAGGACGTCGATGGCCGCGGCTCGCCGGCTCCGATGGCGGATAGAAGGGGTGCGCACGGGGCGGCGACGGCGGACTCGGGGAGGGCGCCGGATCGACGGGCGGTGGCGGCGGCACCGGGGGGCACACGACGCGGCGGCGGATCGGGGGTAGGGCGCACGGGGTGGCTTCGGATTTTGGGTTCGAGGTGGCGACGGCGGCTCTCGCGTGGGCCACGGCGGCGCGGAGGGAGGACGTCGTTGGCCGCGGCTCCGATGGCGGATAGGTGGGTGGCGCACGGGCGGGGGGCGGCGGATTGCGGGTAGGGCGTCGGATCGACGGGGTGGTGGCGGCGGCCGGGGGGCACACGGCGCGGCGGCGGCCGGGGGCACACGGCGCGGCGGCGGACTGGGGGTAGGGCGCAGGAGGTGGCTTCGGATTTTGGGTTCGAGGTGGGGGTGTTTGCAACTGGCGGCGGACTGGGGGAGGTGGGGAGGGCGCACGAGGTGGGGTGGGCCCTGGGATCGCAGCCGAGGGAGACACGACCCGAGTGCAGGCAGAGCCACGGGCGTGGTGAAGCCACCGTGGTTTTACCTACCATTTTTTTTCTCCTCTTCACATTTTTTAGGAGTAGAGATAAAGACATATTTGGCACGAGAAACAACTTAGTAATTCCTAATAAAGACATATTTGAAGTCTCATGATTTTGTCCCTGGCTCTACTAACAGCCTCATGATTTTGTTCCGATAGGGAGATCAATGGAGTGCACATAGCGAACTTTTTTTGGGGCGGGTGATATGAGTATGGTTTAGCTTATGGAAGTGCGCAGCTCACAACTGACGGGTACCTTTTCATTTTCCTAATGTAATCCCATCGACCTAACTTAATCACAACCTGACCCAGCAAATGCCAAGGCCAGAGCAACATATCACCGGTTGCAGCAGGCACCGTCAAGGTTGTTCAACAATTCATCACTAGTATTAAACAACAGAGCAGGTCGCCTATCAACGCCAATGGAGTCCTTCCAAGACAGAGAAGGGCACAATCACGAACAGCAATAGTTTGTTTGCTCTCTCGTTTTTTTTTATTCTTCTTCTTTTCGAAAACAATTCTATTTTACAATGTACGGTTGCAATGGAAGAGCATGACATCATCGCTGACGAAAGCCATGGCCTAATCGTGCAGAATAAAATTTGTGCAATAATGCTTGGCGAGCACGAGAGGGCACTCTGCTTTTGTCTTCACTTTACGGAAAATCGAGTGGTTGTTTTCGTCGGGCTTTCTACCCATTTAGACTTTAGCTCGAAGCGTGTTTGATACATGAGTGATTAGAGACCACAGTGACTAAACCTTCAAACACCTATGATTAAAGGTTGACTGAAACTAGTTTAGTTTCTAGTCACCCCTCACCCAACTTCTAGTGACTAAAATGCTCTCTCTCACCTAATTAATTGATCCCCCCATTAATTCTGTGGACCCAATAAGAGATAGGAGAGAAGAGAGAAAGGAGGGAAAAAGAACAATTTAACGTTAAGAATAATTAATGCTGACTAATTTTAGTCACCATCCAAACAGGGGCTGACTAAAAAGTTTTAGTCTGACTAAACTCTAGTCAGGTGACTAAAGAGATCCAAACACCTTCTTATTCTTTTCATGTAATGGATTAATCCGACAACTGGAGATTTCAGATTTCGTGATGCAAATTGTAGAGTGCTCGTATCACAAGTTTCACGCCCCCTTTCTTTCGATGAGTTTCGAGAGATGTCAAAACATCTCGAGGCTATGGCCTGTTTGGCAGGGCTCCAAACGGAGCTCCGGCTCTGGCTCCACGCGGAGCCCTGCCAAACGGAGTACTCCACGGAGGCTCCGGGGGTGGAGCTGGTGGTGGAGCCATAAAGGGCTTCCACTAGGGAGGCGGAGTCACTAAAACGTGGCTCCATCCGGCTCCGCCTCTCCCTTTACTGCTTTGCCTATGGTGGCGGAGGTGGGGCAGGCCAGGGCGCGACATACGAAGGCGAAGGCGCAGCGGGGCACCGACGGGCGAAGGCGGGGTGGAGGCGGGGCGCTGGAGGAGGCGCCGGGAACTCGGGCGGCGAGAGCCCATGAGGGAGGGAGCGGATAAGGAGAGGAGGGGGAAAGTGAGAGGAAAATAAAAGAAGAGGGAAAGGGGGGAAAAGAAAAGGAAAAGGGCAACTTAGCATTTTACACCTCAATCCAGCAGCTGAAGTCATTTTGCCAAACGTTTTCCAAAATGGCTTCAGGTTCATCAGGAAAGCCGCTCCACCAGAGGAGCCAAAGTCGGAACCATTTTTTAGGAGTCGGAGTGTAAGTGCAATCAAGCCCTATGAGGGTTTTGGTGATGTTGACCACACAATTAAAGAGCTAATGAGCTTTTGAGATTGGTGTGCAGCATAAAGCTATTTCACAGGTGCAAAAGAAAGAATGGAGACCCCTCAACTACATGAAGAAGGATACCTATGCTCTTTGGTGAAGTTTATTTATTTTATCTTTTGAATTTGAGTATAGGACAATCCGTACTATCAAGAGGGATACTAATGGTGAGTTAGGGTGGTTTCAAGTGCTCATAGTCTATCTTTCCTAAACCCTAATCCTCTCCCAAAGGGAAGAGACCTGCTGCTGTTTTGCCCCTACTGTTTGTTGTTCGGAGGTTCCGAGTTTTTTCTCAGAGGTTTCGACCGTACGGGCTACAGTCAGCAGAGATTTCAAGGGTCGGAAGTTCCAAGATTTTTCTCGGAGGTTCCGAACTCTGGAATATAGCCGTTACTGTTCTGGATCTAGGGGTGTTTATACCCCTTGGTCCCCCAACGACTATTCTCTTCTTCCCTCTGAACAGAACACGGTTCTAACTCATTTTCTCTCACCTTGCATTCACTCCTAACCTACTCTCTTCCAAATCCTTGCCTTGCATTGATTGAGAGTGGATTCTTGAAGTGAGTTTGTGAGCAAATCTTTCTCTCTCTCTTGAACTTGAGCACTTGGAAAAGCCCTATCAAGCTTGGTGGATCTATTACTCTTGGAGCCTTGCTCCTAGACGGATAGAGGTTCTTGGAAGCTCTCCAACCCAATTTGTGGAAGCTCCAAGGTGTTTGTATTACCCTTTGTGATTCTAGTGGAAAGCCTCTACCTATTACCCAAAGTGATAGGTGTGAGAGAGGAGTTGACCTTTGTGGTCCCTAGCCTTTGTGGCTTACTCAACAATGTGGGCGTAAGCAAGCCTTTGTGGCGAGCTGAACCACGGGATAAATCTTTGTCTCGTGCGTGCTCTAGTTTACTTTCTTGTTCATGCTTGTTCTTGACTAGATCTATTAGGGTTTGTCTCCGATCTATGTTGTGGTACCTTCCTAGCTTGTTCTTTTCTTAGAAATCTTCTTGCTAGTTCCTAAGTACCTCCTAGAATTTGGTAGATCTGTTTTTCATCAAGTTATTTGCAGCTCAAGTCCTATATGCTCTGTTCTAACAGTTCCCGGAAGTTCTGAGTTTATTCTCGGAGGCTGCCTCGTTCGGAGGTTCCGAGAATAATCTCGGAGGTTCCGGAGTCTGACAGTGTTTTCGCAGAAAAAGTTTAAATTCTGTGTGCAGGCCTATTCACCCCCCTAGGCCATATTGCCTCGATCCTTTCAATTGGTATCAAAGCAGGTTATCCTTGCGAACACCTAACCGTGTGAGGATATGGAAAGTGGAGATGACAAGCAAGAGGAGGAGGAATTTGAGGACTTGCCAAGTGACGTTGAAGGTGATGCGTCGGAGGTAGGGAACACCTCAGCCCAAGAAAAATTTGACAAGCTCAAGAAGGCTGTCAAGGAAAGCTCCAAGGACAACGACAAGAAAAGCAAGAAAGAGGACAAGAAGAAAGAGAAAGAAGACGAAAAGAAGAAAGAGGGCATCAAGCAAGAAAAGAAGAAGAAAGGGAAGAAAGAAGAAAAGAAGAGAAGAAAGAGAACACTTTCACCATCTCCATCATCCTCATCATCATCTTCATCTTGTGAGAATGGAGATGGGGATGACGAGTACTATGGCACAAGAATTCCCAAAAGAACACTCAAGCCAAAGCCCAAGGCTAAGTCCAAGAATGAATATAGAAGCGTATCCTTTAACTATAATTCTTTGGAAACAAAATCTAAGGATGATATCACTATACCCATTGGCAAGTTGCCCCAATTTGATGGGACTAACTTTGCTAAATGGAAGCACATGATGAAAGCCTATCTAACCAGTTTGAGTTTGGAGTTGTGGAATATTGTGTGTGTAGGTTTTTACGACCCCGAAGATTTTGGAAACCTTACTCCACGTGATCGCCGCAACATCAAAAGAAATGCTCAAGCTACAAGCATGCTCCTTAGTGCTTTGAGTGCTTAAGAGTACAATCGGGTTAATGGGCTAGAGATTGCCAAAGAAATTTGGGACACCCTCCTCATTGCTCATGAGGGTGTTGACAAAGTGAAGAAGTCCAAGATCAACATTTTGATGGCCGAGATTAATAGGTTCACTATATTTGATGGAGAAGGGCCACAAGAGATGTTTGATAGATTAATGGTCATAGTTGGAAAGATACGAGGTTTAGGTGGTGATGAGTTGGATGATCACTAGGTGATGTTAGAGGCCTTTGCTCCAAGGAATCCCACTCTAGTCACATTGATTAGAGAGAAGAAGAGATTTGAAGAGTTCTCTCCAAATGATGTTCTTGGGAGAATTCTTACTCATGAGCTAATGGACAAGGAAATCCAACATAGAAAGAAAATTGGTGATCTAGAAGCTAAGTTGAACAACTTGAAGGTCAAAGAGGTTGCTCTCCATTCCAACAAGTCAAGCAAGCCTACTACTTCATCCAGGCATTCTACTCCATCCAAGCCCACCAAGTCAAAATCCAAGAAAGTGGAAGTAGAGAGCTCTACAAGTGACTCAAGTGAAGATGAAGATGAAGGCTCTCATGTTGAGATTGGGGACATGGCCTTGTTCATGAAGACATACAAGAGAGGATTAAAGAAGCAAGGGTACAAGTTTGCCAAGAGGAAGTTTCCCAACAAGAAAAAGAGAACTTGCTACAATTGTGGAAGCACCGAACACTTCATTGCGGATTGCCCTAATGAGAAAAGAGAAAATAGGAATGACAAGGGTAAGGGAAACTACAAGAAAGACCAAAAGCCACATTACAAGAGAAGAAACTATGGTGGAGGGGCTCATATTGGTCATGAATGGAATTCCGGAGATGAAAGCTCTAGTGAAGAGGAAGGGAAGAAAATTGCAACCGTGGCTATCAAGAAGCTTCCCTCTACCTCAAGATTGTTCAACAACTTGACCGATGATGAAGGGAGCACATCCATTCATTGTTTCATGGCCAAGGGCGAGAAGGTAAAAACTAATTCAAAACCCTCTCCTCAACCTAGTGATGAGTCGGAAATGGACTCTAGTGATGATTCTAGTGATGAGGAAGCAAACCAACTTGTTCGTGAGATGGATGAGCAATCTAGAGATTTTATGGCTAGGCTAATAGTAGAACTAGAGAAAAGCCAAGACACTATTATCTCCGATAGAAGTGAGCTTGAGGCTTTGCGTTTGGAAGTTAACCAAGCAGAGAGTGTCGTAGCTACTCTCAAGGAAGACCTTGCTGCCTCTCAAGCTCAATGTAATTCTCTCAAGTTGAGGAATGAAGAGCTTGAGGAGCAATATAGTTTCCTTTGGAGTAGCACCTCACATCCTTCGAAGGTAAAAGGCGACTCTAGTGCTTCTACTAGCAAGGGTTGTGATAGATGTCATCATATTGGTATTGAATCCTATGCTACTAATCTTGCTAACATGGAGGCTATGAAGAAATAGATTGCTATGTTGAACTCAATCATAGCTAGAGGATGCATGGGTGAAGAGAACAAAAGGGCAAGATTCACCAAAAGAAAAGTGTTAGAGAAAAGCAAGAATCCAGGCTTTGGATATGTTGAAGGTGGCAAGACCAATGAAAGAAAAATCATCAAGGAAAAATAATGCCTTGAATTCAAGAGCACCGGGTTTCTGTTGCCCAGACCCCGGAGGTTCCGACCTCCAAGCCCGGAGGTTCCAGAGTCTGGAAGCCTCGAGCCACACAGACTGCTAAACTCGGAGGTTCCGAGAAAATTCTCGGAAGTTCCGGGGTCTGTAAAGACAAGTCAAAGAAAAAAACAAGGCTCAGCACCAGCATGTCTCCAAGGCACCTAACACTTGTATGTAGGTTCAGAATCATCCAATTATGCCTAGAAGAAATTTGAATCTCAACAAGAACAAGGCTCATGCATCTAGAGACATACCTCCTAGCTATGTGTTGAGACGCAACAATGTTGGTAAAGTTGTTGCCACATATGTTGGAAATGAGTCCAACATATATGTGAAAATATCTCTATGGGTTCCAAAGGTTTTGGTTGCTAACGTGGAAGGCCCCAAGTCAAATTGGGGACCTAAAAGAAGGAACTAAATTGTTTTGTAGGCATACTCCTCCGGTGGATCAAGTTGGGTGCTTGATAGCGGATGTACACATCATATGACCGGAGAAAAGAGTATGGTCTCATCCTATCTCCATTTGGAAGGACCAAAGGAAACTATTGCATATGGAGGGGATACAAAAGGAGAAGTCATCGGCGTAGGTAATATCCCTATTTCTCAAAACTATTCAATTACAAATGTTCTTCATGTTGATCTGTTGGGTTACAATCTATTATCGGTTTCACAACTTAGTGAGATTAGTTTTGATTGCCACTTTTCGGATAAGGGTGTGTCCATCATAAGAAGGGAGGATTCCTCTATTGTCCTTACGGGTCGCTTGAGGGGGAGGCTTTATATAGTTGATCTCAACAAAAGTAAAGTTTCTCCCAAGACTTGTCTAGTGGCAAAATCTTGCATGGGTTGGCTATGGCATCGCCGACTAGCCCATGTTGGCATGAGGAACTTGGCCAAACTTTTGAAAGATGAACACATCCTTGGAATAACAAATGTACATTTTGAGAAAGATAGGATTTGCAAAGCGTGCCAAGCTGGAAAGCAAGTAGGAGCACCTCACCCACCAAATAGCATCCTCACTACTTCAAGCCCGTTGGAGCTCATTCACATGGATCTATTTGGACCGGTGGCCTACATAAGTATTGGCGGTAACAAATATGGCTTGGTTATTGTTGATGATTATTCTCGCTTCACGTGGGTTGTGACACCCTAAAAATTCCATCACTAAAATCATTTAGCAACTTAAATTTGTCTTAGGGATTTAAGGATATCAAATTGCTATTTAAATTGAGCTCTAAAAATATTAAAGATAATATAATAAACTTAGAAACAACAAGTGCATGTGCATCATCAGTTGACTTGCATGGTTTCTTGGTTGCTTGTGTGGTCTCTAAAAAGTCTATAAAATATTTGAGAAAAGTTTGCAAAAGTTTGACTTGAATTTGAGTTGAAAGTGGATTTGAAAATGAAGTTTGAAAAAGAAAAGGAAAAAAAACAAAACGACCCAGCCACCCTTTCGGCCCAGACGGCCCAGCCCAGTTTTCCCGCCGGCCCACTACTCACTCCCCTTCCCCTTTTCTTTTCACAGCGGCGCCGACAGGTGGGTCCCACCTGTCAGCCTCCGTTTTCCCCTTCCTTTCTTCTTCCCCCCTTCCTTCCTCTGCACGGCGGCGCCGCCGCGGATCCCGTGCGCCCGCCCGCCTTCCCCTTGCTCTCTCTGGCCATCAAGGCATTCAATCAAGCGCCCGTAGCACCAGGGATTAACCCCTCCCTTTATTTCCCGTCGGTTTCCTTTAATTCCGCCCAATTCGCTTGGAAACCGGCCGCCGGCGCGCCCATGGCCGAAGGCTCGGCCGCCGCTTCCTTTCTTTCCCCTTCCCGTCCTCTGGTCCTATATAAGCTCACTCACGCACTCCTTGGCTCCCCTTTCGCCTCTGCAACGCACACGCGCACGAGCCCGAGCTCACCCCAACGCCGCCGCCGCCTCGGTTTCGCCGCCGCCGTCGATTCGTCGCCGCCGGTGAAGAGCAAGACTTCCTGCCCGATTTCTTTGACCATTAGGTTCGCAAGGAGCTTGACAAGCACGTGTGCCCGCAGGTTTACGTCCTCGACACCCGTGGCGCCCGCGCCCCGAGCTCACCGGAGCGCCGCCCGAGCCGCCGCCGTCGCCAAGCCGCCCTGTTGCCGCCTCTTCTTCACCCTGTGGCCCGTCCTCATCTCCTGTGCGTGGTAAGCAAAACTTTCTCGCCCCGCTCCCTCCTTAACGCGCCCAGTGGTGTCCCCGCGGGCTCGCCGGAGCAACCGCGCCGCCCCCTCACGGTGCCGGCCGCCGTGAGTGCCCGAGCCCCTCCCCTGAACCCCTAGATGCGTGCGCAATCTCCTCAGCTACGTGTAGCACCCGCTCATGCACGAGTAGACGGCCGGGAGCTCACTCCAGAGCTCGCGCCGGCGAAGCGCCGCCGTGCGCCGCCGCGCTGCCCCTGTTTCCGGCGTCATCACCGCCGCCCGCCGCACGCATTCATCCAGAGCCGTTGGATCACGCGCGGACGGTGGGGATCGCGTACCCCTTCGGTTTTAAGAGGCAGGTCCACGGTGGACCCATAGACCGCGCCCACGGCCAGGTCCACGGTGCACCCATGCGCCATCCGCCGTTGGATCTAAGATCCACGGTGATGAGTGGCGGTTTTGATTAAGAACCCCTGGGTTTTCAAATAATAGCAGGCCGGTCCTTCCACCTTTTTGAATATTCACGGTTAGGTCCTGATTCTTGCAATCTAGCCCCTATCTACCCTGTTTAATTTTGTTTTAAGCCCTTTTCACTTCTTTTTGCACATAGACCCTCTGATTTAATTTATAAAAATGTTTTAGCCCTGATTTTATTCATAAACAACCCTGTAGACATAGTTTTCTTGCAAATAGGCCCCTGAAAACTGTTTTAATCATATCTTTCTCATTTTAACTCCGTTTTTAGCGTTCTATATACCGAAATGATCGTCTCGACGAGTAGAATCTTTTAAACAGTAAATTTACCAGTTTTACTACTGTTTGGTGTACTGTTTTGTTTATTGATTGTTATCCATGTCTGACTCGTAGATATCGTGCCTGTTTCGTCCGAGCTCCCCGTCGGAAGTGATCCGAAGAACCCTGTCTTTGAAGAGGAATTCACCCAGCTTGTAGAGGAAGGCAAGTGGCTTTCCCCCTCTGCATAATCTTTTTGAACCTATGACACTGCATGCTAAATAATGTTTACTATTCCTGTTGAAATGCATAAATCTGATGGGCAAACACCTAGCTAAGGACTTGACTAGATGCTTTACCACTTTACCTTGATCAACCCTGTTTAAACTTATGCTTGGGGTAGATAAATGCTTAGTTTGCTCAACATAAGTATGGTTATGCTTTGTTTATGTTATACATCTCAGTTTTGTTTATGTTATGCTTGTGCTTTAAAACAAGACAACTAGATATAATCGGAACATGGAGAACCACCCAAGATAACAGTACAACCACAGTCCACATGGCTCTGGCTTAGCCAATTAATTAGGAGAGTGGGGTAGCTGATAGCTCTTTTCCGAGAGGGGCACAGGGGGCCGGAGTTGAAGGGGTATAGCCCGGTCCTTTTGGGGTAGCAGCCTTGGCTAAGGTGTTGACCACTAGGGAGGGTTATGGCCCGCTCCGCTGCTGTAACTGTTGCGGGCTGTTGGTTTCTCTTCTTTCCTTTGTAAAGGCTTCGTAGTGGACCCCTAGCCACTCACCTTGGAAGTGTTTAAGGGTCTAGCTAACCCGGGCAAGATGGGGAACACGAACTGTGGGTAAAGTGTACAACCTCTGCAGAGTGTAAAACTGATCGATCAGCCGTGCTCACGGTCACGAGCGGCTTGGACCCTCACATGATTAACAAACTTGAAGATTAATGCAAATCATGGGTTGGAGGTTTGGTTTGAGGTTTCTTTTAAGGTTAAGTGGGTTGGTATACACTTACATCTAGTAACTAGGTGCTTGCTAATAAAACTTGACCAACTTATAAAATGCTTACCGCTGTGAACCATAGCCTATCCTTGATGGCCTTGCATTTTCCCCCACTTGCTGAGCTCCAACCATAAGTGTGCTCACCCTTGCTTACCGCTGTTCAGAGGAGAACGTCGGAGGCGAGGACGAGTATTGGAGCGACTTCTAGGAGTTCTAGGCATGCGGATGCCCCAGTCATCATGCCTGTGGATGTCAGCGATGGAGTTGCTCGTCGTCGTTTAGTTATCGTCTTGTTCGGACCTTCGAGTCCACCCTTATGGATGTAATAAAGGATGTCATACTGGTTTAAACTCTTGTACGTTTTGTTACAGCAATGGTATTACTCTCGTTTTGTCT
Organism: Cenchrus americanus; assembly: GCA_947561735.1. Classification (NCBI taxonomy): domain Eukaryota; kingdom Viridiplantae; phylum Streptophyta; class Magnoliopsida; order Poales; family Poaceae; genus Cenchrus; species Cenchrus americanus. The sequence goes on from OX387239.1 coordinate 270,720,444, forward strand.
AATCATGTGTGTGTAAATGATCCTGGCGCACATATGAGATGCATTCGGTTTTCCTTGTAAAATCGGGTGTGACAAAGTGGTACCAGAGCCGTGATGACTGTAGGTCGCAGCCTTAGTTAGAAATGGACGAAATTAAGGATTCATGTTCTAGAAAGCCTTGTCATGCTTCAAATCATCTTATTTACGCAATAAAAATCTAATTTAATTTTTGTTTATCATTTTAAACTATCATTTTGATTTATTCTGTACTCTGAGATCAGTTTTGCTTTGACAGATGGCCAGGACTTACATGACCCCTCGCAAGAGCACTGGTGGGCGTTTTCCTACTGGACAGCTGGCCCCTCGCCATCGTCTTGAAGATGTTGAGTAGGAACAGGAGGAGTTCCAGTAGGAGGTTGAGGTTGAGGAAGACCCAGAGGAGGTCCAGCCAGAAGAAGAAGAAGAGGATCCTGAAGAAGTCGAGATGGAGGAGGAGGAGCTAGAAGAGCCATTGGAACAGCCACAGCTGTACGATGGCACAGTGCTTGAGGCAGACGCAGACGGTGACATCGTGATTCCACCGGCGCCTGCAGTCAATGAGGAAGCACCCCCCCGCACCTCGCCGATCCCGTGCCGAAGGTGATCCGAGAAGACTCCGGCGATGACGGTGTGGGTGAGGATGATGGTGACAATGCTGCCGGCAACCCGAGAGGAAGATGAAGATCCCCGCTACCATGGAGCTGAATATCATAAACACTCTACTGAAGCTGAGAATGGACGATTCTGCATTCTTCTGTGGGATGTTCTGAGGTATCTGGGGTATACCATAAGGCCTCTCTATGTGACCAAGCATTTCAGTGAGCCTGGAATGAGGGATTACTACACTTGCAAAGTTTACATCAGGAAGCCTCTGAATGATACTGAAGGATGGAGGTATCGCTCATCTCACCATAGCACAGCTCAGTTCTCTACGGATGACGCTGCGGTGAATGATGCAGCAAGGAGGGCGCTCTGGTCGGTCTGCCATGCTAATCGAGTGCAGTTGTTCCAATCGGAGTACCGCCATGTGCCTCGACGTGCAAGTGGCACGAAGTGAGCCGTGGTGCCGGCAGGAGGCGATGACCGCATCGATGTCTTGGCACGGGTGACTGCTGCTCTGAATGCAGATCTGGAGGGAGCAACTTTGGAGATAAACAAGTATCATGAAGAGCTGCAGGCTGCTCAGGCAAAGATAGCGCGTCTGGAAGCACAGCTTGCAGGACAGCGACTGCCTCAGGAAGTCATGCCATATCAGACTACAGCTTCCCCTCCGCGCAAGAGGCTTCGTTACGGCACTGATGAAGCTACTACTCGTCTTGGCTAGGATCCTAGGATGCTCGCCCTTATCATTTACCTTTTCGATAGACCGTTCTCGCGTGAACGTATTTGCTTGTAATAATGAATGCTGTTTGCAAACATGCTTGAGTTGGATCTTTGCTTGATTGTAAATTGTATGGTGGAGTGATGGCCACTATGCAATCTGAAATTTTAAGTTAATTAAAGTTTGGTTTGGGTTTTATCGGTTGTCATTGCTTAATCTCTCATGCAAGTATGATTGGATCAAATCTGTTTTCGCAGTCATATGACATATCAGTACTGTTTTGCTTATAACTCAAGCTACAGAACTCCAAATGACATGAAACCAGTTGGGTTAGTTCACAAATTTAGAGGATGAGTTTCTGTCAAAAATTCAATAGTATACAATACATATTCTGGGAATTATGCACGAAGTAATGAACAAGTCAGAATCTGTAAATTTCTGCTGATATAGCTGTACTGTTTGAATTATATCTCGAGTTATACATATCCAAATGAGGTGATTCCAGTTGGGATGGTTTCATAATTTTATACACTATAATCTGGTAAAAATTCGTGGTCATTGGACAATTACACAGAAAGTTATGCATAATTCTTTGAGGTCAACAGAATCTGTCTTAACTGAAGTACATGCTGTCATTTTATTTTGAGTTACTCTCTTATGCAATGATTCAAGTACAATTATCTGAGATATGATTTTTCTAACGGTCAGATGGTAAACACCAGGTCCGGAGGAGGTCAAGACGTGCCACCTGTGATTCGGGCACATATTGCAAATCAACCAAACCCAGCACCACCTCCACCGATCAACCAAGCAATGGACCCAAACATGCAGCAATTCCTGGCAGCGCAGATGCAACTGATTCAAAACCTTACCAACACAGTGCAGCAGATGCAAGCTCAACAAAACCAGCCACCACCACCGATTCCTCCACCACCCCCGCCACCAAGGGACAGGCACAAGGAGTTCATGAGCCACCACCCCCTACATTTTCTCACTCAGCTGATCCACTAGATGCTGATGACTGGCTGAAAACTATCACTAAGAAGCAGGAAATCGTGCAGTGCACTGACAGAGAGATGGTTCTGTATGCTGCTGGAAGACTGGTGGGGCAGGCCGCAGATTGGTGGGATGCGTACTCAACTGCTCATCCCAACAGGCAGAATATCACTTGGCAGGAATTCCGTGACAACTTCCGCACTTATCACATTCCTTCAGGGGTTCTCAAGCTCAAGCAGAGGGAGTTCTTGTCATTGAGGCAAGGCAATATGTCGATGATCGAGTATCCGGACAAGTTCACTCACTTGTCACGCTATGCACCTGATGAAGTCAACACCGATCCAAAGAGGCAAGAAAGGTTCTCGGATGGCTTGATTAGTCCTCGAACTATCTAATGCGAGTCACATCTTCCCGGACTTTCGTACGCCGGTGAACAAAGCTATTGGGCTGGAAAGCAAGAGAAAGTAGATGGGTGAACATAAACGCAAGTTTCAGTCTCATGGGCAGTCTAGCAGTAACACCCGTCCCCGTTACAGTTCTCAGCAGAGCCTGACTCCATATCGTCCTGGTGGTCAAGCTGGGAGGTACCCACAGAACATGCAGCTCCAGCGCTCGTTTCAGCCACAGCGCTTCAATCCTCAGACACCCAGAGCTCCTACCCCACAGTTGAGTCGTCCTAGTGTAACGCCCGCGTTTTTAGCTCTAAACAAATCACCTACTAAATCATGCGTAATTTCAAAAACTGATCCGCCGAGCTCAATTACCATTCAAATCCTAGCCACTGCTCTCTCTCTCTCTCTCTCCCCGACGCGCGTGCCGCAATTCCCGCCGGCACCGCACCTCGGCCGCACCCCTGCGCGCCTTCCCAACGTCGCGGTCGGCCACCGGCCGGGAATCCCGCGCACGCCGCGGTCCCGGTGACCGGACCACCTCGCCATCACCGCCGTCCCGGAAAATGCGCCGACGCCCGAAAAACCGGGAAAAACCCCACAAAACCCTTCCCAATTTTTCCTGACAATTTTCCGGATTTTTTTTTCAAAATCCCTTCCCCTATTTTTCCTCCTCTTTTCTTAATTCTCCTCCCCATTTTCCTTTTTCTTCCTTTCCTCTCCTTTCGTCCTTTTCTTTTCCCCTTTTTCCTTTTTCTTTTTCTTTCTTTCCTTTCTTCTCTCTTTCTTCTTCCCTGCTCCTCCTCCCTGGCCGCACGCCTGCCCCCTCCCGCGGCCAGGACACACGCGCCGCGGTGCCCGTGCCCCCGCGCCCGGCGCCGTTGACGCCCCGCACCGGGCCCGCGCGCGCGTGCCCGACCGCGCCGGCTCCCCCTCCCCCTCCAACACGCCACCGCCCCGCCTCGCCGGCGCCGCACGCCCGGCCGGCCCCGCGCCGCCGGCCGAAGCCGGGGCGGAGCCGACACGCGACGACCCGACCGCCCCCGCCACCTCCGAGCACGCCACCCCCGGCCCCCGCGACGCGACCACACGCCGCCATCAATCCGCACCGCCCAACCACCACACCGGCGCCCCCGCCGCCGGCCATCCCGCGCTCGGCCCCGCCCGGGCCGCCACCACCACCACGGGACGCCAGCCGCTCCGCCCCTAGACGCGCTGCCCTGCCACAAGTTGACCCGCCGAGCCGTCCCATCGTTGGTCACCGCGAAGCCGGCCGGAGTTCGAGAAGGAACCCGAGCTCGCCGGCGGTCTCGCCGGGAAAATATCTCCCCCCTTCCCGAACCGCCTCAGGCCGCCTATTTAAGGACGGCACCACCCCCACCTCGCCGCACCACACCAAGATCGAGCCTCCCTGAGCCTGCTCCCCAAGCACCGCCGCGCCGCCACCAGTAGCACCGCCGCCGCCCTCTGCTCTCCCGCGGAGCCGCCTCCACCGTCCCCTTTAGCCCAAGGTAAGCACGGGTGTGAAATGCCCTGGTCCTCCTCCTTCTTTTCCCCCTACCCCGGGCCGCCATCGACCCCGGGAGCACGCTGCCCGGCCGCGGGACCGAGGCCCAGCGCGGCCATGCCCGCGCCCCCTGCTCTCTGATTCGAAGGGGGAGGGGGGAAGGAGATGGCACTTTTGCCAAAGACCCCCCTGCCTCCCCTTTATTTCTTCAAACCGAGCCCTCTCTTCTTATTCCTCTTTATTCTTTCCAATTAAGCCCTAGATCAATAGCTAATTAAAGATTAAACACTGTTATACCCTAGAATAAATTACAAAATGACTCTAACTTAGTTTATATTAGCATAAACACCCTTTAGTAATTGCTAATAGGTCCCTAATCCCTATACCTCCCCTGTGACCCAACATTTACGATTAAACCCAGACCTCACCCCGCTATTCCCCTGTGGAACACCACTGAACCACCCCCTAGGGCTTATATATACCCCTCCTCCGCTCACTTCCCCCTCCCCGAGCTCGGCCGGAAACGTGTGGGCTAATATTGCTTGCTTGCTTGTGTGTATGCCATAGCCGACGGAGTAGACGGAGTAAGGTACCCCGAGCCGGAGATCGAAGCCGACTACTGAGAGCAGGAGCCCGAGGTCCCGAACGCCGAGCCGGCCCTCCCCGAAGACTTCGAAGACGGCAAGTTCAACCTCCCCCTTTGATGCATGCTTCTGTCCTAGTTTTATAAATATACCCCTATACCCGTTTTATAAATTGCATATTATTTTACTGCAAAACATGGTAGGATAGCCACCCTTGATTGCTATGATTGAACCTTGTTTTGGCCTAAATGAGTGCTTTACAAATGTGTGAGTGCTTTCAAAATGTGTGAGTGCTTTAAAAATGGGAATGGGATATTTTTGGAAAATGAGTACAAATCGGGTAGACGGGATGGACGTGTGTGTCGGGAGTATGGGTGAGCTCGTACTGTGTGGTTGAGCGTGTTGGGAGTTGTCCATCTTGTCGGTTAAGGACCGGGTTGCGTGACATCTCACCCGACCCAAATCATCGTACAACCACTCGACCGTTGTATGTGGCAACGGCTTAGCATAAACCCCACTAGTTAATCTACTTGCCATCGGGTGTGCGGGTGAGCGACGGGAGACCAAGGAGAAGGGGTACGCTCTGTGTGAGGTACGCTCTGGTTATGTGGGATAACCCCTTGGATGCTTCCGTGGTGGCTCGTAGTGTTAGCTAAGGTGGGTAATGGCTTTGATAGGATCCGTACCGGCACTAAGGTGTCAGTGTGACGGTACCCTACTTGTGGGTAAAGATGTACAATCTCTGCAGAGTGTCAAACCTATTCGAATAGCCGTGTCCACGGTATTGGACGAGTCACGGTGTGGTCACAAAAACTAGTGCTTGGGACGGGATGTTTCCTGGCGTGAGTTGTTTTCCAGTGAGGTGTGTGTGGCTGTGTGCCTGGACTACGACGGACGGGAAGTCCGGTAGATCCGCAGTGGTTTTCCTAAAACAAGTGAGTTACTTGGGTTATGAAAACGATTTGCGAAAACCTTTTTGAAATGAACCCCTGCATGCGTAAGTTTGCTAAATGAACCTTAACCTGATCCTTGATATACCTTATGCATGATTCTGCTTATAAGCCCCTCCGTGGGTGGGGTTGGATTTGCTGAGTACGTATGTGCTCACCCTTGTTTTGCTAACTATTTTACAGAGGAGGATCCCGATTACATTCCCGAAGACGTTGAGTAGGTCGTGCCCTAAACCCAACCGTGCCTGTGTACCCAGGGCCCTACCGAAAGCTTCCATGGTGTGGTACTCTGAGGAGGCTATGGAAGCCTTTGCTATTGTAGTGTGGTCACTAGCGTTTGTGTTGTTCCTTGTAGCGTTGGAATTGCCGTGCCCTTTGTGTCGCCGTGATGTAAAAGACTGATTTCCACCTGTTGTAATAAATGTGTTACCAGCCTCCTGGGACTGGTATTTGTGGCACATTTAGTCACCTCTGATGAGGGGACGCTTCAGGTGGTATCAGAGCCGTAGGTTGGCCGTAGGACATGACCCCTAGGATACGAGACCTCCTCTGGCCCTCTCTAACCTTTCCTTTGCTAAGCTCACCTTTTCCAAAACCTTACCTTGATTCTTGCCTGTTTCCAGATGCCTAACCCCGAGTGGAACGGAGGAATTTGCCCCGTCCAGCTCGGCCTCCCTAACTTTGTTGCTACTCGGCCCTAGAGCGCGTCGGAGTAAGGGATCCGCCAGAGTTCGTCTACCGGGAGTACGAACGCTTCGGCACCCTTCGGTGTAAGCTGCTGATCTTTGTGGGAAGGAGCACGCTTTACCCCGACATAGAGCCATGGTTCGTCTCCGCCACTGGTTTTCGTTTCGCCGACACCTACCCCATGGCTGCTCGGAAGGCCCTGCGACAGCTACGAGTGGTTTATAGACAGCACCTCCGAAGGACTCCAATGGGATTCTTTCCACCCTCCGGAGGAAGAGGACGCTCGTGGATTGATCGCATGAGAGGTTTGGAACGAGAGGAAGAAGACTTAGAAGAGGCAGTCTCCCACCTATCCATATACCTCAGAGGCCTAGACCACCTTTATCAGGAGCAAGCCCGGCAAGAATCGAAGCGACGGATCGACGGAGCGGAAAGAGCGAACGAGAGGATAGAACTAGAAAGGGTGAAGACAACCATAGCGAGGTTGAACTACACAACACAAAGCAAGAATACCTCGGGGAAAGAGAGCGCACGGCGATGGCCCACAAAGCCCTATGGGATGAACTAAAGGAGCGTAGAAGCGAGAGATGAAGGAGCCAAAGCGAGAAGAGAATGAACCCGAAGAAACCCACCGGGACAAAGGAACCCGGAGGCGAAGATGAGATACTGGAGCAAGATCTTCCACTAAAGAAGCGCCGTATCCAGCTAGAGGAAGAGTCACCATGAGGATAAGACTAGGGTGTTAGGAGTTGAGTCCTAGTAATAAGTGTACCCCGAAGGATGTACCCCAACCTTCCTACTAAATAAAGTTATCCATCTTTTGTACCCCACCACAACCTGTTCAACCCTATCTTTGTTTTCAGATGGCGAAAGATGGATGGACCCAAGGCGTGTGCCAGGAGGAGCCTGGTTTTGCTCGCCTGCTCATCAACTCCCTGGAGCGCCTCGGTATCCGCGAGCGCCCTAGGTACTACGACGAGAGAGTACGAGCAACTCGGCACTCTCCGCTGTAGAGTGGTCCTCTCCGTCGCTAGAAGCAACCGCCACACCAACATCGAGCCGTGGCGCGTGACCGCCACAGGGTTCCGACACCGGGACACCTACCCTTTGGCCCTCAGAAAAGCCCTCCGCTACCTGTGCCGAATCTACGAGGAACACCTCGTCCCCACACCAATGAGGTATTTCCCCCCTGCCATCAGAACCCCAGTTTGGCAAGTCCGCATGAGGAACCTGGAACGACGTCGCCACCAAGAAGACCCGCTGTACAAAGTAGTCGCCTACCTTGTCTCCCTGGACAAGCTCTTTGATGACCAGGCCAGACACTTGTGGGAGCAGATCAGCCGGGCCGAGCAAGCTGAAGTCACCGTGCGAATGCACCAAGTCCGAGTGGCTCAAGCTGAAGCAAGGACCGCAGCCGCCATAAGCAGTGAAGTCGTTGCCCAGGAAAGCCTCAGGAGAATCCAGGACCAACGCATGCAAGAATGGACCCACGGCGGAACACCCGTTCCAGCCATTGGGGAAGCTCAAGTCCTGCTGGGAACACCCCTTGTAGGATGGGGAGGAACCATAGAAGTTCCACCAGCACCACCAGCAGTCACCGAACCCCCAACAGCTACCACTGAAGCCGCAGCACAGCCTCAGGAAAACGGAGACCCCGAAGGCGGAAACGATGACGAGTTGCTTATTCCGCTGGAAGAACACTCGACCCCAGAAGACAACTCCCCTCGCGAGTAGTGTGCCCCAAGACCCAGGGAATGAAGCCGTACCGGTCCAAGTCGCGCCCTTAGCCTTTAGTCGTGTAGTGTGTCCGCGTAGTCGGGATGTATCCTACTCGCTGGTTTGTAATAAAAACTTGTTTGTGCTTGCTTGTTTGCTATGTGCTTGTTGTGTGCTTACTGGCAGAATAAACCATGCCTTTTCAAAAAGAAATCCGTTATAATCCACTTAAACATCACATAAAACTAGATCTCTTAGAAACCCGCTTCTTTACAGATGGTTTCCAGGCGCCCTGTCAGGACCCACCGGTCGGACGCTGAGGGATCGCAAGCCAATCGGAGGGAGCGCCTCCACGACCAGGAGGTTAACCAAAATGAAGATGGAGGAGAGAACGTGGTCCTGCCACCACCACCCCCTCCTATTGACTTGGCTCAAGTCTTAGCCAACCAGACTGTCTTGATGGAGGCTATCTTCAATGCCATCAACCGTCCAAGACCCCGTGCCATGAGCATGAATGAGAAGCTGATCGAGTTCCTCAGGACTAATCCGCCCACCTTTAGCGGGTCGGTGAATCCTTTGGACGCTGACGATTGGCTGAGAGCCATCCTGAGGGAACTGGAGCCCCTCCACTGTGAGGACCATGACAAGGTTCTCTTGGCAGCTCACCACTCACGGGACGACCCTAGCTTGGTGGGAGAATTACCGCGCGCGCGGCCAAGGATCCCTCCGCCATCACATGGGATGAATTCGTGGAGGAGTTCCGTCGCTACCACATCCCGGAGGCCACACCGAAGCGGAAGGCGGACGATTTCCCGCGAACTCCGCCAAGGCAACATGTACGTGGAGGAATACACGTACCGCGTTCATAGAGCTGGCGCGCTATGCCCCCGAGGAGGTGGATAAAGACTCCAAAAAGCAAGAGATGTTCAAGAAGGGGCTGACTCCGGAACTGAGGACACTGCTGACTCCTCAGATTTACCCGGACTTTAACACCCTTATGAACATGGCAATCCTCACGGAAAGAGCGAAGGCCGAAGAAAAGAAGGAGAACAAGCGCAAATTCATGGAACACAAGGCCAAGCAGCAAGAGCGGTCCCAGAGGCCGAGAAACTTTGGACACCCCATGTCCGGGTTCCAAGCCCCTATGCGGTACGAAACCCAATCCCAAGCCACGAGCTCACGAGCCCCCGAGCCCCGGTTCAAGCCCTCCTACAACCAGAATGCCATGAAGCCCCCACAGAACAACACCAGCCAGATCACTACCAACAACAACAACAACAGCTCCCGAGTGTGTTTCAACTGCCGAGAAACCGGGCACTTCATCGCCAACTGCCCCTATGCTAAAAAGCCAGCCACCACCACCTACTCCAACTCGGTGAACGGGCCAAGGCCACTTGCGTCAGGAGCCAACCGCATGCCAGTGCGCAGCAACAACAACTTCGGCAACAACACCGGCAACCGGCGGATGAGGCGGCCCCGGCGGTCGTATGGACGCGCTCGGGTGAATCACATCAATGCGCGGGAGGCACAGGAAGCACAAGGAGTGGTACTCGGTGAGTTTACGGTCGGCTCGCTTTTGGCTACCATATTGTTCGATTCGGGAGCATCGCACTCATTCATATCCTCAAGCTTTGTGGAAAAGCATAGCATACCCACGGTACTACTCAAAGCACCCCTAATAACTCGAACGCCGGAGGTGACATTAACTCGTCAACCGGGATGCCCCCGGGTAAGGATTATTTTAAGTGGGGTAGAGTTCCTAGCAGACCTGGTAGTACTGAAATCCAAGGGGATAGATGTGATCCTTGGTATGGACTGGTTAAGCCAACACCATGGCCTCATAAGTTGCGCTGATAAAGTAGTACACCTGACCAACCCAGATGGGATACAAGTGACCTGCCACACCCGGGGACACAGATCAGATATAATGGTTTTCAACATAGAAGCCAAGTCCATAGAAGATGTCCCAGTAGTACGAGAATACCCAGATGTGTTCCCCGAAGAACTCCCTGGAATGCCACCCAACAGGGACATAGAGTTCGTGATCGACCTTATCCCTGGAACCTCTCCCATAGCCAAGAGACCCTATAGGATGGCAGCCCCGAGTTGGCGGAATTGAAGAAGCGGCTAGCGAGCTCCGGCGAAGTGGGTTCATCGACCAAGTTCATCACCTTGGGGAGCCCCGGTGCTTTTCGTGGAGAAGAAGGATAAGAGCATGAGGATGTGTGTGGACTATCGCTCGCCGAACGAGGTCACTATTAAAAACAAGTACCCTCTTCCCGAATAGATGACCTGTTTGACCAAGCGAAGGGAGCCAAGTATTTCTCGAAGGTGGATCTAAGATCGGGTACCACCGGCTCAAGATCGGGGAAAGTGACATCCCCAAGGCCGCCTTTGTCACTCGCTACGGGCAATATGAGTTCACGGTGATGTCATTTGGACTAACCAATGCACCAAAGATACTTCATGAACCTCATGAATAAGGTGTTCATGGAAGAGGCTGGACAAGTTTGTCGTGGTCTTCATTGACGACATACTTGTTTACTCCAAGAGCGTGGAGGAGCATGAACAACACCTTCGAGTAGTGCTTTGGGAAAACCGAGGGCACACAAGCTATACGCCAAGTTCAGCAAGTGTGAATTTTGGCTGGAGATAATATCCTTCCTTGGGCACATATTGACCGCGAAGGAGTAGGCGTAGACCCCGGAAAGTTGAGACAAGTCTCCAGCGCGGCAACCAACCAACGTGAGTGAGATCAGGAGTTTCCTGGGTTTAGCCGGGTACTACCGGAGATTTATCGAGGGATTCTCCAAGATCGCCCGACCCATGACTGAACTACTCAAGAAAGAGAAGAAGTTTAACTGGACCGAGGCCTGTGAGAGAAGTTTCCAAGAGTTGAAGAAGAGGTTGACCACAGCCCCAGTGCTGACCCTGCCAGACATTCAACGGGACTTTGTCGTGTATTGCGACGCCTCCCGACAAGGGTTGGGATGTGTTCTCATGCAAGATGGGAAGGTAGTGGCATATGCCTCCCGTCAGCTCAAACCCCATGAGCAGAACTATCCCACCCATGATCTGGAGTTTGCAGCCGTAGTGCATGCCCCGAAGATCCGGAGACACTACCGATCGGGAACAAGTGCGAAATCTACACGGACCACAAGAGTCTAAAGTACATCTTCACCCGGCCCGACCCGAACCTAAGGCGAGAGAAGATGGCTAGAGCTAGTCAAGGACTGTAATCTAGAGATTCACTACCACCGGGAAAGGCCAATGTGGTAGCGGATGCCCTAAGCCGGAAAACCTATGAGAAGGCAGCACCCAAGAGTGCCCAGTTGCAAGAAGAGATGGCCCGACTCAACGTACACATCGTCCCCCAAGGCTACGTCCGCCAGCTGAGTGTTCAGCCTACCCTCGAAGAGAAGATCCGGAAGGCCCAAGAAGCCGACGAGGATCTGATGAGGATCCGCAAGCATACCGGAGAGAACAAGGCCCCTGACTTCAGGGTAGATGACCAAGGCACCCTATGGTACAAGAACAGGATATGCGTGCCCGAAGGTGGAGATTTCCGACAAACCATCATGGATGAGGCACACAACTCAGCATACTCCATTCACCCGGGATCCACCAAGATGTACATGGACTTAAAGCAGAAGTACTGGTGGAATGGGATGAAGGAAGACATTGCACGATTCGTCGCCCACTGTGACACTTGCCAGAGGATCAAAGCTGAACATCAGAAGCCAGCAGGACTGTTGCAACCTTTACCAATCCCAGTATGGAAGTGGGACGAGATAGGTATGGACTTCGTAGTAGGGTTGCCAAGGACTCAGAAGGGACATGACTCCATATGGGTGATCGTGGACCGACTCACCAAAGTCGCTCACTTTCTACCCGTACGGACCACTTATGGTGGAGAGAAATTGGCGAAACTCTACATAGAAAATATAGTGAAGCTGCATGGAGTGCCTAGCAGAATAGTCTCAGACAGAGGGACCCAGTTCACCTCTAGGTTCTGGAAAAGCCTGCATAAAGCCATGGGCACCAAGCTAGATTTCAGCTCAGCATACCACCCACAGACAGACGGACAGACCGAAAGGGTGAATCAAATTTTGGAAGATATGTTGAGAGCATGCGTCCTTACCTACGGCAAAGATTGGGAGCAGAGCCTGCCATATGCAGAATTTTCCTACAACAATGGCTACCAAGCAAGTCTGGGAATGTCGCCATTCGAAGCACTATACGGGAGAAAATGCAGGACACCCCTGATGTGGTCAGAAGTAGGAGAGCGTGCCCTGGTTGGGCCCGCACTCATAAAGGAAGCCGAGGAGCGCGTAGCTGATATTCGAGAAAAGTTGAAAGCTGCCCAGTCCCGACAGAAGAGCTACGCAGACAAGAAGAGGCGTGAAGCGAGCTTCAATCCAGGAGACTTCGTCTACCTCAAGGTTTCACCCATCCGGGGGACTCGAAGGTTTCAAGTACACGGGAAGTTGGCCCCTCGGTACATCGGCCCGTATAAAGTGATCAAGAAAGTCGGAGCAGTAGCATATCGGTTGGAGCTACCCGAGGAAATGGCAGATATACACCCAGTATTCCACATCTCTCAGCCTACGCCGATGTTTGAAGGTTCGGAAGATAAGCGAGTACGGTGGAGACCATCGACCTACGAGCCGGACCTTAGGTACTAAGAGGTGCCCGTCAAGATCTTAGACACTGTGGTCAAGCGGACAAGGACGTCAGAAGTACGGGTGTGCAGAGTCCAATGGAGTAGACACGGGGTGGAAGAAGCTACGTGGGAACGAGAGGATGCACTGAGAAAGGAATTCCCCCACCTATTCGAGACTTAGCCGAATCTCGAGGACGAGATTCATTTTAAGTGGGGTAGGTTTGTAACGCCCGCGTTTTTAGCTCTAAACAAATCACCTACTAAATCATGCGTCATTTCAAAAACTGATCCGCCGAGCTCAATTACCATTCAAAATCCTAGCCACTGCTCTCTCTCTCTCTCTCTCTCTCTCTCTCTCTCTCTCTCTCTCTCTCTCTCTCTCTCTCTCTCCCCGACGCGCGTGCCGCAATTCCCGCCGGCACCGCACCTCGGCCGCACCCCCCGCGCGCCTTCCCAACGACGCGGTCGGCCACCGGCCGGGAATCCCGCGCACGCCGCGGTCCCGGTGACTGGACCACCTCGCCATCACCGCCGTCCCGGAAAATGCGCCGACGCCCGAAAAACCGGGAAAACCCCACAAAACCCTTCCCAATTTTCCCTGACAATTTTCCGGATTTTTTTTTCAAAATCCCTTCCCCTATTTTTCCTCCTCTTTTCTTAATTCTCCTCCCCATTTTCCTTTTTCTTCCTTTCCTCTCAATTCGTCCTTTTCTTTTCCCCCTTTTCCTTTTTCTTTTTCTTTCTTTCCTTTCTTCTCTCTTTCTTCTTCCCTGCTCCTCCTCCCTGGCCGCACGCCTGCCCCCTCCCGCGGCCAGGACACACGCGCCGCGGTGCCCGTGCCCCCGCGCCCGGCGCCGTTCGACGCCCCGCACCGGGCCCGCGCGCCGTACCCGACCGCGCCGGCTCCCCCTCCCCTCCAACACGCCACCGCCCGCCTCGCCGGCGCCGCACGCCCGGCCCGGCCCCGCGCCGCCGGCCGAAGCCGGGCGGGCCGACACGCGACGACCCGACCGCCCCCGCCACCTCCCGGCACGCCACCCCCGGCCCCCGCGACGCGACCACACGCCGCCATCAATCCGCACCGCCCCAACCACCACACCGGCGCCCGCCGCCGGCCATCCCGCGCTCGGCCCCGCCGGTCCCGCCACCACCACCACGGGACGCCGCCCGCTCCGCCCCTAGACGCGCCGCCCCCGCCACAAGTTGACCCGCCGAGCCGTCCCATCGTTGGTCACCGCGAAGCCGGCCGGAGTTCGAGAAGGAACCCGAGCTCGCCGGCGGTCTCGCCGGGAAAATATCTCCCCCCTTCCCGAACCGCCTCAGGCCGCCTATTTAAGGACGACACCACCCCCACCTCGCCGCACCACACCAAGATCGAGCCTCCCTGAGCCTGCTCCCCAAGCACCGCCGCGCCGCCACCAGTAGCACCGCCGCCGCCCTCTGCTCTCCCGCGGAGCCGCCTCCACCGTCCCCTTTAGCCCAAGGTAAGCACGGGTGTGAAATGCCCTGGTCCTCCTCCTTCTTTTCCCCCTACCCCGGGCCGCCATCGACCCCGGGAGCACGCTGCCCGCCGCGGGACCGAGGCCCGCCGCGGCCATGCCCGCGCCCCCTGCTCTCTGATTCGAAGGGGGAGGGGGGAAGGAGATGGCACTTTTGCCAAAGACCCCCCTGCCTCCCCTTTATTTCTTCAAACCGAGCCCTCTCTTCTTATTCCTCTTTATTCTTTCCAATTAAGCCCTAGATCAATAGCTAATTAAAGATTAAACACTGTTATACCCTAGAATAAATTACAAAATGACTCTAACTTAGTTTATATTAGCATAAACACCCTTTAGTAATTGCTAATAGGTCCCTAATCCCTATACCTCCCCTGTGACCCAACATTTACGATTAAACCCAGACCTCACCCCGCTATTCCCCTGTGGAACACCACTGAACCACCCCCTAGGGCTTATATATACCCCTCCTCCGCTCACTTCCCCCTCCCCGAGCTCGGCCGGAAACGTGTGGGCTAATATTGCTTGCTTGCTTGTGTGTATGCCATAGCCGACGGAGTAGACGGAGTAAGGTACCCCGAGCCGGAGATCGAAGCCGACTACTGCGAGCAGGAGCCCGAGGTCCCGAACGCAGAGCCGGCCCTCCCCGAAGACTTCGAAGACGGCAAGTTCAACCTCCCCCTTTGATGCATGCTTCTGTCCTAGTTTTATAAATATACCCTTGTACCCGTTTTATAAATTGCATATTATTTTACTGCAAAACATGGTAGGATAGCCACCCTTGATTGCTATGATTGAACCTTGTTTTGGCCTAAATGAGTGCTTTACAAATGTGTGAGTGCTTTCAAAATGTGTGAGTGCTTTAAAAATGGGAATGGGATATTTTTGGAAAATGAGTACAGAACTGGGTAGACAGGATGGACGTGTGTGTCAGGAGTATGGGTGAGCTCGTACCTGTGTGGTTGAGCGTGTTGGGAGTTGTCCATCTTGTCGGTTAAGGACCGGGTTGTGTGACATCTCACCTGACCCAAATCATCGTACAACCACTCGACCGTTGTATGTGGCAACGGCTTAGCATAAACCCCACTAGTTAATCTACTTGCCATCTGGTGTGCGGGTGAGCAGCGGGAGACCAAGGAGAAGGGGTACGCTCTGTGTGAGGTACGCTCTGGTTATGTGGGATAACCCCTTGGATGCTTCCGTGGTGGCTCGTAGTGTTAGCTAAGGTGGGTAATGGCTTTGATAGGATCCGTACCGGCACTAAGGTGTCAGTGTGACGGTACCCTACTTGTGGGTAAGATGTACAACCTCTGCAGATTGTCAAACCTATTCGAATAGCCGTGTCCACGGTATTGGACGAGTCACGGTGTGGTCACAAAAACTAGTGCTTGGGACGGGATGTTTCCTGGCGTGAGTTGTTTTCCAGTGAGGTGTGTGTGGCTGTGTGCCTGGACTACGACGGACGGGAAGTCCGGTAGATCCGCAGTGGTTTTCCTAAAACAAGTGAGTTACTTGGGTTATGAAAAAGATTTGCGAAAACCTTTTTGAAATGAACCCCTGCATGCGTAAGTTTGCTAAATGAACCTTAACCTGATCCTTGATATACCTTATGCATGATTCTGCTTATAAGCCCCTCCGTGGGTGGGGTTGGATTTGCTGAGTACGTATGTGCTCACCCTTGTTTTGCTAACTATTTTACAGAGGAGGATCCCGATTACATCCCCGAAGACGTTGAGTAGGTCGTGCCCTAAACCCAACCGTGCCTGTGTACCCAGGGCCCTACCGAAAGCTTCCATGGTGTGGTACTCTGAGGAGGCTATGGAAGCCTTTGCTATTGTAGTGTGGTCACTAGCGTTTGTGTTGTTCCTTGTAGCGTTGGCATTACCGTGCCCTTTGTGTCGCCGTGATGTAAAAGACTGATTTCCACCTGTTGTAATAAATGTGTTACCAGCCTCCTGGGACTGGTATTTGTGGCACATTTAGTCACCTCTGATGAGGGGACGCTTCACCTAGCAACAACTCTGGGGCACCTGTCAGAAACACCAACCCTGTTCAGCCTGGAGGATGCTTCAAGTGTGGAGAGCTGGGGCATTATGCTAACAACTGTCCTAAGAGGGTGATGCAGACTCCGCAGAGAGACATTGGGAACAGGACTGGGCAGCCATCTTCGCGAGCTCGTACTCCACGGACACCCAGCAAGAGAGGCCGGCGAGTCATGTGCGTGGCCGAGTCAACCATGTATCGGTGGAGCAAGCTCGGAATGATGCCGGCGTGGTATTGGGTACGTTTTTCGTCAACTCGTACCTCGCTACCGTATTATTTGATTCAGGAGCATCACATTCATTCATAACTGATCAATTTGTGGCAAAATATAACTTATCTATGAGTACAATGAAGAACCCACTGATAGTTAGCACTCCCGGGGGAGAAATGAAAACTGGTCATATATGCCCACAAGTAAAGATTAATATCAAGGGGGTAGACTTTCTTGCTAATCTGGTAGTTCTAAAATCATGGGGAATAGATGTCATTTTTGGTATGGATTGGTTAAGGAGTTGTGATGGAGTTATTCGGTGTCGGAAGAGGTCGCTCGTTAACCGGTCCTCAAGGGGAAAGAGTAGAGTATGTGAGTGCACCCTCATCCGTCAAAGGAGTTATGAACTCGTTGAAGGCAAGGCCTTGGAGGATATAAGGGTAGTGAATGAATTCCCCGATGTGTTTCCGGAGGATTTGCCGGGTATGCCACCCGATCGTGACATTGAATTTAGTATTGAACTTATACCCGATGTACTGCTCCCATATCTAAAAGACCATATAGAATGGATGTTAAAGATCTAGCTGAATTAAAGAAACAAATCGAAGAATTACTTAGTAAAGGGTTTATCCGTCCTAGTTCATCACCATGGGGGAGCCCCCACACTCTTCGTTGATAAGAAGGATGGATCTAGGAGGTTGTGTATAGACTATCGATCACTTAACGAGGTTACTATCAAGAATAAATACCCTTTACCTCGGATTGAGGATTTGTTTGATCAGATGAGAGGAGCTAAGGCCTTCTCTAAGATAGATCTTAGATCAGGTTATCATCGCGTTGAAAATCCGTGTGGAGGATATACCAAAGACAACATTCACTTCTAGATACGGGTTATATGAGTTCACTATGATGTCCTTTGGCCTGACCAATGCACCAAAGATACTTTATGTATTTGATGAACAAGGTATTCATGGAGTATCCGGATAAGTTTGTTGTGGTATTCATTAATGATATATTGGTATTCTCTCGGAGTGAGGAAGAACATGAAGAACATCCGAGGCTTGTGTTACGAAGTTACGGGAACATCACCGTATGCCAAGTTCGGCAAGTGTGCTTTCCGGTTGAAGGAGGTCTCTTTTCTCGGACACATCATCACGGATGGAGGCATAGCAAGAGATCCAAGCAAGGTTCGGGATGTATTGAACTGGAGTCCGCCTAAGAATGTGCCGGAGATCGAAGTTTCCTTGGACTTGCGGGATACTATCGCAGGTTCATTGAAGGGTTTTCTAAGATAGTGAAGCCACTTACCACTCGCTCGAGAAAGGAAGAGAATTCAAGTGGGATGAGAAATGTCGAGGCTAGTTTTGAGGAGTTGAAGAAGAGGTCGACCACAACACTCCGTGTTGATCATGCCGACATACACAAAGGGTTCGATGTATACTTGTGATGCCTCTCGGCAAGGTTTGGGATGTGTGTTAATGCAAGAAGGAAAGGTAGTAGCTTATGCTTCAAGACAGCTTGAGGAAACATGAACAGAACTATCCTACTCATGATCTTGAGTTGGTCGCGGTTGTTCACGCATTGAAGATCCGGAGACATTACATGATTGGGAACAAGTGTAAGATCTTTACCGACCATAAGAGTTTGAAGTATATCTTTACTCAGAAGGATCTGAATTTGAGGCAAAGAAGATGGTTAGAGTTGATAAAAGATTATGATTTGGATATCCAAGTATCATCCAGAAAAGCGAATGTTGTGGCGGATGCCTTGAGTCGGAAGGGACGGACTAACATGCTATTGGGACACCGTTACCTCGGGAGCTATGTTGGGAGATGGCACGGCTTAACTTGGGAATGGTTGCTTCAAGTGAGACTCGACGTTAGAGATCGAGTCGACCCTTGAGCGAGATATCGAGAAGGGACGAGCTTGACCGATGCCAAGATTGCGAGAATACGAGAAAGCGATTAAGTTAGGCAAAGTTCCGGAATTCGAGAAGATGAGCAAGGAACGAGTGTGGTTTAAGAACGAAATCCGTGTACCGAGATCAAGGAATTGAGAGAAGCTATTTTGAAGGAAGCACATGATTCGACTTACTCTATACACCCCGGTAGTACCAAGATGTATCGGGACTTGAAGCGAGAGATACCGGTGGTATGGGATGAAGAAAGATGTAGCAGCTCATGTAGCTTTGTGTGATGTGTGCCAAAGACCGAAGGCCGAGTATCAAAGACCAGCGGGATTGCTACAACCTCTGAAGGTACCCGAATGGAAATGGGAGGAAATCGGTATGGATTTCATAGTAGGATTACCTCGTACTCGTGACGGGTATGATTCTATTTGGGTTATTGTGGATAGACTAACCAAGGTAGCGCACTTCATTCCAGTGAAGACGACCTATACAGGAGTGAAGCTAGCTGAGTTGTATAATTCAAGGATAGTGTGTTTGCACGGGGTACCGAAGAAGATAGTGTCAGATCGAGGCACACGAACACCTCACGGTTTTGGCGAGTTGCATGAATCAATGGATACAATGTTAAACTTCGGCTCGGCATACCATCCTCGGACGGATGGGCGGACAGAGAGAACAAATCGGATACTCGAGGATATGTTGAGAGCTTGTGCGTTAAAGAACGATGGCGCTTGGGATAAGAGTTTGCCTTATGCGAGTTTGCTTATAACAACGGCTATCGATCCAAAGCATCAAGATGGCACCTTGTGAAGCTCGTATGGAAGGAAGTGTAGAACACCGTTGTTTTGGAATCGAGACCGGTGAAAGGCGCTTCTTTGGGCCGACAAAGATACGAGAAGCGAGAAAAGCAAGTTGAAATCATAAGGGAGAATCTTAAGGCAAAGACACGGTCAAGACGAAGAGTTATGCCGATCCTCGGCGAAGAGAGGTGATCTTGGAAGTCGGTGATTATGCGTACCTCGCAGTGTCACCTATTCGGGGGTTACGAAGGTTTAATGTCGGGGGAAAGTTATCACCTCGATTTATCGGACCTTTCAAGATTTTGGAACGGAAAGGAGAAGTAGCATACCGCTTAGAGTTGCCGACACGGTTGTCGGAGTTCATGACGTGTTTCATGTGTCACAGCTAAAGAAATGCACAAGTGAGGTGAGGATAGAACCGGTACAGTTAGAGGATATTCAAATGGAGAATGACCTGACATACAAAGAATATCCTGTTAAGATCTTGAATGTGTCAGAAAGAGTTACCAGGAGTAAGATCATCAGAATGTGCAAAGTGCAGTGGAGTCATCACACCGAGGAAGAGGCAACTTGGGAAAGAGAGGATGAACTCAAGGAAGACTTCCCTCAGCTGTTCTCTAAGTCTTCTGAATCTCGGGACGAGATTCTCTTTAAGGGGGTAGGATTTGTGACACCCTAAAAATTCCATCACTAAAATCATTTAGCAACTTAAATTTGTCTTAGGGATTTAAGGATATCAAATTGCTATTTAAATTGAGCTCTAAAAATATTAAAGATAATATAATAAACTTAGAAACAACAAGTGCATGTGCATCATCAGTTGACTTGCATGGTTTCTTGGTTGCTTGTGTGGTCTCTAAAAAGTCTATAAAATATTTGAGAAAAGTTTGCAAAAGTTTGATTTGAATTTGAGTTGAAAATGGATTTGAAAATGAAGTTTGAAAAAGAAAAGGAAAAAAAACGACCCAGCCACCCTTTCGGCCCAGACGGCCCAGCCCAGTTTTCCCCGCCGGCCCACTACTCACTCCCCTTCCCCTTTTCTTTTCACAGCGGCGCCGGCGGTGGGTCCCACCCGTCGGCCCTCCGTTTTCCCCTTCCTTTCTTCTTCCCCCCCTTCCTTCCTCTGCACGGCGGCGCCGCCGCGGATCCCGTGCGCCCGCCCGCCTTCCCCTTGCTCTCTCTGGCCATCAAGGCATTCAATCAAGCGCCCGTAGCACCAGGGATTAACCCCTCCCTTTATTTCCCGTCGGTTTCCTTTAATTCCGCCCAATTCGCTTGGAAACCGGCCGCCGGCGCGCCCATGGCCGAAGGCTCGGCCGCCGCTTCCTTTCTTTCCCCTTCCCGTCCTCTGGTCCTATATAAGCTCGCTCACGCACTCCTTGGCTCCCCTTTCTCCTCTGCAACGCACACGCACACGAGCCCGAGCTCAATTTCAACAGCGCCGCCGCCTCGGTTTCCGCCGCCGCCGTCGATTCGTCACCGCCGGTGAAGAGCAAGACTTCCTGCCCGATTTCTTTGACCATTAGGTTCGCAAGGAGCTTGACAAGCACGTGTGCCCGCAGGTTTACGTCCTCGACGCCCGTGGCAGCCGCGCCCCGAGCTCACCGAGCGCCGCCCCGAGCCGCCGCCGTCGCCAAGCCGCCCCCGTTGCCGCCTCTTCTTCACCCCCGTGGCCCGTCCTCATCTCCCCGTGCGTGGTAAGCAAAACTTCCCCGCCCCGTTCCCTCCTTAACGCGCCCGGTGGTGTCCCCGCGGGCTCGCCGGAGCAACCGCGCCGCCCCCTCACGGTGCCGCCGCCGTGAGTGCCCGAGCCCCTCCCCCGAACCCCTAGATGCGTGCGCAATCTCCTCGCCTACGTGTAGCACCCGCTCATGCACGAGTAGACGGCCGGGAGCTCACTCCGCAGCTCGCGCCGGCGAAGCGCCGCCGTGCGCCGCCGCGCTGCCCCCGTTTCCCGCGTCATCGCCGCCGCCCGCCGCACGCGTTCATCCAGAGCCGTTGGATCACGCGCGGACGGTGGGGATCGCGTACCCCTTCGGTTTTAAGAGGCAGGTCCACGGTGGACCCATAGACCGCGCCCACGGCCAGGTCCACGGTGCACCCATGCGCCATCCGCCGTTGGATCTAAGATCCACGGTGATGAGTGGCGGTTTTGATTAAGAACCCCTGGGTTTTCAAATAATAGCAGGCCGGTCCTTCCACCTTTTTGAATATTCACGGTTAGGTCTCGATTCTTGCAATCTAGCCCCTATCTACCCTGTTTAATTTTGTTTTAAGCCCTTTTCACTTCTTTTTGCACATAGACCCTCTGATTTAATTTATAAAAATGTTTTAGCCCTGATTTTATTCATAAACAACCCTGTAGACATAGTTTTCTTGCAAATAGGCCCCCGAAAACTCGTTTTAATCATATCTTTCTCATTTTAACTCCGTTTTTAGCGTTCTATATACCGAAATGATCGTCTCGACGAGTAGAATCTTTTAAACAGTAAATTTACCAGTTTTACTACTGTTTGGTGTACTGTTTTGTTTATTGATTGTTATCCATGTCCGACTCGTAGATATCGTGCTCGTTTCGTCCGAGCTCCCCGTCGGAAGTGATCCGAAGAACCTCGTCTTTGAAGAGGAATTCACCCAGCTTGTAGAGGAAGGCAAGTGGCTTTCCCCCTCTGCATAATCTTTTTGAACCTATGACACCGCATGCTAAATAATGTTTACTATTCTCGTTGAAATGCATAAATCCGATGGGCAAACACCTAGCTAAGGACTTGACTAGATGCTTTACCACTTTACCTTGATCAACCCCGTTTAAACTTATGCTTGGGGTAGATAAATGCTTAGTTTGCTCAACATAAGTATGGTTATGCTTTGTTTATGTTATACATCTCAGCTTTGTTTATGTTATGCTTGTGCTTTAAAACAAGACAACTAGATATAATCGGAACATGGAGAACCACCCAAGATAACAGTACAACCACAGTCCACATGGCTCTGGCTTAGCCAATTAATTAGGAGAGTGGGGTAGCTGATAGCTCTTTTCCGAGAGGGGCACAGGGGGCCGGAGTTGAAGGGGTATAGCCCGGTCCTTTTGGGGTAGCAGCCTTGGCTAAGGTGTTGACCACTAGGGAGGGTTATGGCTCGCTCCGCCGCCGTAATCGTTGCGGGCGTTGGTTTCTCTCCTTTCCTTTGTAAAGGCTTCGTAGTGGACCCCTAGCCACTCACCTTGGAAGTGTTTAAGGGTCTAGCTAACCCGGCAAGATGGGGAACACGAACCGTGGGTAAAGTGTACAACCTCTCGCAGTGTAAAACCGATCGATCGCCCGTGCTCACGGTCACGAGCGGCTTGGACCCTCACATGATTAACAAACTTGAAGATTAATGCAAATCATGGGTTGGAGGTTTGGTTTGAGGTTTCTTTTAAGGTTAAGTGGGTTGGTATACACTTACATCTAGTAACTAGGTGCTTGCTAATAAAACTTGACCAACTTATAAAATGCTTACCGCTGTGAACCATAGCCTATCCTTGATGGCCTTGCATTTTCCCCCACTTGCTGAGCTCCAACCATAAGTGTGCTCACCCTTGCTTACCGCCGTTCGCGAGGAGAACGTCGGAGGCGAGGACGAGTATTGGAGCGACTTCTAGGAGTTCTAGGCATGCGGATGCCCCGCTCATCATGCTCGTGGATGTCGGCGATGGAGTTGCTCGTCGTCGTTTAGTTATCGTCTTGTTCGGACCTTCGAGTCCACCCTTATGGATGTAATAAAGGATGTCATACTGGTTTAAACTCTTGTACGTTTTATTACAGCAATGGTATTACTCTCGTTTTGTCTAATCATGTGTGTGTAAATGATCCTGGCGCACATATGAGATGCATTCGGTTTTCCTTGTAAAATCGGGTGTGACATGGGTGTTCTTTGTGTTTGACAAGAGTGAAGTACAAGGAAAGGTGAAGACTTTCATAAGAAGAGCACAAAGGGAGTTCGGGCTACCAATCAAGAAAGTAAGAAGTGACAATGGCTCGGAGTTCCGAAACACCTATGTTGAAGAGTTTCTTGATGAAGAGGGCATCAAGCATGAATTTTCAGCACCTTATACCCCTCAACAAAATGGGGTGGTTGAGAGGAAGAATAGAACTCTTATTGAGATGGCAAGAACCATGTTGGATGAGTACAAGACTCAAGACATCTTTTGGGCCGAAGCGATTAACACGGCTTGCCATGCCATCAACCGCCTCTATCTTCACAAGTTTCACAAGAAGACCTCCTATGAGCTTATCACTGGTAAAAAGCCCAAGGTGTCTTACTTTAGAGTGTTTGGGTGCAAATGTTTCATTCTAAACAAGAGGCCCCGAACTTCTAAGTTTGCACCAAAGGTTGACAAGGGATTTCTTCTTGGTTATGGTCCAAATGAGCATGCTTATCGAGTCTTCAATCTAACCACCAGGGGGATTGAAGTCACAGTAGATTTGACCTTTGATGAATCTAATGGCTCTCAAGTGGAGCAAGTTGACTTGAATGTTGTAGGTAATGAGAAGCCATCTTGTGAAGCAATCAAGCAATTGGCCATAAGTGATGTTAGACCAGTTGAGGGACAAGAGGAAGATGAGAACCAAGCATAAGCTTCAACACCACTCGAAGGGCCAGAAGTTACTGGTTCAGGAGCTGTACAGACTTCGGAGGTTCTGAGAAATTCCTCGGAGGTTCCGGGAACTAGCACTGAAACTCAACCTCCGAGAAATTCTCCGGAGGTTCCGGGGTCTGGAAGTCCAACACCACAAGACACCCTGAACCAGCAAATTGATCAGCAAGGGGATGTTCAAGCAAGCACATCTGAGCCCCAAGCTGATGAAGATGATGAAGACCAACATCTACACCAACCTCTTGGACCATCACATCCTCGTGTACATCAAGTCATACAACGGGATCATCCCGTTGACAATATCCTTGGGAGCATAAGGAGAGGGGTAACAACACGATCTCGTCTTAAAATTTTTTGTGCATTTTACTCGTTTGTTTTCTCTCTTGAACCAACCAAGGTAGAGCAAGCTCTTGAGGATCCGGATTGGGTGGTGGCTATGCAAGAGGAGTTGAACAACTTTGAAAGAAATCAAGTGTGGGAGTTGGTGGAGAGGCCAAATACCAACATCATTGGTACTAAATGGGTCTTTCGAAACAAGCAAGATGAGTTTGGTATTGTGACTAGGAACAAAGCAAGATTGGTTGCTCAAGGGTACACTCAAGTTGAAGGACTAGACTTTGGAGAAACATA
The DNA here is from genome assembly GCA_947561735.1 of Cenchrus americanus. Taxonomy (NCBI): domain Eukaryota; kingdom Viridiplantae; phylum Streptophyta; class Magnoliopsida; order Poales; family Poaceae; genus Cenchrus; species Cenchrus americanus. The sequence continues at coordinate 270,745,003 of OX387239.1, forward strand.
TGCACCGGTAGCAAGACTTGAAGCAATTCGATTTCTACTAGCTTTCGCTGCCCATCATGACTTCAAGCTCTATCAAATGGATGTCAAGAGTGCATTTCTCAATGGACCACTCTCCGAAGAAGTACATGTTAAACAACCACCGGGTTTTGAAGATCCTAAGCATCCTAATCATGTCTACAAACTCCATAAGGCGCTCTATGGGATAAAGCAAGCACCAAGAGCATGGTATGAATGACTTAAGGATTTCTTACTCAAGCAAGGCTTTGAGATAGGCAAAACTGATGCTACTCTCTTCACTAGAAAAGTTGATGGTCATATCTTTGTGTGCCAAATATATGTCGATGACATAATGTCGGGGACCGCCCTAGGGGTCCCCTCAAACGATGGGGGAACCCTCACTTAAATTCCTGCATCAAATGAACTAGGCCTAACCATGCAGGGAACTAACCATGCAGGACGTGGCCCATGCAGCAGGACTTCGGAGGCCCCGCCAAGATAAGCCCGACCACGAGACCCCTCGAGCGGTGCTCCGCCTCGCCCGAGGGTGCGCTCCTCCTCGAACGGGCTCCGCCCCGCTCGAGGGGCAACCTCCTCCTCGAACGGGTTCCGCCCCCGTTCGAGGGGCGACCCCTTCCCTCGAGCGGTCCCGCCCCGCTCGAGGGCCCGCCTCCCCCTCGAGCAGGGCCTCGCCCTCGCTCGAGGGTTCGCTCCACCCTCGGCCGGGGCCCGCCACGCTCACGGCGCCCCGCACGCGCGCGCCGGCCCCGTACTTGGGCATTTAACGCCCGACGCCGCGGGACGGCGCCATCATGCGCCCGGGCTCACGCCCGTGCCGCCGCACCAACTCCCCGAGGGAAGGAGCCCATCCCCGCCACCGTGGGGATGGACCGTGCGGCACGGCCGGTGTCGTCCCGTGACACCGTGCGCACGCCGCCGTACGGCTAACGCGCCCGACCCTCGAAAGGGGGCCGGGCGCACCCGCGATTCCACTTTCCCCGTGACCTTGCGGAGGTTAGGTAAGGGGCGCTAGGCCGGTGGACGGCCATCCCGCCCATCGTAAGGCGCGGCCGCCGTACCCACGCATGCGGGCGCACGCCTGACTCCGCAGGCGCACGCCCGAGCACTGCAGCAACCACTCCGCCACCGCAGAGCTCATTGGGAAGGAACGCCGTTCTGCCCGCTCCTGTACCCCGTACCGGACATCACCAGCACCTCCCTCGAAGCCTACCAGAGAACGCCATCGCCATCTGCCGCCTCCTACCCTCGAACCGCCACTATTCGGGTACAAGGTAGGCCATCATGGCCGGATCGCAGCGAAGATCGACCGGACGGCCGCCCACTCTACACCATAGCGCGACGTGCTCCCTCACGTAGCTAGGCAGCGCGGCGTGCATGTAACTCGCCGCCCCCTTGGCCTATAAAAGGGGAAGCGAGCCCCCAGCCGCGGGGGACGAATCCGGAGGAACTCGGCGCATTGTGCACTCACTCTCTTATTCTCCCATAACATCTCCGACCACTCACCAGGGACTTGGAAGCCACGCTTCTTCTCCCACCTTGCTTGTACTTGCCCCACTACAAGCACCCCCGTGCCGAGCAATATAGTGCCGCGAGCACGCCACCGCCGGACGTACGGCCCCCCTCGGCCGGAACCGGGATAATCCTTGTGTCATTTGTTGCTTGGCATCGACCATAGAGGGATAAACTTAGGCGCTATCTACCGGTTAGTGTCGGGACCATATTCCGCACCGACGCTTGGCGCCCACCGTGGGGCTTCCGAGCGCCTAAGGTCATTTCGCCGACTCCCTCCATGGTGATTCGCACCGAGTACCGTAGCACTCGCTACAACATGGGTAGCTCGTACCCCCTTCCGGCCGGCTCGAGATCCGCTTCGTGGACTTGAACTTCCGTGCCACGGGGAATGGCTATCTCATGCGCCTCACCAACCGTGAGGAGCTACGCGCGCGGCGGGAGGCCGGGGTCCGCTCGGTCTCCGCCGCACGCACGACACCGGCGCGAGCACCGCAGCCACCGATGCCGCGGGTCCGTCGACGCCGCGACGCCGCCGCCGCTGCGGACCGCGCTCGCGTCGGGGCGCGGTCCGAGCGGCGGCGGCCGAGCGCGCGCCGCCCGGCGCGGTGCGCCCACCGTCACGACGGCCGTCACCGCCCCGGCCGGGACCGCGCGCGGCCTCTCGGACCACGCGTCCCCATCGGGCTGCGTGGCGCCACTACGGCCTACAACGCCAACGTCAACACGACGATGCGCAGGGTTCCGCCTGGTCGGCACGTCCTCGTCGCCAGGGATCTCGGCACTTCGGCAGCGGACGAGTCGTCCCTGGGCTCCGTCGACACGATGCCACCCGCCAACCGTCATGGGTACGCGGAGTGGGACTTCTCCGTGTCCGGGACCCGGTCGCGTTCGGGCGCTTCCTCGACGCCACGGACTACCGGTTCGGGCCGCTCCGACGACTCCGAAGACCGGGAGCTACGACCCCACGCGGGAATGCCGCGCCGTCATCACCAACGACCCGGCCAACGCCGCCGGTGCGGCGGCGCGCCGGAGATGGGGAGGTCACGCCGGCCCCGAGGGGTTGCCACGCGCCCGGCCGCGGGACCAAGTGCTCCCGCCGGAGCCGACGTCGACGCGCGACGGCCCAAGCTCGCGAGCTCGAGGCCAAGCTAGCAGAGGAGTACGGACCGTGCGGCTACTCCGCGCCTCGATGGCGGGAGAGGCCTCCGCGCGCGGCGAACGCGCGCGGGAGCTAGGCCGACAAGTGCGCGACCGCCTCAACCCCCGTCCCCAACGTCGACAACGCGGATACCCCACCGCGAGCGAGCCAAAAGCTCATCGCCGCCGCAACACTGCTGCGCGCCATGCCGGCACCCTCGACCCCCGAGGCTCGAGAAATGCACCGCGAGGTGCAGACCCTCCTTGAGCAAGCGGCCGTCCAGCAGGCCGAGAGCTCGGCCTCACGCATCCGTCGACCGGGGGGACGCGCGGGGTGATGATCCGGCACCGGGGGCGAACCCTCGGTGCATGCGGGACGACCCGCCGACCGTGGACGCACGCCGGCCAAGGAACGGCTCCTCGACACACGCGAGGGCGCCGGATGGTGACGCCCGCAACGTCATCAACGCCGTGCGCACCGGCAAGGCGGACGCGCGAGCGGCCGGGGGCTACCACCCTCGAAGGGGTGGACGCTACGACGGCGGTGAGGATCGCTCCCCAACGCCGGAGCCCCCCGGCACCCGCGTGTTCGGCCGGGAGATCCGCACGGCGGCGTTCCCCCCGCCGCTTCCGTCAACCCTCGACGATCACCAAATACAACGGGGGAGACGGACCCTCGTGTCCGGCTAAACGACTACCGCCCTCGGCCGTCGGTCCGGGCGGGGCCACCAACGACGAAGTAATCATCCGCAACTTGCCCACCGCATCCGGGCGACGCGGCCCGGACATGGCTCGAGCATTTGCCCGCCGCCCGCATCCACAACCGGGACGATCTAGTCCACACTTTCGTGGGCAACTTCCGGGGCACATACGTGCGCCCGCGGAACTCCCCGGGATCCGCGCTCCCGCACGCGAGCGGCCGTGCGAGTCGCCGCGGGACTTCATACGGCGCTTCTCCAAGCGTTGCACGTAGCTCCCCGCCGTGGCACAATCCGAGATCGTGCACGCGTTCCTCGAGGGCACCACGTGCGGGACCTTGTGCGCGAGCCGGGATGCGCCCGCCCACGGACTCGAACGAGCTATTCGACATTGCCACCGGCTTCGCCTCCCGGAGAGGAGGCCGTGGGGGCAATTTTCGATGGCAAGAAGGGCAAGCGCTCCGAGGACACGCCCGCGGAGGGCGGCGGGTCCAAGGAGCCGCGCCGCAACGACAAGCGGGGCAAGAAGGGGGAAGAAGCCGCGCCGCGAGGCGCGCGAGCGGGGCGCAACGGCGGCAACGCCGAGGCCCTCGCCGTTGACCCGGCCCGACGGGGCCCTCGACCGCTCCTCGAGGCCCGGGGGTGTTCGATGACATGATGAAGAAGCCATGCCCCTACCACAAGACCCCCGTGAATCACACTCTTGAGCAAAGGCGATATGCTCAAGAAGTTCTACGGCCGTGCCGCCGCGAAGGAGGCAGAGGCCAAGAAGGATGGGGGCGACGGCGACGCGGTGGCTTCCCCCGCCGTCGAAAATGTGTTCCTCATTTTTGGGGGACCCACCGTTGACATGTCAACCCCAAGGCGCAAGAAGGAGCGGCACGAAGTCCTCGCCGCGAGAGAGGGCACCTCCCGCCTTTCTCAACCGGTCGAAGGATGCCATCACCTTTAGCCGGGACGATCACCCAAACCGCATCCCGAACCCGGCCAAGTACCCCCTAGTGGTCTGGTCCCATCATTGGGAACGCCCCGGTTTTCGAAGGTCCTTATGGACGGAGGCGTAGCCTCAATATCCTCTTCGCGCATACATTGCACCTAATGGGGATTGGGCGGGACCGAGCCGCGGCCCGAGCCAAAGCCGTTTCACGGCATCGCGCCCGGGGAAGCAGGTTCAACCCCTCGGGCGATCGATCCGCCCGTCCGGTTCGGGACCCCCAAGAATTTCCGCAAGGAAACCCTCACATTCGAAGTGGTGGGATTCAAAGGGGCCTACCACGCCATCCTCGGCGACCATGCTATGCCAAGTTCATGGCGCTTCCCAACTACACGTACCGAAGATGAAGATGCCGGCCCAAACGGCGTCATCACCGTCGGGTCGTCGATCGAGCATGCATTCGATCGCGATGTCGAGTGCGTGGAGCATGCGGAGGCGCTAGCGCCGGATGAAGCGCCGGTAAACACACCGGAGAAGATGGTCAACGACGACCTCGCCCTCCGCCACCAAGCACGTCGCGCACGTTCGAGGCCGCCGAGCAAACCAAAGGGGTCCCCCTCGACCCGTCGGCCCCCGAGGGCAAGGCTTTGAGGGTCAGCTCGACCCTCGATCCTAAATAGGAAGCGCTGCTCGTCGACTTCCTCCGCGCCAACGCCGACGTTTTTGCGTGGAGCCCCTCGGACATGCCGGGCATCCCGAGGGAGGTCGCCGAGCACTCCCTTGATATCTCGCCTAACGCTCGCGGCCGTTCGGCGGCGGGCCGCGCCGCTTCGACGAGGAACGGCGACGGGCGATCGGAGTGGAGGCCGCGAAGCTCCTCGAGGCCGGATTCGTCAAGGAAGTGTTCCACCCGACATGGTTGGCTAATCCTGTGCTTGTAAAAAAGAAAAATGGGAAGTGGAGGATGTGTATTGACTACACCAGTCTCAATAAAGCATGTCCAAAAGTTCCCTTTCCTTTACCACGCATAGATCAGATCGTTGATTCCACTGCTGGGTGTGAACTACTCTGTTTCCTTGATGCCTATTCGGGATATCATCAAATAAAAATGAAGGAGTCCGACCAGCTCGCGACTTCGTTCATCACACCGTTCGGGACGTTCTGTTACGTCACGATGCCTTTTGGCCTCGAAACGCGGCGCAACATATCGGCGGCGCATGCGGCACGTTTTTGGGGACCATATCGGGCGAACGGTCGAGGCTTACGTAGACGACATCGTCGTCAAAACCGAGAAGGCGGACGACCCGGTCGGCGATCTTGGCATCGCATTCGGTTGCTCGCGGGCCGACGGGGTCAAGCTCAACCCCGAAAAATGTGTCTTTGGAGTGCCGCGGGGCATGCTCCCGGGATACATCGTCTCCCGGCGGGGAATCGAGGCCAACCCCTCGAAAAGGTCGCGGCCCTCGAGCGAATGGGTCCAATTCGGGACCTCAAAGGGGTGCGAAGGTGTTGGGGTGCCTTGCCGCCCGAGCCGCTTCGTCTCGAGGCTCGGTGAGAAGGGCCTCGCCCCTCTACGGGCCGCTCAAGAAGCACGAGCGCTTCTCTTGGACCGCCGAGGCCCGGAAGCGCTCGACAAGCTAAAAGCATCTCCGACGCACGCCCCCAATCCTTACGCCGCCACGAGACGGCGAACCCCTCCAACTCTACGTGGCCGCAACCACCCGGGTGGTCGGCGCCGTGATCGTCGTGGAGCGCACGGAGGAAGGGCATGCCTCGCCCGTGCGGAGGCAGCCGATCCTATTACATCGGCGAAGTCCGTCGGACACAAAGACGCGCTACCCTCGGGTCCGGAAGGCTGTTGTACGCGGTGGTCCTCGCGCGGCGCAAGCTCCGCCACTACTTCGAGGCCCACCCGATTACGGTGGTCTCTTCCTTCCCGCTAGGAGAGATCATTCGCAACCCCCGACGCGGCGGCGCGGGTGCCAAGTGGTCCGTGGAGTTGATGGGCGAGACGCTCGCCTATGCTCCGCGCAAGGCCATCAAATCGCAAATCTTAGCCGACTTCGTCGGCCGAGTGGACGGACACACACTGCCGCCGCCTCAAATTCAAGCGAGAATCTTGGACTCGTTCTTCGACGGCTCGGTGATGAAGACGGGAGCGGGTGCGGGCTGCTCTTCGTGTCACCCCTCGGGGGAGCACATGCGCTACGCGGTGCGCCTCCACTTCCCCGCGTCCAACAATATGGCGGAATACGAGGCCCTCCTATGCGGCCTCAAAATCGCCATTGAGTTGGGCATCAAGCGCCTCGACGTGCGAGGGGATTCGCGGCTCGTGATCGACCAAGTCATGAAGAACGCGAGCCGCCACGACGACAAGATGGAGGCCTGCCGCAAGGCCGTGCGGGCCCTCGAAGACAAATTCTACGGCATCGAGCTCAATCATGTACCCCGCCGGTACAACGAGGAGGCAGACGAACTTGCCAAGATCGCGTCCGGGCGGATCACCGTTCCCCCCGAACGTTTTCGCGCGCGACATCGCGCGACCATCGGTCACCTTCGAGCCCTACCCCTCGAGCGACGAGCGGACCCTCGGGGGCTCCCTCGAATCCAGCGGGTGCGGAACCCATGGAAGAGGACCCCTCGAACGAGGCGTACGTGCTCTCCCTTCTCGAGGGGTACGGCTCCCACGAAGCCGTCGCGATGGACATCGAGCCGGCTCCCGCCCGAGCGGACGGCGGGAGAAGTACATCGCCCGGATTGCTCGAGGGGGAGCTCCCCGCGGAGCGGGTCGCGGCCGGGCGCATCGCCAGGGATGGCCAAGTCGTTCACCACGGACGACGGTGGGGAGGCTGTACAAGCGCGCCGCGTCGGGGCATCCTCCGGCGATGCATACCCATTCCCGAGGGGCGCGAGCTCCTACGGGACATCCACGCGGGGAATGCGTGGCCACCACGCCGCGCCGCGCACCCCTCGTCGGCAACGCGTTCCGCCAAGGCTTCTGCGGCCTACCGCGGTCGCGGACGCCAACGAAATCGTGCGCACTTGCGAAGGGTGCCAGTTCTACGCCCGCAAAACCAACTTGCCAGCTCACGCTCTGCAAACAATCCCCGTAACATGGCCGTTCGGCTGTGGGGATTGGACATCGTCGGGCCCCTGCGGAAGGCGCCGGGGGACTTCACCCACTCGCCGGTTGCAATTGACAAGTTCTCCAAGTGGGTGGAGGTGCGCCCCATTACGAATTTGAGGGCTGAGCAGGCGGTCACGTTCTTCACCGACATCGTCTACCGCTTTGGAGTGCCAAACTCCATCATCACGAACAACGGGTCCCGCGTTCACGGGCGGAAGTTCTTGGAGTTACCGACAAGTTCCACATCCGAGTGGACCGGGCGGTGCGTGGCGCACCCACGGACTAACGGCCAAGTGGAACGTGCCAACGGCATGATCTTACGGGGCCTCAAACCCCGGAATTTTCGACCGGCTCAACAAATGCGGCCGAAAATGGCTCCAAGAAGCTGCCCGGCGGTCGTGTGGAGCCTAAGGACTACCCCCAGCGAGCCCGGGTTCACCCCGTTTTCCTAGTCCATGGCGCGGAGGCCGTCCTCCCCACGGATGCGGAATACGGGTCGCCCAAGGTTCGAGGCTACAACGAGGACGCTAACCGGCGAGCCGCGCGAGGACTCACCGGATCGGCTAGACGAAGTACGCCTCGTGGCGTTGATGCACTCCGCAAGGTATCAACGGTCCCTACGGCGCTACCAAGCACGCAAGATACGTCGAAGGGATTTCAGCGAGGGGGACACTGGTCCTAAGGCTACGCCAAGACAACCGAGGGCGCCACAAGCTATCGCCCCCATGGGAGGGACCCTACGTCATGGTGAAGGTGCTCAAACCGGGCACGTACAAGCTTGCCAACGAGGACGGCGAAGAACTCACCAACGCTTGGAACATCCAACAGCTACGTCGCTTCTACCCTTAGCTAGGATTTCCAAGTATTTTCCGTTGTAAAAACGTACGGCCAACGCCCCGCTTGGTGTCACCTATGTAAATACTCCAAGTATAATAAAAGGGCAACTCGGCTTTCCCCGAAACCCAAGTTACCCTCGGGGGCCTCTTGCGGGGGGGGCACCCCCCCCCCAAATGGTCCCATTTTTTCGCGCAAAAAACGTAATAACACGCGCTAAGTTTGTCTCCTACTTCAACCACGAGCCACGATTCGAACGGGCGTAGGCGGCACAGCGGAAGGAGCGCGCGAGCCAGAGACAGCCTACGCCGCGTGGCTATGGCCCGTCTCTCTCGCCTCCAACCCAGCGGGCCCCTGCGAAAGGCGGACTTCCCTAACTAGAATCTACTCAGGAAGAAGAAGAAGCAAAAAGCGCAATAAAGCGATTTCATTTACAAACTGACCATGTTCATGAAACTACTTGTTTATTTACAAGAGGCCACGAGGCCAGAGTTCTGATACACACAAACAAAAAAAAACGGGCCTAGCGCCCAGATGATTTCAGGCGGGTGGAGCGGCGGCGTCGGCGGCGTCCGGGAAGAGGAACTCTTCGAAGGCCTCGGCAAGCGACTCGGCGGCGTCAGCAGCAAGCGCGTCCGCACGCTCCATGGCCACCTCGTCCTCGACGCCCACGGGCACGATGTAGCCTTCGCCACCGCCTCGAGGTTGACCTCGTAGTGGGATCGCACCACTCGGGGGCCTTCCGCACGCCCGGGTGCAGCGCCGGCGCACCCGCTCGTGACGTGGCCACCGAGCGCGCGCGCGGCGGCCGGCCCGGCCTGGCTAGGCCCCGGGCATCGCCTTCCTCGACGACGCGACGGGTCTCGAGGGCCGCGTCCGCGGCTCCCGCCGGCTCTCCGCTCGGAGGAGTTGTAGGAGGCTTGCGGGGCCTCGGCCCGCCCGGCGGCGTGTCCCGGGCGGTGCGCAAGCACCGAAGGCGACAAGGCGACAAGAAATCGAGAAAAGGGGAAGACGAACCCTCTAAAGCAAAAACTAACGAGCGGGATCGGACAATAGCTTACCTTCGATTTGTCTCCTCCCCGGATCGAGGTCGTGGCGCACGGACTCAGCGCCGCCTCGAGGCCCGGACGGTCTCGCCTTGCTCGACGAGGGCCATCTCTTGGGCGGCGTTGCGTGCGGCGTCAACGCCTCATCCTCAACCTCGAGAGAATGCGGCGTTCCGCTCCTCCGGCGACTTCTCCGCCGCCTCGCGAGCAACGCGCTCCCGCTCCCGGCGCCGTCGGGGCGTTGCCAGGGCGGCTTGCTCTCGCCGGGAGCCGCCCCTCGGCCCCTCGGCGGGCGATGCGCTCTCGCCGGAGCTGCCCTTCGGCGGCGGCGAGCCGCGGCCTTGGCGTCGAGGGGCGGCCTTCGGGTCATCGGCCTCCTTGGCGCGGCCGCTCCCGGCCCGCGCGCCCGCTCCTCGGCCCGGCGCCGCGCGCCCCTGCGCTCCCTCGAGCGACGCGCGGAGCTCCGGGCCTCGGCGCGGCCGGTGGCCACCTCCGCCTCCCCGAGGGTGGCGGCCGGCGTCGCGTCTTCTCCGAGTCCTCGCGCGCATTCCACGAGCGCCTCGTCACGATCGACGAGGGCTGCGTGGATCCGCCGAGACTCGAGTCACGCGCCGCGTCCGCCACGAGCTCTCGGGGAGCACATCGCACCACGCCATCGCCGGTGAGACCCGGCCGGTGTCCAGGGCGTCCTGGAAGACCTCCGCAAGCGCGTCGAAAGCGCCGCATCGCTCCCCGAGGCGGCGGGCCTCGGCGTTCACCCGGTCGAACGCGGCGTACTTCTCGCGGGCGCGGCGCTCAAGCTCCCGGCATCCACACACGAGCCTCGTCGGCGCCAAGTCTTGAATACGGCGCGCGAAAGCGAAAAAGAGAAAGAAGAAGAGCAGCGAGTGGCTCACCGGAAGACGATCCGGGCCGGGCCGCGCGGAACCGCCGGCGCCTCGTTCAACGCGCGGTTGAGCGTGGTGCGGTGGCTCGGGGAGCTCGCCCCGAGCTCTTCGCTCCCTGCGGGCGTCGGCGAACGGCGGAGGATCCTCCACGGCCCCCCCACCCGGGCGGGGGCGGCCGGCGTGGGAGGACGAGGCCTCGGCGTCGTGCCCTCGGCCCCCCACTATCATGCGACCCTCGTGACGCCTCACGAGGGCCCTCTCTCCGGGGCTCGGGGGGAGAGTTCGTGGGCCGGGCCCGGCCCCGCGGTTCCACCCGGGCGGCGAGGAGTCATCCGAGAGCTCCACCACCTCTGCACGGGGACCGGCGGCGGGCGGAGCCGCCCCGCTCCGCCTCCGCCGGCGCCTCCCCTGCGCCTCCGCGGCCGCGGCGCCGGTTGTGGCGCCGTTGCCGCCACCTCCGTCCGCGCCGCCACGTCCGAGGGCACTCTCGCGAGGTTGCGCCCGCTCCGCCTCCTCGCGGTGGTCGCCACCGCGGCGGCACCTCCACCGTAGCCGCCGGCGCGCGGCCCGCGCCTCCGTGGCGGCCGGCGCCCCGGCCGCCCCCGGCGACCTCCGGCCGCGGCGCGGCGCGGGGGTTGATCCCCCGGCCGGGGCCTCGAAGCCCCCGGCCCGGCCGCGCGCGCTCGTGCCCGCCGCCGCGCGCGTCCCCGGGCGCGACCCCCTCGACGAACGCCGCCGGGTGGGGATCGACGCATCCGTCCTCGGCACCTTGGCCGGTGCAAGAGGAGGGACGGTGGGCACCGCCTGCGGAAACGCGAACGGAGGATTAGAGCGTCTAATAACCAAGCAAATTAAGGCCAAGCAAAGGAAGAACGATTCCCTACCTCGCGGAGGAAAAGGCCCGCTTCCTTTTCCTCGAGGCCTCCGACGAGGCCGGCGCGGGGCCGCGCCCGCCGCGGCGCCCCACGGACGGCGCCGCCGCCGGGTGCGGGCACGCCCACCTCACGCGTAGGCACGCCCGGCCGGCGCCACGGTGCGCGGGGGCACGCCCCAGCCCGCGCGCGCGGCGCGCCCACCGACGCGCCCCTCGACGAGGACGCCGCGCGCGCGGACGCGCCCCCGCCACGCGCGGGCACGCTTGACGCGCGCGCGGTGGCACGTCCGCCGCGCGCGCCTCCGCGGCGCGCGCGGCGGCCTCCCGCGGCGCGTGCCGCCCCGACGATGATCGCCCGGCGGCGGGCGCGCGCGCCCCCCCGAGGGTAAATCCACCCCCGACGCGCGAGATCCGGCGACGGGGGCGCGGGCGCCACCGTCCGAGGGGCCCTCCCCCTCGGACTCTTCCTCCTCGTCTCGGTCCGAGGACGAGGGCTCCTCGATGTCGGGGGAGGAGAGCCCCGGCTCCTCCCGCCGCCGGTATTCTCGCGGCCCGCGCGTCACGGCGCGCTTGGCGCCGCTTTGCGTGTTCCCGCCCCGCGCGCCGCCCGCTCCCTCCGCTGGCCCGCCGCGCCGCCCGGCCGAGCGCACGGGAGTCCGGAGTTGGCGGAACGGACTTGGCGGCGTTGAACGCACCCGGCGCACGCAAGAGTAACAATGGCACGTCAGAAGTCAAAAACAAGGCCAAGGATGGAAGCAAAATCAGGGACTCCACTCACCAGCGGGCCCGTGGGGAGCATCTCGATATCCCACGGGGTCCGACCCACAGGCGGTGGCGTCCTGGTGTCGACGGCACTCCGCGCCGGGTGAGCGCGTACGGCCACTCCCGGCGGCGTCGGGAGCATCCGCGACCTCGCCGTGTCGACGGGGTTGGCCGCCTCCGTCATCTCGAAGATGCGAGGGGGCCTCTCCATCAACGGCACGATCCGCGGTGGTGGAGGAAGGCGAGGACGCCCATCGCGTTGAGCCCCTCCTTCGCCGGCCCGCCGGGGGCGCGAAGGACGGACTCTTGCCGCGCCCGATGATTGGCGGTGGGCGCCCGTAGCCCCGGGAGTCCGGCCTATTCTTGAACACCGGCGGTGTAGGGGGGGGAGGCGGGGCTCGGCGTTGCGCGGGTAAAACCATCCCCGCTCCCGGCCGGCGTTGTTCGTCGTCATGGTGCGGGGGGATGTAGGAGTTCTTGAGCCGCCCCCGCACGGCCAAGCGACATCCCGCGGCACGCACCGCGCGGCGGGTCCTCGGCTCGTAGTGGGCTGCGTAATGAGCTCCCCACGGAAGAGGTGTACCCGTAGCTCCCAATTGACCGGGATCCCCGGTACCCTTCGCGACGCCCACGAACGTGGCCGCTCGCGAGATAGCGTTGGGGGCGAAATTGTGCGGCTCCACTCCATAGTGGTAGCACAACGCCCGCATGAACGTGCTCGCCGGCGCATTGAAGCCGCGCTCGTGGTAGCGGAGGAAGCTCACCACGTATCCCTCCGGCGCGGTTGGGCTCAAGATGCGTCGCCGGTGGCACGATCCACTCCGCCGGGCGCCCTTCTTCATTGGGCGACGGTGGCGGCGGCGACCGGCTCGCCCGGGCGAGCGGGGTCACGGTCGACCTCTCCCAAGCGTACGGCTCCGGGACCGGATCGGACGGGCGAGGCGGCGCCATAAGGAAGGACGAACGAGCGCGGGGGCGGAGGACAAGGAAGCGAGAAGAAAAGCTCTAGCGGCGAAACCGCGCGGTGGCGAGAGCGAGAGAGAGAGAACGAAGGCGAAGGGACGGAAGGCGAGAAACGGTGAGAAACCAAGGTAAAAAACCACCGTCCCTTCCTCACCGCAGTTTATGGCAACCGGCGAGTTCTCGGAGCGCACGCCTCGCCAACGATAGCTGCGGGAATCTTTCCATCGCGTCGACGGGCGGGCCCCACCACGACCGCGGCAACTCTAACACTTTGCGGGCGGGTCATCATTACGGCAAGACCGGCGGCGACCGAGGCAAACCCGTCACGTCCGCCGGCCACGTCGCCCACTACGCGCGCGCGCGCGAGCGCCTAAAAGGCGCGCCCGCGCCGCAAAACCCGCGGCCACGCCGCAGGGCAATTAAATGCCCGGGCCCCTTGCCAAGCAAGGAGAGCCCTCGAGCGAGGCGAATCCTCGGCTCGAGACAAAGGTGACCCTCGATGGGTAACAGCGTGAGAAGGTCGCCCGGGACCTGCTCGGTGTAGAGCAGGCAGCCGCGGGCACCCATGCCACATGAAGCCCTCGAGCGGCATGACCCTCAACTCGAAACAAGGCGACCCTCGATGGGATATCAGCGTGAGAAGGTCGCCCGGACCTCGCTCGACGTAGAGCGAGGCCACCGCGGGCACCCATGCCACGTGGGACCCTCGAGCGGCATGACCCCCAACTCGAGACGACGTCAACCCCCTAAAGCGAGGCACGCGCGTAAGAGGATTGCCCGGTCACGCTTGAAATAGAGCGACACCGAAAGCACTCGTACCGCGCCACGCCGCCAACAAGCACCTCGAGGACCGGTACGCCCCGGACCCCTCGACGGCCACGAACGTGAAAAGACGGGGCTGCCCATGCACGGCCCCCGCACGGCCTTGCGATCGGGGGTTCGAAGCCCGACCCTCGACGGGTTCGAACGGGCGCCCCCGGATCTCGGAGTTAGGGACGACGAGGGCACGCGCATTCGAGCCGTACCTCGAGCCCGTCGGCTCGAGGGTGCCCCACATGTCGTGTTCGAGAGCCGGCGAGGGCGACTAGCGGGGGGATCCCACCGAGGGAGAGCTTCGCGCCCTCGGTCCCTAGCGAATGGGACCGAGCCCCACCTAGCAAACCCACGCAAGCGCTTCCATGGACGTGTCTCGGACCGCGCGGCCTACCCTTATCGAACGGGGCATGGACGTCCACTTGAACTACCCGCTAGCAGCTCGAAGAGGAATCCGCGATTCGCGACCCGCTCGATGGGAGTCGTGGAAACCTCACCTCCCGACCCGCGGAGGGACGGCGAGGGCGCGATAAAAAACAAGTCGTCAGGCTCGACCCGATCGCCTCGAACAGGCCAAGGCTCGGGGGCTTGACGCACGGCTACACCTCCTTGGAATTGCACCCGCCCGAGACAGTGACAGGGGAGCGTGCACCCCCGATGCCGGCTGAAACACCGCCGAAGCCGGTTGGCATATGTGCCACGCCTTTCTGACCGAATTGCTCGCGGTTAACCCCTGCAGGAGAGCCCACACTCCTGCAGGGCTTCGGGGGTGACCCGCGGGTCCGCTAGCGCGGCCCCACGGAAAGCGTTCGCAAACAAGGAGGGAAGAACGTCCTATCAGTAGGTTCCAGCATCTGCGGGAGCCTCAATGGCAAACCCGCGGATGCTCGGGGGCTGCTCGTCGGGGACCGCCCTAGGGGTCCCCTCAAACGATGGGGGAACCCTCACTTAAATTCCCCGCATCAAATGAACTAGGCCTAACCATGCGGGGAACTAACCATGCGGGACGTGGCCCATGCGGCGGGACTTCGGAGGCCCCGCCAAGATAAGCCCGACCACGAGACCCCTCGAGCCGGGCTCCGCCTCGCCCGAGGGTGCGCTCCCCTCCTCGAACGGGCTCCGCCCCCGCTCGAGGGGCAACCTCCTCCTCGAACGGGTTCCGCCCCGTTCGAGGGGCGACCCTTCCCTCGAGCGGTCCCGCCCCGCTCGAGGGCCCGCTCCCCCTCGAGCGAGGCCTCGCCTCGCTCGAGGGTTCGCTCCACCCTCGGCCGGGGCCCGCCACGCTCACGGGCGCCCCGCACGCGCGCGCCGGCCCCGTGCTTGGGCATTTAACGCCCCGACGCCGCGGGACGGCGCCATCATGCGCCGGGGCTCACGCCCGTGCCGCCGCACCAACTCCCCGGGGGAAGGAGCCCATCCCCGCCCCGCGTGGGATGGACGTGCGGTACGGCCGGTGTCGGTCCCGTGACACCGTGCGCACGCCGCGCCGTACGGCTAACGCGCCCGACCCTCGAAAGGGGGCCGGCGCACCCGCGATTCCACTTTCCCGTGACCTTGCGGGTTAGGTAAGGGGCGCTAGGCCGGTGGACGGCCATCCCGGCCACCGCAACGGCGCGGCCGCCGTACCCACGCATGCGGGCGCACGCTGACTCCGCGAGCGCACGCCCGAGCACTTGCAAGCAACCACTCCGCCACCGCGAGCTCATTGGGAAGGAACGCCGTTCGCCCCGCTCCCGTACCCCGTCCGGACATCACCGCACCTCCCTCGAAGCCTACCGAGAGAACGCCATCGCCATCCGCCGCCTCCTACCCTCGAACCGCCACTATTCGGGTACAAGGTAGGCCATCATGGCCGGATCGCGGCGAAGATCGACCGGACGGCCGCCCACTCTACACCATAGCGCGACGTGCTCCCTCACGTAGCTAGGCGGCGCGGCGTGCATGTAACTCGCCGCCCCCTTGGCCTATAAAAGGGGAAGCGAGCCCCCCGGCCGCGGGGGGACGAATCCCGAGAGGAACTCGGCGCATTGTGCACTCACTCTCTTATTCTCCCATAACATCTCCGGCCACTCACCGGGGACTTGGAAGCCACGCTTCTTCTCCCACCTTGCTTGTACTTGCCCCACTACAAGCACCCCGGTGCCGAGCAATATAGTGCCGCGAGCACGCCACCGCTTGGACGTACGGCCCCCTCGGCGGGAACCGGGATAATCCTTGTGTCATTTGTTGCTTGGAATCGACCATAGAGGGATAAACTTAGGCGCTATCTCTTGGTTAGTGTCGGGACCATATTCCGCACCGACACATAATATTTGGTAGTACTAATGAAACTTTTTGTGAAGAGTTTAGTAGGGTGATACAAAGAGGTTTGAAATGTCCATGATGGGTGAGCTCAAGTTCTTTCTCGGATTTCAAATCAAACAAGCAAAAGAAGGGACGTTCATATGTCAAACCAAGTATACAAGGGACATGCTAAAGAAGTTTGATATGGACAAGGCAAAGCCCATCAAGACTCCAATGCCTACTAATGGACACATGGACCTCAATGAAGAAGGGAAATCCGTGGACCAAAAGGTATATCGCTCCATGATCGGCTCCCTTCTTTACTTATGTGCATCTAGGTCGGATATTATGCTTAGTGTGTGCATGTGTGCTAGATTTCAAACTAACCCGAAAGAGTGCCATCTCATGGCCGTAAAAAGAATCTTGAGATATCTAGTACATACCCCTAACCTTGGCTTGTGGTATCCTAAGGGCTCCACTTTCGATCTACTTGGCTATTCGGATTCCGATTATGCCGGTTGCAAGATAGATAGAAAGAGTACATCGGGGACATGTCAATTCCTTGGTAGGTCCCTAGTGTCTTGGAGTTCTAAAAAGTAAAACTCAGTAGCCCTTTCCATCGCCGAGGCCGAGTATGTTGCAGCCGGCGCATGTTGTGCTCAACTACTTTGGATGAAACAAACCTTAAAGGATTACGAGTGTCACTTTTCCCACATCCCACTTTTGTGTGACAATGAAAGTGCCATAAAGCTTGCAAACAACCTCATAAGCCATTCTCGCACAAAACATATAGATATCCGTCATCACTTCTTGAGAGACCATGAAGCCAAAGGAGATATCGTTTTAAGTCATGTGAGCACTGACAAACAACTAGCCGATATCTTCACTAAACCTATTGATGAGTCAAGGTTTTGTAGTTTAAGGAATGAACTAAATATTCTTGATTCTCGTTGCATGGTTTGATCTCTAGCATGCCATAATTGTTTGCTTCAAACTGTTGATACTCTCTGAAAATTTGTTTAAAAAAATGTTTGTGAAAACATTATCTTAAAAGGTATTTTAAAAGCTACTTTCATATCCATAACTTGTCTTAAGTGACTATAGTTGTGTGTGTGATTGTTTGTTTTCTAGCCACTTAAGTGAAGAGTACCATGACCTAAAGGTCTCAGTTGTTAAAAAGTTCAAAATCTCAAAAGGAGTGAAAGTTAACTGTCTCTGGAATTCAAGTTTCGGAAGCTCTGAGGAAATCTTTGGAGACTCCGAGCCTCGGAAGCTCTGAGAAAATCATCGGAAGTTCCAATCTTTACAGACTTAGCGTTCAGTCTCGACCGAAGAGCAGTTAAAGAGAATCTAGCATCTTTCGGGGAATATTCTTTCACCTAGGGTTAATCCTTCGCTCCCCTTCACCGCGCGGTCAATCTCTCAGATCCAGTTTTACCGCGCCTCTCTCTCTATCTCTATCTCCCTCTCTCTCCCGACGGCGACCGCATTGCACTCCCCTTCTCCACCACCGCGCCACTGCCACCGCCTCCCTCGCCGCCGGTGAGCGCGCTCATCGTGGGTCACACGTGCGAGGCCGTGCACCTCTCTTCGTCGGTGGGTCGTAGTTGAGGAGGAAGGAAGACGGACCGCTCCAGGAGTTGACCTAGATCCGCTCGGATCTAGTACGAAGAAGAAGAAGGAAGCCTCGATCTGCGCCTTTACTCATCTTTCTCGATGATCTCTGAGAAGCAGAAGAGGAACAACATTGCACCGTTGGATTTATTCCGGCGAGTTGCTCCTCTTCAGCGCCACCAGGTCTCTGATCTGGAGGGGGCCTCTGGGCTACGTCCCCTGGCGTAAACGCTACTCAAGATCATCGATTT
Organism: Cenchrus americanus; assembly: GCA_947561735.1. Classification (NCBI taxonomy): domain Eukaryota; kingdom Viridiplantae; phylum Streptophyta; class Magnoliopsida; order Poales; family Poaceae; genus Cenchrus; species Cenchrus americanus. The sequence continues at coordinate 270,762,756 of OX387239.1, forward strand.
CAATCATCTTCTTCCCCATTCAAGGTAAACCGAGATCAAACCCTAATCCTAATTCCTAGATCCATCTGATCTTGGGGTTCTAGATCTTGCGGCTGTAGAATGCTACCTTGTGCCATATTCTGGATGCTTGGGATGCATGTGTAGATGAGGTTCAGTTGAAAGTTGAATCAAGGTTCAGAATGCAGTAAGGTTCACAGAGTCTCGGAGGTTCCGAGAAAATTCTCGGAGGTTCCGAACCCTGTAACCTACTGTAGGCTGACTTTGATTCAAAGTTCCACTGAATTTTACTTCACTTGCAACACTTTATCTCATATCTGTCATAGTTAAATTCCATCATGTTTGCTTCCTTTGGTTAAGATTCAGTTGAAAGTTGAATCAACAAACTGTCCTCTGTCAGTACCCTGACTTCGGAGGTTCCGAGAAAATCCTTGGAGGTTCCGAAGTCTGTACTAACAAGTGACAGTCTGTGATTCAAAATTCCACTAAAACTTAATCAATTGAGCTTCATGACTATTTGTGATCCTTAGTCTTAATCCATCTTGATCCAATCCTTATCTGCTACCTTTGACTCTTCCTGGCAGATGTCTGGAACTCCTGCTGATAAAACCTATGCCAAGAGGCAGAGGCAACCCTTTGAAACACCTGCTGGAGAGAGGGCTTTCAAGCTTGCAGCAAGGGAGGCTGTGGGTGGTAGTGGCAGCAGAGGGAAAGCAACCCCCGGAGAGGAAAAGGGGCAGTTTGTCTGGAGGAAGAGGATCTGGCTCTGCAGCACATGTAGAGGACAATTTGGGTACAAAAGGGAAGACCATCCCCATTGAGCTTGAAGATGATATGCTGCTCGGGGAAATTGACTCCACCTACCTGAAGTATCACAAGGTGCTGCTCAAGAGACACCCCCCTACCAAGTATGACAATTCAATTTACATTGAGCACACCAACTATGATGGGGCAGGTTATCTAGTCAAGAAGGCCAGAGAAGAGAATCCTTATGTGAATCCCAAGATGGCAGCAATAGATTATAGATTTTGGTATGTATTTCACTTCAAGTTCTATGAGACAGTCCTGAATACTAAGATGAAGCTTATCAAGATGAAATGGATTGATTTTACCCATCTGAAGGCAGCAGAGGAACCAGTGAAGGAAGATGTGCTTGAGCTGGTGGACAAGTACAAGATGAGAGATATAATGAGCTTCAAGTATGACTGGAACATTGAAGTCTTGGCTCAGTTTCATGCAACCTTCTTCCATGAGGACAGCAAAGAGACCATCCACTGGATGACTGAAGGGGTGCACTACAAGATAGACTTCATCACATTTGCTAGCTGTTTGGTTTCAGCAAGGAGGACAGGGAGGCAGATGCCATCCACTTTGAGGCTCATATGAACCACATCAAGATTGCTGCTACCTATGAGTATGATGAGCTGGCAGATGGCTCCACCACTGCCTTGAAGTCTGTTTATTATGTGCTCAACAACATGTTCAAGGAAACCATCTACCCTAAAGGGGGAAGTGACTCAACCAGCCTTAGGAGGTTTGCACCAAATCTGATAGCTAGGCTGCTGCCAGGAGCCCAACCCTTTTTAGTTAGCAGGTTTATTTGGTTTAACTTGGTGGAAGTGACTGGAAGTGGCAAGTGCAACCTGCCTTATGCCCCGAACATCATGTATATGATAGAGATGGTCTCCGGCGTGAGCTTCAAGAAAGATGTTGAGCATGCATCCTACCAGGTCAAGCAGTGGCAGCACCAGAAAAAGCAACAAATGGTTGAGGAGCACATCCTGAAGAAGACCAGTTCCAAGCAGCACAAGACTGATCAAGAAGAAGGACCCAGCAAGGCACCCATGCCTACTGGACTGCATAAGCTGAGGGGCATGGTGAGGGACACCTGGAGGTTCTGCAACTGGACAACAACTCAGTTGTTTGAGCTCAGGGAGGACATGAACAGGTTGCTAAAGCACCAGGGGCTGTCTTTCAATGCCATGCTCCATCCTCGACCCATCTTTCTTGATTTTCCAGAGTATACCACTAGTGAGGATGAAGGTGAGAAGGACCCTGTCAGTCCTATGGCTGAAGATGTGCCTGCTGCTCATTCTGAAGAAGATGAAGAAGATGCTGAGCCACTCAGTGCTAAGATGGTCAGACTCAGGAAGGAAGCTGCTGGTAAGAAGGCAATGGGCTCTTCATCTGGTGCTAGGGTCAGAAGGAAGGCCACTGCTGGAAGACCTGTCAGAAGGCCTGTGGACATATCCTCTGGATCTGGCTCTGATTTTGAGTCTGACAGCACTGTCCCTGAGGCTGAGGAGGATGCCTCTGACTCCAGTGATGAAGAGTAACTTCCCTAGGTCCTATTCTAACTTCCTCTCTTCTTTTCTCTCCTTTTTGTTAAACTGTTGACAAAGGGGGATAAATATGAAGATTAAGATGATCTGAAGACCTGGAGCTTCTAGTGGGGCTGGTGGCTAACAATAGAAAATTCTTTTGTTCTTTTGGTGAGATGAGAGTGCTAACTATTCTCTCATAAACTCCTGGTGGTTAATGTTTGAACTGCTGTAAAGCTTTAAGCTTGTCTCTGTTGGCAAGCATGGTCTGGTCATGGCCAAAACTGTGGGATGTGAAAACTTTAAAACTCTTCTGTGATGGATGTAATAGGGCTAGATGTGTTGGATGCTTTTACCTTTATCTAGCTGCTATTTCTAGTCATATTGTTGCATTGCCTGTGTATGGCTATTTGTTGGAGTATCTGTTGCAGACCTCGGAGGTTTTGAGAATTTTTCCAGAGGCTCCAACTCCTGGAGGTTCCGGAAACTTTCTCGGATGTTCCAAACTCTGCTAACAGATAACTACTCTCTGATTGTTTTCACACGTCATATGCATCACGTATTATCTGTTACACTTCTTTTGCACCCCTCGATGGTTTGAGTATAACTATCTTGACACTTTACTCATAATGTATGCAAATTAAATGTCAGTTAAGACATTTTACCTTATTCAAAAGGTACATGCATACATTGAGGGGGAGACTTGTACTCAAATCATCAAAAGCTCAATCTTTTAAATTAAATTGTAAACTTTAATTGGGTTGTCAACATTTACCAAAAAGGGGGAGATTGTAAGTGCAATCAAGCCCTATGAGGGTTTTGGTGATATTGACCACACAATTAAAGAGCTAATGAGCTTTTGAGATTGTTGTGCAGCATAAAGCTATTTTACAGGTGCAAAAGAAAGAATGGAGACCCCTCAACTGCATGAAGAAGGATACCTATGCTCTTTGGTGAAGTTTATTTATTTTATCTTTTGAATTTGAGTATAGGACAATTTGTACTATCAAGAGGGATACTAATGGTGAGTTAGGGTGGTTTCAAGTGCTCATAGTCTATCTTTCCTAAACCCTAATACTCTCCCAAAGGGAAGAGACCTGCTGCTGTTTTGCCCCTGCTGTTTGTTGTTCGGAGGTTCTGAGGTTTTTCTCAGAGGTTCCGACCGTACGGGCTACAGTCAGCAGAGATTTCAAAGGTCGGAAGTTCCAAGATTTTTCTCGGAGGTTCCGAACTCTGGAATATAGCCATTACTATTCTGGATCTGAGGGTATTTATACCCCTTGGTCCCCCAACGGCTATTCTCTTCTTCCCTCTGAACAGAACAAGGTTCTAACTCATTTTCTCTCACCTTGCATTCACTCCTAACCTACTCTCTTCCAAATCCGTGCCTTGCATTGATTGAGAGTGGATTCTTGAAGTGAGTTTGTAAGCAAATCTCTCTCTCTCTTGAACTTGAGCACTTGGAAAAGCCCTAGCAAGCTTGGTGGATCTATTACTCTTGGAGCCTTGCTCCTAGACGGATAGAGGTTCTTGGAAGCTCTCCAACCCAATTTGTGGAAGCTCCAAGGTGTTTGTATTACCATTTGTGATTCTAGTGGAAAGCCTCCACCTATTATCCAAAGTGATAGGTGTGAGAGAGGAGTTGACCTTTGTGGTCTCTAGCCTCTGTGGCTTCCTCAACAACGTGGACGTAAGCAAGCCTTTGTGGCAAGCTGAACCATGGGATAAATCTTTGTCTCGTGCGTGCTCTAGTTTACTTTCTTGTTCATGCTTGTTCTTGACTAGATCTATTAGGGTTTGTCTCCGATCTATGTTGTGGTACCTTCCTAGTTTGTTCTTTGCTTAGAAATCTTCTTGCTAGGTCCTAAGTACCTCCTAGAATTTGGTAGATATGTTTTCATTAAGTTATTTGCAGCTCAAGTCCTATATGCTCTGTTCTAACAGTTACCGGAAGTTCTGAGTTTATTCGGAGGCTGCCTCGTTCGGAGGTTCCGAGAATAATCTCGGAGGTTCCGGTGTCAGACAGTGTTTTCGAAGAAAAAGTTTAAATTATGTGTGCAGGCCTATTCACCCCCTCTAGGCCATATTGTCTCGATCCTTTCACGGAGCCCTGCCAAATAGGCCCTATATTTTATTAATCACCTGTTTGGAAACCCGACCCCGTCCTAGCGTCGCCCCTGAGGGGCCACACGGGCGAATAGTCGCACTCGTCGGTTCCCGTGCCACTGCCGCATCCTGCCTCCGGCACCCGTTCTCCCTCGTCCCCAGCCTCCTAGCCGGTGGCAAGGGGTGTGGGGTCCATCCTTTAGTATATCGAGTCTTTAATCGAGTCCTATTAGGTTTAGGGTTTACTCACTGTCGATGTTCAACGATGGAATTAGATTTTGCCAGTGGAGCGTGGCTCCTCTGCGGCTTTGTTTTCGTGGCGGCGCCGACGATGCGAAAGCGACAGCGTGGTCCCCAGCCTCCTAGCCGGTAGCAAGGGGTGCGAGGGTCCATCCTTTAGTAGATCAAGTTTGTAATCGAGTTCTCTTCGGTTTAGGGTTTGCTCTCCGCCGATGCTCGATGATGGAGTTAGATTTTGCCGGTGGAGTGTGGCTCCTCTGCAGCTTTGTTTTCGTGGCGGCGCCGGCGATGCGAAAGGGACGACGTTGCAGAGGAATATTTGAAGCGTCCCCTCATCAGAGGTGACTAAGGTCCTGTTTGGGGATGCTTAAATTATATTATAAGCGAGATAAGCGAAATAAACCCGCCAAACGGGTTGCTTATTGCACCGCGTTGTGGGATCGCCATCGCCAAAAAAGCAGGCCTAGCACAGCTTTTCGATAAGCGAGTCCCACCCCACGTTTCGAAATAAGCCGGACGTTTTCCCATCTGCTCCTCAGGGACTCGGCCCAGCCGCTCCACCCCGGCCGCATGGAGCGGCGTGACGCTGGATCTCGCGACGGCGGTGGCCTGCCCCTCCCATCCGCGGCTCCCGAGTACGGCGACTTCGAGCGCCTCGCGGCCCGAGCGCCCACGGCGACTCGGCCGGCGCCTCCTGCTCCCTCGACTCGAGCCCCAACCGCGGCGGCCTGCTCCCCGCCTACCGCGACGATCGAGCCCTCCCTGCCGCGACGACGAGCAGTGGCCTGCTCCCCTCGACCGCGACGAGTGAGCGGCGACCTGCTCCCCTCCTGGCGACCGAGCCCCTCCCTACCACAGCGGTGAGCGTCCGTTCCTCCTCGCTGCGTGAGGAAGAAGAAGACAAGGGCAAAAATTGATTTGAACCTCTTCCTTGGTTCCAGATGCAAAAGTGGCAGAGAGAAACTTTTCTCAGATTTGGACTTGTTTAATTTGTGATACCTACGGGGTCCCTATTGTATAGATATTTTGCTATCATACTTAGGGGTATACCAGACATTTTACACTCAAAATAGATAATCTACTAGAAATAATCAGAACAGCCAAACACCTTGCTTATTTAGACAGCAAATTATCCAGATCGCGGTGTATCAGATAAGTCTGCTCGGCTTAGAAGCGAGTTCCAGAAACGCGGTCCCAAACAGGGCCTAAATGTGACACAAATACCAGTCCCAGGAAGCTGGCACACATTTATTACAACAGGTGGTCCAGTCCCTTACATCACGACGACATAGTGGGCACGGAAGTGCCAACGCCACAAGAAACAACACAAATGCTAAAGACCACACTACAATAGTGAAGGCTTCTAGAGCCTCATCAGAGTACCATGCCATGGAAGCTCTCTGAAAGACCTTGAAGTCACAGGCACGGTTCGGGTGTAGGGAAGCGACCTACTCAACTTCTTCGGGAACGAAATCGGGATCCTCCTCTGAAAAACAGTTAGTTAAACAAGGGTGAGCACGAACGTACTCACAAGTCCAACCCCACCCACGGAGGGGCTTATAAACAGAATCATGCACATGGTATAACAAGGATCAGGTTTAAGGTTCATTTTACAAACACACAAACTCATGCAGGGGTTTATTTCGAAAAGGTTTTCGCAAATCATTTTTATAACCCGAGTGACTCAGTTGTTTTTGAGAAATCCACAGTGGAACTACCGGACTCCCCGTCCGCGGTAGCCCCGGGCACACAGCCACACACTTTACCCGAAAACAACTCACACCAAGAAAACATCCCAAACCTCCAAATACGAGTTTTGTGACCACACCATGACTCGTCCAATACCGTGGACACAACTATTCGAATAGGTTTGACACTCTGTGGAGGTTGTACATCTTTACCCACAAGTAAGGTACCGCCACACGACACCTCAGTGCCGGTGCGGATTCTATCAAAGCCATTACCCACCGTAGCAAACACTACGAGCCACCACGGAAGCACCCAAGGGGTTATCCCACATAACCAGGGTGTACCTCACACAGAGCGTACCCCTACTCCTTGGTCTTCCGCCGCTCACCCGCACACCAGGTGGCAAGTAGATTAACTAGTGGGGTTTATGCTAAGCCGTTGCCACATACAACGGTCGAGTGGTTGTACGATGATTTGGGTCAGGTGAGATGTCACGCAACCCGGTCCTTAACGACAATATGGACAACTCCAAACATGCCCAACCACACAGGTACGAGCTCACCCATACTCCTGACACACACGTCCATCCTGTCTACCCAGTTCTTTACTCATTTTCCGAAATACCCCATTTCCACTTTTTAAAGCACTCACACATTTTTAAAACAACCATTTAGGTCAAAAGAAGGTCAATCATAGCAATCAAGGGTGGCTATCCTACCATGTTTTGCAGTAAAACAATATGCAATTTATAAAACGGGTATAACTTGCCGTCTTCGAAGTCCTCGGGGAGTTCCGGCTCGGTGTTCGGGATCTCGGGCTCTTGCTCGCAGTACTCGGTTCCAAGCTCCGGCTTGTGGTACCTTCCTTCGTTTACTCCATCGGCTAAAGCGTGCATACAACAGGCAGATAATCAATAAAAGCACGCATAAATTTTCCGGCTGAGCTCGAGGAAAAATAGAGGAATAAATGTTACGCGAGGGTTTCGGGTGATGGACCGGTAGAGGCATACCCGGGACGGGTGTGGTGAATTTTGGGTAGGATTTGAATTAAAATCGCGCATGAAATGATGGGTTAAAGGAGTGTTAGGGTTAATTAGGGGCCTGTTAGTATTTTAGATTAAAGTAAAAGGACCTAATTATAATATTTAAACCTAGCGAGGGTTTTACTAAATAGCCTAGGGGTCTAATTGTAAAGGGACAGGGTTGTTTTTGTGGTATAGTTTAAAGTATAGGGTCTGATATGAAAGAAAGGGGAGAGGGAATAGAGGGGGGTTGGTTGGGAAAAGTGGGAAAGGGCAGGGGGTATGGACAAAAATGCCCTTTCTTCTACCTCTCCTCCCTCCCGATCCAGACAGGGGCAGGCCGAGTGGCTTCGGCCAGCAGCGGCCGGAGATAGGGGGGGAACGGAGAGGAGGACGCGGGCTATTCATCCCTGCTCTTACCTTGGCCGGGGACTGCTCGTGGGGATGGCTCCGCGGCGTGGGTGACGGCCGGCGATGGTGGTTGGGGGTGGTGGCGCTAGGAGGCTTGGGAGGTGCGGTGGTTCGGCTGGGACTTGTGCGAGGCGAAGTGGGAACGCGACGGGGTCCTTTTATAGCCGTGGGAAGGTCGGTTCGGGGAAGAAAATTCTTCCCGGCGACCCGGCGGCGGTCCGGCAGGGTGGGCCACGGTGGCCGGTCCTTGAATGGCGCCGCGACGAACTCCAGCGAGGTGACTACTCGGCGCGGCGCTCGGTCACTTCGCGGCGTGGTCGGTGTCCCGGCGCGTGCGTGCGTGCGGGCGCGGCGGAGCGGCCGGTGCGCGCGCGGGGGGCGCGCGCGGGCGGCGCGGAGGAGGCCCGGGTGGCGTGCGGGAGCGGAGAGGGGGCCGGCGCGGTTGGGCGCAGGCGCACGAGCCAGGAGGGAGCGGTGCGGGCCAAGGAAGAAGAAGTAAGGAGAAAAAGAAAGGAAAGAGAAGAAAAGAAAACGAAGAAAGGAAAAACAGAGAAAAGCAAGAAAAGGGAGAAATATGAAAGGAAGAAAAATAGGAAGAGGAAAAGAAATAGGAAAAATGGGAAAGAGTTTAGGAAAATTAGGAGAATTCCTCGGGAAATTAGGGCAAAGGATTTTTGCGAGGTTTTCCGGTTTTTTAGGCGTCGGCGTGATTTTCGGGACGGCGATGATGGCGAGGCGGACCGGCCGGCGGGACCGCGGCGTGCGCGGGATTCCCAGCGTGGTGGCCGACCGCGGTGCTGGGGTGACACGCGACTGGCGGTGCCCCGGGATTCGCGGCACGCGTGCCGAAGGGGAGAGAGAGAACGATCGGGGTTTCGAAAGGGGGTAAATGAGATCAGCGGAAAGGTTTTTGAAGACACGCGTGATTTAGTAGGTGTTTTATTAGAAGCTAAAATGCGGGCGTTACAAACCTACCCCACTTAAAATGAATCTCGCCCTCGAGATTCGGCTAGTTTTCGAACAGGTGGGGAAACTCTTTCTTCAACGCGTCCTCTTGTTCCCACGTGGCTTCTTCTACTTCGTGTCTGCTCCATTGAACTCTGCATACCCGTACTTCTGATGTTCTTGTTCTTTTGACCACCGTGTCCAAAATCTTGATGGGCACTTCCTGGTACCTAAGGTCTGGCTGTAGATCGATGGTTTCTACCGGTACTCGCTTCTCCTCGAGGACCTTCAAACATCTGCGTAACTGGGAGACATGAAACACCGGGTGTATATCTGACATCTCTTCTGGTAGCTCCAACCAGTATGCTACTTCTCCGACCCTCTTCAGAACTTTGTACGGTCCAATGTACCGAGGGGCTAACTTCCCGTGCACCTGAAATCTGCGAGTCCCTCGGATAGGTGAAACCTTGAGGTAAGCGAAATCTCCAGGATTGAAGCTTGCTTCACGCCTCTTCTTGTCTGCGTAGCTCTTTTGTCGAGATTGGGCGACCTTCAACTTTTCTCGAATCTCAGCTACTCGTTCCTCGGCTTGTTTTATAAGTGCGGGCCCAACCAGGGCACGCTCTCCTACTTCTGAGCACATCAAGGGTGTCCTACATTTCCTCCCGTATAATGCTTCGTACGGTGACATTCCTAGGCTTGCTTGGTGGCTGTTGTTGTAGGAGAATTCTGCATACGGTAGGCTCTGTTCCTAGTCTTTGCCATAGGTGAGAACACATGTCTCAACATGTCTTCCAAAATCTGGTTTACCCTCTCGGTCTCTCCGTCTGTCTGCGGGGAATATGTTGAGCTGAAATCCAGGTTGGTACCCATGGCTTTATGCAGGCTTTTCCAAAATCTAGAGGTAAACTGGGTCCCTCTATCTGAGACTATCCTGCTAGGCACTCCATGCAATTTCACTATGTTTTCTATGTAGAGTTTTGCCAACTTCTCTCCACCATAAGTGGTCCGTACGGGTAGAAAGTGAGCGACTTTAGTGAGTCGGTCCACTATCACCCATATGGAATCATGTCATTTCTGAGTCTTTGGCAAACCTACTACAAAGTTCATGCCTATTTTGTCCCATTTCCATACCGGGATTGGTAAAGGCTGCAAAAGTCCTGCAAGTTTCTGGTGTTCGGCTTTAATCCTCTGACAAGTATCACAGTGGGCGACGAACCGTGCAATGTCTGCTTTCATTCCGTTCCACCAACACTTCTGTTTTAAATCCATATACATCTTGGTGAATCCCGGGTGAATGTAATATGCCGAGTTGTGGGCCTCATCCTTGATGGTCTGTCGGAAATCTCCATTTTCCGGCACGCATATCCTATTCTTGTACCACAGTGTGCCATGATCATCCACTCTAAAGTCAAGGGCCTTATTCTCTCCTGTATGCTTGCGGATCTTCATCAGATTCTCATCGGTCTCTTGGGCCTTCCTGATCTTTTCCTCCAAGGTAGGCTGAACACTTATCTGGCGGGCGCAGCCTTGGGGAACAATGTGCACGTTGAGTCGTGCCATTTCCTCTTGCAACTGGGCACTCTTAGGTACTGCCTTCTCGTAGGACTTTCGGCTTAAGGCATCTGCCACTACATTGGCTTTCCCTGGGTGGTAGTGGATTTCTAGGTTATAATCTTTGACTAACTCTAACCACCTTCGTTGCCTTAGGTTTAGGTCAGGCTGGGTGAAGATGTACTTTAAGCTCTTGTGGTCGGTATAGATCTCGCATTTATTACCGATCAGGTAATGTCTCCAAATCTTAAGGGCATGCACTACGGCTGCAAACTCCAAATCATGGGTGGGATAATTCTGCTCGTGGGGTTTGAGCTGGCGGGAAGCATACGCCACTACTTTCCCATCTTGCATAAGAACACATCCCAACCCTTGTCGGGAGGCGTCGCAATACACGACAAAGTCCCGTTGGATATCTGGCAAGGTCAGCACTGGGGCTGTGGTCAATCTTCTTTTCAACTCCTGGAAACTTTTCTCGCATGACTCGGTCCAGTTGAACTTCTTCTCCTTCTTGAGCAACTATGTCATGGGTCGGGCAATCTTAGAAAATCCTTCAATAAACCTCCGGTAGTACCCTGCTAAACCAAGAAAGCTTCTGATCTCGCTCACATTGGTCGGTCGTTGCCAGTTGGAGACTGTTTCGACTTTCCCGGGGTCCACTGCTGCTCCTTCCGCAGTCAGAATATGCTCAAGGAAAGATATTTTCTCCAGCCAGAACTCACACTTCCTGAACTTAGTGTACATCCTGTGTGCCCTTAGTTTTCCCAGTACTACTCGGAGATGCTGCTCATGTTCTTCCACACTCTTGGAGTAAACAAGTATGTCGTCGATGAACACCACGACAAACTTGTCTAGCTCTTCCATAAACACCTTATTCATGAGATTCATAAAATACGCTGGTGCGTTGATGAGTCCGAAGGACATCACTGTGAACTCATACTGCCCGTAACGGGTGACGAAGGCGGTCTTTGGAATGTCGCTTTCCCTAATCTTGAGTTGGTGGTATCCTGACCTTAGATCCACCTTTGAAAAATACTTGGCTCCTTTCAGCTGGTCGAACAAATCATATATCCTGGGAAGGGGATACTTGTTCTTGATGGTGACTTCGTTCAGTGAGCGATAGTCTACACACATTCTCAGGCTTTTATCCTTCTTTTCCACAAAAAGAACCGGGGCTCCCCATGGTGATGAGCTTGGCCTGATAAACCCACTCCGATGTTCTCTTAGCTGCTTCTTCAATTCTGCCAACTCAGGGGTTGCCATCCTATAAGGTCTCTTGGCTATGGGAGAGGTTCCGAGAATAAGGTCAATGACGAACTCTATATCCCTATCTGGTGGCATTCCGGGGAGTTCTTCGGGGAACACATCTGGGTACTCTCGCACTACTGGGACATCTTCTATGGACTTGGCTTCCATGCTGAAAACCATTATGTCTGGCCTGTGTCCTCGGGTGTGGCGGGTCACTTGTATTCCGTCTGGGTTGGTTAGGATCACATCTATTCCCTTGGACTTCAGTACTACTAGGTCCGCTAGGAACTCTACCCCACTTAAAATGATCTTACCCGGGGGCATCCCAGTTGACACTTGATGTCGCCTCCGGGCGTTCGAGTTAATAGGGGTGCTTTTAGTAGTATTGTGGGTATGCTATGCTTTTCCACAAAACTTGAGGATATGAATGAGTGTGATGCTCCTGAATCAAACAATATGGTTGCCAAGACTGAGCTGACCAGGAACTCATCGAGCACTACGCCTTGTGCTTCTTGAGCCTCCTGTGCGTTGATGTGGTTGACGCGGGCTCGTCCACAAGACTGCTGGGGCTGCCTCATCTGCTGGTTGTTGTTGTTGTTGCCAAAGTTGTTATTGCTGCGCACCGGCATGCGGTTGGCTCCAGACACGAGTGGCCTCGTCCCATTCACTGAGTTGGAGTAGGCGGAAGCTATTGGCTTCTTGGCGTATGGGCAGTTGGCAATGAAGTGTCCGGTCTCGCGGCAGTTGAAACACACCCTGGAGTTGTTATTGTTGGCGGTGACTTGGCTAGTGTTGCTCAGTGGGGGCTTCATGGTGTTCTGGTTGTTGTAGGGTTTGAACTGGGTTCTGGGGCCCTGAGAGCCCGTGGCTTGCGACTGGGTTCGGTATTGCATGGGGGATTGGAATCTGGACATGGGGTGTCCGAAGTTTCTCTGCCTCTGGGATCGCTCTTGCTATTGGGCCTTGTGCTCCATGAACTTGCGCTTGTTCTCTTTCTTCTCTTCTGCCTCGCTCTCTCTGTGAGTATGGCCATGTTCATGAGGGTGTTGAAATCCGGATAGATCTGAGGGGTAAGCAGGGTCCTCAGTTCCGGAGTCCATCCCTTCTTGAACATCTCTTGCTTCTTGGAGTCCTTGTCCACTTCTTCTGGGGCATAACGAGCTAGCTCTATGAACTGGTAAGTGTACTCCTCCACGAACATGTTGCCCTGGTGGAGTTCACGGAACTCATCTGCCTTACGCTTCAACGTGGCTTCTGGGATGTGGTAGCGGCGAAACTCTTCCACGAACTCATCCCAGGTGATGGCGGAGGGATCCTTGGCTGCTGCACAGTAGTTCTCCCACCAGGCTAGGGCTGTCCCGGTGAGCTGGTGAGCGGCCAGGAGAACCTTGTCTCGATCGTCACAGTTGAAGGGCTCCAGTTCCCTTAGAATGGCTCTCAGCCAGTCGTCACCATCCAAGGGGTTCAAAGACCCGCCAAAAGTGGGTGGCTTGGTTCTGAGAAATTCAATTAGCTTCTCATTCATGCCCAGAACTCGGGGCCTTGGGCGGCTGACAGCGTTGAATATGGCCTCCATCAGTACAGTCTGAATGGCCAAAACTTGTGCCAGTTCTATGGGAGGGGGTGGCGGTGGCAGGACAACGTTCTCTCCTCCATCTTCGCCTTGGTTCACTTCCTGATCGTTAAGGCGCTCCCTTTGATCGGCTTGAGATCCTTCTGCGTCCATACGACCGGAGCCTTGGTGGCTCCTAACAGGGCGCCTGGAAACCATCTGTAAAGGAGCGGGTTTCTAAGAGATCTAGCTTTTATGTGATGTTTAAGTGGATTATAACGAATTTCTTTTTGAAAAGGCAGGGTCTACTTTTGCCGGCAAGCACACAACAAGCACATAGCAAACAAGCAAGCACAGACAAATTTTATTGCAACAAGTGAGTAGGGTACATCCCGGACTACTCGACTGGTACAACGCGGATACGCTACATGACTCGGTACTACGACAAAAGCTAAGGGTGCGACTCTAAGCTCAGACCAGTACGGCTTCATTCCCTTGGTCAGGGTAACTGGGGCATGCTACTCGCAAGGAGAACCATCTTCTGGGGTTGAGTGCACTTCCAGCGGAATGAGCAGCTCGTCGTCATTCTCGCCCTCGGGCTTTCCATTTTCTTGGGGTTGTGCTGCGGCTTCGGCGGTCACCGTTGGTTGTTTGGTGACTACCGGTGGTGCTGGAGGGGCTTTGATAGTTCCTCCCCATCCTACGAGGGGTGTCCCAAGTAGGACTTGTGCTTCTCCAATGGCCGGAACGGGTGTTCCACTGTTGGTCCATTCTTGCATGCACTGGTCTTGGATCCGCCTGAGGCTTTCATGGGCAACGGCTTCACTACTTATGGCGACTGCGGTCCTTGCTTCATCTTGAGCCACTCGGACTTGGTGCATCCTCACTGTGACTTCAGCTTGCTCGGCCCGACTGATTTGCTCCCTCAAGAGGTTGGCCTGGTCATCGAAGAGTTTGTCCAGGGAAACGAGGTAGGCAACTACGTGGTACAACAGGTCTTCTTGGTGGCGGCGTCGTTCCAGGTTTCTCATGCGGGCCTGCCAGACTGTGGTTCTGATTGCGAGGGGGAAATACCTCATCGGTGTGGGGACGAGGTGTTCTTGGTAGATCCAACACAGGTAGCGGAGGGCTTTTCTGAGGGCCAAGGGGTAGGTGTCTCGGTGTCGAAACCTTGTGGCGATCACGCGCCATGGCTCGATGTTGGTGTGGCGGTTGCTTCTGCGACGGAGAGGACCACCCTACAGCGAAAAGTGCTGAGTTGCTCGTACTCTCTGTTGTAGTACCTTGGGAGCTCAGTGATGCTGAGACGCTCCAAGGAGTTGATAAGGAGGCGGGCAAAACTAGGCTCCTCCTGGCACACGCCTTGGGTCCATCCATCTTTGGCCATCGGAAAACAAGGGTAGAGTTGAACAAGTGGTGCAAGGGGTAGGGTACAAAAGATAGTTTTATTTTAGCAACAAGGTTGGGGTACACTCCTCGGGGTACATTTATTATTACTAGGACACATTTCTAGCCTAAGCACTCTAGTCTATCCTCATGGAGACTCTTCCTCCGTCTGAATGCGACGCTTCTTTGGTGGGAGGTCTTGCTCCGGTATCATGTCCTCGGTCTGGGTTCCTTTGTCCCAATTAGTTTCTTCGGGCTCTTCTTCCTCCAATTCAGCTTCTTCTTCTCTCCTTCTACGTTCTTTGTGGAGCTCATCCCATAGGTTCTTGTGGAATATTTCAGAGCATTCTCGCTCCCTAAGGTAATCTTGCTCCATGTTGTGTAGGGCTACTTCCGCCATTGTTGTCTTCGTCCTTTCCAATTCTATCCTTAGCTCCGCTCTTTCTGCTCTGTCGATCTGGTGTTTCAGCTGCTGGGCTAATTCATGGTATAGGTGGTCTAGGCCATTGAGGTAGATGGATAGGTGGGATACTGCATCCTCTAGGTCTTCTTCTTCTCTCGCCAAACTCCTCACTCGGTCAATCCATGATCGTCCTCTACCCCGTGAGGGTGGGAAAAATCCCATCGGGGTTCGTCTGAGGTGCTGTCTATAAACCACTCGTAGTCGTCGCAGGGCCCTCCGAGCAGCTTTTGGGTAGGTGTCAGCGAAGCGAAATCTAGTGGTGGAGATGAACCAGGGTTCTATGTCCGGGTAGAGTGTGCTCCTTCCCACGAAGATCAGCACTCTACACCGAGGGGTGCCGAAGCGTTCGTATTCCCGATAGACGTACTCCGGTGGGTCTCTTACTCCGACACGCTCCAGGCTGAGGTTAGGGAGGCCAGGCTGTGCAGGGCAAACTCCTCCGTTCCATTCCAGGTTAGCCATCTGGAACCAGGCAAGGATCAAGTTAAGGATTTTGGGAAAAGATGAGCTTAGCAAAGGAAAGGTTAGAGAGGGGCCATAGGAGGTCTCGGATCCTAGGGGTCGCATCCTACGGCCAAACCTGCGGCTCTGATACCACCTGAAGCTTCTCCTCATCAGAGGTGACTAAATGTGACACAAATATCAGTCCCAGGAGGCTGGCACAGATTTATTACAACAGGTGGTTCAGTCCCTTACATCATGTCGGCATAGTGGGCACGGAAGTGCCAACTCCACAAGAAACAACACAAACGCTAAAGACCACACTACAATAGTGAAGGCTTCTAGAGCCTCATCAGAGTACCACGCCATGGAAGCTCTCTGAAAGACCCTGAAGTCACAGGCACGGTTCGGGTGTAGGGCAGCGACCTACTCACTCAACGTCTTCGGGAACGAAATCGGGATCCTCCTCTGAAAAACAGTTCGTTAAACAAGGGTGAGCACGAACGTACTCAACAAGTCCAACCCCACCCACGGAGGGGCTTATAAACAGAATCATGCACATGGTATAACAAGGATCAGGTTTAAGGTTCATTTTACAAACACACTTACTCATGCAGGGGTTCATTTCGAAAAGGTTTTCACAAATCATTTTTATAACCTGAGTGACTCAGTTGTTTTTTAGAAATCCACAGTGGAACTACCGGACTCCCCGTCCGCAGTAGCCCCGGGCACACAGCCACACACTTTACCCGAAAACAACTCACACCAAGAAAACATCCCAAACCTCCAAACACTAGTTTTGTGACCACACCATGACTCGTCCAATACCGTGGACACGGCTATTCGAATAGGTTTGACACTCTGCAGAGGTTGTACATCTTTACCCACAAGTAAAGTACTGCCACACGACACCTTAGTACCGGTGCGGATCCTATCAAAGCCATTACCCACCTTAGCTAACACTACGAGCCACCACGGAAGCACCCAATGGGTTATCCTACATAACCAGGGCGTACCTCACACAGAGCGTACCCCTACTCCTTGGTCTCCCGCCGCTCGCCCGCACACCAGATGGCAAGTAGATTAACCAGTGGGGTTTATGCTAAGTCGTTGCCACATACAACGGTCGAATGGTTGTACGATGATTTGGGTCGGGTGAGATGTCACGCAACCCGGTCCTTAACGACAAGATGGACAACTCCAAACATGCCCAACCACACAGGTACGAGCTCACCCATACTCCTGACACACACGTCCATCCCGTCTACCCAGTTCTTTACTCATTTTCCGAAATATCCCATTTCCACTTTTTTAAAGCACTCACACATTTTTAAAGCAACCATTTAGGTCAAAAGAAGGTCAATCATAGCAATCAAGGGTGGCTATCCTACCATGTTTTGCAGTAAAACAATATGCAATTTATAAAACGGGTATAGGGTTGTATTTATAAAACTAGGACCAAAGCATGCATCAAAGGATGAGATTGAACTTGCCGTCTTCGAAGTCCTCAGGGAGTTCAGGCTCGGTGTTCGGGATCTCAGGCTCCTGCTCGTAGTACTCGGTTCCAAGCTCCGGCTCGTGGTACCTTCCTTCGTTCACTCTGTCGGCTAAAGCGTGCATACCAACAGGCAGGCAATCAATAAAAGCACACATAAATTTTCCAGCTGAGCTCGAGGAAAAATAGAGGAATAAATGTTACACGGGGGTTTCGGGTGATGGACCGGTAGAGGCATACCCGGGACGGGTGTGGTGAATTTTGGGCACGATTTGAATTAAAATCGCGCATGAAATGATGGGTTAAAGGAGTGTTAGGGTTAATTAGGGTCCTGTTAGTATTTTAGATTAAAGGAAAAGGACCTAATTATAATATTTAAACCTAGCGAGTGTTCTACTAAATAGCCTAGGGGTCTAATTGTAAAGGGACAGGGTTGTTTTTGTGGTATAGTTTAAAGTATAGGGTCTGTTTTGAAAGAAAGGGGAGAGGGAATAGAGGGGGGTTTGGTTGGGAAAAGTGGGAAAGGGCAGGGGGTATGGGCAAAAATGCCCTTTCTTCTACCTCCCCTCCCTCCCGATTCAGGCAGGGGCGGGCCGAGCGGCTTCGGCCGGCTGCGCCCCAGGGGCAGCAGCGACCGGAGATAGGGGGAAACGGAGAGGAGGACGCGGGCTATTCATCCCTGCTCTTACCTTGGCCGGGGACTGCTCGTGGGGGTGGCTCCACAGCGTGGGCGGCGGCCGGCGATGGTGGTTGGGGGCGGTGGCGCTAGGAGGCTTGGGAGGTGCGGTGGTTCGGCTGGGACTTGTGCGAGGCGAGGTGGGAACGTGGCGGGGTCCTTTTATAGCGCGGGAAGGTCGGTTCGGGGAAGAAAAATCTTCCCGGCGACCCGGCGGCGGTCCGGCAGGGTGGGCCGCGGCAGTCGGTCCTTGAATGGCGCTGCGACGAACTCCGGCGAGGTGACTACTCGGCGCGGCGCTCGGTCACTTCGCGACCTAACGCGGCGGGTGATAGGACCGCTCACGCGGCCGACGCGTCGCGTCGCTCAGCCCGTGCGCACGCACGGCGCGCGTCCCCGGCGTGGCCGGTGTTCGGCGGGTGCGTGCGTGCGAGGCACGGCGGCGGCCGGCGCGCGCGGGGGGGGGGGCGGCGCGGCTGCCGCGAGGAGGCCCGGTGGCGTGCGGGAGCGGAGAGGGGGTCGGCGCGGTCGGGCGCAGGCGCACGGGCCAGGAGGGAGCGGCGCGGGCCAAGGAAGAAGAAGGAAGGGGAAAAAGAAAGGAAAGGGAAGAAAAGAAAAGGAAGAAAGGAAAAAAGATAAAAGGAAGAAAAGGGAGAAATAGGAAAGGAAGAAAAATAGGAAGAGGAAAAGAAATAGGAAAAATGGGAAAGAGTTTAGGAAAATTAGGAGAATTCCTCGGGAAATTAGGGGAAAGGATTTTGCGGGGTTTTCCGATTTTTCGGGCGTCGGCGTGATTTTCGGGACGGCGGTGATGGCGAGGCGAACCGGCCGGCGGGACCGCGGCGTGCGCGGGATTCCCGCGTGGTGCCCGACCGTGGTGCCGGGGCGGCACGCGGCGGCGGTGCCCCGGTGCGGGCGGTGCCGGCGGGATTCACGGCACGCGCGCCGAAGGGGGGAGAGAGAACGACCGGGGTTTCGAAAGGGGGTAAATGAGCTCAGCGGAAAGGTTTTTGAAGGCACGCGTGATTTAGTAGGTGTTTTATTAGAAGCTAAAAATGTGGGTGTTACAATATTTCTCCTAGCTTCTTCCGTTCTCCGATGACAACCTACTCCGATGTCAACGGAGAGGCTGGTTAGACCTATCCAGGAGTCGAGGGCAGACGTATCGTCGTCGTCTTCGGGTGATGGTGTTGTTGACCCTATCAATCTTGATGAAGATGATCTTTGGTGAAAATCTGAGCTTTGCTCGGGTTGCCGGTGGTGGAATCGAAGGATGTGTCGTGGCTCGTGGGTACCGGAGTTGGCCGATGCCCCTGGAAGGCAGTGTACTCGGCTGATTCGCCTAGAAGTAAGCCCTCCTCCAGCCTCCATCTTGTGAAGATTGGCTTTGGTGGCCCGTAACGATTGGGAAGCGACTTCGACGGCGGTGATGAACTGATCTCTGAAGGCTTCGAGGAAGATGAACAAGAGTTTTGAACTTGTTTGTAATTTTCCTTTTCTTTGGGACCCTGTTTGTAAAAAAGGCCAATATAATTGGTTAAGATTGATGCATTTTTCCTTTCTCCAGGAAAAAAACAGGCCTTATTGGGCTGTGACTGCAATAAAATCTGTCGCGGGCTGGGAGTGTGAAAAGGTTGCTGCTATGAGATATGAAAAGGTTCAAACAACTATATAGAGCAAACGTAGACAAACAAGAGACTAGTTTGGATGTGCCTTTTTCTACTCATGCCATTATAAATTCTATTAAAGTTTGCATTTCTACCTTAATTTTTCGGACAGGTAAAAGCAAATAAAAAAAATTGCGTTTCAAGAAACTAGACGGGCATATTTTAAAACTGACGAAATCATCACGTCTCTTTAGACGAATGAGTCAGACATTCAAACTCTGGTGTTTTAACGTAAGAAACCACACCAACTAATAACCATGAGATGAGATAGATCGAGTGTGGATGGCGTAACCATGATTCCATGATGTAGTACGTCACCGGTCACTCTCGTTCTCTTTCGTTGATCTTCTAGGAAAACTAGAAACATTTTCCTGTTCTTGTTGAAGGACTCTATTTGAAAAATATTTAATTAAGACCATTCTTTGGTTTCTCACGTGCATATTTAGCCAAACTGATCACAGTGAGAATGGGCTAACCACAAGTATCTATAGGTCAATGGTGGCCCATATCGGCCCAAATTGTAGCCCACTTAAGCGCACTGCCAAAGGAATGTTTCGATGCGAAGCAAATAAAGAAACTAATTCAGCTGGGATTAATCGCCACAATCCGTACCGGGCAAGTAAATTTTCACAAAAATTGCATTAAAAGGAACCAAATCATCGATTAATACGATTCTACTACAATATCTCCAAGAGGCAATACAATGGCGGTTACATTCTGTCCTGGCTCCAAGATCGAAATCACATCCTTTGACCCCAAAAAAAACTTAAAAAGGGATATCCTTACTCTATCCCACACGATCAATGTCAAATCACTCCTTTCCTCTTGGTTCAATCCATGGTGAAACTGTAGCCGGTGTAGCAGCACGTGTCACTCGATCATTTCTCCAACGTTGATCTCCCGAGCAAATTCAGGTATATGTCCGGCGCAGGCATCCTATTTCAACGCCACGAAATCACCCGATACCAAAATGCATTTACGCTAGATTAAAATGATTCCTTTGAGGCCTGTTTCTACTGCGTTCATCAGCCTATAAATACCCGTAGCAAGAACAGGAGAGATGCAAAGCAAGTGACCTTCACCACTGTACATTTGCACAGTGCTAGTGGATTTGGTTTGGAGAGATCGATCGATCGCTCGATCAGAGAGGGAGAGGCACTTCAAGTTTGTGTGAGAGATGATGGTGCGGCTCCATGCTGCTGTTGGTCTAACAGTTTTGTGCAGCTTGGGCTGTGCGATCACCTCCTGCGAGGCCCAGCCCAACTACCGCGCCGCGCTGGCCAACTCGCTGCTCTACTTCGAGGGGCAGCGCTCCGGCAAGCTGCCGCCGGACCAGCGCGTCCGGTGGCGCGGCGACTCCGCGCTCGCCGACGGCCGCGACCACGGCGTAAGCGCCGCCGATACACACTTGCATGCACCCCTGACATGATTTTGTATTATATATACTTATTTACATATACATACATATATATGTGTGTGTGTGGCGCGATGATCGAGCAGGTGGATCTCACCGGCGGTTACTACGACTCCGGCGACAACGTCAAGTTCGGCCTGCCCATGGCGTTCACCGTGACGATGCTGGCGTGGGGCGTCGTCGAGCACGCGCGGCCGCTCGCGGCGGCTGGCGAGCTCCGGAACGCGCTGGCCGCCGTCCGCTGGGGCGCGGACTACCTGACCCGGGCGCACGCCGCCCCGGAGACCCTCTACGTGCAGGTCGGCGACGGAGACTCCGACCACTCCTGCTGGCAGCGGCCCGAGGACATGGACACGCCCCGCACGGCATACAGCATCGACGCCTCCCGCCCGGGCTCCGACGTCGCCGCTGAGACGGCCGCCGCGCTCGCCGCCGCCGCCGTCGCGTTCCGGCGGCTCGACGGCCGATACAGCGCGATGCTCCTCGGCCACGCCGATCAGGTATGTACGACACGAACGTGCGCCAACGCATGAATGCATGCGTGCAAGGCCACGATACGGTGCCACACTATACGAATGTAATGTTGCATGGCCGTCTTCTCATGCAGCTGTTCCGTTTCGCCAAGAACCACCGTGGCCTCTACCACAACAGCGTGCCGGGGGCTGCAAAATTCTATCCTAGCAGCAGCGACGAGGTATGCTGCCGAAATGTGATTGACGGCATTTAATATAAGTCATTAATTGTGAAATGACTGATTTCTCACAATGGAATGAAATGGTGCAGGACGAGCTGATCTGGGCTGCAGTCTGGCTCTTCATCGCCACCGGTCGTGCAGACTACAAGGCCTTCATCCTCGGCGATGGCAACGGCGGCGGGGTGCAATCAGCGCTGTCATGGGACAACAAGTTCCTCGGCGCCCAGGCACTGGTCGCCAAGGCAAGCGATCGAGCACCTCGCCATGCTAGCTTTTCAATATAGTACTGCAGCAATTGATAGTGACAAACAGGGGAATAATTTGCAATAATGATGATTGTTCATGTCTGCAGCTTATCCTCGACGGTAAGCTGCCCGACGCCGGGAACCCCGCGGCGATGAAGCGCAGCCTGGAGCAGTACCTCTGCAACGTGGCGCATCACGACGGCGGCGCCAAGCTCAGCCCCGGCGGCATGCTGTGGACGCAGCCCTGGAACAACCTGCAGTTCGTGACGTCGGCGGCGTTCGTCGCCGCCGTGCACGCCGACCACCTCGCCGGCCGCTCCCTGCGGTGCGGCGGCGGGGCGGCGGTGCCGCCGCAGCAGCTCCTCTCGTTCGCGCGGTCGCAGGCGGACTACATCCTCGGCGCCAACCCGGGGCGGATGAGCTACATGGTCGGGTTCGGGGCGAGGTTCCCGGAGCGGGTGCACCACCGCGGCGCGTCGGTGCCGTCGATCAAGTCCAGCCCCGGCAAGATCACCTGCAAGGGAGGGTTCGACTACTTCAGCAGGAGCACGCCCAACCCCAACGTGCTCGTCGGCGCCATCGTCGGAGGGCCCGACGGTAACGACCAGTACGACGACTCGCGGGGGAACTTCCAGCAGACCGAGCCGTCCACCGTCACCGTCGCGCCCATCGTCGGAGTTCTTGCGAGGCTGCTGCACAACTGAGACGCTCCCATTTTAGTCAGGAGTGCTGTGTGTGCTAACTGCTAAGTGAAACTACACACTAATTTACTCTCAGCAGTGAAAACTGAAAACACTATTCATCATCTTGTAAATTGAAGACGATGGCATCCAATCCAATAAAATCACTGATTAGAATTGATCTCCACTCTCACGGAGGGTATCAGATCCAAACGTTGTTGGCCAGATTACAAAATTCAGGAGACAAAAATTCAATCCTTGATAATTACAAAATGTGTGACGGCACCAGTTACATATATGATTGCAAATTCCGGTGACATGGTAAGTTAAGTTCAATTCCCAAGGGTTTTTCTACCGCCCATCTGTGCATCTCCACAAAATCCCCTCAATTCGTTCGTATACCCACAATAGGTTTAATGTCGATGCTGATGGGATTAGAAAATGCTAGGCCAAATTATTGGCAAAGCAGAGTTGTTACTTTTTGCTGTAGGCTTAAAACTTAATGCACAACTGATACATGCTCCACGGTTAACCAGGAGTTGTGCAAGCTCCTAAGAGAAATCCAACAATAAGATATCAACTACTTCTCTTACTCTCAGAACATCTTGTTAATTGACATGACAACCAATAAATCACTTACTCTTAGAAAGACGGGCGAAAACGGGTCCAACATGAAATTATTCAACTCCCAAATTTGGAACAAACTTCTGTATGAGGACCTATAACATACACTACCTGAACCTCCCAAAAGGGAGGATCATTCTAGCAACAATTATAAAGGCATGTGGTTACATTAAGAAGATGTGGCATCAAGCACGGGTAGACAGTCCCTTATAACATCCGCTGCTTGCTCCAACTCCTTCTCTGAGATGATGAGTGGCGGCACGAGCCTCACAACATTGCCTTTCCCAGCTGTCAGCACTATGACACCGGCATCAAGACATGCATCGACGAGAGGACCAGCTGGTACATCTAGCTCGATGCCGACAATGAGGCCAACACCACGGACCTCTTTGACATGCGGGTTTCCGCTGAGCTTAGTGCGGAGAAGCTGCTTGAAGTTCTCTCCTTTCTTGGACACCTCAGCCAAGAAACCAGGTTTCTGGATTTTGTCCAATACAGTTAGTGCGGTCTTGCAGACAAGAGGGCCACCGCCGAATGTTGTACCATGGTCGCCGTATTTTATGGCTTGAGCGACCTTTTCCTTGACCAAGACAGCGCCGATCGGGAGACCATTCGCTAGTGGCTTTGCTAAGGTCATAATGTCCGGTGTTACCCCATAGGCCTCATGGGCCCAGAGATAACCAGTGCGCCCCAAACCGCATTGCACCTGTTATTCAAAACCATAAAGCAACATTAGATTAGATTGTTCTCCGCTTCACAGTCAGATGCAACTAGACAGCCATGGATTTCCATTCACAATGTATAACCGAATTGCATTCTGAATTCAGAAGAGAGAACGGTGTAATTTCAGATAAGAACAGAAATGGAAACTTTCATGTCTGTGTTCAGTCTTATGGCAATTTATGACCCAAAGGTACAATCTTTCATACCAAATGGTATACAGTCCTTAAATCAAATATATAGCTGAGTCCTATGGCAATTCTTTCAAATGAAAAGAACAGATAATAGCAACTGCAGAGCACAGTGTATACCTCATCAAAGACCAAGAGAACTCCAGCCTCGTCACATGCCTCCCGCAGCCCCTGCAAGAACTCCTGGGTGGCACTATGAATGCCGCCCTCACCCTGCACGGGCTCGACGAACACAGCAGCGAGCCTGCCGGACTGTATCACCTTCTTGGCCTCCTGCAGGTTGCCGTACTCCACGAAGGTCGCGCCGGGCATGACGGGCGCGAATGGTTCCCGGTACTGCGACTTGCTGGTGAGCGCGACTGAGCCCATGGTCCGGCCGTGGAAGCAGTTGTTGAAGGCCAAGAACTCGGCGGGCGGGTCGTGGCTGTCGGGGTGCGCGACCCGCTGGAACTTGCGCGAGAACTTGATCGCCGCCTCGTTGGCCTCGGTGCCGCTGTTGGCGAAGAAGGCGCGGTCCGCGAAGGAGGACTCCACGAGCCGCTTGGCGAGCGCAACCTGCGCAGCGCGGAGCGGAAGGACACGGGTCAGGGGGGGGGGGGGGGGGGGGGGGCCTAAAGGAGGGGATCAGCGAGGCCGGGCCGGCGGAGGCAATGCGTCGAACACGTTGCAGGCGGAGGAGGAAGCACGCACGCACCTGCTCCCTGGTGTAGTAGACGTTGCTGGTGTGGATGAGGGCGGCGCTCTGCTGCGCGATGGTGGCGGTCACGTCCGGCTCGCCGTGGCCGAGCGAGGTGACGGCGATGCCGGCGGCCATGTCGAGGTACTCGCGGCCGTCGAGGTCGTAGAGCTTGCATCCGCGGCCGGATTCGAAGACGACGCGGGAGCGGTTGTAGGTGCCGACGAGGTACCGCGCCTCTTCCTCGATCACCGACAGGCTCGCGGCCGAGAGCTCCCGCCGCCCCGCCCCCGCCCCCGCGGTCGGGGGCGGTGGTGGAGGCCGCGCCTCCGCCGCGAGGCAGGCCGAGACCCCCGCGCGGCGGGAGGACGGCCGGGAGACTGGGCGGGCGGACGCCGGCTTGGCGGCGACTGGGGCGACGGCGAGGAAGGACTGGAGCGAGTTCATGGCGGACGCGGAGGATTGGAGTTGGACAGGGGACGGGGACGGGGAAGTGTTGCGTTGCGTTGGGGATTTTAATACTACCCGGGGGAGTTGGGCATTCGGGAGCGGGAGTTTCCAAGAAAGATATCCGCGGGGGGAGGAGGGTGTGTCATCGTGTCAGCGTTTGTGTGTGTGTGTGGCGGCTCTGTGCTTGGGATCAAGCGTCCGTGGGGTCCGCGTGGAAGTGAGACGAGGAGGGGAGTAGGTGCGTGTGCAGGGGTGGTGCGCGGTTGGTAGCGCACCCTCTCCTCCAGCCGGCTAGCCGTGGCGTGCGTGCAGCCATCTCGGGTCAGCTGGTCAGAAACTCCACAAGTCTGAGGACAAGCACGCTTCAAACTCTGG
This sequence comes from Cenchrus americanus, assembly GCA_947561735.1. Taxonomy (NCBI): domain Eukaryota; kingdom Viridiplantae; phylum Streptophyta; class Magnoliopsida; order Poales; family Poaceae; genus Cenchrus; species Cenchrus americanus. The sequence goes on from OX387239.1 coordinate 270,788,037, forward strand.
TTTAGTTCGCGCTAACTACTGCTCTTTGACTAGTTATTAATCTTGCAAAAAAATACGAGTGTGGGTGACACCACGACCACGAGAAACAAACATACAAAGCACGATCCGCAGGCTCTAACTGCGAGCTCATCCACTGATCCACATCCATCAGCCTGTTCGTTTGGCTTGTGGCTGATGACTGGTGGTGGTTTGTTCTGAGAGAGAAAATCTTCTTGAATGATTCTTTCATGGCCCGGTTTTGTTCGAGGGAATTCTGGCGGCGGTGGCCGATAAGTCAAACCAACAGGGCGCATGTCGCAACGCCATCACCCTGAGGCCCTGATCTCTCTCCTCTCGTTTCTGAGCTCCTGATGTCATCACAGGACGTGAAGGATTCTCGAATCAAACCATCAATTTATTCATCGTCGATGCAATTAGCATCGTCGCAAACAGCCCAACAATCAACAAACAAAAAACTATATGTTGCCATCGTGCAGAGGATGGGCCTGTTATTTTCCGTACGACATTGTTAATCTCAGAGCAAAAGGGCCGGTACAAACAGTGGTTTGTTCCATCTCACTAGTAGATGATATTGGGGGTGTGAAGTCAAAACAACACTGGTCGCTCGTTCCGAAATTATTGGTAGCCAACAGCGCCGGGTCAGGTGGTGGTTTCCCCCGTCATCAACGAGTAACAAACAAGCTAAAAAGCCTGAACTGTGTGTTACAGCTCCAGGCGTAGAATGGATCAAGACGAGATTGTGAAATCAGAGTGCATCTACAAGCTCTGTCCAGCATTCGTCAAGTCATCAGTATAGCAAGTGCTCGAAAACATGGTCCACGTTGCGTTGCCACTTGGTCTCGTAGAGATTCAGAAGCCTCTCGGCCGGTGTCACTCCTGGTCAACAATTCAAAGTTAACAACTGATGAGGGGAGGAGAGCCGTGGCAAAACACTGTTGTGATAGACAAACAATTGAAGATGGGGACTAGCATTGGTACGTTACCTGTGCTCACCACTTCCTCAACCTCTCTCAAGAAACCAGCCTCCTTGTACCCTCTTCTTTCTAATCCATTCTGCAGTTGGATAACATAAGCATCAGTACTTACAAACAACAGTTCTATGGACTTGGCCTTTCTTCAAAAACGAAAAACAAGAGCAAAGCAAGTAGTAACATAGTGATGCACTAACCTTAGCCAATGTTAGAACTTCTTCAGCTAAATGTCTTACATATCCATCACGAAATGGTGTCTTAAAACCAGTCACCGGTACCTGATCAAATACAGCACTATAAGACAAACAAAATTTGCTGAAGTTCATTCTTATCTACTACTACACAATTTCTTATCACAAAAGTACAATAAACTCTATCAGACTGTTGGAATTGCGAGGAAAAAACAAATTCTAATTTCCATATCAAGAATATTTTCTATCAAATTGAAGGACAGAGGGCACGATTATCTTGAGGTACCTTCCGTCTTAGCATCTCTCGTTCCTCCTTTGTCCAATCAGAAGTCATGTCCAAAATGCTTTGTAATGATTCCTCGTCATATAACAGTCCAACCTGCAGATAAGTATACGGTGGAATTCTGATTCAAAACTTCTACAAAAAACGAAATTAAGTAATAATGTATTGTAAATATTCGTATGAACCATGGACAGTGTACATAATAAATATAAAAAGAAGACAAATGGGAACAAATCACACACCCAAAATGCAGGCAGAGCACACAATCTCCTCCATGGACCACCATCAGCACCTCTCATCTCAAGGTATCTCTTTAACCTAACCTGCAAGCAGAATACAAAGGACGGAATTAGTACGATAAACTATCAATGACAAATATGCAATCATGTAAAGGGATAAAAGAGTAAACCTCAGGGAAAATTGTTGTTAGATGGTTCTCCCAGTCATTAAGAGTAGGCAGCTCCCCAGGAGCTTGTGGGAGCTTTCCTTGCATAAAATCCTGCAAAAATAATTACATGTCGAATGAGACCTTTATGAATCAAAACCAAACCCCGTGTCTTGCAAATGTAGGCTTCATAACTTTTTTTAAAAGAAAACAACTTTAACAATACAGAACTACAGAAGTAAAAGGATATCAGAGACAGAAAGAGACCCGAAATGACATTCCGGTGCAGTCAATATACTTCTTATTTCGATACACAAAATACATCGGGACATCTAATGCATAATCCACATATTGCTCAAATCTGCTTCCAAACAGAAACTACAGTTAAGATAAATTCATATGGAAAATATCTTGAGTGAAACGAGGCTATCAATTAAATCATTAGACTCAAGATGGTGAATAGATATGAGTTCACAGAAATGCTAACCCAAATGAGTCATCAAAGACAAAAGGAAGCATTCCTGCACGGTTGTTATCAGTATCCGTCCAGATATGGCTGCAGGTAAATAGTAACTATGTTAACAACTACAGATAATAAAACAAGTTACGTTTGTTGCGAAGAGCTATCATGTAAATACCTCCTTAAGCTGAGAAATCCATTTGGCTTTCCTTCTTTAAAGGGAGAATTGGCAAATATCGCTGTTGCAATCTGTTAAACGAACAAGCCAAGATGATTTGAGAACAGCAAATAAATTATGACGGAAGATAATAAAAATACTCACAGGCTGCAAGGCGAGGCCAGCACGAAATTTCCGTATCATATCCTGTTCTGAACTGAAGTCAAGATTAACCTGGAAACAGCAGAGTAGACTTCAGTTAAGATTATCATAATACAAATCAGTTAAGTTCTTTAGTTAATCAACTTATGTCATAAGACACTTTCAAGACTCTGATATGAGCTCAAATGGAGTGTAATGTTATTGTGGAAATGGCACCCAATACATGGAAATAAAAATATGCTACCTGCACAGTACAGGTCCGGAACATCATATCAAGGCCAAGAGTACCAACTTTAGGCATGTAATTCCTCATTATCTCATATCTTCCCTGCAAAAAAATAACTGTTTTTGTCAGATTTTATAGGACAGTTCAACTATGATACCTTGAACATCGCCACATTATTGATCATTTTTTTCTAAGTGCTTAGGTAACCAGCAAGTTCGTATTGTTGCACCAAGCAACGGGAGATGTATCGAAAGACAGCATTGCTAGTGATGCAATCTTCTTCTTTTTAAGGACCTTGCTATGGGTCAAAGTAAAAACAAGCATGTCGGGACTACTTGCATCAGTTGACATTCTATGAACAAAGCACAGTTCAATCAAATGAGTTTTACAAGATCAAAGGATAGAATTACCTTTGGCATTATTGGTATATCACTCAGTGCCCATTTTGGCTGAAAGCCAAGTCCAAGAAATCCTATTCCCATTTCCTCTCCGACTGCTTTGACCTACAAGAAGATGCAAATTTTGAAGTTCTACCCTGATTACATCAGCATGTTATGGTACAAAAATATATGAATTATCATCAGACCAAGATAGCAAACAGGATATGAAACATTTTGTTGATATACCAACGAGACCCTGGTCTGCTTGATACATAAGAGTGCCCATCTGGGTTTCAATTTTCTTACAGAGACAAACAAACAAACTCCAACAGGGTGCTCAAGTTGAAGGCACATTTCACCATACAATTATTGTGTGGGCAGGCAGGAATGTAAATAAGCATTTGGCTTGCAATGAGTTTAGGATTGGACATCTTCTGGCAGAAGAATGATCAGGCATATTCACAAGTAACACCGCGCAAGCTAACAGCTCATAAAGCTAATAGCTCATAAATTCTGTAAGACTATACAAGGAATGCAATATCAGTAAGAGAATTTACCTGATAAAGATGTGAATTGACCTCAGCACAAGTCTGATGTAATGTTTCAAGCGGCGCACCACTAAGTTCAAACTGGCCGCCAGGTTCTAGAGAGATGCTTTGCTTTCCCTACATCCATACAAATAAGTGCAGTTGTAAAGATAAACTAAAGTCCACAGAAAAAACTGTGATATTCTTTTTGTTTCAAAGTGGCATCTAAAGTATGGGTGAGGAGTCACCCATTGAAATGAATGGACATTGTCCTTTTTTCAATTTTCATCTAGTTTCAATTGCTGGTGGATGACTGCATGGTCCATAAATCGTATTCATACAAAAGGGAGAAAGAGCAATGCGACAGTACCTGCTTCAGGCCAATAACATTGTTTTCTTCCATTATCTTGTCCCAATCAAATCTCTCTGCGAGCCCATTCAGTATGTCACGAATCTGATCATATTTTATAGGACGTAATGTGTCAACTTCAAAACCAAACTTCTCATGCTCCGTGCCGATTCTGTAACAAAAATAAAGGCATACGTCCACTTAGGCGATAAACTGAATAATCAACTGCAATACGTTTTTTCTAGAAAAAAATCACACAGCTCAAATATCCCAATAAATTGCCAATGCGCACAAAAATTGAATGCAGTTAGCAGATAAAATGATGCCCGAGTGATCACATTCACGAATGCATCCTACATTCCTAGTACTACTACAGAGTACACACTACACTAGAGCAGGCTCAACACTACAAGGCACTAGTCGGTCTTCAAAAGTTTGCCATGACGCAATCACTTGGAAACCTCAATTTGAAAGGTAGACAGCATTGCCTGCTGTAAGAATGCACCACATGTACCAAACAACCAAAAGCCACGGCTCCACGCGAAAGAAACATTTCATTATTCCATCACTAGGAAAGTAGCAAAAAAAAGGAACTTTTCTCACCTCCAATTCTCCTTGGGCTTGCACCCGGAGACGAGGTAGGCGACGAGGTCCTCCTTGGTGAGGGGCTCCGTCATCTGCACGGCCTCCTCCGTCGGCGGGCTGGCCGCGACGGCCCCGCCGCGCCTCCTCCCCCTCCTCGCGGCGGCGGGGGAGGTGAGACCGACCGACGCGAACCCCGCCGGGCGCCCCCCTCCTCCTCCCCGCTGCCGCTGCCGCCGCCGCCGACGCGGGGCCCGCCCCGTCCGGCGACACCCGCGCGACCGCCAGCCGCGACACCACCGCCATCGAATCCAACGGCGAAAACCAACCTGCCAAAATTCACCATCCCCCGGAGAGGGCAAAAAGAAAAAAAAAAGTCAGCGGGAATCGCGCGGCCCGATGCGCGGCGCCAGCCGTCAAACTCAAGCCACTCACTCGGTGCCCCTGAGGCTAGGTTAGGGTTCTTCGGCTCGTCGCCGTCCGCTGCTGCTGCCGCCTGTGCCGGGCTCCGCTACGCGGAGGCGAGGAGGAGGAGGAGGAGGCCAGGAGGGTGGAGGGAGGGAGGGAAAGAAAGACAGCGTGCGGGTCGCTTATAAAAGCGGTGAGGTGGGGCCCGGGCGTCAGGGAGACGCCGCGTCCGCGTCAGCGCGCGGCGGCCTTGAGGTGCGCGCGGCACCCATCAATCCGCTGGTGCGGGTGCGGCGGCATCGGCAGCGAGCAAGCCAGCAAGCTGGGGAGGGGCGGCCGGGCTGAGGACCTGAGGTGAGGTAAGGTGTGACGTGTCAGTGTGGCTGCCCGCTTATTGCGATTTGGAGCGGCCATTAACTTCCAAGTAAAGGGGGATTTCCTTTGCTTAAGTGGTGGGACCGAGTCATGATTCTGCTGTTTTCCCAATTCTAAAATTCGACAAAAGTGAGGCTGCTCAGCTCCGATGAAGATGATTTGCTAGTGCAGCTTTGCTACTTCACTGACTGGATCATCACTGATGACGAAGACGATGCCTGGCTGAGATCCTCTGCGGCGGCAACACAATGGCACTGAAGATGAACCTGAGATTGCAAAAAATAGTGTGCGCCGCTCATGACATAATGGCGAGTACAATCAATCCTAATAACAGAGACGATCTCAGCCCGGACGTCGGGGTGCGGTGTCTGCACGCGAGACGCAACGCAACCTCTCTGGATTGGAGTTGTTGCAGCCTGCAGCAAGAGTGCAAGGCGGCTCAAAAGTTGCAGGCCGCGAGGTCGACGGGGACGACCGAGACCGTGCCAGGGGGTTCCTCCTGCGGTCGCTGCCGCGGCGATACAGAAACGGCGGCAACGAGCCCCGTCCGTCCGTCGTGGCTGCGGCGGCACGCAACTTGACGCCCGCGATTCCGATTTGGATTCGGCGTCTCTCCCCAGCCCAGATGCTTGTGCTCCGAGCTACGGCACAGTCCAGAGGAAGGAGGATTCGCGCTGCAACGGCAGTCGACAGCACAGCACATTGCGGTGAAGGGAATGGTGCGGAGAAATCGGATACAGTCGCGGTACCAGCAAGGCAGCAAACAAAACCTTTCCATGTGGTGAGCTTTTCCAGCAGTTTGAGCTTGCATGGTGAGCGCGGTGAGAGAGTGGTGAACCTCGTGCATTTTCGTGGCTAGGTTCAGCGTCGCCTCTCTGCCGAGCGCTGTCCTGTATGAGCATCTGAGATCAGACGGGCCTGGGGAGCATGTGCCTATTGATCAGAACAATGATAAGCAATATGATGGGGGTCGGTACGGCCAGAATCTATTTGCAGTTGTTCTTCTTTGGTTGATGCGTAACGAGAAGTCGCGAATTCATTGTGTTTTAGAGCAACTCCAGCAGATGGAGTAAATTTCATCCCCTATATCAAGTTATCGGGGGTGGAGTAAAAATATTTTCATCCCTAAAACACAATTTGCTCCAGCAGTTTCCCTATTCTCATTCCCTACTCGTGGGTCCCGCCATGCCAACTCAACCTTTCTTCCCCTCCCCCCAAATCTGGGATCTTTGAAGCCGGCGCAATGTCACCACCGGTCTCGGTCCGCTGCAAGGCGTTCGGCGGGCCGGAGGCCATCTACAAGCCGGGAGCGGCGGCGCCGTCCGCACGGGCTGGCCATCTACAAGCCAGCGAGCTTGACCGTACGGGCTCGTCCTTGCCGCCGCCGAAGGAGACGTCGGGCACCTGCGTTATCTGTGTGGAGTTCTACCATTGCGGTGCCACTGTTTTGGGAGCAATTCCAATCGCTGCTCTACTCTGCTCTCGGGTCTGCACTCCCACATTTCCCTGCATCAACGATTGCCACCCTTCCTTCCTTCCTGTTGCTTCCGCCACTGATCTCATCTTGTTGGTAGGTCACTCTAGCCATCGGAGGACCCACCACCGCTCCGCTACAAACCATCCATTACCCATGTAGGCCTTGTATGCATAATCACCCCAGGATTAGTGCTGCTGACTTGGTGGTGGTGAGGGCCATTTTCTTCTTCCCCAGCTTTTCGATTTCCTGCAAGTTCTGCAGCTCGCAAGCGCTAGGCGACCACCAGAACGCCCACAAGTACGACGCATCCTCACGAAGCGCTGCAGGGAGCTCGCTGCCGCCTTGCGCGCGAACAAGGCAACCGCCGGCGAGGTCGGCGCGGAGAGCAGGCCTGCTAGAGGCGCCGCTGGTGCCGACATGCAGGTCAATTCCTTGAACTACCACCAGATGGGACAGGGGAGGAGCATACCAGAGCGGAGGGCCGGCCGGCGGCGACCTGCCCATCCTCACCGCCGCCTCCTTCGCCTTCGCCGTCTCCCGCCGGCCCGCGGCCGCCGTCCGCGCCACCGGACACCTCCGCCTCCACCTCCACGAACCCCGCGCCCGAGGCCCCCCTTCCCACCGACACCGAAGAAGACGGTGACGGCCGCGGGTCCGTGTCCGCGTCCGTCGTGCCCTCCATGGCCGGATCGGGATTCCGCCGCACGGGATCGCAGAGCGTTTGGCTTCTTGGATGCGGTGCTACAGTATTTTCGAGTGGGTCCCACGGATAGGGGTGGAGGAGAGGTTCCCTCTATAGAGGGGATGGAGAGAGGTTTTTAGTCCATGGAGAAAAAAAGTGAGGGATATAGGGAATCTGCTGGAGAAGATTTCATCCCCTATATGACTATTTTTTGCTATTGGGGAGGGGATAGAGAAGCTGCTGGAGTTGCTCTTACTCCCTCTGTTAAATATTGAGTTTTCTAATTCATAAATATTACTCTCTCCGTTTCGTTTTAGTTGTCCCTCTGTTAAATATTGAGTTTTCTAATTCATAAATATTACTCCCTCCGTTTCGTTTTAGTTGTCGTTCCCGACCAAGCTGTGAAAAATAAGAAAGCTATGAAATTACCTTTTTGCTCATCCTCCTTCCATCATTCCCCAGCAGTTCACTAGCGCCGCCACCCCTCCGCTCTGCCAAGATTCGCGGGAGCCGCCGCCGCCATTCCTCCCGACCATGGCGTCGCCAGTGCACCCGTCGTGCTTCGCCATCCCAGGATCCTCCTCCTCCGTTGAATCTGAGCTCCTCCCCAGCCCTGCTCCCTCCGCTGCGGCCGCTCGATCCAGCGACATCGGCCGACGCGCTGCAGCTGGCGGCACCTTTCGCGGTGGGTCAATAGCAGCCGCTACAAGCAAGGCGGGAGAGGAGGCGCGGCCTCCAAGTCCCTGGTGGAGCGATCGAAGCGAGTTCCGATGTTGTGGGAGAATTGAAGAGCGTGTGTGTTGTTCTCTGTGGCTTTTTTTGATGTCCCCTACGGCGAGGGGGTTCACCTTCCTTTTATAGACCAAGGAGAGTGTGAGTTACAAGCATGCTGCACTGTTTAGCTACGTGGGGAAGTATGGCGTGCAGCGCCGCGGAGTTGGCGGCCGTCCTGGCGGTCCTCGTTACGGTCTGGTCGTTGTGGCGCGTCTTGTACTTGAACAGGGGCGGCTTCGAGGGTGAAGGCGTAGTGGTTGGCCGTGACGTCCTCAGGCAGGCTTGAGGAAGCTGTTGACGGTGATCCGTACGGGGTACAGTGGCAGGCGTGGCGGCGTCTCGTCCCCGCGTGCTCAACAGCGCCGGAGTTGTTGTAGCAGTGCCTGGCGTGGTGCTTCGGGCACGGGGGCAGCCGCACAGGACCAACAGTGGCGGGGATGGTGTCCCGCCGGCCTAACGTCATGGTTTGACCCTGCGGATTCACGAGAAAGTGGTTCGAGGGTGTGGCCGGCCCCCCTTTGAGGGCGCGGTGCGTTAGCCGTACGGGAGTGGGCGGCACAGTGCCACAGAGCTGACACTGGCCATGTCGCACAGTCCCCCACAGTGGCGGGGATGGGTTCCCCCTAGGGAGTTGGCAGAACAGCGCCGGGGCGTGATTCCCAGGCGCATGATGGCACGGCTCTGCTGTGTCAGAGCATTAAATGCCCGTACCCGCGTGCGGGAGCGGGTGTGCTCGTGAGGGGGCCTCGAGCGAGGCGGAGATGAACCCTCGAGCGAGGCGGAACCCGCTCGAGGGAGGCATGAGCCCTCGAGCGAGGCGGAACCTGCTCGAGGGAGCCTTTTGAGCGGGCCACTCCGGTGGGCCGTGGGGGCCACCGTGGTGTGGGTCGTGCCTTGTGTGTGCGCTTAAGTGAGAAGTGTTTCGTTTTGGTTTTTTGCGGGATTTAAGCGGGATTCCCCTGGTTGTTTTAGGGGACCCTCGGGGGCTGTCCCCGACGGTGCCCCCGAGCATCTGCGGGTATGCCGGCCAGGCTTCCGCAGATGCTGAAGCCTACTGATAGGACATCCTTCCCTCCTGGTTGCTACGCTTTCCGTGGGGCCGCGTCAGCGGACCCGCGGGTCTAGCCCCCGAAGCCCTGCAGGAGCGTGGGTGCTCCTGCAGGGGTTTTACCGCGGAATCTGGCCACCAGGCGTGGTACATGTTCCAACCGGCGTCGGCAATGTTTCAGCCGGCTTCGGTGACGCACGTGCAACTGGCACTATTCGCGGCCGGTGCATCCCAGGAGGTGTAGCCGCGCGTTGAACCCTTGAGCCTGGGCCCATTCGAGGCGATCGGGGAGGGCTCTTCGACTTGTTTTTAAACGCACCCTCGCTGTCCCTCCGCGGGACGGAGGGTGAGGTTTCCACAACCCCCATCAATCGGGTCGCGGATTGCGGGCTCCTCATCGAGCTGTTAGCGGGTAGTTCAAGTGGATGCCCATGCCCCGTTCGATAAGGGTAGGCTGCGCGGTCCGGAGACTCGTCCATTAAAGCGCTTGCATGGGTTTGCTAGGTGGGGCTCGGTCCCGTTCGCTAGGGACCGAGGGCGCGAAAGCTCTCCCTCGGTGGGATCCCCCCGGCTAGCTGCCCTCGCTGGCTCTCGAACACGACATGTGGGGCACCCTCGAGCCGGTGGGCTCGAGGAAAGGCTCGAATGCGCGTGCCCTCGTCGTCCCTGACTCTAGTGATCTGGGGTGCATGTTCGAACCCATCGAGGGTCAGGCTTCGAACCTCTGATCAGTAGGGCCGTGCGGGGTAGCAGCTGGGTGCTCCCGTCTTTCGCATCTGCGTGTTTCGAGGGTCTCGGCCATGCCAGTTCTCGAGCCGGCCCGATCGGTAGTCTGCGTGAATCGAGGGCACCCGTGGCGCCGTTTATTTCAAACGGGCTTCGAGGCCACGCGGTCGGTGTTCGCACCCTTCGAGGGTCGCATTTATTTGAGCCGGGGGCTCGGGCCGTTCGAGGGTCTCTCTTACTTGGTAAGGGACAAGGCCATTTAATGCTCGCGATCGCGGGCGTAGTCTCGCGCCTCGGGTGCGCCTTTTCGAGCGCGCGGCGCGCGCACGTAGTGGGCGGAGTGGGGCGGCGGACGTGACCGCTGCGCGGCCCTCGGTCACCGCGCCATGATGATGGCGCGTGTGCGGTTACGTGGCTGCCGCGGTCGTGGTGGGCCCCGTTCGTCAGCGAGGGAATATTTCACCTGCAGTTAATGCGCGCGGGGCGTACGCTCCGGAGAGCACGCCTTGCGGCCTATAAATCCGATAGGCGGGGAAGGGGCGGTTTTTACCTTTGCGCTTAGGGTTCGTCGTTCTTGCTTCTTGCGCTCTAGCCCCGGAGCCACTCTCGCCATTGCGCGTCTGCTCTCAGAGCCCTTCTTGCTTCTTGTTCTCCGCTTCCCCGCCCGCCCGCATGGCCCCCCAGCAGCCTCTCGTCATCATCGACCCGCCGGCGTGGGAGCGCTTGACGGTGACGCCGCTGGCCTTGGGCCAGCTGGTGGCCGGCGGCCAGCTGGCGGCAAACAAGGATGGGTGACCGGCCGAGTGGATCGTGCCGTCGGAGAGGGAGCGAGTGCCCAATCCTCCGTACGGCTACGTCGTTAGCTTCATCCGCTTCCACGAGCGCGGCTTCACGGCGCCGGCGAGCCGCTTCATGCAGGCCCTCTGCTACCACTACGGCGTGGAGCTTCACAACTTCGCACCGAACGCGATCTCGCAGGCAGCCACATTCGTTGGCGTCTGTGAGGGCTTCCTAGGGATTCCGGTGAACTCGGATCTCTTGGTTCATCTCTTCCGCGCGGAGCTACACACGCTGTCGACATCGGAGCTGAGGACCCGCCGCGCGGCGCGCGCCGGCGGCTTGTCGATCGCCGTGCGGACCCAGCGCAAGGAGGATTACATCCCCTGCACGATGACGACCAACAACGCGGACTGGGAGCGAGGATGGTTCTACCTCCGCAACGCCGAGCCCGTCCTCCCCCCTACACCGGCAAGGTGCTCCGGGAGAGGCCCGCCTCCTGGTACCACGGGGTGTCCCCGCCCCAGCACCAGGCACGGTTGGACTCGCTCGTGGGCTGCGGCCGAAGAATGCGGCGGATCGCGGGGCGGCCGCGGGGTGCGTCCTCGCCAACCTTGTAAAACCCCGGATTTTCATAGAAAACCCGGATCCTGTACCATCGCGATAGTCCCTGGATCGGTGGCTATCGCGTACGAACGTCTCACGGAATGATACACAAAGTCATACATCGCATCACATAAAGTTATTAGTACAATAATTTATTACAAGTCCATTATGGAGTACATCATTACAAGCCTCTTGGCTGAATCAGAGTGAAAATTCTACGCAACGGTAGCTATCTTCTCAGAAGGGTCTCCATCTTTATTCTTCCCACCACGAGCAACTCGAGCGAAGCGACGCATCCCCTCAGTCGTACCATCCGTCGGCGTTGCAGTCGAAGTCGGACTCGTACCCTGCACACCCAAAGTCTATCCCCAAGGAGTGGGATAGGTCCACGTCACCAACCGTATGCGGCTTTAAGTGGCCTAACATCTAAAGGGAAAAGAGAGTAGACAAGGAATCGAGTTTGTGGTTTCCTAAGCGACGACGGAGAGTGTAAACAAGGTATCTCCGTCAACATCCCAAAACCCAAGTCTCTCAACACAACCGGATCCAGCGGTTACCCCGAAGACCCGTCCCAACTCCTACTCCTGTCTAGGGGCGATGCGAGAACTTCCTCTCCTCGCATCTCAATGATTACAACCGGATCGACGAGGTAGATGGAGCCTCTCTCCTCTAGCCGGCTGTAACCACGGCTCACCACACTCTCACCTATAGGGGGGAGGTAGAAATCCCAAAACATGAGGATCAAGTACGTCTTCTAGGCAGTGTCCATGACCGAGGACGCGGCTATAGCTATAGATCGAACGACTGCGGGAGCGTGTACACTCTGTACCCATCCGGAATGGTACCCGACCGGTGTACGGCCGACCGAGCCCATCCTACCGGCGAACTCTCGGTAGTTACGAACCCATCTCCGCATCCGGCCCTCAAAGTTGTCCCCCCCTCGGAAGGGACTACACGGAGCGTGACATGCTCCCGTGTGGCCACACGGGGAGTCGCTACGAGAGGGTGGTCTCACCTCCACCGCTCCCCCACACGATACCCCGCTATCCATCCTAAGCGGGTATGGTTCCGCACTTGCCGAGCTCAACACGGCCCTATCCCCACTCTCGGCGGGGTGGTGTGTACGATGTCCTATAAACAAGTTGATCCACTCGATTTCGGACGGGGCGAGCTCATGTCCTCCAAACGCACGAAAACCCCAACACCTAGGCTCCGAAAACCGTAACGGGAGAGATGCACGAGGAGTGCACCCCTATCCCCGATCCCGGATCGGTTGTTGCGAGCTCACCCCCGCCAAAGTTCCCAAAACGCCTTCTCCTGCCGTTTTTTTTTACCCCACACACACGCCAAGATCCACTACTCCCATCCCAACACATGCATCGCGAAGCTCGGCGCACATACACGCCCATATAAACATATATAGTAGTAGTAGGACAATCAAGGACGGGGGTAAATAAAGAGGCGGTGCAAGGTTCATCAACATGCATATATAAAGTAAAGCGCTAGCAATTCTACTCGGCAATGCCTAATGGGTAGTCGAGAATCGGTCGGGCGTGAACCCGGGGTCGGGTAGTCCTCGCGGCGAAGTCGTCGGCGTAGTCGTACTCTCGACTCGGCTCTCCGGCTCCCCCCCCGCTCCTAGTAGCGCGAAAAGGAAAATAAACGGCGGCCCTATGGCAACTTAAATCCAAATTAAGAGCAATTAAGATCCAAAACGGGAGCAAATAGTATCCCAACCCGTGGTTTAAGTTTTTAGAAATTTCTTGGAAAAGGTTTCATAATTTTCGGAGTTAAAATGGATTTTCTAGGATTTTTAGAAGGGAAAAGGAATTTTACGGAATTTTTATTTAAAAGAAAACCCTTCCCGGTGGCCGGCCGCACGGGATCCCGGATCCCGAGCTGCGGCCGGGGTCCCCCGTGGTCGCGGTGGGGCTTGGCTCCCCACGGCCGGCCGCGGCCGTCCGGCCGGCTGCCGTGCGGGCGGCGCGCGGTGTGGGCTCTGTGTGGCGGGGGCGCGGAGGGCGGGCCGCACCGGATCCCACGGATCTACCTGCGGCCGCGCGCGCGTGTGTGGCGCTCGTGCGCACGGAGCCTAGGGCCTTTCCCCCCCCCCCCCCCCGCGCGTGAAGTGCTCGACGGAATGCCGAGACGGCGGCGGCGCGGCGGCGCTTTCGGCGGCGAGGTGCGCGGGCCCGGACCCACAAGAGACCGCGGTGAGGGTGAGGCGGAGCGGGATTTGGGACACCCCCTTAGCCGTGCGTCGCTTTGGCCAAGGATGGGTAGCGGCGCGGCATGGCAAGGAGAGGCGGCGACGGTGTGGGTGGCGGCGCGGCGAGGGTCGCCGGCGGCGGCGCCATGCGAAGTCCGGCGCTCGGTTGGCGGTCGATACGGGTCCTATGGGTGCGCAAACGCTTAAAGGCGGGTTTTTCCTCCCCCTGGGTTGTCGGAGCGGCTCTTGCCCTCCGCGGCGAGGCTCTTGCCGGCGGCGCGGTACGGTGCGGGCACGGCCTCGGCTGGGGTGGCCTGCGTGCGTGCGCACGGTGGTCGGTGCATCGAGGCGATCGCGGCGCCGGGCTGCGGTGAGTGGAACGTGCACGGGTGCGGGCGAACGTAGCCGAGCGGGGGCGGCGACGCGGCGCTCCGGAGCTCGACGGCGGCGCGGCGCGCGTCGGGCGCGCGAGGACGGTGCGGTACGGAAGGAAAAGGGACGGCGGCGAGAGCGCGCGCTTGCGGCGGCGGCGGCGGTGGCACTGCGGAGACACGCTTCCCGGCCCCCGGCACGATGGCGGCATCACCGGCGGCGGCGGCGCGGCGGCGAGGTCGGCACGGCGTGTGTAAGAGGGCCGCGGCTCGAAGGCCGGGTCAACCACGAGAGGGCGAGGGGGTTTGCCTCACCTTGGTGGCCACGGGCGACGTGCGGCCGGCGGTGAAGATCGGTGGCGCGAGAGATGAGGACGGAGGCGGCGGTAGAGGTGGCGGCGTGGCACGGCGGCGCGGGGCGAGAGGAAGCGGGGCGTCGCGGTTCTTGGCTTCGCGGCGTCCTCGGGCTTCCTCGAGTGGGCCTCCGGCTCCGCGCGGTCGACGGCGAGCCGGCGGCGAGCTCGGGGTTCCTCCTCTCCTCCTCCTCCTCCTTCTCCTCCCGGCGGGCGGAGGCGGTGTGGAACGGGTGGTCTCCCCGCGGCGGCTAGGGTTGCGGCTACGCCGTGGTGCGGCGGCGGCCATCTTATAGCGCGGGCGGAATGTGGGACGCGTGGACGGCGTGGATCACTCCGGTGGGCGTGAACGGGCGGCGGCGGCGGGGCGGCGGCGGGCTCGGGCGACGTCGCAAAGTGCAAAAAGGGGAAAGCAAAAGGAAGGGTGACGGGAGGAAGACGGGCGGCGCGGGGGTGACGTCACACGGGCCCCGCTGTCGGTGTCCCGGGCGGCCGCGGTAGGTGGGAGGCGGGCGGCGGCGGGGCCGGGCCGCGGTGGGGGTGAAATGAGGAAGGAGCGCGGGTGGCGCGGCGTGCGGAGAAAAATAGATGGGGGTGGCCGACGGACTTCGGGAGCTTGGGCTCGCGGCCCGAAAACGATCCCCCTTCCCCTTTTCTATTTCCCACCAAACCTTTTTTTTAAATTAGATTCAAATTTGAATGCGAGATTCAAGTTTGAAACCCCACTCAAACAAATTCCAAATAAAACCAAATAAAACCATTAGAATCTCCAAGTTTCTCACACTATCATTTTTATATCTCCTAGGAATTTTTCATTTAGCTCAATGTAAATCTAGGAATTAAGGGAGAGAAGAAGAATACATCCTTATTCGATTTACGAGCACTCCAATTCAATCCAAGTTTGTTTTTGAAATTCGGCATTTGAAAGCAAGTCAAAACTAGGGATGTTACGAACTCCCCCCCCCTCACAAGAATCTCGTCCCCGAGATTAGAAAGTTACCTCCGTTTCGAAGAGATGAGGGTATTTTTCCCTCAATGCGACTCCTTCTCCCACGTGGCTTCGCGCTCGGAGTGATTACTCCGAGCACCTTGCGAAGCGCGTGGTGGTGTTCTCGGTCGACTTCTCCCGCCCGGTCCGGGATCCGAACCGGGTACTCCAAGTACTCCGGGGGTTTCTGGACGTCTAGCGCTGAGCGAGCACTCTCTTCTCGACGACCACACACTTCCGAAGTTGGGAAACGTGGAACACGGGTGAACGCCGCGAGCTCCGGAGGTAGCTCGAGTTTGTACGCCACCTTCCCGACCTTACTCACAATAGGGTAGGGACCAACGTATCTAGGGGATAGCTTCCCCACGACGTGGAACCTCTTCGTACCTCGGAGGGGTGACACCTTCAAGTAGACGTGATCCCCCACCTCGAACGAGACGTCCTTCCGTTTTGCGTCGGCATAGCTCTTACTGCTGCTCGAGCTATCTTCGGGTTCTCTCGTACCTTGGCGACATTTTCCTCGGCCTCAACAATAGTGGCGGGACCGAAAAAGGTTCGCTCCCCCCACCTCGGACCACATCGGCGGTGTCGAGCACTTTCTGCCATACGGGGCTTCGAACGGAGCCATCTTCAAGGCGGCACATGGTAGCCGTTGTTGTAAGAGAACTCGGCATAAGACGGGCTCTTTTCCCAATCCGATCCGTAGGTCAACACACAAGCTCTCGGCAAGTCTTCTAGCACACGATTTACCCTTTACGTACGTCCGTCGGTACGTGGGTGGAACGGCGTGCTTGTAGTTCGGTTGGGTGCCCATAGAAGCGTGTAAGCTCTTCCCGAGGCGAGCGGTGAGCGGGGCCCTCGGTCGACACAATACTCCTCGGAGCCCCATGAAGCTTCGGGATGTTGTCTACATACGATTCCGCAAGTCGGCTCACGCGGTAGTCCGCCCTAGCGGTAAGAAATGTGCTACCTTGGTCAGCCGGTCAACAATCACCCATATGGAGTCATGCCCTTTACGCGTGCGCGGCAACCCCACGATGAAGTCCATGCGAGTATCATCCCACTTCCACGTGGGTATCTCGAGCGGTTGCGGCGGTCCGGCGAGCCTGCGAGTGTTCGGCCTTTACTCGGCGGCACGTGTCGCACGGGCGACGTATTCGGCGATGTCCTCTCTCATCCTTTCCCACCAAAACCGTACTTTCGGGTCTTTGTACATCTTGGTACGGCCGGGGTGGATCGAGTATCGAGAATCGTGGGCCTCTTTAAGGATCGAGCCCCGAATCTCCTTGTCTGAGGCACGCGGATGCGGTCCTTCGGCCACGGTGTACCACCTCTCGTCGAGGCGATAGTCGGTTGCTTTGCCATTCTCCATCGGGTGCTTCACCTCTTGGATCTCCGGACATTCCTCTCTGTGCTTGGCGGATCCGATCTTCGAGTGTATATTTTACCCTCAAGCGGTTCATGCGCCCCTCCTCCACAATCTCTAAGCTCGGCTTTTCTAGCTCTTCATGTAAGGCGGGTTGTTCCTCTCGCACCATCAAGTTCTTTGCGGTAGTGCTTGCGGCTTAGAGCGTCGGCCACAACGTTTGCCTTACCGGGGTGGTAGTGAATGCTCAAGTCGTAGTCCTTGATCGGCTCTAGCCATCTCCTTTGCCTCGAGATTCAACTCCGGCGGGTGAAGATATACTTCGGACTCTTGTGATCCGTGTAGATGTCGCACTTGTTCCCCATCGAGATAGTGTCTCCATATCTTCAACGCATGAATGACGGCGGCTAGCTCGAGGTCGTGTGTCGGGTAGTTCTCCTCATGCTTCCTTAGCGTCGTGAAGCGTATGCCACTACCTTGCCCCCTTGCATCAACACGCGGCCAAGTCCTTGCCTTGACGCGTCACGGTACACCACGAAATCCTTGCTAGCGTCGGGCGGGGGTCGGGGCCGGGGTAGTGGTGAGACGAGTTTTGAGCTCTGAAGCGGCTTCACACTTGTCCGACCACACATACGGCGTGTTGCTCTTCAACGGCTACTGTCATGGGCTTGGCGATCTTGGAGAAGTTCTCGATAAGCCGGCGGTAGTACCCGGCCAAACCGAGAAAAGCGCGGATCTCTGTCACGGACTTCGGTGGCGCGCCACTTCGATACGGCCTCAATCTTGCTCGGATCTCCGGCAACTCCCTTGGCCCGACAACACATGTCCCGGAAACGCGACTTCTTCCATCCCGAACTCACACTTGCTGAACTTGGCGTACAAGCGATCTTTGCTGAGCTTTCCCAGTACGATCCTCAGGTGCCCCTCGTGTTCCTCTGGCATGCACGGGAGTAGACCGATATATCGTCTATGAAGACGACGACACACTTGTCCAACTCGTCCATGAAGACCTTGTTCATCATGTTCATGAAGTATGCGGGGCATTTGTGAGGCCAAACGACACAGCTGTGTACTCATACTGCCCATATCCGGTCACGAATGCCGTCTTGTGGATGTCCTCAGGGCGGATCTTCATCGGTGATAACCCGACCGGAGATCAATCTTCTTCGAAGTACTTGGCTCGCCTCGGTGAGTCCATCAAATCATCAATCTGGGCGGTGGGTACTTGTTCTTGATGGTCACCGCGTTCGGGGCGCGGTAGTCGACGCACGGACGTTGCGTCCCATCCTTCTTTGGTACGAATAGTGCCGGTGAACCCCGGGGTGAGGCACTCGGCCGAATGAACCCTTTCTCGAGTAGCGAGTCCGGCTACGCCTTTAGCGGTTTCGGCTCAACCTGCGCCATACGGTACGGACTGCGGGCTATCGGCGCCGTTCCCGGCACCGGGTTAATCACGAACTCCACATCACGATCGGGGAGGCAACCGGGCAACTCCTGCGGAAACACATCCTCATACTCACATACTACGAGCACGTCGATATGGCCTTCGTGTGAAGGGCGTATACGGCCGGTATGTCTCGAGACTTCATTGGCTCGAAGGTCACCCTTGTCCGTCGGGGGTGCGGTAGTGTCACCGGCCTCGGTGAAGTGGAGATGACACCCTTGTGGGCGGTGATCCAATCCATTCCTAGTATCACGTCGATACCATGGGAAGGCGGCACGGTGAGATCCCCATAGAAGGTGTGTCCTTGGATGACCACTTCTACTCCTTTGCACGAGCGGGGTGCATCGGATATCCCCCGAGCGGAGAGCTCGTGATGATGGGCATCGATCGGGTGGTTGTAGGGAGGGATAGTTTACTCACGAACCGGGAGGTGATGTAAGACCCGGTTGCACCGGTGTCAAAGAGAACCGGAGCGAGAAGTACCACAAACCAAAAACTTACCGATCACGACGTCGGGGGCATCGGCGGCCTCCTCCTCGGTGAGGTGGTTCGGCCTACCACGGCGGCGGCCGGGGCGGTGCGGCTGAGGAGGTCGGCTCCCTGGAGCGGGGTGCCCTCGCGGGGTGGCGGCCGATCTTCTTGTCGGGGCGGTCGTAGGACTTGTGGCACGGCTTGCCACACGCGAAGCGGTGACGGTGAAGCCTCTGCCGGCGGGTCGCGCGGTGCTCGGTGGAGCACGGGTGTAGCCTCCGGTCTGGCGGGGGTGGCGGGGTTCCTCCCTCGGGGAACGGGCTACGTCCACCACCTCCGAAGCCACGCCCGAGGGCGGGTTGTGCCCGGGCGGTAGCTCCCCCCTCGGCATGTTGCTCTGTCCGCTTCTCGGCTTACCGGAAAGATCGGTCGGGGCGATCCCGATCTCCCATTCTCTTCTTGCCCCTCATGCGTTCCTCGTGGCCCCTCCTCTCGTCCTCGACCGCGATGGCGCGGTTGACGAGATGGCGCGGGGACTTGTGCTCACTAGCCTTCGGCGCACAGCGAAGGCGGTGGTGAAGGCCCCGCGGGAACCGAGCTGCTTCTTCGGGTCGGTGTTGGTGTCGTCGGGGGCGTACGCATCATCTTCATGAAGTGACGCTCGTACTCCTCGACCCTCATCGCACCCGAGTCATGGTGCGGAACTCCTGCGCCTTCGGACCGGCGGCTCGTCGGGAAGGTGCGCTCGCGGAACGCCTCGCGGAACTCCGGCCCGGGTGATGAACGGCGGGTTCGGGTGGGTGGCGGTGTAGTTGTCCCACCACGCCTTGGCGAGGACCCTCCCGGTCGGGTGCGCGGCGATAGCGACACACTCCTCGTCGGAGCGAGACGGTGAGGTCGAGCTTGGTCTCGATCACCCTCGGCCCGGTCGTCGGCCTCGAGTGGGTCATCCGAGTAGGCGAAGGTGGGGGCCTTCGGGCGGATGAACCTCTCGATCTTCGCGTGAGGTCCTCGTCTTGCGGAGCGACGCGGTTCCCACCGTTGCCACGGTGCTCCATGGCCTCTGCCATCCTGCGCATCGGGCGAGTACGGAGCGCCATCACTTCCACCAAGTTAGGCGGGGGTGGTGGTGGGCGGTTCGGCTCGGGGGCGGCCTTGCGCGGGCTGCTCCTTGCTCAACCTCGGCCTCGGGGTTCTCGGGCGGCGGTGGCGGTGCTCGTCACCTCGGCCCCCTAGCCCCAAGGCTCCCCCACGCGAGGGTGGACGGCCACGGCCACGGCCGCGTCCACGCCCCGGCGGGCTTCTTCCTCGGCGGTGCCTCCTCGAGGCGAGCTATCAGCCGGTTGGAGCGGCGGATCGACATCCTTACGAAATCATGAGGGAAAAGAAAGGCGTTTATGCACGTCACTCACCAACTCACACATGAGTCTTAAGCAATCAAGAAAATAGTTCTAATTATAACCTACACTCAAGCAGAAGAAGCATTAAGACACCAATAACACCATTAAGATCCAAGCATACATCAAACATGATTATTACACTTGCTCCCCGAGGCCGACTCGGACCTTGGGGTAGCAGCAACAAGTCAACGATCTAATACATCGGTACAATCTCAAAAGGGTAGTGTCTACATGGTGTGGCATGACTCTCTTCATGCACGGAACATGCTCGCGGTGCATGGAACAACTCATGGAAACCACTAGCATGGAACACTACTCTAGGTCATGCCTCTGCTCCGCTCTCTACTCCGTGCGTGCCGGCCCAGTGCGTGACGGGGTAGCGGTCCTCGGTGGGGTAGTCCGGCGGGGAAGATCCGGGACACCAAGGCGTGAGCCTCTCGAACCTCCTCGGTCTCGACGGGGGTCGGCGGACGGGCCATCGGGCACGGGTGGAGCTTGAGGCGTGGCGGGTGCGGCTCGAAGGTCTCGGTGCGGATCTCACGGCGGGACTCGGGGGGTAGCTCTCCGTTGAGCTCGAAGAGCTCGTCCACGCGAGCGAGTCGGCGTCCTCCCAAGTCCTCCTCGGTCTCTCGGCCTTGTCCCTCGGGTAGACGGCCGTGCGCGTGAGCCACGCGATGTTGGCGACGTTGTCCGCTCGGCTCTTCTCCGGCTTCTCCACCTTGAGCCGCTCACACCCGGCGGGTGAGCGCGCACCGTGAGCGAGGTCGTCCTTGCGCTCGAGCTTGTCCTTCGGCTTGTTCGACTCGCGGTCGGCTGCGTAGGTCCTCCTTGGCGTGCGGCATCTCCTCCCCGGTGTCCACCCTCTCCCTCTCGGACTGCCCGGCGGGGACGGTGGTCGTGCGGTCGAGGCTCAACTCGAGGCGGCGAACACGGTGGCGTAGAGCGGTGTTCTCCCTCTCCCGGCTCGGCGCGGCGTGGGCGGCGTCTTGGAGCGCGTCGATGGTGGCGTCCACGACTCGGCCGTAGAGGGTACGTGACTCGTCCTCCGGTCGGCGCGTGTACTTGTCGAGGTCGACCAAGTAGGCGGCGGTCTCCACCGAGTCTCGTCGGTCTCGCGGAAGGGAGCGGCGTCGACGTCGTCCTGGATCCCCTCGTACGAAGGAACTCCGGTCCACGAGCGGTGCGAGGCGCCGGTAGTCCGGGGGTAGCGGCCGAAGAGTCCCGGTCTCGAAGGAGGCGCGGTGCGTGCGAGTAGGCGGCCCGGGGCACGGCGGCGGGCGGCGTCGAGCGCGGTCGCGACGGTGAGTGCGGCGGCGCGCGGAGACCTCTCCCTTAAACCGGGGAGACTCGGGTGAGGGAGCACGGCGGCCGTGCGAGCACCATCCGCCCGATCACGGCGGGGACGTACTCGGCGCGGTACGTGACGTAGGTCGGAGGGACTCCAAGCACGAGAAGGGCCCTCTCCATCCGGTGGCGGATCGCCCCGCGGGTCTCGGGGGTGATCTCCGCGACTGGTGCTCCATCTCTGTGAAACGCAAGAAATTTACGTCGGCGCGGGTGAGTAAGAAATTTTCAAAGAGGAACGAGTTTTATAATATAGCTCAAGGGTATAACTATAAAGATAGAGCGTATAGAGTCCTATTTCTATCGACCTTTCCTAGGGATACGTGCTACGGCCAAGCATGGCTGCGGTACCACACCGTAAAACCCGGATTTTCATAGAAAACCCGGATCCTGTACCATCGCGATAGTCCCTGGATCGGTGGCTATCGCGTACGAACGTCTCACGAGAATGATACACAAAGTCATACATCGCATCACATAAAGTTATTAGTACAATAATTTATTAGAAGTCCATTATGGAGTACATCATTACAAGCCTCTTGGCTGAATCAGAGTGAAAATTCTACGCAACGGTAGCTATCTTCTCAGAAGGGTCTCCATCTTTATTCTTCCCACCACAGGCAACTCGAGCGAAGCGACGCATCCCTCAGTCGTACCATCCGTCGGCGTTGCAGTCGAAGTCGGACTCGTACCCTGCACACCCAAAGTCTATCCCCAAGGAGTGGGATAGGTCCACGTCACCAACCGTATGCGGCTTTAAGTGGCCTAACATCTAAAGGGAAAAGAGAGTAGACAAGGAATCGGTGTGGTTTCCTAAGCGACGACGCGTAGTAAACAAGGTATCTCCGTCAACATCCCAAAACCCAAGTCTCTCAACACAACCGGATCCAGCGGTTACCCCGGAAGACCCGTCCCAACTCCTACTCTGTCTAGGGGCGATGCGAGAACTTCCTCTCCTCGCATCTCAATGATTACAACCGGATCGACGAGGTAGATGGAGCCTCTCTCCTCTAGCCGGCTTTGTAACCACGGCTCACCACACTCTCACCTATAGGGGGGAGGTAGAAATCCCAAAACATGAGGATCAAGTACGTCTTCTAGGCGGTGTCCATGGCCGAGGACGCGGCTATAGCTATAGATCGAACGACTGCGGAGCGTGTACACACCTGTGCCCATCCCGGAATGGTACCCGGCCGGTGTACGGCCGGCCGAGCCCATCCTACCGGCGAACTCTCGGTAGTTACGAACCCATCCTCCGCATCCCGGCCCTCAAAGTTGTCCCCCCCCTCGGAAGGGACTACACGGAAGCTGTGACATGCTCCCGTGTGGCCACACGGGAGTCGCTACGAGAGGGTGGTCTCACCTCCACCGCTCCCCCCACGATACCCCGCTATCCATCCTAAGCGGTATGGTTCCGCACTTGCCGAGCTCAACACGGCCCTATCCCCACTCTCGGCGGGGGTGGTGTGTACGATGTCCTATAAACAAGTTGATCCACTCGATTTCGGACGGGGCGAGCTCATGTCCTCCAAACGCACGAAAACCCCAACACCTAGGCTCCGAAAACCGTAACGGGGAGAGATGCCGAGGAGTGCACCCCTATCCCCGATCCCAGATCGGTTGTTGCGAGCTCACCCCCGCCAAAGTTCCCAAAACGCCTTCTCCTGCCGTTTTTTTTTTACCCCACACACACGCCAAGATCCACTACTCCCATCCCAACACATGCATCGCGAAGCTCGGCGCACATACACGCCCATATAAACATATATAGTAGTAGTAGGACAATCAAGGACAGGGTAAATAAAGAGCGGTGCAAGGTTCATCAACATGCATATATAAAGTAAAGCGCTAGCAATTCTACTCGGCAATGCCTAATGGGTAGTCGAGAATCGGTCGGGCGTGAACCCGGGGTCGGGTAGTCCTCGCGGCGAAGTCGTCGGCGTAGTCGTACTCACGACTCGGCTCTCGGCTCCCCACCCGCTCCTAGTAGCGCGAAAAGGAAAATAAACGGCGGCCCTATGGCAACTTAAATCCAAATTAAGAGCAATTAAGATCCAAAACGGGGAGCAAATAGTATCCCAACCCGTGGTTTAAGTTTTTAGAAATTTCTTGGAAAAGGTTTCATAATTTTCGGAGTTAAAATGGATTTTCTAGGATTTTTAGAAGGGAAAAGGAATTTTACGGAATTTTTATTTAAAAGAAAACCCTTCCCGGTCGGCCGGCCGCACGGGATCCCCGGATCCCGAGCTGCGGCCGGGGTCCCCGGTGGTCGCGGTGGGGCTTGGCTCCCCACCGGCCGGCCCGCGGCCGTCCGGCGAGCTGCGCCGTGCGGGCGCCGGTGTGGGCTCTGTGTGGCCGTGGGCGCGAGGGCGGGCCGCACCGGATCCCACGGATCTACTGCGGCCGCGCGCGTGTGTGGCGCTCGTGCGCACGGAGCCTAGGGCCTTTCCCCCCCCCCCCCCCCCGCGCGTGAAGTGCTCGACGGAATGCCGAGACGGCGGCGGCGCGGCGGCGGCTTTCGGCGGCGAGGTGCGCGGGCCGGACCCACAAGAGACCGCGGTGAGGGGTGAGGCGGGCGGGATTTGGGACACCCCCTTAGCCGTGCGTCGCTTTGGCCAAGGATGGGTAGCGGCGCGGCATGGCAAGGAGAGGCGGCGACGGTGTGGGTGGCGGCGCGGCGAGGGTCGCCGGCGGCGGCGCCATACGAAGTCCGGCGCTCGGTTGGCGGTCGATACGGGTCCTATGGGTGCGCAAACGCTTAAAGGCGGGTTTTTCCTCCCCACGGGTTGTCGGAACGGCTCTTGCCCTCCGCGGCGAGCTCTTGCCGGCGGCGCGGTACGGTGCGGGCACGGCCTCGGCTGGGGTGGCCTGCGTGCGTGCGCACGGTGGTCGGTGCATCGAGGCGATCGCGGCGCGGGCTGCGAGTGAGTGGAACGTGCACGGGTGCGGGCGAACGTAACCGAGCGGGCGGCGGCGCGGCGCTCGGAGCTCGACGGCGGCGCGGCGCGCGTCGGGCGCGCGAGGACGGTGCGATGCGAGGAGGAAAAGGGACGGCGGCGAGAGCGCGCGCTTGCGGCGGCGGCGGCGGTGGCACTGCGGAGACACGCTTCCCGGCTGGCACGATGGCCGGCATCACCGGCGGCGGCGGCGCGGCGGCGAGGTCGGCACGGCGTGTGTAAGAGGGCCGCGGCTCGAAGGCGGGTCAACCACGAGAGGGCGAGGGGGTTTGCCTCACCTTGGTGGCCACGGGCCGACGTGCGGACGGCGGTGAAGATCGGTGGCGCGAGAGATGAGGACGGAGGCGGCGGCGGGTAGAGGTGGCGGCGTGGCACGGCGGCGCGGGGCGAGAGAAGCGAGGGCGTCGCGGTTCTTGGCTTCGCGGCGTCCTCGGGCTTCCTCGAGTGGGCCTCCGGCTCCGCGCGGTCGACGGCGAGCCGGCGGCGAGCTCCGGGGTTCCTCCTCTCCTCCTCCTCCTCCTTCTCCTCCCGGCGGGGCGGGCGGTGTGGAACGGGTGGTCTCCCCGCGGCGGCTAGGGTTGCGGCTACGCGGGTGGTGCGGCGGCGGCCATCTTATAGCGCGGGCGGAATGTGGGACGCGTGGACGGCGTGGATCACTCCGGTGGGCGTGAACGGGGGCGGCGAGCGGGGGCGCGGCGAGGCTCGGGCGACGTCGCAAAGTGCAAAAGGGGGAAAGCAAAAGGAAGGGTGACGGGAGGAAGACGGGCGACGCGGGGGTGACGTCACACAGGCCCCGCTGTCGGTGTCCGGGCGGCCGCGGTAGGTGGGAGGCGGGCGGCGGCCGGCCCCGGGCCGCGGTGGGGCTGAAATGAGGAAGGAGCGCGGGTGGCGCGGCGTGCGGAGAAAAATAGATGGGGGTGGCCCGACGGACTTCGGGAGCTTGGGCTCGCGGCCCGAAAACGATCCCCCTTCCCCTTTTCTATTTCCCACCAAACCTTTTTTTTTAAATTAGATTCAAATTTGAATGCGGATTCAAGTTTGAAACCCCACTCAAACAAATTCCAAATAAAACCAAATAAAACCATTAGAATCTCCAAGTTTCTCACACTATCATTTTTATATCTCCTAGGAATTTTTCATTTAGCTCAATGTAAATCTAGGAATTAAGGGAGAGAAGAAGAATACATCCTTATTCGATTTACGAGCACTCCAATTCAATCCAAGTTTGTTTTTGAAATTCGGCATTTGAAAGCAAGTCAAAACTAGGGATGTTACAAACCTCCACCACCGGCGGGTCGTCCCCTTGATGGAGAGGCCGATCCGCATCTTCGAGACGACCGAGATCGCAAACCTCGTCGCGGCTGGCGAGGTCGCGGGCTGGCTGCCGGACCCCTTCCCGCGGGCGTTCGCAGCCACCAGGGCGCGGCGGGCCATCGACCTCAGGTCGGGACACTGGGGCGACGATGTCTTGTGGGCGTTCGAGATGCTCCCCACCGGCCAATTGGTGAGCGGAGCTCTTGATTCCATTTCCAGTTTAGCCGGTTTTTTGAGTTGCTGACGTGCGTTTTAATGCTTTGCCTGACCCCTGCAGATGGTGAGGGTGAGCGTCGCGAAGTCCGAGCCGCCCACCCCCCCCCCTCACGCGCGCGCGCGGCGGCGGGAGCGGGAGCGGGGTGGCCCGCGGGGAGGGAGCGTGTGACGCGACAACTTGGGAGCGTCGCGGCGGAGGGAGCGAGGTGTTCGGCCGCGCGGCGGCGGGGGCTCTCCTCGCGGGGGACCGAGGAGTACTCGTCATCGAACGAGGAGGAGGAGGAAGAGGGGGAGGAAGCTAGGGAGCGGGTCTGCCGACGGTGGGAGCAGCACCCCCGTCACCGGAGCCGACTCCGGCGGCAAGAGAACCATCGCCTGGGGCGGGCGCAGAGCCGCCCGCCACCAAGCGGTCAGCAACGGAGGCGCCAGCGCACGTCGAGGCGTTTGACGCCTATCTCGATGGCGATCTTGAGGCCACAAAGCAGGGCCTCGTACTCGGCCATGTTGTTCGACGCGGGGAAGTGAAGGCGCACAGCGTACCACATGTGCTCCCCGAGGGGTGAGACGAAGAGCAGGCCCGCGCCTGCCCCTGTCTTCATCACAGAGCCGTCGAAGTACAGAGTCCAGCATTCCGCGTGGATCTGTGGCGGCGGCAATTGCGTGTCCGTCCACTCGGCGACGAAATCCGCCGGGGATGCGGGACTTGATGGCCTTGTGCGGGGCGTAGGTGAGTGTTTCGCCCATCGGCTCCACCGAGCCACTTGGCGATCCTACTGCTCGCGTCGGATTGCGAATGATCTCCGCCAATGGAAAGGAGGAAACC
Source organism: Cenchrus americanus (assembly GCA_947561735.1). NCBI lineage: Eukaryota > Viridiplantae > Streptophyta > Magnoliopsida > Poales > Poaceae > Cenchrus > Cenchrus americanus. Next base: position 270,814,839 of record OX387239.1, read on the forward strand.
ACTGTGACAGGATGGGCCTCGAAGTAGTGGCGAAGCTTGCACCGCGCGAGAACCACGGCGTAAAGCAGCTTCTGGAATTGTGGGTAGCGCGTCTTGGTGTCGGACAAGACTTCGCTGATGTAGTACACCGGCCGCTGAACCGGCAAAGTGTGCCCTTCCTCTGTGCGCTCCACCACGATCACGGCGCTGACCACCTGGGTAGTCGCAGCTACGTAGAGGTACAGAGGCTCGCTGTCTCGCGGCGGTGTAAGGATTGGGGCGTGGGTCAAAGACGCCTTCAGCTTGTCAAGCACCTCCTGGGCTTCGGCGGTCCAGGAGAAGCGCTCGTGCTTCTTGAGGAGCCGGTGGAGAGGCAAGTCTTTCTCGCCGAGCCGCGAGATGAAGCGGCTCAAGGCGGCAAGGCACCCCAGCACCCTTTGCACCCCTTTGAGGTCCCGAATTGGACCCATTCGCTCGAGGGCCGCAACCTTTTCGGGGTTGGCCTCGATGCCTCGCTGGGAGACGATGTATCCTAGAAGCATGCCCCGCGGCACGCCAAAGACACATTTCTCGGGGTTCAGTTTTACCCTGTTAGCCCGTAGGCAGCCGAACACGATGTTGAGGTCGCTAACCAGGTCGTCCGCCTTCCTGGTTTTCACGACTATGTCGTCCACGTACGCCTCGACGGTTCGCCCGATGTGGTCTCAGAAAACGTGCTGCATGCACCGCTGCTACGTCGCACCCGCGTTTCGGAGGCCGAACGGCATCGTGACGTAGCAGTACGTCCCGAACGACGTGATGAACGAAGTCGCGAGCTGGTCGGACTCCTTCATTTTTATTTGGTGGTACCCGGAGTAGGCATCAAGGAAACAGAGTAGTTCACACCCGGCGGTCGAATCAACAATTTGATCGATACGCGGCAAAGGAAAAGGAATTTTAGGACATGCTTTATTAAGATTAGTATAATCCACACACATCCGCCACTTCCCATTCTTTTTCTTTACTAGTACAGGATTGGCTAGCCACGTAGGGTGGAACACCTCCTTGATGAACCCGGCCTCAAGGAGCTTCGCGGTACGTTTGACGGTTAATAGTTGTATCAAAGTTCGTTCGTGACTCGCAAGCGTACAAGTCTCCCGTCGTAGTCAAGGGACCCTTCTTCCCTCGAGTGGTGAACCCAAGGTATCGAATCCGTGGAACAAATGTGTGAAACAAAACTTAATCTAATAAAGCCAAGTAACTTCAATCTTCGATAAAACCCTAATGCATCTAAGTAAAAGACATGAAACGAATCTAATCTACTAAAGACCGGAGAAAACAAAGTAAGATTGGGTAGATAAACCGATCTAGAGGGATCGGGGTAAGCCTTTTGTTGAAGTTCCAAGCAAGAGAAGAAGTAGCAAATCGAATCTTAATAGAAGCCTCTTTAAATCGTGGATTCCCGTCCAAATCCGAAAACATCCGCCTTTCGAGACCCCCGTTCTGTCACAACGTATCCCTATTCATGCGGGGAGCTTAGGGCGAGTCAAAAGACAAGTCGAGATTCTTTCGGAAGATCCGGCGTGTACCTCTAGCCACCACGGCTACAAGAACACCCTATGTAATCTATCTCGAGAATAGAATTGGAATAAGCAAAGCCGATCGAAAAACGAAATCTTCGAGGAAACACTTGATCGCTAGGAAAAGATTCAACTTGATAATTCAACTATAACAATGATACATACACAAGATCACCACCGGGATCCTTCCTTGATCTTGCTTCTAGCTCGGGAACTCCGACGTGGTCTTCCGTGCAAGGTTCCCACGTCGGCTAGGGGAACCCTAGTCAACTAGCTCGACCCTCTCCTCTCCGAGATGGTGTCCCTCTCTTCTCTTGCTCCTCGGCGGCCGATGACGAAATCTTCTCCCCGAGGCTCTCGGTCGGGGACTATAAATAGCCCGATTGGCGGCTAGGGCAAAGGAGGAGGCGTTTGGGCCCTAAATGGGCACTGGGCCGACCGACCCGGGCCGGCCGACTCAGGCCCATTTAGGCCCGGCCCCGAGGGCTCCTTCGCTCCACGTCGGTTCCCTTGCTTCTGGATGTTTCCCCCTTCGCATGTAGGTCCATGTCGTCGGTTTCTCTCCGAATTGGACTCAACTCCTGTCTTGCAAGATTCGACGCACTTTTACGGTCGGGTCCCCGGAGTTTGTCGTCTTCTCGGATCAAGTCCCCGGCTTCTTGGAGTTAAGTTTGCTTCATTGCATGACTTGTACGGGGCTTCAAGGTCTTGTCATGAGGTGCTTGATGAACTTATCCCGAAAGTCTTGCATTCAACACTAAAACCACCGCATAAACATTAAACTCCAAAACCGACATGCACACGTGAACTTGTTATACCACGGGGGTTAGTACAAATGGATAAGGTATAAAAATCATGCCAACACCGAAGGTAAACTCATGGCTAGGTTGACGGATTTTCACCGTCAACGGCGGCCTCCGCTCCAATCGCCGCCGCTTGCTCCTCGTCGAAGCGAAGGAGCCGTTCTTCGCACGGTGCGGGAGTGAGGTAGGATATCAAGGGAGTGCTCGGCGACCTCCCTCGGGATGCACGGCATGTCCGAGGGACTCCACGCAAAGATGTCGGCATTGGCGCGGAGGAAGTCGACGAGCACTACTTCCTATTTCGGGTCGAGGGTAGAACCGACCCTCAACGCCTTGCCCTCGGGGGCGGCGGGGTCGAGGGGCACTTCCTTGGTCCGCTCGGCGGCCTCGAAGCTCGCCGGCGCGCTTGGCGGTGGAGCCGAGGTCCTCGTTGACCATCTTCTCCATGTTGGCCACCAGCGCTTCGTCCAGCGCCAGGGCTTCCGCGTGCTCCACGCACTCGACGTCGCAGTCGAAGGCGTGCTCGATGGACGAGTCCACGGTGATGACACCGTTCGGCCCCGGCATCTTCATCTTGAGGTAGGTGTAGTTGGGGACCGCCATGAACTTGGCATAGCAGGGCCGCCCAAGTATGGCGTGATACGCACCCCTGAACCCCACCACCTCGAAGGTGAGCATCTCCTTGCAATAGTTATCTGGCGTGCCGAACCAGATAGGCAGGTCGATCTGCCCAAGGGGCTGGACGCGCTTGCCGGGCGCGACGCCATGGAACGGCGTCGTGCTGGGCCGCAGCTGGTCCAACCCGATCCCCAACAGGCGCAGCGTGTGCGCGTAGAGGATATTGAGGCTGCTGCCTCCGTCCATCAGGACCTTCGAGAACCGCGCGTTCCCGATGACCGGGTCGACCACCAGCGGGTACTGGCCCGGGTTGGGGATGCGGTTCGGGTGATCCTCGCGGCTGAAGGTGATGGCATCCTCCGACCAATCGAGGAAGGAAGGAGGCGCCTTCTCCGCGGCCGAAGCCTCGTGCGCTCCCGCTTGCGGCTGGTGGCTCGACATGTCGACGGTCGCCCCCGCGAAGATGAGGAAGACGTTTTCCACGAGCGGGGGAATCCTCCGGCGTCACCATCACCCCCGTCCTTCTTGGCTTCCGCGTCCTTCGCGGCGACGCGACCATAGAACCGCTTGAGCAAGTCGCATTGCTCGAGGGTGTGGTTGACCGGTGTCTTGTGGTAGGGACATGGCTTCTTCAGCATGTCGTCAAAAACCCCGGGACCTCGAGGGGCCGGTCGAGGGCCCCGTCGAGCCGGGTCAACAACAAGGGCCTCGGCGTCGTCGCCGTAGCGTCCCTGCTCGCGCGCCTCGCGGTGCTGCTTCTTTCCCTTCTTGCCCCGCTTGTTCTTCTCCGGTGGAGCTCCTTGGACTTGCTTGCCCTGCGGGCGCGCGTCGTCCGTGCGCTTGCCTTTCTTGCCGTCGAAGATCGCTCCCACCGCCTCTTCGCCGAGGCAAAGCTGGTGGCGATGTCGAACAGCTCGTTCGAGTCGACCCGCGGACTACGCCCCAACTCGCGTACGAGGTCCCGGCACGTGGTGCCCTCGAGGAAGGCGTGCACGATCTCGGATTGCGCCACGCTCGGGAGCTCCGTACAGCTCTTGGAGAAGCGTCGTATGAAGTCCCGGAGCGACTCGCCGGGCTTCTGGGTGCAAGAGTGCAGGTCCCAGGAGTTCCCAGGGCGTACGTACGTGCCCTGGAAGTTGCCAACGAACGTGCGGACCAGGTCATCCCAGTTGTGGATCTGGCTGGCCGGCAGATGTTCGAGCCACGTCCGCGCCGAGTCAGCGAGGTGCAGGGGGAGGTTGCGGATGATGACCTCGTCACTGATGGCTCCGCCCAGCTGGCACGCCAGACGGTAGTCGTTGAGCCACACACGGGGATCCGTCTCCCCGTTGTACTTGATGATCGTCGTTGGCTGGCGGAAGCGCTGGGGAAAGGCCGCCGTGCGGATCTCCCAGCTGAACACACGGGTGCCCGGGGGCTCCGGTGTTGGCGAGCGGTCCTCATCGCTATCGTAGCGTCCACCCCATCGAGGGTGGTACCCTGCTGCCACCCGCGCCTCCGCCTTGCTTGTCCGTCGGGCGTTGATGACGTTGCGGGTGTCGCCGTCTCGCCTTTGCCCGCTCGTGTCAAGGAGTCGCTCCTTGGCCAGCGTACGCCCAGGATTGCGGGGTGCTCGACCGCGCCACCCGCGTGGACCGAGGGCTCGGCACCTTGCGCGCCCCCATCGTTCCGTGCGCTCCCCTGCTGGCGGATGCGGGACGCCGAGCTCTCGGCCTGCTAGACGGCCGCTTGCTCGATGAGCGCTTGCGCTTCGCGGTGCAGGTTCCGCGCCTTGGGTGTTGAAGGGGCGGGCATGGCCCGCAACAGTGTTGCGGCGGCGATGAGCTTTTGGCTCGCTCGTGGGGGCGTGTCGGGTTGTCGACGTTGAAGTCGGCGTTGATGCGGTCACGGGCTTGCCTGCCCAGTTCACGCGGGCGTTCGCCGCGCGCGGAGGCTTCCCCCGCCATGGAGGCGCGGAGCAACCGCACGGTGCGGTACTCTTCGGCCAGCTTGGCCTCGAGCTCACGTGCTGGGCCGGTCGCGCGTTGATATCGGCCCCTATCGGTGGTGAGGGAGGAGGGGCGCTCGGCCTGCGGCCGCGGTGCGACCCGGTCCCCAAGGCGGGGAGGAAGCTCCCCGTCGCCGGTGCCCGTTGCACGGTGGCGTTTCTTGTGTCGTTGGCGATGACGACACGGCATTCCCTCGCACGGATCATAGCTCCCCGCGCCGGGAGTCGTCGGAGTAGCCGAACCGGTGGTCCGTGGCGTCGAGGAACCGCCCGAACATTGCGGGTCCGGCGGACGGAGAAGTCCCACTCCGCGTACCCATGCGAGGTGGCGGGTGGCAGCGCGTCGAGAGAGCCTAGGGATGACTCATCGCCGGCAGAGGCGCTGGGGTCCCTGGCAACCAAGACGTGGCGGCCAGGGGGAACCCTGCGCATCGTGGCGCTGGCGTTGGTGTTGGCGGTGTAAGCCGCCGAGGCGCCGCGTAGACCGTTGGGGAAGCGCGGTTCGGAGACCGAACGCTCCCCGCCGGGGGCGGCGGCCGTCGTCGTGCCGACGGCGCGCGCCTTGTTGTGAGGCGACGTGCTCGGCGTGCCGTCGCTCCGACCGCGCCCGGCGCGAGCGCGGCCGGCCGGAGCGGCGGCGGCGCCGTGGCGCCGATGGGCCCGCGGCGTCCGTGCTAGCGGATGTTGGCGTTGCGGCGACGCGTGCGGCGGTGGCCGGGGGCGGACCCGGCTTGGAGCCGTGCGCGGCTCCTCACGGTTGGTGAGGCGCATCGGGTAGCCATTCCCCCGCGTTGCACGAAAATTCGGGCCCCGAACCGGATTTCGAACCCGGCGGGGGAGGGGGTCCGAGCTGCCCATTGAGTAACACGTGCCGCGATACTCGGTGCGAATCACCATTGAGGGAGCGGATGACGGCTTGACCTTCGGCGCTCGCGTGCCCCACGGTGGGCGCCAACGTCGGTACGGAATGTAGTCCCGACACTAACTAGTAATAGGCGCTGAGATCTGTCCCTCGATGGTCGGTGCTAAGCAACTAGAGACACGGGGTTTATCCTGGTTCCGGTCGGGGCCATACGTCCAGCAGTGGTGTGCTCGAGGCACTGTATTGCTTTGCCCTGTAGTGGGGCGGCTACAAGCAAGGCGGGAAAGGAGGCGTGGCCTCCAAGTCCCTGGTGGAGTGATCGAAGCGAGTTCCGATGTTGTGGGAGAATTGAGGAGCGTGTGTGTTGTTCTCTGTGGCTTTTTTTGATGTCCCCTGCGGCGAGGGGGGTTCACCTTCCTTTTATAGACCAAGAAAAGGGTGAGTTACAAGCATGTCGCCTTGTTTAGCTACGTGGGGAAGTATGGCGTGCGGCGCCGTGGAGTTGGCGGCCGTCTCGGCGGTCCTCGTTACGGAAAGTTTAGTCCTAACAAGATTTTATAAACGCGGTAGGCTTTATATATGTGTGGTAGGCTTTATATGGAGCTTTGGGAAAGTTTAGTCCTAACAAGATTTTATAAATGAGGTGTTGTCAAAACAAGACAAGCTTCTCATGGTCTTACCGAGACTCGTCAAAAAGGTCATTGGAAAATAATGTTAAATCAAGGAGGGGAAAGAGAAAAATACACACACTTTTAGATGAGTGGACATGTGCAAATGGCAAAGAGTGATCCCGAGGCACAAAGGAAGTCCTCGTTATCGGATTGCACATGGTTGGAAAATGAGAATGGATCTTTTTAACTTGAAGCCTTGAATGCACTTTTAGAGAACCGGGAGTTTACTTTACGCATATTTTTTTCTTTCTCATATTTCTCATTCTTTCTTTTCTTTCTTTCATTATATATTTTTTTTTCTTTACCTTGAAAGTCATGATTGTCACTTTGGATTTTTTTTTCTTTCATCATCGTTCATTTTTCTTTTTCTTTCATCATCATTTTTTTAAAATATTCCCCTTTTAACTCTAAAACTGCACCGTACCTACTTCCTCCCCCATGCTTAGACGTTGCTCGTCCTCGAGCAAAGAGGCGAAAAATAAGGTAGGTATCGGGGTATTCTTCCTTGGAGAGATACTTGAAATCTTCTATGTTGGCGCCGTCTTGCGATCTTCCTTGAATTGATGATCCATTCTCAACGATAGGTTGTGGTCAAGGAGGTAATCACAAAAAAATGATATTTGGTTTAAGGGTGGATATCCGGCGAAGTTTGTGAGATCTCCGATGCGGGGATACACAATGCACGGATAAAAGGCTAGCAAAAAGATAGATATGCAAAAACGGAATGACCAGCTTCTTAGTCTCGGGCCAGAGAAATCATGGCCTGCAATAACTCACTCAAAAATAAATCTTGTACACTAAGGTTTACGCACTCAAATATATATAAGGCTTTGGATAGGTTGAGCAACACACAAGTGATATTTGTGACAAGGTTAGCGATATTTTTGAGCATAAAAGACATCTTTAATCTATTCATAACTTGAGAGCACATAAAACACTATGTGTCTTTATTTTAATCATAACCTCCGCTGAAAATTAAGCTAGCATTTAAATAAATTCAGATTTGTATTTTTAAGAGAGCACTAGCTTAAACATGCATAAATCAATTACAAAGATGAACAAAGCTGCAATTATAATCATATATCATCATGGCACGAATTTTGTAACTTTTCCAATGATATAATCAAGGTGGTGTCTTTATTAATGATCACATCAAGTTGAAATACATACTGAAAATAAACAAACATGCTTGCTGAAATTTAAATAAAAACAGAAAATACTATGCAAACACACATAAGCAAAAGCTGAAAATTACAGAGAAAAAGAAAAGAAAAGAAAACTAAAGTTCCTAAATCTTCTAGTCCTCCGCCGGTGGTTGATGTTGATGATCTTGATAATAATACCCTTGCTCATAATACGATTGGACATTCCCTCCGACGAATTGATTTGGCTCCACAAGGTGAAGGCGTCCGAGCTCAAAGGCAATATTTGCGTTTCCTTCACCAAGTTGAGTTGCATTAGCTTGGATGGCTGCGATGTTTTGAGCATTTCTTGCAGCATACCCTCCAATTATGGCCATGCTTTGTTGTGGTTGGGGATGATGAGCGTAGGACTCCGCGAAGTTAGCGTTGGGCACAACATAATTTGGTGGGGGTACCGGTGCACCCCCCCCCATGCTTGCTCATGTGGCCCTCCGTAATAACTTGGCGGAGGAGGGACCCCGCCGAATGGTTGCACATTGGGTTGTGCTCCACTCGCTTGTGCGGAGGATGTTCCCTCCTCTACGATTCTTCCTCTTTTATTCTTCCTTGCGGGGACAAGTAGTCCCTCTTCCAACCAATCTTCCCTCCCTTCGGTGAAAAGCCTAAGCCTCTCATTCGGAAGGGGTAGGTTCACTATGGCCAACCGATAACCTCCTCTCTCATCTCCACTAATGTATTTGCCTTGCCGCAAATACTCAATGCCGAGAGAGGTACCACGCAAAAGGTGGTCGGGGTTTCTTGCGATCCCCGGCCGCAAGGAAAAGGCCAACATGGAGAGGTAACACCCCGAACCAATATTACCCGCCCCGATGTTGCTTCACAACACCAACGGTTGATCATGAGGTAAGAGGGGTCTATTGGCTGCACGGCAATTAAAGCCGAGTATAGCCAATTCAACTCCGTGTCGGTCACCTTTGTCTCCTTCATCCTCCCCAATACCCTCTTGCATATCCAAGAGTGAAATATCCGGATAATGGGGTTGCGGATGCAATTGCGTTGTTGATGGGCTTCTCCGGAGATCACATTCCAAAATCCCGCTAACATGCCGGGTGGCACGTCAACTTTCTCCGGAGCTCCCTTGTGGAATCCAAGCAGCTCCCTCACGTGCTCGTAGGGAACCACTTGTTGGACTCCCTCCAAACGGAATGACAAGCTTTGCACCCCATCATCATCAACGATGAGTGCAATAGTCATCAAAATTTCCAAGGCGAACCCCAAATGGGTGTCCACCGATACTCCGTTGGAGAACTGCACCCATCCAAGGTGCCCCAACATATAGTATATGTCGGTGCCAAAACCCAAGGTGTAGAGTGCTTGGTCGTCGAACTCGACGTTGGGCACAAGCCTCTTCTCAAGATTAGAGAGCCTCTCCTCCTCCTCCGCCGACAAGATGATGAAGCCGTACGAAGAGTATGTCGGGGTGTAAGGAGGTGGCGCGGTTGAGCGAGCCGATCGTCGTGGTGGCGCGGGCTGCTCCTCCGTGTGCCCACGAGGTTCGGTAAACCTCATGGAAGTGCTTCTTGCGGCCCTCATACCACCAAGGAGGAGAGCATCGTTCCTCCTCGGTGGTGCCGTATCCGTCTCCATGCTCGGGAGACTCGGAAACCGAGTGCCTCCTCGAAGACGTGGTTGATGACGGCTTGGATGACGACGAACTCTTCTTCTTGGAGAAGAGACTTGTGGTCTTCTTCCACATGGTTGCTGCACTCTTTCTTCAACTAAAACTCCGGGTTGTAACCGGTAACTAGGCACTTAAACTCTTTGCTTCGGATGTGGACTTTGAGTGGATTAAGGATGTGGATTTTTTTCTTGAGCTATCAAGCTTGGGAAGGTTGGCTATGTCTACAGAGGTTTTGAGCACACAAACTTGAACACACAAACAAAGGAAGGAGAGGGAAGCTTGCTGCGAGAAAACGGGAGCCGGGGGCTCCTTAAGTAGGTGAGGCCGGCCGGCTCAGGGCCGACCGGCCCGGGGTCCTTCCGGCTCCTCCCCGCCGTGTCTTTCTTCCGGCACGATCATTTCGCCTCTGCAACTTTCCTGCCCGCGTGCTCCACGAGTTGCACCACCCAAACGCTCTCGTCCACTCCTTTTCTTGCATTATTGGTCCTTTCACTTGATGCTCCATGCTTTGGGTCATGTCCATGCTCCCTAGCTCCACTTGCTTCACATGCCACCATGAAATTCCTGCAAAGTTGATGCTTGCTGCCCACCATGCTTGTCCTTTGCATGTGGAATTGGTGAAAGTTGATAAAAGGGAATCCAATGGTGCATGCATGATTAATTCAAACTAGATTGCCTCCATTAAGGTGTGTTTAAGGTTAAGCACTCTCTAATTCGAAATTTAAAATATTTTTCAGAGCCATGCAAGAGCTCAAACATAATTTTAGAGAAGTTTTTAAGCCATTAAAAACAAATGTAAGTCGAAAATATTTTTCGACTACGTTGATTTCGGTCTCACCGGTATAGTTTGCCTTCATCGGTTGAGAGCAAACATTTCCCGGCTTGATCATGGGGGCATAAGTTTAGGTTCTAATTTTGGCTAAATAAGAAAGATTTTGAATAAAACAAAATTAGAATAGGCTTAGAAAAATTCTAATCCTAGAGAAACCAAGGATAAAGATTTTTAAAACCAACCAAAAGTTTTGATTCCTAGGTTCACGCGAGTCCTACCACGTGCTGAATTTTATTAACACTTAAATATAAATTGTGGCTCTACTCGTGTGGTTTTAGCATGAAAAATAAGTCAACCTCAGCACCATAATGAGGGTGAAAGGTTGAGTTAGGTTCTGAAATTATTTGGTTGAGGTTTCTCGAAAAGAAAAGAACAAACAAGCACATAGGAGGGTTCATGCAAAGGGTTTATGATAAAGCAAACATTCAATCAAGAATTATGTCTCTAATATTGTTCAACCACTTCTAAGTCTAATGTCTTTGCGTAATAAAACTCAAAAACTAAATTATTAAAAATACTCGAAAAAAACCTGGAATCGGGTTGTCCTCCCGGTAGCTTATTCTTGACTCGACGAAACGGGTTGCCTCCCGCCTAGCGCTTCGTTTATAGTCTATAGCTAGACTTCTTCACTTGATTACTCCGGATCAACGCTTTTTGCGGGCGTTGCAATCTTGGGTACCCACCTCCGCACCATCTTGGGCGCGGGCTTGTCTTCCGGCTTAGTTGGCTTAGTCATTTTTTTGGTCTTCACAGGCGGCTTCTCTTCCTTTGTCTTGACGGATGCAACACCTTCTTTGATTTTCTTTACGTTCATTTTTTTCGGCTCCTTCTTCTTTTTCAGCCCCTCTCCGTTTGTTTTGGTTCTCCCTTCACTCCAATCATGTTGCATGCCTCAATCCTTGGACGGAACTTGAAGGAACTCCTTTCTCCGTTGATATCGAACATGATCTCCCCCTTGCCAACATCAATAGTAGCTCCCACGGTCTTGAGGAACGGCCTCCCTAGGATGAGCGGCGGCTTCTCCCTCGCTCCCATCTCGAGCACAACGAAGTCGACGGGGACGAAGTGGTGTCCAATCTTCACGGGTACATCTTCGGCAATGCCTAAGGGATAGCGAATGGAGTTGTCTCCCAACTCCAAACATATTCCCGTAGGCTCCATTGGTAGGCGTAGCTTCTCGAACACATCCCTCGGCATGACGCTTACACTAGCTCCAAGGTCGCATAACGCCTTCTCGAAGTTGAAAGAACCAACTGAACATGGAATTGTGGGGCACCCGGGGTCTTTTTGCTTCTCTAGCCCATTAGCAATAGCTGCACTACACTCCTCGGACATCTTGACATGATCTACCCCGAGTGTTGCTATCTCATATTTATTTGCAAGTATGTCTTTAAAGTAACGAGAATATGTAGGTACTTGTAGGGCATCTAGTAATGGCATGTTGATGCTAAGTCTACGCACAACTTCCACAAACTTCTCAAAGTGGTTGTCAAGTTTACCTCGGAAGTAGCGTGGCTTGAGTTGCGGTATCCTTGTGTCTTCCTCCGGCATCTCAAATTCGGGTTCCTCGGTGACGATCCCCGTAACCTTCTCTTTAACGGCTCCTTACACCTCGGTGGATGGTTTAAGCTTCCTTGCTCCCGCGGAACGTTCCGGATCTTCGGTCTCCTTCCCCGAACGTGTTTGAATGGCCTTCGCCGATTCGGGACATTTGGGTTGTCCCGGAAGCTTCCCTTCATCATTAGTGAGGCGCCCCGCAAGTTGTCCAACTTGCGTCTCGAGCATCTTCATCATGTTGAGCACTTGATGATTGGAACTTCCGACCTCCGTCACTTTGCTATCGATGTTCTCCAACACCTTGTCTATGGTTTTGAACTTGGTGACGGTGTCCTTGTTGATCTTAGCTTGCTCATCCATGAACTCCTTCAATTGTATACGAAGCGGAACCGCGTTAGGAATAGATGAGCTTGCATTAAATTGAGGCCTACCTTGCCCGTAGCGGAAGTTCGGCAATTCTCCCTTCCTCATATAGTCGAGCACTTTGGCTTCCTCCGGACTATCTTTGCGGACATGGCCATACTCTCCACATTCTTCACATGTGGACCTTGCTTCGGCGGCCTTCAAGTCTTGAGCCTCTTTCTTTTCCATCTCCATCTTCTCCAACCTCCTCATGAGCGAGTCGATCTTGCCTTCAAGTATGTTCTCCTTCTCCACTTGCAAGACTCCCTTGATGTTCCCCGTGGGTTGAACCGGATGTAGGCGTCCGGACGACGCCCACGTGTCATTATCCGCGACCTTCTTGAATAGCGTGAAAGCTTCCGTCGGTGTAAGCTCGATGATAGATCCTCCCGCTAATGCATCGATGATCGTCCTTGACGCCATGGTGAGTCCTTGATAGAACTTTTGCACGAGGTCTTCTTTCGGGAACTTGTGATGTGGAACCGCCCGAGTGTACTCGTTGAAGCGCTCGAATGCCTCCGAGATAGTTTCTGTAGGATATTGAACAAAGGTGGCAATCTTATTACACAAACTTTGAGTTTTACCCGATGAGTAGTATTCCTTCATGAAAGCCTTCATCAACGTGTTCCAATTTTGCACCGTCTCCGCCGGTTGAGAGTGGAACCATTGCAAAGCCTTTCCGAGTAGTGAAAACGGAAAAAGCCTTGCCCTCATTTGGTCTTGAGTCACCCCATCCATGTTGAATGTCGACATAGTTGAATGAATGCTTGGAGGTGAAGGTTCGGATCCTCTTTGCCGGTGAAGGGTGAATGTTGCACCATGCGGATTGTTGAGGTCTTGATCTCGAACGGTCTTCCGATCTCCTCGAGGTTCAAGATTGGTAGGTCGATGATGTCTGGGGTGCATAGCTCCCCAATCTTGCGTTCTTGCGGTGGTTGGTCACCCATCGGTGGAAGTCGATTCTCCCGAGGACTTTGAGGTGGTGAATTCTTCGGAGATTCCTGTGATCCTTTGTCTTCCGACTCCGAATCTACAAAATCCAGCTTTTTAGCTTGATGTGCTTCGCGTCTCCTTAGCACTCGTAAAGTTTTTCCGGATCATCCACAAAATTATTGGGTTTGTTGGAGAGGTAGTCGTCCATCTCTGTTAGGGTTAGCAATAAACAAAGTATGCAAAAAACTAGAAAGTAAAAACAAATCTATAAAAACTAGAGTTAGACAAACTAGATTAGATGTATTTTGAGGATGACCAAAATTTAGTAGATGCAAAAATAAAAACAAAGAGAAAACTGAAAATTACAAAAAGGCAATAAAAAATCAAATCTTGATCACTTGTTCCCAAGCAACGGCGCCGGAAAAAGGGGCTTGTTGACGGTTAATAGTTGTATCAAAGTTCGTTCGTGACTCGCAAGCGTACAAGTCTGCCGTCGTAGTCAAGGGACCCTTCTTCCCTCGAGTGGTGAACCCAAGGTATCGAATCCGTGGAACAAATGTGTGACGCAAAACTTAATATAATAAAGCCAAGTAACTTCAATCTTCGATAAAACCCTAATGCATCTAAGTAAAAGACACGAAACGAATCTAATCTACTAAAGACCGGAGAAAACAAAGTAAGATTGGGTAGATAAACCGATCTAGAGGATTTGTTGAAGTTCCAAGCAAGAGAAGAAGTAGCAAATCGAATCTTAATAGAAGCCTCTTTAAATCGTGGTTTCCCGTCCAAATCCGAAAACATCCGCCTTTCGAGACCCCCGTTCTGTCACAACGTATCCCTATTCATGCGGGGAGCTTAGGGCGAGTCAAAAGACAAGTCGAGATTCTTTCGGAAGATCCGGCGTGTACCTCTAGCCACCGCGGCTACAAGAACACCCTATGTAATCTATCTCGAGAATAGAATTGGAATAAGCAAAGCCGATCGAAAAACGAAATCTTCGAGGAAACACTTGATCGCTAGGAAAAGATTCAACTTGATAATTCAACTATAGCAATGATACATACACAAGATCACCACCGGGATCCTTCCTTGATCTTGCTTCTAGCTCGGGAACTCCGACGTGGTCTTCCGTGCAAGGTTCCCACGTCGGCTAGGGGAACCCTAGTCAACTAGCTCGACCCTCTCCTCTCCGAGATGGTGTCCCTCTCTTCTCTTGCTCCTCGGCGGCGATGACAAAATCTTCTCCCCGAGGCTCTCGGTCGGGGGACTATAAATAGCCCGATTGGCGGCTAGGGCAAAGGAGGAGGCGTTTGGGCCCTAAATGAGCTCGGGCCGACCGGACCGGGCCGGCGGCCCCGGGCCCATTTAGGCCCGGCCGAGGGCTCCTTCGCTCCACGTCGGTTCCCTTGCTTCTTGGATGTTTCCCCCTTCTGCATTTAGGTCCATGTCGTCGGTTTCTCTCCGAATTGGACTCAACTCCTTGTCTTGCAAGATTCAGCACTTTTACCGGTCGGGTCCCTGGAGTCTGTCGTCTTCTCGGATCAAGTCCCCGGCTTCTTGGAGTTAAGTTTGCTTCATTGCATGACTTGTACGGGGCTTCAAGGTCTTGTCATGAGGTTCTTGATGAACTTATCCCGAAAGTCTTGCATTCAACACTAAAACCACGCATAAACATTAAACTCCAAAACCGACATGCACACGTGAACTTGTTATACCACGGGGGTTAGTACCAATGGATAAGGTATAAAACTCATGCCAACACCGAAGGTAAACTCATGGCTAGGTTGACGGATTTTCACCGTCAACGGCGGCCTCCGCTCCGATCGCCCGCCGCCGCTCCTCGTCGAAGCGGCGGAGCCGTTGCTGCACGGTGCGGGAATGAGGTAGGATATCAAGGGAGTGCTCGGCGACCTCCCTCGGGATGCCTGGCATGTCCGAGGGGCTCCACGCAAAGATGTTAGCATTGGCGCGGAGGAAGTCGACGAGCACTACTTCCTATTTCGGGTCGAGGGTAGAACTGACCCTCAACGCCTTGCCCTCGGGGGCAGCAGGGTCGAGGGGCACTTCCTTGGTCTGCTCAGCAGCCTCGAAACTGCCGGCGTGCTTGGCGGTGGAGCTGAGGTCCTCGTTGACCATCTTCTCCATGTTGGCCACCAGCGCTTCGTCCAGCGCCAGGGCTTCCGCGTGCTCCACGCACTCGACGTCGCAGTCGAAGGCGTGCTCGATGGACGAGTCCACGGTGATGACACCGTTCGGCCCCGGCATCTTCATCTTGAGGTAGGTGTAGTTGGGGACCGCCATGAACTTGGCATAGCAGGGCCGCCCAAGTATGGCGTGATACGCACCCCTGAACCCCACCACCTCGAAGGTGAGCATCTCCTTGCAATAGTTATCTGGCGTGCCGAACCAGACGAGCGGTCGATGCGCCCAGGGGGCTGGACGCGCTTGCCGGGCGCGACGCCATGGAACGGCGTCGTGCTGGGCCGCAGCTGGTCCAACCCGATCCCCAACAGGCGCAGCGTGTGCGCGTAGAGGATATTGAGGCTGCTGCCTCCGTCCATCAGGACCTTCGAGAACCGCGCGTTCCCGATGGCCGGTCGACCACCGGCGGGTGCGGCCGGGTTAGGGATGCGGTTCGGGTGATCCTCGCGGCTGAAGGTGATGGCATCCTCCGACCAATCGAGGAAGGAAGGAGGCGCCTTCTCCGCGGCCAGAACCTCGTGCCGCTCCCGCTTGCGTTGGTGGCTCGACATGTCGACGGTCGGCCCCCCGAAGATGAGGAAGACGTTTTCCACAGCGGGGAAGCCGCCGGCGTCACCATCACCCCCGTCCTTCTTGGCTTCCGCGTCCTTCGCGGCGACGCGACCATAGAACCGCTTGAGCAAGTCGCATTGCTCGAGGGTGTGGTTGACCGGTGTCTTGTGGTAGGGACATGGCTTCTTCAGCATGTCGTCAAAAACCCCGGGACCTCGAGGGGCCGGTCGAGGGCCCCGTCGAGCCGGGTCAACAACAAGGGCCTCGGCGTCGTCGCCGTAGCGTCCCTGCTCGCGCGCCTCGCGGTGCTGCTTCTTTCCCTTCTTGCCCCGCTTGTTCTTCTGGTGGAGCTCCTTGGACTTGCTGCCCTCTGCGGGGCCGTCGTCCGTGCGCTTGCCTTTCTTGTCGTCGAAGATCGCCCCCACTGCCTCTTCGCCCGAGGCAAAGCTGGTGGCGATGTCGAATAGCTCGTTCGAGTCGACCGGCGGGCTGCGCCCCAACTCGCGTACGAGGTCCCGGCATGTGGTGCCCTCGAGGAAGGCGTGCACGATCTCGGATTGCTCCACGCTCGGGAGCTCCGTACATCGCTTGGAGAAGCGCCGTATGAAGTCCCGGAGCGACTCGCCGGGCTTCTGGGTGCAAGAGAGCAGGTCCCAGGAGTTCCCAGGGCGTACATACGTGCCCTGAAAGTTGCCAACGAACGTGCGGACTAGGTCATCCCAGTTGTGGATCTGGCTGGCCGGCAGGTGTTCGAGCCACGTCCGCGCCGAGTCGGCGAGGTGCGGGGGGAGGTTGCGGATGATGACCTCGTCACTGGTGGCTCCGCCCAGCTGGCACGCCAGACGGTAGTCGTTGAGCCACACACGGGGGTCCGTCTCCCCATTGTACTTGACGATCGTCGTCGGCTGGCAGAAGCGTTGGGGAAAGGCCGCCGTGCGGATCTCCCGGCTGAACACACGGGTGCCCGGGGGCTCCGGTGTTGGCGAGCGGTCCTCATCACTATCGTAGCGTCCACCCCGTCGAGGGTGGTACCCTGCTGCCGCCCGCGCCTCCGCCTTGCTTGTCCGTCGGGCGTTGATGACGTTGCGGGCGTCACCGTCTCGCGCTTGCCCGCGCGTGTCAAGGAGCCACTCCTTGGCCGGTGTGCGCCCCGGATTAGCGGGGTGCTCGACCGCGCCACCCGCGTGGACCGAGGGCTCGGCACCTTGCGCGCCCCCATCGTTCCGTGCGCTCCCCTGCTGGCGGATCTGGGACGCCGAGCTCTCAGCCTGCTGGACGGCCGCTTGCTCGATGAGCGCTTGCGCTTCGCGGTGCAGGTTCAGCGCCTCGGGTGTTGAAGGGGCGGGCATGGCCCGCAACAGTGTTGCGGCGGCGATGAGCTTTTGGCTCGCTCGTGGGGGCGTGTCCGGGTTGTCGACGTTGAAGTCGGTGTTGATGCGGTCACGGGCTTGCCTGCCCAGTTCACGCGGGCGTTCGCCGCGCGCGGAGGCTTCCCCCGCCATGGAGGCGCGGAGCAACCGCACGGTGCGGTACTCTTCGGCCAGCTTGGCCTCGAGCTCACGTGCTCCGGGCCGGTGCGCGTTGATATCGGCCCCTATCGGTGGTGAGGGAGGAGGGGGAGCTCGGCCTGCGGCCGGGCGCGACCCGGTCCCCAAGGCGGGGAGGAAGCTCCCCGTCGCCGGTGCTGTTGCACCGGTGGTGTTTGCCTGTGTCGTTGGCGATGACGACACGGCATTCCCCGCGCGGGATCATAGCTCCCCGCGCTGGAGTCGTCGGAGTAGCCGAACCAGTAGTCCGTGGCGTCGAGGAACCGCCTGAACATTACTGGGTCCGGCACACTGGAGAAGTACCACTCCGCGTACCCATGCGAGGTGGCGGGTGGCAGCGCGTCGAGAGAGCCTAGGGATGACTCATCGCCGGCAGAGGCGCTGGGGTCCCTGGCAACCAAGACGTGGCGGCCAGGGGGGAACCTCCGCGCATCGTGGCGGCGGCGTTGGTGTTGGCGGCGTAAGCCGCCGAGGGCGCCGCGTAGACCGTTGGGGAAGCGCGGTTCGGAGACCGAACGCTCCCCTGCCGGGGCGGGCGTCGTCGTGGCGACGGGCGCGCCTTGTTGTGAGGCGACGTGCTCGGCGTGCCGTCGCTCCGACCGCGCCCGGCGCGAGCGCCGGCCGGAGCGGCGGCGGCGCCGTGGCGCCGATGGGCCCGCGGCGTCCGTGCTAGCGGATGTTGGCGTTGCGGCGACGCGTGCGGCGGTGGCCGGGGCGGACCCGGCTTGGAGCCGTGCGCGAAGCTCCTCACGGTTGGTGAGGCGCATCAGGTAGCCATTCCCCGTTGCCTGAAAATTCAGGCCCCCGAACCGGATTTCGAACCCGGCGGGGAGGGGGTCCGAGCTGCCCATTGAGTAACACGTACCGCGATACTCGGTGCGAATCACCATTGAGGGAGCGGATGACGGGTTGACCTTCAGCGCTCGCGTGCCCCACGGTGGGCGCCAACTGTCGGTACGGAATGTAGTCCTGACACTAACTAGTAATAAGCACTGAGATCTGTCCCTCGATGGTCGGTGCTAAGCAACTAGAGACACGGGGTTTATCCTGGTTCCGGCGGGGCCGTACGTCCCGGCGGTGGTGTGCTCGAGGCACTGTATTGCTTTGCACCGGGGTGCCTGTAGTGGGGCGGCTACAAGCAAGGCGGGGGAGGAGGCGCGGCCTCCAAGTCCCTGGTGGAGCGATCGAAGCGAGTTCCGATGTTGTGGGAGAATTGAGGAGCGTGTGTGTTGTTCTCTGTGGCTTTTTTTGATGTCCCCTGCGGCGAGGGGGTTCACCTTCCTTTTATAGACCAAGGAGAGGGTGAGTTACAAGCATGCCGCACTGTTTAGCTACGTGGGGAAGTATGGCGTGCAGCGCCGCGGAGTTGGCGGCCGTCCTGGCGGTCCTCGTTACGGTCTGGTCCTCGTGGCGCGTCTTGTACTTGAACAGGGGCGGCTTCGAGGGTGAAGGCGTAGTGGTTGGCCGTGACGTCCTCAGGCAGGCTTGAGGAAGCTGTTGACGGTGATCCGTACGGGGTACAGTGGCAGGCGTGGCGGCGTCTCGTCCCCGCGTGCTCAACAGCGCCGGAGTTGTTGTAGCAGTGCCCGGCGTGGTGCTGCGGGCACGGGGGCGGCCGCACAGGACCAACAGTGGCGGGGATGGTGTCCCGCCGGCCTAACGTCATGGTTTGACCCTGCGGATTCACGAGAAAGTGGTTCGAGGGTGTGGCCGGCCCTCCTTCGAGGGCGCGGCGCGTTAGCCGTACGGGAGTGGGCGGCACAGTGCCACGGAGCTGACACTGGCCATGTCGCACAGTCCCCCACAGTGGCGGGATGGGTTCCCCCTAGGGAGTTGGCGAACGGCGCGGGGTGTGATTCCCAGGCGCATGATGGCACGACTCTGCTGTGTCAGAGCATTAAATGCCCGTACCCGCGTGCGGGAGCGGGTGTGCTCGTGAGGGGGCCTCGAGCGAGGCGGAGATGAACGCTCGAGCGAGGAGGAACCCGCTCGAGGGAGGCGTGAGCCCTCGAGCGAGGCGGAACCTGCTCGAGGGAGCCTTTGACTGGGCCACTCCGGTGGGCCGTGGGGGCCACCGCGGTGTGGGCCGTGCCTTGTGTGTGCGCTTAAGTGAGAAGTGTTTTGTTTTGGTTTTTTGCAGGTTTTAAGCAGGATTCCCCTGGTTGTTTTAGGGGACCCTCAGGGCTGTCTCCGACACAACAGAAGAACTTCTTATGTGCATTTTTCAGCTTATATGATTCATAAATTCTCAAATGTCTGTCAGCGACATTTCCGCCAATTCTTACTGCATAAATCTTGACAGTAGAAAACATTGATACTAGAAGGAAGAAACAACATTCTTCTGTGTTCCTTCCGGTTCAATTCATTTCAACAAGTGTATACATCACATACCTCAGGGGTGGCGAGCACGAACCGTGGCGCCGATGGCTGCATCTTGGCGAAGTTGATTCCCTTGATGACGATGCAGTGCTGGTCCTGGTCGGTGCGGCCAAAGCGGAGAGACGAGCAAGGGGGAACTCAATGGGTAGAGCACAATGCTCGCGGCAACTGTGTGGGATCAGCAAGGTGGGAGCATCAACAGGGTGGGGGTGCGACATTTGGATGCTGAGCCATGTTGTTGTTGGCTGTGCACCGGCGGTGGCGGACTCAGAAGGAGCATCAGAAGGAGTAGCAGTGGGGCAAGCTTCAGGGACGGTGATTCCGTCCGGCGCCATTGCTCCTGCCGCCACAACGATGGCGATGTGTGGCTGGGAGAGGACGAGATGTGGGTTGGGTTCAAGAGGAGGGCAGCTTTCGGATCAAGAGACCTGCCAGATTCCGGAGTTGTGCGTCCCCAGGGGCGAGGACGAGGTCGGCGGCGGCAGGGCGGAGCCGAGGAGGTCCACATCCGGGCGGCGGGCGGGCGGAGCCGGGGAGGTCTTGCGTCCGGCGGCGGCGGGGCGGAGCCGGGGAGGCGGCGGTGGGCGGAGCGGGGAGAACCCGCGTCCGGCGGCGGCGGCCGGAGCCGGGGAGGTCCCCGCCCGCGTCCGACGGCGACGGGTGGAGGCCGAGGGCGACCGCCGACCGGCGAAGCCGAGCCGAGCTGTCGAGGCCCCGTGTGAAACGAGGGGCAAAATAGGAAATCCAAGTGTTGCATACTAGACGGACGACATCTATTTTGACTCGTTCCCATTTGTACTGAAAGCGACATCTATTACGATCCGAAGGGAGTATTATACATCTATATATAGTGTATGTCTAAATGCACAATATCATTAATGAAACGGAGGGAATAGGATTTAAGCACTCCCAATCCGAAATAGTATGTTGTTTTAATTCTTCTATATGCATAGTTTTTTTTACTGTGCATTCAGATGCTCTATATATCTAGATGTAAAAAGGACAATGATATACAATTTGAAAAGAAAAGAGCAATATATAGCATTTGAAGAAAAAATAATTAATTGCTACCGAGTATGCTATCTGCCTCCAGGTAACTTCCATCTCCATGGAAATTTTGTCATGCATGCTTCATCCATCTCCATTTGATCCATCTCCGGTGAGATGCAGCTCCACAACCTGTTTGTTTGGCTGGTGGTTGGTGGTTGGTGTTGATTTTTTTCTGAGAGTAAAGTATTGTTAGCTGGTTGTTGGTTGGCTGGTTTGTTAAGTAATGTAGGCGGGTGGCTGATAAGCCCAGGGCACATGGTGCCATTTTATAATTGTCGTTCATTTATAAAAATTAATAACTGTCTGCATTAATCCTAAGGGCTTGTTCGCTTCCGTGGGATTCAATCCGGTCGGAATAATAAATGTATGAAGAAAATTATGATATGGACTCGGATTTATTCCGGATCAAAAATTAATTTAATAAATCATGATAGGTAGAACAAGAGACCGTAGAGCCGGATTGGTTCCGCACCTCTTGACTAGTTGATTGATTCCGAGCCTTTTGGTGTATCTATCATGAGCAAATTAATTTTCGACCCGGAATAAATCCGTATCTCTTATAGTAACTATCATGATTTTCTTGTTGTATTTATCCATTCCGATCGAAATCGATCCCGTGGAAACAAATGAGGCCTAAACCATGTATTGTAGGCTGCTTTCAACTCGCCCTTGGGCCTTGAAATCATCTGGTGATCTACTTTTACCAGTTATGGAAATGCGTGCAGCTATGAAGTGAACTGATCATCAGACAACGTTTGGGCAAGGTTCTATCTTTTTTTTTTTTGAGAGGCAAGGTTCTATCTCTTGCAGGTGGTTAGATGTGTCGGGCTTATAGTTTGCTAGCAATAACTTGGCCCATTAGTCGGGTGCGCGTGTGCTTAAATAGCCTGGCCCAGTAGCGCTCATCTGTCGAACAAAACAAAAAACCCAAACACACGGATGGTACTGGGCCGATTCTCATTGGGCAGTGGGCACTCTCTAGACAAATCCCGACTTTTTTTATTTTAGCATTGTGCCCAAAAAAATCTATATGCACACCGCCATTTGAAACCTTTATACTACCTCCGTTGGAAGTACTGGTCGTCATTTACTTTTTTTTCTACAACTTTGACAATTCGTCTTATTAAAAAATTGCGCAAGTATAATTTATTTTGCTTGCCATATGCTTTATTGTTGTATGTATTTTAAAGATGATTTATCATTTCACGTGTCTGTGATAATTTTTTTGAATAAGACGAATTTCAAAGTTGCAAGGAAAAATCAACAGCGACAGATATTTCGATACGGAGGGAGTATGTGCTAAAGAAAACTGAAACCGATAGACTAACTCCAACAATAATGAAGGGCAAAATGGGAGTGCATTTCGTTCATTTGCATTGAGCACAATGGTTCCATCACGCGTGCAAAATTGGTCGTCTCCGATAAAGCGCGAGGCAAAATCAAAATCCAAGCCGCGGCACTCCTCCCGTTCTCCGCCAGAGTCCCTCCCCTGCTCCTCCTCCGCGCGGTGCCGAGATCCGGCCGCCCCTGCCATTGTCGGCGGTCTGAAGAAGGCGACGGAGAGATCGAGGAAGACCGTGTGGCCGGGCGCAGCACGAGGTGGACAACGGCTTGCTTCTGCGTGACGGATCTTCGGTGGCATCTTCCTCTTTTCCCTGTCAGCCGGCGGTGGGCGAGACCTCGATTCGAGGAGGTGGTGCGGCGGTTGGGGCCTCGATTCGAGGAGGCGGCGGGTTCTCATCGAGCTCGATGGCCAGCTCGGCGGCGTCGACACGAGTAGGTGCGGTGATGCCGAGCGGCAGCCGTGGCGCACGTGGCTGCGGACTGGGACGCGATCTGGCGTGGGGAGTCGATGCGGGGCAGCCCAACAGACAGGGATTCCGCTTCGACGGAGAGGCGGAATGGCAGGCGGGCGGCGCCGGTGACGTGGTCCGAGACGAGGGATGTAGCGGTTGCTGCGGAGGCGGAGGTGGAGGCGGAGGCGTTGTTGATCACGTCGGCGCCCGCGGTCCTCGTTCGTCGACGTCTTTGTCATCGCTCGCGGTCCAACATCGGCACAGGGGGGCTGCGAGTTGCGACGCCGTCTGGCCACTTGGCCGCCGCGCAGGGAGGAGAAACAAGGGGAGTCATTTAACCGTACGCTATTAAGAAAGTTGCTAGTTACGTGTATGTCATGAAAAAGTTTTCCAAGACGCGTGTATCTGCGCGCGTCCGAAGCTTGTTGACGTACATGCCATTTTGGATGGATGGAGAGTTAATAGAGGTGTTAGAGGGTGTGTAAAGACAGTTTTACCCTTATGTGCAATAAAGAGTTTAAAAAATCAGAAAAGTGAAAAAAAATCGAAATGATGTAAATAATTCGATAAAAATAAGAGATAATTTCAAAAAAACCGTAAAAATCAGAAAAGTGGAAATAAATTATACAAATGATTAAAAAAATCAGAAAAGCGGAAATAAATTATAAAAATGATTTAAAAATTGTAAAAAATTAGAAAAGTGGAAATAAAATTTTTAAATGGTTAAAAAACTGGGAAAATCGAGAGAAATGCTAGAAAAATGTAGATAAATGTGGAACAAATTAGAAAAGGTTGCAAAAAATAAGAAAAATTAGACATTATTTTTTTAAAAAAGGAAAAATAGGTGCATGACCATTGCATACAATCAAATAGGAAAAAAAGGAAAAAAAGGTGCAACTGGCCGAGCGCCCGGCTCGGCCGCGGCCGCGCGGCGCGCGCGCCGCCGCGGGCTCGCCCGGCCGCGAGCTCGCCCGACTCCACGCCCGGCCGCGGGGCTTGGCCGGTCGCGGAGCCCGGCTCGGCCGCGCCCGCGCCGGCGGCGGGCGCGGTGGCCGCGGGCACGCCGGCGCGGGCTCGGGCGGCCTCGGCGCGCGGCGGCCGCGGGCTCGGCGGCGGCGGGCGGGTCGCCTAGGGTTCCTGCCTAACCGGACTGGAGCACGAACGAGTACGGGAAGGAGCACTCGCGATTCTTTTTTTTGCGACCAGGAGCACTCGCGATTCAATTCGTTTCACTCAGAAACAAACTGGATAGGGCAGGGGCATAATAGTCCTTTCACTACGCGGGTCCCACATGTCAGATGGGTGCAACTGTTAAGTCCTAACGGAATCCATCCAAAATGGCATGTACGTCAACAAACTTCGAGTGCATGGCATACACGTGCTTGGGAACTTTTTCATGGCATACACGTAATTAGCAACTTTCTTAATGGCATACAGGTAAATGACTTAAACAAGGGAGCAGGGGGCGCCAGACGGAGGAGGGAGACACGGAGAGGAAAAATTTGCCTCGGTGGAGAGAGGTGAGTACCTCTCTTGTTTGCACGTTCTGTTAGAGGTTGATTTTCAATGCAACACCAATGTGCTTTTGCATGCCCTTGTTGAAGTCAGTCTTAGGGCGTCTCCAACAATCTAGCTTAGAGCTAGTGAAACTAATTTTTCGATCATGAAACATTGCAAAAGACAAGAGGCTAACTAGGAGAATACACTGTTCTCTTACTGCACAATATTCAAAGCTAGTTGTTTCACTCTTTTCTCGTTTAAATTCATCAGCTTAGAGCAGCGGACTTCGAGATGGAAATGGGTCGGGTCGACCGATTGGGTGGTTCACTCAACCCAAAATTTCAAGGTTAATGGGTTGTATGGGTTGACCTCAAATGAAAAATGGGTTTATAGGGCCGGAACCTACTGACTTAATGAGTAAGATGGGTCGACTCAAACTCAAAACTACGTATCTATTTTTAAACCATACATGTATCAGTTTCAAATTATTTGAACTGCACGTAGCAAGCAGAATCGACGCCTGGCTTAGGTTAACTGCTTGGCAGCAAGGTGCAGGCAACAAGCAAGCAAGTGCTGCAGTCAGACTGCTTTAGACAGGAAAGAACGTTCTCTTTGCTTCAGTATTTTCCATGAGTTTTGTTGTTCGCACTAGTGAAGCTTGCTCAACGTATTTGCGCCACTACTAGCTCCGGTTTTACCACTACAAATCGGCCACGAAATTATGTTTGTGAAGACAAGACAAACATAGTTATTGATGACATCATCATTATTTTCATTTTTTAAATTCGTACTGAAGTGACGCACCATGGTCCACGTAATGACAAACTTACATGAAAGGGACTTTAAAACTATTCTTAAGTATTTGATGTCGTGGCTCACACATGATGCTTCCACCTTAAACTATTTATTTGTTTGTAGCAAATGTTTGTAATGACAAATTTTTAGAAACAACTTATAATGACATTTACTTTCATATCTCATATGTCTCAACTAAAAATATTTGCATTAGCATATAACAAGAAGTTGACTGGACGGACCCATGCTACCAATTGGACCGCCACAAACAAGGATGAAATTAGGTCGACCTGTGGCCCCTGAAATTGGCCATGAGGCCACAGGGCTAGATCCAAGGTCGAGTCCGGGCCGACCCATTCTCACCCCGAGGGCTAGTTCGTTTCCACGAGATTCAATCCGGATGGAAATGACAAATACTACGTAAAAATCAATATAGATAATATAGAGACTCGGATTTATTCGGTTCGAGAACTAATTTACTCATCATGATAAGCACAACAAGGAACCAAAGAGCCGGATTGATTCCACACCTCTTGACTAGTTGATTAATTCCGAGTCTCTTGATGTCCATATCATGGGTAAATTGGTTTCCAACCTGAAATAAATACGGATCCCTTATAGCAACCTATCATGATTTTCTTGTTATATTTATCAATTCTCGCCGGATCCAATCCCGTGGAAACGAACTAGCCCTGAAGCGGAATGTGCACTATAGCAAACGGTTCAAGTACTGGCGGTATTTCCCCACTCTATTAGCACATCTTGATTTTTTTTAAAAAACGTTTTGATATGAATTTTTTTGAAGCACTACAAGAAATCCCTTGTTCCATGACGAAATTCCCATGACGTTTTTTGATTTCGTCACAGATCACACTGCATCCATGACGAATAGTCAGATTTCGTCGTAAATTCGCAGCACTGGATATGAAGCCCGATATGAAGTCCAAACACTATGACGTTATGCCAATTTCGTCACAGATTTCGTCACAGATCACACTGCATCCATGACAACAGTTAGATTTCGTCATAGATTAGCAGTGTTGGATATGAAGCCCGATATGAAGTCCAAACACTATGACGTTGCGTCAATTTCGTCATAATCCAACCCACATTGCATTTCAACATTTCCTTATGATCAATAAAATAAAAAAAATCATATAATATGTGAAAAAGTAGAGATAATCGCAGTCAATAATTTAAAAATCTAAATTTAATTTTTTCTAAAGCATATAATATTATATAGTTAATATATAGATATACCTATATAAATGCAAACAAAATTGAATTTCGGTTTTATGACTTTTTATAACTTACTATAATTTTTTACATATTGATTTGAATTAAATAAAAAAGAAAAAGACAAAACCGTTTTTTAAACCACGCAAAACCAAGCTTGTGATGTAGTATGAATGGTTTCAAAGGTTGAAAGATATGGTTTGTGTAGTTATTAAATTTAGGCATGAAAACCAGACTTATGCGAAAATTGAATAGGAGCAATAGTAACATGGGCTTGCTAACCTGAATCAAAGTCTACTGGTGGCCCTCTAACTTGTTAACAAATTCCAGATAACCACCCCGAGGTATCAAAACCAGCCCGTGCAGCCCAACTGGCCGACCCAACTGCACAGCCCAACTGGTCGACCCAGTCCCGCGAGAATGGAGGGCCACTAGCAGACTTTCCCCATTGTTTTTTCTTTTTAATCTATACTTAAAATTTGAAACTAGTGTTTCTCGGTCATAGTACCTCCAAATTCATTGATTCTTTTTTCCATTTTTTTAAAATCACAATCTTTATCGTAATATCGTTCGTTTTCATATTAATTGCTATTACATTTATCTTTTTCATACAACTTCTTTTCTTCTACCGAAAGAGAATAAATAAAAGATATTTTCCAATAATAAATAGTAACATAACTTCATATTTACTAATGTTATGATAAGTTATGATAAACACAAGGTTATGGTAAAGTTTGAAGTGCATATGAATTCGAAAATTTCGAAAGGTATGATACACTTCAATGTTCAAATGATGTTTCATGAAACTATGTGAGACATGTATCCATTTCTAAACAACGTATGTTCCGCTGTTACCGAAATCATTAGAAAGTTTGATCACAAGTTTATGGACCCAAATTATGTTACTACGTAAATTCGTACAACCATTAGAGCATTTTATGATATTATTTGAATTATGATAGTGTAAATTCGAGATGTAAGTTTGAATTACCCCTAATAAACTGATGTCGAAATCATTTTTCATTTGTTAAATTGTAGATCTTGGTAGAGAATGATTTTGGAAAATTTTAGAAAAAAGAATCATCCAATTTGGAGTTAGTATGAGGCAGAAAAACTAGTTACAAGTTTTAGTCAAAGATTAAAAAAAAGAAAACACAATTGTTCATCTCAGTTCATAGCAAGTGCAATTTCTGTTTTTAATATTCGGATAAAACTTGTAAACTATTTTTCTTCGTCATACGAACTCCAAATCGGTTGATTCTTTTTCCTAATTTTTTCTAAAATCGAGATGTATACAAGTTATGGTCAACATGAGATGGTTTCAAAAATTGAGGTGCATACAAGTTCGGTCACATTATTAGTTGTTCAAATCTCAAAGTTTGTTTTCAATTGTAGAAAACTATGTGAATCTTGTGTCCTATTTGTGAACATCTATAATCTCACCTTATCAAAACCATAATACTTTTTTATAGGAGCATTATATGCTTAAAATATGGTTTCATGTCAATTTGTAGAGGTACATATAGGTCAATTTGGAATTACTTTCGGTAAACATGTAGAAATTCATTTAAATGATAGAAAATAGCAAATCTACGTGAAAATTCATAAACTCCTAGGTGACAACGTATATGTTGTATATTACGTTAGAAAAATGTTTTGAGAGTATGTAAGATAATATTTTTGTATATTACGTCACAAGAGTGTCTTAATTATGTTCATATTGCAAAGAAATGAAAAAAAAAAATGAATGTATAGTTCAATTTACGTAAAATCTTATGAAACTTTTATGCCAGCTTTGCACATCAGCAAAATGAATGTACTGTAATTTTCAGATTTTTGGATAAAGTTTAGGTATTATTATCATTATTTTATAATACAATTGCGAGTAGAAGTTCAAATTATCTTTAGCAAACATTTGTAACTTTAATTTATTTTGAGTATATGAGCTATAATAGAACCGAGATACTTGAATATATTTTGGAGAAATTTTTAAATGTTATTTGAGATATATGTAGTTCAAATTGTAGGTTTTCTCAATAAACGTGCATGAATTCATATAAATGATAGAAAATAGCAAATTCATTCCAAAAATTTTGAAATTCCTATATTGCAACTTATATGTTGTTTGCTACATGTGAAAAAATATATTTAAGCATTTAAGGTAACTATTTGTTTAAGTCGCTTCACAAAGCATACATTAATTAGTTGAAAAATGCAAAAACAATACTAATCGGGCCCATTTGCGCCGACCGGCCCACGTTCCCTCCCAGCCCACATAACTCTATCCGCTGGTGGCCGTTGATCTTACGATTCGACGGTCAAAAATAGACGCAACAGACATATATAGACCACCCCAAACCATATCCATCTCTCCCTCTCCTCTCCCCTCGCACCGCACCTCCTCCCCTCCCAGTTTGTGGTCTGCGCCGCTGCCTCCCCTCTCCCCTGCACAACAGCAAAAGCGTATGCACCCACCCCACCCGAAATCCTCCCCCACACAACATCCCTAGCCCCGGCCGGTGACGAGGAGGACGCGCCCCGGCGGCAGCACCCGACTAACCCGAGAACCTCAGCGGCGGCGGATCGGCACTCGCGCTGGGGGACATGGCGGCGGCGGTGATGGTGAGCTGGCGGGCTCGTTGCTGGCGATGCTGCAGGAGCCGGCGTCGGAACTCAAGTTGCACGCGCTCTCCAGCCTCAACTCCTTCGTCCACGCCTTCTTGACGAGATCTCCACCAGTGTCTCCTCCATGTGAGTCCCCTTCCACCTCCTCTCCCGCTCCCCCGCCCCGCGCCTTCTTTGTAATCGCCCGCTCTGATGTCGCACAGGTGTTTTGCTTTAGGCGGGTTTCGGTTAGGTTAGGGTTCGATTCGGGCTCGAGAGGAGAGACTGGCCTAGATGGCATCGGCGGGGCTGCGTCGGGTTGGATTCCAAACCTGTTGCAGGGAACCCTAGGTTCGATCTGTTCGGATGGAGGTTTTGGGAGGGCTTAATGTGCTGTAGTTGGTAACTAGAAACGTAGAATTTACAGTGCAAAGGTGCATACTTTCATAGTTGATATGATTCATGCGATCCAATTCAAGGATGCCATTGTGAAAAAAGTTGTACTTTAGCACTAGGATTCCTGGTTTGATTATGCTGACAAATATCAAGTGAAATTATGTTTGAACTATGATGGTAGGGTACGAATTAAATTTTACAGTCTAGGTTGTTTAAGTATTACAGAACTTGGCGCTAAATAAATACTACAAAGTACTGTTTCATGTGTTTACTGGTTGCTGTGAATTATCCATTGGCCTACTCAGTTGCTTTTCATTTCAATCTGCTAGATAAAAGAGTTACAAAACTTGTCACTGAATAATACAGTTCCATTGTTAGGTTACTGTAAGTTCCGTTGGCTTACAGTAGCATCCCTGTTGCATGGCACTTAGGCACTTTGGATTACTGGAGCAGTTGGATGCAGTTTACTGAAAATAATGATTGCATATACCTCTAAATTATGTGTATTGGACACATGTTACTCTCATTCTACCTGCAATGGACACATGTTGCAATGGTTACCTGCCTTTGGTTGGATGACAGAAATTATGTGTCACCTTCGAGAATTATTTAGGGATGACATGCTTTATGCTATGTCTAGTAAATGATATTGTCTTCTACTTAGTCAAGCATTTCACACAGTGGAAAAATTCAGTAAATAGCATTCTTGTAATGGTAGTTTCATGCTACAAATCTAGTTTATCATTCAGTAATAGTCTACAATTTAGTGTTATCAAGTTGTGTAGATTCAATTACTATGGTAAATGTTCATATATGCCTTTTCATCTGTTACAATTGGTAGTGCTATATACAGTTTTGGATGACTAGATTGTAGTGCTATAGGCCTTCTCATTGTTACCTTGTGATATTTCACTAATATTGCTTTCTGGATTGCATTTAGGATGGATTCTTAGCTGAAAAAGCTGCTATACAAGACTGTGCGCCCCTGGGTCTGAGCAGATGTGACATGGAGCTAAGGTCGGTCCTCCCAGTTCATGCCATTTCATTTTCTGAATTGATCTACAAGACTACAACAATGATAACTATGAATAGTTGTGGCTTATGAGTTTCTAGAATGATGACATGATTATGCACTGAAGCAGTATATATTCAAAGAATAGATAATGTTTGCTTGACTTAACTTTGTATGCTAGCTTAATGAAACACCTTGTCAACACTTTCTATGTTAGTTTTTTTACCATGGCTAGATACTGCTTTAGGTGGTAAAAACAGATCAAGAGCTCCTTGATTTGATTTGTTTGCAATTCTGTATGACTGTACGCTGGATAGTGGTTCAAGTATTTGGCCTCAAGATTGAGGAATTGTTTGCTGCCATATTAGTCTTTGGCCTTTTCTACATTCATGTCTTTATTTTAGATATGTTAATTCAGCAAATATCAGTAGTAGATTGGTCGATGAGCTTTTCTCGGGCACCGTGATGTATCGGCGGTAGATTGGTTCAAGCATCAATTTAGCCAATACTCATTTTTCATATGTTCACTGCTGATCTACTATCTCTAACTGACTCTTATCTTATGTTTTTTGATATGTGCATGTGTACTTGATGGAGGATTTGAATCCTGGAGCTGCATCCAGTGAGTGCTACCTGGCCATTCCACTAATATTACTAGATTTTGTAAGTGGAGATGCTTTCATTGCATATGTTGTATGTGTGCATCAAAATGGCTTGTGATTGCTTCAATTTTCTCAGTATTTTTCTTTGCACAACATATCTGTACTCAGTAGCTTGTATCCTCTTTGGTCTCTATTTTGTTCTGCAGTGAACTGTTTGTCTAGCACAATATATATTACATTTAGTTATTTTGTGTAGTTTTTGACATCCCATGTACATCCTATAGATGTTAAATCTGATGCATGTTCGTCCATCCATGGCCATAATTAGATCATTTTACCATTTATGTTAAAGCATGAGCTCTTCTGATAATCACTAATGTTACATTTGTTCTTTTAATTTCAAAAAAAAAATTGGAGAACAAGAAGTGAGATAAAGCTCTTGCTGGAAAACTTGTATGTGAAGTGTTGGAAGAAAGACTTTATATTTGCTGTAATACAAGATGAACAGTTTTTTATGTGATGCTAGTTCTGTTTAATTTTGTAAATGATGAAGGACCGATATGGCGAACCAGAGAGGGGGGAGTGAATGGGAGCCGATAAAAATTCTTCTCGAAGGAGATGTAGACTCCTACAACACGAACACGGCTTCCAACACACTTCTCTGACTTACTACCCAAGTTGGCCAAGCCCACGCGGCCACTGAAGTGCTACTGGACCTAGGAACCAACAAACAACCTTCCGAGCCAAAACACACCAACACGCATAGCGGAAACTTGCACGGCTTGCTGCCTGTGCTGCACCGGTCAGACCGATGGCTTGCGTCGGTCAGACCGGTGACACCAGTCAGACCGGTGGACAGAGCCGGTCAGGCCGGTGGCTACAGCTGCCGCACAACAAACGTTCCAGAAAGCCTCAGTGACTTCTCTAGGCCCTGGAACAAAAACACCACCAAAACACAACCAAGCACGGAAGGAAAACCCTACACAAAACCTAACAAAACAACATCAAACGGACCAAGAACCGACCAAGAAGCACCAAGACATAAAGACACACGAGTCAAGCAGCTCATCCGAGGCAAATCCCACAAGTGACTCACACCGGTCGACCGATCAAGAGCACCGGTCGGACCCGTGTAGCTGGGCGCTCGGGATGAACAACACCCGCGGGTCAACTCCTCCAAATCCAAACCTCGATCTCCCGAATCGCTCCACGGACTTGAACAAGACTTTGGGGATGATAGGAACACCTCATGAGGAGTCCATAGCCATGATTTTGTCCACCAAAACTTGCTAAATCAAGAGGAATCGAAGAAATACCGCCAAGAACTCCTCTAACCCTGGAACACCGAAAACCCCAAAATCAAGCCCCTTAACTCACGGATTTAGGAGGGATTCGCAGGCCAAAGAACCACGAAGGGTTCCCACAAATTTCCCCCATCAAATCTGCAAGGTCCCGAAAACACCCCAAGAAAACCACCAAGAGAAGGCTCCGAAAATCACCACCAAGAACAACTGGGAACAACACCACAAAGCCTTGAGGAACCACGCCGAATCATCTATACATACCAAGGAGGTTCATACAAGGTCTAGCTTGCCGCCCGATCATCCAACCCTCTCACAAGATCTCACCATGAAGCTCTCAAGCTAGTCCTATGGAAATCCTAAGAAAATAGGAAGGGAAAATAGGAAAGCAAATGAACTAGGGTTCCAAGAGATGGCTGCCATCCTCTCACCTCATCGGTTATATGGAGACAACTGAAAGTCTAAAATACCTGTTGACGGTTAATAGTTGTATCAAAGTTCGTTTAGACTTGCAAGCGGACAAGTCTCCCGTCGTAGTCAAGGGACCCTTCTTCCCTCGAGTGGTGAACCCAAGGTATCGAATCCGTGGAACAATGTGCAACGCAAGGATTCAATCTAGTAAAGCAAGGAAAGTTATCTTATGAAGAACTAAGTTGCATCTAATCTAAGATATCATCAAGAAAACGAATCTAATCTAATCTACTAAAGAGGTAGCAAGAGAAAGCAAAGAGATAACCGATCTAGAGAATCTAGATCATGCTTATGTTGTAGCTCCAAACAAGATAGATGAAGATAGAAAAGCGAATATCATTAAAAGCATCTTTAAATCGTGGCCTCTCATCCGACTCCGAAAACGCCTGCCTTTCGGAACCCCCGTTCTGTCACAACGTATCCCTACTCATGCGGGTAGTCTAGGGAGAGTTCGATAAGAACAAGTTGAAATCACTTGGTCGGTCCGGTATGCACCTCTAGCCACCGCGGCTACAAGAGCACCATAAGCAATCTAGCTATAGACTAGATTGGGGAATAAGCAAAACCAAGAAGAAAACAAAATCATCGAGAAGGCACTTGATCTCTAGAAATTGAATTCACTTAAAGACTTCACCATGAATGATTACATGAACAAGATCACCACCGGGATCCTACCTCGATCTTGTTCCTTGCTCCGGAGCTCCGATGTGGTCTTCCATGCAAGGTTCCCACGTCGGCTAGGGAGACCCTAGACAACTAGCACGACCCTCATCTCCGAGATGGTGTCCCTCGAGCTTCTCTGCTCCTCGGCGGCGGATGATGAATTGATTGATGCGTGGCTCTCGGTCGGGGGGCTATAGATAGCCCGAGATGCAACTAGGTCAAAGGGGGGCCTCCGGGCCTCGGAACGGCGGCCGGGCCGGCCGGCTGGGCCGACCGGCTCGGGCTCATCCCGCCCGGTCCGTGTCCTCCTCCATCCGGTATTGCTTCCCGAGTCTTCTAGATCCTCTCCCCTTTTGCATGTGGGCCCTTGTCGTCGGTTTCTCTCTGAATTGGACGAAGCTCCTTGTCTTGCAAGATTCAGCACTTTTCTGGCTAGGTCCTCGGAGTTTCTCATCTTCTCAGGCTTGGTCCTTGGGCTCTTGGAGTCATGTTCACTTCATTGCTTGACTTGTACCAGGCTTTAAGGTCTTGTCATGAGGTGCTTAATGAACTTATCCCGAAAGTCTTGCTTTCAACGTTAAAACCCTGCGTAAACACTTAACTCCAAAACCGACATGCACAAGTGAACTTGTTATACCACGGGGGTTAGTACCAATGGATAAGATACAAAAGTCATGCCAACACCGAAGGTAAACTCATGGCTAGGTTGACGGATTTTCACCGTCAACAGCTCCCCCATGCTTAAACCTTGCTCGTCCTCTAGTAAGCCTTTGATGGATATCATCGTTGCCTCTCATTGTTTAAACTTTGCACTTGATCATACATGAGAAAACATAATGCTCTCAAAAGTTTAGTTCGTTAAAGTTCCATAATGTACTAGCCTTCATCCCTACGGAGGGTAGATATTTAACTAAGCTTATCCCACAAGTATTAACATGCTCCCAAAATTCAAATGAATCTCAGAAATTTTGATATAAAGAACAAGATGAAAAAGAGCTAAACCAAGTTCACAAATTTAAACCACCTTGCATTTTGCTCATGAACTCTCATCTCATCTTGTC
Source organism: Cenchrus americanus (assembly GCA_947561735.1). Classification (NCBI taxonomy): domain Eukaryota; kingdom Viridiplantae; phylum Streptophyta; class Magnoliopsida; order Poales; family Poaceae; genus Cenchrus; species Cenchrus americanus. The sequence continues at coordinate 270,849,032 of OX387239.1, forward strand.
TCTCAAGCCTATTTATTCTACTCCTTTCCCTCTCATAACACATATATGTGGTAGGCTTTATATGGAGCTTTTTGGGAAAGTTTAGTCCTAACAAGATATTATAAATGAGATGTTGTCAAAACAAGACAAGCTTCTCATGGTCTTACCGAGACTCGTCAAAAAGGTCATTGGAAAATGATGTTATATCAAGGAGGGGAAAGAGAAAAATACACACACTTGAGATAGGTGGACATGTGCAAATAGCAAAGAGTGATCTCGAGGCACAAAGGAAGTCCTCGTTATCGGATTGCACATGGTTGGAAAATGAGTTTGGATCTTTTAATTTTGAAACCTTGAAATTCCTAATGCACTTTAGAGAACCGGGGAGTTCACTTTATTTTATTTTTATATAAACTCATATTTTTCTTTTCTCTTTTTTTATACTTTTTCTTTTTTATTTCTTTTTCTTTCTTTTTCTTTCCCATTTTTTCTTTCTCATCAAATTTTTTTATTTGCTCCCCTTTGAACTCTAAAATTGCATTGTACCTACCTCCTCCCCCATGCTTAGACGTTTGCTCGTCCTCGAGCAAAGAGGTGATAGAGATAAGGTAGGTACCAGAAATACTTTTCCTTTGGAGAGATACTTGAAGTCTTCAATCTTGGCACCATCGATCTTCCTTGAATTGATGATCCATTCTCAACGATAGGTTGTGGTCAAGGAGGTAATCACAAAAGATGATATTTGGTTTTAAGGATGGATATCCGGCGAGGTTTGTGAGATCTCCGATGTGGGGGTACACAATGCACGGGTAAGAGGCTAGCAATAAGATAGATACGCAAAAACGGAATGACTAGCTTCTTAGTCTCGGGCCAGAGAAATCAAGACCTGAAATAACTCACCCAAAAATAAACCTTGTATACTAAGTTTTTGCACTCAAATATATATGGCCTGGATAGGTAGAGCAACACGCAAGTGGTATTTATGACAAGGTTAGCATTACTTTTAAAAACAAAAATAAATCATCTTTAATCCATCTAAAACTTGAGAGCACATAAAACACTATGGGTCTTTATTTTTATCATAACCTCCGCTAAAGATTAAGCTAGCATTTAGATAATTTCAGATTTGTATTTTAAGAGAGCACTAGCTTAAACATGCATAAAACAATTACAAAGATAAACAAAGCGGCAATTATAATCATATATCATCATGGCATAAACCTTTTAACTTTACCAAAGGTAAAAACTTAGTGGTGACTTTATTCATGATGAAAATAAACACTAACACACATGCTGAAAATAAACTAACACGCATGCTGAAATTTAAATAAAAACTGAAAACACTACGCATACATAGGCGCATACAAGCTGAAAATTAAAGAAAAGGGGGTAAAGGAAAGATAACTAAATCTCCTCCTCTCTCTAATCTTCCGCCGGTGGTTGATATTGATAGTCTTGGTTGTTGTACCCTTACTCATAATAAGATTGCGCCTCTCTTCCTATGAATTGTCCAACGGTGCTAGGTGAAGGTGTCCAAGCACATAAGCGACGTTTGCATTTCCTTCACCCATTTGGTTTGCATTGGTTAGGATGACTGCAATAATTTGCATGTTTCTTGCAGCATATCCTCCAATGGTTGCCATATTTTGTCGTGGTTGAGGAAGATGTGCATATGGCTCCTCAAAGTCTACGTTGGGTACCGCAAAATTTGGTGGGGGCATGGCTGCACCACTCCCCCATGCTTGCATTGTACATCACCGTAGTAACTTGGCGGCGCCGGAATTCCTCCAAATGGCGGCACATAATTTTGTTGTGCACCTCCTTCTTGGGCCATAGAAGATCCTTCTCCTATAATCCTTCTTTCATTTCCTTCGCCGGCACAAGAAGTCATTCCTCTAACCAATCTTCTTTCCCCTCAAGAAAAAGTCTTAGTCTTCCATCCGATAGGGGCAAATTTACTTTGGCCACTTTGAAGCCTCCTCTCTCATCTTCATTTAAATTTTCCTTTCTTCATATACCTAGGGAGGTCCCAGGTAGGAGATGATTCGGGTTCCTTGTAATACCCGGTTTTAAAGAGATAGTCAACATGGAGAGGTAACAACCCGATCTCCCGAATCCGATGTTGCTCACAACACCACCGGTTGATCATATGTGAGTGGGGTTGATTGGCTGCCTGGCAAAGCCGAGTAAAGCCAATTCAACTCCGTGTTGGTTATCTTTGTTTTTCTCATTCTAACAAAAATCCACTTGCACAAAAGTGACACACTTGGTTGATGGGGTTCCGGATAGTATTTATTCGTTGATCGTCTCCTCCCGTGATCATATTCCAAAAACTTTCCCATGTGCCTCATGCACATCCACTTGTTCCGGAGCTCCCTTTTGAAAATAGGAGACACTCGCCCATGGGTCTACGATACTAGAACATGCAATCGTTTTGATCATGAAAACCAGTCTAATCTATCGGGGGTTGTGACCACGGTTTCGCCCTTTCCCTCCTCTCGTACTCTCACTACGCGAAGGTATTCATGACTAGATCTATGATGGTCATGGTGTAAGATGATAGATAGATAATCCAACAAAGTGTGATTACATCTCAAGATCGATTGCAACCCATGGATGAAAGGAGATTACCCCATCAAGGTGCAAGAATAGCATCGTTGATCAAGGTTACCCTTCCGACGGTGTCTTCCTTCTTCTCCACTTGTGGGCTCCCTCCAAACGGAATGAGAGACTCAACACTCCTTCATCAAGGGTATGCGCCATGGTCATGAGAATTTCCTAGGCGAATTCCTTGTGGGTGTTTGCCGACACTCCGTTAGAGAATTGCACCGGTGTCCCGTATGAAAACTCAATATGTGGAGAGCTTGGTCGTCGAAGTCGACGTTCGCTACAAGCCTCTTCTCAAGTCAAGTGAGCTTCTCCTCCTCCTCCTCCGTCATGATGACATACTCCTCGGAATTCCGCGGAGCGTATGGAGGGGAGCGGATGATCGTGTCGAGTGGCGAGGTCGGACGGGCGGCTCCTCCATATGTCCTCGAGGTTTGGTGAACCTCATGAACGAGTTTCGTGTAGCCCTCATGCCACCGAGGAGAAGAGTGTGGTTCCTCCTCGGCGGTGCCGTGTCCTCCTCCATACTCCGAGGAAACTCGGAAACTGAGTGCCTCCTCGAAGAGGTTGTCGATGATGGCTTAGACGACGATGATCCCTTCTTCTTGGTGCAAAGACTTGTAGTTTTCTTCGTGGTTGCAGCACTCTCTTCCTCACAAATATATATCCGGGGTTTTCAATCGGTAACAAGGTACACAAATATTATTTTGGAGTCTGGACTTTGAGTGGATTAAGGATGTGATTTGTTGCATGAAACAAGCGGGGTGGATGGCTAAGTCTAAGGTGGTTTCGGACTACAAACTAGAGCACACGAACAAAGAGCTGGATGGGAGACTTACCTCTCTCCTTCTCTTGGCTCGGTTCTTCTCTAGTGCACTTGTTGCTTCGTGACCGCGTGCACCTTCCAAACGTTCTCGTCCACTCCTTCGCTTGCATTATTGCTCCTTCCACTTGATGTTTTCGCTTTGACTCCATACCCCCTTGCCTCACATGCCTCTATGATATTCCTACAAAACAAACCATTGGCTGCCCCACCATGCTTGTACTTTGCATGTGGTTTGATAAAAATATGTTGGAGGTGCATCCCGTGATGTATCATGGTGCATGTATGGTTAGGTTAACTAGATTGCCTCCCTCTAAGCATGCTTTAATGCTAAGTACTCCTCTAATTTCGAAAAAAAATAAAAATAAATAAAATCAGAGATATTAATGAGTTCAAATATTAATTTAGAGAAGTTTGTAAAGCATTAAAAACAAATGTAAGTCAGAAAAATATTTTCCGACTACTTTTATGTTGGTCTCACCGGTATTGTTTGTGTTCATTAGTTGAGAGCAAGCTTTTCCCGACTTGATCATGGGGGCATAGGTTTAGGTTCTAATTTTGGTTAGATGAGAGAGATTTTGAATGAAATAAAATTAAATGAGGCTTAGAAAAATTCTAACTCTAGAGAAACCAAGGATAAGGATTTTTGAACCAACCAAAAGTCAAAATTCTAGGTTCACTCGAGTCCTACCATGCGCTGAAATTTAAATAACATCTAGGTACAAGACGTGGCTCTACTCGTGTGTTTTTAGCATGAAAAGCAAGTCAACCACAACATCATAAAGAAGATGAAAGGTTGAGATAGGTTCTGATTTTTTTGGTTTTGGTTTCTCGAAAAGAAGCAAACAAACACAAAGGATGGTTCATGTAAAGGGTTTATGATCAAAACAAAATATTCAACCAAGAATTATGTCTCTAATATTATTCAACCATTCTAAGTCTAATGTCTTGCGTAGTAAAATTCAAAACTGAATTATTAAAAAGACTCAAAAAACCTGGAATCGGGTTGTCCTCCCGGTAGCTTATTCTTGACTCGACGAAACGGGTTGTCTCCCGCCTAGCGCTTCGTTTATAGTCCTTGGCTAGACTTCTTCACTTGATTACTTCGGATCAATGCTCTTTGTGGGTGTTGCAATCTTGGGTACCCACTTCGGCTTAGTCATTTTTTTGTCTTCACATGCGGCTTTGTCCTTTGGTCTTGACGGACGCAACAACTTTCTTCATGTAGTGGCTCGGCATCTCAAACTCCGATCCTTTGGTCGTGATCTTCATGGTCTCCTTAGTGTGATCCTTCATCTCTCCCGAATGAGTTTGAGTAGCCTTCGCAGCCTTGGGACCTTGGAGTTCTCTCGGAAATTCTTCTTTGTTACCCATCGGGCGCCCGACAAGTTGTCCCACTTGCGTCTCTAACATCTTCGTCACGATGAACACTTCATGTATAGAGCTTCCGACCTCCGTCACCTTGCCATCTAAATTTTTCAATATTTTCTCCATAGCCTTGAACTTAGTGACAGCGTCCTTGGACATGGTCGTACTCCTCACAATCCTCGCTTGTGGATCTTGCCTTGGCGGCGTTTAGATGTTGAGCTTCTTTCTCTATCTCCATCTTCTCCATCCTCCTCTTGATCTTGAACGGCCTTCCGGCGTCTTGAAGGTTTATGATAGGTAGATCAAGTCTGAGGTGCATAGCTCGATCTCACGCTCTGGTTGTTGAGGTTGATCTCCCTTTGGACTTGGAGGTGGTGATTCCCCTGGAGATTTTGACGGTCCTTCGACTTTGGCTTTTGGATCTAGGGTTTCCAACCCTTTAGCTTGTGTTGCACGTCTCCTTTGCCTGTAAAGTTTTCCTGGATCATCCATAAAAAAGTTTGGGTTTCTTGGAGAGGTAGCCAACCATCTCTGGTTAGGGTTAGCAATAAAACAAAAATCTAAAAAGAACAATTAGGGTTGATCAAAACTAGATTAGATTATTTTTTTTCTTTTTGGGATGATCAAACATAAGAGATGCAAAAGAAAATCAAAAGAAAAACTGAAAAAATAAGCGATACTAGATTGGATCTTGATTGCTTGTTCCCCGGCAACGACGCCAAAAAAGGGGCTTGTTGACAGTTAATAGTTGTATCAAAGTTCGTTTAGACCTGTAAGCGGACAAGTCTCCCGTCGTAGTCAAGGGACCCTTCTTCCCTCGAGTGGTGAACCCAAGGTATCGAATCCGTGGAACAATGTGCAATGCAAGGATTCAATCTAGTAAAGCAAGGAAAGTTATCTTATGAAGAACTAAGTTGCATCTAATCTAAGATATCATCAAGAAAACGAATCTAATCTAATCTACTAAAGAGGTAGCAAGAGAAAGCAAAGAGATAACCGATCTAGAGAATCTAGATCATGCTTATGTTGTAGCTCCAAACAAGATAGATGAAGATAGAAAAGCGAATATCATTAAAAGCATCTTTAAATCGTGGCCTCTCATCCGACTCCGAAAACGCCCGCCTTTCGGAACCCCCGTTCTGTCACAACGTATCCCTACTCATGCGGGTAGTCTAGGGCGAGTTCGATAAGAACAAGTTGAAATCACTTGGTCGGTCCGGTATGCACCTCTAGCCACCGCAGATACAAGAGCACCATAAGCAATCTAGCTATAGACTAGATTGGGGAATAAGCAAAACCAAGAAGAAAACAAAATAATCGAGAAGGCACTTGATCGCTAGAAACCGAATTCACTTAAAGACTTCACCATGAATGATTACATGAACAAGATCACCACCGGGATCCTACCTCGATCTTGATCCTTGCTCCGAGCTCCAACATGGTCTTCCATGCAAGGTTCCCACGTCGGCTAGGGAGACCCTAGACAACTAGCACGACCCTCATCTCCGAGATGGTGTCCCTCAAGCTTCTCTCGCTCCTCGGCGGCGGGTGACGAATTGATTGATGCGTGGCTCTCGGTCGTGGGGGCTATAAATAGCCCGAGATACAACTAGGTCAAAGGGGGGTCGACCGGGCCTCGGAACGAGCCGGGCCGGCCGGCTCGGGACCGACCGGCCGGGGCCCATCCCGCCCCGCTCCGTGTCCTCCTTCATCCGGTATTTCTTCCCGAGTCTTCTAGATCCTCTCCCCTTTTGCATGTGGGCCCTTGTCGTTGGTTTCTCTCCGAATTGGACGAAGCTCCTTGTCTTGCAAGATTCAACACTTTTCTGGCTAGGTCCTCGGAGTTTATCATCTTCTCGGGCTTGGTCCTTGGGCTCTTGGAGTCATGTTCACTTCATTGCTTGACTTGTACCGGCTTCAAGGTCTTGTCATGAGGTGCTTAATGAACTTATCCCGAAGTCTTGCTTTCAATGTTAAAACCCTGCGTAAACACTTAACTCCAAAACCGACATGCACAAGTGAACTTGTTATACCACGGGGGTTAGTACCAATGGATAAGATACAAAAGTCATGCCAACACCGAAGGTAAACTCATGGCTAGGTTGACGGATTTTCACCGTCAACAATACCCTTACTTAATAACTAGGGATACAAGCCCCTCAAGGGCGGTTTTGGAAATCTTCAGATTTTCTGCATCGAACGGATGCCCGGCGACCGCACACTGCTTAGCCTTGACGCAAGCCTTGTGATCCCGACGCGTTCCTCCGCTTCGAAGATTCTCGGGACCGCTTCATCGCACACTCGGTCGACCGGTACCCACCGGTCGGGACCGGCCGACCCACCGGCCGACCCACCGGTTAGACCCACCGGTCGACCGGTCCGGAGCCGCCGCCGCACCGTCTTCGGTTCTCTCGGTCTTGGTTTTGTGGATCAACCAAGGAACCCGGTGGGTTTTCTCGGTGAACCACCGGAAACCCCGCGAACTCGGTGTAGCCTTCGCCAATCGCCACTCATGACTCGGCTCCCACGTAGTCCCGGCCGACCTTGGTTTTGAGGCTCTACCAAGAAACCGTCCATGACTTCATCTTGCTCGTTCATGGCACCATGCGGCCCGCACTTGACCCCCGCCGGCCACCGGTCCCTCGAACGAAGCCTACTTGTCTTCTCCATACCCGGAGGCCTCACCGCCGACGACCTTTCACGCTTGTTCTTCACCCGCACCAAAGACCGCCAAGCCGCAACCCGCACTTGCAATACTTAGCCAAGAATCGCTCCACACAACATTGTCAATCACTCGTCACACAACATATGCTACAAAGGAGCTCCCACACACCCAACTCAAGAAATCAAACACACACCAAGCTCCCCCCCCGCAAACGAGTGAAAGTTGCTTGATCTAGGGGTTTCGTGAAAATATCGGCTAGTTGGTCATGTGTGGGTACATGGATCAAAGCTATCTTTCCTTTCTCTACATTGTCTCTCAGAAAATGATACCTCACTTCTATGTGCTTGGTTTTGGAATAGAGCACCGGGTTCTTTGCAACGCTTATGGCACTCGGTGCTATCACATTGAAGTGGGACATGGGTATACTCCTCACCAAAGTCACTCATGGTGTATGTGATCCAAAGGAGCTGAGAGCAACAACTAGCAGCGGCAACGTACTCGCCTCGGTAGTGGATTGAGCAACACTCGACTGTTTGCGGGAAGACCAAGACACCAAAGAAGATCCCAAAAACTGGCAAGTCCCAGAAGTGGACTTCCTATCCAACCGACACCCGACAAAATCCGCATCCGAAAAACCATGAAGCGCCAAAGAAGAGGACGCGGAGTACCAAAGGCCGAAGTCAGGAGTGTGATGCAAGTACCTGAAAATTTGCTTCACCGCTTGCCGGTGCGAAGTCCTCGGAGACGCTTGAAAACGAGCGCATAGACAAACTGAGAACTGGATGTCCGGCCTCGTCGCCGTCAAGTAGAGGAGTGACCCGATCATGCTCCGGTACTCCTTCTGGTCCACGTGTTCACCTTCCTCGTCCGCATCAAGAGCTGTAGTCGTACTCATCGGCGTCGTCATAGCCTTGGAGTCCTCCATCTTGAACTTCCGCACAATGTCCTTGGTGTACTTAGCTTGGTGCACAAATGTTCCTTCCTTTGATTGTTTGATTTGTAGCCCAAGGAAGAACTGCAACTCGCCCATCATGCTCATCTCAAATTCCTTACCCATATCTTCTGCAAACCTTGCGACAAGAGAGTTAGACGAGCCACCAAAGACAATATCATCCACGTACACCTGCACAATCAGGATATCTCTGCCCTGCCTAAGTAGAAACAAGGTTTGATCAACCTTCCCCATCTCAAAATCTCTCTCAAACAAGAACCCCCTCAACCTACCATACCAAGCTCTAGGCGCCTGCTTCAACCCATAAAGCGCCTTCCTCAATTTGTACACCCGGTGGGGGTACTTCTCACTCTCAAACCTCGGTGGTTGCCTCACATACAATTCTTTCTCCAACACACCATTCAGAAAAGCACTCTTCACATCCATTTAGTGCAACTTGAACCCTTTAGCCACGGAAAAGGCTAGAAGGATCCTAATCGCCTCCAAACGGGCTACGGGAGCAAAGGTCTCCTCGTAGTCGATCCCCTCCTTCTGACTGAACCCCTGAGAAATAAGTCTTGACTTGTTCCTCACCACTTCACCTTTCTCTCCCTCTTTGTTCTTCCACACCCACTTTGTACCAATCGGCTTACACCCTGGGGGTGGATCAACCAATTCCCAAACCTGATTCTTCTCAAAGTTGTCCAACTCCTCATGCATCGAATTAACCCAATTATGATCAGATAGTGCGCATCCAATGTCTTTGGGCTCAAAAGTAGCAACAAATGCAGCATGAGCGAAATGAGAATTGTTTCGAACCCTCGACCGTGTAGTGCGTTCATTCATGTCGCCGATGATCCTTGAAGCTGGGTGATCCACTTGTACTCGCCGGGGAGGTTCTCGCCTTGATGCTACCTCCCCCTCAACAACAGCTTCTCCTCGATCCTGGTTTGTCGTCGTAGGTGTGGGAGAGGGGCCGTCCACCACCGTAGTCAAAGTAGTATGTACATGTTCAGCCGGGGGCACCACACCTCCATCTTCATCGTCCCCATGTTCATGCTCCTCCTCCTGAAAGATCTCCTCGCCAAGCTCATCATCACCTACACACTCAAAGACAAGCTGACTACGTGGTTGTGTCTCGTCGAAGGTTACCTCGCAAGTCTCCACGATTTGGTTAGTTTCAAGATTGAGCACACGATATGCTCTAGAATGAGATGCATAACCAAAGAAAATACCATCGACAGACCTAGCCTCAAACTTATCCAGCTTCTTCCCTTTCTTAAGAATAAAACATTTGCATCCAAAGACATGGAAGTGACTCACCTTGGGTGTGCGACCATGCATCAACTCATAGCATGTTTTCTTCTTATGCACTCTGAGGTAGATCCTGTTCGACACATAGCACGCGGTATTCACCGCCTCAGCCCAGAACCTTCTCGGAGTCCTATGCTCATCAAGCATCATTCGAGCCATCTCACACAGGGTCCCGTTCTTCCTTTCCACAACACCATTCTGGGGAGGCGTATACGGACTCGAAAACTAGTGTTCAAGACCCAAGTCACGGAAAAAGGTTTCAAAACGAGAGTTTCTAAATTTTGAGCCATTGTCACTGCGGATTGCTCGTATGGCATCTCCGTGCCTCTCGTTCCTCAACCTCAAGACAAGATCTCGAACAAAACCAAACGTCTCCCCCGTATCCTCGAGAAAGAACACTCACGCATACCGAGAGTAGTCGTCCACCACAACAAGGACATACCACTTCCCACCCGCAGATCACACACGAGCTGGGCCAACAAGGTCCATATGGAGCAGCTCGCATGGACACTCAGTCAACACATCGGTGAGAGGCGGGTGAGAAGAGGCTACCATCTTGGCATGCCTACACGGCGCACAAACCAACTCTTTCTCAAGCCTCAACCGTGGCAATCATCGGACCAAATTGAGTTTACTCAAGCGAGACAAAAGGTCAAAGCTCAAGTGACCCAACTTCCTATGCCACTTCCACAACTAACTCGAAGAACCAACCAAGAAACAACGCTCCACACCAGAAGACCGAGAAAAATCAGCTCGAAATACCTGACCCTCGGAACGACCATACAAACAAGATCCCCTCGAGAGTCCAAAATCCGAGAACCACCAGGCCGAAACAACACCTCAAAACCCTCATCCAACAGCTGGGACACAGAAAGCAAATTGTACCCAAGCGATTGAACAAGAGCAACATGCCTGAGAGTGATCTTGTCACTCACCTTAATCTCACCTTCTGAAAGCACACGCCCTCGCCCATTGTCCCCAAAAGTGATGTACCTCCTTGTCACCACGGGACGAGACTTGAGAACCACCCCTTGTCTCCGTCATATGCCTCGAGCAACCGGAGTCAATCAACCAAATGTTCTTCAAGTCTCCCACCCGAAATTCAAAAACGAGCACGTGAGCGAACAAACGACTCAAAGACCGGGGTTAGTACCGCAGTAAAACCAAAGTGCGAGCCATTTGCTCGAAAGTGGGGTTAGCACAAACCAAACCATCTTTCCTACCAAAGCTACCTCCACGAACACCACCATGGTAACCACCATGAGGGAACCAACCCTCTCTACCTGGAGGAGGACCAAAACCACGAAAGAAAGCACATGGACTGTCCCTCCTCTCCATCTCAAAGCTATGGATCCTCCCATCCCCGTATTGAGCACAAGGGGGAGAACGCCTAGCAAACTGACCTCCTGCAAAATCTCCAACCCAACCACCAGAACCACGACCTCCGGAACCAAACCTCGCACCTGTACGAGCACGAAACCCGAACCGCCGCCCGTCCAGTGCTCGCACCGGTCCGACCGGTGTAGCCCGGCCGCAAAGACCTCCAACAACCCTTTCGCTCTCCCCAAGCCGGAACTGTCCTCACACTCGCCTTGGCCCTGGGCATCTGCACACGAGGCTCAAGTACACCATTGAATGGGTGGTACTTGTCCTTGTTAGCCCACTCCTTCGCCATTCTCTCCTCTCGCTTCCTCTTGAAGCAAAACTCATCCTTATGACCATCTCTCCCACAATAGCCACACTGGAACCTCACAAGCTTAGGCTTAGGCTTGGGTTTGGGCTGCTCTCTTGGTTTCTCTCCACCCAGCTTCTCCACCGGTTTCTCCTCACTAGCCTTCTCACTTTCCTTCCCAAAGAACACTTTCCCCGAAGTGCTCACAAACTTGGTAGGCTTTTGGAAATCATTTGTTTGTGGGGAAACACGGGTGGAGCTGGGGTTGTGTATAGTCGGTTCCTAAGATGGTTAGGTTTGGGAGGGAAATCATTTTTGTGGTGGGTTTTTGGTGGCTCTGGAATGTTTTCTCCACTTCCCTCACCAACCTTGTTTGCCCCAAGTCTCTCACCATCCCGCCTCTTGAATGTCTCGATCATTATCCTCAACTGAGGCTCATGACCAGACAACCAACCCATCAACTTTCTCAGCTCATCATTCTCATCCTGCAAGCGATCAACATAATGTGCAAGTTCCAAATTCTTCAAAGCATGCATTTCACAGGTAGAGCAAGATGTAGGAATTGGTTCTTTCAAATTTAGCCTCAAGAGAAACAAAGATAAACATGCATCTCATCAATTTTAGCATGAAAGACAGGGGCAATAAGTGCAAGCACCTAGCAAAGCGAGATCTAGATTTAAGCTCGGCCCACTTCAACCCTAAGCACATCTAGTTCCTCACACTTGGAGGCATGCTTTTCCTTAAACAAGGCAAGATCAGCAAGGAAAATAGAGCAATCAACACATTCAACATCATCAGAAACAATAGGTGAAGCTTTCAGAGAATCAATTTCTAGCTTAGCATCCAAGTTTTGTGTTTCTAGCTCAGCCACTCTAGTCCTAGCATCCTCGAGTGAAGCCCTAAGCTCTTTCTTCATTTTCTTAGCCTCTCTAAGCATGTCATCACGATTATCAAGCAACAAACCAAGCCATTCATTCTCCTGCCGCAAGAAGGGGAGTTCATCACACCTCGTCGTCGGAGTCAGAGTCCGAGTCGCTCTGTGTGCTCTTCTTCTTGCCGCCGAGCTCGCCGCCATGGTGCGAAGCCGTCTCTAGCGGCGGCTCGGCCCCCGCTCGTGTTCTTGGACGACTTTCTGCTTTTGCGACGATCACCTTCATCTTCACTGCTGCTTGAGCTCGAGGTAGAGTACGCGGAACTGGAGTCAATGTCGCTCGCTCCAACCATCGCTCGGGCCTTGCCTCGACTCTCCTTCTTCCCCGATCGTCGCTCATCCTTGTGCTTGTTCTTGTGCTTGCTCTTGTGGTCACGCCTCGACCGGTACTTGCCATCCGTCCTTGACTTGTGCTTGTAGCCATCCTTGTTCTCGACCTTCTCCGGGCAGTCGGCGACGAAGTGTCCCGGCTTGCCGCACTGGAAGCATGTCCTTGTGTTCCTCCTCATGTTCACTCGGTTCTCGTGCAGCCTCTCGAACCTCCTCGTCAGCAACGCCAGCTCGTCCTCTCCAAGCACATCGAACTCCTCATCTGACATAGACATCAAAGAGGACAAAGAGAACATCCTGGTGTATGGGTTAGTGTTAGCCTTTCCTTTTGAACCACCGACGAGGGCGAGACTATGAGAGTCAGTCGGGCCCTCGAGCTTGGCTGTCATGCTCAGCTTCGAGAACAGCTCGTTCACCGTCAGAGTGTCATACTTCTCCAACTCGACAATGGCCTTGAACTTTCTGCCCCAAATCGTACAATCCAAAGAGTGTAAGAGCTTGACCGCTCTATCATGATCATCATACGGGAGCACGTCCACATTGGCCCTCATGTTGTTCACAACCACCGTGAACCTCTGAAACAAGGCATCGATGGACTCACTGGGGAGATGAGTGAAGTTCTTGTACTCTCTTCGGTAGGTCGCATACATCCGAGCCTGAACCTGGGCATTCCCAACATGAGCCTCCTTCAACACCAACCAGATTCTACAAGCCAAGTGCTCGTGTGCACCCGATCAAACTCAGGCTGACACAAAGCACGAAACAAGTAGTCGACCGCCTTATTGTTGGCGTCTAACATGTCCCTCGATCCTGGAGCAAGGAAGTTCATCGGCTGGACATAGCCTGTGTCCACCGTGACATCCCAAAGGATCTGAACCTTTCCGCGGAGAAACGCCGCCATCCGCTTACTCCACATCTGGTAGTTCTTGCCATCAAAGTGTGGAGGACCCGAACCCCGTTCCTGGTACGCCATCCTTGGATCTTAGACTGGTTAGAGTCAATAAAGACCCGAACCGGCTCTGATACCACTTGAAGGACCGATACGGTGAACCAGAGAGGGGGGGAGTGAATGGGAGCCGAAAAAATTCTTCTCGAAGGAGATGTAGACTCCTACAAGACGAACACGACTTCCAACATACTTCTCTGACTTACTACACAAGTTGGCCAAGCCCACGCAGCCACTAAAGTGCTACTAAACCTAGGAACCAACAAACAACCTTCCGAGACAAAACACACCAACACGCACAGCGGAAACTTGCATGGCTTGTCGCTCGTGCCGCACCGGTCGGACCGATGGCTTGCGCCGGTCGGGACGGGACACCGGTCGACCGGTGGACGAGCCGGTCGGGCGGTGGCTACGGCGGCCCGCACAACAAAAGTTCCGTAAAGCCTCGGTGACTTCTCTAGGCCTAGAACAAAAACACCCCCAAAACACAACCAAGACGAAGGAAAACCCTACACAAAACCTAACAAAACAACACCAAACGGACCAAGAACCGACCAAAGAACACCCGGACCCAAAGACACACGAGTCAAGCGATCACCCGAGGCAAATCCCACAAGTGACTCACATCGGTCGGACCGGTCAAGAGCACCTGGTCGACCGGTGTAGCTCCGGGCAGCTCGGGATGAACAGCACCCGCGGGTCAACTCCTCCAAATCCAAACCTCGATCTCCCGAATCGCTCCACGGACTTGAACAAAACTTTGGGGATGATAGGAACACCTTATGAGGAGTCCATAGCCACGATTTTGTCCACCAAAACTTGCCAAATCAAGAGGAATCGAAGAAATCCCGCCAAGAACTCCTCTAACCCTAGAACACCGAAAACCCCAAAATCGAGCCCCTTAACTCACGGATTTGGGAGGGGATTCACAGGCCAAAGAACCACGAAGGGTTCCCACAAATTTCCCCCATCAAATCCCCAAGAGCAAGGTCCCGAAAACACCCCAAGAAAACCACCAAGAGAAGGCTCCGAAAATCACCACCAAGAACAACCGTCAACAACACCACAAAGCCTTGAGGAACCACGCCGAATCATCTATACATACCAAGGAGGTTCATACAAGGTCTAGCTTGCCGCCCGATCATCCAACCCTCCCACAAGATCTCACCATGAAGCTCTCAAGCTAGTCCTATGGAAATCCTAAGAAAATAGGAAGGGAAAATAGGAAAGCAAATGAACTAGGGTTCCAAGAGATGGCTGCCATCCTCTCACCTCATCGGTTATATGGAGGCAACTGAAAGTCTAAAATACCCTTACTTAATAACTAGGGATACAAGCCCCTCAAGGGCGGTTTTGGAAATCTTCAGATTTTCTCCATCGGACGGATGCCCGGCGACCGCATACTGCTTAGCCTTGACACAAGCCTTGCGATCCCGACGTGTGTCCTCTGCTTCGAAGATTCCGGACTGCGTCGTCGCACACCGGTCGGACGAGTCGACCCACCGGTCCGACCGGTCCGGAGCCGCCGCCGCACCGTCTTCGGTTCTCTAATCGTGGCTTTGTGGATCAACCAAGGAACCCGGTGGTTTTCGGTGAACCACCGGAAACCCCGCGAACTCGGTGTAGCCTCCGCCAATTGCCACTCATGACTCGGCTCCCACGTAGTCCCGGCCGACCTTGGTTTTGAGGCTCGCCAAGAAACCGTCCATAACTTCATCTTGCTTGTTCATGCCACCATGCGGCCCGCACTTGACCCCCCGCCGGCCACCGGTCCCTCGAACGAAGCCTACTTGTCTTCTCCACACCCGGAGGCCTCATCGGCGACGACCTTTCTCGCTTGTTCTTCACCTGCACCAACACCAGTCAAGCCGCAACCTGCACCTGCAATACTTAGCCAAGAATCAGTCCACACAACGTTGTCAATCACTCATCACACAGGAAGCGACCATCCACCGGTCCTCGAACCACACATGGTCCTCAAATGAGATCCATGGGCTGAAATTGTAATCTTGAAGTGTGCTGAAATTCTTTTAAAATTATTGGGCCAATATTTGTAATGGGCCGTACATCTTAATGGGCCAAAAATGTGATGATGTCATCATTTATGTATGCTTGTATTGAATTTGGCCAGATTAGCGCCACGTGGCAGCCACGTGAGCGCCATGTGGCATCCACGTCAGCGCCACGTGGCATCCACGTGGCAGCCACGTCAGTGCCACGTGGCAGCCAACTCATCTCTACAAGTGACGTTGCGAGTCAATCCATGACGATCACTTTCGTCACAGATTTTGGGCTTTGGGCTGGGTTCATTGGGATTTACACCAATCTATGACGGTCTAAAAACGTCATGGATTACGACAATCCGTGACGAAACCGTTAATACGTCATGAGAGGTGATTTGTGACGCTCAATCCATGATGAAATGAATTTCGTCATAGATGTTGTTTTATGACGAAAATTGGATGATCCATGACGAAAATCGAGATCACAAGGTTTTTTAGTGAAGATAAACTTCATATAAAATGTAGACCTCGATGAGGTTTACAAGTAGTTCAGTTTTTCTAATTTAAAATTAGCTTGGTGTTTAAATAATCGACACAAACCGATAGTGAATCATAAACACCCTCCCTCCTAAAAACAGAAGAAACATATACCTAATCTTTATTTGAAAGGAACGAGTCTGTTTTTTACCATCGGACTAAGTGGTGGGGACTTGTCAAAATCAAACTCACATGATAGTACAATGATAACAAAATGAACTTCTTACTATTCGAAATATGTAAAAAAAAAGAGATCACACACTGAATCAAACTTACTGTATACATTAAACAGCAAGATTAGCCCCACCCACCAACAACTAATTAAGCACACAGACACACAGCTATTTGCGACCGCGTGAGGACCAAACAAACACGTCCGCCACTACTTGCTTAATTAGCAAAAATTTTATGTTCCACCAAGGTATGAAGCATGCCGGTCACTACCGAAAACTCGATGTTTGTCCTGTGGTCAACACTTCGCTGTGTGTTTTTTATCAGGCACATGGCAAAGAGACGTTTTGCCTTGCGTCTTGTAGAAAGCACACGACGTTAATCTTTTTTAATAACTAGAATTCACCTCACATAGTCACATGTATGCAAATCCTACACTTATGAGCATCTGGCGTCTCGTCGTCGACGGGAATAGCATAACACCACAAAATCTCAAAATAAATTCAGAAAAATGCTAGCACTGTGCTAAGTGGAGAACTTGAATCTAAGTGAGTAGGTACCATCTATCACAAAGGACTTAATAGTACGTTACGCACCTTTCCATCTGACGAGATGTTCATTTGTCGGCATCTCTGTGAATTCAATTCAGCGACCTCTTCGATTGGCGTTTCAAGATCCCCCGCCAGCTGATCTATCGATATGCCTGTCACGGTCCGATATCGGTCTCCACATGACCATATGTCCGAAACCAATAATGCATGACAAATCATCGTCTCGCTTGTTCATCATGCTGCAAAGTCCTCGGATAATGGTGACGGCGTGACGCGCATCCTTTTCGTTCCCATCAACATCTAGTATATCTATACTTTAATTTTTAATAGGTATTTAAGCCCGCTAGAACGTTGTCATGAGTTACATTTTACAAGGTGGTACTCTGATTAGTAATATATCTACAAAAATATAGCTTGTATACCAAAAGATTTATTAAATTATTTTTCATAATGAATATCGTAGTGCCAATCTTATGTTGTCAATCCACGACAATAGAGCTTGAAAGCTTGAAACTTTGAAATTAATATATGATGGTTAAATATGAAATGATTCAATTTTTCCTCAAAACTACTCTCAAGAAACTAAACTTGTTAAAATTGTTTGCAGCAACTTATTTTTCTCTTCGTTTTAGGTACTTAGATATTATTATATATCTAGATATACACAATATCTAGGTGCACATGAAAAGTTACACACAATTAGGTAAGCTAAAACGATACCGAATTTGGAATATAGGTGGTATTAGATGGTATAAATCTATTCTAACAAAAAAGTTGTTAAAACTGCACTTGAATAGCTGGATTTTGGTATATAGGAGGTCTCTATTTTTTTTAAATAATGCGTTCCTGTTTTCTAGAGCAACAAGCAGCTAGTTTGACTACCACGAACTTTCACTGTGACTCTGTGACAGACATATTGCAAACACGTGGCGTATACTTTTGCATCGATCATTCACGTCAATTCTGACCACTTTGCTTTGTAAGCAAAAGGTGACATGGACTGCGCTATAGGGATAGGACAGGTCACCGATCACTAGTACCCCTACTCAATTTGTCGTAAACTTGTAGTGCGTTGCTGCCGAATTTTTACAAAAATGAAGATGAAATTCGAAAGTAGAAACACACAGATTTGTTGCGGTGTTTGAAACGTAGGGTACAAAACTTTGAAGACCACTAAACTCGATATTAAGAAAAAATAACGCACACTGTTGGCCAAACCGACAACAGCATGAAAAAGAAATTATATGCAGAAGTAAAAGTAAAGAAACAACTACCCACATGTCAGTGAAGTACCATCTTAAGCCTTTCACGCTGCAGCAACTTTATCATATTTGTGTGGCCGGCGTATGCTCGCATGGCCATCGACCTTTGCCTGTCCGTCTTCTTCTCCCGCCAGGCGCCAGCCATGGCTTGCAGGCTCACAACCTCGCACCCGTCGGCCCTCCCCATGCCACGCTGCTGCTTGGCCCCGCCGCCCTTTCCCGCGCAAAGGCCGCTGCGCCGCCCCGCGGCCATGGCTTCGCTCCCTCACCAAGCTCGCCCCGTGGCCATGGCCGGGGCCTCGCGGGGAGCTCGCCCCGCCGGCCGTGGCCGCGACTATGCGTGCGGCTTCCCCTAGAGCGATCGGGCGCCACCCGGTCCGCCGCCGTCGCCGATTCTCGCCCGTGAGATGTTCTTGCGGCTGCGTAAATCTCGCTTCGACGCCGGCGGCCGGTCGTCGGTTTCAATCTCTTCGGTTCTCCTCGCCTCCATTTGCGATGGCGGGACGGCGATCCGTTTCGAAGTCAATCGGGTGGAGAAATTGAAAAGGTATATGCTCACCTTTTTCTTTCGGACATCAATTCTTGCCGCACATCCCGAATGGATCGGGAGAACATGTGCTTCTCTCGGCTCGCTCTCGCTCTTGTACCCGGTGGGCATATCCTTACTCGTTCGCAGACCCCGCACCGATTTTCTCGCGGCGGAGCGCGCGCGCGGGGGAGAGAAGCGGCGCGCGCGCGCCGTGCTTTTCGGAGCCGAGGCGGCGGAGGGGAGAAGAGGAACGGTATGCCGTCGCGCTATCCTTGCGGCGGAGCGAGAAACCGACCGGGGTGATTTTATTGATGCGGCGGTGGGGAAGCGAGGTGACGGTGAGGCGAGGGGGCACAGTGGGGAAGCGAGTAGCCGCCGGTGAGGGCGGCGGCGGCGGGATTAAATCATTGAAGGCGGGCGCGGCGCATGGCGAAGCGGCGCGGGGGAGGGGGTCGGGACTCGAGCACATTACGTGGATCCGTGAGAAGCCGGAGAAATCTATCCGGACTTGTTAATGGGTCTCAACTATATAAGGTTTATAGATTTGTCATTAGCGCTGTAGTACCTTTCGACCGATGCAGTATCATCATTCTTTTGTCATTTTTTTTAAGTAGAACTCAGACGCTCGTCCGATCCACTGGCATTTTCTTCTAGATTTTCCGCAAGATATCGCGTTGGACTGAGTCGCGGTATCACAAAGATGTGCCCCGGTCCGCCCACTCCTAAAATGGCCACAAGTATGTGGAATCGAAAATCCTCATCGTTTCCAATTACTCAGGGCTGCTCCTTCGGGTTCCCCATTAGAAGTCGCTTTGGACAAGATTTGAGTTAAACATTTGGAATATAAATCATGATAACTTTGAAGTCGTTGAGTTTGAAAATGTGAAAATTATACAAATAGATTTGTCTCGAACATTATTTTCAGATATATATATATATATAACTTTCCAATAAAGATTTTTAGAGGAAAAAGATCAAAGTTGTGGACTTATTATAATATGAAACCGGAGGGAGTGTGTGCCGGTGGAAAACATAAAACTCCACCAGAGAGTGGAAACATGCAACGGTGAGGATCGAGCATCGTTTTGAGGCTTTCAGTTCAGCCATCGTGTTATTTGAAGTGAGCGCGGTTTCCGTAAGTTACTTATTAAAGGCGCGATAAGTGGAATCTGCTCATGTATATTTCTGATTTTCTGTTAATAGTGGGTGGCATTATCTTTCCATGCATGAGCTGTAACGGGGCAACCATTGCTCGCTAAACATGTGCGCCGCACTCGCGCATGCACGATGGCAAAGTGGCAACACCTAGCTATAAACAATTCACCCGAATTCGCCTCTATCTGATGAGACGAACAAGATCCATGCTTTTCATTAACATCCTTTTTTTGTATGATTGAGTGTGTAAGAGATAAGTAGTAGTTGGTGGTGAACATTTTTGGAAACCACATGGCAGCACCATCCGTAACCTCTCGCCAAAAAAAGGCATGCATCATGCATGATCCACCGATACTATGGCCATGCTTGCAGACAAACTTACCTTCACCAAGAGAAATTGCTTTTAAGAACAACTTCATTAGCGTTGAATGAGAGCTATGTTTTTGCAGCCTTCACCGCGCTTAACTCCGTGAGAGAGAGTTTTGCAGAAAGTTCTACCAGATAAATACCAGAAAGTAGAGCCGTGTTTGAAGTTGTGAAGCCATTTCGCCTTTCTGGCCTTTCGCCGTTAAGCTGTCGCACCAAACGAAGCCCTGTATGCACGACAGCACGAGCTAACGCACGGCGTTGGGCTGGACGGTCCGTCGGTTTCGTAAAACGTTTTCCGGCGTCCGTCCATGCTAAACGTACGTACGTCACCAGCGCATTTATGCTCAGCGATAATAACTACGTGACGTTTCTTTTTTTAAGTTAAATACATGACGTTTCTAATTCTAGTAATCTACTCAGTAACTGCGGCCTCCAGCATCAGCAGCGTGCTTTGTGTTTTGTTATTAACTTCTTATTCCGAACAGGTCCATGCTGTCGTGCCAGTGCAGCCGTGCAAGCGGCTCGTACGCGCCCCGGGTCTTTCGGGGCTCGGGGGAATTGTTTAGCTAGTACTGTATTTATTACGGTAAGTAAATACAATAATCTGCTGGACTGCTGGGTGAAAACGAGATGGCTCTCTCATTCCAGACGTGCAAGTCTGATTTGAATACAACTCGTATTTTAGAAAATCGTCTCCTCTTCAGAAGATCCTTTCCCGCTCCGGGGCCGGGCCGGACTGGGCCGGGCGCGTGGCGAAATTATCCGATCCGGGCGGGCCTCCACGTCGGACACAAGCCTCTTCCTCCTCCTCCTCCGCTCGCGTTCGGCTTGTGTTCCGCCTCCTCGCCACACGAGGTCACGCCACGCGCCACCAGATAGATATAACCGCCGCACTGCCATCCCCGCGACAGCCCCCCACGCGCCTCCCCCCCTACCCCCGTCCCGTCCCTTCCCGAGGCGGAGACCCGTGCCGCCCTGAGCCACCCGCCTCTCTTCGGTTGGGTCGTCCCCGCCGGGTCCGGGTTCTCGACGCCGCCCTCCGCCGCCGCCGCCGCCGCCGCCGCAGCGAACGCCCGCCGCTCGGCTCCCCGCCCCTCTCGCCGGACGGCGCCGCTGCCGGGAACCCCGCCAACCACGAGGTACGCGCCGGGCGCCGTCTCTGTCTGCCTCTCCCCCTCCTCCTTCCCTCCCCTTTCCACATCGGCATCTACCTTCTAGAAATTAGAAATCCCAATCCGGCGGCGCGGCGCGGAACGGGACGGGACGCCGGTGCCAGCGGCGCTCCCGATCTGAGGCAATCGCCGTCGCGCCCCACTACTACGCCCCCCGTAGTTGTTGTGGAATTTTGTTGGACGGACGGCGCGCGAATGCGCCGCTAGGGATCGAAGGGAATCTCCGTTCCCTCGACCCGACAACTACGTGCGTGCGCGCGCCCAGCGCGCACAATCACCAGGTCGCTATCTCCGCGCTACAGGAAAGCCGTGGGGAGGGATCAACTTGTTCGCATATGCTTTTGCGCTATATTCTTCGGGACCGCGATTCCGCTGGTCTGCAGGTGGCCGGGTTCGTCAGTCCTATCCCCTTGTCTCGAGCGCCGGGGCGGCGTGGTGGATGGGTTCCGTCCCTAGGGTAGTAGGGCCGACGGATTCCGCCGTGTCATCATGCTGCTCGGCGACTTTGCTTCTTTCGGGTCGTGTCAAAATGCCACGGCTTCGTGGCAATTTCGCCGCTACTCTGATTCCTCCCTCCCCCTTGGTTTATAAGTACCACCTGGCCGTGGTAGATTCCAGACGGGTGTCTGGTGGTTCACGTGTTCTTTGTTTAACGGCAGTCAAGTGGTTCGCGTGTTCTTTTTTTTAGGCTGGGTTTAGGTTCAAAATCCTGAGTTGCAGAATAATCTTGGTAATCCTTCTTTTGGTACCGCATCTCCATCTTCTTTTCCATACTGAACTTTGAGTGATGTTTCTGGATAACAATTATCCTCATTGGTCTTGATCCTGCACATGCCTGATTGCTGATGGTACGATTCTGTTTTGTGTTTGGATTGGGTACAGTGTAATGCGGCTTTGCAATGGAATGAATGATCTGTGGGGACCTTGGGTACCCACTCAGGCAGCTATTCTGTTTCTGTTATTTCTCATGTACCTGCTTGAATATTCTACCTTGTTCTGTGCTTTTGTTTGCGCTGAATGTTTAGTACTGTGGGTTTTAATAAGGAGTGTGACTTACCTGCAATTATGAGATGACACCACTTGTGTCCTGTGGTAGGGGGCAAAATAAACACAAGAATTGATATGGCTGCAGAAAATTTTTATTCTACTACCATATTGAAATTGTTTCTCTGCTATTTCTCAATTTCATATAATCAACAAGGATGCTTTGGATGGTTTGAATGTACTACAATGATGTGTTAGGCTGTGAGCCTGTTGAGGTTCTGTTGAGTTATACATATCATGCTATGTAGGACTGTTCATTGTGCAAATTTGTCTTCAAGGTTTCCCCCTATTATTTGCATTTATTAATTGTTGGCTACCATGAATGGGTGTTTTTCAGTATTTACATTTAACATGTTATGAAACTGTTACTCTTAATCGTTGGTATTTAGTTATTTACTCATTCACTGACACAGATAAATTGCTTGCCTCTTCCTTCTTTACCACGCTAGTTGTAGCAGGTTTTCTTATAACATATGGAGTATGGCATTTGAACAGTACATTTATTACCACCTTTGAACTTGTGTATTGACTTTGTATCTTGTTTTCAGATGGAAAGCCACAATTCATCACACCATCAGATTGCTGAAGTGAAAATGGACATCTCATCATCAGCTTCTGGAGCAGCAGGGAACAAAATCTGCAGAGGTGCTGCCTGTGATTTCTCTGATGCCAGTAACACCTCAAAAGATGCAAAGGAGAGATTAGCATCCATGAGGAAGCTTATAATTGCTGTGATCCTTTGTATCATATTCATGACAGTGGAAGTGGTTGGAGGCATTAAAGCAAACAGTCTTGCAATCTTAACTGATGCAGCTCATCTTCTTTCTGATGTGGCAGCATTTGCCATATCATTATTTTCTCTTTGGGCTGCTGGATGGGAAGCAACACCACAGCAGTCTTACGGGTTCTTCCGGATCGAGATTCTTGGTGCATTGGTCTCCATTCAGCTCATATGGCTGCTTGCTGGCATACTCGTATATGAGGCTATTGTACGGCTCATTAATGAGAGTGGGGAGGTGCAGGGCTCCCTCATGTTTGCTGTATCAGCGTTTGGATTGTTTGTTAACATCATAATGGCTGTACTGCTAGGCCATGACCATGGACATGGTCATGGACACAGCCATGGTCATGGCCACGGACATTCACATGACCATGGCGATGGTGATTCAGATGATGACCATTCACACCATGAAGAACAAGAGCAGGGCCATGTGCATCGCCACGAGCACAGCCATGGGACTTCTATTACTGTCACCACCCATCACCACCACCACCCAAGCACCGGACAACATCATGATGTTGAGGAACCATTGCTTAAGGATGAAGCTGGTTGTGAGGGTACCCAATCTGCTGCCAAAACTGCCAAGAAGTCTCGGCGCAACATCAATGTACACAGTGCTTATCTTCACGTGATTGGGGATTCCATCCAGAGCGTTGGCGTCATGGTTGGTGGGGCTCTCATCTGGTACAAGCCTGAGTGGAAGATTATTGATCTCATCTGCACCCTCATCTTCTCCGTGATTGTACTGTTCACCACAATCAAGATGCTGCGCAACATTCTTGAAGTACTAATGGAGAGCACTCCCCGTGAGATTGATGCCACCAGGCTCGAGAGGGGCTTGTGCGAGATGGATGGTGTGGTTGCCGTCCACGAGCTTCATATCTGGGCCATCACTGTGGGGAAGGTGCTTCTAGCATGCCATGTGACAATCGCAAGAGAAGCCGATGCTGATCAGATCCTTGACAAGGTGATTGGGTACATCAAGACGGAGTACAACATCAGCCACGTTACCATTCAGATCGAGCGTGAGTAGGGTTGTCCTTAGGCTGTTGGGGGCATAAATGGTGTCGCGTCTCTTCACTGGTTATCCTGTTCTCTTGGGTACTAATTTTTTTTGCACCTGCGAAGACGTTAGACGGTGATCCAGGCCATAATGTGTTTACAATCTCATCTTGATTCTAGCTTTCATGCTGGGTAGTATCGTCTACTAGTAAGTCTGTTAGGTGAAGGAAATATTCAGGGTGGTGAAGTCGGCAGGCACTGCATTCACATGGATGAAATTTTCGGACGTGCTGTTAACTCCTTGTGGGTTCATCGAATTTGCACCCGTAGTTTAGTACCCTGTGTCATCACCTTTATGTAAGATGATGTTTCTGGCATGGAAGATGTAGTGCTTGGCCTATGACCGTGTGTTTGAACGCTTTGCTTGTTGCAGTTTAATGAGGGAGCTTTAGAACGCATCTCTCTGCTGACTTGTGAATATCTTGGTATGATTGGTTCTGCTCCTTCGTTCCTTGTATTTATTGTCATGTGTCTGTTTTGCAGTATCTCTCTCCCGCGACAAGCAGATACGAAAGTGTTTTCCCTCCCTCTTTTCTCAAATTACTCTATTCGAATTGCAGAAGAAATCTAATGTCTGAACCTGAACTGAAGCATCTTCCATAATTCAGAATGCCAAGCGAACCTGAACTGAAGCATCTTCCATAATTCAGAATGCCAAGTGAGTGATGAGAAACAGTCGTGTTCCATTGTTTTGGCCAAGCAACAAACTAATTGGAAGCAGCAACAAGAAGCGATGCATAGTGCATAGTACATCGGTTTCCATCTTCTCTTCCTGCAGCTCGATGGAAGTCTGACTTGTAAACCTGAATCTCGTTATGGGGTTTTTTAGGAGTGTAGGATTGTTTTTTTTTTAAATTACACAATGCAACGCAGACATTCACAACACGCACACACACTAACCCCTATGAACACACACAAATCATACCTCTATGACCACCTTCAAAAGACTGAGCACTCGACAGATTTGTAGATTCTCGAAGTCATTGGCGTCGTGTTGTCGACGGGAACGCCTTACATCGGTAAATCAAATGTACAAACACCACCAGAATTTAAACTTTTGGTGAGTAGCATTCCACTGGACCCGTCCTACCATTGGACTACAAGCCAATTCGTGGTAGGAGCTTCTTCTTGGACCTACAGCATCATAGCGTGGGAGTTTTTTTTAATTTTTCTTTGATTTTCAAAAATATAGGCGGAATAGCCAATTTGGCCCCTAAACTATCACGCCATGCTCAAATTGGCCCCTGAACTATTAAAACGTCCAAATTGGTCCCTGAACTTTGAATTACAACTCAATCTCACCCAAATGTCAAATATACCCCTCTCTAATCCTCTACTAGATACTGATGACGTCGTTTCTCCTGCTGTCCGCCCTCTCGTCCCTCATCCCCTCGACCTCAACCTCTCTCTCTCTTTTCTCCATGGCGGCTAGGGTTTTGGCTTGGGGAGGATCGTGGTGGGTGCCCCTTTTGTAGGTGGAGGTGCACCCTTCTGTAGGCGCATCTCTTCTCTTGGTAGATCAAATCAGTCCCCATTCAAATAAACCCTAGCCCCAAAATTTTGCACTCACCTCCATTGCTCGCGGTGCTTCATGAGAACCAGAACTCTTGACGCTCCACGATCCAAATGATGTTGAGTGTAAACCTTCCTCCTCTCCCTCACCCTCTCCATCTCCCCTCCCTGGATGCTTGCACCATGGCGACACAGGGTTGTCCGCCACTGCCTCCACAATGAGCAACAAGATGGGGGAGGGGGAAGAGAAGCCGCCGCTGCTGCTTGCGCTCCAGCTGCTCTTCCGCTTCTTGCTCTAGAGAGAAAGGGGCGAGTAAAACAGAGAGAAAGAGGGCCGAGAGGATGAGGATGGCGGGCGACAGGAGAAAATAGCAACGTCAACGGGTCAGCCTCTAAAAGGAATTGGGAGGGGCAATTTAGACTTTTCCCATGCTTAACGGACCACAAAGGACTAGATTGAGTTGTAATTCAAAGTTCGGGGGCCAAATCGGACGTTTTTAAAGTTTAGAGGCCAATTTGAGCTTTGCGTGATAGTTTGAGGGCTAGATTGGCTATTCCGCCAAAAATATATGCGTCATCCTAGATTTTGCAAAAACTATACCATTGCCGCCATGTGGTACACCATACAACGGTGGGAGGTGCTAGAGTGTTCCAACCGCGATGCGGTATGACATTTCACATTTGTGAACAGTGCTATTGAAACTCCTCCAAAATTTTTACCACATGCTGGTAGGGTTCAGTTTGTTTTCAAAAAATCGTAACTTTTTCGTATGAAGTCGGACAGAGATAAAATTTATATGAAAATTGTATCTTTCGACGAGATCTATAACTTTGTTGTTCAAACTTTTTTCATTTGAATTCATCTTGAGACTGAAAAAAATTGAGATTATATCGTTTTTTCTCCACAGGATGTCTTCAAATGAAAAAAGCCTTAACTACAAAATTATAAATCTCGTCGAAAACTACAATTTTGATATAAATTTTATCTCCATCCGAGTCCATAAAAAAGTTACAATTTTTTGAAAACGAATTTAACCCTACTGTCGTATCACACGACGTTTGCGACACTACAGTACCCAATACCCACGCTGGGGTACTGTTCCCAAACGCCGTGTGGTATGGTGTTTGGGGCCAAACGCCGTACCACATGGCGGCAATGGTGTAGTTTTGCAAAATCTGAGATGATGCCTATATTTTTGAAAATGAAGAAAATATAAAAATAAAAAATTCTGGCGTAGGAAGCAGCAGTAACGGGCTGTTTTGCCTCTTACCCGAATACCTATTATGGGCCAAACTAGAACGTGGGCCTGGGAAGACATCGAATCGCAGCACGAAACGTGGCTTCGTTGGACTTCAATCTGTGTTTGGTTTTTCCGGTTTTGAATTTTTTATTTTCTTTTTTTCGATTTTGTAAAAATAATTATGGCTAACAAAATTTTGCAAAGATAACTCTCAACCGTCGTTTCATACAATGGATGAAATTATGGTTTATTGTAGCAGCCGTTTTTAGCAATAAATCACCGGTTGAACCGACGGTAACTCTCAACACATTTTCGATCCTTACAAATTTTTACCAACAATTTAACTCCTATATTTTTAAATGAAAAACTTACATGGCTAGATTTGCAAGTTTATAACCATAAGTAAATAATACTCCTTCTGGTTTGGTAAATGAAGTCGTTTAGGACAACGACAAGGTCTCTAAAGTACAACTTTGACTTCTTATTTTTATGAAAAATATTTATTAAAAACTAACATATATATACTTTTATAAAATTATTTTGCACGACAAATTTATTCATGTAGTTTTCACATTTCCAAATTTAACAACTTAAAAATTATTAATGATTTATATTCGTAATGTTTGACTCAAATTTTATCAAAACGACTTCATTTACCGGATGGAGTACGGTATAATATGAACTAATTAAATGGTCACAGTTAATATGGAAGAATAAGGTTAGAATGTACTCCAGTTGAAATGTTCATCAAAGAAGGCTTCAGGTACCCGTAACACATACAACCTACTCTGTTCCTAAATAAGTGTCGTTTGCGCTTCTAAAAAATAACTTTGACTAAAAAATAACTTATGATACATAATTAGTATCATTAAAAGATATTTGAATCTAGTTTTCCAACAAAATTATTTGAAGATACAAATGAAAGACATCTAGGCCCTTAAGTGGGTTTTGGTGTATTGATTGACAACTATATTAAAGATCTAATGTCTTTGTCAAGCATGTGAACAGGTTGATATATATGACATTGGTTATCTACATGGTGAAAACAAGCTATGTGTATACAAGATAAGTTGAGGCATAATTTTAGTCTCATATTGTGAAATGGCTTAACTCAATGGTGAATGTCATGATATTTGATATGTGTGTTCCCATGAAGCATATAGATGGTATATGACAAGCTAATGAAGGATAAGAAAGAGGCATATTGATTTTGGAACATTAGATGGCCTCTTATTGAAGGAAGAAGCTTGGTATAATAAAAAGGGATATTTAAATTAAAAGAAGGCATGATCTCAATAGAATTCCACTCTTGATGTTCAATCAAAGCTTCACTCAAATTGGCAATGAATGGATGAAGAAATGAAGCAAGGGATTAGCAACGAGGTACTAAGCTAAGGTTGGCCGAGTAGTGACTTGGACCATGTGCTTGGCTAGGGTGAAGTGGCTATAGCTTGGAAAGTTTCGAGGTATCAAGTCGAGCCTAACCGAGTGAAGAAATGAAGAAGCATTACATATTCATTGAGTCATGGGAAGGGTGACTTAATCGAGAATTGGGTTTCATTCTTATATAAAGATCAAAGTCACTAGCTCAAGGTAGAAGTGCTCAAATCAATGAGGCATTGATGGATGGATCTCTCATGAGGATATATTGATCAAGTATGGTCATTCTTGAAGAATAAGCTCAAGAGTTCTAATATTGCATTTATATTTGATCTTGAGTATAGGTACGTCGTACTATCAAGAGGGATGCAACGTGGGTAGCTTTGCTTATGTCTCGGTGCTCAAACCTAACCTGCCAAGTGCTATCATGAGAGAAACACTTTTCAAAACACATGCACCTGATGGTTTTGGAGATTATTTTCAGTTGGAATGGATGCTCCTCTGAATAAGCTTTCCATAGAGTCCAAGATCATCGAATTCGGAGTCCGGAGTAAAAAGTTATGGCTTTTTCTCTGAGTTGACTTGTGTTGTCCAGTGAAACTTCGGATATTCCTGGGAATTTTCTGGAGATTCCGGACTTTCCAAAGATTCCGAAAAAATGTCCGGAATATCCGGAACTTTTGAATCTAATGGCTCGTTTGGGGATTCCGGAGTATCCGGGGATTTTTCCGGAGATTCCGGGACTTAACAGCCAACGACTAGTTTTTGGGTGATGGGTATAAATACCCCTCACCCTCTCCCATTTGGGGCTGCTGGTTCCCCACATGAAAAACACATATCCACAGCCCTTTTAAGCCCTCCCATCTCTAGTATAGCAAGATATTTGAGAAGAGAAGAGATTTGGGTGAGGGATTGAAAGATTGAGTGAAAGTTGAGCTAATCCATACTTGACCACTCGAGTTCATAGCAAGAGATCTTCGTGGTGTTTGTTACTCTTGAAGGGTTGCCTCCTAGACGGCTAGGCGTCGCCCATAAGCTCCCAAAGTGTGGTGAGCTGTGGGAAAGTTTGTGAAGGTCTTGCTTCGCCTCCGCAAGGGAAGAAGCCATCTAGTGGATCGGGAAAAGGGTTGAATGCAACCCGGCTTCGGTAGGAGAAGCACCCAACGGAGACTAGGATTCACACGGTGGTGAATCCGAACTTCGGTAAAACAAATTATTGTGTCTTTTGTTGATTTACCTCACATTTACCTTACTTCTTATTCCTAGCTTGCTCTTTGTCATATTTGTCGATCTACTCGGGTGTTTGTGTTTGTGAAGTGCAGGCATTGAATATTCTTCATAGAACTTCACTCTGAACTACTCACCCAGCTTTAGTTGATTTCAAGCAAGCAATCAAGAAGGAGTTTAGAGGGGAGTCACTGCCAGGAAAACCCGGTGGCACCGGATTTGCAAAACCGGTGGCACCGTTTTTGGGCAGTGTGCATATTCCGCTGCGCATGCGCCAATCCAAAGATTCCGGAGATTTTTCCAAAGATTCCGGACTTTCCAGAAACTCCGGGGAAAAGTTCGGAGTATCCGGGTTTTACTAATAAAATTGTTTTAAGTGGTGATTTTCAGGACTCGCCTATTCACCCCCCTCTAGGCGACATCAAGATCCTTTCAACATGTTTGACGTGATTTTGGTTCAAATCATTTTTCGAATCGAGTTAACGAGGCTGCCGAGATAATAATAATAAAGAGAAGAAATAAAATGAGCTAATAGGCTCCATGAGCCACTCTCGTGTATGAAAAAATCCACGAAGAGACAAGTGCTATACAAAATAAGACGAGGCAAGGACTGCCATCGCAAGAGGCGTCTAGGACCTGGTCTATCACGTATTCGTAACAATCATATCCGAGCATACGTGCATGAGCTTGCATGGGACTCGTATAGGTGTGTGTACCGACGAAGCCAGCACGTGCACGTATTTGAGTTCCCAATCTGGAACCTTATCCAGATATGGCCGGGACCGCACGGCAGCCGACGTCATCTAGAAGAGTCCGGATGGTTCCGCCGGCCGAGAGAGGAGAGACCCCAGGACTCTCGCCGCGTGTCGTAACCACGTATGGCTGCCTGTATGAGCGAATCGTCCAGGGATAGAGCCGAGGCTTTGGATAGACACGTACCGATCAACTTTTAGCCGCCAAGTAAGTCAACAAACTCCGGGCATCTCGCCAACGAATGACGGCGGCGCCGAGTGGATGAGGCTGCCACACCCTAATCCCCGCTTATATAAACCCCGGCCTCCCCACGAGAGAGGCTAATAGCCCACAATCCACGAGAGAGGCCGTTCGCGACCCGAGACTCCGTCGAGAAGAAGCTGCATTACCGTCTTCTGAGCACTCACGTCTACGACGCCGGTTCAGCTACACCTCGGAGTCGACGCTAGGCTGGCGACCACACCAGAGTCGACGCACAGTCAACAAGAAGGCAGTCGAACGCGGGAGAAGGCCATGGCGACGCTCTTCACTTTCGGCGCTGCAGGTTGATACGGTTTCTCTATTTATGCTTCTATATATCACGGATGCATATGCATGGCTCGGCTACACCGTCCGCCCGCCTCGCCGTCCCGTCGCCGGAGGTCGCGCCCAAGCAAGACGAAGTGCGACGGCCGTGGTGAATCGCGTGTCGCCGGTGGCGGCAGGGGTGCTCATGCGGGCGACCTCAAGACCGACGTACGGTCCGAGATGCAAGCAAGGCGACCAGGGCCATGCGGCCGTGTACTCATACATGTATGCGTGCATGCGCGTGCATGGCGGCCGTGACCAACAGCGTCGTGGAAAACACGAAGACGAAGGACAGGGCTGCTGGCGCCGGACATGAAGATGGAGGCGTCGCGTTGGCGCTCCCTCACGCAGGCGGCCGGGACTCCGAAGCTCCTCGTCAAGCTGAAGGCCCCTGTGTACAGGACTTCGACGTTCAGGTGCTATCAAGATGCAAGCCCCTGGTGTTCACCAAGATGCAAGTACGAGGTGCTCACCATGCAGCCACGCACGTGCATGTGTGCTCATGCGCGCGTGTGCGCATGTGTGCGCATGCATACACGGGGGCCGACTGGAAGTTCCGTCGCCTGAGCTCCTGTGGCGCTCTTGCTAGAGGGCCGACACGAAGATCTTCACCACCTCGACGACCCTGCCGTGACGTCCCTTCAGTCCCAGCTACAGTGATTCATGCATCCGAGAGACGAGGACGGACGACGTAGGCGGACGGAGCTGGCTGCGCTAGGCTCATGGACCGACGAGGCCATGGATGATGCCGACGCCACACTCACCTACATCACACATGCATGGAGGACAGGTTGCGAAGACGAGAAGACGACCACAACGGCGGAATCGAAGGTACTCCAGCAAGACACACTTGCGGAGATAATTAACTAGGAGCCTTGCGAGGCCCTAGGAACCAGAAGACCACATCGCCCAAGATCAGGTCGCCGTCAGCAGGCTATGGAGCGCATACACATACAGGGACTTGTATTTATTTTTCTGTAAAGATTAATAAAGAAACATGTTCCTTCTTTCTTCTGTGTATTTAGTACACTGGCACGCCCGCATTCTTTTTTCTCAAAGAGGGGAACTTTTGTGATTTTTCTCTCCAAACACAACAAATATTGCACATATTTTCTAGAGACCAAGTCAAAGTTTTGATACACATATCAATGACAATGACGACACTTATTTAGGGACGGAGGGAGTACTACCTCTGTCTTAAATATATGAAACCATTGACCTTTCTCATCAATTTGATTATTCGTCTTTTCTGCAAACACCTTTCGTAATAAATTGATAAAACTATAAGTTGAATATAAAGTAGCCGACTATACCTGAGCATTTTGAGTCCGGCCTGACCCGGCCCGGGCCCGGGCCGCGCCAGGCCCGCCCACGAACCTTACTGGATGGGCGTGGGTAGAGATCTTGAAGCCCGCGAATTTTTTTTTGGCCCGAGCCCGACCCGAAATGCTGTTTTTAGTTGTTTTACACTATAAAATGCGTAGGCGGCCCGCCCAAACCCGGGCCCGGAACGAGCCCAGCCCGAAAATTGAGGCCCGATGCGTCCAGTGGGATGGTCATGGGCAGGATTTTTTCGGCCCGAAATAACAGAAATTTTTTTCAACCCGGCTCGAAAAATGCTCAGGTCTATAGCCGACAATAGACATAATGAT
Source organism: Cenchrus americanus (assembly GCA_947561735.1). Classification (NCBI taxonomy): domain Eukaryota; kingdom Viridiplantae; phylum Streptophyta; class Magnoliopsida; order Poales; family Poaceae; genus Cenchrus; species Cenchrus americanus. The sequence continues at coordinate 270,881,566 of OX387239.1, forward strand.
ATACAATTACTTTAGTTATAACTAACTTGTTCAATGAATATCGGTGGTTAAAGTTGAAATGTAAAGTCAGCTTTGGCGAGTTCCGCCCCCACACTGTGTGGCCCGACGAGCTCCGCCTGGGACACGACATCGCGCCACCCAAGCCCTTTGCTCCGGGTGATGGACCGACGAGCCTCACCTTTGGCTGCGAGTGCCACGTGCAGGCCTGGCGAACTCCCCGACCCGGATGCCATGCCGGCTTGGCGAGCTCCGCCTCCGGCCGCGGGCGCCACGCGCAAGCCTGGTGAGCTCCTCCCTCCGCCACAGGCTCCTGCTCGCAGAGGGGGAGCTCCATAGGCGTGGCATTGCCCCACCCTACTCATGGAGGTTGGTGGGGATGGACAAGATGGGAGGTTGGAAAAGCTGACATGTGGGCCCCCTTGAGATAGAAAGCTCACTTTCAAAGAGTATATTCAAAGAGTATATTGAATCATCGTATCATAGAATTATAAAATTTTTTATTTGTACAAAAGCTAAAATTCCAAAATTTAACTAACAACAATTAAAATAAAAAATTTTCATCGACATCGTTCAACGATCTATTCATCTATACGACGACACCACCCAACTACCGGCGTGGCGGTGGCCGAGCTATCGGGGGCTGTTTGGGCCACGCCATCGGCGGCGCTACATCGTCTTGAGCAGCCGTCTGCCAGAAGCGGAGCCGCGCCTCGTCGTCCCGCGATGACCGAAGACCGGCGGCGGGTGGCGGTGGCGGAGGAGGATGGACGGCCGAGGGCGCGTCGTAGGCGGCCTCGACGAGCTTGAAGGCGCCGTCAGCCGCCGCTGAGGGGTTCTTGTCAGGGCACAGCCGCCTGTGCTGCCGCTTGACGGCGTCGTGGGTGACGACGTCGTCGGGGTCGTCGTCGGCGGAGGGCTGCCGCACCGGTCGCGGCTGGGGCAGGCCCAGCACGGCGTACCAGGTGGTGGTGGGCCGCGCGATGAGGATGGGTCCACAACCTCTGGGGGCGGGGGCGGCGGCGGCGGCGTGCACGTCGTAGGCCGCGAGGGCCTGCTCGGCGGCGGGGAGGCCCGGCGCGAGGCCGAGCGCGTACGCCGCGCAGTGCCTTGCGCCCGCGACGTCGCCGGACAGGAAGCGCTGCTCGGCGAACTCCAGCGCCCTCCGCGCCTGCGTTTCAGATGAGTCCGACGACGACGACTCCGCCATGGCGTGCGGAATCGTGGACGTGCGGGCACCGTTTTTAGGGCTTGCACGCGTACCCGTGCCAGATACGGTAGCCTCGAAATATATACGCATCGTCGTGACACGGCCACGTACAGTTGTATTTTGTTTCGAGTTGTGCTTTGGTTGCTGCAACTGAAACGTTTCGACCGATCTGTACTCTTAATCCGTTTTTTCATGAAACTGTTACTCTCAATCCTTTTTCCGAAAAAAAAGAAACGTGTCGACCCGTGCATTTCAGTACTGTCAGTTATGGCTCGATGGAAAACTGGAAATCTCGAATCCTGGCATTGGTAATGGCACACCTGCATCTGGCATTCAAAATAGACACACGAAAGTTTCTGACATGGACGGAACACATACAGCAGGGCCCAGGGCGTGCGACGACCCGGTACAAGCAAGGAGTGTGCCCTGTGCAGTATCAAAACACTTGCAAGGAGACGGAGTGGGAAATGGTAGACCACCCGAAGGAAGACCCATCCGATGACCAGCAAGATCAGCGGGCAGCCGTGCTCTGCCCACCTGCTATTGGCAGAGGCCTCAGGCCAGAGCTCGGAGCTGTGGCGTCTGCGAGCCCTGGCCGTGCAGTTGGCTGGCGTTCAGACAGAGGAGGAAGCAGACGCTGACACTGAACTCACTGCTTGACAGGCTGACGCTGACACCATCGAGCCCGGATGGAAGCCCCCGCAGGGCCGGGCCCCCCTCCCCGAATGGGCCGGGTTTCAAACAAACGATGGCGCGCGTGGGCCCGAAGCGCGCGACGAAGAAGCCTCCTCAGGGCCAGGCGGCGGGCCCCGCGCTGTCCCGCGGGACGCCGGCCCCACCGGCCAGCCGCTGCTCTTCTTCGCCTGCCTGTGCGGCAGCAGCCACAAGGCAGGCAGTTACGGCGGCGGTGCATGGACGGACGACCTCGCGTGTTTTCAAACGGAGTGCCCGCCCCGCCCACAAACACTACTTTTCCGCTTTGCGCGTTTCACACTTGACCCTGCTACCCGGTTTTTTTTTTGTCCCCTGTAATGTTTATGTCTAGTCCACCCTGCGTTTACCAAAAGCACTCCCAAAGCTCAAATTTAGCGAATTTTTAATGCTCTTCTTTTGAGCCAACCCAAATTCAAATAGCAAACAAACTTTGTTTCAACAGGCTTGGCTCGCTCGTGGAGTATAACAACAACGGATAGATGCAAGAGAACCCCTGGTAAAGAAGGGCTCTTGCAAAACGTTTTCGTCTTTTCGCGAAAAGAGAAATGGTAAAAAGAGCAGTTACTACATGAAAGATTAGCTGAAATTCATGTCGCTCAAGTCAAGCGGGTCAATCCTCGAATCCGAAAGGAACATTGTCCCCTCTCTCGCCTTTCTTCCATTCCGTTTGCCTGCTTCTTCTTCCCGAGTTCCTCCTCATCAGTTCCTCCTCCCTGCTTTTGACTGCTTTCCCTCCGTTCCCAGTTCAAACCAGCAGCCAACACGTCCGTTCCTCCCACTCCCACGCGCCCCGTGCAGCTCACCGGCACCTGCGCGGCGCGCGCACCCCCCCAACTCTAGACGCGCTCGCATGGCGAAGCTGGCGTCGTCGTCCGGCTTCGCGCTCGACTTCCTGCGCCGCCTCCTCTGCGCGCGCAGCGCCGGCAATGCCGACGGTCCCGCCGCCGCCGAACCGACACCCCTCCGCCTGCCCACTACGCCGGAGACGGAGCCGAGGAGCCCTTGCATTGTGGCCAGGCTCATGGGCCTGGACGCCATGCCGGCCGAGGCGGCTCCGCACGCCCTTCCGACGCCGCCGCCGCTCCCGCTGCGGCGGAGCCGCTCCGCCAGCTCCGCGGAGGGGTCGCCGAGCGCCTGGGACGCGCAGCAGCAGCAGCACCGCTGCCACCACGAGCAGCAGCCGGTGGTCCGGGCGTCGGCATCGCTGAGGGAGAAGCCGGCGTACCTCAGGGAGGAGAGCGACGAGTTCCTGCTGCTCAGCTTCAGCCCGGAGGGCGACCGCCGCGGCAGCGACGACGACGCCAGGGAGGAGCTGGAGTTCCTGCTCGCCGCGGCAGCGGAGCCGCAGACGCTGCGTGGCGAGAGGGGGCCGGACGCGGACGCGGACGCGGCCAGGAAGCAGAGGAGGAACGGCCACTGCCGCAGGCTGCTGTTCGGCGACGAGGCCTCCTCGGGATTGGGCCGCCGCAGGAGAATGCGGGCGGCGGAGTGCGACGCGCAGAGCTCGAGCCCGGTGTCGGTGCTCGAGGTGAGGGATGCGCATGAGGAATCCTCCACCACCACCACCACTTCGTCGTCCTTGGAAGAAGTCGAGCACGCCGAGCCCTGCTCGGCTACCTCAGGTTCCTCCACCTCGCTCCTCACCGCATTGCTTGCTTCTTTCGTTGCTGCACTGATAGAGCATGCTAATCCTAGAGCAGCATATCAGAATTGCAATTCATTTCCAACAACCTGACAATCTTGTTCACTCGGATTTGGAAAAAAAAAATGTCATTTACATTTTTTTGGTTGATAATTACCATAAAGAAAATCTTTTGTGGTCCAAGTTTTAGGATTTATTTACGCAGCATCTTCTTCTAGTGAGTCCAAGACAGTGTGATCAAAATTTTTATGAAACCTCACTTTCATGCGGCTTGATTATGTCTTCATGCTTGCTCTGAATACTGTAAAAGCTGTGGAAAAAGATGTTCGTGATAGTAACCCTTCACTGAAATATATAGCACTATCGGATACTGTAACTAATATTGACTCGACATGGTCCAAAAATTCATAAAACGTAAAAGGAAAAGCGACCACAAACTGATTCCTGATCATCATCATGCATGAACCGCAAATTGCATTTTTCTGTCAATTTTTCCAGTCAGATACCAAAGTTTCTTCCAGCTACTGACAGCGCTGTTACTGTATCCAGATGAAGTTCAGAATACATTGGAACATCAGATCTCAAGGAGGAAGCCGCATGCTGAATTCGACGATCACGATTACCCATCTCCAGCAAGAAGCTCTTGCCATGCCTCCTCAAGAAGTTCAGACAGGGAGAGGAGGAACAGGAGAGTCGTGAACAAGGCTGAGATGACTGCCCCGGATGTCACTAGCATGTGGCAACCCATTTGCAGACTTGTTGAGGAAGATCTCAAGAGCATGAAATGGTTGGTCCAGGATAGCGCAAATGTCGTCGCTGAGATGGAATCAGACATCTTTGATCACCTCATACATGAGATGATGGATGAAATCGTGCAGGGAAGCTCTGTGCATCCTTTCCCGATGAGATCGGAAAAACAACTGGGAGTCAGAAATTTTCAGACAAGACGAGCAATCGGATGCTATTGAACAATTCAATCGCTCTCTGACTGAAACAATTACGCTCTGAGATGCCATGAAGGTTGGTTTAGGATGATATCAAGATCACTGAAACTAGTGAATATGCATAATAGAAGTAGGTGTAGCTTCTGAGATTGCTGGAACCAGAAGATATCAGGAATCCTGCAGTCTGTACTAGCAAGCTCTAAAACTGTACATGATTTTACTCTCTACTTTTTGAAAAAGCATTTTACTCTCTACTCCAATTCCATGTACTAGCACCTGAATAAACTAACGAAAACAAGTTACCGGTGAAAATTGCTCGTAGCTCAGATGCATATTGGTAGATAAACTGGTATTTTTGGTCAAATCGCAGTTCCAAAAAAACTCACGTGTCGGTTGGAGCCACCACGGACCAAAGGAGCGCGGCGGATTGGCGATCCAGCACGGGTCGGTTGGAGCCAGGGACTCACGTGTGCGACTGTTCCCTGCCGCGAGACCCGGTGACGGCTAACCTCCCCTTTGATCGGAACGCCCGGAGGACGGAGCGCTAGGGGAGGTTTCAGCGCGTGGGAGGGGGTGGGTAGATCACAGCGCTTGCGCTGGCCGCCGGCGTTGCGCCGCCGCCGAGAGGTGGGGAGAATCCTGCCATGTCTTTTTTTTTAAGGAAAGAATCCTGCCATGTCAGGAAGAGAGCTTATTTGCCAAATGTAAGGACTTTTTTTTACAAAATATCGGATCGCGAGTTCGCGACCAATAATCGCGATCCAGATTAGGGGTAACTGGAAAATATTGGATCGTGATTAATAGTCACAATCCAAATGAGGGTGTGTTTTGTAAAATATCCATGCCGGGAACGGCGATTCGACGGGGGATCGTGCCGGACGGACGGGGGCCCTCACCTCAAAGGGTAGCGGACGGCTTGGCAGAGCCGGTGGAAGGATCGGACCCGGCGGGGGAGCTCGGCGGCGATGACGCCGTCGCCGGCTCCGGCGACTCGCTGGCACTCAGTGTGAGTTCAGCCACGTCGCGCTGTCGTCGTCGTCGTGCTCGCTGGTAAGCCGCCGCTGCTCTGGGCTTTTTCGGGTTGGACTCTATCTGTTTTTGCGTGGGTCCCACACATAGGAGTTGATGAGAGGTTCCCTATATAGAGGGAATGGACAGAGGTTTTAGCCAATGGAGAAAAAAATAGAGGTTTATTGGGAATCTATTGGAGATTTTTGGTCATTTGATCTCTATATGACTATTTTTTATTAGGGAGGGAATAGGGAAGGTGCTGAATTTCACTTTGTTCGGCGAAGATGGATCCGGCGGGCGGGGCCGGATCCGGCGATTTCCGGCGGACGCATCCCGGCCCGGCCGGCGGCCAAGATCGGATGCTGGCTTCCGGCCGCTTTGAATTCGAATTCAAAAAACCTACTTGCTTTCCTGGCGATTTGGCGCCAAAGCACTGTTACCCCCTTACATTTCTCTTCATACATCACAGGTATAATACATTCCACATCAATTGAATGCACATAAAATTCACAACAACCTTAACCACTTCAATTACATCATGTGGACTGCGAACTCAACACAATTACGCTACGATTGCTCTAGAAGTTCATTTCACAGCTCCACTGTCATCGTAACCGACTCACATTACACAGATTGATCACTATACAACAAGAACCACGGTTCGTGCATTCAAGCAAGTTCCCACACTGCACAGCCCACAACAAAATCATCAGGCCCCTCAATTTGAGGCTGCCAATAAGTCAACAAAATGTACTTCAGCACCAACTGTGTTCAAGCCAGGTGCTCACACTGTCCTGTGAGAAGTGTATCACAGCAATCAATTGCAGTAAAGCACAATCAGTCTCATATAACTCCTCTAACCAATACCCCTAACAACACACTTACCAGAAGACATGCATATCCTATCAGCACACAATACCCAGTCAGCCTACAAAAAGACCAACATCCAATAGCATCATGAGTTACAATATTAACTCCCATTAGCACAAACTGTAATTAGCAAAACATCTTCAGCACTAACCTTGTGGGTCATACAACATTGTCGCTGTCAACTCCCTTAACGCCGAAGTTGACAAGTCCGCGTTAAGGTGCACCCAATCAGACAAAGCGTATCTCTCACCTGTGCCATAATGTCGTCGCCACAAGAAGTTGTCCATAGCAAAGCACGCAATGATCATTGTAGCTTGCTTCTTTTGAGGCATGAAAGGCACCCCTTCCAATATTTTCCACCTCTCTTTGAGGTTTCCGAACCTCCTTTCTATTATGTTCCTGAGGCTCGCATGATGGTAGTTGAAGTTCTCCTCCTTCCCCAATGTTCCGAGGTCGACACCCTTAAAATGGTCCAGGTGTAACTTGTTCCCTTGAAAGGGAACCATGTACCCTTCTTTATCAGCATAGCCTGAATCAGCCAAGTAATAACGACCTGCAGTAATGGTACCAGATTCACAACATGAGTTCATCTTAATCCCTAGACTTACGAATATACATTTGCACATGTTACAGATCTGTAGTACCTTTCGGAGGAGTCGGAAACTTCCTTTGCTGCATACATTCCTCCAGCACTCTCATGTCATTTGATCTCTATATGACTATATATTATAATAAACCAACGTTTCTATTAAGCAACCATTGTTAGCTTCGACATGTAGTCGTTGCTCCCTTGTTCTTTTTTTATATGCTTCTCGTCGTTTTCTATTTCTTTCATCCTTCTTCTCTTGAGACATGTGGAGCCACCGAGCCTTGTCTTTTTCTCTCTTACGTTCTCTAGCATGGTTTCGAAGAGTATCTTGGCCCCCTAAGTGGGTTTTGGTGATATAATGACACACACCTAAGTGGCTAATGAGTTTATCTAGTCCATGAGCGGTGTTAAAACTATGTATGGCATCAAGCACGGCTCGTTGACTACACAAAGAGGGAAGTGGTGCTCTAAAAGGATTCCAAAGACGGCTTATTTATTTTTACTTTTGAATTTGAGTCCCGGGAATGCCGTACTATTAAGAGGGACGGGAATTATGACTTCCAAGGGTCGAACGGGTGCTCTAGTTGCTAAAACAAAACCTATGAGAGACACCTTTGCACCAACACTTTCACGGGAATCTTTTCTTGGGTGCGGCCTTGGAAGGCCGGAGTGTCGGGTTTTGCCCGGAGACTCGGACTTCCCGAGAGTCCGGGTTCAACCCGGATACTCCGGTCATTAAGCCTCAACGGCTATATTCGGGTGAGGGGGTATAAAAGCCCCCTCCACCCCTTCATTTACTTCTCTCCCCGCCATTTCGTTCGAATAGCTTTAACCCTCATTTACTCCCCCTCTCTCCCCCTTTGGCTCAAAGTTGGTGAGATTTGTAGAGGGAGTTAAGAGGATTTAAGTGCAAGGGCTTGGAGAGTGCTAGTGAGCTGAATTTCCATCTCTAGAGCACCTAGTTCTTCGCTTGGTTGGCAAAATTCGTGTTTGTTACTCTTGGAGCCTTGAGCTCCTAGCCGGCTAGGTGTTGCCTTGGAGCATCCAAAGGTTGTGGCTGCCCAAGGAGGTTTGTATTACCCCGAAATTGAGTAAGTAACTCTAGCTTGATCTTTGTGGTCGCTAGAGGGAGGAAAGTGACCTAGGTGAAAAGGTCCACCCTTTGTGGGTACCTCAACGGAGACGTAGACCTCAAGGTGTGAGGTTGAACTCCGGTAACAAATCTCGTGTACTCTTGTGCTTGTTCATCTCGTTGCATGCGTATATCTTGCTTGAACACTTATCTAGGGTTTGGTGCCGATCTACTTCGTGCCGAGGTTTCTACGGGTTCTAAGTGGATAAACGAGGCTTATATCACCCCGAGTGCATTACCTATTTTCACGGATTTACTTTTGAGCAAGTTTAAATCCCGTCGATTTAATCCCTCTCAAACAGGCCGGACTATCCGGACATTTTTCCGGATTCTCCGGATTTCCGAGTATCCGGAAAAATATCCGAGTCTCCGGACTCGGTCTAACCGTCGCGAAAAAGTTTGTGATTTTCGGGTTCGACTATTCACCCCCCCCCCCCTCTAGTCGACATCTTGATCCTTTCAATTGGTATCAGAGCCAAGTGCTCCGTGTTTGAAGCCTAACCGCTTGGAGTCAAGAAGATGTCGAATCCAAATGATCAAGCCACGCCTCTCACCGAAGGTGATCCCGTCAACAATGTTGTTGGCATGCCTCCTCCACCTCGAGGAGACAACACGCGTGGAGCAAGCACTAGTCATCAAGCGCCGGAAGAGGTGATGAATCCTCCGATAGTGAGGATGAAGAATTCGACGATGCAAGATCCACCCGCTCCGCTCGTCGACCATCAAGGGATTACACTCGAACCTCTTTCGATTACTCTCGCTTATCTTTTAACCATCCATCGGGTTCTAGCCACATTGGGAAGATACCCCAATTTGATGGAACCGGCTATTCCAAGTGGAAGAACTCGATGGAGGAGTATTTGATGGCGGTGAATCCCGCACTTTGGACTATTGTGAACAGGGGAATTACATTTCCAAGTGGTGATGCGACACTAACTCAAGATCAAGCAAATGAGATACAAAGAAACTATCAAGCTATCCGCATCATCAAGAGTTCACTCACGGCCGAAGAATATGACAAGGTAGATGGATTGAAGTCCGCCAAAGAAGTGTGGGACACCTTGTTCATCAATCATGAAGGGACAAAGCAAGTAAGGGAAGGAAGAATCCGAGCCTTAGAAAGTGAGCTCAACCGGTTTGTCATCAAGGACGATGAATCACCACAAGACATGTATAACCGGTTGAACAAGATAATCAACAAGATCAAATCTCTTGGAAGTACAAGGTGGGGAAGAAGAGAAGTGGTTGACAAGATCCTCTCCGCATACATGGCAAGGGATGTTCAACTTCCCACTCTCATAAGGGAGAAGAGAGGATTCAACAAGTTCACTCCGGCGGATGTGATTGGAAGAATGGAAGAACACCTCATCACCGTCAAGGAGTCCAAGCTTTCACAAGAGATGTCAAAGATGCATGAACAACTTGAGAAGAACAAGGGAGTGGCCCTCAAGGCATCTAGCAAGGAGAAAAGGTCAAGCTCATCAACCTCAAGAATCATGGCCGAGGAAGATGATGATGAAGATAGTGACATGGACATGACCCCCGAACAAATGGCTCTTTTTGTGAGGAAGTTTAACAAGATGTTCAAAAGAAGTGGGTTCTTCAACAAGAACAAGGACAAGGACAAGATCAAGACCAAGAGATCCTCAAAGAGACCATGCTTTGGATGTGGAAAGGAGGGACATTTCATTGCGGAATGCCCTAACATAAAAGTGAGAAGAAGAGACACCAACAAGTTTGACAAGAACAAGAGAAAGGAAATTGGTGAAGCTCATTTGGGTGAAGAGTGGGATTCAAATGATGATAGCTCCGACTCCGACATAGAAGCCGGTCTTGCTACCATAACCATCAAGGAACCAATCAACAAGTCATCATTATTTGAAGATCTCACCGATGATGAAGATGACTTCACCCATACTTGCCTTATGGCTAGGGGCTCCAAGGTTGACACTCCTACCCCTCCTCTAGATGATAATAGTGAAAATGATTTCGACTTTGAAAAAATGATAACTAGCTTTGGTAAAAAGGCAACCAAGAAAATTATGTTTTTAATGAAAGAAATTGAGAATAGAGATGGGACTCTTGAGGTGCAAGAAGAACTCTTTAGACTTGAGCGGGAGAAAACCATTGCCCTTGAGGATGCCCTTGTAATTGAAAAGAAGGGTTTCAAGGTGCAAGAGGACTTGCTCAAGGATAGGGAGAAAGAAATTCTTAGCCTCAATAAATCTCTAGCTAAGGATAAGTTGTTAGTAGATGAATTAACTAGGGAGTCTTTCCTAGCTAAGGATGCTTGCAAGAAACTTGAGAATGAAAAGCTTGAACTTCAAAAGAGCATTGATAGCTTAAAGACTAGTCACATAGCATTAGAAGTTCAACTTGACAACCTCAAGAACAATGCTACAACTTTATCTAATGACGCTCCCTCAAACTCTCAAACATCAACAAGCAAAGGTTGTTCTAGATGCTATAAATTTGATATAAATGCTTGTGCTACTAATGTTGCCGAGATGAATGCCATGAGAAAGGAAATTGCTAGGTTATCAAACTCACTTATAGTTGAAAAGAAGAAAGAACCCAAAAGAGGTGAGTTTGAAAACCACACCAAAGGCTTTGGGTCAAGTTATATGAAGAAGTTTGGCTTTGAAGATGGGAAGGGGCTTGGTAAACAAGAACAAGGAACAAAAGACCCCATCCCATTCATCAAGAATCATCACACCAAAGGCATGGGAACAAGGAATGTGGTACACGGGATGAAGCAAATGGGTGTCAAGAAGCATGACAATCAAGTGAGATACAACACACCAATCAAGTTCAAGAGCACCCAAGTAACCTCCCAAGCATCACATACAAAGCCAAACAAGTCAATGAAGAAGCCCAAACCTCATGCATCACAAGATAGTTTCTATGCCGATTATGTGTTGACTTGGAACCACAAGGGTAAGGTGGTTGCCAAGTATGTAGGGCCTCGCACAAAAGGAGCAATGATAAAAAGGAGTGTGTGGGTGCCCAAGATTCTTGTGACTAACACTCTAGGACCCAAATTCACTTGGGTACCTAAAACACAAGCATAACTTGTTTTGTAGGCATACTCCTCCGGTGGAACCAAATGGGTGATTGATAGTGGATGCACAAATCATATGACCGGAGAGAAGAAAATGTTTACATCATGCGACATGATTGAAAATCCTACGGAAAGCATTGCCTTTGGAGGCAATGGTGGAGGAACGGTTATTGGTCTTGGTAAAATTGCTATCTCAATCAATCATTCAATTTCCGATGTTTATTTGGTAGAATCCTTGGACTACAACTTGTTGTCCGTCTCACAACTTTGTGAGATGGGCTACAATTGTTTGTTCACTAATGAGGGTGTGACCGTCTTTAGAAGGGGCGATGACTCCGTTGCCTTTAAGGGTGAACTCAAGGGAAGGCTTTACTTGGTGGATTTTTCATCGGATAAAGCCCAACTTGATACATGCTTATTGGCAAAGTCTAGCTTGAGTTGGCTTTGGCATCGCCGACTAGCTCACGTTGGGATGAACAATCTCAATAAGCTTCTAAAGGGGGAACACATCCTAGGACTAACAAATGTTCATTTTGAGAAAAATAGAATTTGTAGTGCTTGTCAAGCCGGAAAGCAAGTTGGTGCCCCTCATCCCGCCAAGAATATTGTATCAACCACAAGGCCATTAGAACTACTTCACATGGATATCTTTGGTCCGGTGGCCTATGTTAGCATTGGGGGGAACAAGTATGGTTTTGTCATTGTTGATGATTACTCTCGATACACTTGGGTATTCTTTATGAAAGACAAGAGCAAAGTTCATGAGATATTCAAGAAATTTGCAACAAGAGCCCAAAATGAGTTTGATGTGAAGATCAAAAGAGTGAGAAGCGACAATGGCACCGAGTTCAAGAACACCAACATTGAAGAGTATCTTGATGAAGAAGGCATTGGTCATGAGCTCTCCGTCCCATACACACCACAACAAAATGGGATAGTAGAGAGGAAAAATAGAACTCTTATCGAAGCCGCAAGAACCATGCTTGATGAGTACAAGACTTCGGATAGTTTTTGGGCGGAAGCAATCAACACGGCGTGTCATGCTATCAACCGTTTGTATCTTCACAAGCTCCGTCACAAAACCGCCTATGAGCTCCTAATTGGTAAAAAGCCTAATGTCTCTTACTTTAGAGTTTTTGGTTGTAAGTGCTTCATTCTCAACAAGAAGCCCAAAAGCTCTAAGTTTGCATCTAAAGTTGATGAAGGTATCTTTCTTGGTTATGCCTCAAACGCTCATGGCTATCGTGTCCTCAACAAAACCACCGGTTGTGTTGAAGTCACGTGTGACTTGACGTTTGATGAATCTAATGGCTCTCAAGAGGAGCAAGTTGATGAATTGTGTGTAGGCAAGGAAGTACCCGCAGAAAAAGGCTATAAAGAGGATGGCCATTGGAGAAATCAAGCCTCAAGAAGATGATGATGAAGATTGCTTAATTGAGGATGCCGCAGATCTACTCTCGGTGCGCAACCCGGAGTATCCGGGCCGAAACCCGAGAATCCGGATTTTCCGGAGATTCGGAGAAAAGCCCGGAGACTCGGACTCGCCGAGTTGTCACGGTGCGGTCAAGGAGATGAGGACTTGATTCAACAAGAAGTGTCCGACCCACATCCAAGAGTTCGACAAAGTGTTCAAAGGGACCATCCCGTTGATAACATTCTTGGAAGCATTCGTAGAGGGGTAACAACTCGCTCAAGATTAGCAAGTTTTTGTGAACATTACTCGTTTGTTTCCATGTTGGAACCTCTTAGGGTCGAAGATGCTCTTGGAGATGCTGATTGGGTGATGGCTATGCAAGAAGAGCTCAATAACTTCACTAGGAATGAAGTCTCGGTCCTTAGTGGAACGCCCCAAACAAAATGTGATTGGAACCAAGTGGGTGTTTCGCAACAAACAAGATGAAGATGGCGTAGTGACCAAGAACAAAGCTAGATTGGTTGCAAAGGGTTATACTCAAGTAGAAGGCTTAGACTTTGGAGAAACTTATGCACCCGTGGCAAGACTTGAAGCAATTCGAATACTCCTAGCCTTTGCCACTCATCACAACTTCAAGCTACATCAAATGGATGTCAAGAGTGCCTTTTTGAATGGTCCAATCTCGAAGAAGTCTATGTTGAGCAACCACCGGGCTTTGAAGATCCACAACTCCCAAACCACGTCTACAAGCTCCATAAGGCGCTCTATGGGCTTAAGCAAGCTCCTAGAGCATGGTATGAATGCCTTAAGGATTTCCTCCTAAAGAAAGGCTTTGAAATAGGCAAAGCCGATCCTACTCTCTTTACACGCAAACAAGGCAATGATTTGTTCGTTTGTCAAATATATGTTGATGATATCATATTTGGCTCTACTAATCAAATTTGGGTTGATGAGTTTAGTAGGATCATGACTAAGAGATTCGAGATGTCTATGATGGGAGAGTTGAAGTTCTTTCTCGGTTTTCAAATCAAGCAACTCAAGGATGGCACCTTCATAAGTCAAACCAAGTATACCCACGACATGCTTAAGAAGTTTGACATGAACAACGCCAAGCCCATTAAAACACCTATGCCATCAAATGGACACCTTGATCTAAATGAAGATGGTAAAAGCATCGATCAAAAGGTATATCGCTCCATGATTGGCTCGTTACTTTATCTTTGTGCATCTAGGCCTGATATTATGCTTAGTGTGTGCATGTGTGCAAGGTTTCAAGCTAATCCTAAGGAATGTCATCTAATGGTCGTTAAGAGAATTTTTAGATAATTGGTTCATACTCCTAACCTTGGTTTATGGTATCCTAAGGGCTCCACTTTCGATCTACTTGGCTACTCCGATTCGGATTACGCCGGTTGCAAAGTAGATAGGAAGAGTACATCCGGGACTTGCCAATTCCTTGGAAGGTCCTTGGTGTCCCGGAGTTCCAAGAAACAAAACTCTGTTGCCCTTTCCACCGCCGAGGCCGAGTATGTTGCAGCCGGTGCTTGTTGTGCTCAACTACTTTGGATGAGGCTCACTTTGAGAGACTTTGGTTGCAAGTTTAGCAAAGTGCCACTCTTGTGTGATAACGAGAGTGCCATTAAGCTAGCAAACAACCCCGTAAACCACTCAAGAACAAAGCACATAGACATAAGACACCATTTCTTGAGAGACCACGAAGCCAAAGGAGATATCGCTCTAAGTCATGTGAGCACCGATAAGCAACTAGCCGATATCTTCACAAAGCCTCTTGATGAACTAAGGTTTTGTGCTTTGAGGAGTGAGCTAAATATCCCGGATTCTCGTAACTTGGCTTGAGATCATGCATATATTTGAGTGACCTAGTACGGTATTTCAAAACAAAAGATTTGTGAAAAGGCTTGTCTTGCATTTGATTTTGAAAATTTTGGATCTTTAGGTACAACGCTTGGACTATTGTTCTCTTTGCTTGGTTGTGGCTAGTCCAAAGTGTTGATACTTGCTCGGGCTCACATATATCACGTAAGCATCCTACCAAATCCATTCTAAATCAAATTCCTTGAAAATCCGTGCACCGAGTTCGGGGGGAGCGGAGTATCCGGGGTCAAGCCGGACACTCCGGGTTTTCCGGATAGTCCGGACCGACCCGAGACTCCGGTTTTAACGGTATATAAGGGTTTGACCGCGGTGAAAACCTCCTTTTTAACCACAACCGTTCTCTTCCTCCCCCGTCGCCCCCTTCACACCCCTTAGGCGATTTTGCCTCCCAACCATCAAAATCGTGTGAGAAGTGAGGTTTTGAAGTCTCCAAGGCGAGGAAAACCAAGATCTACTCAAGTTTCAAGGGATCCAAGCCCTCCTCCCTCTCTTCCCAAGGTATCCTCAAAGGAACTTTTCCCGATCTACTTCCCTAGCATAGTACTTGCGGTATCCTAGTAGGGAATAGGTAGGAAACACTCTCTAGGCTCTAGATCCGCGTTTCCTCTCGCCTTTGGTTGGACGAACAACTCGCATTGTGATTTAGGGTTTCGGCCTGCGAAACCCGACTCTCCGGGGTCGAAGAACCGGAGTCTCCGACAATCCGAGTCTCCGGACTTTTTCCCGAGTATCCGGATTCGTACCGCAACCCTAAAACACTAATGCGGCGTGTCTTCACCTATGACAATCTCTCATCTCCACATCTTTTTATCCATTCGGATGGTCGGGTTGAAGGTTAGCCGAGGAAATGAGGAGCCCTCCACTCAAAGAAGGACCAAGGCTAGGCATGACCCCGCCGCTTTTCGGGCCGTGCAAGAAGTCTTGGGGCAAGAGAGCTCTCAACGCGGCTCAAGACCCGGACGGGGTGACCCTCCTCCCTCCTATGCCGAAGGAAGTGAAGAAGATATAGTAGAGGAGGAGGAGGAGCAACCGAAAGCGATGATGACGAAGTTGAGGATGAAACCTATAAGCAATCCCCCGAGCCTCCTCGTCGTCATGGAAAAGGGCCGCCCAAAGAAAGCTCCCGCTTCAAGCCCCATCCCAAAAAGAGCCATCAAGCCCCCTACGTTCACCAAAGCCGCCCGACCACTCGAGTTCCTCCTAAACACAAGCAGGGAGTAGCTGCTCATATCTGTCCTAAAACTCCTCCTAGACTCATCCCTACCCTTCCACCAAATGTCCGAGTGGTTGAAACTCCTATCAAGCTAAGGGACCCGGGATCAGTTCTTGGATTTGCTGAGCACATGATCAGGGACTACTCGAGGAACTCCCTAGCTGTCAGGGAGCAAAGGGAGGAAAATGTCTATCTCTATCTCAAGGGAGAGGGACTTGAGGCTAGATTTTGGTGTGATTTCCATCGAGACTTCTATCAATCGGTGATCCGCAATCCCAAGTTGGCCTCCAAAAATATGGCACCCATTGTGCCTATGAAGTACATTGATTGGAAATATTATGAGGAGCTCAACAACACAGTGTTCAACTCAGTGATTGACAAGTGCAAGGAGGTCGGGCTCTACGACATCATGGGCTTTAGGTATAATTGGAACAAAGAAATCTTGGCTCAATTCCACTGCTCCTACTACTTCAATCCCCATGACAACACCATCACATGGACAACTCAAGGCCAAAAATGCACAATTGACTACATGACCTTCTCTCGGCTCTTGGGTCTTGGTTCTAAGGATGAAAGGCGCACCCCCGTGCACAATGAGAACAAATACAAGCCCAAGGAGCTCCCTTTCATGTTTCCTAGCCGAGATGCGGCCATTGAGGGCAAAGCGGACCAACTCAATCCTTACTACTACTATCTCAATCAATTCTTTCGTGCCACTATCGATCCTAAGATTGGAGATGTGACAACTTTGAGGTACTTTGCTCCCAATCTTCTCAATAGAATGGCACCGATGAAGAAGGCTTTTGTGTCTTCGACTTTATTTGGAATGAGTTAAGGAGGGCCATGAATGATCCAATGAAGCATCTTCCGTATGCCCCCTATCTCATGTACATGATTGAGAGAGTGACCAATGTCCGCTACCCCAAGGATGTTGTCCATGAGCCCCTCCGCCACCTCCGTGATCGTGCCAAGAGGCCTCCCAAAGGCCGTAAATATGTTGGTTCTTCAAGTGCGGCTCCGTCCCATGATGATGTGCCCGCCGCTCGTTCCTCTTCTCCACCTCCTCGTCGTCACCGTGGCTCCATGATCAAGCGAGTGCTCAAGAGCATTTTTAGCATGTGCAAGACCATCGCCACGGAGACCAATGAGAACCGCGTGATATCATTGAGATCAAGTCTCACCTTGGCCTCCCTACCGACCCTTACCGCGAGCTTCCCGAGTTCGATGACCCATTTGCGGAGTGGGACGCCCAAGGTGCTCAAGAAGAAGAAGAGGAGGAGGGCAATGAAGAAGAAGAAGAAGAGGAGGAGGATGACGACTCCGAGTGACTCCGCCGCTTCTCACTTCCTTTTTGGCGCTTGATGCCAAAGGGGGAGTGATATCATCTATTTATGAGTCGTTGAAACAATGAACTTGGCTTGTAATAATTTGAATTTGGAACTTGGTCTCGTAATAACTTTATTTTTCGCTCGTGTGAGACTATGTGAGTCCGAGACATTTGCTTGTGTGCTTGATGTGTTTTTAATCGCCCTCTATATGTTAAGGACGAGTCTTTGCTAGATTGAAAACTCGGTTGTTATCTGTTTTCTGTCGTTTTGTTTGAAAGCCCGAGTCTCCGGACTTTTTCCCGAGTATCCGGATTTTCCGACACTCCGACCTGGCCCGAGAATCCGGATTTCTCAAAGAAAACGAACCTTCTTTTTCCTTCTAAGTTGAGTGCATAATTTGTCATGAGCATTTCACCTTGTAGTTTGTCGCACATCACAAGCAACCCACTTAAGTAATACCCTCTTGCCTTTTCTTGTTGTGCAAAATGTTGGCCCTAATAGGACCATTGATATTCAAAATCAAGAAAGCACACATTAAGGGGGAGTATTACAAAAGCTTTAGACATTCATTGTTTATCTCTTGTATGACTTAGTTGTGTTGTCATCAATCACCAAAAAGGGGGAGATTGAAGAGTATCTTGGCCCCCTAAGTGGGTTTTGGTGATATAATGACACACACCTAAGTGGCTAATGAGTTTATCTAGTCCATGAGCAGTGTTAAAACTATGTATGGCATCAAGCACGGCTCGTTGACTACACAAAGAGGGAAGTGGTGCTCTAAAAGGATTCCAAAGACGGCTTATTTATTTTTACTTTTGAATTTGAGTCCCGTGAATGCCGTACTATTAAGAGGGACAGGAATTATGACTTCCAAGGGTCGAACAGGTGCTCTAGTTGCTAAAACAAAACCTATGAGAGACACCTTTGCACCAACACTTTCACGGGAATCTTTTCTTGGGTGCTGGCCTTGGAAGGCCGGAGTGTCCGGGTTTTGCCCGGAGACTCCGGACTTCCCGGAGAGTCCGGTTCAACCCGGATACTCCGGTCATTAAGCCTCAACGGCTATATTCGGGTGAGGGGGTATAAAAGCCCCCTCCACCCCTTCATTTACTTCTCTCCCCGCCATTTCGTTCGAATAGCTTTAACCCTCATTTACTCCCCCTCTCTCCCCCTTTGGCTCAAAGTTGGTGAGATTTGTAGAGGGAGTTAAGAGGATTTAAGTGCAAGGGCTTGGAGAGTGCTAGTGAGCTGAATTTCCATCTCTAGAGCACCTAGTTCTTCGCTTGGTTGGCAAAATTCGTGTTTGTTACTCTTGGAGCCTTGAGCTCCTAGCCGGCTAGGTGTTGCCTTGGAGCATCCAAAGGTTGTGGCCGCCCAAGGAGGTTTGTATTACCCCGAAATTGAGTAAGTAACTCTAGCTTGATCTTTGTGGTCGCTAGAGGGAGGAAAGTGACCTAGGTGAAAAGGTCCACCCTTTGTGGGTACCTCAACGGAGACGTAGACCTCAAGGTGTGAGGTTGAACTCCGGTAACAAATCCCGTGTACTCTTGTGCTTGTTCATCTCGTTGCATGCGTATATCTTGCTTGAACACTTATCTAGGGTTTGGTGCCGATCTACTTCGTGCCGAGGTTTCTACGGTGTTCTAAGTGGATAAACAAAGCTTATATCACCCCAAAGGCATTACCTATTTTCACGGATTTACTTTTGAGCAAGTTTAAATCCCGTCGATTTAATCCCTCTCAAACAGGCCGGACTATCCGGACATTTTTCCGGATTCTCCGGATTTCCCGAGTATCCGGAAAAATATCCGAGTCTCCGACTCGGTCTAACCGTCGCGAAAAAGTTTGTGATTTTCGGGTTCGACTATTCACCCCCCCCCCTCTAGTCGACATCTTGATCCTTTCGCTTTCCCGTATCATCGTTGCCTGTAATATTTCATCCATATATATAATGTATAATCCATTAATGTTGTAAGCAATACGTTGAATCAATAACATAATGTCCCATGTCTTATTGTTTTTACCTCCATTAGTAGTATTAGTCTTGTCACCCAATGGTGTACGACTGCCGCAATTTTCCATTGACTTAACCCTCAATTGTCTCCTTGTATTATCTAGAGTCAAACGATACAAATTAGAGTTAGTAAGCTGAAAAAAGGTCAAACGAACTAAAGGTAACATATAATCTCTCATGACGTATCATACAACTAAAAAAGGTCCTTTATATTCAGGCTCGAGTAGCTGTAGCTGTGAGATAACTTTAAATGTTGAATTTAAATTACTATGTTTTATTCCCCGTCTCGGTAGAGTTTAGGTACTGTGCTGTTAACTTGAAGTTTGTTGATTGGTAATTAAAGTATGTTGAAGTTTAGATAAAGGTCCATGTCAAGCCCCATAAAAATATATAAGTAGTCCGACACTAATTTAAATTAAACCAATAATAGATTAAGGATTTAAGCAACAATGAGTAACATGGATAGATATAGATATAGGTCCATGTCAAGCCTAATTAAAAAATATAAGTAGTCTGACTGCAGCATAGAATCCTAACACGTTGCCACCACAAGGTACCTCCTTGCAGATCCCAGGAACTGATTTGAGATCAACTTTGTTCTGACCTACAAATATCACCAACAAATAAAGCTAAAATAAGGCAGAAACACTATTTCCCAGATGTTAAAAGAAATCAAGAAACGTAAATGATGCTTGATGCCATACCTGATTCCCAAAAATAATAAGTGATTCAGAGCGACACAAAGTGTACTAATTTTCCTAAGTGCCCGAGTCTCCGAGTCATCAAACGGGATTGAATGTCTTCCGAATTTGTGTATATTTCACACACCATTTCACATTTAGGAATAAGTGATGACACCTGTCACAAGTCCAATAAAAAGCACAGTGATGCCTATCAGCAATTCTTCCAATCCATATTTCAGATTGGTGTTACTTGGGAGAGCATGCTCTTTATATAAGCAAGGAACTGAAGCCATAACAGAAAAATATACTAAACATGACATAGTGAAGTAACATACACTATCCACGACAACAACGGCAACAGATCCACCAATAAGAGTGTTTACAATGCTCAACGAATTTTCACCGAATCAAAGGTTGGGCTATTAAGAGCCTTTCACCGCCTACACCAATGGCTTCCGCAAAGGAAGGGTTAAAAGCATTTTCTCGCATCAATATAGGCACAATAACCCGAAAATATGCCGGTCACAATGACAATCGTAATTATTCCATTCAACAATAAGAGAAGGAAATAATAAATGTCTCAAGCAAACAAAGGCAATATGAATTTCCCCCCCCCCAACAGATTCGTCTACCTAAACAAGAAGAACAACGAGCTACACTTGCTGATAATCTTTACGATGCTTGTAAAGTAATAAAATCTGGCAAGATTCCACTCCAATTATATGCGTGATTCCTAACCTAATGGCAAGATTCCACATGAGGGGAAGTGTTAAAATATAGCTGAGTCTCCACCCATCACCAGCTTAAGCTTAGCCTTAACTGTTGCTGAAGTTCATCCATCCTCCCCTCCCTACAGATCAAGTTTTCTTTTCTCCTCATCTGGCTCATGATTCAGTTAACTATTGCAGTGCACTCTTGCCAATGAGAAGAGTTAATGCATCTAACCCACATAAGAAAATTGGAAATACTATTTTTTTACTCTCTCCTACCAAAGGAGTTATTGGTGCCTGTAGTGTGATCAAAGATATGTGCGTCCAGTTTCTGTCATCAAAGAAAATGAGGCCCTGTACAAAATTCTAAAGAAATGGTCATTGCCATGTGTGCGTCCAGTTCCAGAACACCACAACAGGCTGCCGTTCCCCGGCTACGAGCAGCCACCGCACCGCAGACTGGCCGAGCACCTCTGATACAGAGCTAATCCAAAACACTCAGTCGACAGATAGCTAATGCGCACGGCAACTTCTTCAGATAACCTGAACAAACTTCATTGACATCAATATTCATATGCTGGCAGCCTGGCGCAACTATATGGATGAATATTCACAAAGCTTCAGCAATTTGCTGATACCAAAAATGTAAGCATAGATCATCATGAACAACAGCAACCATGATGGAACCATTGCTAATTACATGATCTTATGTCATTTCCAACATGGCAACTTTAGACTCGCACAACTTTCAGTTTTCAGCCATAAACTATGCCAGTTTGAAGAAGCCACTTGGTACTGCTGAAAGCAGTTAGCAAAGCGTTTCAATCTATATATATCTGAAAACTATTCTACAAAAATATATATCTGAAATTCACATTGCTATCATCTTGGTAAATTTTGTTGTTAGCACCACAAAATGCTAGATTATACTTGATAAGATATTTTCCAATCCAAACAATTATGCAACGAAATTGATAAATTTTGTTGTTACTCGTGCACCGCCGCACTCCCTCCCCGCACGGGCCGCGGCGGGGCGGGGCCGCGCCGCGCGGCGCGGGGGCACGGCGGAGGGGCGGGGCCGCGCGCGCACCGCGGGGCGCGGGGCCGGCGCGCCGCACCGGTGGGGCCCGGCGCGAGGGCGGGGCGGCGGGGGCGGAGCGGGGCGGCGGAGTGAGGAGAGGGGGGGGTGCGCGGTGGAGGCGGAGGCGGAGAGGGAGGGGAGGTGGTGTCCCGCACGGGCCCGCGGGGCGGGCGGGGCGGCGCGCGGCGGCGCGCCGGGCACGGCGCGAGGGGCGGGGCCGGCGCGCCGCACCGGTGGGGCCCGGGCGCGAGGGCGGGCCGGCGGGGGAGGGTCGCGCCGGAGTGAGGAGAGGGGGGGGGGGGGTGCGCGCCGGGAGGCGGAGGCGGAGAGGGAGGGGAGGTGGTGCCGGTTCGCGTGGAGTGGGGGGGGGGGTCCGAACGACGATAACATTTGGGTCTTTTTAGTTGTAGGATTTTTTATTAGGGAGGGAATAGGGAAGGTGCTGAATTTACTCTTAGCGGTGCGTCAGAACGAGACACGCCGGACCACCTCGGGGCGGACGGGGGTTTAATTTTCAGTCCGGGGTGGACGGTAAATAAAATATCGTCCACCCCTTGGCCTCTTGTGGCCATAGGATGAGACTCGTGCGTTCCAGATCAACTCGAATAGTAGCAGGCAGCGACTTGTTTCCACGACCCTCGCGTGATGTGCCGCCGTTAACCAGTTGACCTCGACAACGCAATTACACGAGGCTTCAACCTTTTGATTGTGAGCTCTGTCGATGCCCATGAAGGCGGCGCCGTCGGATGCAGAGCTTCGCTGGAGATGCCAGCTCCTGCGCATTGGTGCGGTTTGTCGCCGTGACCGTGCGCGTGTTGACGCTCCGGTTCGTCGCGCCATGAGCCCTCCACGTGCAGCGCCACCGAGGTCGGTCGCGGCGCCGGAGTTGGCCGTCGAACGAACAACGCCATCGCACGCGTGCATTGCCCAGCAAGGGCGCCAGCGCCACCGAGGTCTTTCGGCGCCAGAGCTGGCCGTCGAACGACCAACGCCGTCGCGACGGCCGCTTCCCTGAGCTTCGCGCGAATGGACATCTTGAAGTTGAAGTCATCAGCGACCAGATTGCGAAGAAGGAAGAACACGAACTCATGTGTCCGGTGGTTGTGCTGCCCTCGTCGCCATGGCTGCCATCCCCTGCTCCAGCTCAACCATGGCTGTGCTTCTTGCAAGCAAATCTAGCCTGAGACACTGTGAGACATCAGGCTCGAAATTTCCACGTCGCCATTCTCGATCGTGAGTGATGTATCCAGTTCCAGTACAAGACGGAGGCGACAACCTACCCGCCGCTATACCGCACCCAGCTTGAGAGCCAGAGCCTGCACCGCCGGCCCCACGCGCGCCGCTGCATTGGCAACCCCTTCAATGGCATAAAGGTCTGAAACTGAACATTTCCGAGAAATACATGGGCGATCAAGATGTTTCAGGCATGACGAAGCACAAGCAAGGCTGCATTGCATAAATGAACTCCCCCGTTGCAAGTTGTGTTCTGAAATGTGATAATAATACCACGACCACTGGAACACAAGTGAGTTGCAAACATAGCATGAGGCATAGGTTCAGAGGTTGCTGACTTGCTGAACCCAGAGATTTCAGGAACCTGCATTCTCCCAGTACAGGTACAGCCTAGCTTTGCAAGTTTGCAACTACAACTGCATGTGCTTTCCTCTCCACTTGAACTCATTGTATTTACACCTGAATAACTGAATGACATATGAGTTAGCTCTTGATAAATTACTGCAGGTTACTGCTGAGTATTGTTCCGATGTGCATACTCCTCTTGTTCACATTGGTAACTATCTGCCAGAGTTTGAAAAAGAAAGATGGAACTTCACATGAGATTGTGGTTCATTTGCAACTGTCTATCAAGTTTGTACTGTCAAAAATTTGTCATAAAGGCAAAAAAACAAAACACTTCATATGAGAGTTAGACTTTGTTACTCTGTCAATTATACAGTCAAAGAAGTTAAACTGCTATAAGCATCTTTTTTTTTGGTCCATACTTCAGCATCGCCATCTATCGTGATCGATTCGAGCCCCCGCCTCGGTGCGGATGTAAATGAATGGGGACATCATCTCCGCGCTCCTCGGAACCCACCCGACACCCTGCACCGGGCAGCAGCAACCGTCAGTCCGGCGAGGCGGCGACCTTGTCAACGAGCGCCGCCCGCCAGCACATGCAAGCTCCGTTGCCGTCGTTACAGAATTCGACCGACCCCGGCACGCACGCGCATGCCACCGGCGCATCGTGTCGCCCGGGCGAGTGCTGGAACGTGCAGGTCCGGTCGCCAGAGATGCAGAATGGGAAGTGGCGCTCCCGGGCGACGCCGTATGGTGCGCGCGGCGAGAAACGCCGGCGGACGGGGCTTAATTTACAGTTCGGGGTGGTGCCTCTTCCGGCCGTAAGATGAGATTCGTGCGTTCCAGATCGACGTGCAGCAGGCGTCGACTTGTTTCCACGGTCCTCGCGTGATAGGCCGCCTTTGACCGATGATAACGCGCTACGTCGGAGCCCTGTCGCCGGCGACGAAGGGCGGCGCCGCCTGATGCCGGCTCCAGTGCATCGGCGCGGTTTGTCGCCATGACCGCCGAACGTTGATGGCGCGATTCGTCGCGGCATGAGCACGCGCGTAATGCCCGCGCGAGCAGCGCCACCGAGGTCGGTCGGTGCCGGACCTGGCCGTCGAACGAACGCCGTCGCGACGGCCGCCGGGCCGCATCCCTGAGATTCCCGTTGAAGTCGTCAGCGAAACCACCGAGTGGCAGCGAGGTGCGCGAGTGCGCGGAGAGAGCGCGGGGACGGAGGTGGTGCCGACCGCCGCCTTTTACAGGTGTTCCTTTGATGGTCGTGAACTGGTGATGGAATGATACACACGATGGCTTCGATCGACACGCCACCGTCGAGGGGAATGCGAAGAAGGAAGAACACGAACACGCTAAGCTTCTTGCAAGCGGAGCTGGCATGATGTCAGGCAGAGAGGACTTGCACCTGTATGCTTCTCGATCGTGAGTGATGTATCCAATCCAAGACGGCGCAACACCAACCAAGTTTTCCGGAACCTCATTTTCACGTGGCTTTAACCATTTCCTTGCTCTTCCTCTGAAGTCTGAACACTGCCAAAGGTATGGACATGGAGCCATCTTCTCACGGTATTACTGCAATTTGGTTTGTAATAAAGTGGAGTTTTAATCAAGTACTTCAAAATTACTGACTCAGCTCTCTGATGACAGTAAGACATCACTGCAACCGAGTCCTACCAGACACAGTAGATAGTCACTTGAAGTGGTCTGAAAATTCAGGAGCATATATAAGAAAAAATTGCCGTGATTTGTCATTTGTTCTAGTTACACAATCAATTCTTTCGCATCTGTGATTTCTTCTTGCTACCGACAGCAGCATTGAAGAGAACTACGTGTCATTGCATTAATATACAAAAAGCAGTTTAATTACAACCCATCCTCACACACCTCCTTTTCATTAGGGCATGTATAGCGCGTAGTTGGTAAATTTGCAGGAAGCCCCGTGCCTCCATAGCGACGGCCCGCGCGTCGCTACACCAGGCGACGGAGTCGTCCCATTGCCCGATGCCCAGAAGACGCGCGACAACGCGCTGTGGAGGGCGTATTCACCAAGCGGCTGTCGTATGGACCTCCCTGGGCCCACTACTTCGGTGGGTCCCAGGACCGACTACTCGGTGGGCCCCTGGGACTACCCGGCTTGTGCCACACGGCACCTGATGGCGTGAGGCGCAAGGAGTACGGTGGAGAAGTACTCGGATAGGAAGCTATACATGTCCTGTACTGTGTAGAGAACTCCTAGACGTACCCAACTAGAACTCTCTCCCTGAACCGACCTGTAACCCTGCCTCCCGGGCTATATAAGGCGAGGCAGGGACCCTTCTCTCTCATAGGCATCATCTTGTAAACACATCCAATCAATCCAGAGCTGTGCAGCATACAGGACGTAGGGTATTACGCACCTCGCGGCCCGAACCTATCTAAATTGTGTGCCACGTGTCTCTTCCTTCGAGTTACCGATCTCGGCGTGGCCACATTCATCTACCTCGGGTACTCCCCTTGGTAGGTTGCCGGTCTAAAACACCGACAGCTGGCGCGCTAGGTAGGGGCTCTCGCCGAAGATCTCATTGCGAACTCGACGGCTTCAACCTTCATTAAGCCAACCGTCGCTTTCAACCGCGGCGACACCTTCGTCTTCGGCTCCTGGGTCTGCACCGCTGACGGCGCCGGATCCTTCTAGCGCCGCCTCACCATGCCGCCCAACCCGAAGACCGTGCTCGTGACGCTTCCCGAAGTAGTCACGGGCGATCTCGCCGGAAAATTCGGCGAAATTTCGCTCTACAACCAACACGCCGACTTCGAGCTTGGATCCGCCTCCAACTCGAACTCAACGTCCCCGTGGGCCATCGCATGCGAGCTGGCTATCGAGCCATCGTGTGCGGACTCCCCACTTCATGAGCACTTCCCATACGGCCTCTACAACGCCAGCAGGGCCCACGCAGAGGCTCTTTCTGCGCACCGGGCCGGGAAAGAATCGTCTCCGAGTACAACTCGGACTCCAACCCCGTCTCCGGCTACTACTCGGACTCCTCCTACGAGTTCGACTTTGGGGCGGACCCTGACGAGCCCGAGTCCGAGAACCACACGACTGAGCAACCGCTGTCAGGACCAGCTTCCGGCCTGGTTATAACATCTACACCCGCCGGGAGATTCGTCTACTGGCCAGACCGCAAGCCCGCAGACCTGACAGACGGGAACTCACACTGCGTCGTCTACCTCGACTCACTTCACTTCCAGGAGGGAACACTGCTAGCTCCAGCTGAGGAGCACACTCCAACAGAGGTGGCAACTAGCGACTCCAGCCTCGGCTCTTCTGATCGTCAAGTCTTCATGACTACCAACGAGACGCCAGGACCCTCAGGGACACACCCTGACTGATATCTCGAGGATATCTCAGTACACGAATTGTCTGCCAACGCACCCGCGGACGAAACCGACGCCAACAAGAACGTCCGACGTGAACGCAACAGAAGGCGGAACGAACGGCACCGACGTCTCTGTGAGTCCCTACCCATACGGAATCTCGCAGAGGCTCTCGACCAAGTCGAAAACCGGGTGCACACTACCCAAGAGCAATGCCTCATGTCTATCACCACGATAGCACGTCAGGCTCAGGGGATGCGTGCGGAAGAAGTCATCGCCAAGCTCGCGGAGGACGCCTACTTCATGAGAGTTAACAACAGAGTTGCTCAAGTGCCTCCCGTCAGGACTCGCCAACCCGACAACGAAGCCACAAGTCGCAGTCCAGCTGACAACGGTCGCAACCGTACTAGAGGAGAACTACCGGCTAACCCCAACTGTACTCGGGCATCGGTCGGTGGACCTTCTCAGGGTGGCAACAGCGCCGGCGGCGCCGCCGGTAACCGAGATGTCGTCCCTCATCACGATCCTGGCGGCAGAGGTAGCGACGGCGGGAGCTCCTCACACGGAGCTGGAAGGAGAGCCGGTGGCGGGGGCGATCGCGGCGGCCGAGGCCACGCAAATAGCCACGTCACCAGTGTCTCGGGCGGCGGCTACAATGCACGTCGCAAAATCGAGGAAATTCGGCGCAACAAATCCGCAGGCGAGAACGACGGCTTCCCCGCCTTCTCTGCACGGCTTCGCAATCTACTTCTCCCGGAGAAATTCAAACCACTGGGGATCACCAAGTACGATGCGAAGCAAGATCCAGTATAGTGGCTCAGATGCTACGCCCTCTCCATCGAAAACGCTGGTGGCAATAATGACACAAAGTGCCTCTACTTTCCCTTCAGCCTGGATCAAGCTCCGCTTACTTGGCTCGAGTCACTCGAGAAGTACTCGATCGACAACTGGGACCAGCTCAAGGACCAGTTCACCAGCAACTTTGCGGGCGCTATGGTCGCTCTGGTACTCGCATGGACCTGGCAATGGTGAAGTAGGAACAGGGTGAGACCCTACGCAAGTACATGCGGTGCTTCTTCGACAAGCGCGCCACCGTAGTCGACGTCACTGACAAGAAGGTCATCGACCTCTTCCAAGACGGTCTCTAGCACCGTCGCACCTTTGAAGACTTCGGCCGTCGCCGCCCGAGCTCCGTCACCCACCTCCAGGACATGATCACCTCCTGGGCTAATGAAGAAGACAAGGCTAACGCCAAGTACGACGCCATTCGTGGCAAGAGCAAGCAGAACACGGGCGGCAACAACAACAACAGCAGGGATCAAGGCGGTCGCAGTAGCAACTACTCGGGTCCTAATCGCAAGCGCAAGCCAGACAACACAGTCGTGGCTATCCAGCTCCCTGCGAAAGACAACTCGAAGAAGACCTCCGGCGGCTTCAAAGACTTGCTGAAAGAGAAGTGCCTGTGGCATCTGGATGGCAACCACACTACCGAACAGTGCTACCAACTCCGGCGAGCACTCAAGGATACTCCAAAACCACGACTCCCTCATGACAAGAAAGGCAAGAAAAAGGCCGACGAAGGCAACGACGACTTCCAAGAACCCGACAAGATAGTGAACGTCCTCTTCGGCGGACTACCCAACCGACGGGCTCAAAAGGCCACCCGACGAGAAGTCCTAAGCATTGAACCAGCGGTCCCGATCCCTCTCCGGTGGTCGGAGGTACCTATTACCTTCTCCCGCGCGGATCAATGGACAAGCTTCTCTGAACCAGGGTGTTTTCCTCTCGTCCTGAAGCCGGTAGTCGCGGGCTCCAGACTTAACAAGGTTCTCATCGACGGTGGAAGCGGGCTCAACGTCCTTTTCACCAAGACCTTGAAGAAGGTGAAGCTCGACATCACCCACATGCTCACCAAGAGCACCTCGCCTTTCTACGGCATCGTCCCCGGGAACGCGGCTATCCCACTAGGCTCAGTGGTCCTACCAGTCACCTTCGGGGAGACTAGGGAAAACTACCGCACTGAGTACATCAAGTTCGAAGTCGCGGACTTTGAGACTTCCTATCATGCCATCCTCGGCAGACCAGCTATTGCAAGTTCATGGCGGTACCTCATTACACATACTTGGTACTCAAGATGCCAAGTCTGGCCGGTGTACTCTCGCTACAAGGGGACTTGAAGATATCCTTCGACTGCAACACAGAAGCTGTGGAACTCGCAGCCACGAATCAAGTACCCAACGCAATGATGGAGATCTACGCTGCATCTAAAAAGCTTGCCCCAAGTGAACACGACATCCCAGAGAAGTCGGACAACACCAACAAACCTCAGCCAGCTGAGGAGGTTCAAGTCAAGATGATTGACCTCGGGATAGGCAACAGCAGCAAGACCACCACCATCGGGGCGGGCCTCGACCCGAAATAGGAAGACACACTCGTCAGCTTCCTCCGGGCTAACCGAGACATCTTCGCGTGGAAACCAGCGGACATTCCAGGGGTGCCTAGGAATCTGATCGAGCACTCACTCAACGTTGATCCTAAAGCTAACCCGAAGTGACAACATCTCCGCTGCTTTGCCGACGACCGACGGGATGCCATCAAGAAGGAACTTGCCAAACTACTCGCGGCTGGCTTCATCAGAGAAGTCTTCCATCCTGAGTGGCTCGCTAACCCCGTCCTCGTCTGCAAGAAGAACTCGAACGAGTGGAGGATGTGCGTCGACTACACTGACCTCAACAAGCACTGCCCCAAGGACCCCGTCGGGTTGGCGCGGATAGACCAAGACATCGACTCCACGGCAGGCTGCGACCTGCTCTGCTTCCTCGACTTCTACTTTGGGTACCACCAGATCGCTATCGAGGAAGAAGACCAGGAGAAGACCGCGTTCATCACCCCGTTTGGCGCGTACTGCTACACGACCATGTCTTTCGGGCTGAAGAACACTGGCGCTACTTACCAGCGAGCTATCCAGGCCTGTTTCAAGAGGCAGCTCAACAAGAACGTCGAAGCCTATGTGGATGACATGGTCGTCAAGACCAGAAACTCCGACATGCTCATCGCCGATCTTGAAGAGACTTTCGCATCCTTGCGAGAGTACCGCTGTAAGCTCAACCCGAACAAGTGCGTCTTCGGTGTACCGTCGGGTAAACTATTCGGCTTCATCATCAGCCATTGCGGCATCGAAGCCAATCCCGAGAAGATCTCCGCCATCACTAACATGAAAGCTCCCACGTGCATCAAAGACGTACAGAAGCTCACCGGGTGCATGGCGGCCCTGAACAGATTCATTTCGAAGCTTGGAGAACGGGGGCTCCCATTTCTTCAAATTACTCAAGCATCAAGAGAAGTTCGTGTGGACTCAGAGGCTGACCAAGCCCTTGCTCAGCTCAAGGACTTCTTATCTAAGCCACCAGTCCTCACGGCTCCTTGCAAAAAGGAGCAGCTACTGCTCTACCTCGCTACGACCACTCACATGGTCAGTACTGCCATCGTTGTCGAGCGGCAGGAAGGCGGCCACGCCTACCCAGTCCAGCGACCAGTCTACTTCGTCAGCGAGGTCTTGTCGGAATCTAAGGCATGCTATCAACCAATACAGAAGCTACTGTATGCAGTGCTCATTACCTCGCGGAAGCTGCGACATTACTTCCAGGAGTACTCGATCCCCGTCGTCACCGACTACCCGCTCGACGACATCCTGCGGAACCAAGATGCTACTGGAAGGATCTCCAAGTGGGTAGTCGAACTCGGCACCCTCAACATCGAATTCAAGCCATGAACAACCATCAAGTCGCAGGCACTAGTCGACTTCATGGCAGAGTGGCGAGAAAATCAGCTACCTACTCCAACTGAGCACCCAGAGCATTGGGTGATGTACTTCGACGGCTCACTCAAGCTTGAAGGCGCAGGTGCAGGGGTACTCTTGATTTCCCCAACGGGCGAACAACTCAAGTACGTCCTGCAGATCTTCTGGAAGGTCTCAAACAACGAAGCCGAATACGAAGCTCTTCTACACGGGCTCCGCCTCGCGGCTTCACTGGGCATCAAGCGACTACTAGTCTACAGCGACTCCGCAGTGGTCATCAACCAAGTCAACAAGTCCTGGGACCGCAACAAGGAGAACATGGATGCCTACTGCCTAGAAGTCTGCAAGCTCGAGAACAAGTTCTACGGTCTGAAGTTTCATCACGTCGTCCGCGACAACAATGTTGCAGCGGACGTCCTATCGAAGCTTGGCTCTACTCGCTCTCAAGTACCAGCGGATGTCTTCGTCCACGAGCTTCACGCGCCATCCATCCCGGAGCCAGCGCCGACGACCACTGACCCAGCACCTCCCTCAGCTGGCCAGGAGGTCATGATGATAGACGTGGACTGGCGACAACCCTTCATCGACTATATCTGCGAGCAGAAGGTTCCCACGGACAAGAACTTGGCCGAGCAACTCATCCGCCACGCCAAGTCCTACGTCCTAGTTGGAGACAAGTTCTACAGGCGGGGCACATCTTCCGGAGTACTCATGAAGTGCATCCCCTGAGAAGAAGGCAAGGGCATCTTGGACGAGATCCACAAAGGCGTCTGCGGCAACCACGCGTCTTCACACACGCTGGTCAGCAAGGCTTTCCGACGAGCTTTCTACTAGCCCACAGCTCTGGGTGATGCCGAAGAACTCGTCAGAAGGTGCCAAGGGTTCCAATACTTCGCCAAGCAACAACACGTCCCGGCCTACAAGCTAGTCACCATACCACCAACCTGGCCCTTCGCCTGCTGGGGGCTCGACATGATTGGGCCTCTTCCGACTGCGCCAGGAGGATTCAACAGAATCTTGGTGGCCATCGACAAATTCACCAAGTGGATCGAGGTCAAGCCGGTCACATGCCCCAAGGCCGACAGAGTACTCGACTTCTTAGATGAACTCGTGCATCCCTACGGAGTACCCCATCGCATCATCGCAAACCTGGGCTCCAACTTCAACAATCACCAGTTCTGGGAATACTGCGAGAACAGCGGGATCGATGTACGATACGTCTCAGTCGCCCATCCACGGGCCAATGGACAAGTCGAGCGTGCCAACGGGATGGTACTCGACGCTCTCAAGAAGCGACTGCACGATGCTGCTAACACAAAAGGAGGCAAGTGGATCAAGGAACTACCCAATGCACTTTGGCGGCTGCGCACTCAACCCTCCAAGCCAACGGGACAGTCGCCATATTTCCTGGTCTACAGCTCCGAAGCTATTCTGCCTGCCGACGTCATGTGGGATTCGCCGGCAGTAGAGCAATACGACGAAGGCATATCTGAAGATAGAAGGTGAGTTGACATCGACGGACTCAAAGAAGCTCGCTGTGCCGCCCTCGTCCAATCAGCTAGGTACCTTGAGGGTATCCGACGCTACCATGATCGCAACGTCAAGGAACGCTCCTTCAATGTTGGTGATCTCGTCCTCCGCCGCATCCAGAACACGTAAGGATTACACAAGCTCAGCTCGCCATGGGAAGGTCCCTTCACAGTTGCAAAGGTAACCGGACCAGGCTCCTACCACCTCCAGACACTCGAAGGTGAAGACATCAGCAACTCGTGGAACGTTGACCAGCTCTGTCGGTTCTACACGTAGTCTCCCGACTACTCCGGGGGCTCAAGTCTACACGACTACCTCAAGACCCCTTCGCTGTAAGCGGCCTCCGGGTCCAGGCACTAGTCTCCGGACTACTCTACTCCAAGATCCAGCGTTAACGGCTACCAACGGATCTCGGGCTGCTCAGAGCATCATAGGACTCTATCAGCGGTCTATCAAGAGACCATGTACTTCTAGATCCAGCCTATACGGCTACTAACGGATCTACTGCTGTAAGTGGCTACGCGCCCTAGCACTACTTAGCCGTAGGCGGCCTCCGGGTCCTGACGACTACACTTGTAAACAGCCCTGGCCATCCAGTTGTACTTTTTCAGTAATAAAGTTTGATTATCAATCAACTCATTTATTGTGTCTCTCTCAACTAGTCTACCGCCGAGTACTATTACTCGCACACAACTCCACAACATGGACACTCCGCATACATACATTGCGATAACGAGTACTCATGGAACTTCTTTCATCACATACTTAAACAAGTTCATTACAACTTTGTTTATATACAATCTTTGCTACAAGCTAACCCTACAGGACTACTGAAGGTTCAGCTTCTCGGCGACTTGTTCAGCTATCGGCGCCATCTGCTCCAACAGTTCCGCGTACTGCTCATCAGTACAATTGGTGGCTAATCCACCCGTGACTACGTCTACCGGAGCCTTGGGGAAGTACGACTTCATGTACGCCAAGATTTGATTTGGGATGGACTTCGCCAGATGCTTGATATAAGTCATCAGACGGCCGGGAGCTTCTCTCAACCAGTCAACCAACGGAGCAATCTTCGGCCCGCCCGGATGACGCACCAGCAGCCTCGCGATGGGAAGTGCGGCTTCTTCAAGTTCCTTGAGTTGTCCCCGCTGTCGGTGTTTAAACCTCTCGACCTCCATGGGAGGTACCCGCAGCAAGGTAGAAGGTGGGGATCGCCATGATCTGGAACCCGAAGGTACGCGTGAGGACACAAGACACGAGATTTATACAGTTTCGGGTAGCCGGAGTAGCTACCCTACGTCCTGTTTGGAGTAGTATTGCGCCCTGCGCTTGGTGTTGTTCCCGGAGGGATTGGAGATGTGCGGCTAGGTACCCGGCCCTCCTTTATATAGTCCGGGGGGCGGGTTCCTAGTCGGTTACAAGGCAGAGTCCTAGTAGGAGTACACGAACGAGTCCTAGAAGTAGTACGGGGGAATTCTACTAGGAGTCCAGTCTTCTACTATTCTTCCTTCCTTGCACGAGTACCGGGGAGTATGCCCGACAAGCCCCCGAGCACGTTGGAGTCGAGAGTAGTAGTTCGAGTAGTCTTGAAGCCTCTTCGAGTAGTTCTTGAGCGTCCTCGAGTACGCTTGGAGAAGTCTTCAATAGTACTTGAACCGCCGCGAGGCCGGAAGGTGGTCCGGCTCATCGGTCTTGAAAAAAATTTGAATGATGGGTGTAGCATAGCGACCCCCCGAGCCTTGAAATGATTAGGTAATCAATCCAAGGGTCTTCGGTGTTCGCGAAGCCATCATCCGAGTACTCTTGCGGCGTGTAGCCCCCGAGATAAGAGAGCCGTATGAGCCACGTCGAGTAGTGATTGGTGAGGAGCCCCCGAGCTCGAGAGCGAGCGAAGCATCTTTGAAGTTATCTTCAAGTAGCCCCCGAGTGGAGAGATTCCAAGTAGCGAGTTTGGCGTCGACCCGTGGAGCTTGAGAAGTAGTCGTGCCGTCGGAGCGGACTTTAGTTGCGGCCGAAGTCGACTTTAGATGCGGCGAGAGGACGGACTTTAGAATGCGACTTAAAAACCGAAGTCGACTTTGTGCGCGCGGAGCGGACTTTGAGATGCGACTTGAAATCCGAAGTCGACTTTGTGCCGCGCGGAGCGGACTTTGAGATGCGACTTGAAAACCGAAGTCGACTTTGTGCCGCGCGGAGCGGACCTTGAGATGCGACTTGAAATCCGAAGTCGACTTTGTGCCGCGCGGAGCGGACTTTGAGATGCGACTTGAAAACCGAAGTCGACTTTGTGCCGCGCGGAGCGGACTTTAGGTGCGACTGCAGTAGTCGACTTTGTGCCACGTGGAGTGGACTTAAGATGCAAAAAACAAAAAGCACTTTCCGGAAAGCCAAAGCGAATGAAAAATCAGAGAAAACGAGTAGTTTTGCCGCCGGAGCGGGCTTAAGGTTGCGACCGGAGTCGGCTTGTGCCACCGGAGTGGGCTTAAGTACCTGAGCCATGGATTTCAGACCCAAGGTACAGTTGCCGCCGGAGCGGGCTTGTGCCACCGGAGTGGGCTTGAATGCGACCGTTAGCGTCGACTTGTGCCACCGGAGTGGGCTTAAGTACCTGAGCCATGGATTTCGGACCCAAGGTACGCTTGCCGCCGCAGAGCGGGCTTGAAGGTGCGACCGGAGTCGACTTGCGTACCTGGGCCATGGATTTCGGACCCAAGGTACGGGTGCCACGGTAGTGGACTTGAAGGTACGGAGCACGAGTACTTAGGGTACTTGGACCCATGGTACGGAGCGTGAATACCACGTGCGGCTAGGTTCCATCGTCGCCAGGACCCGAGGGCCGCTTACAGCTAGGTTCCATCGAAGCTTACACACGTAGTATGCCATCGAAGCAGGCGAAGATGCGACCGGAGTCGACTTTAAGTTGCCGCATGGAGCGGACTTTAGAATGCGACTTTAGAAGTCGACTTTAGATTGCCGCGCGTAGCGGACTTTAGAAACTGCCTCCTAGGGATAGCCCCCGAGTTGATGAAGTAGACTCGCGGCGACTTGATTGATACGCCCCAAGAGTAGTCAGCAGAGTGTAGCTCCCGTGAAAACCCGCCGAGAAGCGTACACAAATGAGTAGTCGGCAAGTAGTCTTGTAGATGAAGCCGTGGCGATCGGCGATGGAGCCGCGACGGTTGTTGTTGAAGTCGACTAGTCAGAGTTGATTCCGACTAGTTGTTGGGGGCGTGACTGCCGTTCTCGACTAGTTTGGAAAACTAGTCGAGATGAATGGTCGACGCGATGCGACCGAGGAAGATGACGTCGTGGCGGCGCGCGGCGTACTCGAAGTAGAGCCAGTGTTGCCGCGAGACAAGTAGTCGCACCCCACGGCGTGGCTGAAGTAGAGCTAGCGTGGCCGCAAGACGAAGTCGCGGCGCACGGAGTAGTCGACGACGAGACTGCGCGACGCGGAGTAGTCGACGACGAGCGGCGCGACGTGCCGAGGCACCCGGACGCGTGACGTAGGCGAAGTAGTCGACGACGAGCTCGCGCGAGGCGGAGTAGTCGACGACGAGCGCCGCGACGAGTCGCGTGACGAGCCGCGCGACGTGCCGAGGCACCCCGGACGCGCGGCGGAGGTGAAGTAGTCGACGACGAGCCCGGAGTAGTCGACGATGAGCGGCGCGACGAGCCGCAAGATGAGCCGCGCGACGTGTCGAGGCACCCCGACGCGCGGCGGAGGTGAAGTAGTCGACGACGACGAGCTCGCGCGAGTGCGCAGTAGTCGACGACGCGCGCCGCGACGAGCCGCGTGACGAGCCGCGCGACGTGCCGAGGCACCCCGACGCGCGGCGGAGGTGAAGTAGTCGACGACGAGCCCAAAGTAGTCGACGATGAGCGGAGCGACGAGCCGCAAGACGAGCCGCGCGACGTGCCGAGGCACCCGACGCGCGCGCGAGGCGAAGTTGTCGACGACGACGAGCTCGCGCGAGGCGTAGTCGACGACGAGCGCGCGCGACGAGCCGCGTGACGTGCCGAGGCACCCGACGCGTGGCGGAGACGAGGTCGACGTAGAGCGCATGCGGCCGGAGACGAGTAGTCGCGCGCACGGCGAGGTCGACGTAGAGCGCGTGCGGCCGGAGACGAGTAGTCACGGCGCACGCCGCGGGGTCGACGAGAGCGCGTGCGGCCGGGAGACGAGTAGTCGCGCGCACGGCGGGGTCGACGAGAGCGCGTGCGGCCGGAGACGAGTAGTCGCGGCGCACGCGCGGGGTCGACGTAGAGCGCGTGCGGCCGGAGACGAGTAGCGGGCGGCGCACGGCGGGGTCGACGAGAGCGCGTGCGGCCGGGAGACGAGTAGTGGCGCGCGCACCCGCGGGGTCGACGTAGAGCGCGTGTGGCCGGAGACGAGTAGTCGCAGCGCACGGCGGGGGTCGACGAGAGCGTGTGCGGCCGGGAGACGAGTAGTGGCGGCGCACGACGGGGTCGACGTAGAGCGCGTGCGGCCGAGACGAGTAGTGCGCGGCGCACGGCGGGGGTCGACGAGAGCGCGTGCGGCCGGAGACGAGTAGGGCGCGCGCACGGCGGGGTCGACGAGAGCGCGTGCGGCCGGGAGACGAGTAGTGGCGGCGCACGGCGGGGTCGACGAGAGCGCGTGCGGCCGGAGACGAGTAGTCGCGGCGCACAGCGGGGTCGACGTAGAGCGCGTGCGGCCGGAGACGAGTAGTGGCGGCGCACGGCGGGGTCGACGTAGAGCGTGTGCGGCCGAAGACGAGTAGTGGCGGCGCACGGCGGGGTTGATGTAGAGTCGATACGGCGTGGTCGAAGCGGAGCCGCTGTGTACGGCGGCAACGTAACCGTACTCGCGTACCCCTCCAGTGTGCATCAAACAAGGACGTTGTAGCTCCCTGGTAGCTTTTGGTGGCGTGTAGCATAACTCTCAATGTTGAATTGTTGAGCACGTGATAATGGTGAGACAAAAGCAACAGCGGTCATGCAGTAGTCCTGTTGGATTTGGATTTGAAGCCTCCTCCTCGTCTCGGACTAGATGGGCGGCAACGTTTCCGTCTGAGACTAGATGCCTGGCACGTTGCGGCCCCGACTCGATATGAGTTGACGACTGCTGGAGCTTTTGATTCCTCTGGCAGGTGGCAGCAATACCGAACGGTAGACTCGGAGTAGCGTACTAGTACTCGACGAGACCGAGTATGCCTCGGAATCAATAATGATTTCGGGTAGGAATTAATGCCGCCAGCCTGGCCTTCACGTGGACAGTGTTAGCTGATTTGCCCTGGTAGTCTGGTACGACTCTGATCAGGATAGTTGTGATTGCGAGTCGAGACTTGACGCGGAATCGGCTCGGCGAATTGTTAGAACAGACTGAGCTGACATCCCGCGTCCGTGCCGAATTAGTTGATTGGATGACGAAGTGCATGTCGTCGAATCGTCGAATAGTAACTTGTGTGAGTTGCTTCTGCCAGCCCCGTCGAGCAAATTGATCTTGAGGTCATTCGAATTTGCCGGTGATCGGGACGATGGGCCCCACGGTGGGCGCCAGCTGTCGGTGTTTAAACCTCTCGACCTCCATGGGAGGTACCCGCAGCAAGGTAGAAGGTGGGGATCGCCATGATCTGGAACCCGAAGGTACGCGCGAGGACACAAGACACGAGATTTATACAGGTTCGGGTAGCCGGAGTAGCTACCCTACGTCCTGTTTGGAGTAGTATTGCGCCCTGCGCTTGGTGTTGTCCCCGGAGGGATTGGAGATGTGCGGCTAGGTACCCGGCCCTCCTTTATATAGTCCAGGGGGCGGGTTCCTAGTCGGTTACAAGGCAGGAGTCCTAGTAGGAGTACACAGAACGAGTCCTAGAAGGAGTACTGGGGAATTCTACTAGGAGTCCGTCTTCTACTATTCTTCCTTCCTTGCACGAGTACCCGGGGAGTATGCCCGACACCCGCAACTTCCCGCAATCTTGAGTTGACAAGATCACGATCCGAGGCAATCCGAAGCTCCATGTGCTTATCGCACTCATGGGCCAACTGCTTATAATCATACTCAAGTACCACGCGGGCATCCTTCTCCCGGTAGAAGAGATTCTTCATGTCGACTTCTGATGCCTTGATGTTGACGGTGAAAATCCGTCAACCTAGCCATGAGTTTACCTTCGATGTTGGCATAAGTTTTATACCTTATCCATTGGTACTAACCCCCGTGGTATAACAAATTCACTTGTGCATATCGGTTTTGGAGGTTAGTGTTTATGCAGGGTTTTAGCGTTGAAAGCAAGACTTCCGGGATAAGTTCATCAAGCACCTTGTGACAAGACCTTGAAGCCCCGTACAAGTCATGCAATGAAGCAAACTTGACTCAAAGAAGCCAGGGACTTAACTCGAGAAGATGACAAACTCCGAGGACCTAACCAGAAAAGTGCTGAATCTTGCGGGACAAGGAGCTACGTCCAACTCAGAGAGAAACTGACGACAAGGTCCTACATGCAGAAGGGGGAAGGATCTAGAAGACTCGGGAACCGACGCCACGCGAAGGAGGCCGAGAACTGGGCCTCGATGGGCCCAGGCCGGTCGGCCCAGGCCGGTCGGCCCGGGCCGGCCGACCCGGCCCGGTCCGGGGCCCATTTGCCCCCTCCTTTGACCTAGCCGCCATTCGGGCTATTTATAGCCCCGGGGTCGAGAGCCACGCATCAATCAATTCGTCATCGGCCGCCGAGGAGCATAGAAGAGAGGGACACCATCCCGGAGAGGTGAGGGTCGAGCTAGTTGACTAGGGTCCCCTAGCCGACGTGGGAACCTTGCAAGGAAGACCACGTCGGAGTTCCCGGAGCTAGAAGTAAGATCAAGGTAGGATCCCAGTGGTGATCTTGTTTATGTATCATTGTATTAGTTGAATTATCAAGTTGAATCTATTTCTAACGATCAAGTGTTTCTTCGATGATTTCGTTTTTTGATCGGCTTTGCTTATTCTATATCTATTCTCGAGATAGATCACATAGGGTGTTCTTGTAGCCGCGGTGGCTAGAGGTACACGCCGGATCTTCCGAAAGAACTCGACTTGTACTTGGACTCGCCCTAGACTACCCGCATGAATAGGAATACTTTGTGACAGAACGGGGGTTCCGAAAGGCGGGCATTTTCGGAGTCGGACGGGAAACCACAATTTAAATAGGCTTCTAATAAGATTCGATTTGCTACTTCTTCTCTCGCTTGGAACT
This sequence comes from Cenchrus americanus, assembly GCA_947561735.1. Lineage (NCBI taxonomy): Eukaryota > Viridiplantae > Streptophyta > Magnoliopsida > Poales > Poaceae > Cenchrus > Cenchrus americanus. The sequence goes on from OX387239.1 coordinate 270,920,553, forward strand.
TCAACAAAAGGCTTAACCTGATCTCTCTAGATCGGTTTATATACCCTATCTATCTTTGTTACCTCTGGTCTTTAGTAGATTAGATTAGTTTTGTGCTCTTTATCTAGATGCATTAGGGTTTCTCTTTACCGAAGATTGAAGTTACTTAGCTTTACTAGATCATCTTTTGCGTCACAATTTGTTCCACGGATTCGATACCTTGGGTTCACCACTCGAGGGAAGAAGGGTCCCTTGACTACGACGGGAGACTTGTCCGCTTGCAAGTCTAAACGAACTTTGATACAACCATTAACCGTCAACAAGCCCCCTTTTCTGGCGCCGTTGCCGGGGAACAAGTGAGCAAGATTTGATCTTTTATTGCTTTTTTGTGATTTTCGGTTTTCTTTTAGTTTTTCTTTTTGCATCTACTAAACTTTGATCATCCTCAAAATAAATCTAATCTAGTTTGTCTAACCCTAATTTTCATAGATTTGTTTTTACTTTCTAGTTTTTGCATATTTTGTTTATCGCTAACCCTAACAGGAGATGGACGGCTACCTCTCCAACAAACCCGATAATTTTGTGGATGATCCAGAAAAACTTTACAGGCTAAGGAGACGCGAAGCACATCAAGCTAAAAAGCTGGATTTTGTAGATTCGAAGTCGGAAGACAAAGGATCGAAGGAATCTCCGAAGAATTCACCACCTCAAAGTCCTCGGGAGAATCAACTTCCACCGATGGGTGACCAACCGCAAGAGCGCAAGATTGGGGAGCTATGCACCCCGGATATCATCGACCTACCAATCTTGAATCTTGAGTAGATCGGAAGACCGTTCGAGATCAAGACCTCAAAAATCCGCATGGTGCAACATTCACCCTTCACCGGTAAAGAGGATCCGAACCTTCACCTCCAAGCATTCATTCAACTATGTCAAACTTTCAACATGGATGGGGTGACTCAAGATCAAATGAGGGCAAGGCTTTTTCCATTCTCGCTACTCGGGAAGACTTTGCAATGGTTCCACTCACAACTGGCGGAGACGGTGCAAAATTGGAACACGTTGATGAAGGCTTTCATGAAGGAATACTACTCGCCGGGTAAAACTCAAAGCTTACGTAATAAGATTGCCACCTTTGTTCAATATCCTACGGAAACTATCTCGGAGACATTCGAGCGCTTCAATGAGTACACTTGGGCGGTTCCACATCACAAGTTCCCGAAGGAATACCTCGTGCAAAAGTTCTATCAAGGACTCACCATGGCGTCAAGGACGATCATCGATGTGTCGGCGGGAGGATCTATCATCGAGCTTACACCGACGGAAGCTTTCACTCTATTCAAGAAGGTCGCGGATAATGACACATGGGCGTCATCCGGACACCTACATCCGGTTCAACCCACGGGAAACATCAAGGGAGTCTTGCAAGTGGAGAAGGAGAACATACTTGAAGGCAAGATTGATTCACTCATGAGGAGGTTGGAGAAGATGGAGATGGAAAAGAAAGAGGCTCAAGACTTGAAGGCCGCCGAAGCAAGATCCACATGCGAACAATGCGGAGAGTACGACCATGTCCACAAAGATTGTCCGAAGGAAGCTAAAGTGCTCGACTACATGAGGAAGGGAGAATTGCCGAACTTCCGCTACGGGCAAGGTAGACCTCAATTCAATGCAAGCTCATCCATTCTGAATTCGGTTCCGCTTCGTATACAATTGAAGGAATTCATGGACGAGCAAACCAAGATCAACAAGGACACCGTCACCAAGTTCAAGACCATAGATAAGGTGTTGGAGAACATCGATAGCAAAGTGACGGAGGTCGGGAGCTCCAACCATCAAGTGCTCAATATGATGAAGATGCTCGAGGCGCAAGTGGGACAACTTGCCGGGCGCCTCACTAATGATGAAGGGAAGCTTCCGGGACAACCAAAAGGTCCCGAATCGGCGAAGGCCATTCAAACGCGTTCGGGAAAGGAGACCGAAGATCCGGAACGTCCCGCGGGAGCAAGGAAGCCTAAACCATCCGCCGAGACGGAAGGAATTGCTAAGGAGAAGGTTACGGGGATCGTCACCGAAGAGCCCGAATTTGAGATGCCGGAAGAAGACACGAGGATATCACAACTCAAGCCACGCTACTTCCGAGGTAAACTTGACAACCACTTTGAGAAGTTTGTGGAGGTTGTGCGTAGACTTAGCATCAACATGCCATTATTAGATGCCCTACAAGTACCTACATATTCTTGTTACTTTAAAGACATACTTGCAAATAAATATGACATAGCAACACTCAGGGTAGATCATGTCAAGATGTCCGAGGAGTGTAGTGCCGCTATTGCTAATGGGCTAGAGAAGCAAAAGGACCCCGGATGCCCTACGATTCCATGTTTCGTTGGTTCATTCAATTTCGAGAAGGCGTTATGCGACCTTGGAGCAAGTGTGAGCGTCATGCCAAGGGATGTGTTCGAGAAGCTACGCCTACCGTTGGAGCCTACGGGTATGTGTTTGGAGTTGGGAGATAACTCCATTCGCTATCCCTTGGGCATTGCCGAAGATGTACCCGTGAAGGTCGGACACCACTTCATCCCCGTCGACTTCGTGGTGCTCGAGATGGGAGAGAGGGAGAATCCGCCGCTCATCCTTGGGAGGCCTTTCCTCAAGACCGTGGGAGCTACTATTGATGTTGGCAAGGGGGAGATCATGTTCAATATTAACGGAGAAAGGAGTTCCTTCAAGTTCCGACCACGACTCGAGGCATGCAATATGATTGGAGTTAAAGATGTTCCACCTCATCGTCGCGTTGTTAAGGAAGAACCAAGGAAGAAGGAAGGGCTGAAAAAGAAGAAAGAGCCGAAGAAGAAGGACGTGAAGAAAGTCAAGGAAGATGTTGCATCCGTCAAGACAAAGGAAGAAAAGCCGCCTGTGAAGACCAAAAAACTGACTAAGCCGGAAGATAAGCCCGTGCCCAAGATGGTGCGGAAGTGGGTACCAAGATTGCAACACCCGCAAAGAGCGTTGATCCGAAGTAATCAAGTGAAGAAGTCTAGCTATAGACTATAAACGAAGCGCTAGGCGGGAGGCAACCCGTTTCGTCGAGTCAAGAATAAGCTACCGGGAGGACTACCCGATTCCAGGTTTTTCGAGTCTTTTTAATAATTCAGTTTTGAATTTTATTACGCAAAGACATTATACTTAGAAGTGGTTGAACAATATTAGAGACACAATTCTTGGTTGAATATTTTGCTTGATCATAAACCCTTTACATGAACCCTCCTATATGTGTGTTTGTTTCTTTTCGAGAAACCACAACCAAATAAATTCAGAACCTAGCTCAACCATTCATCCTCATTATGATGTTGTGGTTGACTTGATTTTCATGCTAAAAACACACGAGTAAAGCCACGACTTATACTTAGATGTTAATTAAATTTCAACACGTGGTAGGACTCGCGTGAACGTAGAAACTAAACCTTTGGTTGGTTTAAAAATCTATATCCATGGTTTCTCTAAGATTAGAATTTTTCTAAGCCCCATTTAATTTTATTTTATTCAAAATCTCTCTCATTTGGCCAAAATTAGAACCTAAACCTATGCCCATGATCAAGCCGGGAAAAGTTTGCTCTCAACCAATGAAGGCAAACTATACCGGTGAGACCGATACAACGTAGTTGGAAAATATTTTCGACTTACACTTGTTTTTAATGGCTTAAAAACTTCTCTAAATTTATGTTTGAGCTCTCCATAGCTCTGAAAATATTTTTAATTTTCGAAATTAGAGGAGTGCTTAGCCTTAAACATACTTAGAGGGAGGCAATCTAGTTAAAGTTAATCATGCATGCACCATTGGATGCCCTTTCAACAACTTTCAACAAGACCACATGCAAAGGACAAGCATGGGTGGGCAGCAAGCATGACTTTGCAGGAATTTCATGGTGGCATGTGAAGCAAGTGGAGCAAGGGAGCATGGACATGACTCAAAGCATGAAGCATCAAGTGAAAGGACCAATAATGCAAGAAAAGGAGTGGACGAGAGCGTTTGGGCGATGCAACTCGTGGAGCACGCGGGCAAGGAGGTCACGGAGGAGAAATGATTGTGTTGGAAGAAAGCCGAGGCCGGGAGAGGCACGCGGCCACCCAGGCCGGTCGGCCCAGGCCGGCCGGCCTCCCCTACAAAAGCCGCCCCCCGGCTCCCGTCTTCGGCAGGCAAGCATCCCTCTCCTTCCTCAGTTTGTGTGCTCAAGTTTTTGTGCCCAGAACCACCGTAGACATAGACAATCTTCCCAAGCTTGATAGCTCAAACAATACACACCCTTAATCCACTCGAAGTCCACATTCCGAAGTAAGTTTTTAAGTACCTAGCTACCGGTTGCAACTCGGAATTTTAGTAGAGAGAAGAGTGCTGCAATCATGTGGAAGAAAACCACAAGTCTCTTCACCAAGAAGAAGGGGTCATCGTCATCCAAGCCGTCTTCGACGACGTCTTCGAGGAGGCACTCGGTTTCCGAGTCTCCTCGGAGCATGGAGGAGGACACGGCACCGCCAAGGAGGAACGACACTCTCCTCCTCGGTGGCATGAGGGCAACAAGGAGCACGTCCATGAGGTTTACCGAACCTCAAGGGCGCATGGAGGAGCCGCCCGTCCCACCTCGTCGATCGACCCGTTCATCCGCGCCACCTCCATACACTCTGCGGTATTCCACATATGGCTTCATCATATTGTCGGAGGAGGAGGAGGAGAAGAAACTCTCTCGTCTTGAGAAGAGGCTTGTGGCAAACGTCGATTTTGATGATCAAGCACTCAACTATTTGGGTTTCGGCACGGACATATATTATATGTTGGGGCACCTTGGTTGGGTGCAATTATCCAATGGGGTGTCGGCAAACACCCACAAGGAGTTTGCCTTGGAAATTTTGATGACTATTGTGCTCATCCTTGATGAGGGGGTGCAAAGTTTATCATTCCGTTTGGAGGGAATCCAACAAGTGGTTCCCTACGAGTATGTTAGGGAGCTACTTGGGTTCCAAAAGGGAGCTCCAGAGAAAGTCGACGTGCCGGACGGCTTGTTATATGGATTTTGGAATTTGATCTCCGGAGAAGCCCACCAACAACACAATTCCATCCGCAACCCCATTATCCAAGTATTCCACTCTTGGATGTGCAAGAGGATTATGGGGAGGATGAGGGAGACGAAGGTGACTGACACGGAGTTGAATTGGTTCTACTCGGCTTTAATTGCCAAGCAGCCAATAGACCCCTCATACCTCATGATCAACCGATGGTGTTGCGAGGCAACATCGGGATCAGGAGATATTGGTTCGGGGTGCTACCTCCCTATGTTGGCCATCTCTTTAAGGCCGGGGATTACGAGGAATCCCGAACATCTTTTACGTGGAACCGCTCTCGGTTTTGAGTATTTGAAACAAGGAAAATATATTAGTGGAGATGAGGGAGGAGGCTTTCATGTGGCCAAGGTGAACCTACCCCTTCCGGACGCAAGGCTTAGGCTTTTCATTCAAGGGAAGGAAGATTGGTTGGAGGAGGGACTCCTTGTCCCGGCAAAGAACAATAAAAGAGGAAGAATTGTAGAGGAGGGATCTTCCTCCGCACAAGCGGGTGGTGCACAACCTAACTATGTGCCACCATTCGGCGGGATCCCTACTCCGCCAAGTTATTACGGAGGTCCACAAATGCAAGCATGGGGGGTGGTGCACCGGTGCCCCCACCAAATTATGTGGTGCCCAATGTAACCTTCGCGAAGCCCTACACACAATATCCCCAACCACAACAAAGCATGGCCATAATTGGAGGGTATGTTGCGAGAAACATGCAAAACGTCGCAGCCATCCAATCTAACGTGGCTCAACTTGGTGAGGGCAATGCAAATATTGCCTATGAGCTTGGGCGCCTTCACCTAGTACAGCCAGATCAATTCGTTGGAGGGGATGTCCAACCCTACTACGAGCAAGGGTACAACTACCAAGATTATCAACACCAACCAACGACGGAGGATTAGGAAGAAGGAGGAACCTTAGTTTTCTTTTCTTTTCCCTTTTTCTGTAATTTTCAGCTTTTGTTTGCTTGTGTTTGCGTAATGTCTTCAGTTTTCATTTAAATTTCAGCAAGTGTGTTAGTTTATTTTCAGCATGTATTTCAGTTTGTTTTCACCATTAATAAAGACACCACCTTGTTTACATCATTGGAAAAGTTACAAATTTTGTGCCATGATGATATATGATTATAATTGCCGCTTTGTTTGTCTTTGTAATTGATTTATGCATGTTAAAGCTAGTGCTCTCTTAAAATATGAATCTGAATTTATCTAAATGCTAGCTTAATCTTTAGCGGAGGTTATGATTAAAATAAAGACCCATAGTGTTTTATGTTCTCTCAAGTTATAGATAGATTAAAGATGGTTTTTATGCCCAAAAAAATCGCTAACCTTGTCATAAATATCACTTGTGTGTTGCTCAACCTATCCAGAGCCTTATATGTATTTGAGTGCATAACCTTAGTGTACAAGATTTATTTTTGAGTGAGTTATTGCAGGCCACGATTTCTCTGGCTCGAGACTAAGAAGCTGGTCATTCCGTTTTTTGCGTATCTATCTTTTTGCTAGCCTTTTATCCGTGCATTGTGTATCCCCGCGTCGGAGATCTCACAAACCTCGCCGGATATCCACCCTTAAAACCAAATATCATCTTTTTTGATTACCTCCTTGACCACAACCTATCGTTGAGGATGGATCATCAATTCAAGGAAGATTGCAAGACGGTGCCAATTAAAGATCTCAAGTATCTCTCCAAAGGAAAAGTATTTCCGGTACCTACCTTATTTATCACCTCTTTGCCCGAGGACGAGCAACATCTAAGCATGGGAGAGGAGGTAGGTACGATGCAATTTTAGAGTTCAAAGGGGAGCAAAATAAAAAAATCAAAAGAAAGAAAGACAAAAAATATATATGTGAGAAAAAAGAAAAAAAATAATAATATGAGTATGTGTAAAAATAAAAATAAAGTGAACTCCCCGGTTCTCTAAAGTGCATTAGGAATTTCAAGGCTTCAAGATTAAAAGATCCATACTCATTTTCCAACCATGTGCAATCCGATAACGAGGACTTCCTTTGTGCCTCGGGATCACTCTTTGCCATTTGCACATGTCCACTTATCTCAAGTGTGTGTATTTTTCTCTTTCCCCTCCTTGATATAACATCATTTTGCAATGACCTTTTTGACGAGTCTCGGTAAGACCATGAGAAGGTTGTCTTGTTTTGACAACACCTCATTTATAAAATCTTGGTAGGACTAAACTTTCCCAAAAAGCTCCATATAAAGACCACACCACATATGTGTTATGAGAGGGAAAGGAGTAGAATATATAGGCTTGAGAGACAAGATGAGATGAGAAGTTCATGAGCAATATGCAAGATGATTTAAATTTGTGAACTTAGTTTAGCTCTTTTTTCATCTAGTTCTTTATTTTCAAAATTTCTGAGATCTATTTAAATTTTGGGAGCATGTTAATACTTGTAGTATAAGCTTAATTAAGAATCTAACCTCCGTAGGGATGAAGGCTAGTACATTATGGAACTTTAACGAATTAAAATTTTGAGAGCATTATGTTTTCTCATGTATGATCAAATGCAAGGTTTAAACATTGATGGGCAACGATGATATCCATCGAAGGCTTACTCGAGGACGAGCAAGGTTCAAGCATGGGGGAGATGTTGACGGTGAAAATCCGTCAACCTAGCCATGAGTTTACCTTCGGTGTTGGCATAAGTTTTATACCTTATCCATTGGTACTAACCCCCGTGGTATAACAAGTTCACTTGTGCATGTCGGTTTTGGAGTTTAGTGTTCATGCAGGGTTTTAGCGTTGAAAGCAAGACTTACGGGATAAGTTCATCAAGCACCTTGTGACAAGACCTTGAAGCCCCGTACAAGTCATGCAATGAAGCAAACTTGACTCCAAGAAGCCAGGGACTTAACCCAAGAAGATGACAAACTCCGAGGACCTAACCAGAAAAGTGCTGAATCTTGCGGGACAAGGAGCTACGTCCAACTCGGATAGAAACTGACGACAAGGTCCTACATGCAGAAGGGGGAAGGATCTAGAAGACCCGGGAACCGACGCCACGCGAAGGAGGCCGGGAACTGGACCTGGATGGGCCCAGGCTGGCCAGCCCAGCCCAGTCCAGGGCCCATTTGCCCCCTCCTTTGACCTAGCCGCCGTTCGGGCTATTTATAGCCCCGGGGTCGAGAGCCACGCATCAATCAATTCGTCATCGGCCGCCGAGGAGCAGAGAAGAGAGGGACACCATCCCGGAGAGGTGAGGGTCGAGCTAGTTGACTAGGGTCCCCTAGCCGACGTGGGAACCTTGCAAGGAAGACCACGTCGGAGTTCCCGGAGCTAGAAGCAAGATCAAGGTGGGATCCCGGTGGTGATCTTGTTTATGTATCATTGTATTAGTTGAATTATCAAGTTGAATCTATTTCTAGCGATCAAGCGTTTCTTCGATGATTTCGTTTTTCGATCGGCTTTGCTTATTCTAGATCTGTTCTTGAGATAGATCACATAGGGTGTTCTTGTAGCCGCGGTGGCTAGAGGTACACGCCGGATCTTCCGAAAGAACTCGACTTGTCCTTGGACTCGCCCTAGACTACCCGCATGAATAGGAATACGTTGTGACAGAACGGGGGTTCCGAAAGGCGGGCGTTTTCGGAGTCGGACGGGAAACCACGATTTAAAGAGGCTTTTAATAAGATTCGATTTGCTACTTCTTCTCTCGCTTGGAACTTCAACAAAAGGCTTAACCCGATCTCTCTAGATCGGTTTATCTACCCTATCTATCTTTGTTACCTCCGGTCTTTAGTAGATTAGATTAGTTTTGTGCTCTTTATCTAGATGCATTAGGGTTTCTCTTTACCGAAGATTGAAGTTACTTGGCTTTACTAGATCATCTTTTGCGTCACACATTTGTTCCACGGATTCGATACCTTGGGTTCACCACTCGAGGGAAGAAGGGTCCCTTGACTACGATGGGAGACTTGTCCGCTTGCAAGTCTAAACGAACTTTGATACAACTATTAACTGTCAACACTTGAGCTGCTCAACTCGGGTCTCAAGCTTTGCAAACAACTCAGGAGATGATGTCAGACTACTACTGGGTACTTCCAATAAGTACTCGACAAGTCAGCGACATACCTTTGTTCTTATTGTGGAGCGACTTGTTCATCCGGACAAGTTCATCGCTCTTCACCTGCATATCCTGCATTTCATTATGGTACTGGGCGAAGGTGCCATCGAGCTTGGACTGGAGCATGGCAGAGTGCTTCTTGGCCTTGGCGAGTTCTTTCTCCAAAGCCTCGGCCCGGAGCACTGTGTCGCCAAACCCCTGGAGTATCTCGGATTTCTGCCGGGACCTCTCCACGACATCCTGCTGAAGGCAGCAACTACTTGAGTATCTCATTCTACCGGAACTCGACTAATCAAGGGAACATTCACGTACCTTCATCCATTGCTCCGCACGCCGCATCGCTTCCAAGTTGCGCGCTACTGTCGTCGGGTCGACAAGATCGTCTGCCAGAAGCTCGAGTCCACCACGACTACTCGGGGCGGCCTCGGACATCGGCGCCGAATGGATCGGCTCCGCATCCTGAATCTCTGGCGAGCGGACGACTACTTCCAGGTTTGACCCCGGCAGTACATCATCGCGCACTTCTTCGGCCACCCCGGGGGCTCCTCCGCCGGCTATCTCCGTCGGCTCAGATGTCGCTCCAGCGGCCACTTCGGCTTCTGGCACCACGGGCACAGCCTCGGGGATGGTACTTCCATCGACTTCTGCCCCTATCATCAGAAGAAACACGGGATCAGCTTCCCGGGGGCTATGACTACTACTCGAGGAAGGGTGCGCATCCACAGCGTACTCACCTTCTACCATGCTGGCCTCTGGCAGTGTAGCGTCTGCGGCTGGCGCTACGGTCTCGCCTTGGGGGAGGGGAGGGGACTCCTCGGCAGCAGGCGCGGAAGCTTCTTCAGCCGCCGCCGTGTTGGGTTCATCTCCCTCCCAGGACAAGACCGTCGATTTTCTGCACAATACAAAACCGGTGGTCAACCAAGCACGACTACCAAGCTACATGTACTACTCCGGAAAGATCTTCACTTACAAGCTAGACCGGACAACAGTCACGGTCGGAGCGCCAAGTATGTTGGCGATGTCGACAAGTCCGGCTTCGGCGGGTGCCTCTCCTTCGGCTTGAGTCGCTGCCGGTTCTTCAGCAGCAGCAGTCACGGCCGGCTCCGCCCTGCTCTCGACGATCGGTGTTGTGACGCCCCAGGTTTTTAATTAGCATCATTAGCGTTAACGGTCGAATCAACTGAGTCCAACCGGCTGACACTGGTAAAACCTAGGTCAACCTGGGTCATCACCTCGAAAACCTCGCCAATGAACCCTATTAAACCCTTGACCAAATCGACACACCCCCGTGGTCAACCGTTGGTCAAAGACACGGCCAAACCTCGCTTAAACCCTGACGTCGGCGAATGTCTTCCGGAACTTTTGCCGCGTTCTCCAAATTTCACCTAAACACTTAAAAATATACCAATATGAAAGTTGTCCAGTTTGTTGAGGGACACAACTTTCATGTAAATTGGCATTTCAGATTTTGAGAGGAAATTGGTGAAAAACTTGGTCAACTGTCAGCATCTCCTGTTCACCGAGACATGGCGACATTCAAAGTTTGGCAGCAGTTTATGCAAAATCCGTTGAGAAAAACACCATACGGCCTTTGTAAAAATTGTAGGGGGTAGTGATATTTACAACTTTCCTATTTACCACTTTCTGCATTTCTATTCAAAATTTTTGAGAAAAACGCGGTCAAATCGAGGCACACCGACACGTTTGAGCCGAGCGCCGCGCGCGCCGCGCGCCGCGCCGCGCGCGTTGCCTCGGCGTCCGCGCACGCGTGCCGCCCGAGGCCGCGCCTTCCCCGTGCCGCCCTCGGAGTCCGGTCCGCCACGTGGGGGCTCTGCGTTCGTCGACGGCCGCACACCGGAGTACCCACCGGTCGTCCACGCTCTCCCCCCGCCGGGCGCGCCGGCCGAGGTCTTGGACCTCGCGCCCACCTCGGTAGTCGTGTGCGCGCACCAGGGGAGGCCGCCGCGCCTATAAATCGGGCCGGCCCTCGCTGGCCGAAGGGGGCAGCGTCTCACCGCGCGCCATGAGTACCGGTGCCGTCGAACTTCCACCCCCGCGTAGCTCCGCAGCAAATTGGTAGCTCCTCATCTTCCCTAGCCCCTCCTAGAACCAGCACCGCCGCCCGTGTGGAAGTCCCGGCCGAGAAGCTCGTCGGAGCCAAGCTCCAGGCGCACGCCGCCGGCCGAGCCGCGGAGCCCCGCGCCGGCCACCTCCCGGACCCCAACCGGCTCCAAGAATCGGGCCTAGGCAACCTCACGGCCGCCTTCCACCCGCGCCGGCCGACCGACCCGGCCGCCGACGGCCGAGCCGCGCCGGCCACCGCCCCAGGGGCTACATTGCGAGGTTAGGAAACTTTATGAGGCCTTAACCGCAAAATAATGGCACGGTTGTGGGCCTGCAGAAACTCCAGGGGGCTGACTGCAAAGCTGTAACTTCAACAGTGATTGTGATTTGCTGGATCTTGTAAATTCTGTAGAAAATCGTAGAAAATTTAGAAAAATGCAAACCAAATTTTTTTGGGTTCGCGGTGCAACATCCTACAACTTTTGTTGTTCTGCCTGAGCTAGTTCCTTTTAGTTTGTGCATGAAAAATAGAATTGTGAAAACCCTAGATCTGCTATATCTCAAAATCCATAAATCCTCTGTAGCTAATTTTTGGATATGTTGTGTGTTATGCAATGACTAGATCCTGTACCAAAATTTGCACAAAGTTATGTTGCAAATCTTTTTATAAAAATTGTTTTCCATTTCCGCAGAATCTGCATAAATGATTTGTTTTAGCTAAAAATAATTAGATTTTTGCAACCAACTTCTGCTTGCTGTCTCTTTACTTCAAAATACACCTCTGGTGAGTTAATCACATTTTTATAATTGCCACAAATATTTATTCTTGAAATATGCTTTCTTTCCTTGGTAATTGCATAAGTCAAGTTTCATAATAGTTCTAGGTGTATATACTGCATCCCTAGGTTAGTTTTGGACCATATAACATGCGTGAGAAAGTTAGGATCATTTTGATGAGTATTTATTTTTGTGTGCATTTACCTTGTCCTTCTAGCTAGCTTTTGTCATTTTCAAAAATAATTAATTTCTAGCTATCCAAAGCATGCATGTATGTCCAGTGGCTTATTATAGGTGTTTAGTGTTTAACACACCCCTCCACTGCATTTTATTAATTAATTTTATGAATAAAAGCTATAGAAGCAATTTAAAGTTTAATAGTCATTTAAATGGGAAAAATCACCAACCCACCTTTAATAACCCCATGTGTGGATGTAAATCGATTTAAAAGGCTAAAGGTACCCACCCACTACTGTTTGTGAAGTTAAATTAAATTTCTTACATATATATGTACACAGTCACTATCAAAAAGAATATTTAATAAAGAGTTGCATATTGTTCCTTTTTGGGATAGCATGCATAATGTATTCCTTATCTAGGTGAATGTGTCCAACCATTGCACCCCATGACTGTCATTTATTGTTGTAATTAATTAAATTAAAAATCGTCGAGTAAATCTTGCATTTGCATCTTCGTGTAGAACTTTCCGCTGGTAGACGTACGCTCGTGCCGGAAGGAGGAGGCGAAGGTGCTGACGAAGAGCTGCAGTACGTGGACGTAGCTCAAGACCTGGACCCAAGTCCAGAAGGGCCCAAGGCCAACCTTGCCAGCAAAGGCAAGCCCCGGATCATTAACCCCGTATTTTAAAATTTTGCAATTATGTTTGCTATGATTGTGCATTTACGCTTCAGGAGTTGATTTGAAACCCCAGATGCATGATCCCTAGGTACCTATGCTCTATCATTAGTATGCTAGGTCGATAGCTGCCTTGCTATAGGAGCGGTACAAGTCGAGTGATGTTCGTCACTCGCGAGAATAGGTTCTTATGTTGGAATCATAAGATCTTTATAATGGGTTGCTCATGTGGTAAGAGCATGGGATTTGGGCTCTGGTCCAGTGGCTTTCGTGGGTTAAGCTTTTGAACGTACTAAGCACTTGCCGGGAATGAGACCGGTAAGCCTAGTACCTTAATGAGACGGCGCGAGAACTTTTCCCTACTACTCCTGAATGTTCACCTAACCGACTAGCTACCGGGAAGGGGGGTGTATGTGTGAAATTGGGTGCCTCGCGGGGTATGCCAGCTAACCTTGTGCCCAGGACTGTAGGCTCTATTCCCAACTCGAGGACTTTTGGGAACCGCCTGGATGGTTGTCCTCGTAGGGGCAACCTACCGTGTGTTTAGGTTTACCTTGCAAGGTTATCAACTGGCCATGATATCCCGTAATGATGGAATTTGGCGAATATGGTTGTATGAATTAATTGCTTGAACAATTCTTGATTGAATCAGTTGGTACACTTAGAAATGGTAATCAACTAGAACATGTGCTAAGATAATGAAAGTAAGGACACACTCTTAGTCGCCTTTCAGCAAAAGAAACTCCACTACCCAAAAGCCTTTCATGTCTAGAGTTTGGTGATGTAGTTATCACCCGACGGTTAAGTCTTGCTGAGTAGTAGTATACTCAGTCTTGCTTAAAAACTGTTGTGCAGGTGTTGTTGACCGGGTGGATGACGACGAGTGATGGCATCGCGGATGGCCTCCTGTGATGCTGACCGTTGTGCTAGTTTAATTTATTTCTGTTGTTATTGAACTTTGAACATTTACTTCATATCATGAATAATGGTTTGCAATAATTGTTTTTAACTCGTGTTGTACTCTGGACTCGCCTTCGCGTGAGTTTTAATGCATATGTCGATCCTCTGTATGAATTCCAAGTGATTTACCGGGTGTTAACCCGGCAACTAACGACAGGTTGATACTTTACTATTGCTTAATGACCAAGGTGGATTGGTTTTAGGCGATAGTACGGTATTTTCCTGGGTGGGTTGTCACAGGCGCCTGCGGCTCGACAACTGTAGTCGACCGCTGTGTCAATTGTGACACAAGCACCTCTACAGTGGGGGGTGGGCTGCGGCTTCTCCCATCCGGCTCTCCCACCATCTCCCAGTCACCTTCGTCCCCTTGATCTACGGGATCGGAAGGCGGAATCTCCTGCAAGCACTCGGCGTTCAGTGCTCAGCATACACAACATCACAAGACAAATACTTGACTACTCAACTCGAGGAGTTTACCTCTTGGGATGTAGTCTCGATGACTTTCGACTTTTTGGCGACGCGCTTGCGTTCCACGTTGCGTGACCTCCTCGGTGGCGCAGGCAGACTAGCCTCCAAGCTAGTCGGAGAATCGTGGATGACATTGGGCAGTCCAGGGCGGCTGAATCTGGATCGCAACTGAAACTGCTCCTGAAGTGTTTCCTCGTCTTCCTCGTCGGACGTGTCTTCGACGATGACGGTGTCATCACCTTCGCCGACTTCGCGACACTCCTTGGCCTTACCTTTTCCCTCCTCCGGGATATTTACAAGTTGGGGAGGCGAAGCTGGCTCAGAGACAAACTTCACAATATCATCCTGCAACATACAGCTTGGGTGAGCATGACTACTACCTTATAACTAGTACTCGGACACTGAGTGCGGATACTTACCTCGTTAAGTGGATGAGCTGCGGAGTACTTGGGGACCGGGCAGGGCGTGTGCGGCGTCATGTCTTTGAAGATCTTGCCCAGCCTCTTGATGATATCATCATCATCGATCTCACCGCCAGTCATCCGCGACGTGTCGCCCTCGCCGGTGTACTGGTAACCGAGGGTGTCGCGGGCCATCAGTGGCTGCACCCTCCTCTCCATGAAGCTGAAGGACACGTGTTCGGCCCTCAGCCCGGCTTCTCTCAAAGCCTTAATCTTCAGCAGTAGCTCGGGTAGTTGAATACCCTCCTGCATCGTCGACTTCGTGTTCCACCAGGGTTGATGTTTCGGCTGCTTCCCGCTTGGCTTCGGCAGCTCCGGATGGTGGTTGATGACGTAGAACCATTTTAACTTCCAATCTTGGTTGGAGTCAATCAGCTTGTACGCCAAGTACTGCTCAGCAGCATCTTCGCGCATCTGGATCCCGGCCCCTCTGACTACTCTTGGGTCGTTGGCGCTTGGCTGGGGCTTCACGCGGAAGAACTTTCTGAATAGTACCCAGTGGGGCTTGATCCCCAAGAATGCTTCGCAGAAGTGGATGAAGACAGATACATGGAAGATTCCATTGGGGTTCCAGTTGAGGTACTCGATACCGTAATAGTTGAGAAGACCTTTGAAGAAGTCGCTCGCCGGAAGAGCCAACCCGCGCTCCACGAATCGGGCGAACATCGGGATCTCGTCGGGGTTCTTGTCCATCGGATACGGATCCCCTGCGGCGGTACGCCACATGTCCACCTATTTTTCCCGAAGGAAACCACTGTTGAGCAGTGCCAACAAATCCTCCGTCTTGGCCTTTGGTTTCTTCCATTCCTTATTTGGATTCGGGCGCGGGGGAGATACCGGCGGCGTTGACCTTTCGGCAGATCCAGCAGCCTCTTCACGGGACCTCTTTTCCCCAGCGGCGATCTTCATGCTTTTCGATGGGGATGGCTTCATTCTCCAAAGGCAGCGGGTTTTCACTCGCATTTGCTCGGGGGCTGCAGCAGAGGCAGACGGCGGCGGTGCGCGTGGATTTGCAGTCTACAGCGTGGTGGCAGCGTGCACATGCGGCTAAGTCTTGACCAGATCTATCTCAACCAACTGCGAATGCGGAGGATGGAAAACCCTAAGGGTTTTGGTTTCTATTTATAAGTCAGCCGGCGGTTCCGCAATGGCCAGATGGATATATTTCAAACAGCTGACTCAGCAGCGGCCGCCTGACCTTTCAACTTCCAGTAGTCAATGCGCCCTATCTCGGGGGCTTGGCTATGTCTACTCAACTCCCTGGGTAGCGACAAGATTCAAGTGTAACTCAGGACACATTCTACATTCAAGATGACCCTTCAATTCGAGAGGAAGTACTCGACTCAAGGCTCGGGGGCTCCGTGCCACGTGTCCTTCGGTTTTTTCTCCGGATGTTGCGGGATAATCTTGCTAGAACTTCAGATTGACCCTCAGCCAGAGTCTACGACTCAACCTAAGGATCGGGGGCTACTCCATATGGAGTGTGATTTTGCAATCGCACTTCCATATAAATTTCTGCTTCAAGACAACGCGAGTATTGTTGAAGACCTTCAAGAGAGGAACTCGAGGACGCTTGGGAACTACTCGAGAAGACTTCAAGATTACTCAAGGATCAGCTGGAGTACCTTCCAGCCTCGGGATGCTTCAAGTATTCTTGAGGACTTTCGGCTTGTAGTACTCAGGGACGCTTGAGGACTACTCGTCAAGGCCATCAAGACTACTCGAAACTATTCTGCTCGACTACAAAGTACTCGGGGGCTTGTCGTATGGACCTCCCTGGGCCCACTACCTCGGTAGGTCCCAGGACTGACTACTCGGTGGCCCCCTGGGACTACCCGGCTTGTGCGACACGGCACCTGATGGTGTGAGGCGCAAGGACTACGGTGGAGAAGTACTCGGATAGGAAGCTATGCATGTTCTGTACTGTGTAGAGAACTCCTAGATGTACCCGACTAGAACTCTCTCCCTGAACCGACCTGTAACCCTGCCTTCCGGGCTATATAAGGCGAGGCAGGGACCCTTCTCTCTCATAGGCATCATCTTGTAAACACATCCAATCAATCCAGAGCTGTGCAGCATACAGGACGTAGGGTATTACGCACCTCGCGGCCCGAACCTGTCTAAATTGTGTGCCATGTGTCTCTTCCTTCGAGTAACCAATCTCGGCGAGGCCACAATCATCTACCTCGGGTACTCCCCTTGGTAGGTTGCCGGTCTAAAACACCGACAGCGGCGGCGGCCTGGATCCCCCGCGCCCGCGGCGGGATCTCGCGCTCCCCCCACTAAAAGGTCCGTGCGCGTGCTTCCCACGCCAAAACCTACAAGAACCTTGCGACGGCTGGCGGACAGGAAGATGGTTAGGAACGACCTCTCTGTTGGATTAGTGCCACATCAGAAATTGATTGTGGGGGTGCACAACATAAATGTGAAGGCAGTCCTCACCCATTAGGCTAGTCTTTTGGGTTGAGTTAGGCCTAAGTTCTTGTTGTTGTGGACTCCATTGGACCTAGGCCTGTTGAGACGCCGACACATGGGTATAAATTCTAGATTCGGATTCCACTGCGCTCTCTAACAAGTGGTATCAGAGCTGAAGGTTGGAAAAACATGTGAAAACATCTCCGGGTCACACGTTGACGGGGGAGCCCGTTAATGTCTCCGTAAGGTCACAAAAATCCTTGTGACGGGAGAATTGCACTCTGATGTCTTCGTAAGGTCACGAAAATCCTTGTGACGGAATTGCACAGTTGGGCTCGATGTGTGGCGGGGGAGATTGTCGAATTAGTCCCGCATCGAAAATTGATGGTGGGAGAGCAAACATAAAGGTGGGGGCAGTCCTCACCCATCAGGCTAGTCTTTTGGGTTGAGTTAGACCCATGTTCTTGTTGTTGTGGACTTCGTTGGACCTAGCCCTGTTGAGACGCCGACACATGGGTATAAATTTCCGAGTCGGATTCCGCTGTGCTCTCTAACAAGTGGTATCAGAGCCGAAGGTTGTAAAAACATGTGAAAACATCTCCGGGTCACACGTTAACGGGGGAGCCGGCCTGTTGAGACGCCGGCACATGGGTATAAATTCCCGAGTCGGATTCCGCTGCGCTCTCTAACAAGTGGTATCAGAGCCGCCGGCACATGGGTATAAATTCCCGAGTCGGATTCCGCTGCGCTCTCTAACAAGTGGTATCAGAGCCGAAGGTTGTAAAAACATGTGAAAACATCTTCGGGTCACACGTTAACAGGGGAGCCCGTTAATGTCTGTGTAAGGCGAAAATCCTTGTGACAGGAGAATTGCACTCTAAGCTTGTAATGATCTTCTATGTTGTGCACATGGGTTGTCATGTGATGGAATCGTTGGGTTCGATGTGTGATGGGGGAGATTGTCGAATTAGTCCCACATAGGAAATTGATTGTGGGGGAGCACAACATAAAGGTGAGGGCAGTCCTCACCCATCATGATAGTCTTTTGGGTGGAGTTAGGACTAAGTTCTTGTTGTGAACTCCGTTGGACCTAGGCATGTTTAGACGTCGGCTCGTGGGTATAATTTCCCGGGCCGGACACATCTTCGGGTCACACGTTGACGGGGGAGCCCGTTAATGTCTCCGTAAGGCGAAATCCTTGTGACAAGAGAATTGCACTCTGAGCCTGTAATAACCTTCTATGTTGTGCACATGGGTTGTCATGTGATGGAAGAGTTGGGTTCGATGTGTGACGAGGGAGATTGTTGGATTAGTCTCACATCGGAAATTGATTGTGGGGAGTACAACATAAAGGTGAGGGCAGTCCTCACCCATTAGGCTAGTCTTTTGGGTTGAGTTAGGTCCAAATTCTTGTTGTTGTGAACTTCGTTGGACATAAAGCTGTTGAGACGCCGGCACATGAGTATAAATTCTCGAGTCGAATTATGCTGCGCTCTCTGACACTCTCCAGCGCGGAGCCGTGTAACGGAGGCGAGCGACAGTGGCGGCTCTGTTCTTGTCTTCTTGCAGTGGAGAAAACGATTGCCAGCGTGAAGCTGGGGAAGACGGTAGCAAAGCTGGAGACGACTTGGTGGCGTGGCCAGCGCACGCCGGCAAGTAGCCTGGCGAGCTGGTACTCGTGCGCTGCTTCATTCCCCCTTTACTTCTTTGTTTTGCCAAAGACTTTGATCCAAAATTGTGCTCGGATTGGAATCCAAACTCCACGAAGTTCTTTACCAAAAATGATACCGAACAATAAGGCTTCAAGCTATAGATTTGAAGGTTTAGCAACTGAGCAACACCACTCAAGATTCGAGCTCCCAAACTTTTACCTGCGGTCTGCACTTGCGAACTGAATGGATGCGGTCTGCACTTGCGAACTGAATGGATGGAGCCATTCAGTTTCGTCAGTTAGCTATTGAACCAGTGACCACATTCCATTTTCAAGCCTCAATTAAAAATAGTAACTACCCTTTCCTCTTCCAAAAAATTGAACCATGTTAAACTTTGATCTTTAAGCTTTATTTCTCATCAACAAAACCTAGTTGTCTTTTAAAGAAAATCATTGATGAAATAACTGCAAACTTCCATGAACATTACTGTCGTCAGGCAGCCCAAACGTTCCAGTGCTGAATTCAATCTTGGGAACTCTCTTAGAATTTGTTGACTCTAACATCTAGCTCAACAAATGAGAATACATATTCACCAATGTCCAGATATCCCATTTTGCTACTTTGGAACCATAGTACTTAAAGAATATTTCTCTGAAATTGATTTCAAAGATAGGTATTCATCACTATTTTCAGACTTGGTAATATTTCAGCCTCGAGAAGTTCTGACAACAGCAGATTCAATCTTTGCACCTTGACTAAAATTACTTGCTCAGGTTTTCATTGATCCTCAATTGAACCTAAATGTATAAATAGCCACACAATGTTACAAACAAACACATTTGTAGTTGATCTTAATCTATATGCAAAGCATTAAACAACTTACAGACAACCTCCTGTCTATGGGCTGTATGAGGTGTCTGTACATCTGTCTGTAAGTTCGAGATTCTACAGACGACTTCCTGTCTAAGGGTTGTACATGCCCTTAGATTTCATTCTCGCCACACAAAACGACCAACAACCAACACAAATGCTGAACCCACAGATATATTAATCTGCATTTTCCCATGACTACCTAGCTTTGCAACTGCATATGCTTTCCCTGTCCACTTCAACTCTGTTACAAATGCACTTTATTAACCTCATCAAGGAAGCATATGAAGAGGCAACACACCATGGTTTAAGATCATGAAACTGCTCCACTAGAAGGAGAAGTGAAAGCCATGTTTAAGGCTATGAATTAGTCTTATAGCTACCAATTCATTATTTACACTAATGTATAGACTTATCATCTTCCATGTAAATCTCCCTATAAATAGGGACACTAAGATCAATGAGGATTACCAATTATCACCTATTCACTTGTCTCCATATTTCACTTTACAATACGTTATCAACAACTCTTTTACTGAGCAAGAGCAGGGAGCACCAGAGATCTGACGAGTAAGATGACTTACCTACGTCTTCCCCTCAATGTTGGTTCTTCCCTTCCAAGGAACCTCTGTGCTCGTGTTCTGTGCCACCTCCTGCATCAACAGGTCGATGCGCTCCTCCGAGCACCAGCACGCCATCCTCGACGTGGCAGGGGTCGTGGTGGTTATGCCAAATGTGGCTCCCGCCGCAACGACGGTGTTGCTGCCCCCAGAGCGGCCAGCAATGACTCGAGCACACTCGCAGCTCGTTGCGGACCTTCGGCGATGTCGGGAAATTGCATAGGACCAGACTGTTTTCTGGTGGAGTCACTTCATCACCGCGGCTCCCACAGATTGACGACAAGGGTGCGGTTGCCACTTGTTGGCCTGCAGAAGGAGAATGTCGTCATCGCGACTTCACCTCATCACGGAGGCTTCTTCATCGGCAACCGTCGTTTGAGACGGCGACAGGTCCCCATCGCCGTTTCAAACGGTGGCAGTGGTATAGTTTTGACAAAGGTTTTAGGAGGCATTTATTTTTGAAAATCACTGAAAAAATATAAAAAAATCAGACACGTCCCGGTGGCGCGGGCCACAAAGAGGTCCATGCAGAGTTGCCTGTAGAAGCGATCCACGATACCTAGGCCCAATTCAATTAACAGAAGCCCAGACAATCCAACTCAAGTTGGGTCAAAGGCGGTGGCCGGGCAACGGGAAACGTTGGCTCGCGATATAGGAAGAGGGCACTTGTCAATCCCAATTCCCCCTGCACCCGACACCTCAACCCTCACCCAACCCCCACCCAACCAACTCGAATCCCCCACCATCCACCATGGGTGCCACCGCAAGCATCCTTTGCTGCAGCCGAGGCGCGGTGACTCCCGAGCCTCCCTCCCTTCCCTCCTTCGGCGTCGACGCAGAGGCCAGGTCCAAGGTCGCGGACAGAGGTTCTTGGCCGCCCGCCGTAGGGGCCAAGAACCCCACTGCCTTCAAGGAGGTGCCCTTAGGCTGCCTCCGCGACGCGGCGGGGTTCTCAACCGCCCCGCCCGGCTCCTCCCCGCCCATTGTCAGATCTCGCCCTTCCCCTTCGCCTTGCGGCCTTGAGGGGCCCTCCGCCGGCGATGACTGGGCGGAGAAGAAGAAGATCGGCGTAGAGCATACTGTCGACGACTGTGCGGAGACGACGAAGAAGAAGAGCGACAGAGACCACCCTGTCTTCTCGGGCAAGTGCCGATACTGCGGCTGGGAGGATCGCGCCTCTACATCCTGTACCAGCACACGCTGACGATTTCATGTGGCTCCCGCCGCTGCGTGATGATGCGCGACGCCATGGAGAGGGCCCGCCTCCGGGAGGAGGCCAAGAAGTCACTTCGTCAGGCACACTTCAAAGCCAGGTGACCTTGGTATAAAAATTAGTACTGTGGTGAGCATTGTATCTGTCTGCAGAAGTGCTTTGTTCCTCAAACTTGTTATGCTATATTTCCTATGGGGAGCTTGTAGCTATCATATGTATATACATTATATCAAAAATGTAAAAAAAAGGCACCTAGTTTTTGACTATAATTGAGCATTTCCGTTGCTATTTTGGTAATGTATCTGTTGCTACGGGGAAAGAGCTCGATCCATTAACAAGCCTTTTTCTTGAAACTTCTAACACAAGGCTTTTGCTCCGTTTCAGGTGTTTGTTAGTCCTTTGTTCAACATAAATGGGTGAACCTGAACCTTCTCGTTTTTAGTTGTTTTCTCACTTTGTTTGTCGTATTTCTGTCAGAGTTGTAGTAACATGTTGTCATGTTCTTCAGTCTCTACCTGTCTCTAAGTTTTTGCTACTTTTAGTTTTTGTAAATATAAAGAGACTATATATATATATAGGGAGTGTATATTTAACTCACAGGCTGTTGAATAATATTCAACTCGCGTCGGAGCACCACTTGCATGCCGGAAAAACCTTACGAACTCATATTTACTTCACATGATCCCACAATCATAAAAATAGGAAATGATGTCAGAAATTAAACACTTAGATTCCCTGTTAATAGATGTCGTTCCGATCCCTAATTTAGGGGATTAATTTCCTTTTATTACCCCTGGCTCCATAAAAACCACCGGCAGCAGCAAGGGTGATGGGGATTTGGGGATTAGGATCGATTCACTCCAAATCCGTCACGACTTGTTCATCCTTGGCGGTTGGAGAGTCTGGCGCCCACAACCTCTCCCATGATGGTGACATTGGCTACCATCTTCTATAGCAAGCTGATCTGCCATGATGCAGCCCCCCGATTCAGTTGCTCCAGATCGAGTCCTACACATGACTGCAGCTCCTCCAGGTTCCAAAATCATGATCCCGAATTAGTTTGCTTTAATCTTAAGTCTCAAACTTTAATTTATTGGTCTTGGTAGTAGCTAGCCTCGAATACATATGCTCTCTTGAGGCTGTCGAGGAGATTCAGGCTGATGATGCATTGCTAATCAGATTCTCTAATATGGAGGCGAGTTTCATCCACCTGAAATCAGGCACAAGACCACCTCTAAATCCTGGATTTTTTTGATGAGATTGCTCCATTTTTTGAAAGGCTGATTTGATTCCTTCTCTGCAGATCTGCCCTGCAGATTAGTTTATTCAATTATTTTTCGTACTTGCAGTAGCAGGGTACTCTTGTACCGATGTATTAGAATTGAATTTGACTATTCCCAATTCGTTTTGTATCATTATATCTTACCTCCTCATTTTATTGTGACATTTAACGTTGCTGGTAGAATTACAGACATATCAATCAAGGAAGCGGAGAGGAAAAAATCTTAACATTCTTTATCCATTCAATTACTCGAATGACTCTGATTCCTAACTTCTTTTTTCGAATAACTATGTGATTTTTAACATTCAACGAGTATCACCGCGGTACCCTGCAACATTAAAAGCGAAGTCTACAGGATGTTGTGCCACATAGACCATCCTCCTTGTTGCACTACTCTGCATCATTGCCAAATTGTTTGTACAAAGATTTAGATTTTTTGTACAAAGCGTGGAAAACCAAATATTTACTACTTTGGTCTATGACTTTTTACTATTGTATTGATAACAATGTAATAAGTGCACAATGCTTGATTCGGTGGAATATTGCCCGTTAAATCAGGAGACATCTTTGGCATATGAACTCAACAAAAAACCGTCTGCATGATTCAAGTGATGGTGAATCTAGAAACAAGGAGTCAACATGAAACCAAGGACCCGTTTTTACCCCCTCACGGATAAAGGAGTCAATTGTCCCATTTGAATAGTATTAATTACATATTTCTACTACCTCCATTTGAAAAAAATATTACCACCTTCTTTGTTTTTACTATTCGATTTGACACGATGAACGACTCTTATTTTTTCAACACTTTAAATTTCTCTTGTAAAACTGAGTGATTTAGCACGTGCACGTACCAAAGGAATGATCAATTACCCATTAGAGTAAAAACTAACAGATAATTACTACTTCGTACACGCTCTCTCCCCATGGGATCAGTATATTCCTGCCCCCATACACATATAGCATGTTAGCCGATGCACAGGAAAGTGACACCCTTCAGTCCCTCATGCCATTTTCTTTATTTTATTACAAATTTCATGCATTTTAAAATTTTTAACTGCAACTAAAATTATGATTTGATTATGCATGCACGCATGCAAGGCTACATCTCGAGAACACAAATTCAAGAAAATCAATTACTCCCTGCAGAAATTGAGTGCATGCAGCACTAACCCTGGCCGAAAACCTGGCAGCACTAATCAGTGGGCCACCATAGAAGACAATAGCTGGGCATATTGAGGGTTTAGGGTAATTAATCATCTATGAGAAATAATGAAAATTATTTCAATGAGTTATTAGCACCCTGTATTTCTGTAGAGGCAATGCATACTTATGTGTTAATGTTACATGCATGATTGCAGGCGAGAGGCTCGCGGCTGCAATCCAAATACATAGCGACCGAGCACGACTCCTCCCATGAGGAGACGAGGTCCTGCCAGCACGGGCATGCCAGCCTCTATGCCGAGGGCATCGACTCGACCATTAGCCTCTAGTTGAATGCTCATATCGTGCTTGCCGCAGCCAAGGCCTTCGTCGGACAAAACTGTGATGCCTTTGGTCCTCCAATCGATGCAAAGCGACGGCAGGATTGAGACGGGTAAAAGTCACTCTGATGGGATTTTCAAGTAATGACCACTAATTAAGTTTTACATGATTTTACAACATGATTTTTACGACTGGACAGAAAAATAGTTTTTACGGCCATGAGAGCTCACGGAGCTTTGGCGGTAGCACATCAATGTTAATTGATCTCACGAGTCACGCACAAATCATACCAACAAATCCATCAAGTGGAAATCATTGCAATTTATTTTTACTATTTAGGAGCGAGAAGGAATAGTTTTGTGGTTAACTTCAAGAGCTCGCCGGACCTCCAGCCGTTTTTGGAAGCTTTACAGCACCGACACTTGAGTAATCCCGAAGGAATCAAGGCCAACACATAAACTCGTGCAAAACGGACGAAGGAGTAACTGCACAGACGATTTTACTACTGCAGCATCCGAACAACTACCTTTTTACGTCACCGGAGCTACGGCCACAAGCACCGCGGGGCGTTGAATATTATTCACCACACAGCACGGTGAATAGCCCTGTCCGATATATATATATATATATATATATATATATATATATGAGCGAGATGAATAGAGACCAAGACAGTTTTATAGCAAAAATGAATAAGTTCCTAATAGCTTTTCCATTACCGGTCAGTGATGAACACGCCAATTAGTAGTAAGTTTGACTTAGGTAGACACATTTACTCAAGGTGTTTAAATTGTACAATAGGCTCTTGTGTTGGAACTAATTTGTCACACAACGTACATGACCTATTTTTCCAGCAATTGCATTCATGAACCTTGTGTTAAATATTTTGTTTGTAGCTTGTGAACAACTCAGGTAGTTGATTGGAAGATCGCTGACCAGCTACAAGGATTTGAGGAAAGAGAAGCCTCTGATCACCCGAACATCACTGGACATGGTTCGTGATGTTGAATTTGAGAAGTATTTATGAAAGTGCATCTAGGCCCCTAAGTGCATTTTAGTGAATTGAATGGCAAAACGATTAAAGATCTATCATATGTGTCTAAGATTGTGAGTAGGTTTTATATATATATATATATGTATATATATATTCATGAGTTATTGTGGGAATATTTATTGGTGAATGGATATTATATGGCTCGCATTGAAGAAGGCAAGTATATGAGTGATCCTATGGCATAGTGACAAATATCAAGCAAAAAAGGAAGATAAATATTGGGGATATTTTGAGAAGGTCAATTCATGGTCTCCGGTAATATGGTGGTTTGATCAAAGTACAAGGATCATAGAAAGAGAAGATGATAATTCTCTCTAAATAAAATGCAAAGCTTCATATGGTAATTGAAAGAGGACACAAGGTTGAGTGTAGACTTTATGGTCCTTAATTGAAAGCTTACATATTCGTTGTCAATCGAGAACATGCATTTGAAGTGGGATTTCAAATGGAGATTAATTGTGGATGAAGCAAAGTGAAATTCAACGTGGATTGGGTAAGTGATGAAGAGATCAACCGAGATGATTAGGGTGAGGGACTAATCGATCTTTGGGGCCTTATCTAAGCCGTCATTAGTGTTTTGCTAAGGTGAAGTTCAAGTATCTGTGGGGTCTCGAAGTATCATATCCATGTCTTAACCGAGAGAAGCAATGCAACTCATCTACATGTTATGATTGGCAATATGGAGCGACTTGTGGATCCAAGTGGGCATTCTTATGCTAGATGGAAAGATCCGAAGTCACTAGCTCAAGTTTGGACGTGTTCAAGACATAGGCTAGTTGAAAGCCCTCAAGTGGATGTTGTTCAAGTATGGCAAGATTGAAGACATTTAAGCTCAAGAAGTTGACACGGTGTTTTTATTTAATCTTGAGTATAGGTATGTCATACTATCAAGAGGAATGCAACATTAGCGAGTTGACCAAAGTCAAAGTGCTCATTAGTTGACCAAAGTGAGAATTAGCCTTGAGAGCCTAAGAGTGTGCTAACAAACCCTCCTAACCTAACCTGAGCCACTTCATCTCTTTGGTGAAGTGTTAGAGTCCTAGAAAGGGTTTTTGGGGGTGCCTCGGGCATGACCTGTCTGATAGGTGTGGAGCACCGGTATGACCGGTGCTGCCTGGCAGCTAACGGCTAGTTTTCTCCTTTAAGGGGCATAAATACCCCAAGCCTCCTACAGTGGAGGGTTGCTGTTATTGGTGACTTTACTGAGCTCCTAAGTCATTTTTTGCAAGCCCTAAAACTTAGTGGCTCTCCCCAACCTCTATTTGTGAGAATTGTGGATTCAAGTCATATCTTTGTGTTGGGTTGAGAGAGTGAGATCAAGAGAGCATTTGTGAGATAACATAAGCATTCCCATAGTTTGAGCACTTTGATTTCACGTCTACAAGCATTGAAGCATTTGTTACTCTTGGAGGTTCGCCTCCAAGATGGCTAGGCGTCGCCGGCTAGCTCCCAGGTTGTGGTGAGCAGCGACAAGTTTGTGAGGGCTGTGATATTGCCTCTTTGTGAAAAAGACTGCCTTAGTGAAAGGAGGAAAGCGGTTGAAAGAGACTCGACTTGTTGTGGGGAAGTTCCCTTACGAACTCCTCAACGGAGACGTAGCTTTTCCTTAGTGGGAGGTGAACTTTGGGAAACAAATCCTTGCGTCTCATTGTGCTTTGCCTCTCTAGGTTGATTTCTAGCATATTTGATTTGTTTCCACTTCGATCTACTTGTGTGTGCTATTTGTGTGTGCAGGGATCATTACCCTGCTTGAGATCATCTACCAAGGCCACCCACCAAGTTTGGTTTGTGCTAGAAGTCGAGAGGAGCTTGAAGCTATTTTTGCAGGTGCTCTGTGCTACACCGGTCTGACCGGTGCTAGGCAACAGTCTGACTTGTGCCTCCTGTGTAGCATAGTCAGCGACCGGTCTGACCGGTCATCGACACTGACATCTCAAGTTTTCAGGGAAGAAAAGTTATAGTTGGTCGTCTGTCACACCTGATTTTCCAAGGAAAACCAAATGCATCTCATATGTGCGCCAGGATCAAGTTTACACACATTTGATTGACATCATGAGTGAAATATCAATAAATAGCAATAAAAGCGTACAAGAGTTAAACCATTACATTATCTCTTTATTACACTCAGACGTTAGACTCGAAGGTCTTTACAACGATCAAACGATAACTATGAAGATGTAACTCCATCTTCATCTTCCACAGGCACATGACTGGGGGCACGCAAGCCTCAGAACTCCTCGTAGTCGCTGAAGTACTCTCCTCCAGTGTTCTCCTCTGAACAGCGGGTAAGCAAGGGTGAGCACACTTATGGTTGGAGCTCAGCAAGTGGGGGAAGATGCAAGGCTATCAAGAACAGGCTATGGTTCACAGCGGTAAGCATTTTATAAGTTGGTCAAGTTTTATTAGCAAGCACCTAATTACTAGGTGTAAGTTTATACCAACCCACTTAAGCATTTAGGAAAACATCTCCTCTCAAAAAGCCACAAGAAACCACAATTTAATTCCATTTTTATGTTTGATTATCGTGTGAGGGTCCAGGCCGCTCTTGACCGTGAGTACGGTTGTTATAATAGTTTTACACTCTGCAGAGGTTGTACACTTTCACCACAAGTCGCGTAAAAGTTCCGAAGAACTTTGAACCCAACCATGCTGTGCAAAAGTAGGCACAATACCACACTTCCGAGGTGTGGTTGCATAGGGACGCTACGAGGCCTTTACAAAGAGTCCTCCTATGTGTATTAGCCCATAGTAGCACGCCTAGAGGCTATCTTTCGTACCCTCTCTACCCTCAGACCAGGTGAGCCTAGAAGAGCACTTCCGTTCCAAAACCTGTCCAGAGTAGAAGAGTCATAAAAGCATTCCTCCGTACCCCAAGCTACTAAGTCTAATAGCCACACAAGACTTCCCTAATTAATTGGTCAAGACAGAGCCATACGTCTTGTGGTTGCACTGTTTTCCTGGGTGGTTCTCCATGTTCCGATTAAACCATATGATCTTGTTATTAACCATAAGCACACACACATATATATCACCAAAGTTTATCATGATTCAACATTCATCATAAAGTAAAAGATTCACTTAAATCATCCCAAGGTATAGCAACTAAGCATTTCTACCCAAAACATTTGTTTAAAAGGGTTGTCCAAGGTAAAGGGGATAAAATTCTAGTCATGTCCTTAAACAGGTAATTTCCCATCAAGTTTATGCAATACAACATCTAAAAGTAAACTTAGTTATCATGCAAGTTGTGTGGGACAAAATAGAATATGCAGGGGGAGAAGTCCACTTGCCTTCCTTGCTTAAACACTGGGGTTCTTCTTCTTCACACACTTGCTCTAGATCCACTCCAACTGGCTGCTCACTTGAAACTGGCACGATGTCTACGAGCACACAAGAAAGCATACAATAAACAAAACAATACACCAAGCAAAGGTAAACTGATCTAACAGAAGAAACAGATAACAAGGTAGCTTTAAAGAAAGGTGGCTAGGAAAGATTAGGTGTAATAACATAGTTAATTCACCAAGAGAAAACAAGGGTTGGCTCTAGGAACGCGAACACAAAAGCACTAGGAACTATCGGGAGCTTTGGATGATCATAAACAAGAGCTGGTTATGTGCTTGGTATCTTTTAGTTAAGTAAAATCATGTGTAAAGGTCATTTCAAAGAAATACCCTATTTATAATTAAGCAAGTTATTTTATATTTAAAAAGACGATGTAAACCTAGCCCAATTTTATTTATAAATATTCAAGTATGATTTATGCAAATTAAATATTTGAATTCAAAAGAAGCATGTAAAGTATCTAAGCGTATAACTTTATGTTTCGAGTTGAACTAATCAAATTATAATTCAAAAAAATGCATTTACATTCATATTAATCAAATTAACATTTAATTAATAAAACACGAGGTAAACATATATTGCTTTTATTTAGGAAGCAATTTTCATAAACATTACTCAATTTAGGTTTGATTATGAAAATCAAGGTATACATCTAATTAGCTTTCAATTGAAAGAATTGTTCAAATAGTATTAATCATATTAACTTTCTTATGAAAACACGTGTTGAACTCTAGCTAGATTTTAATTAGAAAAGCATGCATAATAGGATTTAATCATATTTAACATTTAAATAAATTATAAAACAAAAGACATGTTCAATATTGGCACTAACACGTAGTTTGAGTTGATATGATCCTAACGCGGCTTGAAACGGTGGAAACGGAGCTAAAACGCACAAGATACGACCAAAACAAGGTTCCAAAACTGACAGGCTTGAAAAGACGGTCGCGTGGACACCAAGAATGCTTAAAACGGAGTTAGGACGGAAAAGATATGGCTAAAACAAGTTTCAGGGGCTTTTCTGCGAAGAAACAGGGCTTCCAGGGGCTTAACTGCAACAAACCAGGGGCTAAAACATAATTATGCATATAAACCTAAGGTCTATAGCACAAAAGGTTAATTCTAGGATCTCGAGTGGGATTTCCAAAGAGATCAAGGGCTTAAACGAAGAAAACAGGACCTGGTTGTAAGGGTTTTACAAGGTGGAAGGACATATCTGTGATATTAGAAAGTGAAGGGCTCTTTTTGCAAAATGACTGGTGACAGGCGCAGCTGACCGGTATGAGATCGGGTTGACCCGCGGTCGGGAGCGGTCTGCGCCGTTGATCGCGGATCCGGCGGTTGGCGTGATCGTGGGCCAGCGGTGGACCGCGCGATGGACCTGGTCCATGGGTCCACGGTGGACCGGGGCCAAGGGTTAAATCCCGATTTAATCTGCGTCGTTCCCTACGGATCGGGCGGCCAGGGACGCACGCACGCGATCAGGCGGCGACGAACGCATCTGGACCGTCGACTGACGATATGACCGCTCGCGTCATCTGCACGCGAGGGACGGCGGCGGGCACGCCGGAGGGAGGCGGTGCACGGCGGCTAGCTTGCCGGAGCTGGCCGAACTTGAGCTCTAGGGCTCGGTTTGGCGTGTGAACAGGCTATACACGTAGAGGGGGAAGAGGCGAACCAACTCAAGGGCTTAGGGACATGGCCAGGGTGACGGCGGCAGCAGCACGGCGGCCGTGGCGGGCGGCACAAGGCCGGCGAGCGGCGATGAGTGCTACGGCTCGGTTTGTGCGAAACAAAAGGGAGGATGAGGTTCCTCACCTTGCTGCGATGCTCAGGGTGAAGCGAACAGAGGCGGGGAGGCAGTGGTGGCGGAGATCGACGTCGGTGACCGGAGGTAGAAGACGGCGGCGGCAAGCTCTGGTTCGGCAAGGAAGGAGAAGCTCCGGGCGCCGGGTCCTCGTGCAGGCGGTGTACGCGACGAAGAGAACGAGGAGGCCCCGAGGGAGTGCTTCACCAGCGATGAGGAAGGGCGCCGACGAGGAGCTTGCGCGGCCGGGAATGGCGCGGTGGCGGGATCCTCGGCGGCGGCACGCACACGAAGATGGAGATGGATGAGGGGCTCGGGAGAGGGAAAAGGATGCGGTAAGGACTCAATCGCGACCTTTAAAGGCTAGGGAGGAGGGGTGGGAGCAATAGCCGGGCCAATTGGCCATTAATGGCAAGGGAAGCACCGGCGGCGGCGGTTTCAACTCGAAACCAAGGAAAAGGGGTAACGGAAGGGGAGGGTTAAGGCGGAGGGGTGGCACCGGGCTTCACTGCTCCTTGAATGCTAGCTTTGAAGAAGGTGAAGACTGAGGGGCGTCGGGATTCGACCGGCGGCCGCGGCCTGATGAGAGGCAGAGGAGGGCTGGAGGAAGGGGAAAGGGCCGACATGTGGGCCCGGTCGGTCAGTGACCGGAAGAGAGGGGAGGAGAGGGGAGCTGGGCCGCGGGTTTGGTGGGCCGCGCGTGCGGGCGCTGGGCCGAAAGCGCGCAAGCTAAGGGAGAGGGAGAAAGGCGGCCTGCTCGACTGCGGGCTGAGGAGGGATAGGTGGGCCGGTGGGATGAATAGGGAGAGAGAGGTTTGGGAAGGAGTTTTCTTCCTTTTTATTTTTCAAACTCTTTTTCAAACTTTCAAAAGTTTTAAACTCTTTCAAAACTTTTCATCTTTTAAACTCTTTTCCAAAAAAATTTCAAATCAGTTTAAAGACTTTTAAAACTCCACACAAACAAGCAATAGAACCATGCATTCAAATTATGATGCACAAGCACTTATCGCTTCTAAAATTATTAAAATAATATTAAAATATTTAGAGACCAAATTTATTTGATAATTTATTAATCCTTAGAAAATAAAACAAAAACACCATGTTGCTTACATAATTTAGTGATGGAATTTTAGGGTGTTACATCGTCACACCTACATCCCCCTCTAGGCGACATCAAGGTCCTTTCAATTTAAACAACAACTGGGAAATTCCTCTCATACCAATCCCTTTAACGCATTTCTCAAATGAGGAAGCAGGTAGGGACTTGGTAAAGAGATCTGCCATATTATCACAAGACTTTGTCGGTAAGATGTTTATTTCTCCACTTAGCTCTCATGTGGATGAAACAACTTAGGGGCAATATGTTTCGTGATATTGCTCTTGATGTAGCCTGCATCTGTGAAATACAAGCAATATTACCTTCATAGATAATGGTAGGTGATTCTAAGGAACCAATACCACATGATTGTTCAATGTGACTTATCATTCTGCGATGCCATATGCATTCACGTGATGCTTCATATAGTACTATAATTTTAGAATTATTTGTGGAGGTAGCCACTAAAGTCTGTTTAGATGACTTCCATGATATAGCTATTCCTCCATTAAGGAAAACAAAACCTGTCTGTGATCTGGCATTGTGGAGATAAGACATATAACCAACATCAGCATATCCAACCAAGTTAGGATCATTAGTTTTTTTGGAAAAATAATCCAAGATCCTTAGTGCTATTTAAGTACCTATGGATTTGTTTTCCTCCAGTCCCATGGCGCCTTGTTGGGGCAGCACTATGTCCTGCCAATAAATTCACTGCAAATGCAATGCTAGGTCTGGTATTATTTGCAAGGTACATAAGTACTTCAATGAGACTGAGATAGGGGAATTCCGAACCCAATATCTCCTCCCATCCCTTCTCCCTCTCCTCTGGTCCTCCCGCCGCACCTTCCGTCCCCTTCGTCTGGTGTCGGTGCCGCCCCCTCCCCTTCGTCTCCGGCCGGCACTGGCCGCCCCTCCCTTTCGTCTGGGTCAGCATGATTCCGCAACAACAACTGAAGCGACAAGCGAGTTTGCAAACATTGCAGCACACATAGATTCAGAGGTTGTTGAACCTAAAGATATTAGGAATCTGCATTCTCCCGGTACTACCAAGCTTTGCAACTGCGTATGCTTTTCCTCTCCACTTCAACTCCATGTGTACACCTTAAAATGTTGTTCGGAACATACAAGTTAGCTCCTGGTAACTGCAGTTTTCTGCTGATTATTGTTCTTAGGTACCTACTGGTAGATAAATTAACCTCTTGTTCACATTGATAACCATATGTCAGAGTTTGTCAAAATAAGACAGAGCTTTACATGAGATTTGTAGTTCACTTACATATGTATCTGTCAAGTTTTTACTGTCAAAGTTTGTCTGGAACAAAAATCAGTTCATAGGAGAATTAACTTCCACTATTATGTCAAATTTATAGAGTCAAACAAGTAAATAATTGCCATAAGGATGTTTTTGTGGTCCATATTTTCAGGTTTGTATATGCTGCATCTCCCACTAATTATTGATCCAACCAGTCCATAATGCCGTAATCCCAGTGCGGCACGACGCCCGACACTAACCGACACATAATGGTTGACCGGCCTAGTAGTGCCGGGCCGCATCGGGCTGGGCCTGATCCACTAAGCTGGCACTGCATCTGCATGGACTCACCGGCGACTCGACGAGGCCACCGGCGCCGCGGCGCGTTGGTATCGCCCTGGCGAGTGCTGGAACCTGCAGGTACGATCGCTGGGGACGCGCAACGGGAAGCGGCGCTCCGCGGCGACCCCATGAGCAGAGCGCGACGAGGAACGTTAGACCCTCGAGGGCGTCTTGAACGCGTCCGCCGGCGGCTTGAACACCTCCATCATATCTCCTCCCTCCTCGCCCTCGGAACCTACCCGGCTACCCGACACCCCTCACCGGGCAGCAGCGACTGCAGTCCGGTGAGGGGGCGACCTTGTCGACGAGCGCTACCCATCCGCACATCCAAGCTCCGTTGCCGTCGTTGGCTCGTTGCAGAACTCGACCGACCCGCGCCACGCGCGCGCATGCGGGCATGCGGCCATGGCGCGCCACGCCGAGTGGCATGGCCGCCCCGACTAATCTGACACTGCCCGGGACTCACCGGTGATACTACCAACGCGTCGTATCACCCGAGCAAGTGTTGGAACGTGCAGATCCAGCCGCCGGGGACGCAGAACGGTTAGTGGCGGTCCTGGGCGACGCCGGGAGCTGCGCGCGTCGAGCAACGCCCTCGGGGTCGGACGGGGTTAGTTTTAGAATCCGGGGGTGGACGGTAAATGAAATACCGTGCACCCTTGGCCTATTGTGGTCGTAGGATGAAGCTCGTGCGTTCCGGATCGACGTGAACAGTTGCAGGTGGCGATTTATTTCGACGGTCCTCGCCTCGACAACGCGCTGTGTGGGGCTTCAACCTGTGAGCCCTTTCACCGCCGACGAAGGCGGCGCCGCCGGAAGCAGAGCCTCGCTGGCGATGCCGTTTCCTCCTCTCAACGCGGTTTGTCACCGTGATAATAAGCACGTTGATGGCGCGGTTCGTCGCGCCTGAGCATGCGCGCGCATTGCCCGCGCTAGCAGCGCCACGGAGGTCGGTCGGCGCCGGAGCTAGCCTCCCTGAGCTTCGCGCGAATCGACACCTTGAAGTTCAAGTCGTCTGCAAACCATCGGGTGTTCGGTGTTCCTTTGATGGAGAGAATATATGGTAAGATACACACAAAGGCTTCGATGCTGACTTGCTGCCCTCATCACCATGGCCGCCACCATCCCCTGCTCAGCAACACCAGACCAGTGAGACCACTCCATGGCTGTGCTTCTTGCAAGCCAAGATGTCCTGCGCCACTGTCACTCTGTCACACAGAGGAACATTGCTGATGAGATCTAGTGCCTTCAGATATGCTGTAGAATAGTCACTTGACTTGGTCCAACAACTGGGATAATCGATGAACGTAAAAATCGCAGTGTTTTGTCAATTGGTACTTAAACATCAATTCTGCCGCGTATGAGCTCTTTTTCCTTGCTACTGACAGCACTGTCATTGTTCCTACTTAATTAATGTAGAACCAAGTTCCGTTTACATTGGTGCCACAGTTCTCCTGTACCTGGATGGTGCACTGATGAAGTGACCTGTCGGCTTCGGTTATGAAATGTGATGCGGTTTAGGACGGTACCCAGTAAAAACTCTCTAGCATTGTGGGATATGAAAAAAATAGCAGCAGGAGTAGGTTCAGTGGTTGCTGAACCTGAAGACCTAGGAACTGCAAATAAGCAACTGAACTGAATGGCATCTTACCCTTTCTGTACTTTTAGAAGGGGGGAAAATACCGTGCAGAAATTACTCTCTGCAGCACCAAGATGTAAAACTGTTGATCCATTTTGTCTCAAGTTCAACCCCAACTCATGTGTATGACATATAATGATATTAGTTAGTTCCATACACATTACTGCAGAACATTTCTAGTAGGTGCAATCGAGTACTTCAAAAGCCTCTGACTCAGCACTTTCATGATAGTAAGACATCACTCCAGCCGAATCCTACCAGATACAGATAGTCACTTGACGTGGTCTGAAAATTCAGAAGCATATATGAAGGAAAACTGTTGTGTTTTGTCATTTGTTCTAGTTAGAAAATCAATTCTTCTGCATATGTGATT
This sequence comes from Cenchrus americanus, assembly GCA_947561735.1. Lineage (NCBI taxonomy): Eukaryota > Viridiplantae > Streptophyta > Magnoliopsida > Poales > Poaceae > Cenchrus > Cenchrus americanus. Next base: position 270,955,759 of record OX387239.1, read on the forward strand.
TCTTCTTGCTACTGATAGAAGCTTTGTTTTTTATAGGATAAGAGAGTTATGTGTCATTGCATTAATATAGAAAAAAATAGCAGTTTTGATTACAATTTACAACCCCACCCGCACACACATCCTTTTCATTAGATTACATTCTTGCCACACAAAAGATAATAGAAAACGACCAACAACCAACACATATGCGCCCTTTTCCTGGACTCGAGAGTGACCAGCTGTACATTGTTGAAGACCCAGTTGTCACGGTGATGCATCCACCCGGTGCGGCGGTGCCACAACTGCACAAGTTCAGTTTGCACTGGACCAGCAACACGGTTTTGTGCAGTTCGACAGACTGTACCCCTGCAAGGAGCAATTGTCATGTCTCAAGATGTTCAGACAGCGAGAGAAGAAACAGAAGGATGATGAACAAGTCTGAGGTGATTATCCCAGTGGTGACTGACGTCTGGCAACTAATGTGCGGAGTCTTAACTTTTATTTTTATTCCTGGACCACTTTGTATCCTTGATCAGCTCCTACCTCCTAGTCATGGCAACGGCTGAATTTGGGCACAAAGTTCAGAAAATTTTGAATTTTCTTTCCACCTCCGAGAAAAGGCTCCAGGCAAGATGAGCAATTGGACGCTATTGAACAAGGATGGACCGATGATTTGGCTAATCAGCTTCCCGTGACCACTTGTGTTCTGAAATATGATCCCAGCTGGTGGTTTCCTACGGTATCAAATTCTCAGAAATATGGTGAGAAGATGCAAATTTGGAGGCAGATATAGGTTCAAAGATTACTGTACCTGATGATACAAAAACAGTACATGGATAACTGAACTGAATAGCAGAGACTCTCTCCGTACCGCCAAGCTTTAAAACTGCAGATACCTTTTCTCTCTACTTCGACTCCATCTGCAGTCATCGGAAATGTGATCAGAAGTGGTTTAGGTTGATGCCAAGTTATTAAAAGTTATTAACAACACGAGAATCCACAAATATAGCAGTAGACAAAGGTTCAGAAATTTCCGAACCTGAAGTTCTCGAGATCTGTACATAAATAACTGAACTGAATAGCATGTACTCTCGCTGTAGATGACTTTTCTCTCTACTTCAACTCCATGCATTGCAACTGAATTAAGGAAAGGCATATGAGTTACTGCAGATTGACCAATGCAAGTACGGAGCTGCTAGCGCCCAGACGTCCGATCCGGGCGCTAGCATCGGACGGGTCCGCGGCCGTACGATTCAGATGAGGGAGCGTATCAGCCGTCGATCGCGTTGCAAGACGTAGTGATGTTGCGAACAACTTTTGCGATGTTGCGAAGAGCTTTTCCCATGTTGCGAACCGTGGTGCTTGCAACATTTAAAGAGTACATGTTGTGAGCATGTTGCGAACGCGGTTACATGCAACATCCAACATCATGAGTCTTTCTCCCCTCCCCCCATGTTGCGACTATATTACGAATATGTTGCGACCAGTGTTGCGTGCAACGTCCAACATCAAAAGCTCTCCTCTCTCTCCTCCTCGACACAAATCCCAACATCACATGCTGCAACATCGAAACTCAACATCCGCAACATTAAAATTTAATGTTTGCAACACAACATGTGTATGCAACATTGAACTCGACATCTGCAAACATCGAAAAATAATGTTTGCAACATCGAAAAAATTATTATCTAATTTTGAAACATTCGCATGGGACACTTGCAACATGTCAAGAACACTGGTGCGAACATAAATGAGAACCAATTACATCCTGAAGACGAACGGTTGCAACATATCAAGAACACTGTTACAACACCAATATACAACGATTGCAACATAAAAAAAATCCCAAAACAGAGGTCCAAAATAGAGGTGGGGGGCTCTTCCCGCACGCCGGCCTTGGGTGCGGCGGCCCGCGCCGTCGGCAGCCGACGCGCCCGGCCGCTGGGAGCTCGGCGAGCTCCAAACGCAGGGCCTCCATGATCGGCGAGCTCGAGCGCAGGACCTCCATGGCCGGTGAGATTCGGGTACGGTGAGCTGCCTCCACAACCACACATGTGAGCATGCGCGCGCGGAGCTTCGGAGCACAGGCCTCCATGGACGATGGGGTGAGGTGAGCAGCTCGCGTGGTGCTAGACTCGAGCGCGGAGGTGAGCAGCTCACTGGTGCCAGCTTGATCCGCGGTCGTCGCGCCTCGGCCCGGGCGCTCCGTCGCGGATCCACGCCGTGCGAGGAGGAGGAGGAGGGTCGGCCACCGGACCGCGCCGGGGAGCGCGCGCACCTCGCCCGGCGGTGCTCGCGTTGTCGCTGACGGCGGCGCTCGTGTTGTGGTTGGGAAGGAAGAATCAAAAGGATAAGCTTCGGGTGGGGCCCATTCACGTGAAGATGCTAGAAATGATTCACTGCGTTGGCGCGTGTGGGGGCGTCCGATTTTGACTCCTCGCGTCGGACGACCGTAACCAAGCATTACCAATGCAAGTACTGTAAACCAATTATTTATATCAGAAAAATAAACAGCAATTGCACGATTTATCGGGTACCCAACTACCCGTTTTGAACAACACATCACATTCAACAAACACTGTCATGTTAAGATTTTGAGAATTTAAGAAGGATCCAAGGATACCATTTTTCATGGTTGCAACGTGGAATAAAACATTTCAGCGAGGTTGGTACTTGTTTGTTTAGTTGGTGGAAAAATTTGTCTTTTCAACGTTTCGAACTCCTGTAGCACGTTTCGTTTGTTTGTGGCAAATATTATCCTACCATGGCCTAACTAGGCTCAAAAGATCCGTGTCGCAAAGTACGTCAAAACCGTGTAATTAGTTATTATTTTACCTATATTTAATACTCCGAACATATGTCTTTTGGCGTATTTAATGTGATGTGATGGAGATGTTAGAAAGTTTTGCCAACTAAACAAGGCTAAAGGTCAGTGCAAGATTTCCCCAAGATCACAGAAAATTTCTGGGACATTATATGCTGATAGGAGTATGTAGATTCAAGTAGCTGAATGATCCTGTCATAGGACAGAATCACACAAAAACTGTAGGCCACTCCAATCATTTGATTAGTTCGAACAGCGTAGAACTGAGAGGGAAAAATCATCAGGGGCACGTCGAGCCACTGCAATTAAAGCGTATTATGCTGACGCTTCCTAATTTCAACACAAGTGCGAGCCAGACAAAGCTAACCTGCACAAGGCTACACCGTCTGCGTTGGCTCGACGCAACCGGAGGCAGCATCTTGTCCGCGCTGGCCAGACGAGGGCGACCGATGGCGACGACGCGTGCATAGGCCGGAGCCGGCAAATCGCCCGCTCTCGGTCGAAAGATCCTCCAGTGACGCTTGGGATTGAGGGGTGCGGATGGAAGGGGGACGAAAGGTGCGGCTGGCGCCGGCGCCGGCGGCGGCGGCGTGCATCTGTAAACTCCTCTATCAAGTAGGGTCTTTTTGAAAATAATGGAATAGGGGTCTGTGTGTAAAATATTAGATCGCGGTTAATAGTCGCGATCCATGGCGGTCGACGAGGTCGCGCTGCGCTGGCCGCCGCCGGCCGACGGCCGTCAAACACAGCGAACCGCTGCAACTTTGGAACCGATCCGCCGGCTTCGACGGAGCCTGAACCTCTGCAAGGCTGCAACCTCCGCCGACAGCGACGCCACCATTCATGCACCATGGGTGTTCGGTAGTTGGCCGACCTGCGTGCTGCTTTAAACGCCATGGCCGCCGTCTTCGGCTCCATCTCTAGGGCTCCCCCGAGGAGCCGAGCTCAATCAATATAGCCTTCACTTCCGTGAGAGAGAGGTCCTCCACCAGCAGCATCTGCCAACAGAAAAGTTTCAAAGTACAAGGACGTCTCAGCCTGTTCGCTCGGCTTATCAGCCACCAGCAAGATTTTCTCTCGTAACGAACCAAAGAACCAGCCAAGCAACCACCAAGCCAGTATTCTTCTCTCAACAAACCAAAGCACCACCATCACCACCCAATAACCGAACAGGCTGCATGTCCCGGGGCCCGGGCTTTGCCAAGCTGTTACGCGGCATCACCTCCTGATCAGTGATCAGGCCAGTCCAACTCCAACCCGGCGTAATCCAGGCTTCTGGAGCCTCAATTTTCGTCCGGCTTCCCCTCATTTCTGCATGCATCTGATCTGCCCCTGAATGCTGCAAAAGCTCTACAGCCAGTGGTTTCATTTCATGATAGCAACACGCCACTGGAATCTAGTACTAGAAGACACTGTTGATAATAGCTGCTTGATTTGGACACCGAATTAAGGCAACGTATGGACAGAAAATTTCAATGATCTGCCAATTGTCCTTCACAGACATCAACCATCAATGCTGCTACGGCTGTGTTCCTTCTTTGGAGAACTTGCTACTGAAGGATTGTTACTGTATCTAGTTAATTGTAAAGGAGCTCTGTTTGCACTTCCGCAGTAGAGCTCAAGCACGAAGCTGAAGTTGTTCTTTGCCCACATGGAGTCAAGCATGCTTGGTCAGTAAATATGTGAGGCACCGGATGAACTTCTGCAGTCAAGGCTTGCCTCTGCTCTGCCTCTGCCAAGAAATGTTCAGGGAGCAACTCCAGCGCTAGCATGCAAAATGAGACCTCTAAAAGTCATTTTGATTCCAACTCCAGCAGAAAACTCAACTCAGCCCTCTATTTTTATGTGGGTCCGTCTGTCAGAGAGAGGAGAAATCAACACAGGTGCGCCTCCCTCCCCTACCCCTGTGCCGCCACAGCTCGTCCGGCGCATGGCGCACCGCACTTGAGAGCGACGGCGGCTGCTGTTCGCGCAACACGAGCACGAGCGCCTCCCTGTGCGCGGGGGGGGGGGGGGTGCGCGTCGGGCTCGTCCCGGCCGCCGACGCCGACGTCCCGCCGGAAGCTTCCAAGGCGAATGTCGAATGCGGCTTCTGGAACCTCTACAAGACCGTCGGCGGACTGTCCCCAATCCGGAGCGGTGCGCCGGTGCGGGGCAATGCGAGCGCTAGCTGCGCTACACGGTAGCGCGGCTCGCGGACACGCGCCGCAGCAGGTCGCGTCGTGCCCTCTCCTATCCCACCAGGCGCAGTAGGCCACCACCACGCATTATCTCGATTTGGCTCGTTCCTCCATGGATTTGTGAAGATGAATAGTCAAATGGTTTCGCAAGATATCAATCAAGCTTTGATTTTAAGTGATTGAGTTTGGATTCAACATGGATGATGAATTTCAGTTGCGTGCTCTACCCGAAGAGCAGATCTTGAACAGCACCAGCGTCATTGATGACCGCCCTGCGAGCTTTGCCAATGCGGGGCTCGACGCTAGCAGCCATGTGAAGTCCGAAGAGGAGGAGGAGGGGCTATCGGCGAGGTGGGCTCGGAGCTCGGCGCCGCCGTGACCGCGCACGGTGAAGGACGCTGAGCTCGGCCACGACGACATGGTCGATGACACCGAGCGCGCCGCTTCCGTTTCCGGCGGCGAGCCCGAGAACGTGAATCCGACGCCACTCCCCATCGGTTAGCTCGGGTGTTCGCGGCAGCGGTGCGGTTGCCGGAACGCCGCGTCCAGTCACGTCTCGTTGTGGTGCAGCTGCCAAAAAGCTAACCACCAACGCCAGCCATCCTCCCCCGGGCGCGCGCCCGCCCGCCGGAGCAGCTGCCGGCGTCGTCCAGGAGCAGCAGGAGCACCCGCCGCAGGTGGGCCACGAGGTCGTCGACGCGCGGACGCTGGCGAGCTGCGCGCCAGCTCCATCTCCACCTCGCGCCCCCCTCTCTCACTCCAACGCCGCCGCCCACCGCGCCGGTCGGCCGGCCCCGACATGGCGGCCAGCACTGCACCAGCGCGTCGCCGCACGCGGCCCTCCTGACGACCGGTGGTCGGCGCCCCCTCGTGGGCAGCCGTACTCCCTACCGGCAGCTCTCCCGTTCCGCGAGGACGACGAGCTGCTCGCCGACAAGCGGCCGTGCTGCGCTCCGTTGGGGACGAAGCGTGCGGCGGGAGGCAGACACGTAGGTGGGGGAGGCGGCGACGGCAGCGAGGCGCGCCGTGGCGGCGGCTACGATGGCGACGTGCGTGAGGTAGATCTTGCTGGGGACGGCAATGGCGCTGCTGACGCTCGCAGCTCAGGGGCGGCCGTCTGTCTCAACGTTGTCTCGAGGAGGAGGTGGGAAGTCGGCGGGCACCGCCATCGGGTCGCCGCGGGCGCCAGTGCGGGACTTGATGTCGCGCAGCATGTGGAGGGTCTCCTCGGCGTCCTTCTCCTCGTGGCCCTTCACGTAGGTGGAGCTTCAGTTGGCCGGCGGCTCGGGAACGACGCACGGCGAGGAGCCCCGATGGCGCGGGGATGACGCGCGGCGCGGGGAGGAGGGGAGGACGGTGGCGGCGGCGCCTGGAGGCGGCGGACAGCGGCGCTGGTCTCGGCTCCTCCGCAGGGAGAGAAAGGATGTGGTGGCCGGTGGAAGAAAATGACGGGACCCACGTTTGGAGGGGAAAATAGAGGGCCTCCAAGAATGTAGGGTGGGAGGGGGAATTTGAAGGGCATGCAAAATGGAGGTTCATTTGGAGGTTCTGCTGGAGTTAATTTTTTTCACAAAATCTGTGTAGAGGCCTGTATGGAGACCCTCGCTGGAGTTGCTCTAAGTTAGCTAATTGGGCTGAAGTTTTAAGCCTGTAACCTTTTGGGTTGTAAAAGACAACATGATTGGGCTTCCAAATCAAAATGTATATGGGCCTTATGTTGGAGTATACCACCAACGCTTCTTCACTGAACTGAGAACCCGACATGGGCACTGCTTCCGTGTGCTTCGGCAATTGGCGGTTGCCTTTATATATCAGTGTTTTTTTACAGCAGTTCACGTCATTACAAAAATAGAAGTTACTTTGAACACGTTCAGTGTTTGAAAGCAGCAGCCTCCAATCCTCCATGCATCCGCTGCCAAGCTGTCGCTGCGCTACATTCTTTGTTGCATTCATTCTATCCATTTATCAAAAAAAGAAAAGAAAAGTACTAGCAGGCAAGGCAGACACCTGGAGTTAGTACTAAATAAATGATTAAGGAGTAAATTATAGGCATTTCACAATAGTTTATATTCTACCATCTAGATATATATTTTTCTATATAAATAACATTGCTAGCTCGTGCACACGTATACCTTCTTGCTACTAACGAGAAGTCATGGTATTTACTGACCCGTTCATTGGCTTTATCACCCACCACCCGTATTTTCTTTTCTCTCGTAACAAACCACCATCAACAACCAACAAGTAGTGATTTCTTTCTCTCGAATAAATCAAGATTGTCAAATATCACCACCAACCAAACGAATGTTGTTAACTCAAAATGGGTAGATGTTAATACGAGACTTCACTCATTGATACCTCCCGATTGATAACTCAAAATGGGAGTATGTTCAAAGAGGCGTGCCCTGTTCGCTTGGCTTATCACCACCAAATGAAGATTTTCTCTCGTAACAAACCACCACCAACAACCAACCAAGAAGATTTTCTCTCGGAATAAATCAAGACTACAGCCATCACACCACCAACCGAACAAGCTGGTAGACGGCCGTTGGCCGTGGCCATTTGCGTCTGAACTAATACCTCTCGATTACCTGTACAGGTAACAGGCTCCAAGGCAGTTCATTGATTTTGGTTCTTCGTCCGTGCAGATCCCGTGCACGTACGTGGCACTAGCCGATTTCCAGCTATAGATGTGTCCTTTGAGCGATGCGACTGCCATGACGAGGATGCAATCACGGGGATTGCAATTGCTCAAGAAAAAACATTTGGTTTGTAATGCTTTTTTATTTTTAATTGGAAGTTATATGAGGATAACATTTGGTTTCTTGTGTACATTTGGTCTGTAATGTTTTTTATTTTTAATTGGAAGTTATATGAGGATAGCTCGTAAGAAACCCTATTCAGAGGATAGTGTCATTGAACACTGGTGATAGTGTTGACATCCAAGGAACATGACACTTGTTTTTTTCTTACTGTCATAATAATTTCTTTCGACAATAATTCTGTACACCTCAAGCTAGCCACACTATTTGAACAGATTGCTCTGTATATACAAAATGTTTGAATCTGAGAATTTTAGACATAATGAGTTTCCTGATTTATGTCAGTGCCCATTTTTGTGTTAACTCATTGGATGTGTAGCATATAATATCTCGACAATGGAGTTAGCTAACAGTTAATTTGTCGCTTCTACTATATTATGTAACAGGCAATATTGAATGCTTGGGTATTGAACTTTTGTAGACTTTTAGTCAAGATGATTCTTACTAAAGAGGAAGACCTCAAATTACGATATCATAATGGTCACTCATCATCGTCGTCGAAGCTTGGTTCTGCAGAGCGCTTTCTCGAACTGTGCTTGATATACGGTTTGCCTTCAAAAGAGTTGGTCCCATTTGCCATGCTATACAGAGCAAATTTTGAGACTTGTATAGATTACTATCGGTCTTGTAGCTCGAGAGGCAATGCACCCAACGACAGAAATTCTTTACAACAATATAAAGTTTTCAGAAGGAAGCTGAGAAGGAGATTGAGCAAGTAAGAGGCGAGGAGTACCTTTAATTACACAATATTTAACTAAAACTAATCTCTTATTAGCGCCTGGCGCGCCGCAGACTCTAGTCTAGTCAGTTTAAAGGATGACTTTAATTACACCGCGGAAGGAAGAAGAGGGGCGTCCGGCGCGGGACGGCAGCTTACATATGGGCTATGCAGCCCAACGGGAATTCGGCCCAGGCCCAACAGACGAAAAAACAGGCAGAAAACTTCATAAATAAGTAAAGATAAGGACAAGAACAAAAGGACAAATAAGGAGTTGTGTTTCGCGTTGCCTTAGACTGTCTCAGAACCCAAACCCAAAAATGGGTCCGGCACAGTACATTTGGGTGCAAATTCGTCCTCCAACAGACGACGCAAACAGGGGAGGCAGTAGGGCTGTCAACGAGCCGAGCTCGAGCGAGCTCATCGCCTCAAGCTTGAGCTTGTTAAGGCATCGAGTCGAGCTCGAGTCGAGTCTCAGAACCATCTGAGCTTGAAGCTAGACTCAAGCTTGGCTCGTTAAGATTCGAGTCGATCTCGAGTCGAGCTTGCAACGAATCAACTACGAGTAAGTCACGAGTTTTAAGATTTATATATCATCTATAAGCATAGTTTAGAACTTCTATGTATTGATTAAATTAATGTCATTGCACTACTCGTAAGATATTGAGTTTTGCGCAGTACAATTAAGAAAGAAAATGAAAATATATGTATATACATCTCATAGTCATGACTGATCATACTACACGAGCTTACTCGAGCTTTTCGATCTCGAGCTCGAAAATCTCACGAGCTTTAAGTTAGGCTTGAGTTTGGCTCGTTAGAGCATCTCCAGCCACAACCTCCAAATTGAGGTCTTCAAAACCAATTTGCAGGACCACCTGCAAAAAATAGAGGTCCAAAATTAGCACCCAACTCCAGCAAGGATATCCATCCAGGCCTCTATTTATCTGTGGACCCCACCATCCACTTCACCCTCGTCGCCGGGACGCCGCGCGCTGGCGAATGCGAACAGCCACGGGCGCGTCCGGGCACGATGAGTCCTCGGACCTGCGCACGAGCGGCACGGGCCCCTCCCACGAGTTGCTCGACGAGTCGAACACCGCCATGGACAAAAGTGCGGGAGCTCTCCCGTGAAGAGTGCGACGCGGTAGCCGTACATGGCGACCGCCTGGAGTGGCTACCCGTCCTGCTGAGGCGGCGGCGGGGGAGCGCGCGCGACGCGCCCGTGAGTGGGTTGGCGACAAGGGAGGGCGCCCGTGGCCGGGGAGCGGTAGAGGACGAGACCGCCGACGCGGCCACCGCATGAAACCCGGCGAGACGCGACGGTGGTTCCGGCCCGCGGTCGGCGGCGTCGAAGGCGATAGCCGGCGCGCGCCGTCGGAGTCGGTGAGCATGAGGAACCGGGGCTCCCGGGAGGGCACGCGGGCGCGAGGCGTCGAGGAACGTCGGGGACGCGGCGGCCGCGCTCCACCGGTGGCGGGGGCGCGCGCGGAGGCGGAAGCGGCCGGCCGGCGGGAGGCGTGCGAGGACGCACTCGAGCATGTCGTCGTGGAGGTCGCCCAGGCCGGAGGTGCGCGGGGACTTGCGCTTCCTGCCGTTGGCCGGCGACGGCGCCGCCTCTACCATAGTTAGCTCCATGTATATGTGGCATCGCGAGGTACTAGATCTCTGCAAAAGGAAAAGAGCAAGACGAGTCAGTTCCTCTCGGTTCGAGATGTAAAAATTGGAACGAATTCCAATTGGTTCTTGATGGAGGCGAGCAACCGGAAGCAAGTGCAGTACCTTTGAGAGGAGGAGGAGGAGATGGCGGCGACTGGATCGGATCGGAGGAGGTGCCGGAGGACCGGATCCGGGGCTGGGGGTTGTGGGAAGCAGAGAAAGGAGAAGGAGAAAAAGTGGGTCCCACGGTTTGGAGGGGGGATGGAGGGCCTCCAGAAATGGAGGTTGAGATGGGAAATTTGGAGGAGTATGCAAATGAAGGCGCCTTTTAAAGCGCCCCCCCCGAAGTTGGGTTTTGCAGACAAAACCTCCAAATTTTGGAGTAGATGACTATATGGAGGCCCCACTGGAGTTGCTCTTAACAAATTAACAAATTGAGCCGATCTCGTTCGATCGATTCACGAGCCTCGAGTCTTTTTGACAGCCCTAGGAGGCAGTTTGCATCCCCTGGGCCGCGCGAGGCAAAACTGCATCGCCTCGGACGCGCGAGGCATTCCTCTGGTGGTGGGCCCGCGACATGCTCTTGGCGGTGCGGGCGGGCGGCGGGAGGCGCGGCGCTCTCGGCGGGGATGCCGGCGGTGCGGGCGGGCGGCGGGAGGTGCGGCGTTCGACGGGGATGCCGTCCATGGAGCACGCCCTACCGGTGAAGAAGAAGCAGGGGAAGGACGGAGGAAGAGAGAGATAGAGAGCGGCGATGCGCGGCCAGGCGGACCTCGGTGGGGAGCCTTCGTCGGCCGCCAGATCCGGGAGGGAGGGTGAGGCCGCTCCATGGACGGCGGCCATCAGGGAGCGGCGCTCCTCGCCCACGGCCGGCCGCCGGATCCGGGAAGGAGGATGCGGCCGCTCCATGGACGCCGGACAGGAAGAGGTGCGGATTGGGTATTGTTGTTGGAGGCGGCTGATTTTGGGTGCCTGACCTAGCTCCTGTGCCTGACCCAATCCATCGATTTGGGTCTTGGATTTGGGTTCTATTGTTGGAGTCAGCCTTACCCTTTTTATTGACTACCAGAGGAGAGAGAGAGAGTCAGAGGGGGGAAAGGTTCGATCACCCGACCTAGGGTTTCCTACGCTTGGCGATAGGGTTACGGCGGCGGCGGCGATAGGGTTTCCTACGCTAGGCGAACAGCGGCAGCAGCGATGAATTCCAATCGATCAGCGATGGTCGACGCCGACCATCGAATCTCTCGGCTGCAGCGGAGGAGAGGGCGCGTTTTGCAGTGGAAACCAAGTCGGCGTCGGCCAAGATGGTAGCAGAGGTGGACTCAGAAGAAGAGGAGTCTAGCTTCTGCTCGCTAGATCCTGGTTACATCATCTCAACTGCCAGTGAGTTGTTTACTCTCCGATCCAATCCATGGAAGGGACCTGTCTTTGATTCAACCTTGTTGATCTATATATATCCTGTCACTGTTTCTTTTCGCTAGATCCTGGTTACATCATCTTTAATTTAGGTCCTTCCCCCAGCAAGCTTAGCAACAGAATTGAATTATGGATGTTTGGTTGCACCCTTGCCTCTTTTGAATCTGGCATTGAATTCTTCCCTTTACACGTGCTATGTGCTAGGATTAGAACTTAACTGATAGATAAAAATTAGAGTTTTGCTATTTATCTGTCGACAGATTTATGAGGAAAAAATCTGTCAATTTTTTTGATGTTGCAAGGGTTGTTATTAGATGTTGTGATTGTTATAATTTGATGTTGCAAACATTTTAGGGGAAGAAATATGACAAGTTGCATGATATTTTAGCATGTTGCAAATGATATTTTACCATGTTTCAAGCATTGTTCACGTCTTTTGCATAATACTTCATGTTCCAGACATATGCCACACCTGGATAACACTTCCAGCATCGGAGAGTAACATTTGCAACATGATAAAATTTGACAGATTTTATCCTTCAAAATCTGTCGACAGATAAATAGGCACTTATTGTTATTGTTTTGTCGCTGCTGAGCGCCTGAGCCCCCTTATTACTCAGTATAGTATAAATATACTTGCAGCTTAACTTAGTTTTAAATCTATTAGTAGATTAACTTGATTTTGAATATACTTGCAGCAGATGTCCCTAAGAAACCAAGCCGGAAACTTGCTGCACGTTTTCCAGTGGAAACCAAGCTGTCGGACAAGATGGAGGGCATAGCAGAGTACTCAGATGAATTGGGGCCTGACAGCTCATTAGCCGATGAGGCTAGCTGTTTCAGGGATACATGGAACGCGATGTATTCCCGCTACTTCGGCCACTTCGAAGACACCAGTGAGTTGTTTACTCTCCGATCCAATCCATGGAAGATTTGGTACCTTGTTGGCACTATTGCTCGCTACATCCTGGTTACATAACTGATGACTGATGTTTAAGTTAGGTCCTTCGCCTAGCAAGCTCTAGCAACAAAAATATAGATGTTTGGGTGCATCCCTCGCCTTTGAATTTGGCATTGATTGTGTAGAGTTCTTTCCTTCATACATGCTATGTGCTAGGATCAGAACTTGACTGATAGATAACAATGATAGTTTTGTTATAATATTGTTGTCGTCGTCGTTGTCATTGCTGCTGAACCCCCTTCTTAACTTTGTAAATCTACTTGCAGCTTAACTTAGTTTTAAATTTATTTGCAGCTTAACTTGATTTTGAATATTGCAGCAAAGATCCCTAACATGCGTTTCACATACAAGAAGCCTACGCTGGATGAGTCTCCCGTGCCAACTGCTACCCTGCAGATATTTTCACTCAAAGTCGCAAAGATATGGGGCGGTTTACAGTGGCCGCTCCATGTGTTTGGCAAGGTTGCTATACGCGACACACTTGATCACAATCGCAATATGATCTTTCAGCGCCCAAGAGAGAGCTGCCAAATCATTACCCAAGAGGTTTGTATTATTACTAACTATTCACTGCCTTGATCGGGTTTTCTTGCTTTCCTACCCCTCGTAAGTGTTACCCTATTCACTGCTTGACGCTCAGGGGCGAAGCTAGAGTTTAATTCACCATGGCGCACCACTTAAAGAGTTTTTTACAGGCTGCCAAGATCATATGGTGCTTTTGAGTCTAATTAGTGGTAAAAAAAAAATAACATTAACCCTGGTGCACCAGGCAAATCTAACGTGGTGTCGCCCTTTTTTATGCTTGACGAAGTGATCATAGTTTTCAACTAACTTTCCTGCCCTGTGACTACCATGCCAGCACACTTAAGAGTTCATCGCCATGCCATCTCTACACTTTTTATTACAACTCCCCTGTACCCGAGCCATATTATATAATCCATCTAATTCTGTCAGGGATGCATGACAATCAACTTTTAAATTATGTGTATGACCTCCTAACATTTGGTCATGTGTGGGTTTGGTAATAAGAGAAGCAAATAACTATTTACTAATCAAATTGGCACTAGTATATGGAGCACAATGCATGTTGTGTTACCTAGAGGGAGCCTTAGGAGGTTTTCTTCGACATAGCTCCTTCAAACTTTGACATAGCTCTGGCTTACTCCCCTCCTCCCAGTTCTGTTTTAAACGAATGTCTTCTGTGGCTGATAGCTTCTGGTGCTATGACTTCTGAGTTTTGTCTTGAAAATGTTTCAACCTTGTTTGCTAGGCACAAAAGATATGCTACAATAAATGTGCTGTTTGTTTTTTGTTTGTGAATAATGCACCAAACTAATAATTTTATGTCATCTTTTCTGTTGCGCACTTCGTGTTTACAATGTTGATTTGTAATGTTCTTAATCTTGGTTCACTTCGGTTTACTTAGTATTTATTTAATGGTGCTGCATATAGGATCCATGTTTGGAGCTGACAGGCCCTACCCGTGCTGTTGTATTGGTGGACCCTGTGACCTTTGAGGTTGATCTGCAAGTCAAGGGTATTACTCAAGATGAAGATAAAAGGTTGAGCTTTCTTGCAGTAACTTACCGTGACATTACCTTTGATCGGTCACAACTGGTTAAAATGGATTACGCCAGCATGCTTAGCAGGGTGGAGTTTGAACTTGGTTCCATTGTTGATTCGGTCGAGGCAACTATATCCTTGCAAGTCAGACCAGGGTCGGGGTCCTGGCCAGATGGTTTCCGTGCCCGAATTTCCACCCGCACAGCCAGCATAGATAAACCAGAAGTCATCCTGCTTGATTCTGGGGATGAAGTCTCTGTTTCTTGTAGAGGCAGTATCTCGCTTAAACGGTGTGTTGTATCTGTGGAAAATGATGGGAAGCTGAAGGTTTGTGTGAAGGCAGGGCGAGGTGAGGAAATTGTGGTGGACAAGGTTCTGTCTTTCAATCCGAAGAAGGATGGTGCGAGCCATCGCAAATTTTGCCTTGGCTTCTGCACATTGGATGTTACGGTCTCTTGGTCACTTGTTTCAGCATTTGTTTCAAAACTTCCCTAATGTATCTTTTGGTTCTGGAGTGATAAATGGGGCTGTCATTTCGATTTATTTTGCTTTTGGTCATGTATGTGGCCATGCTAAATTTATGGTGACAACATTACTTGGCAGCAGAATTTATGTATAATGTGTTATCACCTGTCAATATGTATTCCGGTCACTTCTTTTCGTTTAAAAACTGTCTTGCCCTTTGATCCTCGTTATATTTTGGAACAGAATCTAGCTTTGGACCGAGGTTGGTGAGGCCTTTGGGCAGCAGCCAAGAAGTGATGGATTGGCTGTAGCCTGTAGGTCAAGTAGTAGTCCTCAGGTACTAATTGTAGAGGAAGATGCAGTAGTAACCGGAAGGAAATCATGCGTTGCACTAGTAGCAGTTAGAATTGTTTGGGACCGTGTCGCGCCTCCACGGTTCGCTCCGACCTCCGGCAGCCTCCTGGCCGTCTCCACTGGGCTGGCCGCCGGGATGAGGCCAAGGGTGCTATGTAGAGTTTTTCAATTGCTTGGGTCACTGGACTGGCAGACAGCAGCAGGGATTATATGTTACAGTATATTATTGTGACGTGACGTGGTATGTAACCGTGTAAGACATGGAATTGGAGGTTATTGAACATGGGTTGATGAAGCCGTCGAAAAGATGACATGGATGCAAAACATTACAGCAGAGATGAGCTTCAGGAGTCTGCATTCTCTCTACTCTGCCAAGCACATGTGCGTGTCACCACCTTCGTTCAAAGTTCAACCACATATACTGGCATCTCGTTAACTCAGTGGCAATATGGCATGTGAGTTGATCTTTACTCTACGGTGCATGATGGTTCATGCAAATTAGTATCTAATATGTAGCATTCTGAGCAAGTGCAGGTCTCTATCCGGATTCCGGACAATAAACAATACTTCTCCTGATACTGGGAGATTTGTCGGAGTTCCCATGGATTAGACCAACAGACCATCTTCAACGAACAGGCTTTTGAGATAAGATGCTGAGAGGTTTTGGAGGGTTCTTAACCTTGTCAGATTTCAAAGTTGCAACATGGAAGGAAACTTTCAGAGAGGTTGTGCACTTGGATTTCTTTTCTTCAGACAAATGAACGGGCAAATAATTTGTCGGAAAGTTTCAACAAAGGTGAGGTCAATGATGTGCCCATTCCATAAGAAAGGTCTCAGATGTCCACATCGATAACAAATGCATTGCACATACAGACGGTCCCGTGAAGAGGAAAGCTTCAGTTTTCTAATCCGTGCTTGGAGATAAGAAGAGACATTAGATGGGACATCGCATGCTAATTGGATGCGTAATGTGAAACTGAAAATCCATCTGGAACAGGATTTGTCGCCAGTCGTCCAACTGATTAAATAGTGCAGATTGCTTTCGCAGCAAGGTTTGAATGCCTCACATGAAAACGAAGACCAAACTAACCAATTCTTCAGACAGCTGCACTGGAAACCTCCTTGTGACGCAAGTAAGTTTTTCGTTTACTCGATATCGATATCATTTAGACATGCTACTCAAGCACTTGCCTTAGTCTTGTTGATTATGGTTTGACTGCATACAGATTAAACCCTTAAGCAAGCGTAATCATGTAAATATGAACAAGGTGGTATCCTTAGTTTGTAGGTAAGTTACCCGGTAGTTGATCCTTTCTGTTAAATTGTAAATTGCAGGCTGAGAAGTAGATTGGAAGAAATTGGGCAGAAAGGAAGCGCAGAGACATATGAGGCTAGTAGAAGCAACTCCACTATATTTAAACCTTCGCAGATAATTTAGGTAAAAGCACTTGATAACCACGCCAATATCAGCATGTTTCATGATGCTCAAATAAACAAAAGTTTCATCATAGATGGGAGGCTGGCAAGACAGAACATCGCCAATGATTCAATACCTGGATAGCCATAGGATACTCAAAAACAACAATATTCCAGCATGATTAAGAACTGAATACTTTTTAGGTGCAATAATTCGGAGTATCCAAACACAACAGCTGCACCATGCATATAGAAAACAGAGACAGCATGGACGATGATACTCGTTTTATCGTGACACATATAATATGCAAATACGGAAAAGGATAGGATGGAAAGGTCAAGTTCTCTAGAAGAATCATTTTTGTCAAAGCAAAATCAACATTGGCAACATTAAAAAAAAGAGGAAATGACTGAATAGTGTCATTTTCTAGTCTAATATCTTGGCGGCATATATGCCCAGATTTTGGGCCCTTTGTGTGTTTTGTGCCTAACCCACCAACACAGCAATAATTCGTTAAACTTGTTTTTTGCTTTCGGTCCCTGCATGAATGCGCCTAGTGATGATAAACTGGAGCATGACGCCACCATCTCCACTAAACTAACCTGTGATTGCCTTGCAGTCTACCTCCTATGGCCCACCAACCACTTGGCAAGGGGAAGCAATAGCAAATTTGCAAATAGCTTATATTCCACTTGTTTTCTCTTCGTTTTTTAATGAAAGAAGAATAAAGCAAAGGAAGATATGCTCTCAGAAGAATCAGGAATATATACGGGTACACAAGTCCATGACCATGAGAAGAGTACTGCAGATAAGCATGGAATTTCAAGTAGTGTTTGTCAATTGTCAGAAGCCAGAAAGCACATGAATCAAATCTTTGCTGCTCTACACATATCATATATATGAGAGTAGAGAAAATAAACTCTTGTTTGTATCCATGTGTACATCTATATAGGGTATGTATAAAACCGCTGAGAGGAGTAATTAAAGAAAGGAGGGAGTAAATATTGGCTGTTCTTCATCAATATAAAGCTCCCTTTGGGGCATCTCCAAGCTTTCTTGTTGATGAACAAATATTATTGTGAACAGCCTATATGTACTAAAAAACATCTCATATGAATCGAATTAAGCAAACAAAGGGGAAAAATAATTGAAGGAAAGAACTTTTGGTCAGCTAGGTGCTATGAGCCATGGATGATCGATGAATTAGGCCACCATCTGCTCCTGCTCCGGCCACTGCGCAAATATGTCGCCGGCGTGGCCGTCCTTGACAAGAGAGTTCACCCATGAGACGTCTGGCTCGGCGGGGGTCGGCACCGGCGCCGGGGATTGCCCGCGGAAAGCGAAGGACGCGGACTTGCGGAACTTGTGGAGCTCGTCGCCCTGGACGCCCCAGTCCAGCCTGCCGTCCGGCGATCCCCAGTCGGAGAGCATGGACGGCGCGCCAGTGGTGGGCTGCGACATGAGCGAGCGGGCGGCCGGCGCGCGGCCGCCGCGGTCGATGAAGCTCTGGCTGCGTTTGGCGAACGCCGAGGCGCGGGAGCTCATGATGGCCTTGGCCATGGAGTGGTCGAGCCCGAACGCGGTGTTCGCGCCCACCATGGGTGAGGTCGGCATGTGCATCTGCGCGTCCGGCATGGAGCTGTACGCCGGCATGTCACCGGACTGCTTCAGCGACAGCGCGTGCAGCTGGGACAGCATGGCCGGGTCGACGGAGCCGAGCAGGTCCGTGTAGTCCGGCACGGCCCTGGCGGGCGGCGCCGCGGTGGGCAGCGGGGAGCCGATCCCGCCGGCCGAGCCCCAGCTGGCCCTCGGCGACGACACCTTGTCGAAGAGCTTCTGCTGGTACTGGTCCAGCGCGAGCAGCTCGAGGTCGAAGTCCAGCTCCCGGCCGGCGAGCGCGGTCTTGAGCCTGCCCGCCGGGGAGGAGGGCCACGCGGCGGCGTTGAGCATGCCGCCCATGTCGAGGCCGTTGGGCGGCGAGGAGCGCGGCGACGACACGGTGGGCTGCATGCCGACGGAGACCGCGGAGGGGTTGACGGAGCGGAGCTCCTCGTGCTTGTGGGCGAAGAAGCAGATGCGGCGCGCGCAGCCGACCTCGTCCTTGCAGAGGCGGGTGCGGTACTGCGCCGGGTGGAGCCAGCACTCGAAGACGCCGTGCGCGTACTCGCAGTTGTCCCCCTTGCGGCAGGCGCCGCCCTTGCGGAACTCGGGGCAGGGGACGCAGCTGTAGGAGTAGCGGCGCGGGTCGCGGCGGCGCGCGTTCTCGCCGGGGTGCACGAAGGGGCACTCGGTCCAGTCGTGGGAGTAGGCGCGGGAGCAGGGCTTCACCTTGAAGCTGTACATGCGGAACTCGTCGGTGCTGAAGAGGCCGCTCTTGAGGTCAGGGAGGGTGAGGTCGGGAGGGTACTCCTTCCTCGGCTCCGGGACGGCCGGGGGAGGCGAGGCGGACTTCTTCGGGGAGGACGACGGCGACGCCGCGGGGGACTTGAGGAGCACGCGGAGCGCCCTGTCCCTCTCGGCCGCGGCGTTGGCGCGCGGGAGGAGGTCCCCGGCGCGGAGGCCCGAGAAGGCGAGCGCGTCAGCGGACGCGCCCGCGGCGAGGAGGAGGTGCGTGGCCGCGACGGCGCCCGCGGCGCCGCCCGCCGCGGCGAGGTGGAGCGGCGTGGCGCCGTCTGTGGGCGACGCGCGCGCCGCCTCCGCCGGCGCGGCGGACAGCACGTAGGCAAGCACCCCCGTGCTCCCGTAGAGCGCGGCTACCATGGCCGGCGTGCGCACCTCGAGGCGCGGCCGGGCGGCACCACCCGCCGCCGCGGCGGCGGCGGAAGGCCCGTACCACTGGCACGCGGCGTCCAAGGCCGAGACTTTGTCGTCCTCGACGGCGCGCCTGAACGCCACGAGGTCGTCCGCCGCCGCGAGCTCCAGGAGCAGCGCCGCCATCTCCGCCGATTCCTTGGCCGTCGCAGCCGGCAGCGGCGGTGTCGACGGTTTGCGAGGTCCGGAGCACATACTGGTGCAGTAACCACAAGAAGACGCGTTCTTGGCGAGCGTTCTCAACGACCCCAGCTCTTGATTGATTGCTTTGCCCGGTGCTTCCTTGTTCGGTTTTGGAGAGAAACGGGGTGCGGCCGTGGAAGGACCACGCGGTGGTGAGGGGTGGGGGGAGGTGGGTGGGTTGAGGAGGAAGAGGGGAGACGCGGAGGGTATTTGTAGAGGGAGGTGGGCGAGGAGAATAATGGAGGGATTGGAGGATGGCGGGGAAGAAAAAGGCGGGGGACGGGGTGGGGCTCTGAAAGAGATAAGGAAGTAGGAGGACACGAAGCAGCTCGGATGGTCTCTCTCTCCCTTCCTCCTCTCCGCACCTCTCCCTCTCATCAGTCGAGTCATCACTCTCTCTCATCTCTCTCCGTGTGGGCGGGCGTGTGTGGCTTTCGCAATCGTTTGTTTTGTTTTGCGGAGAGAAACAAGTAAAAAAAGAGCGAAATTTGATTATTTGGTGGGGTTTGTTTTGGATTGTTTTCTGGTGTCGCCGAGCTCGCGTGGTCAAAAGGAGGACGCGCACAAGTCATCGTTGCTTCTCCCTCCCTTCGTTTTTTTCTCGGGTTTTTTTTCTTCTTTTTCTGGGGGGTTGCTGTCGCCTGTCGTCCTCTCCTGTAGGCTCAGTGCCCTCGATACCAGTCACCGAGCTGAATGAATGAATGATTTTGGTGTTGAAAAAACATTTTTGGTTTTTTTCTTTTTACACGGTGGAGGAGGAGTTGGAGCTGTGTGTACGTACCTTGGATGTTGGCATGGGATGAGGTACACATGTTTCTCTGGCGGGGAACATTTCGTCGGGCGGCCACGATCTCACCCAAAATCATCATCGAGTACAGTAGTAGTTTAGCGACTTTTTTGAGTTCCATGGAAGATGAAACCTCAAATAAATACCTCGTACTAATTACTCGATTCGGATTGTGCACGTCCAGTTGATGTAAGATTTGTTTTGATTTTCAAAGACGCATTTATAGGTATAGATGATATTTTTCATGCAATTTTGGCACGTGTCCAGGAGGAACAAAAACTTACTTTGCATGTGTTAATTTGGAAACGTAGAGCATATAATTGCAGTAGACTCAACTTGTAACTTGTAACCAATTTGGAACCTAGGGACAATTTTGGCTGCTCTCTATTTTAGGGCTTACAAAAAAAAGTGGGAAATGAGCAGCGCGTAGCTGAAGACCTGAAGTTGGTCCAAACTTGTTTCGGCCATGCAGGCATTGTATTTGCATATATGTGGAATAGAAACTTCTACCAGGCCAATTATAGTAGACTCGTAGTAGATCTTTTCTTATCTAAAAAAAATACATAACTCATACTAGTTGACCTTAAAGACAAGCAACCAAACATAGGGGTATAGGTTTTTCTAGAAATGCACATGCCACATGCAATAAAGCGACCCACTTGTAAGCATTTTTTGTTTGAATGTAATAATAACACTCATAATCTTTGGTCCATAGAGCTTCCATTGTTTCCACACTGGTAGTGTCAAAAGCAAGACGTATTCTTAAACCCACATATCCTCCTACCAGCACGCTTTTCTTGTTATTTGCAATTTTTCATTATTACCATCTACCTAAGCTATGTCAGTGTAAAGTACATCCAAATCCTCAACATTATTAAGTTATGCTAAACATGACATTATTAGTGTTAATGTATTGGTATATCATTTGGTGCAAATTCATCTATATAGAAATACGTTAACTTTCGCCATGTGCACTTTCAATGGTTGAGGCTCTGTTCAGCTTCTACTGCAGTATTTTTGGCTCAGAACAAATCTAACGTACAAGTCTGCATGTAGAATTATTTTTTTTGCGTACAAATCTGTTGAAGATATGTCGAATGGAGCCTCAACAAAAATTGCACGGAAATGGTAAATTAAGAAGGAAGGGTTTACACGGTGGCGGACCAAGGGTAAAGACGAGCCTATGCAAAGTCTAAGATAGCTCTTAACTCAGTCTCTAACAAAAGAGCAGAAGAGAGTGACAACTGTTGGGAGTTCAAAAACGATGAGAACCCCCAAACAGGAAGGGAGAACAATCGTGAATACTAAGAGCACAAGAGTCTCTGAAAACTTTCCTTCTCCCAAAAAGTTGCGTCCCCCTTTATACGAAGGACAAGGCCTCCATTTTTATAGTGCTCAAAAGCTACTTTTACATCCCGATATTATCCTCGGACCTAAGTAATATTCCCCTAGGGTCATGTAAAAATGTCCAAAGTGATCACGTAATTTATGTGATCACCTCATTATATTACAAGCTTGTCATTCATTCACACTCCAACTGTCTATCTTCAACGTCACGCCATTGCAGTCCGCTTAGAGCTTTTCCTGCCTCATAAAAGATTGATGAAGTTCTTGTGACATCCTGGCCCAAGGCTTAATAGGATTGATAAGAATACTCATACAAATAAATTGCAACTTCTTTTCCGGAAGCCCATCATCAAAAACTCCAAAGTTAAGCGAGCGATGAGTGACCGACCGGGAAGTCCTTCTCGGGTGCGCATGAGTGAGGACAAAGTGCACAGGAAATATATGTGTTGGTCTGTGATGGATATTCTTGGGATCTTAGAGAGCTGCCAGGCGTAGACGGGCCCAGCCTCGGGGAGGCAGGTCGTTACATTCTTGTTTCCCAGCTCCGGAGATCTGATTCGAGCTCCCGGATTGCTCCTTTCCTCCGAAGTCACCGTATTCCCGAAATGATTCAAAGGTTGCAAAAGTGCATGTTACGTCGGGAATTATCCCCTCTGAATATCGTTAGTATGAATAAAGTCATGAATATCATTAGCCAACAGCCTCAAATCACATAATTTCTGAAGAAATCCATCAAACTAGCGAAAACAATCCTCGTTCTCAAGTCTTTACTCTTTAACTCGCGAACTTCCGGAGCTCCGCGTCTTCTCCGAAGTTCCGAGGGTGACGGGTTTCAACTTGATTCCCCAGCAACAACCACAAATGATTGCATGAAAGCTCTTGCAATTGATTCATAGGAGCTTGGGCATGTACCCAGGGTGATCGAGCCTTAGGTCTGCCACTAGGTTTACAAGACTCTTTCCCACTGAACTACCCTGATAATTGGGTTGGGTTTAATGGCTTTAGTGGGTTGGGTTTTTCTTTAGAGTTGCTTACATTGATTAATTATGGGGTGATTCATCAAATGGTTTGGTTTGTATTGCTTCTAAGAAGAAATGTTTTGGTGATGGTTTAGAGTGGGTTGCATTGGTTCATAAATTTAAGGGTCTTAGTGTCATATCACAATAACAATGCAGGACCCACATGTACATTTAGCCATACCGTTTTGCACAAAGAAGCGGACAATTTTGATCGATGTTGTTAAAAATTTAAGATGTGAATGCAAGGTTGTAATACTAGAGTTGGACTCTTGACATTGGGCGCATATGTATGTTTAACCTTGCTATTTTGCACAAAATAGCGGGTAGTCAAATTGAGCATCTCCAAGAAATTTTAGTTAATTTTGCTAAAATTTTAAGGTCTGGCTCTTCACACAGGACTCACATGTATATTTCAGATTTTAAGTGATTTTTACATGAGCATGTATGTGTGTGTGTGTCCATGGATTTTCATAACAAATAGCACATGAGTTCCATGAAGTAGTAGGGTGGAGTGGTTTGGGTTTACATATAAATATAAACGTGAGGTGAGTTGGGTTGAAAAAATAAATTAATCAGATATGAACCGGAGTGGGTTAGAGTTGGATTACAATCCAATGAGCAAGATCTAAGTACAACCATCGCACCTCGGTGCGTGATGAATTGAAGTAGTACCGATGTAATGTATTTTAGTGGTAGAGGGAAGATGTACTCGGTATTGCACGTTGCGGTAGCATCATCTAGCAATCCACGAATTAAAAGAAGGTCGCCGCGCTGTGCATCCATCCTCCGTGTTTCCTTTGCATGCACCGGGGCGGGCGTACGTAGCACGACGAGTGCCCGGAGCGCGCGCGTGCTCGCCGCACGTGACTGCAAGCCGCCCCTGGCAAATACTACGTATGCCCCACGGGGGAGCAGGGAGGGGGCGGCCTCTGCTGCGACACGGAGCAAGGAAGCCGCAGGCGGGCAGGCGGACGCGACGCCATGGATTTGGATCGGATTATTCCATTCCAGCCAGAGGGCAACGAGGTTCACGCGTGCGCCACTGTGCGGCCGCGTCACCTCACGCCGTTCCGTCACACAGCGGAACGCGCGACCCGTCACGGCGTCACCGCTGACGTCCGCCGCGGGTCCCGCCCGCCGGATGCCGACAGCGGAACCCCGGAGCGCCACGTCACCGCCCCTTGCCGGCAAATATCGGTGCACTGTGCATACGTGGCGCGCTCAACTTGGCCTTGACTTTCCTCTCGCACATAAAAAGTTGCAGCGCACGCCCTCCACCTCGTACCCCTCTGGCGCCCACGCGCTGTGGCGTCGTCCGGGCCCATCGGTCAGTGAGAGCGGTCAGCACAGGTGACGGTGTGGGTGGGTGCTGGAGCTTTTTCAATCAAGAGTGTTGTCGTGGTGGTGGGCCCCCCGCGAGGTGGCTTTCCGAGTCAGTCTTCCACTGCTCCCGCGCCGTTAGATCAACCGGCCGCCTTCGACTTTTGCGGTTAGCCGGATGGGTTTGGGTTTGGTTTCGGTTTTCCCATCGCGACCGCGTCAACGCACGCGCTCTACTACCTTTTTGTTTAAGCTAGCTTTGCTGGATGACAGAAAGGAGAAGAGGGATCGTGATGGCTGCTGGCTGGCGCTGGATCGGATCGTATCTGATGATCTGGGAGACAAGACGATTAGAATCCGCGCGTGCGTGCTGTTTCCTCGATCGAGCTCGCTCGCTCGCTCGGTTTAGCCTCGACAATGGTTGATTAAACAAGCAGCAGACAGAAGCAATTTACTAGTAAGTGGGCGAACATCACTAAACTAAGCTCGACCGCTCTAGATTAAGATGTCGGGTGATGATCCGATACCCAGGCATATCGATATTTATATTTAATTTTGCACCTAGCTCGTCTCCGCTATGTGTATAGTGGGGCTTCTGCCGTTCAGTTAGCAGAGGCCACAATTTGACCGTGATGGACCATATATATAGCTTGTTGTCCTCCTGCACCATTAAAACCGTTCGTATCCTCCATGTCCCGCCACATGAAGTGCTATCACAATTACCTTGTCCAACCATCACGTCACTCACATGTAGTTCTTCGCATCGGACCTGGTTACTAATTCTCTGCATTCGGAACCTCGAACCTACCATGGTGCGCAAAAAGGAAAAACCATAAATGTGTTTTTTCTTTCTGGCGGTATCGAAGAAATACACACGCGTGATATTTTTCTTGTGTGGCATCAGTAACAAAGCAATGATATAGTGTATAGCGGAGCCATGGTAACTATCATGAAACATAACTTTTGCAGAAGAAAGCAGATCAGATAACATCTAATAGCACCGTTTCTTAATTTACCAACAACAATTTATCCAATCATAGTAATTCGTTTTCATCTGCACTCCACTCCTACAGATTGTTTATAAATAGCTAGGCAGCAACAAACAGACGCGCACTTGACACCGATGCTAGCTGCTGGCAAAGGCGTGCGTGCGCACGAGGGGAACGGGTTCCACGCGCGTGTGGAACTCGACGATCCAGGGACTAGCAACAAGCGGGAGTGGAGTGCACGCAGGACCAGCACACCACTTCAGGATTCTACTATCCCTCTCTCCAGATGTGCACTCGATCTGTGTACGGCTGGCTGCGTATGGATGCATGTCAATTTGGTTGTAAATTGTGGCCTAGTTTTATCAGTGGAAGCAAGGTGAAGAAGCTCGCTGGTTGCAAATGAAAGCGTCATCCTGCTGCGTGCCGGTGCACGCACGGAACTCAACGAGCGAGTCCGCGCTGTCCACTGTCGGCGGCTCTCGCTGGAGGGCTAGGCATACGGACCAACGGAGTATCGTGCTCGTGACGTGGCAAGTCAGCACGCATGCAGCTAGCTCGTAAATTGCCTCGCGGACCATGGACACGCGCGCGACCAAGTCAGCTGATGACCTGCAACGACTGTTCCCAGAGCTCCTTTACTGGAACTAGCTACAGTAGCTTGTTTCGTCAGAATACGCTTGCTAGAAACTACTCCTACGGGAGTAGCACACGGACGGAGTAGTATGTATTCTCTCTCCCTCGTCCGTCGCTCTCACTACTCCGTGGTACGTCGACCGTACGAGCTTTTGACTGGTGCGTAAAAACATGCATGTTGTTCTTTATCTACTGCCTTCCTGTAGACGTGCGTTGATCAATCAGTAAGCTAGACTTGGACGACGTGCCAGCTCCGTCCGATTTATTCCATTTCCAGAAAGAAAGACGGAGGAAGGTCGCCGCCGGTCCATCATCAGTGGAGAAGTAGGTTCGTAGAACTAGAATCTGATCTGGTGCACGGCCATATCAGCCGTCATGAGGTAGTATGTTATGTACTCCGGTCTCTCGACTCGCTCAGCTGTGTTGACGCCGCTGTACATACACGAGTGTGTAGCGTAACGTAGGTAGCTATAGAGACGGATCCCCATGCGTCCGATCGCTGCGGTCGTGCTGATCGGATGGTCAGTCAAAAGGAGGAGGACGTACACGGCCGGGAGCTAGTGCACCGTGAGTCCGTGACGCACTAGTAAAGTGTCTCTCTCCATGGGTGGACGTGGACGTCGTGGTCCGGAGGGTCAGGTCCGAGTCCGACCGGGCACGCACGGCGGCGGTCAGCCGGTCAGCGGTCGCCGCTGCGCTGCGCCGCTGCCCGCATCCGCAGTTCGACGACCCGTCAACGGTCAAGGCTGCCCCGCCCCGGAGCCGGAGGAAGAAGAGTCGCAGACCCACTCCACGTCACGCGACGCGAGAGGATGATCGGAACCGGTCTCGCTGCGCGTGGGGCCCCAGCGGCACGCGTGCGCGGGGGTTGTGCACTTGTGCTCTGCAGATGCAGGTGAGCTGCGGCGAAACTTCGCTTGCCCACGGATGATCGATTTTTTTTTTAAAAAAAAAGCGGATGATCGATTGATTGATCCGGCTGGAATTGCCGAATTGTTGCGAGCAAGTCAAGCCACAAGCCTGGTCACGCGGCAGCAGCGCGGCAGGGGTCAACACAGAGAGTTCAGTTTTTTAGCGTGTCTGGATCGGATTTTATTCCGCCAACAGTAGCTTCTTAATGGGTCCGGATTAAGATATAGTACACACCTACTGTCTGCTAGCAAGCACGGGATCAGTAGTGCACGTCACCGTCACGGCTCAACGTGCGCGTGTATGGGTGGTGCACACGGTTACTGATCTGCATCTGTATGTGTGCACTTGCTTTTAACTTTTCTTTCCACCAAGAGATTAGAGGCCTCTCAGTCTCGTCTCAGTGGGTTCCTCGCGGGGCAAGCAGGTTGCAATTTTGGTGCTCGCAACGCACGACCGAGCGCTTCGAACAGTAGTATACGCGTAGAGGTCCCGATTCTGCAGGTATGCGCACGTGTGCATTGTCTTTTTGTACTACAGCATTTGTTTGTTTTTACCCCTTCCCGCTGCAGCTGCAGCAGCTCGAGATCGTTCCGTTCTGGTCGATTTCCATTTGTAGCTTGGGCCTAGAGCGCACAAAATCATTGAGCAATCCTGCACTATCTTGGAGCTCAGATTGTACATGTTCGGCGGCAGTGCTAGCTAGCTCGCCTAGTTTCAGATCAACGCAGTGCAAACCGCTTGCCATCCTAGTAGATGTTTCACGGATCCATCGATGCCATCCATACTATAGTATGCGATTTGGAGCTACTAACAAGAAGCAGAGCAAAGGTTACGGCCAGTTGGACCGTGCTAGCAGCAGCCTAGCTAGGTCAATCACTGGAACCAAAGCTGCAGCGACGATGGTGATGGTGAGACCTAACCCAACTTGCACTGGAACTGCACGCACGATATCGAACCGGCTGCACGAACCGTGCGCGCGGCCGGTTGGACATCGACCACCCTTTTCCCCCCCTGCTGGGGTGGAACAGAGTAGGACGGCGACGGCGACGCCTTTTGTGGTGGTCTGTTTTTTCCCGCTGAGCTAGTAGCTAGCCACCACCTGCAGGTATAGTATAGGTTGTCTGTACCGTGCATGATGGAGGATTGGAGGGAGGAGCCAACCCCACTTTCGTTTTGTGCTGCCGACCTACACAGCTTTATCGCTGCTTGCTAGTAGTACTACCTTAGTGGTTTCATCAGCAATCATGGGCGCTTCTTGCGTACCACGATTGGAATTATTTTAACGGATTTTGGCTTGTATTAACAACTTTGTCCTCACCTGTTATTTTCTTTTTAAAAAAAAACACATGAAAACCGATTGATTTTGATCCTCAATTATGTATTCAGAACAAGAAAACATCAGTAGGAGGCAATGGCACGAACTAACCAAGTCAGCAGTTGCATTGACGATAGACCACTTCCAGTTGCGGCTTGTTGTGACGAAAGGAAACTCAACTCACCTGATTAATTCATCTTCGTCATATGTGCAGGTAGTACGACGTTTCAAAATTAACGGTTCGGTATAGTTTCCTCTCGACCACGACAAGGTTGGACGTCCGGGAACGTTTTCTTGTTGCGTGGATGAGTTTCTTAAAGGCTACTGAACCAACTGAACGTTTTTCCAACTATTGGAATTTGGAAATGCACATTCTCAACAAAAAAGGGGACAAAATGTCGTTATGGCGTCCTCACTTTCTTGCTACATCTATGATATATCTCGACACTATGCTCATAGCGTCCACACGAATCCTTAGCACACTTATATTACACCGGGAGCGCCATGACGACAGCCTCGGAAATGAACGGACGGCAGAGGAAACACACGTCCGGCAAGTAAAAAACCACAGTAGCTGCTATTCAGCGACAGCAACACCTGCATCGCAACGAAACCACGCGCATTTCTGTCGCAATCTCCGCCAGAAAAAAAAAAATAAAAAGGAGGGACAAAGCCTCACGAGCAAACCGCGGCCGGGGAGCACACATCCAGAAGCTCGCTGGATCATGGATGCACGCACTTGATCCGATCCCAATTCCCCATCACCCTAGCAGTCGGTGATCGATCGATTCCCCTCCTTGCTCCAAATTCTGTTGGAATTCCCCGCCGCAACAGCAGGCAGGACCGATCGGAGGAGGAGCCATGAAAGAGACGGGCAGCACCGAGCAGGCGGGCGGCAGCGCGTGCACGCGAACGAGGGCGACTCCGTCGTCCGATCCACCACCGGCACCGAGCCACCGATCGATCGCCTAGCGCGCGGTGACATGCATGGTGATAATGGCAACCGGGATTATTTGCGGTGGGGGAGTGGAGGCGGGTCGCGTCGCCATCCGTCGCGCGCGCACCGCCACCGCCACCTCCACCCCCTGATCGCTGATCAGAGACGGCGAGCAGTGGCCTCGGCGCCGCCCTGCTCGCGCGCGATAAGCACTCTGCAGCTCTGACTCCTTCCTCACGCCGCTCCGGAGCCTCGCGCGCCACACGTTAATCCAATCTTCTGGTGGCATCTAATGTCCGGACTCCCCCTTAACCACATAAAAGAAAATTGTTATTATATAATAATGAAAACACTGTCTGTTTGTTACCGCGAAACGCTTCTTCTTTGTGTGGTGCTTAGTTTTTCGTCTTTTTTTTTTGTCTGTGCTTGTAGTATTTGTTTGTTGTTTGGTCACTACAGCGCAGTCAAATTCTGTATGTTATTTTAGATCCATTCCTTTTGCTATGTTTTTAGACATACTCCATCCGATTCCGTATTAGAAGTCGTTTGAGACAACGACATGGTCACCAAAGCACAACTTTGACTTCGCTTTTCCATAAAAATATTTATTAGAAAGTTATATATGTATATTTTTATGAAAGTAATTTTCAAGACAACTCTATTTATATAATTTTCACATTTTTCAAACTCAATGACTTAAAAGTTATTCATGATTTATTTTTCCTAATATGACTCAAACTTTGTCCAAAATGACTTCTAATAGGGAAATACACCAGTACATGGGGGAAGCATGAGGAAATATACAAGTCCTTGTTAACCAGACAATTATTGGGACGACATGCATGTTTTTGCTCAAGATTCGCACGCAAGGACATAGATTTCCCTTACCTGTTTCGGATCGAAATACGAGCGACGGCATGGATGCCGCGGCTTGTTTTCTCTTGCTTGGAAGCAAGAAACAGGCTGCAGTCCGTTTTCCCCTTCTCATCATCATCACATGAAGTTGGCTGCAAACTGCAAGTGGCGCATACGTTGGTGCAAGTTGCAGCCACTCCCACGAGGTGTTCTAGAACAACATGATACCGGCCACAAGTCCAGTTCTCACCGTCTCAGAAATACTAGTGCGTGGGGAAGCAGCAAAAAGGAGAGAATAACCAGCCAACCAGGAGCCCGCATCGCTAGGACATCATGAATTTCGATCTTTAAACGAATGCGTTAATATTTAAAAGTAATTTCAAAAAATCTTAATTAGAAATGTTTCATATATTGTTAACTAACTGTTAGTCAAAATCCTAATACAAACGTCTCATACAGGTGCGCATGTTTCATATTTCGTTGAATCGCTAGACTCGGTCGAGACTATGGTAACGTACCATCATCATGTTAATTAGGTGTATATTTGTATATTACTATCTGACTAATACCAACTCCTGGTTTCTGGAGGA
Source organism: Cenchrus americanus (assembly GCA_947561735.1). Classification (NCBI taxonomy): domain Eukaryota; kingdom Viridiplantae; phylum Streptophyta; class Magnoliopsida; order Poales; family Poaceae; genus Cenchrus; species Cenchrus americanus. The sequence continues at coordinate 270,985,815 of OX387239.1, forward strand.
ATGGGTCTACCGGCAGAGTACTATATGGGCATCATAAGCTGATTGGACATTTGTTGCTAATAATGGTACCTTTCGGTGTTAGGTTTTCAGGTTTCAGGAAACTCCAGAAAAAGTCGGCTGAAAGCCTGAAACCACTACAAAACCAACCGTTCCCGACTTTACTTACTTTGGGCGACTAGCAAATTTTCAGACTGTTCGTTTGGCTGGTGGCTTATGGCTGATGCTGGTTTGTTCTGAGAGAAAAGTACTGCTGGCCGGTGGCATATTGACACATTCTACTCGCAGCCCCAACTAAACGAGACACCAGCGTTGACTGCTTCACAACTCGCTGACATATCCCGTGGCAGGTAGAGCCGTAGAGGTAAGCAGCCTAGCTAATAGGTCATCGCAGAACTGCCACAACGCTCAACGGCTGAGCCTGTCTTGCTGTCCATGCCCTGATGGCAACTGCAACTGCAACTGCTGCGACTCCGGTTGACATGATCAGTTCAGGCTCAGAGAGGATTTGTGGACATTGACCCACCCCACCCAACAACTGGATTAGTAAGTACCTGTTCCATTTTGCTCGGAGCTGCAACACAAACGCCTCTGGCCTTCGATTTGGCATCCAAACGCGTCATTATTTTTTTAATAAAGGACGCATCATAATAGTTGCTGGTGCCGAAAGTTAGTATTTCTTTCATTCAAAATAAAGGTAGGAGTATTAGAGCATCTCCAGCGGAAGCCTCTCCAAATCATGCTCCAAACCTCATTTACACGTCCAACTCTAAAAAATAGAGCGCCTAAAAATGCATCTCAACTCCAAAGAAGAATTAACTTGGACCTCTATTTTGATGTGGACCCGTCTTGTCATACAGAGAGGAAAAGGTAAATAAAAAAGGAAAAATAATAAAAATGTTGGGATCACCTTTTGGAGGGGGGAGTAGAGGGCCTCCAATAATGGAGGCTTGGAAGGAAATTTGGAGGGGCCTCAAAAATGGAGGGCCATTTAGAGGCCCTGCTGGAGATGAATTTTTACACCAAACCTCCAAATTTTGGAGTAGAGGCTCATATGGAGGCCCCCGCCGAGATGCTCTTAGGAGTGCAGCCAATCTATGCTCAATGATAGATTCATCATTGATAGTTAGAGCATCTACAAGAGACTCTATATTTTTCCTAAATGATAGAAATAGAGATTTTAGTGAAAAAATGTCTTCCAGCAGCTTATCTAAATGATCATTCAAATATAGTCATCTTCTATTCGGGTTTTTCGCTAGTCAAATATATAAAACGAGAATGACTCCCTAAAGTGTGCATAAGAAATAGAAAAGCTGTTGAGAAGTGAAGAAAATATAGAAAACAATTTTTATGCAAATGCCTCTGTAAATGATGATTTAGAGAGTAAAATTCAGAAATAATCTGGGAAATGGGCCGGCATTTTTTTTAGAATGAAATGGGCCGCCAATTTGTACTTTGTTATTCCACCACCAACTCTTTAGTTTAAATTTTAGCTCAAAAAAATTCTCTTAAATTTATGGGCTGCTGTCGGCCTAGGCCCAAATTACTACGACAGTTACAAATCATCTGGGCTTGTTGATCCTCATTGCCATGGGCGGCCCATTGTTTCTAACAAAATGTAAGGTTTGGACAATAATATGACTGTCCCAGGGTCAGACAGTTCCCTTGATACCGATACACACTGCAGAGAGCAGGTTTTTTATAAACACAATTGCAGAGTGGAGTAACGCCCATCATCCATGGACATGGCATGAACAATAACCTTGTTTTCCTACTTTTATTCAGAAGACAAGTACAATACGAATATCTATCAGATGGCTCTAAAATACTACTGTAGCATAAATAATTCCCCCCCCTTCAGAGATGTCTGGTGGTAACAGAGAAGCCTCCACGGATGTAGAATGGGCGCGCATCCTAAACCTCCACGGACGCTTTCCCGTTTTTCTTCTTCTTCTTCTTTACCTTGAGCCGGGTTTGCCCGTCGGTGGCGTTCCCGGAGAAGGACACGGATGCGGCCGCTGATGCATCCTGGTCCTCGGCCTTGGTCTTGAGCCGCTTCATGACCAACTCGGGCACCACCCAGTTGGTCACGAAGTAGAAGAGCAGCATCAGAGCACTGCAAGCGTAAAATCAGCACAGCAGGCGTGTCAGGAAATTACCGTGAGCATGCATTGAGTCATTGAGTGTAACATTACAACATTGATGTGATCAGATTATTAAAATATCCAAGTTATTGAGAAAGAGGCCTAAGCACGGTATTGATCCGATTAAATCCCCGTTGCAAATCCTGGCGCGGTCCCTGGCTAAAAGTGAGTACGTCAAGTTTGAGACTAGTCTTGGAGAAATATCTTGAGAAAGAAACAGGCATTGGACAACACTAAAAGATGGGCAGTGTCAGGTTAAATTAATTAGCTCCTATATATACGTGGTGAATCAAACTTTGGGAATTACCGTAGGCAAGGTGATTGACTGAATAAATTACCGTTTCGAATTACTAAAAGTAAGAGCACGCCAAGTTTAAGACTACAGTCTTCGAAAAATACTCGCCTGACAGGGATGAGCGACGAGACGTCGCCGGTGTCGGACGGCGAGCCTGGCACCAGCTTGGGGCTGAGGATCTCGCTGAGCTCCGGCGGCAAAGCCCGGAGCCTGCTGCCGCGCGGACCACGGCGCCGCCACGCCACGGCCGCCGAGCTCCTCCGGTGGCCATGCGCAGGAGCAGCGGCGGCGGCGGGACGGTGGGCGGTGGAGCGTATCGTGAGCGCAGCTGCTGCCTCCATGGATAAGAAAAGATATTCTTTTGAGCAGTGCAACGGCGCTCGCTGTGGTTTTGAAGACGCTCCTCAGCCTGAACAGGGCTGCGCTTTGTGGATAACGAGATGGCTTACTGGTTACGCTGGACGGATAAGGCCCATTTAAGGCCCATCTAAACTTCTCATGGGCTCCACAAAAAGAATCAGTCGAGGCCCAGAGAAGGGCATTAGGCGTGATGGTGAGCCCAGTTAATAATCCATCCAAGACCATGCATGGATGGCGGCTTTCGTTGTCCTCTTTTGACCTAGCAAGCCCTCCCGGTCTCTCTCCATCTCGTGATGACGTGGGTCACGCTCGGTTTCTCCCCCAAGCAAAGCTTCCTCCCGAGTCAGTCAACCCTACGCGCTTCTCCAAGAAAAAGGGCGTCGATCCTACAACTTTTCTGCCCTCTCGCAGCCCACGCCATGCATGCACGACCCCGCTCTCTGACGAGCGCGCGCGCGTGCGTGCGTGATTACGTGGGCTGGTGGTACTCGCGATAAGCGCATGCTGCCGCCCCACCTATATATAACATGATTTTCTTTTTTCAAACCACGAGATAATGCTGGAGCGTGGCGGAGTTTATTTTCACACCGCGCATAAAACCGAGCGCGGACGCGGCGTCAGAGCCGAGCGCATTCGTTCACATCTTTCCACATTGTTCAAACCGCCCGCATTCCCATGCATTTCCCCTATATGCACCATCATCCTGCGAAACTAGAATTCATTGATCTTCAATAATGTAGTTGGAGAGAACAACAAAACTCAGCTTTGAACTGACCTACTCTCTCCATCCATTTTTACAAAACAGTACAACTTGGTACAAAAGAACACTTTTGACCAGTCATTTATCTTATATTATATCAGTTATGGTATATATAGTCCGAGATAATGATATGTACACACGCATGACTATTTGATACACTTTGCATGCCCACCAAGCGAGGGGGTGGTACATATATATTGGGGACCAAGGCGTAGCAAAACTTAGAGCTTAGAACCGGAGTGAGGGAGTGTAGCCGTGTAGGTGACGGCCTTGGCAAAGCAACAACGGTCGCCACCAAAAGACAACAATATATATATGGGTTCTACACTACTACCGCCTAGCATGGAGGAAGCGCGTGAAGGGGTATAAAAGGTTGAAAACTTAGGCCCTTGTAAAATACCATCTCCTCTTTTAAGTAATATAATTCCACCATTGAAAACCATTCATCTGTGTCAAACAAAAATATTGTGTGTATGTGCTCATGCTCGCTAGATTACTACGACAACAGACAAGAATAGCGATATCATAAAGTTGTTCAATGGTTGCAGTCTAACATGGCCCACACGATACAATACTGTTCATAAAAAAAGCTATATATACCGACATAATAAGCTAGTTGGTTGCTATTGCTAGACACGCACTAAATGAAATTCCCTTCATAATTCGAATTATGGATCAATAAGCGTGAAAGATGCATGTAAACGAATGAAACGCAAGCAGCCTCAAACATATCGGTCGCTCTCTGCCGGTACATAGCATGCATCACCCGTCAGTTAGTTAGTAGTCAAATCATCATGTACATCCTCTCAATAATGCAACTTCATCAGTGCAATCTGCCCCTCCAAGATATCTCATTCTCATCGTCCGATCAGCGTCATTCATTCGTTCCCTGTGTCCTTGCTTCATCTTATGGGTACTTGGGATTGGGCTGATCGGACAATCAGTCCTTGTCTACTCGTGTCACGTCAGTCTCCAAGCTCGACAAATCGGTGCTTGAATTGCATAATTTTTATATCGCTTGCGCGTCAAGAGGTCTCTCTCTAGGCTTTGGCTAAACATGATGCTACCCTTGACTTCACACTAGCTAGGGCAGAATATTGACCCGCGAGTCATGCATGCAAGTAAAGTATTCACTGCTTTACTGGATCATCGATGCATAGATTCGGTATATGGTCAATTTCTTTCGATCCAGTGCAACCTATATGCCATATTTTATAGGTGTCCAACTGCTCCAAGTAGCAAAGGTTATTCTTTGATATTGCCATGAAATTGCCACTAGTGTTATTTTAAAACTAGTGGTATCTGAAATAAGCTAGGTGGCTAGTCTAATTTACTACAACAGAATCTGTACAGTGTGTAATCAGAAAATCAGACTGACGTCATGAATTCCTCACGCCACAAAAGCAATGGCAGATGCATGTGAAAGCATGGATACATATTTGCCGAATCCATACTAAAAACAGTATATCTGTTGTTTACTGTATGACTAAACAATAATATCAAGTTGAAGTAGACAAAAATGTTAATTGATAAAGTCAGTGTTATTATTAATGGATAAACCCCCCCAGCAATTTTCACTAAAAAGGCATTTGTTTGTATTATGCTGTGGCCATAGCCACAGGAATGCTAACAAGCAACATATCCTATGATTGAATGTTGCCATTGTGAACACTCAAGGGCACGGTACGCTCATCAAAAGTGAACAGTGAACAAGACATGTCAAGAAAGCAAGGAGTGCAACCAACTAGGCAATTTGCTTACACATATACTATCAGGTCAAGGACAGATGATATGCTTATGTCACTTTACTCGTCATGGTGATATAACCTTACACAAATCATTCATCATATAGAAATGGTACTGTTTTTATGCTGCACAAAAACTGCTGATTGCAAGACTTTTAATAAAAAGGGGATGAATCGAAAATGTGTTTTCCTCATATCTGTTTTTGCCACATATAGTTTTCTAGTGACGCGAATGCATGTTGCATTGGTCATGCCAATTACTATTTTACTACCAACTTCCCCAACAAAACGGTTGTTATGAGCACACGCACTACCGCCGGGGAATGTTAGCAGCAGGTAGCGTGTGCACTTAAGTTTACAGCTAGCACATACTGAACCCCAGAGAGTCCGACATGCAATTGATTTCGTCTTTTGGCTTTCACCCAAAGTTTCACACATAACACATCAATTATTCTAGATCTCTTCTTTGTAAAAAACTAAAAACACAGTAAATCTCGCATCACCCGCTGACGGCTGACTCGCATATACAAGCAAACATTATAAAAGAAGAGGACCTGACATGACTTGATCAACTAGCTAAGCCTCATAATATATAGGGCCAGCAATTTCTAGGAGAGCATTGGGTATGCAACAACGCGGTTTCATACTCTATACTTTCCTACGTACACACTGTGCATGCTAGCTCATGGGTTCATACCACAGGCAGGCATGCATATGCCCCCAAACTGTCTACAAGTAGCCATGATGCATGCTACGACACGCGGTCCACACTACATACATCATCACTCAGGGGGCTGATCGTGTAATTAAAATTTCCTAATTATTGTTCAGGCAAACAAGCACTACACCAATCTAGCTAGTAGCTACCTGCCAGTGTTGTTCGATCTATCCAATGGCTTCTGCCGGACACCTCTGATTTTTTGCAAATGTATCCATGCAGGAATCCAGGGGCATCAATACCCTCCAGGATAAGCAAAGCAATGCAAAGCAGCTGCAGCCTGCCTGCACCCCTATCAGCAACCATGTGCTTCCAGTATCCACCACCCTCTCTTTCCTGATCATACTAGCCAGCCCTACCACTTTTCAGATGCAAATCTCCTTTCGCTAGTGACATATATCTTTACCCATGCAACTGAAAAGAGAGCAAAGTGAGAAAGATCTAGCAGCTACACCGTGTCGCGCTAAAGCTACACAAGTCCTGCAGAGATATATCATCACTGAAGCACCAATTTCTGAATGGAAAGCACATGAACCGACCATGGCCTGGTGGGAAATCCTACAAATCATCTTGAAAAGACGAGAGGGAGATCTATGAAAAACCAGGGAGAAGGCACATCGATTGATCATGCAAAGGGGATGTGATACAGCCATGCCGTGCACTTGTTGAAAACCAGAAAGCTCAGCCGGCCAGCTCCTGAAGCTGATGAGATGATGAGACCAGAGACCAGACTGATGAGACTAGAGCGCGCTAGAGCTGATAACTAATGGCTGCTGGCCGGCTAAATAAAGGTCGTCACATGAGCTGCAATAAACCCTTTTTCACCATATCTGAATGAACATGTACAGCCTCTTTTCCTGATCTGCACACTAGCTGATGTCTAGAAAAACCCTAACCAACCAAGATCATTGATCGAGCGCTAGTGATCATCTAAAGGTAGTAGCTAGCCGGCCGATGCGCGCTTCGCGGTGAAACATCGTTGCTCCTGGGCAAGACGACAAGTATTCGCCATCAGAAGATTTACTAGATCGAGTAGCACTCAATCAGTGCATGTAGTCATGGAGATAGTGATGTTTGAATGCTAGCTGATGAGTAGATGACAACCAAAGGAGCTAGTAGCAGGGCGTGTGTGTTTGGGTCCGTACCGGCGGTGAGTAGTGTGCGGATGGAGGAGAATCGATCACGAGGAGTCGCCGCCGAGCTTGGCGAGCAGCGCGGCGACGAGCTGGTGCCGGCGCTCCTCCCGCTCCTCGGCGCGCGCGCGCCAGGCGTCTTCCCGCTCCCGCCAGCGGCGCACGAGCGCTAGCCGCTCCTCGCCGAGCGCGACCATGGCGTTGCGCCACTCCTCCTCGCGGGCGCGGCGCTCGGCCTCGCGCGCCTCGGCCGCCTCCATCCAGCGCTCCTCCATCTCCACCTGGCGCCGCATGAACTCCCGCAGCATGGCCTCCACCTCGCCCTGATCCGCAGACGACCTAGCCGGCGCCACGGCGTGCTTCCGCCTGCGCTTCTTGTCCCCGCCGCCGCCCCTCGCGTCCGCGGCCGCCACCACCCTGCTGCCGGCGGCCTCGTCCTCGCCCACCTCCGCCGCCTCGGCGAGCTCCTCCTCTTCATCATCGTCGTCCTCACCCTCGCCGCCGCCTTCGTCGTCCTCCGTCCGCACGTCTTTCCCCTTGGCCCTCTTCCTCTCCAATGCTTGCGCCCGCTCGACCCTAGCGTCGAATATCCTCCGCATCTCGTCGTGGAACGGGAACTGCCTCGCCGCCTGCTGCGCCGCGGCGGAGGAGGCGGACGCGGGATCGGCGTCCTGCGACTGGTGCGCGGCGGCGGCGGCGGCCTCGGTGCCCTTGAACCTGGTGACGAGGTTCTTCCACTTGGACTTGCACTGGTCGGGGGTGCGTGCGAACCCCTGCCCCTGGAGGCGCGCGGAGACGGCCTCCCAGAGCGCCTTGTTCCGCTTGGTGGTGAGGAAGGAGTGGTCGAGCTCGGCGCGGACGGCGAGGAACGTGGCCGTCTCGGCGTGGGACCACTGCGGGAGGCGCTCCCGGTCGAGGCTCGCGGAGGGCTGCAGCTGCGGCGGCGACGGGTCGGCGGGCGGGGGAAGCGGCGGCGGCGGGAGGGGAGGGTAGTGGTGTGGGTGGTGGGGCGGCGAGGGGGAGAGCAGCGGGTGGTAGGGGTTGGAGAAGGAGGTGTTGAGGTGGTGGAAGGGATCCATGGCGGATCGGTGGAGGTGGTGGGATTGGGGGGTGGGAATGGATTTGGACGCGAGGCGAGCGAGGGATGGCAAAAGTTGTGGTGGCGCGGGCGGTCAGGTCAGGGGATGGAATGGAAGTCAAGAGGGTTGGCTTTGGCTTGGCCGCTGGGAAAGAAAAGAAACAAGAGGAAATCTGTTGGGTTTCAACGCGGAAACGGCTTGCTTTCATATTGCTTTCCTTCCGAGATCTGGATCCTCTGCGCCGCGCACCCATTTTTATTCCATCCGGCCGGCTACCCAAGCCACAACACAACCTCCTGCCTGCCTGCTCAATTGTCGATGTGCAGCGATGATGCAGGTTCCCACACAACCATATTACTGTATACGGCTACTACTTCATGTTTGTGTTAAGATTTTAAATTCAATTCTGTGTGTTGGTTGAATTTTGGAGCCCAACATGATAGAGGTACCAACCTTGTAGCACAAATCCACTGATGACTTCCTAACATCATAGGTTTGACTTTATTGTGCGGTTCTTGTTGTAATGAAAACGATGTAAGATTTGACCAATCACAAGCTAGGAAATCAAGAATTACATGTCATAAATGATGCATTCCGGATGGATATCAGGTCTCAATTGTGCTTTTGGTAGCCATAGCAGTTAATGCATGCCACAACCTCAAGTACTAGATCATGGCAAAGGCGAACCATTAATTGCGTCGGTTGCACTCATACTACTTCAACAAATGTACTGTATAGTAGTTGCAAAAGTCAGCTAGCAATCACGCTAGAAAAATGAATCCAACGAATTGAAAGTAACCTGTGTAACGTTTAAATGCTGCTATAGACTTACAACCCACAACTAGTGAAGTGGCGGGAAGATCTTTGGCAGACTTGTTGTTGCACGGTTAGAATATATGATGTTTGAAACTATAGTTGCGAGTCGATGAGAATGTTGTTCAATGGAGGTTTTATTGTTATGTTTATAAGGGTATTGCCATATTTCTCTTTTCAAATGCCACGGTCTAACGGAACCATACATTCCCTTTCAGTTTGAGCAACTGAAATCAGCACGGTATGTTTTGCTTGCCCGGCTGTTCATGTATAAACGCATCACACTAATCCTCAAAAGTTCTCTAGAAGATTCCTCTCGTGAGTCGTGACCGTTGCTGTTTACGGCTGCCATCGAGCCGCCGCAGTGGTATGGCTCGAGCCGGCGGCGTTCACAAAGGATCCGGCGCGCCTGCCTGCGGTGGTCCCGCGGCGTGGTAGGTGGGCCCGCGGTCTCCGTGGGGCGTGGCGTCACGCGGACGCCAGCGCGTCGTAAGGGGGAAGCCCCGCCCCCGTCGAGTCATCCTTTGCTGCGAAGCATCATCATCGTCTGCAAATCGCGGCGGTCTCCGATTTTTATTTTCCCTCCTGCACTGCACCTGCACAGCAGCGGCGGCGGCGGCGTGTCCGTCCGTTTGTCGCCTTCATCTCGTCCAGATGGCGGCCCGCGACGGCGACGGGTGGTCGTGTGTGCCTGCGCTGCAAGCAACAGGCAGGCAGCCAGCCGGGCGGCCACCATTTGTTGGAGCCTCCCGCGTACGCGGCCCGGGCGCCGGCTGGCCGGCCGGCCGGGCAGCGGCGTACGAGTATGATTTGCAGGGTGTTGCGTGCTGGCGACCGGCCATGGCGTGGCCGTGCGTGCGTGTTCCAGCGGGGATCGACGGATCCATCCGTAATAGTACGATCAGGACGTGTTGCGATCCGATCTCGACGGTGTACTACGTTTGGTGCGCGTATGTACGGCACGAACGGCAGTGCGACACCTGGCGTGGGTTTTCACTCTGTCTTTTTTTTAACGAGGGCGCATCTGATTGAAAAAATGAGCATGGTCTCCGCAGGGCATTTGCTGTTTTGTTTCTGGAGTTGTGGACGTGCCCGGTGGAAGGAATGAGCATGGCAAGAGGTGTCTTCAGGATGTCGAATGCCCTACTGCTACTACGAGAACTACTATATGATCTCTACAGCTAAAAAATGTGAAGAGGAGAAAAAAATTGGTACGTAAAAACGCGTTGGCTTCACCACGCCCGTGGCTCTGCCTCACCTCACCTCACCTCGCGCGCCCTCCCCACGCCCCCCAGTCCGCCGGCAGTTCCAAACCCGCTCCAGTACGCCGCCGCCCCAGTCCGCCCCCCCCGCCCCCCCCCGCACGCCGCCGCGCGTCCGCCCCTCGCCCCGGTCCGCCGCCGCCCCGTGAGGAGTGCCCCCGTCCGCCGCAACCGGGACCGGGCATCCGCCGCCCTCAACCACACTCCGCCGCCCTCACCGTCGATCCGGCGCCCTAAATCCGGTCCGCCGCCGCCACCCCCGTGCGCGGCCGCCCCGTGAGGCCTCCCCCCGTCCGCCGCAACTGCACCGGGGATCCACCGCCCTCACCACAGTACGCCGCCGCAACTTCGCACCGTGGATCCGGTGCCCTAAATCCAGTGCCGCTACTAATCTCGCACTCTTCCGCTTCCTGATTTCCTTCTGCCCTTCCCATCCGCGGCAACGTGAAGGGTACGTCGCCGTGGCCGTCGTCCATTGCATCCATGCGGGCAGCCAGGAGAAGAGCTGCAGTCCACCTCTTTTGCCTCCATCTCCAACCGCAACCGAGTCGTCATCTACTGCATCATTGCTTTTTTTCTTTCACTTGTTAGATTTTAGTTGAATATTGCTTCTAGCATCTACTGCGTCCGGGCCTCTGCATCCAGCCCCGATGTCGACTACGTACAACATCTCACTAGAGATATTATTCTTGCTTTCACTTGTTAGCATTTACAATTGGCCACAGAGTTTTAGTCGACTTCACATCATTGAACCTACCTTCAATTTTAAGACTTCTACATCCGATTTGAGGTTTCGTTGTCTCAGGATCGCGATGTGAATGGTTGGTTTTCCTCCGAAAGTTGATTGAACGAGTTGTATTTTTCACATTTTAGTTGTTTGACCCGATCATAAGGTAACACATCAATTCCCCCCTAAAAATAGCACTTACATAGCAATGTTTGAGCACTTACATTAACTTGCTCATGACGGTAGGCCATTATAGGTCGGGATGGGATTCGGCACTCATGAACATTCATAGCTTTATTGAATCTTCTATGATGCATCTGCACAAGTGCAGTTTGAGCCATCTATCTTACTATTGAAAATTGATGCGGGTGAAAGCGGCAAAAAGATGGTGTGTGCCTATGTGGAGATGCAATGGCGGCTTTTGCAACATTGATGCCCCCCGCATTGTGCCCTCAAGGTTTGAGTTTTGAGTCTTTCCGAATTGTAATTTCAACAATCATGATCGGTATGAACTCATGGAATTTTCTTTCTTTATTGTTGAGGCAGTTCTATCTGAGTTCAAGGAAAATTAACAAGGATTATTCAGAGGTGGAATGTGCATTTGACTGCAAGAAAATTATGTTGGGATCAGAAGACTGCAGAAACAAATATAGATGGGAAAAATGCAAGTAAAATTCGAAGGACTAGATATGTGACCCTTTTGTATGGTGAGTAGGATGCCATCATGCTTACCATGGAGGCAAGTCGTGTGAATTTTGGCTTCGCTAGAATATTGAAATGAATTGCGAAGTTTTTTACAGTAAGTTTCTCTAATGATTTACTTGAAAAAATTACCTAATTAGCATTCTGGCTTTTTTTTTTTACTTTTGCGGGAATGTCACTTGTCACCCAAAAGTTGGGATTTAGTGATACAACATGTCCTATTTGAAATTGCGATATACTTTCTTACTTCGGTGGATCCTCCCCGTTTCCGCATGTGCTCTCTAAACTATCTTGTGTATTCATGGCAACACATGTGTTTTGCCCTTGTGTTGTTTAATCCTGCATGTCAAATGCAAATTTTCACCCATCACCTTTTCCTACTTTTTAGCTACTTTCATGTGTCAAGTTATGAAAATAGGAAGTGTGATATCAATTAACAGCGTGCTTCCCCCTTATTTGTCATTTTCAATAATAAATGATTGTGATGTGTACTTGCAACTTTGAATGAGCAATATTTAGACCTAAGGGTATCTGCATTTTTTTAATACCGTGGGAGTATGTTTTGGAGTTATGAACTTCCAACTTTTTTTGTATATGCCAGACATGATGTATTGCAAAATCATGAGCATCCATGATCTTTTTTTATAGTGCATAGTCATGAAAGTTCATATACCTGATTTTACTTTGATTTCTTAAGGCAAAATACGGGAGTACTGATTAGCATATATAAGATTCATGTAGTACGTCCACCACTGTGTATGAAGGTTTGCTTTGGCCAATTAAATAGACTCAATGGTTTTTGTTTTTTTGTTTTCAATTTTTTTCACATTTTCTACAGTTATTCATTGACATTTTTTAACCGCTTCCACTATGACACTGACACATTTGTAATTGTGCTTTGCAGGTCATAGCACTAGGAATGCATGTTGTTACAAAACAATGCTTTTTCTGAATGCGAGCTAAAAGCAAGATGAGTTTCACAGTCAACCATGATGGTGAGCTGTAGATTTTCGCAAGCGCTGCAGTGCTGCACACTCTAGGTTGTTTGTTTTTTGAATATTAACAGAATGAGCAGAGCAGCTCAAGTTCTCTAGGTTTATTTCTTGAGGTAATATACACGCTGGGTTTGTGATGCCCTCATCCATCACGACACAAATGAGTAGTCTGTTAGCTTACTGTTGGAAGAATTCATCCATACCTTAATTTTCCCCTCTAAATAATTAGTAATTGAACTGTAAATGTATCCATACCTTGCATGGCTTTAATACTGACATTGAAACTGGCAGTTTCTGTAGGTTTAGATTTATGCAATTTCTAAATAGGCTAATCATTATCTTACTGTACCAGTAGTGAACAATGAGGCTTATAAGGATAAGAGAAAGAATCGGGAGATGAGCTTCATATTTTTGTAAATTGAATTAGGAAATAAACTTCATAATGATAAACTGAAAGCGTGTTTGCCTCATGAAACAGAGTTTTGGAGTTCTAACAGCCCAACACAGTTTCATTCATTGAAGTGCATTCATTGATTCTGCCTGACAATTACCAATCTTCTTAATTTTCTTCTATGGTGACCGTCTATGCAACATCCATAACAGGAAGTAAATTGGCCTTTTCATAGTTCTGGTAAGTTAGTGTTAACTGAAACTTGGGAAAAATCATTTCTTTTTTTTTGCAACATCCAGAATGAGAAGCGAACTGGCCTTTGCATAGTTCTGGTGAGTTTGTGTTAACTGTATTTGGGAAAAATCAACTTTTTTTTTGACATGTCTACACTACATAACTACTAATGCATGGTTAAATTAAAACTCATGCATAGTTATTTGGGTGCCAACCGCTAACCGCCATAGTGTATTTGGCATCCCATTTGCTTAGTATAGATGGCATTTTAAATTCCTTACAAGATTGCAAGTTCACCAAATGCATTGCCTTTATTAATTTACTTTTTTTCTTTACGGTGAAGCATTTATCAATTCTCTTGAAGGAAAAAGTGTAACTTATGTGTAATTAGACAATTTATTCCAGGTGTCATGAAATGAAGCTTAGAGAAGTTTGATTTTATGAGAACTAACTTTCGTTATGTGCAATTTTAACTAACTTTTTGTATCAGTTTCATAAACCCACCCGCAAATCATTTTGTCACAATCTCTCACGTGGAATCGGTGTCTTCTCTTGTTTAAGTAATCTGTACAATTTATATTTAAGCATATTTATGTGAATCATGTCTCGTCTAAATAGAATATTGGATTGTGATAAACTTTTGTTCTTCTTGGGCATGGATGAATGGCATAGGGATAAGTGTCATGACAGCGAATGGAACTAACTCAATGCTATGGGATTTCTAAACAATTATTCTTTTGGTGTTGTTTAATCAAAATATTACCAATGTTTAAAGTTTATATTCCATTTCCATCAAATCTACGAGTTTCTTAATTTATATTCTCTCGTCATGGTTGTAGTCGGCCCAAATCGGATTTGTTGGTCGATCCCAAGGGTGTAGCACGAGTGAACACATCGGGAAAAATAGGAGTCCCTAAGTATTTGCAACATATGAAATTTAGAGCCCTCAACCAAATAGGAATCCAATCAGCTAACTAAATAAATTAACATGTAGCAACTTTATCTATCGTGTTGTAACCTTACTATCGGCCCAAATGACAGTTTGGTAGGATCATTTTCTTTCTATCGGCTAACTAGAAAAATCAATTAACGGAGTCCAGAACATTTCTTTGTGGATGCATGGGGTGACAAAAAGTATACTTGTGTTAGGGTGTTCGGTTCGATTTCATTTCCGTGGATTGTCCCGAGTTCGGTTCGGTTTGGTGCAAATGGTGGCCACAACACTTGTTGAATCGGAATGAATCTTTCGGATGATATGCACTATTACAATGCCAAACCATTCTCTGCAAGGTCATCGTGGCTCTAAGCTGCAGCCTCCTAACAGCTGGATTGATTGAGGACATTGGTACTATGGTGAGTCCATTTGCCACATTATTGCTGGATGATGGCAGCATGTCTAATGCCCTCTTTTTTTAATGTGCTTTATAGTATGAATATTAGTCTTTGCTGAAAAATTGAATTTTTTGTGCTCTAATCATGCATAGTTTGCTAAAATATGTGTGAATCTGGATTTCCAATCAAATCTGCATTTGAGTTATCACCTTAGCATAATAATATAATTATTTGGTGTAAAGCACAAGCCTACAATCCTTCTAATGATTAATCTCATTATGCAAACTCTTGTTTCAGTGCCGACGGATATGGGTATTTGCACGATAGATGAGATTGACAAGATATCAACTTTTGACAAGTTAGCGGAACTTTGACTGTTAATATTATTAGGGTAGGTCAGCATAAGTTCATCAGTTTTGCTTCTTATCCATGATTTTTGTTTGCTTAAAATAAGTTGCATCTCTTGAAGTTGTGAAAATCACAATTATTTTGAGCTCCATCTCGGTTGAAGCTCCAATTTGGGAGTTTAAGACTTTTTTAGTTGCAGACACAACTTCTAATTTGAAATTATAGGAGGGTGTTATGATTTTGTGAGGTTCAGTCACTTGTAGTTGTGTAAACGATTGATTTCATGCCACATCCGTTTATCCGTTTATCCTTAGCAATTTGCTAAAGTAGTGGTCTTATGCAAAATCTCAATGGATCTATTACTATCTATTTCACCTTAAAGGCGCTCATTAATTTACTCAAGATCTGGTTAGCGGTTACCACCTTGCTTTGTTTTCACATGTTGGCTTGATATATCTGACTAATACTCATCAATTTTAGGGGGGAATTGGTTCAAGAATTGGCATCCATTGATCTTCCCGAGGACATATTTTCGTCATCCTTGATGGTTGGTGGACTCATCTTTGTTGGATTGTTCCATTGGTTCACGGTCACCACATATCTTCCAAGTGTTTTCGTTGAAAGTGATATAGCTTCAAGCATTTTCGTTTGAGGTGATACAATCTGCATATCTGTCTGCTCGACCCTTTTGCGACGGATTTTTTTACTAATAAGGCACATTGCAGAGCATGTAGGGTTCTATTATACACATTCATTGTGATTTTAAAAAACACATTCATTGTGATATAGAAGGATATTTTGCACAAGAGAGTTATTATCCGTCGCATTCGATAATACTAATTATGTTTCATTCCGTGTTGTATCTAATAGTATTTCCGATAACAATTTTGTGTCATGTGGTGGAAATCTACATATTTTTGCATGTAAATTTTTTTTTGCCCGTAGCAACGCACGGGCACCAACCTAGTAACAATAAGTAACAAAACAAATAATAAGACTTACAAGAAGTTGGCACATCAGTAGATGTGTGGAGAAACAAAACAACATGGCAGACTCAAGGTCTTGGTCGTCTGGCCTATCAATCACCAGCCAACACTATATTTCTCTCATAATAAACCAACCACCAACATCAACCAACAATACTTTTCTCTTAGAATAAATCAACATCAGTCACCAGCCAAATAAAGAGGCCGCAAGGTGACAGGGAAAAATTCGTACTACACATTTATCAAAAAAAATATCTTCTTGACTCTTCTGTTTGTATGCCTCTAGGTGTAAGATATATCTAAGTGCGTAACAATATTTATCTATAATCTGGAATGAAATATGTTATGTTAACAATCCACTCGACTTATACGGCTCTTAATTCTGATTCTTTTCCTGCAGCTCGTTATGCTTGGTAGATACTACTCCAAGCTACAGTTAACATGATTTCATTAGCCGAACCATCTTGCCTTTGGTGATGCATGACGCCAGAGATGAGGACAGACGTTGACCGATCAGAGCAGGAATTGTCAGGGACAGCCTAAACAACCAGGGGAAACCCGCTTAAAACCCGCAAAAAAATGCGAATCACGGATCAACTCACGCACCTAAAACACATGCACGACGCGTCCGTGACCCTGGTGGCCCCTACGGCCCGCCAGGGCGGCACAACGGGACACCCCTCGAGTAAAGTCTGCCTCACTCCAGGGTTAGACGCTCCCTCGGGTGAGTTCCGTCTCGCTCGAGGCCTTAACGCCCCCTCGGGCGGGGACCACCTCGCTCGAGGGCTCAACCCCACCCCTCGGGCGAGGTCCGCCTCGCTCGAGGGCTCAACGTCCCCTCGGCGAGGACCGTCTCGCTCGAGGGCACCTACACGCACGTTACCTGCGCTCCTGCCCCCGTGTACGGGCATTTAATGCTCTGACACCGCAGGACGCACACCACGACCCTGGCACGCCCGGGAATCGCGTCCCGGCGCTGTTCCACCAACTTCCTGGGGGAGGCCATCCCCGCCGTTGTGTAGCACTGTGCGGTGAGGCCGGTGTCAGCTCCGTGACGCTGTGCCGCCTACCCCCGTACGGCTAACGCGCCGAGCCCTTGAAGGGGGACCGGCAGCACCCTCGAATGTTTTTTCTGTGATTACACAGGGCCACGCCGTGACGTCAGGCCGGCGGGATCGGTCATCCCCGTCGGCCGCCGCCCCGTGCGGCCATCCCCGCCACTGCCGCACCACGCCGGACACTGTGACGACATCCCGACGCTGTTGGGGCGTGCGGGGACAAGACGTCGCCACGACGGCCACTGTGCCATGTACGGACCCCCCGCGGCGGCACCCTCGAATCGGCTCACGGACGGCGACCGGACGACCAACCACTACGCCGCCACCCTCGAAGCCACTCCTGTGCGAGCACATGACGCACCACGACGCCCCGGCAGGGGGAGGATTCGCCAGGACGGCTGTCAGCTCCATGGCACTGCTTGCCATGCCTCCACACGTAGGGAAATAGTGCGGCACGTATGTAAACTACTCCCTCCTTGACCTATCAAAGGAGGAGGAGCCCCCCAGGCACGAGGGACACGGGACGACGGACAGCAATCACTCACACGCTCTCCGCTTTCTGCACGATATTGGCACTTGCCTCAATCAATACCTCTGGTACTTGGAGGCCAGGCCTCCTCTCCCACCACGTTTGTAGCCCCCCTCTTACGAGCACCATGGTGTGAAGCAATACAGTGCCCCGAGCACACCATTGCTGGACGTACGGCCCCGACCGGAACCAGGATAAACCCAGTGTCATTAGTTGCTAGCACCGAACCATCGAGAGGCAGATCTCAGCGCTCATTACTAGTTAGTGTCGGGACAACTTTCCGCACCGACAGTTGGCGCGCCAGGTAGGGGATCGCGCTGAAGATCGGCTCGTCACCAGCCCTCTCGATGGTGATTCGCACCGAGTACCGCGGCCAGAGGTATTCCATGGGTAGCTCGGACCCCCTCCCAGCCGGGTTCGAAATCCGGTTTGGGAGCCTGAATTTTCAGGCCACAGGGAACGGCTACCTCATGCGCATCACCAACCGCGCCAAACTTTGTGCGCGGCAGCAAACCGGGCCAGCCCCGATCCCCGTCGCACCTGTCGCCGTGACACCAACGCCTGCCAGCACGGATGTTGCGGGCACCTCGGCGCCTCGGCACCGCCGACGCTCGGCCGGCGCTCGCGACGAGGCGCGGACGGAGCGCCGACACGCTGCGCATGTCGCCTCGCAACGCGACGCGCCCACCGGCGAGACGACGGCCGCTCGATGGGGGGAGCACTCGGTCTCAGGACCGCGATTCCCCCTCGGCCTGCACGGCGCTACGACGGCGTACGTCGTCTCCGCCAACACCGACGCGGCGACACGCAGGGGTTCGCCCCTGGCTGCCATGTTCTGGCCGCCAGGGATCCCAACGCCTCCTCCGACGACGAGTCATCCCACGGCTCCACCAGCGAGCTGCCACCCACCACCTCGCACGGGTATGCAGAATGGGACTTCTCCGGTGTGCCCGACCCAGTGATGTTCCGACGATTCCTCGACGCCACGGACTACTGGTTCGGCTACTCCGACGACTCCAGCGCTGGGAGCTACGACCCTGCGCGGGAGTGCTGCGTCGTGATCACCAACGACCAAGCAAACGCCGCGAACGCGGCAGAAGCTGGCGACGGAGAGGTTCCCCCCGGCCCGGGAACTGGACCGCGCCAGGGAGCGGGGCCAAGTGCTCCTCCCTCCTCACCGCAGGGGGGCGACATCAACGCACAGGTGGCTCAAGCGCCAAGCTTGAAGACAAGCTCGCGGAGGAGTACCGCACGGTGCGGCTGCTTCGAGCCTCCATCGCCGGGGTTCTGCGACAAATTCTAGATCTGCGTGGACTGGGCAGCCGTGGCGCATCCACAGACCAACGACCAAGTGGAGCGCGCCAACGGTATGATCCTACAAGGCCTCAAGCCCAGGATTTTCGACCGACTGAACAAGTCTGGTCGAAAATGGCTCCAAGAGCTGCCAGCGGTTGTGTGGAGCCTCAGGACCACCCCAAGCAGGGCCACCGGATTCACCCCGTTCTTCCTCGTCTATGGCGCAGAGGCTATCCTCCCCACGGACTTGGAGTACGGGTCGCCCAGGGTTCGGGGCTACGACGAGGGCGCCAACCAGCGAGCCCACGAGGACTCACTAGACCAACTGGATGAGGACCGCACCGTGGCCCTGATGCACTCCGCAAGGTACCAGCAAGCCCTAAGGCGCTACCAAACTCGAAAGGTACGGCGCCGAGACTTCAGCGAGGGGAACCTGGTCCTGAGGCTGCGCCAGGACAATCGAGGCCGCCACAAGCTGTCGCCCCATGGGAGGGACCCTACATCGCGGTGAAGGTGCTCAAGCCCAGCACATACAAGCTGGCCAACGAAGATGGAGAAGAACTCACCAACGCTTGGAACATCCAGCAGCTACGTCGCTTCTACCCTTAGCGAGGATTTCCAAGTTTTTTGTTGTAAATTACATGCCCAACACCCCAGTTTGCAGCTTAGATGTAAATGTCAGCAAGTTAATAAAGTTAAAGGGCAACTTGGCTTTCCCTAGAAAACCAAGCCACCCTCGGGGGCTACTACGGGGGCACCCCCCCAAAAAAATGGTCCCATTTTTTCGCAAAAAAACTCGCAAGTTCCTACGCCTCAACCTAAGCCTCGGGCAAGTTCGGATAGAGCGCGGGTAGCCAAGCGGGAAGAATGCGCGAGTCGGAGATAGTCTACGCCTCCAGCAGGATATGGCCCTTCTCCCTCGCCTCTGGACCAGCGGGCCACTCGCGAAATCGAAATTCTCTACCTCAAGATTTGCCTAAGTCTAGGAAAGAGCAGCGGAATGGTGTGGCAAGCGAAATAAAGAACTTTACTTATATTTACAAGAAACGTCTCAATTAAGTGATTGTACATTACATGGCCACGAGGCCCAAACACTAACACTTAAACAAAAAGGGCTCAACGCCCGGTGGTCTTCAGGCTTGAGGGTCGTCGACGCCGGGGGCATTTGGGAACAAGAACTCCATGAAGTCCTCGGCGAGCGCGTCAGCAGCAGGGGCGGCGAGCGTGTCCGCATGATTCATCGCCTCCTCATCTTCGACGCCGACTGGGACGACGTAGCCGGAGGACACGGCCTCGAAGTCCACCTGGTAATGTGACCCCACCACGCCGAGGGCCTTCCTGACGCCAAGGTGGAGGGCACGACGCATTCGCTGGGAGACGTGCCCCCCCGAGGGCACGCAGGCGGCTCGCCAGCGAGCTCCCGGCCTGCGCCTCGCCCTCCTCGATCCCTTGGCAGGTCTCAAGGGCGGCGGCCTGCAGCGCCTCCAACTCCTGTTGAGAGGAGTTGTAGGCCGTCTGCACCACCTCGGCCTGGGTAATCATGTTCCCCAGGGCGGTCCGTAGGCCGGAAAGCCACGAACAAAGAAAAACAAAGTTGGGAGCGGATCCCAAAAGAGTGAATCGACAAGTGAAAAGCGGGCGAAAGCGAACTAACCTTCGACCTGCTTCTTCTCCCCCTCGAGGGACTGGCGCGCCTCCTCAGCATGGCGCTGCAGGTTGAGGACCGTGGCCTCGTGCTCCTCGAGGGACTGGCGCAGATCTTCGTGCGAAATGCTGATCTGGACCAACTCCCCATTGAGCCTCAACACCTCGCCCTTCCGCTGCTTGAGGGTGGCCTGTGCCCCCTCCAGCGCGGCGCGCTCCTGCTGGAGTAGACCCAGCGCCTCCTCCCACGCCAGGCGCTCCCGCTCGAGCGCGGCCGGGCCTCGACGAGAGCGGTCCGCTCTGTCGAAGCCGGCCTTCCGC
Organism: Cenchrus americanus; assembly: GCA_947561735.1. Lineage (NCBI taxonomy): Eukaryota > Viridiplantae > Streptophyta > Magnoliopsida > Poales > Poaceae > Cenchrus > Cenchrus americanus. The sequence continues at coordinate 271,006,684 of OX387239.1, forward strand.
CTCTTGGCGTACGGCTCGCTCTCCGCCGGAGTTGCTCCTCCGCGGCGGTGAGCGCGGCGGCCTTGTCCGCCGGGGCCGTCTTCGGCCCCTCGGCCTCCTCGAGGGCCGCACGGTCTCGTTGGTGCCGGGTGCGGGCGGTGACGACCTCGGCCTCCCCACGCCGCCGCGACGGAGTGCGGCCCCTCCGAGTCCTCGTGGGCCCCGCGCAAGGCGTCGTCTCGCTCCACCAACGCCGTCCTCACCTTCTCGACCGCGGAGGCGCCTCCCGCGGCTTGGGCGCCCTGCTCCGGAGGCAGGTCCAGCAGGGCCTCGTCCCTGTATGCCAGCCACCGGTCCGGCGACCTTAGGGCCTCGACGAGGGTGTCCAGGGCCTCGTATTGCCCCCGGTACCAGTGGAGGTCGGCGTCGAAGCGGTCGAGGGCGTCGTATCTCTCCCGAGCCCGGCGCTCCAGCTCCTGCCACCAACAAGCGAGGCGAGAAGAACGGACGTCAGGAAAAACAAGAACGCGAAATAGAGCGGGAGGAAGAACAGCGAAACTTGACGAAACCCAACTTACCTGGAAGACGCGCCATGTGCACCACTGTGGATCCGCAGCGCCTCATTCAACGCCCGGTTGAGTGAAGCGCCGTGGTCACGGAGCTCCTGCCACAACCCCTGCTCCGCTTGGGCGTCGACAAAGTGGGCCGGCGGGGCGTCAGCATGCTCTCGCCCCTACTCCGGGCGCGCCGTGAGTCCAGCGCGCGACGACGAGGCCCCGGCGCCGTCCGCCGGGCGCCCCGGCCGCCGCGCCGCCGACGTCGCCCCTAGCCACGAGCACCCCCGCCGAGGCTCGGGTGCCGTGCGGGTGGGCTTTCCCCCCCCCCGATCCCGGCCCGGCGGCGGCACATCGTCGTCGGGGATCTCCACCACCACCGCTCTCGGGCGGCCGGCCGCGGCGGCGCGCGGCGAAGTCGGCGGCGCGACGACCGCCACGGCCGGGGTTGCCGCCGTGACCGACGCCGCCCTGTTGCGGCTCCACGGCCGTCGCTAGTTGCCGCGGCTCCGCAATCGTCGCCGCCCTGCCGCGCCCCCGCGGCCACCCGTAGCAACTCCGTAGTCGTCGCCACCGGCCGCGGCTCCGAGACTCCCGGCCGCACCACGCGAGTCCCTCGCTCGCCGCCGTCGTCGTGCTCGCGGTCGCCCGCGACGCGCTTGACGAGCACCGCCTGGTGGGGACGGCCGCGTCCGACCTCAGCACCTTGGCAGGTGCGAGCGGGGGCACGGTAGGCGCCACCCTGCGAACGCGAAGACGAGAAAGTTGATCCCTAACCGATCTAAAAGATGCGGCTATGGGGGAGCGACCGCCTACCTCAGGGTGGAGAATCCCCGCTTCCTCTTCCTCGGGGGCTCAGTGGGCACTGTGGCCGCCGCCGGCGTGGCCACCGCCTTGCCCCCAGTCGTCCCGGCGGCACGCGCGGTGCCTCCACGGCGCGCGTCACCTCTCTCGTAGGCCGCCCCGGCGGCGGGCACTCCCGCGCTCGCCCCAGACGTCGCCTCCTCCGCCGCCTCCGCGGCCTGGGCGAGGGGGGCGAAGGCTCCCACCTCTCGGGGGGAGCCCGTCCCCCATCGCTCTCCTCCTCCTCCTCGTCCAATGACGAGTACTCCTAAGTCGCGGGGGAGGAGAGCCCCTGCTGCTCGCGCAGCCGGAACTCCTCACTCGTCCATTCCCGGCGCTCCCGTCGCCGGATCCTCTTCTCCTTTTTACACGCCGCCCGCTCTTGCTCCCGCCGCTGCGCCGCGCGCGCTCGGGCTCGGGGTGTGGGCGGGTCGGACCGCGCGGCGTTCACGGCCATCACCTGCAAGGGGCGAGTGAAACTCCAGAACTGCGGCGCTACTCCACAAATTAATAGACTGAAGAGGGGTGGGAATCCTCCTCACCAGCGGGCCCTCGGGGAGCATGGTGAACGCCCAAAGCGCGGTGTCGTCGGCCCTCATGGCCTTGAGGTTGACGGCGCGCCTCGCCCTCGTGGCGGCATACTCCCGCGGGAAGAGATCGGGCAGCAGCCGCGACTGCGCGAGTGCCACGGGGTCGGTCGTCTCCTCCATCTCAAAAATGCGGAGCCGCCTCTCCATCAGAGGGATGATCCGCCGGTGGTGGAGGTTGGCAAGAACCGAGGCCGCGGTCAGCCCGACGTCCGCCAAAGCCTTCAACACCTTCAAGGCTGAGTCCGGTCGGTCTTGACGCGAGGAGGGCGACAGGCCGTGCCACCAAGAGTCGGCCTTCTCCTTCACGACCTTGCCGGTCCAGGGCGGCAGGCCAGGCTCGTCGTTGCGGAGGTAGAACCACCCCCACTCCCACTCGGCGTTGTTGGATGTCATCGTGCTAGGGATGTAGAGCTCCCTGCGCGTCTCCCGCACCGCGATCGTCACACCGCCGGCGCGCACCGCCCGGGTGGGTCTTCGGCTCCGGCGTGGTGGCGGCGCGATCGTCACCCTCCGCCCCGCGAAGGGACGACGAGGGCGTGTTTGAAACAAGACGGAGAGCTCGCCCCGATCGCCTCGAACGAGCCCAGGCTCGGGGGCTCGACGCGCGGCTACACCTCCTGGGGTGCACCGAACGCAGGAAGTACCAGTCATGCGTGTGTGACCGAAGCCGGCTGGAACATCGCCGATGTCGGTTGAAACAAATGCTCCGAACACTGGTAAAAACTCGCGAAAAACCCCTGCAGGAGCACTCACGCTCCTGCAGGGCTTCGGGGGCTAGACCCGCGGGTCCGCTGACGCGGTCCCACGGAACAGCATTAGCAACCAGGAGGGAAGAATGTCCCATCAGCAAGCGTCAGCATCTGCGGGACCCTAACGGGTACCCCGCAGATGCTCGGGGGCTACTGTCGGGGACAGCCACAAGGTCCCCCTAAATAACGAGGGGAAACCCGCAAAAAACGCGAATCAGGGATCAACTCACGCACCTAAAACACATGCACGACGCGACCGCGACCCTAGTGGCCCCCGCGGCCCGCCAGGGCGGCACAGCGGAACGCCCCTCGAGTGAGGTCCGCCTCGCTCAAGGGTTAGACGCTCCCTCGGGCGAGTTCCGCCTCGCTCGAGGCCCTAACGCCCCCTCGGGCGGGGACCACCTCACTCGAGGGCTCAACCCCACCCCTCGGGCGAGGTCCGCGTCGCTCGAGGGCTCAACACCCCCTCGGCGAGGACCGTCTCGCTCGAGGGCACCTGCACACACGTTACCCGCGCTCCTGCCCCCGTGTACGGGCATTTTATGCTCTGACATCGCAGGATGCACACCACGACCGGGCGCTGTTCCACCAACTCCCTGGGGGAGGCCATCCCTGCCGCTGTGTAGCATTGTGCGGCGAGGCCGGTGTCAGCTCCGTGACATTGTACCGCCTACCCTCGAACGGCTAACGCGCCGAGCCCTCGAAGGGGGGCCGGTAGCACCCTCGAATGTCTTTTCTGTGATTACACAGGGCCACGCCGTGACGTCAGGCCGACGGGATCGGTCATCCCCATCGCTGTCAGCCCTGTGCGGCCATCCCCGCCACTGCCGCACCACGCCGGCACTGTGACGACATCCCGACGCTTTTGGTGCGCGTGGGGACAAGACGTCGCCACGACGACCACTATGCCACGTACGGACCCCCCGTCGGCGGCACCCTCGAATCGGCTCACGGACGGCGACCGGATGACCAACCATTACGCCGCCACCCTCGAAGCCGCTCCTGTGCGAGCACAGGACGCACCACGACGCCTCAGTAGGGGGAGGATTCGCCAGGACGGCCGTCAGCTCCATGGCACTGCTCGCCATGCCTCCACACGTAGGGAAATAGTGCGGCACGCATGTAAACTGCTCCCTCCTTGGCCTATGAAAGGAGGAGCAGCCCCCCAGCCGCGGGGGACACGGGACGACGGGCAACAATCACTCACACGCTCTCCGCCTTCTCCACGATATTGGTACTTGCCTCAATCAATACCTCTGGGACTTTGAGGCCAGGCCTCCTCTCCCACCATGTTTGTAGCCCCCCTCTACGAGCAGCACAGTGCGAAGCAATACAGTGCCCCGAGCACACCACTGCTGGACGTACGGCCTCAGTCGGAACCAGGATAAACCCAGTGTCATTAGTTGCTAGCACCGAAGCATCGAGAGGCAGATCTCAGCGCTCATTACTAGTTAGTGTCGGGACTACTTTCCGCACCGACATGAATGCAGGACTATTCTTTTTTCCCCTCACCGTTTGAGACGGCGAGTGCGGAACGCGCGCTGCTTATGAGTGATAAGCGAGCTCGGGGCCGCTTCGATGCTTTCCTATCGCGCATAACACATCTCGCGATTTGCAGTCAGCGGCCAGGGAGCGCGCGGCCAATGCGCGGCGTTTGACGGGTTTAATTCGCTTCTGTGTATGAGCAACGCCATCGTGATCCCAAACAAGACCTATGAATTTGCTACGTGCTCCCGCTTTTTCGCGGACTTGGATGATGCCTGATCGTCGGTCGTCAGTCAGTCATCACCGCACGCGCGTGTCGATGTGCCGGCCGGCCAGTGGCTGTGCCTCCGGCGGTCACGAGTCGCGGGGCACGCTCTGCTCGATCTGGCGCCGGATTGTCAATCCGCGTCATCAGAGCCACCATAAACTGGCAGAAGCTGCAGATACGGTTGACACACATTAAAGCGAGAGGAGGATTGGAGGGGAGTAGGGGGGACTGTGGGGCCAGTATCAAGAATTCAAGGCTGTAGTACTGCATAGGCTATTGCTTTTTTTAGAATCCACCTATAGTACTTACTCCGTACTCCCTCCGTCCCAGTATTACTGTCGGGGACAGCCCTGGGGTCCCCTTGAACAACTGGGGAATCCCCACTTAAAACCTGCGACAAGCCAAAGCCAAACGCGCCTCGCTTAAACACACAGGGCATGGCCCACGCCACGGTGGCCCTGACGGCCCACCAAAGCGGCCCACTTAAAGATCCCCTCGAGCAGGCTCCCCTCACTCGAGGGCACACGCCTCCCTCGGGTGGGCTCCGCCTCGTTCGAGGGGGTGCGCTTACCTCGAGCCGGCTCCGCCTCGCTCGAGGGTCCGCGCCGCCCTCGAGCAGGTTCCGCCTCGCTTGAGGGCGCTCCGCACGCGCACGCCCGTTCACGTACGCGGGTACGGGCATTTAATGTTCTGACAACAGCGGGCGGCGCCATCATGCGCCTGGGACTCGCGCCCCGGTCCCGTCGCATCAACTCCCTAGGAGGGAACCCATCCCCGCCACTGTGGGGAACTGTGCGACGTGGCCGGTACCAGTCCCGTGACGCCGCACCGCTTACTCCCGTACGGCTAACGCACCGAGCCCTCGAAGGGGGGCCGGCCGCACCCTCGATTTGCTTTCCTGTGACTTTGCAGGGTTAGGTCGTGGCGTTAGGCTGGCGGGGCGCCATCCCTGCCACTGTTAACGGCATGGCGGCCGCCCCCGCGCGTACAACCCCACGCGGGGCACTGTGGTAACAGCCCCGGCGCTGTGGAGCGTGCGGGAACGGGACGCCGCCATGACCGCCACTATATCATGTACGGATCGACGTCAGCAACCCCTCGAGCCCGCCTGGGGACATCACGGCCGTCCACTGCGCCCCTACCCTCGAAGCTGCCACTGTTCGAGTACAAGATACGCCATGATGGCCAGATCACGGCAAGGACCGTCAAGGCGGCCGCCTACTCTACGGCGCAGCGCACCACGCTTCCCCATGTAGCTAAATAGCGCGGCATACATGTGATTCGCTCTCTCCTTGGCCTATAAAAGGAAGACGAACTCCCCCGCCGCAGGGCACAAGATAAGGCAGAACGACAACAACACACGACACATCACGCACACACTCTCCAATTCTCCCACAATATCTTCAGCCACTTCACCAGGGACCTGGAAGCCAGGCTTCCTCTCCCGCCTTGCTTGTAGCAGCCCCACTACAGGCACCCCGATGCTGAGCAATATAGTGCCTCGAGCACACCACTGCTGGACGTACGGCCCCTCGGCCGAAACCAGGATAAAACTCTGTCTCTGATTGCTTAGCATCGACCATTGAGGGATAGACCTTGGCGCTTATCACTGGTTAGTGTCGGGACCACATTCCGCACCGACAGTTGGCGCCCACCGTGGGGCAAGCGAGCGCCTAAGGTCAACCCATCGTCAACTCCCTCCATGGTGATCCGCACCGAGTACCGCAGTATGCGCTACTCCATGGGCAGCTCAGACCCCCTCCCCGCCGGGTTTGAAATCCGGTTTGGGAGCCTGAACTTTCAGGCAACAGGGAACGACTACCTGATGCACCTCACAAACCGTGATGAAACGACCCGGATTTCCGCGAACGGAACCCCGAATCTTAGCACCTCGGTGGTAGTCCCAGGAGGGCTACCACGTGCAATCCCTGTCTCAGCGATTCCAAAATCCATACAGAAAGGTAAAAACAATAAAGTAGAGTACAACATTTATTTTATTACATTAATCAGAGTACAACTCTTCGGCACATGCCGGGTACAAGTCCATCGGGGCGAATCAAACATAAATAAAACGTCTAGCGGCGGCTCCATGAAAGCGCGGGAAACTCCATATCCGCGAGCGGCTCAAGTGTAGGAAGAGCTCTAGTCCACCCAACCGTTGTTGTCGAAGTCGTAGTCCGGCTGCGCGTCGAGTCACCGGGGTCTACCCGATAAGCGGGTAGGTCATGTCGGCTTCCCAACAAAGAGGCAAAAGCGGTGTATATTCTACTATGCATGAGATATCCCTAATCTGGCTGTAGAAGGCTTAAGCAAAGCAGCAGTGCAACGTACAAGGTAAGCAGAATACAGCTAGGAGGTCCGCACCTCGGGGAAGCTTCCGCTTCCGAGGTCCACACCTCAGGGGTCCACACCCCGCTCAAGGAATACCACACCAAAGCACCGGATCTCAACCACGATCCAGAACCCAACTCTCATCTGCGATGTGGGGCCCACCGGCTCCTATCCCCACATCTCAACGGCCGAAGCCGGCTCACACGCTCGGGGGAGAGAAGAAGCACAAGAGAAGTGTAGCTAGTCGGGTGAGAGATCGAAAGAGCGTCCATAACCGGTGGACACGGACTATAGCTATAGGTTTAACACTGCGCAGAGGTTGTACAACCGTACCCGCCCGAATAGGTCGGAACCGGCCGTCACCGTGTCCGACCCTACCATACGGCCGAAGCCCAAGTAAGTGGATAGCACCCTTCTGCATCTCCGAGTCTGGCCCAGCCTCCGCGGCAGAGCTCATACTACCCGCGAGAGGTCCCTCGAAGCTGTGGAACCCTTCCCTGGCCTCGCCAAGGCAAAGTCTACTAAGGAGGGAAAGACCACTCCCGACACGATCACACCGATCCTCCTACAGGAGGGGTGCTATCCACTACAAGTCTCACCCTGCACCCCCCGCCAATACAAGGCGGGCGGTCTGTACGAAAATAGTCATCCGAAACAAGGTCAACTGACGATCGGTCCTTAAGGGGCCGAGAGCGAGCACTCAACATCTCCATCCTACACGACATGACCCTCGGGTAAGAGGCCAGATCGCATCTTCCCTCGGCAGCCGTTCACAAGTAACCAGCGGCTCGCTCCCGCCAAAACACAGCAAGGAGATACACACCCAGAACGCACGCTAGAATCACACCGAGATACCCACATCTCAGTCCAAACCCAGAGCACCATCCATAAACAAGCAACAAAAGTATGGATAGTTGAGGTAAGGGACTAGCTAGGGGTCTGTAGCTAGTCCCGCAGGTAGAAGAACAAGGAAACAGGGTATAACAAAGCGTCATGGCATGGCCAATGAACGGGTTATGCAATTCATCAGATCAATGCATTAAAGTAAAGCACTAGCAGCTACAAAGCAACATAGGATCTATATGGTTGGGAGTGACATGACACCTTCGTTGCCGTTGAAGCAGTCGCTGTCCGGAGCAGTGTACTCGGGGTCCTCCACGTCCTCCTGGTCGAAGCTCGGGTCTGCGGCACGAGATTCGACGCGAAAATAAGATAACGGTGCACATCTAACAATAACTCCAAATTAAAATCCAATTTAGAAGATCCAAATGAACCCAAACTACCTACAATCAGCAAGGTTTTGCAAATACGGATTTATAGAAATTAGCTTTGTATTTTTCTGAGCTTCCTAGAATTTATTATGAATTTTTAGAGGTCAAGAACATTTTCTGGAATTTTTAAACAGAAGAGAAAAGGAATTTCCAGAAAAAGAGCTGCTGACGTCAGCATGACGTCAGCCTTCCAGGTTTGACGGGCTGCAACATGGCCAGAAGTGCTGCTGGGCCGTGGGCGGCCCAGCGGACTCGATTTCGCCCGGGGGTTGGTTTCGGCCCAAAACGGCCTGCACTGCACAGCCCACTAGAGGAGGCGTTCAAAGTCTGGTTTACCCCCTCCTGCTCTTAACCCGTGCCGGGCCGGCGGCCTGCCAGCAGATAGCTGGGCCTAGGGCCCAATCCCGGCCGTCGGCCTGTTTTCCCCCTTTAATCCGGCGCAGCTCGCCCGGTTGCCCAGCCAGTGCTCGACGATATGCCTTGGCGGCGCCGCGACCGCGCGGTGCGCCGCCCGGCGTCGGGTTCAGGTGCCTCTCGCCCCCGGCTCAATGTCTCCTGGCCGTGGTGCACGTCACGGCGCGGCTGCGGGGTGAGCCGGCCGGGCGGGCGCGCAACCCCGTGGCCTCGCGCGCGGCGAGCGCGCGCGCCGTCCCGGTAGCCGGGTACGGTGCCGCCGCCGCCGGCGCGCCACGCGCGACGGCCCCAAAATCTTTCCCCGCATGAACCCTCGGGTCGACGCCCGCACGCCCCCCCCCACGCCCCCACGTCCGGCTCGTTCGCTCGGCGCGGCCGCCCGGTAACCGCTGCGCGCGCGCCGCGCCACGGCGACGCTCAGTCCCTGCACAGGAAGTCCGGCGCGAAGGCCAGCTGACCAACAACCCTGCACAGGAGAGCACGGCTCGACGGCCAAACACACAACCTTACCACGCACGGCGACAGCGTGCACCAGGAGGGCTCGCCCGCCGGCTTGGGGTAGCCGCGGCGCGACGCCTCCCCTGTTCACCTATTCCACCCGAGCCCGCATCGCTCTTCGCGCGGCGACGGCGGAGCTCAGAGGCACAACCGGCCCAGGAGCCCCCATCCGCCGCGGCACGGCAATCCTGCGGCACGAAGGCCAGCACCCAGGCAAGAAATTCCATAGCGATGCGTCTCCATACACGGGGTGCCAACACAGGAAGAATCCAAGGGGGAGATGAGAAGAGAAAGGCCGCGGTGCTCACGGTGGGGCGACGGTGTAGTCGTGGCCGGCCTGACGAAGGCGTGTCGATGGTGTTCCGGCGTGAAGGCGTTCCGGCGAGGTAGACGCTCCCCCGGTGGCGCAGGTGTTCACGTCGTCGCGCTCCTCCCCTGGCTCGACGTCGTGGTCCGTGCTCCCGCCGCTCCCGGTTCCCGCTCCTTCCCCTCCCCGGTGCGGCGCGGCGACGATGTCACTCCTCTCCGGCGCGACGCCTTTCCCCCAACGGCGCGGCGCGGCAGTGGCGCGCCCGCTTTCTCCTTCCACTCCGGGCACGCAGCCGAGCAGAGGTAGAGGAAACCCCAAGAGGGGTGGTTAGCCTTGCCCCCAGCCCACACTGCCTCCTCCCCTTTTGAATCCGCGCCGCGGGGCCTCGAGGGGAAAAGGACCTCCGTGCCCTTGGCACCGCCGCCGAGCAGGGCAGGTGGCGCGCCGTGGCCGCAGCCGGGCGCCTTGGATGCTCGCGGGCGGGGCAAAGTTGCCCTTCACCTTTTCCCCGCCGCCTCCCCGTCCCGCGCGCGCCGGCCCTTGGCGTGCGTGCCGGCCGGCAGCCGGCCGCGCCCCGTCCCGCGCGCCGGCCCCGGGCCGGGACCGGCGGCGCGCCCGGGCGGCTCGGTTGACCGGCGCGGGGGGGGGGGTCAAGCGGTGAGGGATGAAGAGGATAAGAGTTGGGGGCTGAGGAATGGGGCCCGCGCGTCAGAGTTAGAGAAGAGAGAGCAGCGCGGCGCTGGTTATTGGGCCGCAAGATGCCCTGGGTTGGGCCGGCTGCATCGCAAGGGATATTGGATACGGCCCAATGCACTAGGCTGCTCTTGCCTAATAAAACCAATTAGTTTGACTAGGGATTTGAAAAATAGTTTGAATTTGATCCTTTCAAATTCAAACTTCACTCAATTGAACTCCAAATAAACTAATGAAAAACCAACTCACAAATTATACCATATTTTAAACATATGTTTTATAAAATAGGATAATTTAGTGGAGAATTTAGAGAGAGGCTAGCAATTTTGGCTCAAAAATTGATAGCACTCAAATGCAAGCAAAAAGTTTTAAATTTTCGCAAAAATTACACACCTAAATTCCTGGGTTGTTACATTCTCCCCCACCACCGAGAATCTCGTCCTCGAGATTTAGCCCTCGACCTCCTCCGTGAACAAGTGAGGGTACTCTTTCCTGAGATCAGTTTCCTTCTCCCACGTTGCCTCTCGCTCTGTATGGTTGCTCCACAACACTCTACAGAAAGGAATGGTAGTTCTCCTTGTTTCCTTGACGGCTCTGTCCAAGATTTTCTCAGGATATTCTGTATACTCAAGGTTGTCTTGCAAGTCAAGCAACTCCATGGGCACTTGCTTTGCCTCCACTGCCTTCTCACTCTTCTTCGAATTTGTGACACGTGAAACACCGGGTGAACTCCCCGCCATTGCCTCGGGTAGTGCAAGCTGGTAGGCCAAACTTCCAATCCTACGGGTGATAGGGTACGGTCCCACGTACCTCGGTGCAAGCTTTCCCTTCACCAAGAACCTCTTAGTTCCTCGGAGCGGTGAGACTTTCAAGTATACTCGTCGCCAACCGCAAAGGTCAACTCTCTCCTTCTCTTGTCGGCATAGCTCTTCTGACGGCTTTGAGCGACCTTCAGGTTCTCACGAACTTTCTCGACTTTCTCCTCTGCTTCCTCAATGATTGCTGGCCCGAACAGAGTTCGCTCTCCAACCTCTGACCAAGCTAGCGGGGTCCTGCACTTTCGACCGTAAAGTGCCTCAAAGGGTGCCATCCGGAGACTTGCTTGAAAGCTGTTGTTGTACGAGAACTCTGCAAACGGCAAACTGCTCTCCCAATCAGTACCATAGGTGAGTGCACAAGCTCGTAGCATGTCCTCCAGGACCTGGTTGACCCTCTCTGTCTGACCGTCGGTCTGTGGGTGAAAAGCTGTGCTGTAGCTGAAAGTGGTGCCCATAAGCTTGTGGAAGCTCTGCCAAAACTTGGAGACAAACTGTGGCCCTCGATCAGATACAATACTTCTGGGTGCCCCGTGCAGCCTGAGTATGTGCTCTACGTACAACTCTGCCAACTTCTCGGTTGCATACCTGGTCTTCACCGGCACAAAGTGAGCCACTTTGGTCAGTCTGTCCACTATGACCCATACTGAGTCGTTTCCTCTTGGTGTTCTAGGGAGTCCCACCACAAAGTCCATGGAAATGTCCTCCCACTTCCACACTGGGATATCCAACGGCTTCAACAAACCGACGGGTTTCGATGTTCAATCTTCACTCTGCTACAGGTGTCGCAACAGGCCACATAGTGTGCTATGTCCTTCTTCATGTCCTTCCACCGGCACTCGATCTTTAGATCTCTCGTACATCTTGGTGTCGCCGGTGAATCGAGTACCTCGAGTCGTGAGCTTCTCTCATGATCCGCTCCCGGAGTGCTCTGTCTTGTGGTACACAGATTCGTTCTTTCAACCACACGGTGCCCCTGTTCATCTACCCGTAATCCCCTGCTTTGCCCTGCTTCATAAGTTCTCGTAAAGCTTTGATTTCTGCACACTCCTTCTGGGCTGTACGGATTCGTTCCTCCAGGTCATAGGTCACTTGCATCACGTTGACTTGGCCTTCGTCCACGATCTCGATTCTCAGCTTCTCTAGCTCTTCATGCAAAGCAGGTTGCTCCTCTTTTACCATGAGGTTGTTGCAATATGTTTTCCGGCTCAGTGCATCTGCCACGACGTTAGCTTTGCCTGGGTGGTAGTTGATCTCGACGTCGTAGTCCTTGATCAGCTCTAACCACCGTCTCTGCCTCATGTTCAACTCTGTCTGGGTAAAGAAGTACTTCGAGCTCTTGTGGTCGGAAAACGAGCTCACACTTGTTCCCTATTAGGTAGTGTCTCCGGATCTTGAGCGCATGCACAACGGTACCCGGCTCCAAGTCGTGTGTCGGGTAGTTCTCCTCGTGTTTCTTCGAGCCTGGAAGCATAAGCCACAACTTTCCCTTCCTGCATCAGCACACATCCGAGTCCTTGCTTTGAAGCGTCACAGTAGACCACAAAATCTTTCTTGATATCTGGCAGGGTAAGCACTGGGGCTGTGGTGAGTCTCTTCTTCAGTTCCTGGAAGCTCTTCTCACACGCTTCCGACCATTCGAACTTCGTGTTGTTCTTGAGCAACTCGGTCATTGGCTTTGCAATCTTGGAAAAGTTCTCAATGAACCTCCGGTAGTAACCTGCCAACCCAAGGAGGCTTCTGACATCTGTCACGTTTAATGGCTGCTCCCACTTGGTCACCGACTCAACTTTGGACGGATCCACGGCTATCCCCTCTGCTGACAACACGTGTCCCAAGAACACGACCTTCTCCATCCAGAACTCGCACTTGCTGAACTTGGCGTACGGTTCTCGCCGCCTCGGTCTCTCTAGCACGACTCTCGGGTGCTCCTCGTGCTCCTCGGTGGTCTCGAGTAGATCAAGATATCATCGATGAACACCACTACAAACCTGTCCAACTCTTCCATGAAGACCTTGTTCATCAAGTTCATGAAGTAGGCTGGGGCGTTGGTCAGCCCGAAGGAAACCACCACGAACTCGTACAAGCCGTAGCGTGTGGTGAAGGCTGTCTTGGGTATATCCTGCTCTCGGATCTTCATCTGGTGGTAGCCTGACCTCAAGTCGATCTTGGAGAAGAACCTTGCCTTTTTGAGTCTATCCAGCAGATCCTCGATTCTGGGTAGTGGGTACTTGTTCTTGATGGTCATCGAGTTGAGCGTGCGGTAGTCAATGCACATCCTCTTTGTGCCATCTTTCTTCTCCACGAAGAGCACTGGTGAACCCCACGGTGAGGCACTTGGTCGTACAAACCCTTGCTCAAGCAGCTTCTTGAGCTGTTTCTTCAACTCGTCCAACTCGTCGGATGACATCCTGTATGGACTCTTTGCAACGGGCCCCGCCCCTGGCATCAGCTCAATCACGAACTCCACGTCCCGGTCTGGGGGTAACTCCGTAAGTTCCTCTGGGAACACGTCCGGAAACTCACGGACCACTGGGATCTCTTCGATCTCTTTCCCACTCATGTTGCACATCATCGTGGCAACCTTCGGACTCTGTGGCTTGATCCGCACTGTAGTTCCGCTGGGGTGTTCTAGCTGTATCACTCTGGGGTTGCAAGAGACTATCCCGTTGTGCTTCGCCAACCAATCCATCCCTAGGATCACGTCTATCCCGGTAGACTCCAAAACTGTCAAGTCTGCCGTGAACTGTAACCCCTCAAACACCATCCTCACTCCCCTGCACTCTAACGTACTCCTCTTCTCTCCTAGCGGAGAGCTAGTCAAGATAGGCCTTGGTCGAGGCTTAGTTGGTAAAGACCTTTCGTTAGCAAACTTGGTAGAAATATACGAAAACTGAGCTCCGCATCGAACAAAACGGTTGCCAAACCGAGTCAACAAGAAACTCACCAAGTGTGACGTCGGGTGCGGCCGCCGCATCCTCGGCGGTGAGGTGGTTCGGACGGCCTCGAGTAGGCGGCGGCCGAGCGGTCCTCCCCGCCGAGTACGAGGTGGCTGTCCTCCTGGTGCTGGTGGCTTGGCTGGGGTCTGGAACTGAGAGCTGCGGTTCGACTCCCTGGTGGCGCCCGGCTGCGGACACTCAAACGACTTGTGCCCAACCTGACGGCAGTTGAAGCAAGTCACCTTGGATCTGTCTGCTGACTGCGGTGGTGGCCTCGGTTTCCAGCTGTTCTGACCTCCACTCCCGCCTGGGTTGGCTCTGCTCTGCGGCTGAGACTGAGAGACGTGGTGCCTCTGCTGTGACTGGTGGCCCTGAGTGTAACCTGTCCTCTGCCTCTGAGGTGGTCTTGTGCGTCCTGCCTGGTCTGAGCGCTTGGACTTGCTTCCCCGAACCTCCATGTACTCAAGCCTTGACCTCTCCACGATCAGTGCCTTGTCGATAATGGAGCGAAGTGTCGGGCAGTCGTGCGCGGACAAGTGGTGTGCCATCCCCCTTGTGCGGCCCCTTTACGAACCCGCAGACCTTCTTCTTCTCTCGTGTCGGTGTCTTCGGCACGTACCTCATCGCTCCTCGGTAGCGGTTGGCGTACTCCCCGCACCGACATGTTTCCCATCTTGAGGTGCCCGAACTCGTCAGCCTTCCTGTCCATCACTGCATCTGGAATGTGGTGACTCCTGAAGGCCTCCACGAACTCGTCCCACCCGATGTGCAACGGGTCCCGGTGCGAGTCACGAGCCTGTCCCACCACGCACTGGCCGTGCCGACCAACTGGTGCGCGGCCACGGTCACACACTCCTCCTCTGTAAGCTCAGTCAGCTCCAGCTTCTTCTCAATCTCACGTAGCCAGTTGTCTGCGTCCATCGGGTCAGCTGAGTGGTCGAAGGTAGGCGGTCGCAGCTTGTTGAAGTTCTCAACCTTCTTCTGGAAACCCTCTGGAGCGTTGCGGTTCTGAGCCCTGTGGTTGTTGTTGTTGTTGTTCTGCGCTAGCATCTGGGTGATCGTCTACATCAGCTGAGTCTGTACTGCCATCACGTCGGCCAAGTTCGGGGGAGGTGGCGGTGGCGGCACCTCGTGTCCCTGAGCCTGGCCCTCGCTCCTCCCTCGGGGCCGGGGTACCGCTCGTGCTCGAGCTCCTCGCTCCCGAGCTCCCTCGTCGTCGTGCGCGGCTCCTCGACCGCCAACTCGGCCTCCTCGGCCTCCGCGGCCCGCCGGCCCCCGCGAAGCCCGCCTCGTGGTGCGTGACCTCCACGGCGTCCACGGCCTCTCGCTCCCGCTGGGTTAGGGGCATCCTCCCCTCCGTCGTCCCCCGCGACCTCCTCGAAACGGGCCAGGAGTCGCCCGGACCTCCTTGCTCCCGACATCTGTTCCAGTTGCAAGAGTTAGTAGTGGTAGGGAGAGTGTATTTAATCAAGTTATTAGCTATAATGGAGTAATCCTGCTAACAGTCACAGAATTTCAGACAGACATAAAGAAGCATGAAATCCGAAAGAAACCATGAAGATCCATGTCACTCAATCAATGCCACCATACAAAAGGGGTGCACCTCGAGGTTTACTCCAACGACCTTCGAGGGTGCACGGCAACACGTCACGCTAACGCATGGTACATCATGGGGAGGCTGCTAAGGTCATGACAACAAGAGCGACAACATTACATCTATCTTATTACAACGACTCGGAATCTACAGCGAAGACTCTACTCCCGTCACTGAGTACTCGAGGTGCCTCGGAGCCGGTGTCCGGTGGGCAACCGAGTAGAACGGCGGTGAGTGGACTCTGGGTAACCCGGCACCACGATCGCCGGTCCCCCGTAGTAGTCACGAGTGTCCTGGAGAGCACGATCCATCTCCACTGTGTCCTGCGAACCACTCGGGTATGGCCGCACTCGTGGTAGGAGCGTCGGGGGGAAGCTCGAAAGTCTCTGTCCTCAGTCTGGGCCTCTTCTTGGGTGGTAGCTGTGCGGAGAGCGCCTCCAGCTCTGCCAGCCTCTGCTGGTCGGAACGCTCCCAGGCCGCGCGGGTCCTGTCTGCTCGGTCTCTCTCCTCGTAGACCAGTCCACCCAGGTAACACATGTGGTGGTAGTTGTGTCGACTCGCCTCCTGTAGATCCCACACCTTGACCTGATAGTCAGCTGCTGCGGCTCCGATCGACTCCACCTGGTCTCTCGCCTCTGCCAGCCTCACTCTGTCCTCTCGCGCGGCCTCCACCGAAGCCCGGCAGACTCCCGCTCCGCCCTCGGCCGTGCCTCCGGAGTAGCGATCCTCCGGGCATCCCTCTCGGTCTTTGGGCCGCGGCCGCTGCCGATCAAGCCGCACTAGCTCCCCGTTCCTCACGTGCGACGCCTCCAACTCGTCAAGTATATCCTCTCTCTCCACCTCCAAGTCCCGAACACCGCCGCGGGGGCGGCGTCACACCTCCACCGAAGGTACGCGACCTCACCGTCTGCCCAGTACAGTGCCTGGTCCTGAGCCAGGATGCACCGTCTGGCTGCGTGCAACACCTGATCCTCCTCCACCGAAGTCACCTCCAAGTACCGTGCTCGGTCGCTCGAGTCCCAGCGACCCGGGTCGTAGATCTCTGTCGGAAGCACACTGAACGGAGTGTCCTTCAGCCTCTCCCTGAGCTGGACACAAACCTTCTTGAGAGCCCTACGTGCGCCAGTCTGGTGTGCCTCTGTGACCGAACTCTCGAAGCAGTGCACCTCAACCTCCTCAAACTCCGGCACCCGTGGGTCTGCCGGCACCGTGACGGCCAGGTAAGTGGGGGTCTGCTCCAAGTGCCCCATGGCCCTCCCCTTGTAGCTGACTCCGTCGGTCTCCACTCCAGATGCCTCCAGGCACTCTCTCAACAAGCGGCAGAAGCCTCCGTAGCTCTTGCCGTCCGACTCCAAAGGAACCCACGTAGACTCCGCCATCTGCACAACGTTGTTAGAGCGTAGTTAGTAAGGTAGTTAGTGAAAGTTAATCAAGGTAATGCATATATATAAGTATAGTTATATACATACGGAAGCCAAGGGGTCTATATAAAGTTTCAAGGTTCAGAAACGGCTTCCTATACTATCGACCATTCCTGGGGCTCGTCCTACAGTCAAGCATGGCTCTGGTACCAACTGAAACGACCCGGATTTCCGCGAACGGAACCCCGAATCTTAGCACCTCGGTGGTAGTCCCAGGAGGGATACCACGTGCAATCCCTGTCTCAGCGATTCCAAAATCCATACAGAAAGGTAAAAACAATAAAGTAGAGTACAACATTTATTTTATTACATTAATCAGAGTACAACTCTTCGGCACATGCCGGGTACAAGTCCATCAGGACTGAATCAAACATAAATAAAACGTCTAGCAGCGGCTCCATGAAAGCGCGGGAAACTCCATATCCGCAGGCAGCTCAAGTGTAGGAAGAGCTCTAGTCCACCCAACCGTTGTTGTCGAAGTCGTAGTCCGGCTGCGTCGAGTCACCGGGGTCTACCCGATAAGCGGGTAGGTCATGTCAGCTTCCCAACAAAGAGGCAAAAGCGGTGTATATTCTACTATGCATGAGATATCCCTAATCTGGCTGTAGAAGGCTTAAGCAAAGCAGCAGTGCAACGTACAAGGTAAGCAGAATACAGCTAGGAGGTCCGCACCTCGGGGAAGCTTCCGCTTCCGAGGTCCACACCTCAGGGGTCCACACCCCGCTCAAGGAATACCACACCAAAGCACCGATCTCAACCACGATCCAGAACCCAACTCTCATCTGCGATGTGGGGCCCACCGGCTCCTATCCCCACATCTCAACGGCCGAAGCCGGGCTCACACGCTCGGGGGAGAGAAGAAGCACAAGAGAAGTGTAGCTAGTCAGGTGAGAGATCGAAAGACTGTCCATAACCAGTGGACACGGACTATAGCTATAGGTTTAACACTCTGCAGAGGTTGTACAACTGTACCCGCCCGAATAGGTCCGGAACCGGCCGTCACCGGTGTCCGACCCTACCATACGGCTGAAGCCCAAGTAAGTGGATAGCACCCTTCTGCATCTCCGAGTCTGGCCCAGCCTCCGCGGCAGAGCTCATACTACCCGCGAGAGGTCCCTCGAAGCTGTGGAACCCTTCCCTGGCCTCGCCAAGGCAAAGTCTACTAAGGAGGGAAAGACCACTCCCGACACGATCACACCGATCCTCCTACAGGAGGGGTGCTATCCACTACAAGTCTCACCCCGCACCCCCGCCCAATACAAGGCGGGCGGTCTGTACGAAAATAGTCATCCGAAACAAGGTCAACTGACGATCGGTCCTTAAGGGGCCGAGAGCGAGCACTCAACATCTCCATCCTACACGACATGACCCTCGGGTAAGAGGCCAGATCGCATCTTCCCTCGGCAGCCGTTCACAAGTAACCAGCGGCTCGCTCCCGCCAAAACACAGCAAGGAGATACACACCCAGAACGCACGCTAGAATCACACCGAGATACCCACATCTCAGTCCAAACCCAGAGCACCATCCATAAACAAGCAACAAAAGTATGGATAGTTGAGGTAAGGGACTAGCTAGGGGTACGTAGCTAGTCCGCGGGTAGAAGAACAAGGAAACGGGGTATAACAAAGCGTCATGGCATGGCCAATGAACGGGTTATGCAATTCATCGATCAATGCATTAAAGTAAAGCACTAGCGACTACAAAGCAACATAGGATCTATATGGTTGGGAGTGACATGACACCTTCGTTGCCGTTGAAGCGATCCGCCGTCCGGAGCGATGTACTCGGGGTCCTCCACGTCCTCTCGAGTCGAAGCTCGGGTCCGCGGCACGAGATTCGACGCGAAAATAAGATAACGGTGCACATCTAACAATAACTCCAAATTAAAATCCAATTTAGAAGATCCAAATGAACCCAAACTACCTACAATCGGCAAGGTTTTGCAAATACGGATTTATAGAAATTAGCTTTGTATTTTTCGAGCTTCCTAGAATTTATTATGAATTTTTAGAGGTCAAGAACATTTTCTGGAATTTTTAAACAGAAGAGAAAAGGAATTTCCAGAAAAAGAGCTGCTGACGTCAGCATGACGTCAGCCTTCCAGGTTTGACGGGCTGCAACATGGCCAGAAGTGCTGCTGGGCCGTGGGCGGCCCAGCGGACTCGATTTCGCCCGTGGGTTGGTTTCGGCCCAAGACGGCCTGCACTGCACAGCCCACTAGAGGAGGCGTTCAAAGTCTGGTTTACCCCCTCCTGCTCTTAACCCGTGCCTGGCCGGCGGCCTGCCAGCAGATAACTGGGCCTAGGGCCCAATCCCGGCCGTCGGCCTGTTTTCCCCCTTTAACCAGGCGCAGCTCGCCCGGTTGCCCAGCCAGTGCTCGACGATATGCCTTGGCGGCGCCGCGACCGCGCGGTGCACCGCCGGCGTCGGGTTCGGGTGCCTCTCGCCCCGGCTCAATGTCTCCCCGGGCCGTGGTGCACGTCACGGCGCGGCTGCGGGGTGAGCCGGCCGTGCGGGCGCGCAACCCCGTGGCCTCGCGCGCGGCGGCGCGCGCGCCGTCCCGTGGCCGGGTGCGGTGCCGCCGCCGCCGGCGCGCCACGGCGCGACGGCCCCAAAATCTTCCCCTGCATGAACCCTCGGGTCGACGCCGGCACGCCCCCACGCCCCGCACGTCCGGCTCGTTCGCTCGGCGCGGCCGCCACGGTAACCGCTGCGCGCCGCGCCGCGCCACGGCGACGCTCGGTCCCCCCGCACAGGAAGTCCGGCGCGAAGGCCAGCTGACCAACAACCCTGCACAGGAGAGCACGGCTCGACGGCCAAACACACAACCTTACCACGCATGGCGACAGCGTGCACCAGGAGGGCTCGCCCGCCGGCTTGGGGTAGCCGCGGCGCGACGCCTCCCCTGTTCACCTATTCCACCCGAGCCCGCATCGCTCTTCACACGGCGACGGCGGAGCTCAGAGGCACAACCGGCCCAGGAGCCCCCATCCGCCGCGGCACGGCAATCCTGCGGCACGAAGGCCAGCACCCAGGCAAGAAATTCCATAGCGATGCGTCTCCATACACGGGGTGCCAACACAGGAAGAATCCAAGGGGGAGATGAGAAGAGAAAGGCCGCGGTGCTCACGGTGGGGCGACGGTGTAGTCGTGGCCGGCCTGACGAAGGCGTGTCGATGGTGTTCGGCGTGAAGGCGTTCGGCGAGGTAGACGCTCCCCCGGTGGCGCGGTGTTCACGTCGTCGCGCTCCTCCCCTGGCTCGACGTCGTGGTCCGTGCTCCCGCCGCTCCCCGGTTCCCGGCTCCTTCCCCTCCCCGGTGCGGCGCGGCGGCGATGTCACTCCTCTCCGGCGCGACGCCTTTCCCCCAACGGCGCGGCGCGGCAGTGGCGCGCCCACTTTCTCCTTCCACTCCGGGCACGCAACCGAGCAGAGGTAGAGGAAACCCCAAGAGGGGTGGTTAGCCTTGCCCCCAGCCCACACTGCCTCCTCCCCTTTTGAATCCGCGCCGCGGGGCCTCGAGGGGAAAAGGACCTCCGTGCCCTTGGCACCGCCGCTGAGCAGGGCAGGTGGCGCGCCGGGCGCAGCCCCCGGGCGCCTTGGATGCCCGCGGGCGGGGCAAAGTTGCCCTTCACCTTTTCCCCGGCCGCCTCCCCGTCCCGCGCGCGCCGCCCTTGGCGTGCGTGCCCGGCCGGCAGCCGGCCGCGCCCGGTCCCGCGCGGCGGCCCCGGGCCGGACCGGCGGCGCGCCCGGGCGGCTCGGTTGGCCGGCGCGGGGGGGGGGGGGGGGTCAAGCGGTGAGGGATGAAGAGGATAAGAGTTGGGGGCCGACGAATGGGGCCCGCGCGTCGAGTTAGAGAAGAGAGCGCGAGCGCGGCGGCGGTTATTGGGCCGCAAGATGCCCCGGGTTGGGCCGGGCCGCATCGCAAGGGATATTGGATACGGCCCAATGCACTAGGCTGCTCTTGCCTAATAAAACCAATTAGTTTGACTAGGGATTTGAAAAATAGTTTGAATTTGATCCTTTCAAATTCAAACTTCACTCAATTGAACTCCAAATAAACTAATGAAAAACCAACTCACAAATTATACCATATTTTAAACATATGTTTTATAAAATAGGATAATTTAGTGGAGAATTTAGAGAGAGGCTAGCAATTTTGGCTCAAAAATTGATAGCACTCAAATGCAAGCAAAAAGTTTTAAATTTTCGCAAAAATTACACACCTAAATTCCTGGGTTGTTACACGTGAGGAGCTCCGTGTGCGACGCCAGGCCGGGTCCGCCCGGTCCCCGGTGCGCGCGCCGCCACAACGCGGTCACCCGCGAGGCATGGATGCCGCGGGCCCGTCAACGCCACGGCGTCGCCACCGCTCCGGTCTGCGTTCACGCGAGGCACGGACGAAGCGGCGGCAAGGCCGAACGCGCCGCCTCCCAACGCGGCGCACCCGTCGGCGCAGCAACCGCCACCCCGGGCCGGGGAGCGCACGGTCTCCGGGCCGCGCTTCCCCATCGGTCCGCGCGGCGCCACGACGGCCTACAACGCCAACGCCAACACCACGATGCGCAGGGTTCCCCCTGGCCGTCACGTCTTCGTCGCCAGGGACCCCGGCGCCCTCCGCCCCGGCGACGAGTCGTCCCTGGGCTCCCTTGACGCGTTGCCACCTGCCAACCTGCATGGGTACGCGGAATGGGACTTCTCGGCGTACCGGACCCGCGTGATGTTCGGGCGTTTTCTTGACGCCACGGATTGCGGTTCGGCCGCTCCGACGATTCCCAAGCACCGGGAGCTACGACCCCGCGCGGGAATGCTGCATCGTCATCGCCAACGACCCAGCAAACGCCACCGGTGCAGCGGGCGCCGGCGACGGGGAGGTTACGCCCGCCCCAGGGGTCGCTCCACGCCTGGCTGCGGGACCCAGCACCCCTGCCGGGGCCGACATCGACACGCAGCTAGCCCAAGCTCGTGAGCTCGAAGCCAAGCTGGCGGAGGAGTATCGGACGGTGCGGCTGCTCCGCGCCTCCATGGCTGGGGAAGCCTCCGCGCGCGGCGAACGCGCGCGGGAGTTGGGCAAACAGGCCCGCGACCGCATCAACGCCGACTTCAACGTCAACAACCCGGACACGCCTCCGCGGGCGAGCCAGAAGCTTATCACTGCCGCAACGCTGCTGCGGGCCATGCCGGCCCCCTCGACGCCTGAGGCGCGAAACTTGCACCGAGAGGTGCAGGCACTCATCGAGCAGGCGGCCGTCCAACAGGCCGAAAGCTCGGCGTCACACATCCGCCAACAGGGGGACGCACGAGGTGACGGGGCCGCGCAGGGGGGCGAACCCTCGGTCCATGCAGGTGAAGCGGTGGAGCGATCCGCCAACCCGGGGCGCACACCAGCCAAAGAGCGGCTCCCGACACGCGCAGGGCACTGGACGGCGACGCCCGTAACATCATCAACGCTCGGCGGACGAGCAAAGCAGATGCGCGAGCAGCGGCAGGCTACCACCCTCGGCGAGGTGGGCGCTACGATAGCGACGAGGACCGCTCTCCGACGCCGGAGCCCCCGGGGACCCGTGTGTTCAGCCGGGAGATCCGCGCGGCGGCCTTCCCCCAGCGCTTCCGCCAGCCCACGACCATCATTAAGTACAACGGGGAAACGGATCCCCGTGTATGGCTCAACGATTACCGCCTAGCATGCCAGCTGGGCGGGGCCACCAGCGACGAGGTCATCATCCGCAACCTTCCCCTGCACCTCGGCGATTCAGCCCGGATGTGGCTCGAGCATCTGCCGGCCAGCCAGATCCACAACTGGGATGATCTGGTCCGCACGTTCGTGGGCAACTTCAAGGGCACGTACGTGCGCCCTGGGAATTCCTGGGATCTGCACTCCTGCACCCAGAAGCCCGGCGAGTCGCTCCGGGACTTCATACAGCGCTTCTCCAAGCGCTGCACGGAGCTCCCAAGCGTGGCGCAATCCGAGATTGTGCACGCCTTCCTCGAGGGCACCACGTGCCGGGATCTTGTGCAAGAGCTGGGGCGCAGCCCGCCCGCGGACTCAAACGAGCTGTTCGACATCGCCACCAGTTTCGCCTCAGGAGAAGAGGCCGTGGGAGCGATCTTCGACGGCAAGAAGGGCAAGCGCTCGGACGACGCGCTCGCGGAGGGCAGCAAGTCCAGGGAGCCCCACCGGAAGGACAAGCGGGGCAAGAAAGGGAAGAAGCCGCGCCGTGAGGCGTGCGAGCAGGGGCGTGACAGCGATGACGCCGAGGCCCTTGCTGTTGACCCGGCACGACGAGGCCCTCGACCGGCCCCTCGAGGTCCGGGGGTATTCGATGACATGCTGAAAAAGCCGTGTCCATACCACAAGACCCCAGTAAACCACACCCTCGAGCAATGCGACATGCTCAAGAAATTCTACGGTCGCGGCGCCGCAAAGGACGCGGAGGCCAAGAAGGACGGAGGAGACGGCGACGCCAGCGGCGTCCCCGCCGTGGAGAACGTGTTCCTCATCTTCGGGGGACCGACCGTCGACATGTCAAGCCGCCAGCGCAAACGGGAGCGGCACGAGGTCCTCGCTGCAGAGAGGGCGCCTCCTTCCTTCCTTGACTGGTCGGAGGATGCCATCACCTTCAGCCGTGAAGACCACCCGAACCGCATCCCCAACCCGGGCCAATACCCACTGGTGGTCGACCCGGTCATTGGAAACGCGCGAGGCAGCAGCCTCAACATCCTCTATGCACACACGCAGCGCCTGCTGGGGATCGGGCTGGACCAGCTGCGGCCCAACACGACGCCGTTCCATGGTGTCGCGCCAGGCAAGCGCGTCCAACCCCTCGGGCAGATCGACCTGCCGGTTTGGTTCGGCACTCCGAGCAACTTCCGCAAGGAAATGCTCACCTTCGAGGTGGTGGGGTTCCGGGGCGCCTACCACGCCATACTTGGGCGGCCCTGCTACGCCAAGTTCATGGCCGTCCCCAACTACACCTACCTCAAAATGAAGATGCCGGGACCAAATGGTGTCATCACCGTGGGCTCGTCCATCGAGCACGCGTTCGACTGCGACGTCGAATGCGTGGAGCACGCGGAAGCGCTGGCGCTGGATGAAGCGCTAGTGACCACCTTGGAGAAGATGGTCAACGAGGACCTCGACTCCACCACCAAGCACGCCGGCAACTTCGAGGCCGCGGAGCAGACCAAGGAGGTGCCCCTCGACCCTGCTGCCCCCGAGGGCAAGGCGTTGAGGGTCAGCTCCACCCTCGACCCGAAATAGGAAGTGGTGCTCGTCGACTTCCTCCGCGCCAATGCCGACATCTTCGCGTGGAGCCCCTCGGATATGCCAGGCATCCCGAGGGAGGTCGCCGAGCACTCCCTTGACATCCTGCCTCACTCCCACGCCGTGCAGCAACGGCTCCGCCGCTTCGACGAGGAGCGGCGGCGGGCGATAGGAGCGGAGCTGCGGAAGCTTCTCGAGGCCGGGTTCATCAAGGAAGTGTTCCACCCTACGTGGCTAGCGAATCCTGTCCTTGTAAAGAAAAAGAACGGGAAGTGGCGGATGTGTATAGACTACACTAGTCTTAATAAAGCATGTCCTAAAGTTCCCTTTCCTTTGCCACACATCGATCAAATTGTTGATTCAACAGCTGGCTGTGAGCTGCTTTGCTTCTTTGATGCCTACTCCGGGTATCACCAAATAAAGATGAAGGAGTCCGACCAGCTCGCGACTTCATTCATCACGCCGTTCGGGATGTTTTGCTACGTCACGATGCCGTTCGGCCTCCGGAACGCGGGTGCAACGTATCAACGCTGCATGCAACATGTTTTCGGAGATCACATCAGGCAAACGGTTGAGGCATACGTAGACGACATCGTCGTAAAAACCAGGAAGGCGGACGACCTGGTCGGCGACCTCAACATCGCGTTCGGCTACCTACGGGCCAACGGGGTGAAATTAAACCCCGAAAAATGTGTCTTTGGTGTGCCGCGGGGCATGCTCTTAGGATACATAGTCTCCCAACGAGGCATCGAGGCCAACCCCGAGAAGGTTGCGGCCCTCGAGTGAATGGGTCCGATTCGGGACCTCAAAGGGGTGCAAAAGGTGCTGGGGTGCCTTGCTGCCTTGAGCCGCTTCATCTCGCGGCTCGGCGAAAAAGGCTTGCCCCTCTATCGCCTCCTCAAAAAGCAGGAGCATTTCTCCTGGACCGCCGAGGCCCAAGACGCGCTCGACAAGCTGAAGGCATCCTTGACCCACGCCCCGATCCTCACGCCGCCGCAGGACGGTGAACCCCTGCAGCTCTACGTGGCCGCGACCACCCAGGTGGTCAGCGCCGTAATCGTAATGGAGCGCACGGAGGAAGGGCACGCCCTACCGGTCCAACGGCCGGTGTACTACGTCAGCGAAGTCTTGTCCGACACCAAGACACGCTACCCTCAAGTCCAAAAGCTGCTGTACGCGGTGGTCCTCGCGCGGTGCAAGCTCCGCCACTACTTCGAGGCCCACCCTGTCACGGTGGTCTCCTCCTTCCCGCTGGGGGAGATCATCCGCAATCCAGACGCGGCGGGCAGGATCGCCAAGTGGTCAGTGGAGCTGATGGGCGGATTTCGTCGCTGAGTGGACAGACACACAATTGCCGCCGCCGCAGATCCAAGCAGAGTGCTGGACTCTGTATTTCGACGGCTCGGTGATGAAAACGGGGGCGGGCGCGGGCCTGCTCTTCGTGTCACCCCTCGGGGAGCACATGCGGTACACAGTACGTCTTCACTTCCCCGCGTCAAACAACATGGCTGAGTACGAGGCCCTCCTTTGCGGCCTCAAGATCACCATTGAGATAGGTGTCAAGCGCCTCGACGTGCGGGGGGATTCGCAGCTCGTGATTGACCAAGTCATGAAAAATGCGAGCTGCCACGACGATAAGATGGAAGCGTACTGCAAGGCCGTGCGAGCCATCGAGGACAAGTTCTACGGCATCGAGCTCAACCACGTGCCCCGCCGGTACAACGAGGAGGCGGACGAGCTGGCCAAGATCGCGTCCGGGCGGATCACCGTCCCCCCAAACGTTTTCGCCCGAGATATCGCCTAGCCCTCCGTTACCCTCGAACCTCACCCCTCGAGCCACGCGGAACCCTCGGGGGCTCCCTCAAATCTGAAAGGCGCGGAGCCCATGGATGAGTACCCCTCGAATGAAGCATATGTGCTCTCCCTCCTCGAGGGGTATGGTGCCTACGAGGCCGAAGCGATGGATGTCGAGCCAGCCCCCGTCAAGGCAGATTGGCGCGACAAATATGTCGCCTGGATGGCTCGAGGGGAACTCCCATCGGACCGGGCCGAGGCTAGGCGCATCGCCAGGATGGCCAAGTCCTTCGCCCTCGTCAACGGCGAGCTGTACAAGTGCGCCGCTTCCGGCATCCTGCAGCGATGCGTACCCATCCCCGAGGGGCGCGAGCTCCTCCGAGACATTCACGCGGGGATCTGCGGCCATCACGCCGCACCCCGCACCCTCGTTGGCAATGCGTTCCGTCAAGGCTTTTACTGGCCTACCGCGGTCGCGGATGCCAGCGAGATCGTGCGCACCTGCGAAGGGTGCCAGTTCTACGCCCGCAAATCCAACCTTCCTGCTCATGTCCTGCAGACCATCCCCATAACATGGCCTTTCCAGTTCTACGCCCGCAAATCCAACCTTCTTGCTCACGTCCTGCAAACCATCCCCATAACATGGCCTTTCGCCGTGTGGGGGCTGGACATCGTCGGGCCCCTGCGGAAGGCGCCCGGGGGCTTCACTCACCTGTTGGTTGCGATCGACAAATTTTCCAAGTGGGTAGAAGTGTGCCCCATTACAAATCTCAGGGTAGAGCAAGCGGTGACGTTCTTCACCGACATTGTCCAACGTTTTGGAGTACCAAACTCCATCATCACCGACAACGGGTCCCAATTCACGGGCATGAAATTCTTGGAGTTCTGCGACAAATTCCACATTCGTGTGGATTGGGCAGCTGTGGCACACCCACAGACTAACGGCGAAGTAAAGCGTGCCAATGGCATGATCCTACAAGGCCTTAAGCCCAGAATTTTCGACCAACTGAATAAGTCCAGTTGGAGATGGCTCCAGGAGTTGCCAGCGGTCGTGTGGAGCCTAAGGACCACCCCAAGCAGAGCCACCGGGTTCACCCCGTTTTTTCTAGTCCATGGCGCAGAGGCCGTCCTCCCCACGGACTTAGAATACGGGTCACCCAGGGTACGAGGCTACGACGAGGACGCCAACCAGCGAGCCCGCGAGGACTCACTGGACCAGCTGGACGAAGCGCGCCTCGTGGCCTTGATGCACTCCGCAAGATACCAACAGTCCCTCAGGCGCTACCAAGCACGGAAGATACGCCGGCGGGACTTCAGCGAAGGGGATTTGGTCCTAAGGCTACGCCAAGACAACCAAGGACGCCACAAGCTATCACCTCCATGGGAGGGACCCTACGTCGTAGTAAAAGTGCTCAAGCCCGGCACGTACAAGCTGGCCAACGAGGATGGCGAAGAACTCACCAACGCTTGGAACATCCAACAGCTACGTCGCTTCTACCCCTAGCTAGGATTTACAAGTCTTTTGTTGTAAATCACGTGACCAACACCCCAGTTGGTGACAACCATGTAAACATCCCCAGTTTAATGAAAAGGGCAACTCGGCTTTCCCCTGAAACCCAAGTTACCCTCGGGGGCTACTACGGGGGGCACCCCCCCCCAAAAATGGTCCCATTTTTTCGCAAAAAAGAAGCAACTCACGCGCGCTAAGCATGTTTTCACTTCGGCCTCGAGCAAAATTCGAACAGGGCACAGGCAGCCTAGCGGAAAGGACGCGCGAGCCAGAGATAGCCTACGCCTCCGCGAGGATACGACCCTTCTCTCTTGCCTCCAACCCAGCAGGCCACCCGCGAAAATCGAACTCCCCTAACTAGAATTTACTCAGGAAGAAGGAGAAACAAAAAAGCGCAATAAAGTAAAGAACATCATTCCACTTTTACAAACGTTTGAAGAAAAAGTGACATGTTTATTTACAAGGCCACATGGCCCGCACTCTAATACATAAACAAAAAGGGCCTAGCGCACGACTATCTTCAGGCTGGAGGAGCGGCAGCATCAGCGGCATCTGGGAAGAGGAAATCCTCGAAGGCCTCGGCAAGCGCCCCGGCGGCGTCGGCGGCTAACGCGTCCACACGCTCCATCGCCACCTCGTCCTCGACGCCCTCGGGGACGACGTAACCTTCCGCCACCGCCTCGAAGTTGATCTCGTAATGAGATCGCACCACCCCGAGGGCCTTCTGGACGCCGAGGTGCAGCGCCCGGCGCATGCGCCCAGTGACGTGCCCGCCAAGGGCGCGCGGCGGCCGGCCGCCGAGCTCCCGGCCCCGCGCCTCGCCCTCCTCCACGACCTGGCAGGTCTCGAGGGCCGCGGAGCGCAACTCCAACAGCTCCTGCTCGGAGGAGTTGTAGGAAGTTTGCAGCGCCTCGGCCCGCTCGGCCGCGTGCCCCAGCGCGGTGCGCAAGCCTGAAGTTGCCAAGCAAGAGGGGGATCAGAAAAGGGGGTGAACCCTCTAAGAGGTAATCAGCAAAACAAGAGACAAACAGCAGCTTACCCTCGACCTGCTTCTTCTCCACCTCGAGGCCGCGGCGCCCGGCCTCGACCGCCCGCTCAAGGCCCTTGAGGGTCTCGCCTTGCTCCTGGAGGGCCAGCTCCTAGCTCGTGCTCGTGATGCTGAGCACCATCAGTTCGCCCTCGAGCTTCGAGAATTCCGTGTTTCGGCCCTTGTTGACGGTGAAAATCCGTCAACCTAGCCATGAGTTTACCTTCGGTGTTGGCATGAGTTTTATACTTTATCCATTGGTACTAACCCCCGTGGTATAACAAGTTCACGTGTGCATGTCGTTTTTGGAGTTTAATGTTTATGCAGGGATTTAGTGTTGAATGCAAGACTTTCGGGGTAAGTTCATCAAGCACCTCATGACAAGACTTTGAAGCCCCGAACAAGTCATGCAATGAAGTAAAATTAACTCCAAGAAGCCGGGGACTTGATCCGAGAAGACGACATACTCCCCGGGACCCGACCGGAAAAGTGCTCGAATCTTCCAAGACAAGGAGTTGAGTCCAATTCGGAGAGAAACCGACGACATGGACCCGTATGCGAAGGGGGAAGCATCCGGGAAGCAAGGGAACCGACCTCGGGCAAAGGAGCCCGCGGGCCGGGCCTAAATGGGCCCGGGCCGGCCGGCCCGGTCCGGTCGGCCCGTGCCCATTTAGGGCCCAAACGCGTCGTCCTTTGCCCTAGCCGCCAATCGGGCTATTTATAGTCCCCCGACCGAGAGCCACGCGAGAGAAGATTTCGTCTTCGGCCGCCGAGAAGCGGAGAAGAGAGGGACACCATCTAGGAGAGGAGAGGGTCGAGCTAGTTGACTAGGGTTCCCCTAGCCGACGTGGGAACCTTGCACGGAAGACCACGTCGGAGTTCCCGAGCTAGAAGCAAGATCAAGGAAGGATCCCGGTGGTGATCTTGTGTATGTATCATTGTTATAGTTGAATTATCAAGTTGAATCTTTTCCCAGCGATCAAGTGTTTCCTCGAAGATTTCGTTTTTCGATCGGCTTTGCTTATTCCAATTCTATTCTCGAGATAGATTACATAGGGTGTTCTTGTAGCCGCGGTGGCTAGAGGTACACGTCGGATCTTCCGAAAGAATCTCGACTTGTCTTTTGACTCGCCCTAAGCTCCCCGCATGAATAGGGATACGTTGTGACGAACGGGGGTCTCGAAAGGCGGATGTTTTCGGATTTGGACGGGAAACCACGATTTAAAGAGGCTTTTATTAAGATTCGATTTGCTACTTCTTCTCTTGCTTGGAACTTCAACAAAAGGCTTACCCCGATCCCTCTAGATCGGTTTATCTACCCAATCTTACTTTGTTTTCTCCGGTTTTTAGTAGATTAGATCTGTTTTGTGTCTTTTACTTAGATGCATTAGGTCCTTTATCGAGTATTGAAGTTATTTGGCTTTAATAGATTAAGTCTTGCGTCACACATTTGTTCCATGGATTCGATACCTTGGGTTCACCACTCGAGGGAAGAAGGGTCCCTTGACTACGACGGGAGACTTGTACGCTTGCGAGTCACGAACGAACTTTGATACAATTATTAACCGTCAACAAGCCCCTTTTTTCCGGCGCCGTTGCCGGGGAACAAGTGATCAAGATTTGATTTTTTATTGCTTTTTTTTGTAATTTTCAGTACTGATTTTATTTTATTTTTGCATCTACTAAACTTCAATCATCCTCAAAATACATCTAATCTAGTTTGTCTAACTCTAGTCTTTATAGATTTGTTTTGTTTTCTAGTTTTCTTTTGCATATTTTGTTTATTGCTAACCCTAACAGGAGATGGACGGCTACCTCTCCAACAAACCCAATAATTTTGTGGATGATCCAGAAAAACTTTACAGGCTAAGGAGACGCGAAGCACATCAAGCTAAAAAGCTGGATTTTGTAGATTCGGAGTCGGAAGACAAAGGATCGCAGGAATCTCCGGAGAATTCACCACCTCAAAGTCCGCGGGAGAACCGACGTCCACCGATGGGTGACCAACCACCGGAAGAACGCAAGATTGGGGAGCTATGCACCCCAGACATCATCGACCTACCAATCTTGAACCTCGACGAGATCGGAAGACCGTTCGAGATCAAGACCTCAACAATCCGCATGGTGCAACACTCACCCTTCACCGGCAAAGAGGATCCGAACCTTCACCTCCAAGCATTCATTCAACTATGTCAGACTTTCAACATGGAGGGGGTGACTCAAGATCAAGTGAGGGCAAGGCTTTTTCCGTTTTCACTATTCGGGAAGGCGTTGCAATGGTTCCACTCTCAACCGGCGGAGACGGTGCAAAATTGGAACACGTTGATGAAGGCTTTCATGAAGGAATACTACTCGCCGGGTAAAACTCAAAGCTTGCGTAATAAGATTGCCACCTTTGTTCAATATCCTACGAAACTATCTCGGAGGCATTCGAGCGCTTCAACGAGTACACTCGGGCGGTTCCACATCACAAGTTCCCGAAAGAAGACCTCGTGCAAAAGTTCTATCAAGGACTCACCATGGCGTCAAGGACGATCATCGATGCATCAGCGGGAGGATCTATCATCGAGCTTACACCGACGGAAGCTTTCACGCTATTCAAGAAGGTCGCGGATAATGACACGTGGGCGTCATCCGGGCGCCTACACCCGGCTCAACCTATGGGGAACGTCAAAGGAATCTTGCAAGTGGAGAAGGAAGACATACTCGAAGGCAAGATCGACTCGCTCATGAGGAGGTTGGAGAAGATGGAGATAGAAAAGAAAGAGGCTCAAGACTTGAAGGCCGCCGAAGCAAGGTCCACATGCGAAGAATGTGGAGAGTATGGCCATGTCCGCAAAGATTGTCCGAGGAAGCCAAAGTGCTCGACTACATGAGGAAGGGAGAATTGCCGAACTTCCGCTACGGGCAAGGTAGGCCTCAATTTAATGCAAGCTCATCTATTCCTAACGCGGTTCCACTTCGGATACAATTGAAGGAGTTCATGGATGAGCAAGCTAAGATCAACAAGGACACCGTCACCAAGTTCAAAACCATAGACAAGGTGTTGGAGAACATCGATAGCAAAGTGACGGAGGTCGGAAGTTCCAATCATCAAGTGCTCAACATGATGAAGATGCTCGAGACGCAAGTTGGACAACTTGCGGGGCGCCTCACTAATGATGAAGGGAAGCTTCCGGGACAACCCAAATGTCCCCAATCGGCGAAGGCCATTCAAACACGTTCGGGGAAGGAGACCGAAGATCCGGAACGTTCCGCGGGAGCAAGGAAGCCTAAACCGTCCACCGAGGTGGAAGGAGCTGCTAAAGGGAAGGTTACGGGGATCGTCACCAAGGAACCCGAATTCGAGATGCCGGAAGATGACATGAGGATACCGCAACTCAAGCCACGCTACTTCCGAGGTAAACTTGACAACCACTTTGAGAAGTTTGTGGAAGTTGTGCGTAGACTTAGCATCAACATGCCGTTACTAGATGCCCTACAAGTACCTACATATTCTCGTTACTTTAAAGACATACTTGCAAATAAATATGAGATAGCAACACTCGGGGTAGATCATGTCAAAATGTCCGAGGAGTGTAGTGCGGCTATTGCTTATGGGCTAGAGAAGCAAAAAGACCCCGGTGCCCTACAATTCCATGTTCGGTTGGTTCTTTCAACTTCGAGAAGGCGTTATGCGACCTTGGAGCTAGTGTGAGTGTCATGCCGAGGGATGTGTTCGAGAAGTTACGCCTACCGATGGAGCCTACGGGAATATGTTTGGAGTTGGGTGACAACTCCATTCGCTATCCCTTGGGCATTGCCGAAGATGTACCCGTGAAGATTGGACACCACTTCATCCCCGTCGACTTCGTTGTGCTCGAGATGGGAGAGAGGGAGAAGCCGCCGCTCATCCTAGGGAGGCCGTTCCTCAAGACCGTGGGAGCAACTATTGATGTTGGCAAGGGGGAGATCATGTTCGATATCAACGGAGAAAGGAGTTCCTTCAAGTTCCGTCCAAGGATTGAGGCATGCAACATGATTGGAATGAAGATAGAACCAAAACAAACGGAGGGGCTGAAAAAGAAGAAGGAGCCGAAAAAAGTGAACGTAACGAAAATTAAAGAAGGTGTTGCATCCGTCAAGACAAAGGAAGAGAAGCCGCCTGTGAAGACCAAAAAAATGACTAAGCCAGCCAAGCCAAAAGACAAGCCCACGCCCAAGATGGTGCGGAAGTGGGTACCCAAGATTGCAACGCCCGCAAAGAGCGTTGATCCGAAGTAATCAAGTGAAGAAGTCTAGCTATAGACTATAAACGAAGCGCTAGGCGGGAGGCAACCCGTTTTGTCGAGTCGAGTCAAGAATAAGCTACCGGGAGGACAACCCGATTCCAGGTTTTTCGAGTATTTTTAATAATTTAGTTTTTGAGTTTTACTACGCAAAGACATTAGACTTAGAAGTGGTTGAACAATATTAGAGACATAATTCTTGATTGAATGTTTGCTTTATCATAAACCCTTTGCATGAACCCTCCTATGTGCTTGTTTGATTCTTTTCTTTTCGAGAAACCCCTCAACCAAATAATTTCAGAACCTTAACTCAACCTTTCACCCTCATTATGGTGCTGAGGTTGACTTATTTTTCATGCTAAAACCACACGAGTAGAGCCACGATTTGTGTTTAAGTGTTAATAAAATTCAGCACGTGGTAGGACTCGCGTGAACCTAGAAATCAAAGCTTTTGGTTGGTCTTAAAAATCTTTATCCTTGGTTTCTCTAGGATTAGAATTTTTCTAAGCCCATTCTAATTTTGTTTTATTCAAAATGTTTCTTATTTAGCCAAAATTAGAACCTAAACCTATGCCCCCATGATCAAGCCGGGAAAACGTTCGCTCTCAACCGATGAAAGCAGACTTTACCGGTAAGACCAAAATCGACGTAGTCGAAAAATATTTTCGACTTACATTTGTTTTTAATGGTTTAAAAACTTCTCTAAAATTATGCTCAAGCTCTTGCATGGCTCTGAAAAATATTTTAAAATTCGAATTAGAGGAGTGCTTAACCTTAAACACACCTAAATGGAGGCAATCAAGTTTGAATTAATCATGCATGCACCATTGGATTCCCTTTTATCAACTTTCACCAATTCCACATGCAAAGGACAAGCATGGTGGGCAGCAAGCATCAACTTTGCAGGATTTTCATGGTGGCATGTGAAGCAAGTGGAGCTAGGGAGCATGGACATGACCCAAAGCATGGAGCATCAAGTGGGAGGACCAATGATTCAAGAAAAGGAGTGGACGAGAGCGTTTGGGCGGTGCAACTCGTGGAGCACGCGGGCGGGAAAGTTGCGAGGCGAAATGATCGTGCTTGGGAGAAAGACGCGCCGAGGAGGAGCCGGAGCACCCCCGGGCCGGCCGGCCTAGGCCGGCCGGCCTGCCCTATAAATGGCGTCCCCCGGCGCCCGTCTTCTGCAGGCAAGCTTCCCTCTCCTTCCCTTGTTTGTGTGTTCAAGTTTGTGTGCTCAGAACCTCCGTAGACTTAGCCAACCACCCAAGCTTGAGAGCTCAAGAAAAAAAAATCCACCTCCTTAATCCACTCCAAGTCCACATCCGAAGCAAAGAGTTTAAGTGCCTAGTTTACCGGTTGCAACCCGGATTTTTAGTTGAAGAGAGAGTGCAGCAAACATGTGGAAGAAGACCACAAGTCTCTTCTCTAAGAAGAAGAGTTCGTCGTCGTCCAAGCCGTCATCAACCACGTCTTCGAGGAGGCACTCGGTTTCCGAGTCTCCCCGAGCATGGAGACGGACACGGCACCACCGAGGAGGAACGACGCTCTCCTCCTTGGTGGTATGAGGGCTGCGAGAAGCACTTCCATGAGGTTCACCGAACCTCGTGGGCACACGGAGGAGCAGCCCGCGCCACCACGACGATCGACTCGCTCAACCGCACCACCTCCTTACACCCCGACACAATCTTCGTACGGCTTCATCATCTTGTCGGCGGAGGAGGAGGATAGGCTCGCAAATCTTGAGAAGAGGCTTGTGCCAAACGTCGAGCTCGACGACCAAGCACTCCACACCTTGGGTTTTCGCACCGACATATATTACATGTTGGGGCACCTCGGGTGGGTTCAGTTCTCCAACGGAATATCGGTGGACACCCACTTGGGTTACACCTTGGAAATTTTAATGACTATTGCACCCATCGTTGATGATGATGGGGTGCAAAGCTTGTCATTCCGTTTGGAGGGAATCCAACAAGTGGTTCCCTACGAGCACGTAAGGGAGCTGCTTGGATTCCACAAGGGCGCTCCGGAGAAAGTTGACGTGCCTCCCGGCATGTTGGCGGAATTTTGGGGCATGATCTCCGGAGATGCCCATCAACAACGCAAAAGCATCCGCAACCCCATTATCCGGATATTTCACTCTTGGATGTGCAAGAGGGTATTGGGGAGGATGAGGGAAACAAAGGTGACCGACACGGAGTTAAATTGGCTATACTCGGCTTTAATTGCCAGGCAGCCAATTGACCCCTCTTACCTCATGATCAACCGTTGGTGTTGTGAAGCAACATCGGGGGCTGGTGATATTGGTTCGGGGTGTTACCTCTCCATGTTGGCCTTTTCCTTGCGACCGGGGATCGCAAGAAACCCCGCTCACCTTTTGCGCGGTACCTCTCTCGGTTTTGAGTACTTGCGGCAAGGCAAGTACATTAGTGGAGATGAGAGAAGAGGTTACCGATTGGCCATTGTGAACCTCCCTCTTCCGGATGAGAGGCTTAGGCTTTTCACCGAAGGAAGGGAAGATTGGTTGGAAGAGGGACTACTTGTCCCTGCAAGGAAGAACAAAAGAGGAAGAATCGTAGAGGAGGGAACATCCTCCGCACAAGCGGGTGGAGCACAACCCAATGTGCAACCATCCGGCGGGGTTCCTCCTCCGCCAAGTTATTACGGAGGGTCTCAACAACAAGCATGGGGGGGGGGGTGGTGCACCGGTACCCCCACAAAATTATGTTGTGCCCAACGCTAACTTCGCGGAGTCCTACGCTCATCATCCCCAACCACAACAAAGCATGGCTATTATTGGAGGGTATGCTGCAAGAAATGCTCAAAATATCGCAGCCATCCAATCCAACGCAGCTCAACTCGGTGAAGGCAACGCAAATATTGCCTTTGAACTTGGACGCCTTCACCTTGTGGAGCCAAATCAATTCGACGGAGGAAGCGTTCATTCATATTATGAGCAAGGGTATTATTATCAAGACTACCAACATCAACCACCGGCGGAGGACTAGAAGATTTAGGAACTTTTGTTTTCTTTTCTTTTCTATTTCTCTCGTAATTTTCAGCTTTTGCTTATGTGTGTTTGCGTAGTATTTTTCTGTTTTTATTTAATTTTCAGCAAGCATGTATGTTTATTTTCAGTGTGTATTTCAACTTGATATCACCATTAATAAAGTCACCACCTTGATTATATCATTGGAAAAGTTACAAAATTCGTGCCATGTTGATATATGATTAAAATTGCAGCTTTGTTCATCTTTGTAGTTGATTTATGCATGTTTAAGCTAGTGCTCTCTTAAAAATACAGATCTGAATTTATTTAAATACTAGCTTATTTTTCAGCGGAGGTTATGATTAAAATAAAGACCCATAGTGTTTTATGTGCTCTCGAGTTATGAATGGATTGAAGATGTCTTTTATGCTCAAAAATATTGCTAACCTTGTCACAAATATCACTTGTGTGTTGCTCAACCTATCCAAAGCCTTATATATATTTGAGTGCATAAACCTTAGTGTACAAGATTTATTTTTGAGTGAGTTTTTGCAGGCCATGATTTCTACGGCCCGAGACTAAGAAGCTGGTCATTCCGTTTTTGCGTATCTATCTTTTTGCTAGCCTTTTATCCGTGCATTGTGTATCCCCGCATCGGTGATCTCACAAACTTCGCCGGATATCCACCCTTAAACCAAATATCATCTTTTTGTGACTACCTCCTTGACCACAACCTATCATTGAGGATGGATCATCAATTCAAGGAAGATCGCAAGACGGTGCCAACGTTGAAGATTTCAAGTATCTCTCCAAGGAAAATTATCTCCGGTACCTACCTTATTTTTCGCCTCTTTGCTCGAGGACGAGCAACGTCTAAGCATGGGGGAGGAGGTAGGTACGGTGCAGTTTTAGAGTTCAAAAGGGAGTATTTAAAAAAATATATATAATGATGAAAGAAAAAAAATCCAGTGATATTCATGACTTTCAAGGTATAAAAAAATCAAAACTTCGTTGTGAAAGTCATGGACTGAATATATGACGAGGCAAGAAAAAATGAATGAATGAAAGAAAGAAAAGAATGAGAAAGAAAAAAATATATTTGTGCGTAAAGTGAACTCCCCGGTTCTCTAGGAGTGCATTCAAGGCTTCAAGATAAAAAGATCCATTCTCAATTTTCCAACCATGTGCAACCCGATAACGAGGACTTTCTTTGTGCCTCGGGATCACTCTTTGCCATTTGCACATGTCCATTCATCTAAAGTGTGTGTATTTTTCTCTTTCCCCTCCTTGATTTAACATTATTTTCCAATGACCTTTTTGACGAGTCTCGGTAAGACCATGAGAAGCTTGTCTTGTTTTGACAACACCTCATTTATAAATTCTTGTTAGGACTAAACTTTCCCAAAGCTCCATATAAAGCCTACCACATGTATATGAGAGGGAAAGGAGTAGAATATATAGGTTTGAGAGACAAGTGAGATGAGAGTTCATGAGCAATACACGAGAAGATTTAAATTTGTGAACTTGGTTTAGCTTTTCTTTATCTCGTTCTTTATTTCAAAAATTCTGAGATCTATTTAAAACTTTGTGAGCATGTTAATACTTGTGGGATAAGCTTAATAAGAATCTACCCTCCGTAGAGATGAAGGCTAGTGCACTATGGAACTTTAATGAATTAAATTTTGAGAGCATTATGTTTTCTCATGTATGATCAAATGCAAAGTTTAAACATTGTTTAGCAATGATGATATTCATCGAAGGCTTACTCGAGGACGAGCAAGGTTTAAGCATGGGGGAGATGTTGACGGTGAAAATCCGTCAACCTAGCCATGAGTTTACCTTCGGTGTTGGCATGAGTTTTATACTTTATCCATTGGTACTAACCCCCGTGGTATAACAAGTTCACGTGTGCATGTCGTTTTTGGAGTTTAATGTTTATGCGGGGATTTAGTGTTGAATGCAAGACTTTCGGGGTAAGTTCATCAAGCACCTCATGACAAGACTTTGAAGCCCCGAACAAGTCATGCAATGAAGTAAAATTAACTCCAAGAAGCCGGGGACTTGATCCGAGAAGACGACATACTCCCGGGACCCGACCGGAAAAGTGCGTCGAATCTTCCAAGACAAGGAGTTGAGTCCAATTCGGAGAGAAACCGATGACATGGACCCGTATGCGAAGGGGGAAGCATCCGGAAGCAAGGGAACCGACCTCGGGCAAAGGAGCCCGCGGGGCCGGGCCTAAATGGGCCTAGGCCGGCCGGCCCCGGTCCGGCCGGCCCGAGCCCATTTAGGGCCCAAACGCGTCGTCCTTTGCCCTAGCCGCCAATCGGGCTATTTATAGTCCCCCGACCGAGAGCCACGCGAGAAGATTTCGTCTTCGGCCGCCGAGAAGCAGAGAAGAGAGGGACACCATCTAGGAGAGGAGAGGGTCGAGCTAGTTGACTAGGGTTCCCCTAGCCGACGTGGGAACCTTGCACGGAAGACCACGTCGGAGTTCCCGAGCTAGAAGCAAGATCAAGGAAGGATCCCGGTGGTGATCTTGTGTATGTATCATTGTTATAGTTGAATTATCAAGTTGAATCTTTTCCCGGCCGATCAAGTGTTTCCTCGAAGATTTCGTTTTTCGATCGGCTTTGCTTATTCCAATTCTATTCTCGAGATAGATTACATAGGGTGTTCTTGTAGCCGCGGTGGCTAGAGGTACACGTCGGATCTTCCGAAAGAATCTCGACTTGTCTTTTGACTCGCCCTAAGCTCCCCGCATGAATAGGGATACGTTGTGACAGAACGGGGGTCTCGAAAGGCGGATGTTTTCGGATTTGGACGGGAAACCACGATTTAAAGAGGCTTTTATTAAGATTCGATTTGCTACTTCTTCTCTTGCTTGGAACTTCAACAAAAGGCTTACCCCGATCCCTCTAGATCGGTTTATCTACCCAATCTTACTTTGTTTTCTCCGGTTTTTAGTAGATTAGATCTGTTTTGTGTCTTTTACTTAGATGCATTAGGTCCTTTATCGAGTATTGAAGTTATTTGGCTTTAATAGATTAAGTCTTGCGTCACACATTTGTTCCACGGATTCGATACCTTGGGTTCACCACTCGAGGGAAGAAGGGTCCCTTGACTACGACGGGAGACTTGTACGCTTGCGAGTCACGAACGAACTTTGATACAATTATTAACCGTCAACAGCCCTCCAGCGATTTCTGCGCCGCCTCGCGTGCGACGCGCTCCTGCTCCAGCGCCGACCGGGCGTCGGCAAGGGCGGCCTCGCTCCGCCGGAGCCGCCCCCTCGGCCCCCCGGGCGGGCGGTACGCTCTCCGCAGAGCCGGTCCTCCGCGACGGCGAGCACGGCAACCTTGGCGTCAAGGGTGGCCTTCGGATCGTCGGCCTCCTTGGCCTTCTGCTCGAGCGCGCGCGCCCGCTCCTCGCCCCCGGCTCGCCGAGCCCGCACCCCCCCGAGCAACGAGTGGAGCTCCGTGGTTGTCGTTGCGGACGCCGGCCACCTCCGTCTCCCGGCCTGGCCGCCGTGGTGCGCATCTTCTCTAGGTCCGCCCGCGCCTGCCGCAGCGCCTCATCCCGGTCGATGAGGGCCGTGCAAACCTGCTCGAGGGAGGAGGGGCGCGCCGGGTCCTGCCTTGCACTCTCATGGAGCTGATCGCGCAGGGCCACGGCCCGGTATGACAGCCAACCGTCCGGAGTCCTCAGGGCGTCGGCGAGCGCGTCAAAGGCGTCGCACCGCTCCCGGAGCTGGCGGAGCTCGGCGCTCACCTGATCGAAGGCGCCGTACTTGTCACGGGCGCGGTGCTCGAGCTCCTGTCACCAATAAGCCGAGACCTGTGAGTGTCATGCTGCAAGGATCGCACGCAAAAACGAGAAAAACAAAGAAGGCACACGACGGTGCCCCACCTGGAAGACGCGCCACGCGGGGCCGCCATGGATCCGCAGCGCCTCGTTCAACGCTCGGTCGAGCGCGGCGCCGTGGTTGCGGAGCTCCCCCCATAGCTCCTGCTCCCCCTGGGCGTTGGCGAACGCGGGAGGAACGCCAACGAGCCCCTCTACTGGGGCGGAGCGGCCGGCGCGGGAAGACGAGGCCTCGGCACCGTGCCCTCGGCCTCCTGCCACCATGTGGCCCTCCCGCCGCCTCACGAGAGCCCCCTCTTGGGACTCGGGGGATGGCGTGGGGAAACTCACCCACTGGTCCCACCCGGGCGGCGGGGAGTCGTCGTCCGGGATCTCCACCACCGCCGCCCGGGGAACCGCCGGCGGTGCCGGCCCCTCGCGTTGCCTCCGTCGACGCCTCCGCCGCCCTCCGTAGCCGCGGGCTCTTGCCGCGGCGCCGCGGCCACCACCTCCGGCCGCGCCTCCGCGACCGCGGGCGCCGCCGCCCTCCTCGGCAGCGCCGCCCGCCGCGCCTCCACCACGACCGGCGTCGCGGGCCGCGCCTCCACCTCGACCGACGCCGCCGGCCGCGCCTCCGCCACGACCGGCGCCCGCCGCCCCTCGACGGCCGGCCGGCCGCGGCGCGGCGGGCTGATCCACCGGTTGTGGCCTCGGGGCCTCGCCGCGCGCCCGCGAGCTCTCGCCCGCCGCGGCCGCGGCCGCTCGCCCCCGCCCGCGGCGCCCTCGACGAGCGCCGCCGGGTGGGAACGGATGCGTTCGCCCTCAACACCTTGGCCGGTGCGAGGGCAAGCACGGTCGGCACCACCCTGCGCAAACACAAACAAACAGTCAGGTTCTTGGTTGCCAGAAATACAACCCCGCAAGAGAGCGAGCCCCTCACCTCGAAGAAGAGAAGGCGCGCTTCCTCTTCCTCGAGGTCCCGGCAGATGATGCTGGCGCGGCCGGCGCGGCCGCCGCCGCACCTCTCGGCCGTCCCCGCCGCGCGCGCGGACCCCGCGCCGCGCGCGGGCGCGCGCTTGTCGCGCGCACCTCCGGGCGCGCACCGGTGCCTCCGCGGCCCGCGCGCGCTCCTCGTCGTCGATTGCCCGGCGGCGGGCGCCTCTGCACCCACCCCAGGCGATGCTGCTCTTGCCGCCTTAGCTGGCTCCGGCGGAGGGGGCGCAGGCTCCCACCTATCAGGGAGGCCCTGCCCCCCAGTCTCTTCCTCCTCTTCCTCCTCCGAGGACGAGTACTCCTCGGTCCCCGGAGAAGAGAGCCCCTGCTACTCGCGCAGCCGGTACTCCTCGTTCCGCCGCTCGCGACGCTCGCGGTGCCGCTTCGCGCGCTCCTTCTTGCGCGCCGCCCGCTCCCGCTCCCGTTGCTGCGACGCCCGACCAAGCGCGCGAGAGCGGGGAGTGGGCGGATCAGATTTCGCGGCGCTCAGGCTCACCAGCTGCGAGCGAAACATTGAAGCGCGTCATCAACCTGAAGCATCAGCAAAATCAAAAACAAAGCCAAGAGATCCACTCACCAGCGGGCCGGTGGGGAGCATCTCAAGGTCCCACAGGGATCGGTCGCTGCGCAGAGACCGAGTGTCGACGGTGCTCCGCGCCCGTGTGGCCGCGTACTCCCGCAAGAGGGGGCTTGGAAGCATCCGCGACCTCGCCAGCGCGACGGGGTTCGCCGTCTCCGTCATCTTGAAGATGCGGAGTGGCCTCTCCATCAGGGGGACGACCCGCCGGTGGTGGAGGAAGGCAAGGATGGTCGCCGCGGTCAGCCCGCGCCCCGCCATGGTTCCTCGGGCGCGGCCGGCGGCCGAGTCCAGCCGCCTCCGGTGCCGGGACCGGAGACACCCCGTGGCTCCAGGAGTCAGGCCTCTCCCGGAGCACCAGGCCGGTGTAGGGGGGAGACCGGGCTCGTCGTTGTGAAGGTAGAACCACCCCCGCCCCCAGCCTGCATTGTTGGACGTCATGGTGCAGGGGATGTAGTCGTCCTTGTACTGCCCCCGCAAGGCGAGCGACATACCGCCGGCGCGTACCGCGCGGCGGGTCCTCTGCTCCGCCGTCGGCTGCATGAACAGCTCCGCGCGGAAGAGGTGAATCCAGAGATCCCAGTTCACCGGGATCCCTAGATACCCCTCGCAAACGCCCACGAACGTGGCCGCCTGCAAAATTGCGTTCGACGCGAAGTTGTGCAACTCCACGCCGTAGTGGTGGCAGAGCGCCCGCATGAAGCGACTCGCCGGCGCCGCGAAGCCGCGCTCGTGGAAGCGAGTGAAGCTAACCACATAGCCGCTCGGCGGGTTGGGCGCGTGGTCCCCGGCCGGCGAAGACGATCCATTCGGCCGCCGCCCTCCTCGTTCGTCGCCACCGGCCGGCGGACACCAGGTCGCCCAGGGCCAGCCGCGTCATCGACGAGCGCTCCCACACGTACGGGTCGACGATCACGAGAGGCGGAAGAGGCGCCATGAGGAAAGGCAAGGGGGCTGGGAACGAGAAACGGGAAGGAGGAGAAGAGCTCCGACGGCGAAAGGGCGCTGTGGCGAGAACGAGACGCAGGCTGGAGCACAAGGAGCGGGAATGGCGAATGCTAAGGTAAAAACCGCCGTTTTCCCCTCCCCTTAGATTTATAAGCCGCGGGAGTGCTCTCTGGAGCGCACGTCCCGCGCGCATTAACTGCAGGGGAATCTTCTCTCACTGACGGGCGGGCCCCACCACGACCGCGGCGGCCACGTCACCGCTGACGGGCCATCATCACGGCGTAGAACCGGGAGGGCCGTGGCGGCGGTCACGTCCGCCCTCGCCCACGCCGCCCACTACGCGTGCGGCCGCGGCGCCTAAAAAGGCGCGCCCACGGCACGAAACCGCAGCCGCGGCAGCAAAGCATTAAATGGCCCGGCCCCTTACCAAGTAAGGAGGACCCTCGAGCGGCGCGAGCCCCTGGCTCAGAACAATTCAACCCTCGAAGGGTGCAACGCATCAGACGGTCACCTCGGGGCCTGTTTGAGGTAAAACAGGCACTACAGGTACCTTTGATGCGTTGTCTTACTGATCAGTGCCTCGAGGGCTGACACGGTCAGGGACCCTCGGGGATTCGCAGATGCCAAGACGGGAGCGCTTAGCTGCCACCCCGCACCATTTTACTGATCAGCGCCTCGAGGGCTGACACGGCCAGGGACCCTCGAGGACTCGCAGATGCAAAGACGGGGCCGCCTAGGCGCCACCCCGCACGGCCCTACTGATCAGAGGTTCGAAGCCTGACCCTCGACGGGTTCGAACAGGCGCCCCAGATCGCCAGAGTCAGGGACGACGAGGGCACGCGCATTCGAGCCGTTCCTCGAGCCCACCGGCTCGAGGGTGCCCCACATGTCGTGTTCGAGAGCCAGCAAGGGCAGCTAGCCGGGGGGATCCCACCGAGGGAGAGCTTCCGCGCCCTCGGTCCCTAGCGAATGGGACCGAGCCCCACCTAGCAAACCCACGCAAGTGCTTTAATGGACGTGTCTCAGGACTGTGCAGCCTACCCTTATCGAACGGGGCATGGGCGTCCACTCAAACCACCCGCTAACAGCTCAATGTCACACCCGATTTTCCGTAAAACCGAATGCATCTCATATGTATGCCAGGATCACAATTTCACACATATGATAGACCCATGAGTGTAATATCACAAGACATTGCTCAAAACGTACAGAAAAGGTTTATTAACTTTTATTACACTCACGAAGGTAGACACAAAGGTCTTTACACGAACAACGATAACTATGAAGACGCGACTCCATCTTCATCTTCCACAGGCTTCTGACTGGTTGATCGCATCCTCAGAACTCCTCGTAGTCGGTGAAGTACTCCACTCCAGGGTTCTTCTCTGAACAGCGTAAGCAAGGATGAGTACACTTATGGTTGGTACTCAAGCAAGGCCACGGAATAACCGGAAAGCAATATTAATCCATCTTTAAGTTCAATTAATCATGTGAGGGTCCCGGCCGCTCTTGACCGTGAGCACGGCCGATCGATCGCCTTTACACTCGCGGAGGTTGCACACTTTTCCCACGGTTCGCGTAAAAGTTCCAAAGAACTTTGAACCCAATCACGCATGTGCCGATCGTGCACAATACCACACTTCCGAGGTGTGATTGCATAGGGACGCTACGAAACCTTTACAAAGATATGCAAAAGCATCAACAACCCACGACAAGCTACCTCGGGGCGGACCATAACCCTCCCTAGTGGTCGGCACCTTAGCAAAGGTCGCTACCCCAAAAGAACCGGGCTATACCCCCGCAACCCGAGCCCCCCGTGTTCCTTTCGGATAGGGTCGTCAATACAATCACACACCTAATTAATTGGCTAAGCCAGAGCCATATGGACTGTGGTTGCACTGTTTTCCTGGGTGGTTCTCCAAGTTCCGATTAATTTATAGTATTCTTGATTAAAGCATAGGTAGAAGGGTGGTTAGGGTCACTTGCCTTTCTCCAACGATAAGCTACTCTCCTTTACTGCAAAGCTCTGCTCTTGAACTTCCTCGAACGGCGCGTTGGCTACGATCATGCAAGAAAACATGCAATAAATAAAACAGTACATCAAACATTACCAAAAGACTAAAACAAGCTTTTAGAAATGACGGGCTCTGAGAGACGGTCGCGTGGACACCAAGAACGCGTAAAACGGAGCTAGGATGAAAAAGTTATGGCTGAAACAAGATTCAGGGACTAAATTGTGATTATTTGAAAGTTTATGGAGTTTTCTGCAAGATTTCAGGGACCTAAACATAAATATGTGTGAAACTAGAAGGTCTAACATGTAAAAGGTCAAAGGGTAGGCTATTAAACAGAAAACCTAAGAGATCAGGGGCCTAGACATAAAAGAAAGGACCTAGTTGTAAGGCTTTTATATAAGGAAGGGTATATGTGTAATTATGGAAAATGCAGGGTTCTTTTTGCAAAAATGCCTGGGCGGCCGGCGGGTGAGCTATGGGGGCGCCACGTGGCGGGCTGTGGTTGGACGTGCTGACGCGAGCATGACGTAGGC
This sequence comes from Cenchrus americanus, assembly GCA_947561735.1. Lineage (NCBI taxonomy): Eukaryota > Viridiplantae > Streptophyta > Magnoliopsida > Poales > Poaceae > Cenchrus > Cenchrus americanus. Next base: position 271,051,195 of record OX387239.1, read on the forward strand.
GTGACGCAAGGCCTGTGGACCGGCGCCCGTGGACCCGGTCCACCGGTCCACCGTGGACCGCTCAAAGGGTACGCGGTCCCTTTTAATCTGGGGCCGTCCGCGCCGATCGGACGGCCCGGGTCGCGTGTGAGCGCCGGCCGGCGGCGGCGCCCCGGCGCGCGCGCGCGGCGGGGCTCGCCGGAGAGGAGCCAAAGATGGCCTCCAGGACACCATTTCACATGAGAAGAACACCAAAAGAAAGAGGAGGGTACGAGGATCTTTACCAAGGGCTTGGGGAGGTGGGAGAGGTGCCGGAGGAGTAGATCGGGGTGGCGCGGTGGAGCTTCGGCGGCCCTTCGGTGCGGCGGCGCTGCGCAAGCGAGGAGAGGACGGGGAGGTAGAGCGGATGGAGGAGAGGGAGCTCGGGGCGCCTTATATAGGGCCGAGAGGAGGCGGAGAGGGCGCGACTGAGGCGGTGGAGGCGACGGTTGCGGTGGCGGCCATTAATGGCGGCGGCTCGGTGCGGCGTCAGTTTTTGGGAGGGGAAGAGGTGAGGAGGCGGTCGAGTGGGTGGCGGCGGTGCCTTCATGGCTTAGTGGAGGAGGCGGACGGGCGCGGGAAGGTGGGAAGGCGGGGCTGACGGGTGGGCCCCGTCCGTCAGTGAGAGGGAGAGAGGAGGGAGAGAGGGGCGGGTGCTGGCGGGCCGGCTTGGGCCGAGCGCGGGAGCTGGGCCGCGCGGGGAAAGGAGGGGGTGATAGAGTTTGTTTTGTTTTTTTTCTTTTTTTTCAAATCAATTTCAAACCAATTTTTCAAACCATTTTTAAATCAAATATTTTACATGTTTTCAAACTCAAATGTTAACACAAATTTCTCCAACTATTTTAAAGGCTTTTCACAAACTATTTGTAGCAACTTTTGAAACATATTTTAAATTCAAACTTTCTTTTTTTTAATTCAAACCTTTACACCAATTTTCACAATTATTTTTAAGGACTTTTTCACAAATATTTTAAGACTTTTAAAATCATACCACAACCAAAACTCATGCATTTCAACATGATGCACAAACACTTGATTGATTCTAATTATTAAATGATGTTTAATTTAATTAAAGGCAAATTTATTTATTCAAATTTATTAAATCCTTAGAAAATAAAACTAAACCATGTTGCTAACAATATTTTATTGTGATGGAATTTTCGGGTGTTACAAATCCTACCCCCTTAAAAAGAATCTCGTCCCGAGATTCGGAGGGATCGGGAAACAAGAGGAGGGGATACAAGACGATCTTGAAAGATGATGGTTTACTACCACAGAGCTTATTCACTTCTACTTCTTCTTCGAGCTTGTAGCGGCAAACTCAATCCTATCTCCTTGCGGTGTAGTTAAGAGCACCGACTTCTTGGCACACAAAATGATTCCATCATGCTTGCTTAACCAATCCATACCAAGGATCACATCTATCCCACTTGATGTTAGGATCACTAAGTTTGCTTCAAAATCTATCTCTCCGATCTTAAGATTGACCTGTGGGCATACATAGGTGGATTTCATTTCACCGTTTGGGGAACTAATTAGCAAATGTGTCTTCATGGAACTCTTGGGTACATCATGCTTTGTCACGAATCGTTCAGTAATAAATGAATGCGATGCCCCGGAATCAAATAAAACTGTTGCAGGTACAGAGTTGATAAGGAACGTACCAAGCACAACATCTTTGTCTCCTTGAGCTTTTTCAGCTGTCACATGGTTCACCCTTCCATGCATATAGTTCTGTTGGCCTCTGTTATCTCTCTGAGGTGTCTGCATATTGCGCTGAGGGCAAATACTAGCATAGTGTCCTAATTCTCCGCAGTTGAAGCATCCACTGGGGTGAACTGGAGTAGTGTTCCTTACTGGTGCACCTGAGAGCTTCTAATGAGGATTTGGAGCCTGTGGTGTCATTGGGTTGGATTCTTCGGGTTCATCAAATGAACGATACTGCTGACTCTGTCCATGGCCTCTGCCTTGTGTGCTAGAACGAAACTGAGAGTCTTGCGATGAGTTGTAACGAGGGCGGGTGTTACTGCTAGACTGTCCCTGAGATTGAAACTTGCGCTTCTGTTCACGAAGTTCCTTGCGTTTATTCTCCAAGCCTATAGCCTATTGAGTAACATCTGAAAGTTAAGAAATGTGTGGCTCTGCAACTGATAGTTAAGTGGCCCTATCAATCCATCGAGAAAGCGTTCTTGTCTCTTTGCATCCATGTTGACTTCATCTGGTGCATAGCGGGACAAATGAGTAAACTGATCCAGATACTCACTAACTGTCATGTTGCCTTGCTTTAGAGCTAGAAATTCCTTCTTCTTCAGCTTCTTCACACCAGCTGGGATGTGATGTGTACGAAAACTTTCCTGGAACTCCTGCCAGGTAATGGTGTCGGCAGCAGCATGCGCGACGGTGTAAGCATCCCACCAATCAGACGCTGCACCTTCCAGACGTCTTGAGGCATACAAAATTTTCTCACGATCATTACATTGGGTGATATTCAGCATCTTGTTGATGGTCTTGAGCCAATCATCGGCATCGAGGGGATCCACAGAATGAGAGTAAGTGGGCGGGTTGTGGCTCATGAATTCTCTATGCTTGTTCACTGGTGGTGGAGGTGGTGGGGGTCCTTGTGGTGGCGGCTGGTTCTGCTGTGTCTGTAGATTCTGGACAGTGGCGGTGAGGTTCTGAATTAATTGCATATGTTCCGTAAAGAACTGCTGCATCGTGGGATCCATTGCTAATTCTTGTGGTGGAGGAGGGAACTTGATTCAGCTGATTGATGATGCGAGCACGAACGGAATATCCTGTCCAGCTCCTGACCTGATGTTTACCATTTGATTGTTAGAGAGAGAAGTTTTCCGATAGGAAGTTGAATTGATAAAGGTGAATCAGAGAAAAGGGCTAAGATTCAAATTTTAACTTTAATTATTTTATTGATGTATTTGTGGCCATCACTCCACAAAAACATTCCAATCAAGTCAAAGATCCAAATCATGCATGTTTACAATCAACAAGCATTTACATCGCACGTCCTTACAAGAACGGCTCTATCGAAACGAAACTGACAAAAGGGGTAGGCAACCTAAGGAACTATCCTAGAAAACACGTGTGGTAGTTCAAGGTGGAAGAACAAGAATCAGACTCAGTGTAGAAAAAAACAAAAGATATGATTTTAATAAAGAATAAAGAATAAAATATTTTTAAGCGTAAATAAGATATTTTGAATGTTAGAAGGGCTCCCTAGAAAGAGAGTCCTTAATATCAACCATTTCTATCGGAGGCTGCGTCCTACAGTCAGCAATGCTCTGATACCACTCTGGCACACCCGATTTTCCGTAGAAAACCGAATGCATCTCATATGTGTGCCAGGATCACAATTTCACACATATGATAGACTCATGAGTGTAATATCACAAGACATTGCTCAAAACGTACAGAAAAGGTTTATTAACTTTTATTACACTCACGAAGGTAGACACGGAGGTCTTTACACGAACAACGATAACTATGAAGACGTGACTCCATCTTCATCTTCCACAGGCTTCTGACTGGTTGATCGCATCCTCAGAGCTCCTCGTAGTCGGTGAAGTACTCCACTCCAGGGGTTCTTCTGCGAACAGCGTAAGCAAGGATGAGTACACTTATGGTTGGTACTCGGCAAGGCCACAGAATAACGGAAAGCAATATTAATCCATATTTAAGTTCAATTAATCATGTGAGGGTCCAGGCCGCTCTTGACCGTGAGCACGGCTGATCGATCAGTTTTACACTCTGCAGAGGTTGCACACTTTTCCCACAGTTCGCGTAAAAGTTCCAAAGAACTTTGAAGCCAACCACGCATGTGCTGATCAGGCACAATCACACCTCGGAAGTGTAATATTGTGCCTGATCAGCACATGCGTGGTTGGGTTCAAAGTTCTTTGGAACTTTTACGCGAACTATGGGAAAAGTGTGCAACCTCTGCAGAGTGTAAAACTGATCGATCAGCCGTGCTCACGGTCAAGAGCGGCCTGGACCCTCACATGATTAATTGAACTTAAAGATGGATTAATATTGCTTTCCGGTATTCCCGTGGCCTTGCCGAGTACCAACCATAAGTGTACTCATCCTTGCTTACGCCGTTCGCAGAAGAACCCCCGGAGTGGAGTACTTCACCGACTACGAGGAGTTCCGAGGATGCGATCGCCCCGCCGAAGCCCCGTGGAAGATGAAGATGGAGTCGCGTCTTCATAGTTATCGTTGTTCATGTAAAGACCTCCGTGTCTACCTTCGTGAGTGTAATAAAAGTTAATAAACCTTTTCTGTACGTTTTGAGCAATGTCTTGTGATATTACACTCATGAGTCTATCATATGTGTGAAATTGTGATCCTGGCACACATATGAGATGCATTCGGTTTTCTATGGAAAATCGGGTGTGACACTCAACGAGGAATCCGCAATCCGCGACCCGACCGATGGGGGTTGCGGAAACCTCACCCTCCGTCTCGCGGAGGGACGGCGAGGGCGCGTTAAAAAACAAGTCGTAGAGCTCTACCCGGTCGCCTCGAACGGGCCCAGGCTCGGGGGCTCGACGCACGGCTCCACCTCCTGGATTGCACCGGCCGTGAGTAGTGCCAGCAGTGCGTGCGTCACCGTGGCCAGCTGGAATATTGCCGACGCCGGTTGTGATATGCACCACGCCCTCTGGCCAAATCTCGCGGTGAAACCCCTGCAGGAGCGCCCACGATCCTACAGGGCTTCGGGGGCTAGACCCGCGGGTCCGCTGACGCGGCCCCACGAAAAGCGTTCGCGAGCCAGGGGGGAGGACGTCCTATCAGTAGGCTCCAGCATCTGCGGGAGCCTGGCCGGCGAACCCGCACATGCTCGGGGGCTACTGTCGGGGACAGCCCTGGGGGTCCCCTTGAACAACTGGGGAATCCCCACTTAAAACCTGCGACAAGCCAAAGCCAAACGCGCCTCGCTTAAACACACAGGGCATGGCCCACGCCATGGTGGCCCTGACGGCCCACCAAAGCGGCCCACTTAAAGATCCCCTCGAGCAGGCTCCGCCTCACTCGAGGGCACACGCCTCCCTCGGGTGGGCTCCGCCCCGTTCGAGGGGGTGCGCTTACCTCGAGCAGGCTCCGCCTCGCTCGAGGGTCCACGCCGCCCTCGAGCGTGCTCCGCCCTCGCTCGAGGGCGCTCCGCACGCGCACGCCCGTTCCCGTACGCGGGTACGGGCACTTAATGTTCTGACAACAGTGGGCGGTGCCATCATGCGCCTGGGACTCGCGCCCCGGTCCCGTCGCACCAACTCCCTAGGAGGGAACCCATCCCCGCCACTGTGGGGAACTGTGCGACGTGGCCGGTACCAGTCCCGTGACGCCACGCCGCCTACTCCCGTACGGCTAACGCGCCGAGCCCTCGAAGGGGGGCCGGCCGCACCCTCGATTTGCTTTCCCGTGACTTTGCAGGGTTAGGTCGTGGCGTTAGGCCGGTGGGGCGCCATCACTGCCACTGTTAACGGCATGGCGGCCGCCCCCGCGCGTACAACCCCACGCCGGGCACTGTGGTAACAGCCCCGGCGCTGTGGAGCGTGCGGGAACGAGACGCCGCCATGACCGCCACTATATCTTGTACGGATCGACGACAGCAACCCCCTCGAGCCCGCCTGGGGTCATCACGGCCGTCCACTGCGCCCCTACCCTCGAAGCTGCCACTGTTCGAGTACAAGATACGCCATGATGGCCAGATCACGGCAAGGACCGTCAAGGCGGCCGCCTACTCTACGGCGCAGCGCACCACGCTTCCCCATGTAGCTAAATAGCGCGGCATACATGTGATTCGCTCTCTCCTTGGCCTATAAAAGGAAGACGAACTCCCCCGCCGCAGGGGACAAGATAAGGCAGAACGACAACAACACACGACACATCACGCACAAACTCTCCAATTCTCCCACAATATCTTCATCCACTTCACCAGGGACCTGGAAGCCAGGCTTCCTCTCCCGCCTTGCTTGTAGCAGCCCCACTACAGGCACCCCGGTGCTGAGCAATATAGTGCCTCGAGCACACCACTGCTGGACGTACGGCTCCTCGGTCGGAACCAGGATAAAACTCTGTCTCTGATTGCTTGGCATCGACCATTGAGGGATAGACCTTGGCGCTTATCACTGGTTAGTGTCGGGACCATATTCCGCACCGACAATTACTGCAATTCTAGAGTTTGAAGTGAAAAATTAACATTGGTGTGAAATGACCATACTACCCTTGTAAAGGTAGGAGCTGGCAAGAATCATTGCAGCGGTATATTGTTTGAAAAACAAATCTGAAAGACCACCATGTGCCACGTTTACAGTATGGAACATCCCAGAAGACAAAAAACCAGTACAACATGGTGCCACATGGTACATCCCAGAAGAAAAAAAATCCCACCAATCCGGTACAGTTACAGAGTGAAAAGAGGCGCCAAATTCAAAATTGAGCTGCCGTGAGCTTGCAGAAGACCCACTATATAACCACATCACAAGCTCCAGCAAGGAAGAGATTATCCATTCCATCCTGCTAGTGCTACCCACCACATCATCAACCATCAGCAACCAAATGAGAGACATCCATTCCATCCTCCAACCCACTTCATCATCAACCACCATCAACTAGAAGAGAAACATAGTACATTCCATCCTGCAACCCACCTCATCATCAACCCTGGTCATTGATCTAAACACAATACCAAATGAAGGAGATACACATATCTTGCCTGATCTGAATGAAGAACCACCACATGCCATACCTGATCTAAATGATGAACCACCGAGTGAGCATGGAATGGATCTCAATGTTGATGCATTTGAGCTACAAGAGCCAAATGAAGGTTAGTACATTAATTATATCAATCCATGAAGACTAGCAATCAATTTTGTACAGTGTATTAACATGCATGTTTCTAGGAAAGGGTAAAACAGCTTGCAGCTTAGTAAAAACAAGTAATCTTTGGGCTCAATATTGGGTAGAAGAACTTATTACCCTTTTTCTCCCCCTTTTGTAGACATACTGGAGTACATGCAAGACTATGGTGCACATGTTGATACTGCAGACACATCTTTTCATGAAGATGATTTTGAAGACTTAAATTTTGAACACAACCATGCACTTGAAAATATTTCGCATCCATCCAGAAAGTGCAGAAACTTGATAGAAGCTGAAAGACATGCAATTTATGAAGCATTGGTTCAGAGAAGTACACATGGAAGATTACAAAGGAACACTACAACTAGAGTTGCAGAACTGTTACAAGTTAGTAGGTACCAAGTGCAACGTGTTTGGCGTAGAGTGAAGGAGTGTCATGCAGAACGAAGACCAGTGGATGTTAGTTCAAGGAAGGCTAAGAACTGTGGCCGCAAAAGAATACGAGCTGATCTATCTGAGGTTCTTAATGTTCCCTTACGTAGAAGGACTACTATACGATCTCTAGCTGAAGCTATTGGTGTAACGTAGAGCACTCTACATTGGTGGTTCAAGGAAGGGCAACTACGACGTCACTCTAGCACATTGAATCTTCTTTTGACGGAAGCAAACAAGAAAGAGAGACTGCGATGGTGTGTTGCCATGTTAGATCCACAGACATTACCAAATGAACCTAAGTTCATTGATGTGGAGAACATTATCCACCTAGATGAGAAGTGGTACTACACTACAAAAAAGGCGGGACGTACTATTTGCTCCCAGGAGAGGAGGAACCATACAGAACTGTAAAAAATAAGAATTTTACTGGCAAAGTTATGTTCTTGACAGCAATCGCAAAACCTAGATATGATGATGAAGGTAATTGTACTTTTGATGGAAAGATAGGAGTGTGGGCATTTATTCGAAAGGTACCACACTTGTTTCACTTTCTTGCATTAGTTTGTGTTAATCATTGATGATTCTTAATTCCATTCATTTCATATAGGAACCAGCGAAACGCAGAAGCCATAACAGAGGAAGAGGAACCTTACTCACCAAGTCTATCAAGGTGGATCGAGATGTTATGAGATCGTATATGATTGCTAAAGTTCTCCCAGCTATTGTTGCACGATGGCCTCGAGAAGATGCAGGAAAGACTATTTGTATCCAGCAAGATAATGCCCCTTCTCACGTGCCCATTTATGATGAACAATTTGTCGTCGCTGTAGCAATGCATGTGTCCGGACATACGGATCATAAACCAACCTCCCAATTCCCCTGATATGAATGTACTAGACCTAAGATTTTTTGCTTCTCTTCAATCATCAGCCTTTGGTGAGATCTCTCGGAATATGGATGAGCTGATTGAGAATGTACAAAATAAATTTGATGAATATGATCCATCTACTTTGAATAGGGTTTTTCAAACTCTACAAAGTTGTTTGATTGAGGTGATGAAAGACGGTGGCGGGAATAGATACAAGATTCCTCATATAAACAAAGATAGGCTTGAGGCACTAGGAGTGTTGCCTAAAAGCCTTAGTGTTGACCGCGAGCTATATGAGAAAGTGATGAAGTCCTTAAGCAACTAAGTGTATTGCTGTTGCTGTGTAAACCACTCATGTTGTAATAATGATTAGGCACATCATGTAGTTAACTAACTAACTATATTGCTACTGTTCGATAAATAAGTGTTTCTGTAACCAAAAGCATGCTTCGATGTGACAACTTGTCTATGGGTAGTTGTATTTGAAGGAAGTACGAAGCAAATGTTCGCATTTCTAGAAAGCTAACTCATTACTCCGTAGTTAAGCTAATTTGAAAAAAAAATCTTAATACTATAAACTAAGATATGAGAAACAAAAGTGTGAATTAACTGAAGAACAATAAAGATTAATGTTGCACATAACCTCTTTCTGTCCATCGCTTTCACGTAGTAGCATGCTGCCTCATGATCTTACTGGGCTGGTACATGATATATCAAATAATTAGCTAACAGAAGGTACAAACATATCATTAGTTCATTACTACTTCACCTCACATATCACTTGACTAGACATGTATCTAAACATGTTGATCTAAGAGACACATAATATTTTACAACTACACTTGATAGACATTCATGTTTTCACAAAACAAGATACCACTTGACTGGACATGTATCTGAACATGCTCTTCTCAAAGACACATAAACATAGGCCTTCATTAGATCATATAAACATTAACCATCACACCTCGTAGATGCCCATGATCCCACTTCAATCCATTTCATAATCACACGTCAAGCAACAACAAATGCACTAGGGATTGAAGAAGGCAGGGACCATAACCTTGTACATGTTGACGAAGACATCCCAGTAGGCTGGATCCATGTTCGCAAGCAACATCTTAAGGCGTGCAACCACCTGTCAGTGTTTTAGACCGGCAACCTACTAAGGGGAGTACCCGAAGTAGATGAATGTGGCCTCGCCGATATCGGTAACTCGAAGAAAGAGACACGTGGCACACAATTTAGACATGTTCGGGCCGCGAGGTGTGTAATACCCTACGTCCTGTATGCTGCGTAGCTCTGGATTGATTGGGTGTGATTACAAGATGATGCAATCAGATGCGTATGAGCGAGATGAGATAGAGGGGGTCCCTGCCTCGCCTTATATAGTCCGGGAGGCAGGATTACAAGTCGGTTCAGGGAGAGAGTACTAGTCGAGTACGTCTAAGAGTCCTCTATACAGTGCGGGACATGTACAACTTCCTATCCGAGTACTTCTCCTCTGCAGTCTTTGTGCTTCACGCTATCAGGTGCCGTGCAGCGCAAGTCAGGTAGTCCCAGGGGCCCACCGAGTAGTCAGTCCTGGTACCCACCGAGGTAGTGGGCCCAGGGAGGTCCATACGACAAGCCCCGAGTACTTTGTAGTCGAGAAGGATAGGTTCGAGTAGTCCTCAATGAGTAGTCCTCAAGCGTCCCTGAGTACTACAAGTCAAAGGTCTTCAAGAATAGTTGAAGCATCCCGAGGCTGGAATGTACTCCAGCTGATGTTTGAGCAATCCTGAAGTCTTCTCGAGTAGTCCCAAGCGTCCTCGAGTGCTGCTCTTGAAGGTCTTCAACAATGCCCGCGTTGCCTTGAAGCCGAAACTGATATGGAAGTGCGATTGCAAAATCGCACTCCATATGGAGTAGCCCCCGAGCCTTAGGTTCAGTTGTAGACTCTGGCTGAGGGTCCATCTGAAGTTTTGGCAAGAATATCCCGAAAAATTCGGAGAAAAAACCGAAGGACACGTGGCACAGAGCCCCCGAGCCTTGAGTCGAGTACTTCCTCTCGAATTGAAGGGTCATCTTGTAGAATGTGTCCTGAGTTGCTCTTGAGTCTTGTCGCTCCTCAGGAAGTCGAGTAAAAGTAGCCGAGCCCCTGAGACGAGGCGCGTCGACTAGTAGAAGTTGAAGAGTCACGCGCCGCCGCTGAGTCAGCCGAGCGCAGACTTATCCATCTGGCCGTTGGAGGGGCTGCCGTTGACTTATAAATAGAAGCCAAAACCCTTAGGGTTTTTCACCTTACGCATCCGCAGCCATTCCCAGCAGATCGGGCTAGAGATCGTCACTGTTGCGCACTGCCGCCGTTGAAGAGAGCGTAGATCCGAGTGCACCGCCGTAGGAAGCCACCACCGCAGCTCTCGAGCGAATGCGAGTGAAAACACCTTGCACTTGGAGAATGAAGCCCTCACCGTCGAATACCGCGAAGGCCGCCGGTGGGAAGAAGAGGGCGCGTGAAGAGGCTGCCAGATCTGCTGCGGGGACGTCGCCACCGGTGTCTCCGCCGCGGCCAGATCCAAATCGAGAGTGGAAGAAATCCAAAGCCAAGACCGAAGATCTACTGGCGCTGCTCAACAGCGGATTCTTGCGAGAGAAGGAGGTGGACATGTGGAGAGCCGCCGTAGGGGATCCGTACCCCATGGAGAAGAATCCGGACGAGATTCCGATGTTCACCCGGTTCGCCGAGCGCGGACTGTCTCTCCCTGTCAGCGACTTCTTCAAAGGGCTGCTGGGGTACTACGGCATCGAGTACCTCAACCTCAACCCCAACGGTATCTTCCACACCTCAGTCTTTGTACACTTCTACGAGGCTTTCTTGGGGATCAAGCCCCATTGGATCTTGTTCCGGAAGTTCTTCCGGGTGAAGCCTCAGCCCAGCGCCAGCAATCCCCGAGTAGACGGAGGAGCAGGGATCCAGATGAGGGAGGATGCCGCTGAGCAGTACCTCTCCTACAAGCTGATAGATTCCAACCAAGATTGGAAGGCGAAGTGGTTCTATGTGACCAACCACCACCCCGAGCTGCCGAAGCCAAGCGGGAAGCAGCCCAAACACCGGCCGTGGTGGAACTCGGAGCTGACGATGCTAGAAGGTCTGCAGTTGCCCGAGCTGCTGACGAAGATCAAGGCGCTAAGGGAAGCCGGGCTGAGGGCCGAACATGTGGCCTTCTGCTTCATGAAGCGTAGGGTACAGTCGTTGATGGCCTGCGACACCCTAGGGTACGAGTACACCGGCGACAACGACACGTCGCGGATGCCCGGAGATGAGGTAGACGACGATGACATCGTCGACAGGCTGAGCAGAATCTTCAAGGATATGTCGGCGTACACGCCGTGCCCGGTACCCGAATACTCCGCCGCGCGCCCACCAAACAAGGTTAGCAGTCATCCCCGTTGTCGAGTACCCATTGCTGAAGAGTAGTCATGCAGATGAGCTATGATTCTTGCAGGATGACTTGGCGAAGTTCGTCTCCGAGCCAGCCTCGCCTCCTCAGCTTGTCGAGGTCCCAGAGGAAGGGAGAACCAAGACCAAGGAGCGGCGCGAAGTTGGCGAAGGAGACGACACAGTAGTCGTCGAAGACTCGTCTGAGGAGGACGACGATGAGGAGACGCTCCAGGAGTGCTTCGAGCTGAGATCGCGGTTCAGCCGCCCTGGATTGCCTCATATACCTCTCGTTCAGGATCAACCGACTAACCTGGAGGCTAGCTTGCCCGCGCCGCCGAGGAAGCCGTGCAATGTGGCCCGCAAGCGCGTGGCCAAGAAGTTGAAGGTCACTGAGACCACATCCCAGGAGGTAAGCCATCTTCACTAGTGTAGTTGAGTACTGATGTCTCGATGTTATGTGTTGACGGCCGAGTTTCCTTGATTGCAGGAGATGCCGCCTTCCGACCCCGTTTAGCAGGGCGTCGAAGGCGATTGGGACTCAGTGGGGGAACCCGCTGGGGGTAGTCGTAGCCCAGCCCCCACCGTAGAAGAGCTTTTGGCGCGGTCGGGAGCGCCGCCCCCCGCTGGCCGAGGGGGGGCGCGCCGGGCGCTGCTGCCACTGAAGAGGCAACGACTACTGAGGCGCAGGAGGAGGCGCCTTCCGAGGCGGGACTGGTCGACATCGCCAGTATCCTCGGCGCCCCAACCGTGACGGTAGTCCGATCGAGCTTGTAAGTGTTGATCCTCCCCGAGTAGTACATTGGATGTGGTAGTCGTACTAGGTTGACAACCAGCTTGTATACTCTGCAGGAAATCGACGGACCTGTCCTGGGAGGGGGATGAACCTGCTACAGCGGTGGCGGAAGAGGGAGCCGCGCCGCCCGCTGGGGAGTCCGCTCCAGCCCCTTAGGCAAAGCCCGAGGCGCCGGCCGCAGAGGCTATGTTGCCTGAGGCCAGCGTCGTTGAAGGTGAGTACTCTCTTCGCGTGGAAGTAGTCCCGAAGAGTAGTCGTAATCGCCAGGTATGAGGCGCTAGTCATCTTTAGCTAGTGAAGGCACAAGTTTTGTTAGCGAGGATAGCTAGCGGGGTGTTTGGCTATGTTGGAATGATGTTTTTGTTGTTTTTTTTCATTTTTAGCTAGTCAAGCCAAGATAGCTAGTCTCTTGGAGTTACTCTTATGGTGTGATGGTGGTGGCACGACTGGGTCACGCCGCGGCGCCCGTCCAGGCGGGCATCGATGCCATCGTTGTGAACGACTCGCTGCACCTTCATATTGACACCTCCCCCACGGAGAGGGAGGTCGGCCTTCCCTCACTGTTTGTTTTGTTTGTTAGATTGATCTCCTCCTCAGTGTGCCCAACGGGCCACTGGGTCCTTAATCTCGCGCCCTGATCGGGGTGGACAACCCTAACTGGTTGGAGGGCCCCTGTCACATTGCGCTATATAAAGAGGTTGGGGGCCGCAGGCTCGCGTCACGTGGTTCACCGCCAGCCACACTCCCCACCTACAACCCAAGTCCTATCTATAGGGTGTGCAGCCAGTGACGGGAAGCTCTGCCGCCGCCACCACTGCACCGATCGTCGCTGCCCTGTTGACGGTGAAAATCCGTCAACCTAGCCATGGGTTTACCTTCAGTGTTGGCATAAGTTTTATACCTTATCTATTGGTACTAACCCCCGTGGTATAACAAGTTCACTTGTGCATGTCGGTTTTGGAGTTAAGTGTTTACGCAGGGTTTTAACATTGAAAGCAAGACTTCCGGGATAAGTTCATTAAGCACCTCATGACAAGACCTTGAAGCCCGGTACAAGTCAAGCAATGAAGTGAACATGACTCCAAGAGCCCAAGGACCAAGCCCGAGAAGATGGAAAACTCCGAGGACCTAGCCAGAAAAGTGCTGAATCTTGCAAGACAAGGAGCTTCGTCCAATTCGGGGAGAAACCGACGACAAGGGCCCACATGCAAAAGGGGAGAGGATCTAGAAGACTCGGGAAGCAATACCAGACGAAGGAGGACACGGACTGGGCCGAGATGGGCCTAGGCCGGTCGGCCCAGGCTGGCCGGCCCAGCCCATTTCGGGGCCCAGTCGACCTCCCCTTTGACCTAGTTGCATCTCGGGCTATTTATAGCCCCCTGATCGAGAGCCACGGATCAATCAATTCGTCATCCGCCGCCGAGGAGCAGAGAAGCTTGAGGGAGACCATCTCGGAGATGAGGGTCGTGCTAGTTGTCTAGGGTCTCCCTAGCCGACGTGGGAACCTTGAATGGAAGACCACTTCGGAGCTTCGGAGCAAGGATCAAGATCGAGGTAGGATCCCGGTGGTGATCTTGTTCATATAATCATTCATGGTGAAGTCTTTATATGAACCCGATTTCTAGCGATCAAGTGCCTTCTCGATGATTTTGTTTTCTTCTTGGTTATGCTTCTTCCCCAATCTAGTCTATAGCTAGATTGCATAGGGTGCTCTTGTAGCCGCGGTGGCTAGAGGTGCATACCGGACCAACCAAGTGATTTCAACTTGTTCTTATCGAACTCGCCCTAGACTACCCGCATGAATAGGGATACGTTGTGACAGAACGGGGGTTCCGAAAGGCGGGCGTTTTCGGAGTCGGACCGGAGCCACGATTTAAAGATGCTTTTAATAAGATTCGCTTTTCTATCTTCATCTATCTTGTTTGGAGCTACAACATAAGCATGATCTAGACTCTCTAGATCGGTTATCTCTTGCTTTCTCTTGCTACCTCTTTAGTAGATTAGATTAGATGTGTTTCCTTTATGAGTTAGTAGATTAGATGCAATTTGGTTCTTAATAAGATAGCTTACCTTGCTTTACTAGATTGAATCCTTGCGTTGCACATTGTTCCACGGATTCGATACCTTGGGTTCACCACTCGAGGGAAGAAGGGTCCCTTGACTACGACGGGAGACTTGTCCGCTTGCAAGTCTAAACGAACTTTGATACAACTATTAACCGTCAACATGCCTTAAGCGTAGATCTCCTACATGGCTAGAGGTTTTGGCAGCGTCCCTACCGGAGATGGTATAGTCACTCTCTCACTCATTTCTCAGTCACATGAACACAATCATAGTTACACAGTTCTTCCCCGACTAGATGCGCACCTAGAGGATTCACGTACTCTATCACCGTCTGCATTGGGAGGACAGTCGTCCCTTGTTGCGGAGACCCCGCCGCCCGAGCTGCGCCGCCGGCGACAGGCCTTCGACACCAATCCCCCTCGACCCTAAATGACAATAGAGAATGAAAATAGAGTACCCCAAGTGCGAGCAATAAAAAAAGCAAATGCGGCGATCTGGTCGATTGTTGTCTCGAAAAAAAGATGAACCGTCGCTCAAGTCGCTCTCGCGTGGGGCGACGCGGGTGACCCAACCCTAGGGTCGCCGCCCCTCCTCCTCGAGCCCCTCCTCGCGTCGGGCTGTGTCGAGCTTCTCCCGGCAAAGGTGTCGTGGTTGCGGTGGGGTGCGGGCTTCTGTCATTTGTCGAGAGTGTGCAGTAGGAATGGTGTTCCGGGCGAAAGCCTCCACTGTCGGTGGTAATGGTGGAGGCGGCCCTCGAGGCGTCACTTTTCCTGTTGAGGGCACCATTGAGGGCTATCATATCGTTGTAGCACGGGGGTCCTATGGTGAAAACCCAGTCCTATGTGGACGTGCGACGACGACACCTTTTGGCGTCGTGCCCTTCCCGGAGGCGTCGCATCCGGGGACCCGACTCGGCTTGTGGCAGTGGTGGTTGTCAGCTGGTGGTGTTGCCTGGTGCGTTGCGGCTATGGTGGTGCACTTGGTCCGTGTTGGCAGGGTGGTGCAGAGGGCCCATGGGGATGTAGCCTCGGGTTGGCACGTTTGGTGCAGTGGTGATCTCGGTGTCGGCTGAGCGGAGGTGCTGCTTTCGAAGTAGTTTCAGATATCCGAGTCTTTGGCAGAGGAGTGTGAGGCGGTGGATGAGGCGAGGCTCCCACGCAGAGTGGCCAAGATCGGTGGTTTTCATTGGTGCTGCGACGAGAGTGTTCTGCCGAAGCAACGTCGAAGCTGAGGGATCGACGATCGAGTGTGTGCGACTTGTTGGTGATAGCCCATGGTGGAAGAGTTCAGGTGGCTGCTTGAGCTTGGAGCGGGTCGCGACTTTGGTCGTGGCACAGTGTTGGTGACGACAGCGCGGGTTCTAGTGGCTTTCTTTTGGCTCTTCTCCCAGGTTGTGGTGGTGTAGTGTCTTGTTGTGTGCATTGTTCGTGTGTGGTGGTGTTCGCTTCGGCGCGTGATTTGCTTCTTCTTCTTAAACGATATGAGTGTGCTCTTTTCTTTAATTTCAAAAAAAAGGACAGACTGTTGCAAAGTCTGGATGGGATACGCTACTGGTAGCTGCCTCTTCCATCAACAAAAACGGATCAAGGACAAACTGTTGCAAAGTTCAAACTACTAGTACGGTACAGTACAGTACCGCACGTACGTACAACGGATTCTCTCCACTGATTTTTTTGCTGATCGACGCCCCGGGCTGTGTCTGCGCGCCGGATTGGGAGGCTACTAGCAGTTACCGAACCAGGGGTCGAGGTTGCCTAGCGCGGGATTATTCTGGCGTGGGGCCGTGGACAGGCGGCAGCGCGTGGCTGCCGTGGCGGCCTGCCCCCCCCCCCCCCAGTGGTGGCCCTACAGCCAGCGTCGCAGTGGGCGGTGCACCGCAATGCAGACTGAAGTGTACGTGCACCAGCATGATCAGCGCTCCGGGTCAGACGAAAACTAACTAGTGGTGCTATTTGGATCATGCTCCGGGTCGGACGAAAACTAACTAGTGGTGCTATTTGTCTCGGCGGGCGGACACGGAAGCACGTCGCCCCGACCGCGAGTCGTGGCCGGCGCGCCCTGCTGTGAGCAGCCGGCCGCAGCAGCCGCAGAGTTAAGGTACTCCCGCCGTCTCAAAATATTTGCACTGCACTTATTGACTTCTTCATTTCATATTTGACCATCCATCTTATTCGAAAAATTTGAAAATGTTATTAATTTTTCTATGACACGTTTTATTATAATATATATTTCAAGTATATCATAATTATTTTTACATTTTCACAAATTTTTTGAATAAGACGAATGGTCAAATGTGATATGTAAAAGTCAAAGTGTGCAAATATTTTGGGACGGAGGGAGTACTTGGGTGCCTGGGAGGCTGGGACAGGCCGCAGGCGCGGAGTCGGTCTCTCGGAGGCGCGGAGTCTCGAACCTCCTAGCGCAAAGATCGGCTGCGACTCCTGCTGTCGAGGCCCGGCTGTCGGAAAAGGCGGCGACCGGCCTTTACGATTGGAATATAGTATTATCACAAATACACAATAATTGTGTGCAGTAGTTGAAAAATAAGGTCTACTAAAAGTACTTGCGCCGGGGTGTAAGTGCAATCAAGCCTCTAAGTGTGTTTTGGTGATGTTGACCACTTAATTAAAGGTCTAATAAGCTTTTGAGTATGAGTGACAGGTTTAAATTTGAAGAAAGGTGACCCCTCGTTATTTGAAGTGGCTTCCTAGAGCTCAAGACAAGCTTTAAATTCATTTTCTATTTTGAATTTGAGTATAGGACAAGCCGTACTATCAAGAGGGATACTAATAGTGGCATGGATGAAACTAAGTGCTTAAAAGCCTGCTCTAAAACCAAAATTATCCCAGCCACAAATGACCTATCAGCTAGGTGCCTTAGCCTCGAAAACTTCTTTCCCAGAACCTCTGAATTTTTCCCGGAAGTTCCGGACTGCTCCCAAGTCATCCTGCTGAAGTCACCAGTTCCTGGAGGTTCCGGGATCTTGCCCGGAGGTTCCGAGATTTCAAAAGTAGCCGTTGCAGATCTAGATCTGAGGGTATTTATACCCCCTTGTCTCCCAACGATTACCTTCTTCCTCCCTGCGCTAAACAATAGCTTTTGCTCCCCATCACTCCCAAGCATTGACTCCCACCTACTTGAATCCAAATCCAACCCATGCATGCAAGTGTGGAGTGATTCTTTGTGAGAATAAGCAAATCCAAGCCCCTTCTTGTGTCCTTGAGCACTTGGTGGACCCTTAGCTCCTTGGTGGATCTTTGACTCTTGGAGCCTTACTCTTAGACGGCTAGAGGTTGCTTGGAAGCTCTCCAATCGATTGTGAAAGCTCCAAGAAGTTTGTATTACCCTAAATTGCTTAGTGGAAACCCTCCATCTATTACTTTGGTGATAGGTGTGAGAGAGGAGTGGATCTAGAAGATTCCATAGCCTTTGTGGCTAACCTCAACAACGTGGATGTAGGCCAACCTTTGTGGTGAGCTGAACCACGGGATAAATTGTTATCCCTTGTGCTTAATCTTTTATATGCTGTTGTTGTTTAATCTCTTTAGGTTGCTTGCTCACTAGATCTATTAGGGTTTGCTTTGTTTCTTGCTTTATCTGTAACCCTAAGGTTGCTAGTGTGCTTAGGATCTTCCCTTGAGTGCTTGTAACCAATTTCCCGCTATTTTGTTGCTCTATAGTGTAACACCCTAAAATTCCATCACTAAAATAATGTAAGCAACGTGGTGTTTTAGTTTTGCTTTACTAAGGAATAATAAATTATCAAATAAATTATGCACTAAAATATTTAAATATCATTGGAATAATTTTAGAAGCAATACGTGCTTGTGCATCATCTCTTGTAAGCATGGTGTTTAAGAGTGTTGGTGTGAAGTTTTAAAGGTTTTTCAAATGATATTAATCTTGAAAAGTTTTAAGTGTTTAAGGTTTGAAAAGGTTTTAAAAAAAGAGGAGAGAAAAACAAAACGCCCCCCAAACCCCTTTCGGCCCAGACAGCCCAGCAGCCTAGCTCGCCTTCCCCGCGGCCCAGCCATCTTTTACGGCCCATTAACCTCCGCTGGCCCACCTTCTCTTCCAGCCCAGTTAACCCTGCGGCCCAGCTCCTTCCCTTCTCCCCTTCTCTTCCTGTCGTTGACGACCCGGGCCCGCCCGTCAGCTTCCCCTTCCACCTCCTGCCGCCTCCCCTGCACCTCAACAGTAGCGCGTCGCCGACCGATACCGTGCCTCTTCTGCGCCCCCTACGCCTTCAAGTCATCAATCAAGAGGCATTAGTACTCTTCACTTCACTCACCCGCCATCAACTCCCTCTGTTTCATCCTAATCAAGCGCCCCCACTTGAATGACCGCCGGTGCGCCTCTGACCATCAATGGTCGTTGCACCCGGCCGTCGTTTCCCTCTCCTCTCCCCTCTTCTCCCTTCTCCAGTCTATAAAACCCGAAATCGATCCCCTGCGTGCCCCTTTCCATACCCGCTCACGCCCTGCACCTTTCTCCCCTCGTGCGCGCGCCGCCGCGTGGAGGATCCGGCCGCCGCGCCATCACAGGTGCTTGGAGCCCCCTTGACGCCGGTGGACACCTTTCCCGGGCTCTCTTCGTCCTCGCCCGTCGCGCGTACCACCCACGGAGACCCCGCACCCCGGAGCCGCCGTCTTTCTCCCGGACAGAGCATCGAGCTCCGCCCGATCCCGGAGCCCGCCGCCGCCGCTGCCTCGATCTCCGCTACCACCGCTTCCCCATCGCCCTCTTGTGCGACTGAAGCATCGCAGCAAGGTGAGAATCCCACTCCCTCCCTTGCTTCCCTGCGCCCAGAGCCGTAGCACCGGCACCCGCACGCCGGAATGGCCGCCGCCTCCCCCTTCCGATATGCGCCACCATAGTCACCCGAGCCGCCTCCTAGAGTTTGTGGTTGAGTTCACCATCACTCGAGCTTCGCGTAGGCACAAATCCCGTTGAAAACCAAGTACCGGGGCTCGATTTCGAGTTTCCGGCGAAGCCGCCGCCGGCGCCGCCGCAAGCCGGCCGTGCGCCGCCGTCTCTCGCGTACGTGCATCCTCAGCCGCAGATCGTGAAACCGATGGCCCAGATCGCGTAACCCTTCGCCTTTGTGTATCTGGTGCACCGTGAACCCGTGGATCATGTCCACAGCGCCGGTCCACGGCCTCGCCCGCCGCTGCTCTCTCGCGTGCAGATGATGTCAGCCGTCGGATCCGCAGCAGACGACGCGGATCAGCCCCAGCCCTAGGTCATCAGAGCCGCCGCCGCCGTCCCGCACGCACGCCACATCCGCCGTCCGATCTGGCGCAGACGGCCAGGATCTGCTCCCCGTCTTGGTCAAAATAACCAGTACCGGTCAACCCAGGCGTGCACCGTACTTTTTGCAGAAAAGGCCCTATGCTTTCTAATATAACAACCATGCCCTTCCACCCTTATAGATCATCACAGTTAGGTCCTGTTTTCAACGATTAAGCCCCTGAGCTTCTCTGTTTTCCCTGCCCGAGGTTCTAACTGGTTGTTTTACGCTATAAACCTTCGATTTATAATCGTAATTTTTTTAGCCCTTGGTTTCTTGCAGTTAAGCTCCTGGAAGTCCTGTTTTTTCACAGAAAAGCCCCTGGACCTTGTTTTAGCCATATCTTTCCCATCTTAGCTCCGTTTTAAGCGTTCTTGGTGTCTACGCGACCGTCTTTCCAAGCCCGTCAGTTTTAGAACCTTGTTTTGGCTGTATCTTGTGTGTTTTAGCTCTGTTTCCACCGTTTCAAGTTGCGTTAGGTTCATATCAACTCAAACTACGTGTTAGGACCAATGTTGCACATGTTCTTTGTTTTATAATTTATTTAAATACTAAATATGATTAAATCCTATTATGCATGCTTTTCTAATTAAAATCTAGCTAGAGTTCAACACGTGTTTTCATAAGAAAGTTAATATGCTTAATACTAGTTAAATATTTCTTATAATTAAAAGCTAATTAGATGTGTACCTTGGTTTTCATAATCAAACCTAAATTGAGTAATGTTTATGCAATTTGCTTCCTATATAAAAGCAATATAGGTTTATCTTCTTAATTAAATTGTTAATTTGATTATTATGAATATAAATGTGTTTTTTAAATTGTAATTTGATTAGAATAACTCAAAATATAAAAATAAGCGCCTAGATGCTTTTACATGCTTCTTTTAAAATTAAATGTTTAATTTGCATGGATCATACTTGAATATTTATAAATAAAATTGAACTAGGCTTACATCGTCTTTTAAATACAAATATAACTTGCTTAATTATTAATAGGGTATTTCTTTGAAATAACCTATATACATGATTTTACTTAATTAAAAGATACCAAGCACATAGCTAGCTCTTGTTTGTGATCATCCAAAGCTCTCGATAGTTCCTAGTGCTTTTGTGTTTGCATTCCTAGAGCCAACCCTTGTTCTCTCTCTAAGCTTTTCATGCTTGGTGTATTGTTTTGTTTATTGTATGTTCTCTTGTGTGCTCGTAGATATCGTGCCAGTTTCAAGTGAGCAACCAGTTGGAGCAGATCAAGAGCAAGTGTTTGAAGAAGAAGAACTCAAGTGTTTAAGCAAGGAAGGCAAGTGGACTTCTCCCCCTGCATATTCTATTTTGTCCCACACAACTTGCATGATAACTAAGTTTACTTTTAAATGTTGTATTGCATAAACTTGATGGGAAATTACCTTTTTAAGGACATGACTAGATTTTATCCCTATTACCTTGGACAACCCTTTTAAATAAATGTTTTGGGTAGAAATGCTTAGTTTGCTATAACTTGGGATGGTTCAAATGAATCTTTTGCAATGATGAATGTTGATCATGATAACTTTGGTGATATATATGTGTGTGCTTATGGTTAATAACAAGATCATATGGTTTAATCAGAACATGGAGAACCACCCAGGAAAACAGTGCAACCACATTCTATATGGCTCTGGCTTAGCCAATTAATTAGGTGTGCGATTGTACTGGTGACCTTATCCGAAAGGAACACAGGGGGCTCGGGGTTGCAGGGGTATAGCCCGGTTCTTTTGGGGTAGCAGCCTTTGCTAAGGTGCTGACCACTAGGGAGGGTTATGGTCCGCCCTGAGCTGTAACTGTCATGGGTTGTTGGTCTTTTGCATATCTTTGTAAAGGCTTCGGAGCGTCCCTATGCAGCCACACCTCGGTAGTGTGATATTGTGTCTGATCAACACATGCGTGGTTGGGTTCTGTTGACGCAAAAAGTGCACCCGGCGCCAAACACACAGCAAGCCGAACAAAGCTGGCTTCACACGCGCAAAGAGTAACAAGACGTGCCAGTCAATTTTTCCTGAAAACTAACAAAAGACAAAGCAGTTAGATACCAAAGCTTGGAACTTGCCGGGTGGTACCAGACAGTTCCATATTTACGGCTAAGAAGCCAGATGGGATGACACATAGCTATAGAAAGCTATTTGCCAATGAACTAAAACCATTCGGGAACTTGCAAAGGGAAAAAGTAATATTGTTGAATGGATGACGTAAGCATGACAGCGATCGGTCTTTGTTTGAACAAGGATGCACATGCACGAGGCCATGACCGATCCCCATGAAGATTAGCATTAAATAAAAAAATAAAGCACGGACATGATCATGTAATAAACAAGCATGCATAGATCCAAAGCACTAGTCTACCGCATGTCTAGGTACTTTAAAACCCGTCAGGTACGATATCAAACAAATCTATCCACCGCATGATACAACTTGCATGAAAAACCGTACCACTTTCCACAAATAGATCTATCCACCGCATGATACAATCTAAATATGGAAAGCTAAAAGCATACATCATTTAAAGCACGAATAACGCACGTGTTCTACTCGTGAAGAAACATAACCGAATACGGTACGAGCAGTGTACCGATTCGGGGTCCATGAAGAAGGAACAAACATTACCAAGTAAGTAAATCTATCAGATTGATTTGGGATCTAATCCACCGGATGACTAGCTCCAAAGCAACCCAAAAACCTTCATCTACCGCATGATACCCGGCTCTTTCAAGATTTATACAAACATTAGCAAGCTTGAACCCGCAACACGTAACAACCTAGATCGATTCGGTTTCGGCTATCGAAATGCACGAGATCCACATGTTAAAATACGAACTCGACTCGTACAAGGATCCCAAAAGGATGAAGCCGACCCAAATCTATCTAGATTGGGCAAAAGTGTGTTACATGAATTTAAACATAAAGTAAAAACTCAAAGCAACACGGGGTAACTTAATGAGTCTATTAGATCTTGCCAAAATCCAATAGAGCCGATAACTAGCTTCAAGCTAGATCTTAGCCTACCGCATGGCTCATGACCTAACAAGAAACCCTCTTGAACCAAGCTTGAATCTACCGCATGACACGAAGCATGGTAACAAGACTACTTGCATCAGATCTAAATCCACCGCATGATACTAGACATGATACAAGGTTGCCGATACTCACGGAGGTCGACGGATCGATGAACCCTCTCGAAGAACTCGACGACACGACAAAAGGACTCTAGGGTTTGGCGTAAGGCCGGTGTGTATTGAAGAATGATTGTTTTTTTGTTACATACATTCAAGGGTCATATTCATACCCTGTCAAGTACAACTTCGAATGGATTCGTTGCCTAACTTATCTCTAAGCTTGATCGCCTATCCATCCATTCGTTCTCCCTGATTGAGCCACGTCACCGTCCAATCCCGCAAAATCAGCTCTACTGTTCCTTTGCCGAACTGGGAGCGGATAGCCGACCGCGATCTCTTTGCCGAATATCTCTGAAAAGATCCTTCCTTCCACCAGACGGACTCTTTATCGAACCGGACCCACAAGTCAGACTCCTTACCAAATTTTGGTGTTAACACATGCCCCTTCAATTGTGGGATAAAAGTAATTTTGTTCCGCAATTGACTCCAGCCACGAATACTTCAAATCAAATCTGTCAACACCTGTTCTTCGCAATCCGCCGGAATCTTCATCTAGATCCAAACCCTAGATCCCCTCGTTCCGAGCTCAAATCCCCAATGGCAGCTCAAAACCAAGATGCTCAGGTAAATTCCTCCCCCGTAAGCCTCGTTCGGCATTTAGGTTTTCAATTTTACCTGAGATTTCCTTTTCCGCTTTTCCTCCAGGAGCCTTCTACTGAGCTTCTGATTCGCACCGAGGCCAATTCGAGATCCTATTATCTTGGTCCTGTAGGGAACCCTGATCCTCGAGATTTCATCGCAGTTGAATCTCAGAGAATCCCTTTTAAAGCAGCTCTGTCCCCACCTCCTCGGTGGCAAGACGCTTTCAAGAACTGGCCTTTACCTCCAATCGCAGGCTGGAAAACTTGGTACCGGAGGATTCTCGCAGACAAGAGTGGATTGACCAAAAACTGGGATACCCTCTGTATTGCCCAATGCTTGGAGTTATCCGTGGGCGAGACCCCCAAGAACGAAGACCTCCCCGATAGCACCTGCCACTTCGGTCAAAACGGCGTCAACGCCTTCCTTTTTGGCCATGGCCCAATGTCTCCAACCCTGGCCGATGTGTATATGATCACCGGCCTTGACATCACAGGGTCTGTTCAGACTTGGAAATTCAAAAATTCTTCTCGGCAAACAGGGGTGAAGCCAGGGAATGGATACAAACAGTATATCCTGAGCCATATGAAAGACAACCCCCTTGATGATGTCGAATATAGGGCATTCCTGAATATGTGGCTGTGCAGATTTGTCTTCTGTGGCAAAGCCAATGAACCTACCCTGAATCACATCACAATGGCATCTCATTTGGCCAGTGGCAACCGCCTCCTCCTTGGAAAATTCCTCCTCTTTGATTCAACTTTTGATCTTCTTCTTGTTTTGACGATCATCTTCTTTTCAGATTGATTCAGTGGAATCCGTCTCCTGCGCCGGCCAATCAACCCCTTCCAGACGACTCCTCGGAGTCCGACGGCCACTCCCCCGTGCCGTACGGGGAGCTCGATGCCCTCCGCTTCAAGGAGGAGCTGGAGACGGCCCGGCGTGAGCTAGAGGACGTCTCCAAGAAGGCGGGTATAGCCCAGCTGGAATGGGAGGACCAGCGCAAACAGCTGCTGGAAGCCATCGATGGTACGGCTCTGAAATCAATTCTTGATCCAACCCGGTTTTTGATGCTAATCTCTTTTCTTCTTGCTCCTTGCAGCCCGTGATGCTGAGCTCAACCAGCTGAAGGCGCTGGTGGAGCAGCTGGCCGATAAGGTGAACTCCCGCGGCGACACGCCGGCGGAGCGCCTTGCCACGGTAGAGCACCGCGTCGACGAGGTGGCCACCCATGGCGTTCGTTTGGGCACCACCTTGGGTCTGGCTGCCATGGCGACGCACACGGACGTCGACTACTCCACCAGGCCGCGCGGCTTCGGGGCGGCGCGCCGAGAGGACATTGAGGAGATCGAGCTCATCCTGGAGCGCCTTGATGGCCATGGCGACGCCATTGCCGAAATTACTCATCCCCAATCTGTGTTGAACAGGCTCTTCGACTAGATTGTATTAGGGATGTTTAAATATCGGCAATAAATGAAGAACTTTTGAATTCTGTGCTTGTTCTGTGATGATTCCCTTTACATTTGCATCCGTGAATCTTGTATTCTCCTTGAATGCATCCGGGACCTTTCTTGAGCCGAATACATGCGAACAACTGCCCCTTGGCGCAAAATCCACAGAAGATCCTGATTCGGCAATCCATAAGCATTGTTCAAGCAAAAACCCTTCGCATCTGGGAGAAAACCGTGCCGTTTGGTATTCCAACAGTGTGTACTGGCCGGTCATCACTCCCAACGCGTCCCTTCGGTCAATAAAATAGCCTGCCGGGATGCCCTGCAAATCCACTCGCACACTCATCCATCATTTCTCATCTCTTCCCCTGTCTCTAGGGGAGAAAACCCCAAGGCCATGGACAAGGGCAAGCAACCCCAAGAGAGTAGCTCATCAAAGAAGCGCACGATTCGAAGGTGAGTTCTCCCTTGATCTATTCCTTGTTCTCCACATGATCTCGTGCTTCATGTTTTCTTCTTTTCCTCTTCCAGCCTTGATTTGCTCCCTGAAGAAATCATCGGGACCGAAGATGTGCCCGAGTACATCTCCTCCGATTCCTCCCTCGAAGCAGTGGATGCCACGCCTGAACAGAGGACCAGCCATCAACTGCGCCGCCGCGTTCAGCACCTGGAGCACGGCCTCAGGGACATCACCGCTCGTTTCCAAGCCGAGCGCGAGCGTCGCATGGCTCTGGAGGCACTAGTAGGGGGTAAATGCTTCTGACCTCTTCTTGACCTTATGCCTGCATTTGGATTTCTTGCCCCTAACATCGATTCCTCCGCTTCAGATGTCTCTGACAGGTACAACAACCTAAAGACGGCCTGGGAGAGCTTGGTGGAGGCCGCCAACCATGGTCACCCCCATGCGTTCCAAGTTGCCGTCACGGTGGTCCTGGAACAGCTGAAGAGGGAGCAGCAGAAGAAGCAAAGAAAAGATTGAATCATACTTTCGCTTCTTCCTCCACGCCTTCTGCTTCCCACCTCCTTGAAGATCTGACCACTAGGGTTGTTAGATGTAGACCTGCAAGAAGCAGTTGTAATGTAGTTTTTGTGCTAAGGGCAATGCATCTAGGCACTGACCATTTCTTCTGTTTATGGATTTTTTGTTCTGAAGGCGGTCTCGTTCTTGAGCACCGGCTGTGTCAGATGTGTGTAATCATCGATCGATCTCAATGCTAGGATAATATTTCTTCAGATATCTTCCATTTATTGCAGCGGAAAATTCTTCTCCTAGCAAAGTTTTCAATATATATGCATTACCAGGGACGCATCTGACCACACGAAAGGGTCCCTCCCAGTTGGGGGACCATTTGCCGAATTCACTGTACTTAGTTCCAATCGGCAATAGTGCTTTCCAAACCAAATCGCCTTCTGCGAATTGCCTGACTTTTACCTTCTTGTTGTAGTACTTAGCAACCCGCAGCTTGTTTTTCTCAATGTTTTCCAGGGCCCTGAGACGGATCATGTGTAGATCCTCCAGCTCGTCCATCATTAGGCCACTGTAATTCTTGGAGCTCAAATCTTTCTGTAACACAACCCTCCTTGAATCAGATTGCACTTCCCACGGTAGCACCGCGTGATGCCCGTAAACCAATTCGTAAGGAGAAGTCTTTGTAGCTCCGTGAGGGGCCATTCGGTAAGCCCACAGTGCCTCACTGAGTACCGAATGCCACCTCCTTGGCTTCTGGTCAATCTTCTTTTGTATTAACTTGATCATGATCTTATTAGAAGCCTCTGCCTGACCATTAGCTTGGGCATAATAGGGGGAATAATTAAACAA
Organism: Cenchrus americanus; assembly: GCA_947561735.1. NCBI lineage: Eukaryota > Viridiplantae > Streptophyta > Magnoliopsida > Poales > Poaceae > Cenchrus > Cenchrus americanus. Next base: position 271,078,023 of record OX387239.1, read on the forward strand.
TTTGATCCCCATGCTTTCGGCAAACTCTCTGAACTCTAGTGACACGAATTGTGCCCCTTGATCAGTGGTGATCGTCTGAGGGATTCCAAACCGATAGATGATGTGTTCCTTGACAAATTCAACCATGTTTTCTGATGTCACCTTCTTCAGTGGGATCGCCTCGACCCATTTGGTAAAATAATCCGTAGCCAAAAGCACAAACTTATGTCCCTTGCTAGATGGTGGATTAATCTGGCCAATCAAGTCTATACCCCAACCCCTGAATGGCCATGGCTTGATGATGGGATTCAATGCTGATGCGGGGACCCTTTGAACATTCCCAAACCTTTGGCAATCCTGACATCCCTTGTAATACTCAAAGCAGTCCTCTAATATCGTCGGCCAAAAGCATCCAGCTTGCCTAATAACCCACTTCATACGGTAGGCCGATTGGTGTGCTCCACATATCCCATCGTGCACTTCGCTCATCATGTTCTTGGCTTCTTCTGGACCCAGGCATCGTAATAATACCCCATCTAATGATTTATAGAATAAATTATCATCCAGAAGAACGAACTTTATGGCCTTGTACCTGAGCTTCCTAGAGACCTTTCGGGATGGATCCTTCAAATAATCAACGATCTCTTTCCTCCAATCATCTTCTGCAAGATCCGTCCCCAGTGCACACGCCTCTCGCAAAGAAACGCTTCTTGACTCTCTTTGTAACCAGAGGCGCTTTGAGCCAGCCTGTTTGCTTCTTCGTTATGCTCCCTAGGAATGTGCTGTAGAGTTACCAACGGGAAGCTCTTCAAGATTTCCCTGCATTCTTCGTAGTAACTGTGACAACCCGCCCAGGAAAATACCGTACTATCGCCTAAGACCGATCCACTGTGGTCTCTAAGCAATAGTAGAGTATCATCATGTCGTTGGTTGCCGGGTTAACGCCCGATAAATCACTTGAACATCGAACAGAGGATCGACACATGCATTAGAACTCACGCGAAGACGAGTCCAGAGTACAACATGAGTTAAACATTTTATTACAAACCATTGTTCAAGGTATAAGATAAAGGTTCAGAGTTCGAAAAATACAGCGGAATTAATTTAAACTAGCGGAACGGTGAACATCACAGGAGGTCGTCCGTGATGTCATCACTTGTCGTCACCCTTCTGATCAAGCACACCTGCAACAACATTTTTAAAGCAAGGCTGAGTATACTAATACTCAGCAAGACTTAACTGTCGGGTGATAACTACATCACCAACCTCTAGACATGAAAGGTTTTTGGCCGGTGGAGTTTCTGTTGCTGGAAAGCTACTAAGAGTAGTCCTTACTTTCCAAATTTTAGCACAAGTTCTAGTTGATTACTATTTCTAAATGTGCCATCTAATCCAACCAAGAATTGGACAAGCAATTAATTCATACAACAAATTCCTCGAGTTCCATCGTTATGGGATATCATGGCCAGTAGATTAAGCAGTCTCGGGTAACGGTGAGAGGCCGACAATCGATTGATTTAAACCTTGCAAGGTAGACCCAAACACACGGTCGGCTGCCCCCGCGAGGACAACTCCCCAGGCCGTCCCCATAAATCTTCGGGTTGGGATCGAATCTTACAGTCCCCAGGTGCAGGCTATCCGGCATACCCCGCGAGATACCCGGAGTCACCATACACCACCCTTTCCGGTAGCTAGCCGGTAAGGAGATTTCTCAAGAGTAGTAATAGTAAGATCCCGTGCCGCCTCATTAAGGTACTAGGCTTACCGGCCCCATAACCGGCATGTGCTTAGTACGTTCAAAAGCTTAGCCCACATGCCCACTGGACCGGAGCCCAAATCCCATGCTCTTACCACATGAGCGATCCATTTAAGGATATCTTATTATTCCTATCTAGGAACCTATTCTCGCGAGTGACGAACATCACTCAACTTCTATCGGTCCTATAGCATGGCAGCTATCGACCTAGCATACTAGTGATAGAGCATAGGTACCTAGGGATCATGCATCTAGGGTTTCAATTCAATTCCTGCAACGTAAGTGCACAATCATAGCAAACATAATTGCATAATTTATGAAGGTGGGGTTAATGATCCGGGGCTTGCCTTCACTGGCAAGGTTGGCCTTGGGCCCTTCTGGACTGGGGCCCAGGTCTTGAGCTACGTTCACGTTCGGCAGCTCTTTGTCGACACCTTCGTTTCCTCCTTCCGGTATGAGCGTACGTCTACTGGCGGAAAGATCTACACGAAGATGCAAATGCAAGATTTATTCGACGGCTTATACTTTAATCACTTACAAACCAATTTGACAATCAAGGGTTGTATTTGTTGGGCATATTCACCTAGATAAGAACACATTCAGCATACTCTTCCGTAAAGGAACAATATGCAACTCTTTATTAATTATTCTTTTTGATGGTGACTGTGTACATATATAGATAAATAATTTAATTTAATTTCATCAACAGTAGTGGGTAGGTACATTTAACCTTTTTAACATGATTTGCAACCACACTCAAGTTACATGGGTGGTTGGGTGATTTCTCTTTATTGCACAATTGAATAAAGGTTTCTTTATACTTGTCATTTCATGTGAAAGCTTTTAATCATTTTCCTTTCACAAGTAAAGATATAAATGATATTTTTATCTTTGAATTAATTCCTTATCAGCAACGAGAATTAATTACTTTTTAATTTATTTAGATAACATTTTCAAAAGGAAAAAGAATTAACTAAGGCTTTTCTTTATTTAATTTCCCTTTAATAGAAAAAGGGATTTTAAGCCTTTTAGTAAACAATTAAATTACCAAAAATTAAAGGAGTGTTTCTTAAGCCTACTAGCATCTATACTGGTCCATTGGACCCACATGTAAGTGTTGGATGTTAGGAAATTAAATATTATGGAAAATAACAAAGGTTATCTAGTGATTCAATTTAAATGGATATAGAAATAATTAAGCATCTAAATGATCCAAACTTTCTTGTGGATGCTCTCTGGTCCTAAACAAGCTCAGAGAACCCACATGTTTGCATGGAATCTCTACTGAACTTGGTTTATTAATTTACGAAGAAAAACATGCATAAATCAAGAATAATTATTTCTGTTAATCCAAAATTCATGATTAATTCACCAGATGTGCATTTTGGTATTACAAGACAGTGTGCACAAGTTGGGGTCAAAAACATAAATATATTTAACATGAAAAATCATTTAGGCAGTTCTGTCAAAGATAGAAAAACATTTTTATAAAATGATTTACATGATAACTTTGTGCAATGTTTGGCATAGAAGCTACTCATGACCTAACTCACAACATATCCAAAAATTAGCTACAGAGGTTCTATGGTTTTTGAGATATTGCAGATCTAGGGTTTTCATATTTGTATTTTTCATGCAAAAACTAAAAGGAATTAGCTCAGGACAGAATAACAAAAGTTGTAGTATAAATCACCATGGATCCAACAAAATTGGTTTCACATTTTTCTGAGTTTTCTGTGATTTTCTATGCAATTTACAAGAATCAGCAAAACTGTTGAACTGTGGGAGTTACCCTTTCGCGATTAGGCCCCTGAGAAGAACTTGAGGCTCGCAATGTGGTCCTCGGGGCGGCCGGCCAGCGCGGGCTCGCCAATTCCGGCGAGGCCGGCGGCGCTCTCGCCAGGGGAAGGGGTGGAGGAGGGACTAGGGGTCACCAGGGTTTGATTTGCACCGGATTTGAGGGTGAAGGTGACCGGCGGTGGGGTGCTCGGCGGTCGCCGGCGGTGGCCGCCGCCGGAGCAGCGGGTCCGGCGCGGTGGGGGCGGCTCGCGGAGGGGCGGCACGTCCGTGGGCCGTGGCAAGTGCCAAGGACCGTGGGGGAAGGCCGGTTTGGTGCCTAGCCGGCCGGCCGGGGAGCTCGCCGCGGCGACACGGCGTGCGCGTCGGCGGAGCGAGGGAGCGGAGGGCGCGGCGGCGGGGCTCGGCGCCGAGGGGGGAAGAGGGGTCCTCGCGTGCGCGGGGAAGCCGTGGCGGCTCTTAAAGCGATGCGCGGGCAGGGGGGTAGCAGGCACGGGCGGCGCGGCGTACGGCGGCGGGCGGTGCCCGTACCACGGCGGGCGGGGGAGGGGTACGGCGGCGCGGATTCCGCGGCGTTCCCGCCGTTCGAGGCACCTTGGGGCACGGGCAGCACGGGGAACACGCGAGGGACCTTGGGAACGTGCGGTGCGCGGCCCGGACGCCGAGGCGCGGCGGCGGCGCGGGCGGGCGCGCGCGCGGCGCGGCCGGCGCGCGGCGCCTGAAGTTATTCAAACTGGCCCTGTTCAAGTAGGTTTTTCTCCCAAAATTGAATAAAAGTGCACTAGGCAATGAATAGGAAAGTTGTAGATCTAGCTTCCCTCTGCAACTTTCAAAAAGGCCATATGGTGTTTTTCTCAACGGATTTTGCAGGAACGTGGTGCCAACTTTGAATGTCGACACGTTCTGGAAAACAGGGAAATCTGTCTTGCAAGGGGTTTTTCACCATTTTCCTCTCCAAATTTGAAATGCCATTCTACATGAAAGTTGTGTCCCTCAACAAGATGGACAACTTTCATAAAGGTAGATTTTGAAGTGTTTAGGTGAATTTTGGGGAACGCGGCAAAAGTTCCGGACGACATTCGCTGACGTCAACGGTTAAGCTGGGTTTGACCGTGTCTTTGACCAAGGGTTGACTACGGGTGGGTGTAAGCTTGGTCAAGGGGTTCATTGGGGTTCATTGACGAGGTTTTTCGGGTGATGACCCACGTTGACCTAGGTTTGACCGGGGTTTGACTGGTTTGAACCGGCTGATCTGGTCATTAGCGTTAATGACGGTAATTAAAAACCTGGGGCGTCACAGTAACTCCTCAGTGCTTCACTTTTGCCTCAATTGCTTGATCACCAGCTCTGAATCTCCATAAACTTCAACTGAAACGGCCCCATCTTCTCTCAAATATTGAAGCCCTCGAAGTAATGCCTCGTATTCAGCCTGGTTATTTGTGACAGTGGGCTGTATAGGGATGGCAAATTCAAACATCTCACCTCTAGGCGAAATCAGTAGGATCCCTACTCCCCCACCTTTACCACATGATGACCCATCAAAAAACAAAGCCCAAGGGGTAATCTCAAGAAAATCGATTGACGGATCGCGATGTTCAGTTATAAAATCGGCAATGATCTGACCTTTGATGGCTTTTGCCGATTCGAACTTCAGCTCGAACTCTGATAAAGCTAAAATCCACTTGCCAATCCTGCCGTTCAAAATTGGCATAGATAACATATGTTTTATCACATCGAACTTGGAATACACAGTGCATTTGGCATTCAACAGGTAGTGCCGAAACTTTGTACACGAGTAGTACACGCAAAGACACAGTTTCTCTACAGCCGAATACCTGGTTTCAGGATCAAGTAGTTTTCGGCTAAGATAAGCTACTACCCGCTCCTTTCCTTCAAATTCTTGAATAAGGGCCGATCCAATGGTTTGGGTATCGGCCGCCACGTACAACTTGAAAGGCTTGTCCAGCTGAGGAGGGACCAGCACTGGTGGCTCCTTCATGTACTGCTTGATCTCATCGAAAGCCTTTTGTTGTTCGTCGCCCCATGTGAACTTCTGATCTTTCTTTAGCTTCAGCAATGGAGAGAATGGCAAAACCTTCTGTGATAAATTTGAAATGAATCTTCTCACGAAATTGATTTTGCCGAGCAGTGATTGCAACTCCTTGAGATTAGTTGGAGGAACAACTTCATCAATGGCCTTCATGCTCTTCTGGCCAACTTCAATTCCTCCTTCATGGACTAAAAACCCCAAGAACTCTCCAGCTGATACCCCAAAAGCGCACTTGTTTGGGTTCATCTTTAAACCATGTTTCCGAGTGCACTCTAGGGTCCTCTTTACCTCTTCCAAATGTATATCATGACTTAGGGACTTGATTACCACATCATCAATGTAGATCTCCACAATTTTGCCGATCAACTCATGAAAAATGTAATTCATGGCTCGCTGATAAGTTGCACCGGCATTTTTTAACCCAAATGTCATGACTATCCACTCAAACAGGCCTATATGGCCGGGACATCTGAAGGCCGTCTTTGATATGTCTTCTATTGCCATGAAGATTTGGTTGTAACCCGCATTACCATCCATGAAACTGATGACTTTGTGTCCAGCTGCGGCGTCAATCAACAAATCGGCAATAGGCATTGGGTAACCATCCATCGGAGTAGCTCTATTTAGGTACCTGAAATCCATGCAAGCCCTCATTTTTCCATTCTTCTTGTATACAGGGACAATGTTAGAAATCCACTCCGCATATCTGCATGGCCGAACGAAGTTTGCATCAAGTAATCTTTCAACTTCCTTCTTCACATCGGCCAATACCTCATCCTTGTAGATTTTCCGGGGTGGTTGCTTATATGGTTTGAAACCAGGTTTGATTGGCAACCGATGCTCGACGATGGAACGATCCAATCCAGGCATCTCCGAATAATCCCAGGCGAAGCAATCCTTGTATTCTTTGAGAAGCTTAATTAATTCCCCCCTGAAGTCTGGCTGCAAGTTTGCACTGATGAACGTCGGCCTTGGCTTATCACTGCTTCCAATGTCAACCTCTTCTAATTTATCAGCCGACATGAATCCTCGCCCGAACTTGCCATCAGTGCCATCTACGGGGTTCTCCATTAAAAATTGCTATAAGAGTCGACTGCTTGAATCGGCTATTGATCACTGCTAACAGGCTCAACAGGACCTTCTCCCCAGTCTTTCCCTGAGAAACAATCAATACCTTGGTATTCCCAGAAGGCTGGTTCCATGTTTGCCACGCTCACGGAGTCATCTGCTTGGACGACCTCAATTTCATCGTCCACCCACTGGATAAGCTGTTGATGCATGGTGGATGGGACGCAACAGTTGGCATGAATCCAGTCCCGCCCAAGCAGCAGGCTGTAGGCTCCTTTGCCTTCTATGACAAAGAAGGTAGTGAGCAGCGTCATGGACCCGATCATCAAATCCACGTGAGCACATCCCTTGGTACCTGAAGGATTCCCAGCGAAATCATTGAGTATTATGCTGGTAGGCGTCAGATCGCTCGGGCCCATGCCAAGTTTTCTGAAGGTGGTGTACGGCATTACGTTGACTGCCGCTCCACCGTCGACAAACATCTTGGTCAATGGCTTGCCATTGACGTATCCTCTCAAGTACAGCGGCCTCATATGTCGATTCTTGGCCGGTTTGTCGAAAATCGCCTGCTTGGCCAGCACCAGTTGTGCCATCATCCCTTCGGTCTGCTCGTCATCAAAGGAAGCTTCCTCCTGCATAACCTGGTTAGCAGGAGCCATGAATTCGTTCGGCAGAAAGTATACCATGCACGTTGGAGCCGAACGCTTTGACCCTTCAGGTTGATCCTTGGGGCGCCACACCTGCCTTGTCTGGATCCCAGCCTGCCTCAGCTCGCAGTTCCTCAAGCGCTGGACCCGTCTTTTCGGACTCTTGCGTAGGCCGGGCGGGCACCATTGCCCCTTCTGCCAGATGTAGTCGTCCTCGTCCTCTTCTTGATCAGCCCACCTTAGATCAGCTTGACGCTTCCTCGGGTGATTGATGAGTTCAATTTTTTGGCGCCGATCCCCATTAGGGTGGATCCTTCCAATTCTCTCGTGGACGGATCGGCGATTGGCAGTCTCCTGCCTGTACTCAACATATCTGTCACTGCATTCGGGACAGTTCCTCAACGTGGGCAGCTTCAAACCCTCATTCCAGCAATGCCTGAAGAAGGCACATCCCCAGTGTGCGCGCTCCTGCTCGCGCGTGTATTGCTCCTGGTCCCTTCTGTGTGCTTCTTCTTCGGCTCTACGCTTCTCCTCCTCGTAGCGTCGCTTCTGGTAGCGCTCTTTCTCCATCTGGCGCTGCCACTTGTTGAGGAGGATGCGCGAGGTCACCCTGGGCTTGGCTCTGGATGACTCCCTGATTTTGATGTGACTCCTAAGAATGTGGGGGGCTTCACCGTGCACCTGTTCCAGAGTCACTTGGCGCTCTGGGTCCACTGCTCCATCTTGTCTAGCCCTGGCTGAGGTCAGGACCTTGACCTTTCCCTTCTCCTCGGCCGTTATCATGTTAACAGAGAAGCCCACCATGTTCTGAGGGAAGGGGTGGCCATCCAGCTTCATCTTGTTGTCGAACTTAAGGTGTCCCTCCTGGATGGCCTTCTGGATCCTCATCCTGAAGACCCTGCAATCATTGATGGAGTGTGAATCCCTGTCGTGGAAGCCACAGTAACGTTTCCCTTTAACTCCATCGGGCCGAAGCATGGAATGCCTCTCAGGCAGCTTGATTCGGCCTTCCTTCACCAAGAGTTCAAACAGCTTGTCAGCCTTCGTGATATCAAAATCGTAAGTGCCCTTGGTCTGTTTGACCTAGCGCTGATTCATCGTCAAAGGCTCCTTCCCCCACATGATCTCCGCTACAGCCACATCCAATTCATCATCAGAATCCTCGAGCAGATCAGCCTTGTCTAAGAACTAGTTGTAGACGTCAGCGACGTCATGCTGCTTGCCAAACTTAGCATCCTTCTTGAAACCATACGCTTGGTTGCTCATCAGTGATAACTTCTGCGATAGCTGGCCTAGGTTCTCAAACTCCATCCCGAACAATTTCTCACGTACAGCCGGCAGCATCCCGGCGACGGCCATATCAGCTAACTGGTCATCTGGCAAGTTAAGCGAGAAGCACATGCCTTTGACCTCCCTGAATCATCTGAGAAATTCTAGCGGCGTCTCGCTGTGCCTCTGCTTCAGGGTGGCAAGGTCAATCAACTTCTTCTCCGAGCTGCCGCTGAAATAATGAGCGTGGAATTTCCGCTCTAGATCCTTCCATCTGCAAACTGATTCGGGGGGTAGGGACCAGAACCACTAGAACGCTGGACCTGTCAGTGATGCGGAGAAGTAGCGGACCCTGAATGTCTCCTCAGCTGAGCATTCCCCGAGCTGCATGAGGTAACGAGCGATGTGCTCCACCGTGCTCGTGTTGTCTTGCCCCGAAAATTTTGTGAACTCCGTTGGCGGCTTCACCCTTGGCGGCAAGAGCACGTTGTAGTACCATTCTGGGAACGGCGGTTTGTAGGCGGGTCCCTGCATTTTTGGCTTGAGGCCGAACTGATTTTGCATCAACTCGGCCATCTTCCGTGCCAGGGCATCGTCCTCTTGCGCGCCTGCAGCTGGCGCGTACCCTGGATGCGGGAAGGCGTCAAATGCTCCATAGTTTCCCACCTCATGGTAGCCTCCGCCGTACAAGTTTCTCTGCAGCCAGTTGTTCGCCGACGCAATCCTGTGGCCGGAGGCAAGTGGGGCTCCAGGCGAGCCGAACGCTAGATCTCCGTACGTAGGCTGGTACGGATTCGGCTGTTGCACAGAGTTGACTCGTGCTTTGCTCCGCGGTGGTGGCCGGATTGGTCGCCCTCCCGAAGCCCGTAGTGGGGGTTGAACGAAGCCGACCTCCGGCACCCCGCGGAGGAGGCCGGAACGCTTGACTTCCGCAGCTCGAGGAGGAGGGCCGATGTGGCCGGCTCCGTAACGGTAGCCGAGAGCTTGACTCGCCCGGCTCCACGGTGCCCCCTCGGATGGGTGCCTTGTCGAACGCTTGTTCCATGCCCGGGCCAAAGACGGCCACCATCATCTGCTGGAGCGCACCGAGGAAAGCTTTGTTGTGCTTGCTAAGCATGTAGTCTGCAGATTCCTGGAATACTCGCATGCACTCCTCTTTCTCTTGCTGAGCCGTGGTATCGCTCTCCCCTGGCAGCAACACCCTGGGCATCTCGTTCTTCAAGTATGGGACGCCGCTTCTATTTTTCTTGAATGACAGCAGACATTTCTGCTGGAACTGGTCCATGACGTCCTGGAGTTGCTGCCGCTGCTCGGGGGAGAGATCCTCAAGGTTGACGTCCATGATGTCCCCAATTTCAGGCATCTTGATCTATTCGGCTGTTGTCCCACTGGGCGTGCCAAAAAGTGTGTTGACGCAAAAAGTGCACCCGGCGCCAAACACACAGCAAGCCGGACAAAGCTGGCTTCACACGCGCAAAGAGTAACAAGACGTGCCAGTCAATTTTTCCTGAAAACTAACAAAAGACAAAGCAGTTAGATACCAAAGCTTGGAACTTGCCGGGTGGTACCAGACAGTTCCATATTTACGGCTAAGAAGCCAGATGGGATGACACATAGCTATAGAAAGCTATTTGCCAATGAACTAAAACCATTCGGGAACTTGCAAAGGGAAAAAGTAATATTGCCGAATGGATGACGTAAGCATGACAGCGATCGGTCTTTGTTTGAACAAGGATGCACATGCACGAGGCCATGACCGATCCCCATGAAGATTAGCATTAAATAAAAAAATAAAGCACGGACATGATCATGTAATAAACAAGCATGCATAGATCCAAAGCACTAGTCTACCGCATGTCTAGGTACTTTAAAACCCGTCAGGTACGATATCAAACAAATCTATCCACCGCATGATACAACTTGCATGAAAAACCGTACCACTTTCCACAAATAGATCTATCCACCGCATGATACAATCTAAATATGGAAAGCTAAAAGCATACATCATTTAAAGCACAAATAACGCACGTGTTCTACTCGTGAAGAAACATAACCGAATACGGCTGAACAACCGATTCGGGGTCCATGAAGAAGGAACAAACATTACCAAGTAAGTAAATCTATCAGATTGATTTGGGATCTAATCCACCGGATGACTAGCTCCAAAGCAACCCAAAAACCTGCATCTACCGCATGATACCCGGCTCTTTCAATATTTATACAAACATTAGCAAGCTTGAACCCGCTACACGTAACAACCTAGATCGATTCGGTTTCGGCTATCGAAACGCACGAGATCCACGTGTTAAAATACGAACTCGACTCGTACAAGGATCCCAAAAGGATGAAGCCGACCCAAATCTATCTAGATTGGGCAAAAGTGTGTTACATGAATTTAAACATAAAGTAAAAACTCAAAGCAACACGGGGTAACTTAATGAGTCTATTAGATCTTGCCAAAATCCAATAGAGCTGATAACTAGCTTCAAGCTAGATCTTAGCCTACCGCATGGCTCATGACCTAACAAGAAACCCTCTTGAACCAAGCTTGAATCTACCGAATGACACGAAGCATGGTAACAAGACTACTTGCATTAGATCTAAATCCGCCGCATGATACTAGACATGATACAAGGTTGCCGATACTCACGGAGGTCGATGGATCGATGAACCCTCTCGAAGAACTCGAAGACACGACAAAAGGACTCTAGGGTTTGGCGTAAGGCCTGTGTGTATTGAAGAATGATTGTTTTTTTGTTACATACATTCAGGGGTCATATTTATACCCTGTCAAGTACAACTTCGAATGGATTCGTTGCCTAACTTATCTCTAAGCTTGATCGCATATCCATCCATCCGTTCTCCCTGATTGAGCCACGTCACCGTCCAATCCCGCAAAATCAGCTCTACTATTCCTTTGTCGAACTGGAGCAGATAGCCGACCGCAGATCTCTTTGCCGAATATCTCTGAAAAGATCCTTCCTTCCACAAGACGGACTCTTTATCGAACTGGACCCACAAGTCAGACTCCTTACCAAATTTTGGTGTTAACAGGTTCAAAGTTGTTCGGAACTTTTACGCGAGCTGTGGTGAAAGTGTACAACCTCTGCAGAGTGTAAAACTGATCGATCAGTCGTGCTCACGGTCAAGAGCGGCCTGGACCCTCACATGATTAATAAACTTAAAGATGAAATTAAATCGTGGTTTCTTGTGGTTTTTGAGAGGAGATGCTTTCCTAAAATGCTTAAGTGTGTTGGTATAAACTTACATCTAGTAAATAGGTGCTTGCTAATAAAAGTTGACCAACATTAAAATGCTAACCGCAGCAAACTCTTAGCCTGTCCTTGATAGCCTTGCATCGTCCCCCACTTGCTGAGCTCCAACCATAAGTGTGCTCACCCATGCTTACCGCTATTCAGAGGAGAGCACTGGTGAAGAGTACTTCAGCGACTATGAAGAGTTTTGAGGTTCGCGTGCCCCCAGTCATGTGCCTGTGGAAGATGAAGATGGAGTTGCGTCTTCATAGTTATCGTTTGATCGTTGTAAAGACCTTCGAGTCTATCGTCTGAGTGTAATAAAGAGATAATGTAATGGTGTAACTCGTGCACGTTTTTTGTTGCTGTTTATTGATATTTCACTCATGATGTCTATCTGTTAACACCAAAATTTGGTAAGGAGTCTGACTTGTGGGTCCAGCTCGGTGAGAAATCCGTCCGGTGGAAGGGAGGTTTCTTCAGATGCGTTCGGCAGAAAAATCCGCGGTCGTCTATCTGCTTCCGTTCGGCAAAGGAACTGTTGAGCTGATTTTGCGGGATTGTGCGGTGACGTGGCTCAAGCGGAGAGGACGAATGGATGGATAGGAGATCAGGCTTAGAGATAAATTAGGTATCAAATCCATTCGAGGTTGTACTTGGCAGGGTATAAATATGAGCCCTGAATGTATGTAACAGAGACGTAACCATTCTCAATACAAACCGGCTTTACGCCAAACCCTAGAGTCCATTTGTCGTGTCGTCGAATTCTTCGAGAGGGTTCATCGATCCGTCGACCTCCGTGAGTACCGGCAACCTTGTATCATGTCTAGTATCATGCGGTGGATTTAGATCTGATGCAAGTAGTCTTGATACCATGCTTAGTGTCATGCGGTAGATTCAAGCTTGGTTCAAGAGGGTTTCTTGTTAGGTCATGAGCCATGCGGTAGGCTAAGATCTAGCTTGAAGCTAGTTATCGGCTCTATTGGATTTTGGCAAGATTCAATAGATTCATTAAGTTACCCCGTGTTGCTTTGAATTTTCACTTTATGTTTAAATTCATGTAACACCTTTTGCCCAATCTAGATGGGTTTGGGTCGGCTTTATTCCTTTTGATGATCCTTATGCGAGTCAGGTTCGTGCCTTTGGCTAATTTAACACGTGGATCACGTGCTCTTTGATAGCCGAAACCGAATCGATCTAGGTTGTTACGTGTTGCGGGTTCAAGCTTGCTAACGTTTGTATAAATCTTGAAAGAACTGAGTATCACGCGGTAGATGCAGGTTTTTGGGTTGCTTTGGAGCTAGTCATCCGGTGGATTAGATTTCAAATCAATCTGATAGATTTGTCTTGCTTGGTAATCTTCGTTCCTTCTTCATGGACCCCGAATCGGCTGTTCAGCCGTATTCGGTTATGTTCTTCATGAGTAGAACACTTGCGTAACTTATGCTTTAAATAATGTATGCTTTTAGCTTTCCATAGTTAGATCGTATCATGCGGTGGATAGATCTATTTGTGGAAAGTGGCACGATCCCAACGCAAGTTGTATCATGCAGTGGATAGATTTGCTTGGTGTCGTACCCGACGGGTTTTAAAGTACCTAGACACGCGGTAGACTAGTGCTTTGGGCCTATGCATGCTTGTTTATTACATATTTATGCTCGTGCTTTACTTCATTTATTTTATTTAATGTTGATCATCACGGGAATCGGTCACGGTCTTGCGCACGTGCATCTTTGTCCAAACAAAGACCGATCGTCGTCATGCTTACGTTATCCATTCGGCTATGTTCCCTTTTCCTTTTTAAAGCTCCCGAACGGTTTCATTTTGCTGATAGATAGCTTTCTATAGCTATATGTCATCCCATTTGGCTTTGTAGCCGTAAATATGGAACTGTCTGGTACCACCCGGCAAGTTCCAAGCTTTGGAATTTAACTACTTTGTCTTTTGTTAATTTTCAGGGAAAATTGACTAGCACGTCTTGTGATTCTCTGCACGTGTGAAGCCAGCTTGTTCGGCTTGCTGTGTGCTTGGCGCTAGGTGCACATTTTGCGTCAACACTATCATATGTGTGTAAACTTGATCCTGGCGCACATATGAGATGCATCTGGTTTTCTTTAGAGAATCAGGTGTGACATCTAATCTTTTCATCCACAGCAAATTGATAGAGAAAAGAATTCCTGGAAGCTCCAGCAAAATACACCTAAGTGCATTTTCCCGGAGGTTTCAGGGAAAAACCCGGAGGTTCTGGGGTCTGGGCAGAATTTGGCAGAAATTGGTTGATTTTGTTTTGCAGGCCTATTCATCCCCCTTCAGGCCACATGCTTGATCCTTTCACGGGGGGGGGCAAACGGCCGCTACACGTAGGTGTGCGGGCCCTGCGCCTGTGGCTGCTGCTGTGCCCTCGGAGCTGAGAAGTCGCAGACAAAGGTGCCAGGTGTCGGCTGCGAAGCCGCTGTCGAGGCGGAGCTCGAGGATGACGCTGGGTGGCGTGGAAGGAGAGGAATCTCTACGGCCCCGGCGTAGTTCATGACGGCGGAGTACCTCATGGCAGCACCGATGATCCTGTTGTATGTGCTCCGGTGCTCTTGAGGCCCCCAGGTAAAGCACTGCTCCCTCGTGGCCGATGCGAGCCGCACAACATCAGCCAACACGTCGTGTTGCGCACAAAATTAGAAACACATGTTATAATGAAAAGTCGTGTGAATGTAATATGTTTGCAGTATTGTAGCTTACCACTGTGTCGGCGGTCTGGTCTCGACACACCGGGTACGTCGCGTCTGGGAGGATCCTGTCGTGGTCCGAGACAGGTGGCGGTGGCGGGGTAGCAGGCACGTACATCACCCGCGTCTGCATCCTCGGGAGGTACCACTGAAGGTACGCTACCCAGGCGGTGCCGTCGTGAAGGCGGTGCTCGGTGATGACGTTCTGCTCGTGCACCGCGGACGCCCACTCTGCCACGTACGCCTGCAGCTTGTTGACGAACGATGTCACCGCAAGCACGTCCTTACGCGTCCACCTAGAATATATGAAACATAAAATTATTGGAAACTGAATATTTGCAACGGAAAATAATTAGAATTTACAAATGGTAGCTCACCTGTACGCTGTAGGCGGCAGACGTGGCGCAGCGGGTACTGGCGCCACATGGAAGAGGCCGAACTACCTCATCACACAGTGAATGGCATACTCCTCGATGTATATGTCGAAGACCAGTCGTCGTCTCGTCATCCAGTACGCTTGGTCTCGGGAGCACATGGACGAGAGCCCCTGTGGTGCGCAGGCAGCGACCATGGCAGGAGAGTACGGCGTCCACCAAACATGGGCATCGACCATCCGGACCTTGTACGCCTTCTTCGACTGCTCCCCAACCCAAACGTGCTGCAAAGAATAAGAAAAGTTAAGTGAATCGAACTAAAGAACTCATAACGCGAAGAATCACGTAAAGGGAGGTCATTACCTTCCGGAGGCACCACAGAGAACCCAAGGTGGGGAGGTCCGCTGGGTCGGTGCCATCGGCTAGCGGCTCGTACTCTGAGAGGTCAGCCCTGGGCCGACCGATGTCGAACTACTTGTGGATCCACATCTGCAGCAGGAGAGGGCACCCCAGGAGGATCGCCTCCCTACTCGCCGGCCACGTCACTGCCAAACACATCCCCCCCGTAGGTAGGCGCCGGAAGCCGCCGCGCCCCGGCCCAATGCGGGGCATCTGCTCGAGGGGAGCGTCAGCGATCCTCTGAGCCCAGGGGATCATGTACCGTGACACGAAGTCTCCCGCTGACTCACATAACAGCACCCACCTGAACAACCAGAGCAGGTGGACCTCCAAAAATATGTCTGACGT